>OU015501.1:2802041-4177041 GCA_907164885.2 Dolomedes plantarius | reverse complement strand
TCCACGCTGTTGAGACGCATAGTGCTGACCAGTGACGGTAGCGGTAACAGGACCGGAAGCACCCGTCTGCTCGAAAAAATATGGCTGTAAGATGAATGATGCCGTAAAGCCGCTCCACACCGTGTCCTTTACAGGATGAAGTGGTACGGGGTGCGTTGCCAGTGGATTTTCTGTTGCCCATATTCGACAATTCTGGGTATTCATGTACCCTGTCAGATGGAAATGGGCTTTATCTGTCCACAAAATGTTCCACGGCCATTCATTATCCACTTCCATGAGACCAAGAAATTCTAACGCAAACGTCTCCCTTGCTGTCAGGTCCGACGGAAGCAACTCCTGCACATGGCCAATTTTGTACGGATAGCATTTCAGGATGTTTCGTACAATTTTCAGCACCGTGCTCGTAGGCTGTCCAATGTTCGGGCAATTCCTCGTGCACTGCACGGTTGCACACCACTGGCCGACCCCTCCTGTAATGGTGTGGCCACTTCTTCAACTACCGTCGAATGCACTCGTTTTCTCCCTCTACCAGATTGCACATCAAACGAACCTGTCGTTTCGAATTTTTGCATCATTTTCTTCAGACCCACGACACTCATTGGACCAACGCCTTCTTTTATACCCTTCAGTGTCCTAAACTTTTGCAGAGCTACTCTTGCTCAATCATCGTTCTTGTAATACAGCTTTACCAGCAGAGCGCGGTCCTGCAGTGAGACACCCATGGCGAACGTCTGAGACGCGAAATGAGGAACACTGAGCAGAATTGAGTGATGACTGGAGTTCCTTGACCATCAGGTTTTAACTCCTGTACGCAAGATGTAATGTAATCAATGATAATGTGCTCAATAGTTAAAATTTAAAGGCTAGGTACATTAATTAAGAGTAAAATTACTATCAAAGTACTAAATTTAAAGTATGACACCTTCATAAGTTGAAGGGTAAGGGAAATTTAATAAAAAGTAGATAAAATGGTAGCAAGAGTAAGAGAATAATTTAATATAATTAATTTTAAGATAGGAGACAGGAAGATCAATTAACAAGATTTGGATAGGTGGCCCTCAGCAAAAGAATAAAAAAGGCCCTCTTCAGGGTCATACAAATCGTAACGAGTTGATTGCAGAATTTCACGGGGAAAAAAGAAATATCAAGGTCGGTAATTTGGAAGAAGCGATACCACCTGGTACCGAACCCACAACTCAGGGTTTCGTAGGTCAGCGCGATGCCTCTGCGCTACGGCAGGACACAAGCCGGTGTTCGAGATAGAAAAATGAGGAACAGCCGTGTACCTGGCGGTTTTATAACACTGAAATATGTCATGCACATGACAGGTATTTTAATTTACTTCTCCTGCCGCTTACAGGACTATCTGTTGCTAACTTTTGAAACTAAATTTTTCCTTCTGCTATACGCTTTCCGCCTTCTTTAATAACATGCCGTTCAAATTTGACATCCTTCTCATCAGTGGTTCTTTTTTTATAGCGTTTTGAAACTTAAACTTTAATTACACTGCTGGCTACTGTAAATGCAACACCATGAAGGAAACATGCAAATAACATGAAATTTACAACACGCATTAGCGGAGGTGAGATATGCAAATGATTAGAATTTCAGCTCAGATGCACATCACGCGCGCGTGTGGCGCCACTTCAAAGTGCTATTTAAGGCTTGGAGATTTTGACGATTTCAAGTTTGGCAATTGTGTTTTTCTTGTGGCTTTAAAAAAAAAACGATCAATTATGCCTCGTCGAAAACAGCGATCATCTTTTGATCAAGTATCCGAGTTCGACAGAGGAAGGATAGTGGCCTACCGAGATTGTGGATTATATTTCAGGGAAATCGGTAGTCGTGTTGGACGAAACCAAACAACTGTAATGCGGATCTGTGATCGTTGGATGCAGGAGGGTACGACGGACCGGCGTGTTCGATCGCATCCACCTCCGCGCACCACTTCACGTGATGACAGGCAAATTGTGCACATGGCAGTGACGGATCGCTCAGTCACATCACGAACCATAGCACAGCACATGCTGTCTGTAACGCATCATCCAGTGTCTGCGCGTACCATTCGACGCCGTTTACAGCAGAGTGGTCTGTCCACAAGACGTCCATTGCTTTGTCTACCCTTGACGCAGAACCACAGACGTCTCCGCCGCCAATGGTGCGATGACAGAAGGATGTGGACGGCAGAATGGAATGAAATTGTCTTTACTGACGAGTCACGCTTCTGTCTGCAACACCACGATGGTCGCATTCGAGTCTGGAGACACCGTGAAGAGAGGATGCTGAACAGATGCGTTATGCACCGCCACACTGGTCCTGCACCGGGTATTATGGTATGGGGCGGTATTGGATATCACTCTCGCACACCTCTAGTACGCATTGCCGGTACTTTAAACTGCCAGCGCTACATCTCCGAGGTGTTGGAGCCATTTGTCCTTCCTTACCTCCAGGGCTTGCCCACAGCCATATTTCAACAGGATAATGCACGACCACACGTGGCACGCATTGTCCAACGGTTCTTCGTCAATCGCCAGATTGAATTGCTTCCCTGGCCGCCTCGCTCTCCGGATCTTTCGCCGATAAAATACATGTGGTCCATGGTTGCTCTACGATTGACCCAGATTCCATCCCCAGCTGCCACAGCAGATCAACTTTGGCAACGTGTGGAAGCTGCTTGGTCTGCTGTACCCCAAGAACTCATCCAGTCTCTTTGAATCAATGCCGAGGCGTGTGGAAGCGGTGATCTCCAACAATGGTGGCTACTCTGGCTACTGATTTTGGCAGGAACCACACTTCACAGAAGTCTATAAATTTAATCATTTGATACTTGGTCAAAATGTTATCTGCAAAATAAATTTTTTTGTGATATCTCTTGTCTTTCTTGGTGTTGCAATTTGGGTGGCCAATAGTGTATAATCACCCTGTATATATGTGTGTGTGTGAGAGAGAGAGAGAGAGTGAATTTTTAATGAAAGGTAAAGTTTCGGATCAAATGTGAAGTGCGTGTTTAGCAATCAAAGTAATTATGTAAAAAATAGATGTGATAGTGACAAAACCAGACAGATTCTTTGATTGTTTTTTAATGGAAAATCTTGAAGTTTAGATTTCCTTGTCTAATTTTGACATTTTAGCAACCACTGTTTCTGAGAAAATGCATGGGCAATTTCAAAAATTTTAGTATTATTATTTTAAATTATCCAAAAAAGTTCTAAATTTTAATTATTTTTAAAAAGTAAAATTTTGCAGTGATTTTCCTTTTCTTTTGTATCATTACCATCTAAAATCCAAAATTTCAATATATATGTTTCTTATCTATTTAATAACTGCTCTATTCAAATTATTTTAAAATATTTATAAATGGGAGTAAAAAAGGTAGTAGTTAGTAATTAGCACTAACCGTAATTCATTTACTGAAAGTATATTAATCTTAAAATATCTATTCAGAATAGGTGAGATGGTTCATTAGTATTTTATGCATTTTTGTCAGAAAAATACAAAAATCTCAAATTAAAAATACAATTTCTCTCTGTGTTTAAAAATCAGACGTCATACAAGATGAGATAAAAGTTTTTCAGTATGAAAGGGGATATTCCCACAAATCCTACAAACGCAAAAAAATCCTTTTTGTGTCGATAAAGGTATTTCAAATATTATTTAGAAGCTCTCATTGCTGTCGTTTTATAATAAACGACAAAGTCTGTTTTTCAGAAGTGTTAAGAGCATTTTTGAGCTGGAATCTGATTTTTTTCCCTTGAAGATAGCATAAAAAGTTGCTATAATAGAAAAGTGGTCCCATGCCACCTAAATTTTAAATGAAATACAAGCTGGTTGTATTAAATAACTATGATTTGGGCTCTCGGTCTTCCATAATTTTTAAAAAGTTTTTTTTTAAATTTTATTTTTATTTACTCCCATTTACAGTCCTAAACCTTTCCTCTTTAATAGAAGTGATATTTTTTCTTTTATATTAAAAATTATCAAAACTTTTAATATATGTGATGACAATATTTTTTTTATTTTTTTAATTCTTGGTGTTTATATACTATCACTTTTTATCTTTCTTATTTGGAAGATGGATAAAATTTAACAACCAGTATCTGTGTTTTAAGTAATTGATAATTTCATTATTTTAGAATTCGCAATGATAGAAATATGATTTATATTAATGAAAATTGCCATATATTTGACGAATAAATTCTTAATTTTTGTGCAGACGTAAAACTTTTTATAATTAAAATAAATATGTTGTGCAGTAATTTAAACCAATTGTTTCAATTTTTATGTAATTTAAAGCAAAATTCTTCGCTCTGTTCTTTAAGGTTTACTGCAAGATTTGCATATTGTTTTAAAAATCTCAGAGAAATAATATTTTTGGAAATTCCATTATCCCAAATCCATCGAAATTTAAATTATTTTATACCTGTACTTATAGGCTTGGTTAAAATTATTCCAGCAATCCATATCTTGCAATTACAGAATTAAAATTTTTTATTATGTATAACTAAATATTTCATTATACAGTTAAATATTTAACATTTAATAATACATTATTAATTATACATAGTTTGGAAAGTTAAAGCATTATTCAGGGTGTGTCTTTTTAAATAAAAAACCAAAGTCACCATTAATATCAATTTATTTGCTTATGTGTTAAATACCAGTAAAGCATTTCTTTTCTTTCCGGAATTAAATTTTAACAGATTAGGATCAAAAGAAATTTTCCTTACAGCAACAATGGCCAAAACATGCATCTAAAAATCGAAAATGAAAATTATGGATTAAACAGAAGCTCTCATCACTTCTTAAAAAATAATATTTGTTCAAAATCATTCAATTTAAAATATGTTTCTCTTCTTTCGAAATGTTTTTCAGTGAACTACTTTCGATTGAAGAGGAATAATAACTGATGATATTCTGTTTCAGCTTGAATGTAGCTGGAATTCTTATCTTTTGATGAAAGATCATTATATTCCCAAATGGATTCAATTTCCTTGACGTTCAAATGTCTCGATCGATAAATTTTCTTTCCTCAAAAATGTGAAATATTTTATAATGAAAATATATTATGAAAAAATGTTGACTAAACAGTTTTAATTCTAAAAATGGCTATTGTATTGTTGGATATAATGTTGTGGATTGTTCCATCAATAATAAATAAATAGTAATAATAATAAAACATACACTGCTGGCCACCCAAATTGCAACACCAAGAAAGACAAGAGATATCACAACAAAATTTATTTTGTAGATAACATGTTGACCAAGTATCAAATGATTAAATTTATAGACTTCTGTGAAGTGTGGTTCCTGCCAAAATCAGTAGCCAGAGTAGCCGCCATTGTTGGAGATCACCGGTGCCACACGCCTCGGCATTGATTCAAAGAGACTTTGGATGAGTTCTTGGGGTACACCAGACCAAGCAGATTCCCCACGTTGCCAAAGTTGATCTGCTGTGGCAGCTGGGGATGGAATCTGGGTCAATCGTAGAGCAACCATGGACCACATGTTTTCTATCGGCGAAAGATCCGGAGAGCGAGGCGGCCAGGGAAGCAATTCAATCTGGCGATTGACGAAGAACCGTTGGACAATGCGTGCCACGTGTGGTCGCGCATTATCCTGTTGAAATATGGCTGTGGGAAAGCCTTGAAGGTAAGGAAGGACAACTGGCTCCAACACCTCGGAGATGTAGCGCTGGCTGTTTAAAGTACCGGCAATGCTTAGTAGAGGTGTGCGAGAGTGATATCCAATACCGCCCCATACCATAATACCCGTTGCAGGACCAGTGTGGCGGTGCATAACGCAGCTATTCAGCATCCTCTCTTCACGGTGTCTCCAGACTCGAATGCGACCATCGTGGTGTTGCAGACAGAAGCGTGACTCGTCAGTAAAGACAATTTCATTCCATTCTGCCGTCCACATCCTTCTGTCATCGCACCATTGGCGGAGGAGACGTCTGTGGTTCTGCGTCAAGGGTAGACAAAGCAATGGACGTCTTGCGGACAGACCACTCTGCTGTAAACGGCGTCGAATGGTACGCGCAGACACTGGATGATGCGTTACAGACTGCATGTGCTGTGCTATGGTTCGTGATGTGACTGAGGGATCCGTCACTGCCATGCGCACAATTTGTCTGTCATCACGTGAAGTGGTGCGCTGAGGTGGATGCGATCGAACACGCCGGTCCGTCGTACCCTCCTGCATCCACCGATCACATACCCGCATTACAGTTGTTTGGTTTCGTCGAACACGACTACCGATTTCCCTGAAAGATAATCCACAATCTCGGTAGGCCACTATCCTTCCTCTGTCGAACTCGGATACTTGATCAAAAGATGATCGCTGTTTTCGACGAGGCATAATTGATTGTTTTTCTGAAAAAACCACAAGAAAAACACAATTGCCGAACTTGAAATTGTCGAAATCTCGAAGCCTTAAATAGCGCTTTGAAGTGGGCCCACAGGCGCGCGTGATGTGCGTCTGCGCTGAAATTCTAATCAATTGCATATCTCACCTCCGCTAATGCATGTTGTAAATTTCATGTTATTTGCATGTTTCCTTCAGGGTGTTGCATTTACAGTGGCCAGCAGTGTACTTGTTTCATCACAATTAACCGTATTGTAATGAATGCCTGAAGAGAGATCAAAAAGTAAAACTCACTTAGGTTGATTTTGAAATGCTATAGTCAGCTTCTGGTACACGGGGCTTAAAAAAACCTATAAACATAGTTTAAGAACAACTACAAACAGTCATTCTTACTCTAAGACACGAACCCACAGACTCTGGCACCAGGGCCTTGGTCTCTGGTAGGTTGAGATAAAATAATGAAATACAGTTCATTATTGCCAGTTACCGTAATATACAATTATTTGATTTCAAGAGCTAGAAAACTCTAAAAAAAATTAAATAGATTTTTGAATTTATCTTAAAATGTTTAATAGGCAACTTTTCTTTTGATGCAAGGTTTGATGTGAACTATTTTTATCATTTTAAAGGTAGTGACACAGACTTGATAGTGTAGAAAGCCAATACATTTTGCATTGGCCAAAAAATTTCGATGTTTAGTAACTAGCTGAAAACTACATGAAGGCTATAAACATATAAATATATTGTATACGTTATCTTTTCGTTGTGCTTTTATTGCCGTACGATGGCCGAATGGCTAGGGCACTGGCTTTCAATGCTAGAGTTCGTGGGTTCGAGCCCCACGGTAGGCATGGATGTTTGTATCTTTTCGGAGTCCGCTTTAAGCAGTAGGTCCCGATCTAATTATCCCTGCTATAGTAAAAGTTGACTCTAGCTCTCCAAAGCAAACAAAACCGTGTGATTATAAGGCGTTAAACAGAGGGGTAAATAAAAGTACTATGCATAAGCTAGTAAAAAACTAGCCGCTGCGCGACCAGCATGGTCGCTTTTAGATTTATATTTTCTTTTGCAAAACAACTCAATTGAAAGTAACACATGTAAGGAATGTTACCATTACCTGTCATCATAAATATACGTTGTTAAGGAGTAGTGAAAACTCAGACAAAAAATTTATAATCATTGATAAATTCACTATAAGGCTGATTCTAAAACATCATGATTAAAAAATGTGAATTTCCATTACTTCAGAACAGAGTTAAAGATAAGTCTGAGAAACCCAACACCAATGATTTTAAAAATTATATCTCTCGCTGTGTGTACTATTTTTCAAAACTAAGATATCTACACTTTATCATTACATCAAATAAGACATTGTTGGGGAAAATTTTCACTTATAAAATGGAGTGAAAATTCGGCAAATACTAAAATATAGTATAGATTACATTTCTCTCTGTATGTATTATTGTTCGCAATTCAGATATCTCCACTTAATCATATTAAATGAATAAATTAAAATTATTTCGTGTATAAATTAAAATTATTCATGAGTAAAATACAGCAATTAAATTGTACCAAATTACGTGCTATCGTCGAGCCACACGCGGACAGCCGCTAATGTTTACACCGGTAGTTGCAGCCGTTGCCATTCGGATTGTAGAAATATCGTCGATTTTTGTGCCGCATACCTACGCGTTTTATATATATAGATTGTAGGATAGATATAATTATTAACCTGAAGTCTAATGTATTCTGTGTTTTTTTAACTCAGATTGTCTATTACTTACAATTTGAGCGACTTTTTAAATAGTGTCTAATTCGAAATATGAAACCACACAAAAGATTTACGTCAAAAATGCCCAAAGAGTCTTAAAAACAATTACCTTACAATAATATCATCAAAGACCAATACAGCTTATTTTTTAGTTCTAAAACATAAAATAGTTGATATTATATTACAACCCTTAAATAATAATATTTACATTAAATTGGATTCAGTTAATACAAACTCCTCATATGACGTAACTGAATATCGCTTTGTTTATTGAAAGAATTGTATGTTTACTGCGATTTTCAAGTGCACGTTTTTACACTTGACAACTAGAAAACTAGTGCTCCGCAAGTCTTGAAAATCTAGAAAGTACTTTAAAACACTGCTGAATCATCCAATTCAAAAAATTAAATTACCAATTAGACTTCGATCTTGAAAGCTTATTAGGTTTACATAACTTTAAAATCGTTGATATAAATCAAAAAGCATTGAATTGTAGATTATCAGTAGGTGAAATATCCATCTTGTTAATTATCCATGTAGCACGAAGGGAATGTTTAGGTATAACATGCAAAATGTTCGAAATAAAGCCATCAAGCTCATAAATAAAGGAATATAGTTTTATCTGAAGAAACCTGACAATATATAAGTGTTTTATTATTTATTTAATTGAATGCATTTTAACTATGTGTAGTTCATTAAAAAATGGCTCATGTTTTACAGTCAAGATAACCTATATTAGATTATATATATATGTTTTCAGTTTTTGTCTAATATCGCAGATAATCGTTAATTCAGAACAGCCATGTATCCATATTAATTTACAATGTTTTGAGTTAGAATTACAAATTTTTGATTAACGTAAAAAAATTAGGCCACTGACGAAAAGTAAAGTATGTATCTGAAAAGTATCTGAAGAAATAATAATATTTTTTGAAACTCTTCAAGTTAGATTTTTTCTTTACTCTTTACTCTACTCAATTTTTTCCTCCACTCTCGAAGTTAGTAGTATACACTATTGTCTCAAAGCAATCTATTTATAGAATGTAAAACTTACCAAATACTGACCCGTACAGACATGCTTTGTAAAAATATCCAGTATAATTCTGCTTGAAGAAGAACCGATATTAGCCTTAACATGCGAACCGAGTTTTTAAATTTTTGTTTAAGTTACTAAGGCAACGACAGAATTTTATGTTCAAATAAGATACAGAAACGGGAGTATTGGAAACAGGAATTTTCCGACATGTTACCTGACTATTAAAGACAGAACACAAATGAGAAATTAATTTCTCGGAATAAATTTATGTAATTTTTATCGCGGTGTAGTCGCTAACACATTTCTTTAATTGTAGAAGTTTTTGGAAGTCAGGTGTATTAATTTGTTAAGCCCTATAAACAGCATTTTTCGAAATTGTATACTTCTAATTATTCAAGAATAATAACTTTTAATTTTTCAAAATTGGATTTACTTAAAAAATAGCTATGAAATCAAATCGTTTTGAAATTTGAAAGTTTTCGAGAACCTTTAAATGGAATGGAATAGTCATATTATATATTCTAGTAACTGTCAGAATGATAATGTATTGTTATTTGCATATGCATTGTATCTCTACATACATACTTACAAAAATGAAGTGAGGGAAATATGTTGGTATTAATAAAATAATTCCCAAGTCTTCCTTCTATTTTTTCATTATTATGAGTGATGAGGAATACAAAATAAACCAGAGAATCATTCATATATGGATTCTACTGTTATTCCCAGGCTTTTGTTCATCGGGGGCTTCGGTAAAAACTATTAGCAATATGTGGTAAAATTTGGGCTTCCAGCATTAAAATGTAATGAAACAACAGTATTGTAAAACAAAAGGTTGCCATTCCACACTTGTATAGAGGGTTTCCACCTACAGCCGTTTCACCCCCCTTAACTTCTAAACGGTGACAGCTTAGGCCATAAAGTTGATGTAAAAAGGTCATGCGCCACTCTATGAGACAACTTACAACGCCATCTATCGGCACATTTTGGAGTTAGCGTTTTTTATCTCAAAAACGGTACGAGATACGGGAAAAAATTCAGTTGCAAAGTTGTTCACCATCATCGATTTAGTAAGAAAAGACACCTTGCTCACATTAATACTCAAAACAGAATGTAAAAAATGAGCATTTGTTTGGTCGGGATTTTCAACGCTATGGCGTAAAGAAACGCGAGCGAAGCTCGAAAAGACAACACCTCACGGACTAAATAATCCAGTCCAGAGTGCAAATGTGTATAGTGGCTAATGGAGAGCATTTTCAGCAGCATAAATAAATGATCCTGAAGATAGGGAAGTGTCTCAGTTTCTTTATTCCTCTCTTTATGACATGAAAATTTTCAAAATCATGACCAAACAAATATTCATTTTCTACATTCTGTTTTAAGTATTAATGTACTCAAGGTATCATTTCTTACTAATTTGATGATGCGGAACAACTTTATAATTGACTTTTTGTCCGTATCTCGTACCGTTTTTGAGATAAAAACACTAATTCCAAAATTTGTCGATAGAGGGCGTTGTAAGTTGTCTCATCGAGTAGAGCATAGCCTTTTTACTATACCTAGACATCAACTTTATGGCCTAAGCTGTCACCGTTTAGAAGTTAAGGGGGTTGTAAAGGGGGGGCCCTGTATACTGCTTTATCAACATTGATGAAACATATTCCTTCATGGGGCTTAACATATTCATTCATTTTAAAAAGGACTAATATTTCTTTCTTGAAAGTTATCATTATGGACTCCTGAACTGCATCATATGGCAAGCCCTTTTTGTGGTCGAGTAATCGTGTTATAAAATAAGGTACAAAATTACTGTGTCGTTTAGAATGTAACAAATTTTAGAAACTATTTTTTTAAAATTTATCAACATTAGCAACAACTATTTATCACCACAGTGAATAGAGTGATTCCGCATTAATATTTAGGATTTAATCAATTCAAGATTAGCTAAAATATATAGCTTCTTTTAGACCTATAATAATAACATTTTTCAAAATTAACGTTACCTGTGTCCTGTCATATAAGATGTAAATATTTTATTCAAACAATTTTTTCCTTATTTATTACGCAATTAAACATGGAAGATTTAGCTGTGACAGAAATATTAATTTTCGCTTCCCGTATAAAACTTGAGGATAAATGTTCACCGAAAAATTTGATCAGCTGACAGATAGGAGACCCTAACTCAACGCTTGATGAAAGCGTTATTGAAGCTCCCTGAGCTTCTTGAATCTTGGAATTAATAGAGGAATGATCACACTGACAGAGAATAACGATCATGAAGGAATATCACTTTCTAGATGAAAAAGGAATTTCGTATGACCGAAGGCCGTTCATTTCATACAGTAAGCCATATTTCTTGAGAAAAAAATTAGGAAAATTATAGCGCTGCCTTAATAAAGTATAAAACATGGTCATCAGTTTCCAGTTCGTGTAAAATTTTGGGAGACATTGTCGTCGGTGTTCTTTCACTATCAACATAATCTGTTTATATTACGAATTCGTTTCAAGGTAGTCCAAGAATTTCTGTGCATTCAAAGGAAAATATTGGCTTTAATTTAGACGTTTGCTAATTTTTATTCGTTCGAAATGAAAATCATAGACAAAAAAAAATCCTTTTTTAATCAGGTTTTAAACAAAAAAATTTATAAACTCTTCAATGAACTCGAGTATTTAAATTTTCCCTTTTCAACAAAAGTAGTTTAGAAGTAATTAAAAAAATTGCCAAGTGTTAACGTTTATTAAACATTTTACAAGACGTGTGAAATTTTGTACACATTTTTCTCTTTTAAATGTAATTTGAAGTTTGCTTCAATTGTTTTCAAGTGTTCACAATTTCAGTTTTTTCTAACAAGTAATTATGTAATTTAAAAGAGAATTTTCCGAGTGTTTAGATTTTTCAATGAATCCCAGTTTTTGTAGAGATGCACATTTTTTTATGAATTATTTTCTCGACAAGTTTTAATCATTTTAAAGGAGGATGCAAAATATTTCTTGATTATTTAAAAAAAAAAAAAAAGAAGAAGAAACTAATAAAACATACAAAAGCATTATTCTCATGCTCTCTCTATTGTACACACACACACACACACATATATAAATATATATATATATATATATATATATATATATATATATAACATAAAAACCCCTATATTCAATTCAAATTCTAAATTGCCTTGGGCGTTGTCGCGATTGAGCTATTTTCGCTTCTGATTCCAAGAACAAAGCATGGGCAGCGTCCCCTCAAAAAATATACTTTCTAGCGCATCTTTACGTAATAATAATACGTCACCTCTGACATCAGAGTCATAGTTTCAGCCAATGGCTACAGACTTGTGATCACATGGCAAGACGCTCAAAAAGTTTATATAAGTTCCAGTATAACTCGGAGAGCAGATTTTTGGGTGTCTGCTCACGGCCAGAAAACATGTAGTTTTCGCTCCTGGCAAATTTGTACGGGCGGGGCCGCGTCCCCGTCCCGGCCAGCGTCGCGCGATGTGTTCGAGTAAATTTAGTTGATGTTCTACGAAACAGTTTCGGAAAATAAAGACTTTGTATGAACCAACTGCCTTTTTCCTGATGTGTTCCGAGGTGTTTATTGGCCTCTCATTTTACCTCGCCACTCGCGACTTCGATTGCATGTTATAGATGCAAAATGTTTGAAGATCCCGGCGATTGCTTCGCCCCGCCACAGTTTCCATTTGCCTTAGCTACGACTACAAAACTGATAATTTCAACGGTTATGTTATGTGCCCGGCTACAACCATTACTATTGTTATTTTTCATTACATATATATATATATATATATATATATATATATATATATATATATATATATATACTGGATGAGTAATTAATTTCTCTTAGTTACACATTTAATTTCATTTAAACGTATAGTGGTAAGCATTACGTTGTGCATCATTTCTCCAAACTAAAACAATAACCTAGATTTTATGGCTAACAGAAATTCACAAATGATAACTCACCAAACATGACAGACACAATTTTAACTGAGGTAACAAACGAAAAATTTTATTCATTTCTTTTAACACAAAGTAATGAAATTCCTTTCACTTTACTTTAAACAATAGAAATTTAGAGAAATTTTCTCTCATTGCCTTAACTTCATTACACATTCAACATGCACATACATATTAATAATATCTCTCATTCTACTTGTAATAATAATATTAACTAATAATATCCCTCGTATTAAAATTATTAAGAGTTCACTTGAACATCTTCATTATAAATTCATCATACAAATACTATTTAATAACAACCTCATTCTACTTGAAATTATAATAACATAGATAATATCTCTCGTATAGAAATTATTAAGAATCACCTTGAACATCATTAAGAGAAAAAAAATGGCCACAATAAAAGGAATGATTGACTGACAAGAAAAACTTAAATAACAAGAAAAATATTAAATTAAATTATGCCATGGCAAAAAAAATAAAATAAACTTATTTTAGGGGATAGCTTAATAACCTCGAGGCCACTTCCATGCTCAATCGTCTTAGTACATAGGGAGAGTCACTACTCTAGCTCCAAATTCTTTAATCAAAATTCTTCATCATGGCGTTCTTCGACGTTTCCAGTAGGCACCGAAACAAGCAGCATGGATCAGAGAAAGAGTCAACCAGCGAGTCAGCGAGTCAGCCAAAAAGTCCATTTATTTTTTGTGTCCAGCCTTTTTATAATTTTTTTAGTCCATTCTACGGGGACCCCTTCGATTTCATCATCTCTGCTTCTTATTGGCCGAACGCATCTCCAGGGCTCATGTCCCCCTTACATACGGGGCCTAGTCCACTCCAAGAATCCTCTTAACAGTACATTTCTCTCGAAAAAGTGAGCAAAATGTGTCTCTTCTCTTGAATGAAACTGAATAAACAGTTATCTTCATTTTGTTTAAGCTTTCATGAAGCACTTCAAATGCTTAATTCAGTATGCGATTCAATTTGTGTTTTAATCCAGTGTGCGATAATTTAAAATCTATATATATAAAACGCGTAGGTATGCGGCACAAAAATCGACGATATTTCTACACTCCGAATGGCAACGGCTGCCACTACTAGATGTAAACATTAGCGGCCGTCCGCAATTTACAACAGCGTATCAACATGGATTTACGCACTGAAATCAGGAATGCTCGAAAACAAGCTGCACGATCAAATGAAAATTGGGAACAGTCTCAAGAAAGAAAGCGAAGAAGAAATAATTCATTAACAGATCGTGAGGTTACGCTTAACTGTCGCCGGTGTAGCAAGCGACAGCCAGTAATAGTTAATTTTCTACACTTTTTTCAATACTTGCTAAATTTTTACTCCATTTTATAGGTGAAGAAATTTTCCCAACATTTTATTATTTGATATGATTAAGTGTAGATATCTGAATTGTGAACAATAGTACATACAGAGAGTGATGTAATCACCGCTATATTTTAGTGCTTGCTGAATTTTTACTCCATTTTTTTAAGTGAAAAAAATTTTCCCCAACAATTTCTTATTTGATGTAATGATAAAGTGTAGATATCTTAATTTTGAAAAAAATTACATACAGAGAGGGATGTAATTTATAAAATCATTGGTGTTGGGTTTCACAGTCTTTATCTTCAATTCTGTTCAGAAATAATGAAAATTCGCATTTTTAAATTACAATGTTTTAGAATCAGCCTTATAGAGAATGCCCCTTAACAAAGTATATTTATGATGACAGGTAATAGTAACATTCCTTACATATATTACTTTCAGATGAGTTGTTTCGCAAAAGAAAATATAAAACTAAAAGCGACCATGCTGGTCGCGCAGCGGCTAGTATATATATAAAACAGGAAATTTAAGCGTATAAAAACTTAAAAATTATAAGGGGATAAATAAATAAAAAGACTAAAAAAAGCTTAATTTTTAAAAAAAAAACTTTACCTTGACTCAGTCAATCAACATGATAAAGAATTAAAATAAATTGAAAGTTGTCAGTCAATCAAACACTAAATCAAATTAAATAACTGTAGTATGTTACATTCATAGTACATAAAACATGATTTATAATTTGCTCAACTTTCATGAATGCCACCACAATTAATACGCGCGAAAATTGATCTAATGACACTCATCAAACTTAAACAGTAGGTGGAGAAAAATATTATAAACTTATTTGATTCTTTGTATATTTAATTTATAATATTTAATTTATAAAGTGATATACAACAATATATATATATATACACTCATGGACAAAAAAATTAGCGCACCAAGAAGGAGTCGTCAAAATGAAACGAAATTTTACATACGTAATGACTACTTTGATATAAGTAAATGATAAGAAAATCAAAGAAAAAGGATAATTTATTTCAGAGAAAAAGACAAAAGAACGGAGGAGTTAATACTCCGTTGGACCCCCTCTACCGCGAATGCACGATGCGATACGATCGGGCATTGAGTCATACAAGTTCTCTATGATGTCTTGAGACATTTCGTTCCATATTTGCTGTAACCTTGCCTCTAGTTCGTTCAAACTCGTGGGATGCCCAACTCATCGTCCCAAATGATCCCAGATATGCTCGATTGGAGACAAATCTGGGGATCGGGCAGGTCAAGGAAGGGTAGTAACAGTGCGGAGACAGTCTTATGACACCCTTGCCGTATGAGGCCAAGCATTGTCTTGTTGAAAAATGGCTCCTGGGAGCTGTTGCATGAGTGGCAACACATGTGGTTGCAGGATTTCATGAACATACCGCTGGGCTGTCATGGTACCACGGAACAATACTAGGGGTGACCGTGTATTGTAGGCAATGGCACCCCATACCATCACACCAGCTGTGGGAGCGATGTGTCGCTGTACAGCAAAGGCAGGATTGAAGCGTTCACCACGGGCTCTCCACACACGAACACGATTGTCATCACTGCCGAGATTGAATCTGGATTCGTCGCTAAAGACGACCTGGTTCCATTCCGCTGCAGTCCAGTTTCCTCGTGCGCTGCAAAACTCCAAACGGAGGCGTCGATGGGTGGGCTTCAAGGGCAACACACGTAATGGGCGCCGCGATACCAACTGTCCTTCAGCCAGGCGCCTTCGTATGGTTCGAGAAGACACAGAGGCCCCTAGTGAAGGTGCTTCCTGTGCCTGGATGGCGGCCGATGAAGCAGTTGGATGTACGCGTGCATTTCTTACGATGTGGCGGTCTTCTCGACGACTGGTCTGTCGAGGGCGTCCTGAGCCTGGTCTTCGTGTACATGACATCTCTCGGGACCACTGGTCCCAACACCTCCTCACAACACAATCAGAGCGGCCTAATTGACGAGCTACTCGCCTAGCTGACCACCGAGCTTCCATCATTCCGACGATTCTCCCCCTCTCAAACTGCGACAACTGCTTATATTGACTTCGAACACGGCGTAATGGCATGTCTATCTCAGCTCTTCCTTTGTAAATGATTCACCACACTCAAACATGCTTTGGTTACCTGTTTTATACTCCATAGAGTACGATGTTCACCGCCCTCTACCAGCTATACGTAATGCGCAATCACGCTGCATTTCTAATCATTTACATATCTCCCCAACATGTACCTTCATTGCAAGTTTCGTTACGATCCCGCAATTATTTCTTGGTGCGCTAATTTTTTTGTCTATGAGTGTATATATATATATACAGAGGCTGTTCCCACATTTTTAGACGATTTTGGTAAACGGTAATAAAAAAGCGTTTGCTGCAAAAGAAATAATTGCAATTGTACTATGTTTTTAAAAGTCAAAATTATCGTCTGCTGCTTGAAAGTTTTGTTTTTATTCAAAATGGTTTTTAACAAAGCAGTGGTTCGAAGGTTACATTTATGCTCTTTCCAAAGAGAAATATGCATATTCCGTTATCCAAAAACGATGTGAGAGTCATGGTTTTGTGATATCTAAAGCGTCGATAGGTAATATCGTCAACAAGAAAGGAAAAAAACGTTAAATTGGAGCCTCAAGTGGGACAAAAATTCCAAACAAGTATCCAAGGAAAAAACGGACATCTTCGACTATTGCAAAGGTACGTTATTTAATGTTAAAATAAAATCCCCCTAGTCAAAGGACAGTTGCAAAATCATTAAAATGCTCGGTGTCCACTGTTAACAAAATGACAAACGTTGATTTAAATCTTAATAAAGCGAAAAAACGCAATGTGCATCGTCTTCTTCCAAATCATATCGCTGAACGCAGGACACGCTGCAGAATTCTATATGAGAAACACTTATCCAAAGAAAAATGGAAAACAATTGTCACAAAGATGAATCATGGGTGTATTTAAATGATTGCAACAAAAAAAAGAGCCATTTATTATTATAAAAGGGGAGGAAAAAATTTAAGTACATGGTTCAAAGAATCGAAAGAAACTTTTTCTAAGGGATTCATAATTGTTGCTGGTTTTTCTTATAATGGCAAGTTAAAAATAAAGAGAGTGGAAAAAAATGTCAAGCTTAACTCCAAATACTATCAGGAACATATTTTATCGCTAATTTTTCTGAATGAAATACCATCGCTTTACCCACAGAGCCATCAATCTGTGAGACTCCATCAGCTAGCGGTCACACATCAAAATCCACTGTAAATTTCCTAAAAGAAATGAAACCAAAAACTGGTATCAAGGCCATACCCTTCACTGATATCCCTACTAAATCTCCCGATGTATCACCTATGGATTTTTGTGCTTTCGGACTTTTAAAATCTGCATTATCCAAACGTCGTCCCAAAACCCTTACAGGACTCTGGAAAGTTGTTCAGGAGGAATGGGATAGAATACCTCTTCTGACACTTCAAAAGGCATTATTATCCTGGAAATTGCAGTGTCGAAAGATAGTTCAGAATAAGGGATGTCAAATAGAACATTTAAAACACAAGAATTTTATGTAATTTAGTTTTGTGAATACAATATACATCGTCTAAAAAATGTGTGAATAGCTTCTGTATATATATATATATATATATATATATATATATATATATATATATATATATATATATATATAGTGAACCTTCTAGAGTTTGGCCGGTTTGAGGAGTGGCCGGCTAGAGAAGTTTCACTGTATATGCATATACAAGGCTCCCCAATTATGGTTATATTTTCTTTGTAACGTGGCAAATAAATGAGATACAGCTCATAATAAAATACTTTATTCACCTCTGCACTTTTCTCCATTTTCTCTTCATGATTCAAACAGTCGTATTATCCGTACCAAAGACCACACGCACCACATTATTCGCAAATGTAGGGTATGACTGTTGTCCACTACTCACAGATACAATTTCCCACGCCTTGAAAGATATCATACACGGATGCGGTTCAAAAATATAATTTAATGGAAATATATTCATAAAGAGGGTAATTTCTAGGTCAGAAGTAGCATGTGAAATTTAAAAAAAAGAATTTAGGACTTTGGCATGACATATAAATAGATATGTGTGTGTGAAGTTTCTTTTATTTTTGAACGCACGATTACGTTCCTCCACAACGGTCCTGCGGAAAGAAAAATTTCAGACGCTAAAACCGCCCGTCGTCGAGAGCTATAATTTTGGCAGCGCGCCAAACCCAGTCTGTATCTCTTGGGCAAGCAGTAAACAGTTAATCAGAAAAGTACTAAAATGTGTCAAAATTTTGACATACACACACACACATATATATATATATATATATACTATATATATACATACGTACATATATATAGATACATATATACATAACGAATACAGACATACATACATATATATATACAGAGGCTATTCGCACATTTTTTAGACGATTTTGGTAAGCGGTAATAAAAAATCGTTTGCTGCAAAAGAAATAATTGCAATTGTACTATGTTTTTAAAAGTCAAAATTATCGTCTACGGCTTGAAAGTTTTGTTTTTATTAAAAATGGCGTTTTTAACAAAGCAGTGGTTCAAAGCCTACATTTATGCTCTTTCCGAAGAGAAATATGCATACTCCGTTATCCAAAAACGATATGAGAGTCATGGTTTTGTGATATCTAAAGCGTCGATAGGTAATATTGTCAACAAGAAAGGGAAAAAAACGTCAAATTGGAGCCTCAAGTGGGACAAAAATTACAAACAAGTATCCAAGGAAAAAACGGACATCTTCGACTATTGCAAAGGTACGTTATTTAATGTTAAAAGAAAATCCCCCTAGTCAAAGGACAGTTGCAAAATCATTAAAATGCTCGGTGTCCACTGTAAACAAAATGATAAACGTTGATTTAAATCTTAAGAAAGTGAAAAAACGCAATGTGCATCGTCTTCTTCCAAATCATATCGCTGAACGCACGCAGGACACGCTGCAGAATTCTATATGAGAAACACTTATCCAAAGAAAAATGGAAAACAATTGTCACAATAGATGAATCATGGGTGTATTTAAATGATTGCAACAAAAAAAGAGCCATTTATTATTATAAAAGGGGAGAAAAAAAATTAAGTACATGGTTCAAAGAATCGAAAGAATGTTTTTCTAAGGGATTCATGATTGTTGCTGGTTTTTCTTATAATGGCAAGTTAAAAATAAAGAGAGTGGGGAAAAATGTCAAGCTTAACTCCAAATACTATCAGGAACATATTTTATCGCCAATTTTTCTGAATGAAATACCATCGCTTTACCCACAGTGCCATCAATCTGTGAGACTCCTTCAGGACAAAGCTAGCAGTCACACATCAAAATCCACTGTAAATTTCCTAAAAGAAATGGAACAAAAAACTGGTATCAAGGCCATACCCTTCACTGATATCCCTACTAAATCTCCCGATGTATCACCTATGGATTTTTGTGCTTTCGGACTTTTAAAATCTGCATTATCCAAGCGTCGTCCCAAAACCCTTACAGGAGTCTGGAAAGCTGTTCAGGAGGAATGGGATAGAATATCTCATCTGACACTTCAAAAGGCATAATTATCCTGGAAATTGCGGTGTCGAAAGATAGTTCAGAATAAGGGATGTGAAATAGAACATTCAAAACACAAGAATTTTATGTAATTTAGTTTTCTGAATACAATATATATCGTCTAAAAATGTGGGAACAGCCTCTGTATATATATATATATATATACAAAAGAGGTAAGCAACGATAAGTAATCCTACGTTACCCGTGGTAGTTTCGTTAGAAGAGACTACCTGAACTTTTAGTTTTTTCATTTGTTTGGTAATTTAACCTTTTATTTTAGAATATTTGTATAAAAAGCCCTTTCAGAATAATTTATATGACGCACTTTCATAATAATAAAACAAAATTTCAGAAAGATTAATAAGACATTTCCCGCCAATGAAATTAATTTTATTGGCTGCTCGTGATGACAGCATTTTCTCATATTGGAGAATTAGAAATCTAGCTGAAATATTTATACTATAAATGGTAGTAACAGAAAAATTACAAATAGAAAATAATGATTAACGTGAGCGGAATGATTCCGCATACTTTTCAATGCTAATATTTCATATTTTGAAGGTCAAAACAAAACTATAATAAATTAGTGAAAATGCAAAGAATTAATTCTCCAAAATGGATATATTTAGATTAAATGTGTTGATTATATCATAAAACTGTAAACTATTTTATCGATAAGGTTTTTAAGTTCCTGAAATTTCCTTGATTCTATTGGGACATATTTTTATATCGACTTAATCTGTAAATAAATTTACTACAGATTTCTTGTTCAATTCAGAGATAACAGACCTGAATAATCGGTACACAAACTATTAACCTGCAAATCGGAAAAAATAATTGAATATATAATCACTTTTAAAATCGAAACACCTTTTTTTTCTAAAGATCTTTTCGGAGAAAGGTAATTTTAATATATTTTATTCTTCTCATTCCCCATTTTTAAAAGGGGTAACACAATATTTAAAGAATTTTGAATTGCAAAAAAAGGAGTGTTAGGTATTTGGGAAAGTAATTATTTAGAAATTTTATTGCATTTCCTTATATTTTAAATGCTCAAAAAATATACTTTTTATGAAGCCGTACTACAACAATTGCTGTTATCTCGTTATTTGCAATAAGGAGTTCTATTTAGAAGACGTTATTTAAAGATATCGGCTAAAAATGAGGATTTTTCTTCTAGCATGTTATCTTATTTCCATTTTTTTCTAAAAAATAAAGATCATGCTTTAGATCTTTTTTACAAAATATTTTTAAAAGAGTGTATATTCTTTTAAAAAAGAGAGAAAGGAAGATGCATTTAGGAAAAAATTTTCTGCCTTTCTGCATTAATAAACAAAATAACAAAAATCTCTTTTAGTGGACATATTTATTTTTATTCTTCGACAGGCATAAGTTTATGAACAATAATCATGAACTGATTTAATATTCTCTATCCATTGCTGACTTACACCTGATATTACAATTTAAAGGTGATTTTACCAATATCTTTGCATTAAATGGTTTAAATAGAAATGCGAATTTTAGTATCAGCGGTAAAGTATTTATTTTGTTTTGAGGAAAATATATTTATGATTTCATCGAGTATTACTTGAACAATTACCATTTGTTCTATAAAATAGATATTGTGCAATTCATCCCAAAAAATCCTGAAATCTGTAACTCTGAACCTAATGGAGTATTTAACACTGATCTAAAGAAAGAGGATAAACATTTGAGACTTCTTTCCTTGATGGATTAAGAAACTAAATTGTAAAAATATCTCGTAATATAGTACTCTCTGATCAGGCACTTGCTAAAAATAACAATAAAAATATAGATTCTCTATCTATTTGTGACAAGCATTTGTTTGCAGGGAAAAAAACATACACAACATTCTTGAGAAAATAATTTGTTTCACATAAATAGAAAAGTATTTATTTTACTATAGGAAAAAAGAAGTTTGCAATTCTATTGTGCAATATTAAAAATACACAAAGTTACTATCCAGGAACAATTTTATTCATCTTGCAATACGGAACAAAATCTATTCATAGTTCCTATCAGAAAAATGTTTAATTACTGGTTGTTTATTTCAGTTCTTATATTTTTCCTAAGCTTAATTTCTCATTCTAATGCCCTTCCTCTTACGATGGCTATGACCCTATTCTAAGTGATGAGTTTTGTAAACATGGTTGTGAAAATGGCTATCGCTTGAAAGAAATAGTTTGGAAAATTTAGTTTTTTCATAATGATATACCAATTACAACACTTCCCATTTGTTGCAGTGTTGTAAAAGACACAGACTGAAAACAACAACTGAATTCCAAATTACAGTTGTCGAGAAATGGATCATCGACAAGTCACAGTTAATCAATCGTTGTAATACCAATCGAGGATGCTGGAAACTGCCCATTCGACTCCTATCCTCACTGTGGAAAAAATATTAAGTGAAAAAGGAATTTATATATATATATATATATATATAATATTCCCAATCCCATAAAATTAAAAAAAAATAAAGGGGTCAGGAAATTTTAATTTTCATTCAGTTATTTAAATGCAATACAGTCAAACCTGTTTTTGCGTGGTATTTTATAGGCGATTTTTTTTGTGCGATTTTATTTTTGTTTTGTGCGATTTTTTATTTGTGCAGTATATTAATATGTATCGAGATTCTGTTCGCCGTATGTAAGTTTGCATATAGACATCGAGGTTAGGTCAATCTCAACGGTGTTGGCATCACTTTTTTTTTCTATCAGTATGTACGTACATATTACATCAGCCAAGGTTTTGACACTTTCAGCGAAAATGATCTTATCAAAATGATTAAGAACGAAACTGTAAATGATAGTGACATTATCAATAACTTAACAGATCATGAAGACGGACAAGAAGAAGAATCTAGTTCTTGTCCGTCCCGCACAAAACTGGATTCTATGACAGCAGATAGAATATGCAGGGATTCAGCTTTGCAGCAAACTGGAAAAGCATTTTCTTACAATAGATCACAATTCCGAAAGAAGTTTGAAATTCCAAAGAGAGCTTCGATTGTGTATACCTGGCTATCGCGACGTTTACAAGGAGCTGATCAAACGACCATCGTTGCAGAAACTTATCACCGACTACTAGTACATGGTACCAAAAAATACAGCAACTCTTATATCCTTAGGTGACGAAAGCGATTACAAACCAGTTCATCACAAGAATAAGCGCGTTTTGGACTACGACAAGTAGTATCGAATTATGTACATTTTGAAAATTTCTTCGTGTTTAAAATGAGAAATTAAATACTCTTAAATGTTTCCATGTGTAATTTAATTATTTATTTTGTTTGGAAAGCACTTTCTCGCTATTTCGTAAAGCTTTGACATAATTTCTAATCTTCTTTCTGAGACTTTTTTTTGCGGTCTCTCTCCACAGCATAAATTTTGTTTTCTTTAATATGTTGTGAAAGATTATTTGTTATAGCTATTTATGAAATTTCTGAATATTTTGTGTGTGTGTGTATTTTTGCGTTCCCTATCTACTGCACAAAAACAGGTTTGACTGTGTGTATATCTATAAACAACATGAAATATTTCTTATGGTAAAAATAATATCAAACATTTCTTGCTCATTTCTGATTGAATATCCTTTCGCTACGCCATTTTTAAGACGATGGGTATGAGCTGGTAGTTTACCTCAGATTTTCAAATTCTCATTAAATCATACCCTATTGTTCACACATACTAAATTCTTTTACCTTTGTAAAATTTTAAAAAAATATAGTTATATAATTCCTTTTTTTTAATATTTCGGTATGGATTTTCAACGCAACTGTTGCTTTAAAGTAATTCAAATACCTACAGAAAAACATTCCTTTTTATTTTGTGCCAAAAAATCTTTTTTCCCAAAATATAATGGATAAAAAGAGTAAAAGAAATCAAAAATAACTAAATAAATACCTTGCGTGCTATTATATTTAATCCTTCATGGACAATTAGATCTAAAAATCACTTTTCTGTTTTCAAAACATTTATTTTTTATATCAAGAAATAATTCAGAGATTTAGTATAAGTATTCTTTCACAGTTTTAAAACAACGTATTAGCTTTTTCACTGTCTTTATGTATTTTTTATCGATTACTTTTCGATTTTGAAACTTTTGAAGTGTTACAAATTAAAATATTGTTAAAATCTATGCTTGTTAACTAGTATGGATTATAATGGATTGGATGTATGGATTGTAATTACTATGAAGTCTGGGTTTTTTTACCGGTTTAATGAAAGTTGAAATTAGTAAATATATGTGAAGAAAGGATTCGTCTTCATCATCCCTTAAATGAAGACTTTTTCATGGGCAACCAACCACATGATGTAGAAGAAACAGACGTATAAAGGCCGCCGCTTGTTTCATGAAGTGAACCCTTTAGTCTTTCCCATCGGGGAGAAAAGAAAGTTTCTAGAGGCATTTAGCCTTGTTTATCGGTTACAGACAGAATTCTAAGCTATCAGGGTCTGCAGCCGACCGGATTTAAATGACAGAGCATTCGCATTCTTTGAAATGGAATAATCTTTTCCTTATGGTATTTTCTTGAAAATGTATCTGCCTAAATCTTTTTGATTTTCTCTTGATGCGATAAATTTTTTTAAAAATTTTTAATAAGGTTCTAGGATTTAATTGGTCAGGGAATCTTTGTAAAAAGTAATCGAATCAATTTTAAATTTCATTTAATGCTACCATCCATGCACATATGGGTGTATTCATACCTGGAATTTCAGCATTACTGAAAGGAGAGATATGTAAAAGAAAATCAGAATATTGTTACATGCATATCCAATTAAAGTTCAATTGTAAGCTCTTCATTTAATTCAACGATAAGCAACATTTTTATTGCAAGATTCGTTTTTGTGCAGATTTGCTGGCAGAAATGCCCCAAACTCGACGATTAGATTAATGTGCAGAGTCGTTCTAGCTGGCAGTAAAGGTGGACTTTTATAGCTAAGTAACAATAGAATAAAGCTAAATAGTTTTATTAATTTGTGACATGTGGAACTTAAAGTAGGACATACTCAGGTTTAAATATTAAAATAAAACATAAATTTATTTGCTTCTAATAAACACAAAAAGTATAAGTACAGACGAGTCACTACACAACTTGTAGTGTAAAGCTGAACGTGTCCGTAATTTAGTTCGCTGACACTCGGAAAAAATAAACAAAATAAATCAACTCACGTAAATTTTGACGACAGATCGCTGAAAAAAAATGGAAACTGGTGTCGAAAACTCCCTTGAATAGGCGGGTGAAATACCTGTACGGTATTGGAAGCTGGATACAAGAAAAACTGCTGAGTTGGCTTAGCAGTATGATGCCGCCGCTAAAAAACTTTGCTTTATGATGAACTCGGACTCGGGTGCAATGAAATTCGTACGCCGAGATGGCTTGAACACAACTGTTCGGCTGCGAGTCACTGTTAACTACCCACACTAATGCATAAATGCAAGCACCAGCACCAGCACCAGCACCAGCACTAGCACTAGCACTAGTACTAGCACTAGCACTTGCCCCACACAAGCTCAAAAAGAACACACTGGGAAACGCCGGCCTATATATGCAGTTCGATTACCGCGCTCCCTCGTGGTAAGAGATGAAAAACTTCTTTATGCAAATTTAAAAGATGTTTTGTGGTTGACGTCATCGATGAAATAGATCGGGAATGTATGACGTCGTTGCTGGCTGGTAGAATGGCGTCATTGCTGGTTGATTGACTTCACAGGATCGTCATGACGCAACGGGTGTCTGGCGACGGTTGACCTGAGTAATGGTGGTGTTTAATGATGTAAACATCACATTACTTACGTAGCTGGATAGTTAGGGGGAGAAAGGAAATGCATATCTGGCATTTTGCCTAAGAGTTTTGTCCTGTTTCAGCACTATGAAATAGGAATATTATAACTTTTTTAAAAGCTATAAACTCCAGAGTGCTAAATTCTCCTGCAATTCATTGAAAATCTAAGTTGATACATGATGGAATGTGATAAATATTTAAATTTATGAAATATTCTATTCATTACGACATGTAGATATTTTTAAATTCCTATTTCTCCCAGTGTAGTATGTATTAATCTGTAATTACACAAATAATTTAATTTTGACTCAAGAATTTGCAGTAAAAATTTAGTATTTATGGCTTGTTTAGACCCCCCACGGTCAACTTTTGACACGAAGGAAAGCGAAGTTTCACATTGTATTTCACAACGCAAGCATTTTTAAAATACAAAAAAATTAAAAGAAAGTAAAAAATCCTTTATATTGGGATTGTTCGTATTTAATATTATTTCTTCATTTACTAGTAATATATTTATTTAAGAAAATCTTCATTAATAAGTGTATAAACAACAGGGACGGGTCATTCAATTAAGGTACCCGAGAAAGGTCTTAAAAATGGTGGCTTATCAAATTTTTGAAGTCGTGAATGCATTACTATTAGAAAACTCTACATAACTGAGTAAGGGATATTTTGGGAGTAACATTCATTAAATAAAATGACAAATTTTATTAAATTAAAAACACAACATTAAAAATTTTAAAACTTTCGGAATTTGTAAGGAATTGGTAATCTGGATTTTTGATGTGCTTCTCATTTTAGAAGAAAACAAAAGTTTCAATATATTCTGTTCGTGGATCTTTTGCAAAACCAAAGCTAACGAGACCAAAATTCCATTGAGGTCTTTCTAAGAAAAGGTTCGACACATTTATGTGGCATGCCAGGAATGGAGTCAACCACAAGTTTCCTACAACATTTTACTGTTTGTAAATCATAACCTAGTAAAGCATCAGGCATACATTGTTCAGAAATGTTTAGAGTTTCTTTATGGTTGATTAAAGTAATTAGATTCTCACGAGCGATACACTAGTTATTGTTTATACGAAATATAAATACATATATTATTATTCATCTAATTTCATATTGGTACCTCTGCAAGAATCCGTACAAAAGCTAATAATCGCTTTAATTTCAACTTACTGAATTTTGAAAAAACTGCCATTCTAAGAACTTTAAGAAAACATTTTTTTTTAAATTGAAAAAGTTTCGGTAGTACAAATTTGCCAGACGTACTGAAAGAATTTCTTAACCCCGTGAATACACTTTTTTTGATTTTTTTCACTTCATTTAAATGCGCTTTTCCTCTTTCCCCACGTCTACGGAGATATTAATGAAAATATTCTTAATCATACGCAAAGCGGGTTTGAAAAGCAAACTCATGAATAATTTTACAAGAGCTGAATCAGCATATTTGTATGTGTGTGTGAGTGCCTTTGTATGCATCGACTTCGATTTGGGAGACATCCGCGATGCTCTTATTTCCCTCTAAGGATTCGGGCAGAACTTTCGGCGAATTTGGGGGAAAAGAAATCACACATGGCACGTAGGATATTCTTATGAAATATTTAGAATTATTGTGCGAGATTCTTGCGCCTGTTTCAACTTGATCATCAATAAATATGATATTTCTGCATCCGTTTTTTGAAATGTGGTTTATGGAATTCTCCATTTTGAAAGATGTGTGAGCCATAGAAACAAGAAATTCTGAAGCTTTTTATACCATCATAGTTTACAATCTTTATTTAACTCATTGGTGTATGCTATAGGATTGCACAACTGATTCTTAATGTTTATGATTAATTAATTATAATATTTAGCTATTAATAATTTCTCGTTCATTTACATGAGTAAGAGAGATCTAGTAGGATGTATTATTTAAAAATATCACAAATATTATTAAATAAAACTTCAAATGAATTTTTCCTGTTACAAGAAAGTTGAAACGTGCTCAAAATCTTTCAAAAAGAAGCATGAAGAGTGTGCTTTGTTTGCTTATTGAATTGTATGTTTTGTTATCTATCATGAAATATCTCAAATTATTGTACAATACTGCATCGTTTATTTGAATATAATCACACGAGTTTTGTATTTCGTGCAAAAACATCATTGAAGCACTGCATGAGCAATTTCTTAGCTTAAGCTCTTATATTATCATCACTTTATCAAAATAAATAATTCATAAAGTTTTCAGCTCTCGTTTGAAAAATTACCCTTAGATACATTAATATGCATTTCTATACATTTTTGAACTTTTATTCTCCACTCCAGGCAGATATGCACTTTCTTTTCACTGACTGGATTATTAACTTTCACCTTTTAGACCTTAATTTAGATTTACTGCGAAAAACTAGATAATGTTTTATTCATAGCATCTTTTCCTAATTGTTATATAGTATAAAAAAATCTGCATTTTTAAAGAAAAAAAATGCTCGTAAAATTTGTTCAGTATAGCACTCATTTTTATATGATGCAATTAGATGCCTTTTCATGCATTTCAAATTACATCTTTATTAATTTTACTCTTGTCACCAGTTTTGTTTTGGCAAACAGCATGGAAATGACATTTCATGCTGCATAAATGCAGTTTTAAATTAGGTATCTCAAAATTGTTAATTTGACAGCCATAATATATGACTTTCATGATTTTATTCTCATGAATTTTAGCTTCTAGTTTATTTAAGTGAATTTTTAAAAAGTTGGGTAAGTAATTTAACAATGGATATTGAAAAATGAGTAAAAGAAAAAGAATTCAATCAACATCATCCCAATTAACAATCATTTATTTTTATTTACAGAAAATATTGTCTTAGAGCAGCGGTTCCCAACCGGTGGGTCGCGACTCCATCCTAAAACTATCAGAAACCATCGAATAAACCATCAGAAAAGATAAGAAAAATCGAAACTTACTTTAAAACAGCAATTTTACATATTGATAGATTGTGATAACAATTTTCTTAACTGTAATTTTATCAAAGCTGTATGATTTTTTTTTCCTGAAAAATTAAAATGGTCTTTGTGTACTTTTATAATTGTAGTTTTTATCTTCACCTAAGAACACTTGTTAGTGAGTATGAAACCACTTGTTGCATGTATTGCAAACATATACCTATTGTTAAATAAATAATTGTTTTGCAACAAAGTCCTTATATTTTGTTAACCATTTTCAAATCAGAACACAAATTGTTTATCAATAATCATCTGTATCTTCAAAAAAGCATATATATATAGGGGAGAGTAGTACACAGTGAGACAAATTTTCAAAAAACATTAATTAAGAGCTAAATACAATCGACTGAATAAATTTAGCTATTGGATGTTTAAATTTGTTTTATTGGCAAAATCTTTCACGCAAAATTTATTAATACATATAAATAGAAACCAGAAATAACTAACGTTAAAATAATATCAACATTCGTCTCACTGTGTACCACACCTCGTACACAGTGAGACAGTACTAATTTGTTTATTTAAAAAATATATTGTCACAATACTAAACACAAACAGTGCTTCATTATACACAAATTTTCATGAAACAATCAATTGTTAATCTTGGAAAAGTCACAGAACATTTATAAGGTCAAGTCGCACTTCAAAAGGACGTATCTTGACAATCTTTTTGTTTTTGTGGACATTGGCTGAGGCAGAACCATGACAATATCCAATTTATTTACAGAGGCCACATCTGGAATGTTTGGCATCACAAAGGTATTATATTTCTCACTTTTGAGTAGATAAGTGACTTCAAAATCACTATCCCGTAGGACTAATTTCACAGCTGCAGCCATCTGTTCTTCTCCAGTTGTTCCAATTTCCTTGGCACATTCTTAGGCCGTACCATCATAACTCTGAAAAAAACATATTTAGTACCAGAAAATATTTAAATAACATTATTAATGATAGTCTCGGTTCTGTGCATCTATACAGCAATACAAGCTAAGATGTTATATCACAAGTTACAATATTAAGATGTGAAATTCATTATATTGTGCAATAGCAGAATCTTAGTAATTCAAAGGTGAGGTGATAAAAATTGAGAAAATTCGTAATGCTAAATACATTACTTTACAGCAACAAATACATTACAGTAACATTTAATGCATATTGCTATTATGGAATAAATATAGTTATCATGGTACACAGTGAGACATTGTTTCACTGTGTACCAGTGTTCCATCTCTCACTGTGTACCATTTCACTTTGTTAAAAAAAACGACTAAATATCTCTTCCATTGTTTTTCTTTAGTTGAATCCTTGGTATTAAGTGAAGAAATATTGCAGCATATATATAATATTCAATCCAAATTAATAGATACAATTAAACTGAAGATATATGACATATAACAGAGATAAATAACTTACTTTTAGGTTCAAAAATTCCCTTTCGCTTCGTAGCTTTCAACAGAACGAACATCCACGCTTGAAATGTGGGTGGCAATTACTCCAAAAAAAAAACGTCACTGTACAGCCTGACATCTAGCGGCACAAACATAAACTTCATTAAAAGAGCTTCTCTGTTTCACTGTGTACTTCTCTCCCCTATATATATATATATATATATATATATATATATATATATATATATATATATATATATATATATATATATATTCATATATATATACATATATATATATATATATATATATATATACATATATATATACATATATATATATATATATATATATATATATATATATATATATATTATATATTTGCAATATTTGATGGTAAATTATATATACATAAGGAAGGGATACGATACAAATAAGGTTTTTTACCCCACCATGGGCCATGGAGGTATTCCGATAAGGAAAGGTGGGTCGCCAGCTGAAAAAGGTTGGGAACCACTGTCTTAGAGTATAATAGTTATAAAGCTACATACTGACCTCTGAATTTAAAAGTGAAAAATAAATAATAATTTTGATAATGGAAATACAGGTATGCACAGTGAGCCCAAACCACAATTAATATTGGGCATGCTATCAAGATGGATGACAGCATGCTTAATCCGAGATGAAAAGGTACATATACGACCAAAAATATAAGCACCAAACGGGAAAATCCCCTCTAGTTTACTTCCCGCCAAACTCCTACAATTATGCAATGTATATACAATTATGCAATGTAGATAATTATCCTACTAATGAAACAGAATGATCAACTGCTGCCTTACCGAAAAGGCAAAACTTCACATAAATCAAATTTTAGCTAAATATCATTTTGATAATGTATTTAGAATAGAGTTTGAAAATATTTATTGTAAAATTAAATATGAAAAATGTGTGAATCCCACGCAAAATTATAATTATAATAATTGTGTTCATTTATGTATAATTACACTGGAAATTCGGAAGTCCTAGTTGCAGGACAGCTTCCACTGAATAATAGCACTCATTGTAATCTCACACATAAAGGATGAAACGAACTTCTTTGAAACACAACTCCATTTCATGGAATAGTCATGCATCCCATTCAAGGACATTAAAACATTTGACGTTTCACATGATCTTTCTTTTATAACATGCATGGCCATTGGGTCTTAATGTCATAAGAAGAGCAGATAACATTTCTCCGATACTAGAAGAAATTCGAAGCAAAGTCAAATTAGGATATTGCAGCTGAGTACCTTCAAATTAAATACAACGCTCAAGGTATGCAATTAATGCAAATATATATATATATATATATATATGAAAAAATAGTAACGGATATTTTTATAGACAAAATAATATAGAAGAAAATATTCAAATTAAATACAACGGTCAATGTATTCAACTAATTTGTATCTTTAATATCTATAAATCATTCTAATTTGAATTAAATTCTTAAATAGATTCCATCTCAATTAATCTAGAGGTTAAATTTTAAATTTTACCGTATTTTACTATTTTTTTGTCAATTTAATACGTTGTTATGCACGTTAATAAATTAATTTAAAGTATCGCAAAAAGGAAAAGAAACCTCGTGATCAGTTGTAAGGTATACACAAGATTCGATTCACAATAATCGAACTTTTGAGTGAATGAATTAAAGAAGCTTCTTGAGATATGCTAATTTCGGCATACGCGCTTAGTATAAATACCATGCAGCGTCATTAATAAAAAAGGGTTGTTAAGGTTGATAGATAAGCGAGAGGGAGCTACGAGGGTATGCAGCTCGAGTGCTATCCTGCGCTAGTGCTTAGGGGCCCAAAGTTTACGTGGCAGAATTGCTGGTTGACTCACTGTTCGTGAGTATTGAAAAATATATTGTTCTTGAAAGCTGTATTTATATATCTGTACAAGTAGTACGTATGAATCTTGTTGTTAAAAGCAAAGCCTACATGTGCAAGAATATTGAATAAACACTGTTTCATGTATAAACTGTGTTTGTATCAAATTCATTTAGAGTGCCACTTCAAATTATATACACCCAAGTCTGGGTAGAAGTGAGCTATTTACTCTATACAGTATTTAATAAATTAAATACTAAAAATTAATCTTTAAAAATTCACCAAAAATAAGAAAATGGAGGTAAAGATTCGAAAAAGATTTCATTTTAAAGGAATTTTTATTATCTTTCTCGTGATATAAATTTTATAACCCTCAGATTATTATTTTAAATGCAAACTTTAAAGATTGTTACAAAAACAGCTTAAAAATTCAATTTTAAAAAATGTAAGAAGAATTTTTCAAAAATCTTTCTTAGTGCACCCCTACACTAGGAGAAGAATCGTCATGCAAAATTTCAGCGCTTTAGGTCCAGAAGTTTGGTCTGTACGTTATCTGTCAGTCAGTTACGGAACTGTTTTATATATAGATTTATCACAATACACTTTATGGACCAAAATAATTAAAATATGCCTTATTGAGCTAATTCTGAACTAACTATACTACAGTTAATGCATTTTAATTCCCGCTAATTAGATCCATGCAATATTAAAAACTGTCCCTTAAAAAATATTATATAAAATATATATCATGTTAAAGAGATTTGATAAAGCTTCATTTTGTGATAAAACTATGTCTGCGGAAGAAATAATAAATATTTAAATACCGTTCCAAAAAAATAATAATTATTATTCAAAGTACCATGAAAATAGTTCCAGTAGATATTTTATTCGTATTTTTCAAATTAAGTTTTTTTCATTTATTTTGTTGCATTTAATACACTTTCTCTGATGTTATGCTAAAATTTTGGATTCATCAAACATTCAAGAATATCCACAAGCTATCAAAAAGTTTTATGAGCAAACTAAATTTCTCTTTGTGCGTGGACTTTGCTTTAAGCAAAAACCTTTAAGCCTCCTTAAAAAGACAAATACATATATATATATATATATATATATATATATATATATATATATATATATATATATATATATATATTAATTAGGGTGGGGCGAAAAAAATCATTTTTTATATAATCAATTTCTAATAGCACGGAGAACTTAAGCATTGGCATTCCTAATAACGGGAAAAATAATATCAAAATATATAAATTGGTCTTGAAATAGCACCAGAACCCTAAAGTTTAGAAAAAAGGGAAAAAATCTGCACTTTTTAAGACGTATAAATTTTTTTTAATACGATAGAATATAAATTTTGTTTTTCTTTTCTATCACAGGTGTCCATTACTTATTGGTCGATAGTGTATATATATATATATATATAATATATGTTTGTGTGTGTGTATCAGAAAACTTAGTTCTTGAAAGTTTGCCTTTTTGCTCGAAACTTTGATCGTCTTGGATCCTTTTTTTTTCCCTTCAGTATTGCGACCGTAAACAATTTTCCCCAAAATGAAACATAAAAATGATGTACCTCAAATTACATAGAAAGTGCATGCATTTATATGCTATAGTTAAAGAAATTTATGTACTTCCTTTTAAAACAATATTTTGTGAGCATATTTATTAAAAAAATCTTTGAAAACATCTTTAATAATTAAAATTGAAAAAAGTCTGGTTACTATTTCATGTCTAGCTATGATAAAGATGTTAGAGTAATAATGTATTTTAGTTATTTAGGAAACTATTTTTCTCTTAACTGGAAAAAAATTTTTAAAAAAATTCTCACGAGATGAATATTATATACTGAATAATATGTTACTAGAAATATTCTCATAAAGCACAGGGGGAAATTATATTAATGAAGTCAAAAATAATATAACTTAATAATTTTTCACTTTTTTGAGTGAAGAAATATTAAATTATCTCTACAAGAAATAGCAATTTCTTATATTCCAGAATGAAAGTAAAAATTGAAGTGAGGAAGGAGAATAAATTTAGCACATAAAAATAGGTTTCGAGAGTACCTACATCGTTACTCGAGAAAATTTCACTTTTCTGAAAGCACTCTGAAGGAAATCTTTTAAACCCTTTTGTTGCGAAACCAAGTATTGGAACAATGACGCATTAATCTTCGTAGTATGAACTTACATCAATATTAATCGATCATTATACACAGAATACCCACAGGTGGTTATGAGCTAAGAGAAAGTTTAGATTTAACTTTATCATAAATAGTAACAGGAAGACTACTATTAACCTTCAAATATAAAGACACACACACACATAAATATATATATATAGTATTTATAGTTTATATACACACACACGATATTGGTTGAATTTATTGCATCATCCATAACGTATGGTTTAAAAGCCATTAAAATGTCAAATAATTTGTTGCTTCTTGGACATTAAATCGATTGATATTTTGGCCACTTATACAATTCCATGTCTGTAGGAGGTTACATGATCGTTCTCACAGAGCTTGGGGCTTATATTAGGTAATAGGCTTTTCCCTTACAAACAAACGTATAAATTCGGATCGGATAAAAATCCGAGATATTTCCAAGCATGTGTAACATTTAATTCTTCTTCCAATAAATAATCTGAACTCTGTAAAGAAACTCAAGGTATAAAACAATGTTGATAAGAAACAAAAGTTTCTAGTTTTCCTTAACATATTAAGAAATTCAACGTAATAACCGAAGCTTCTGAAATACGTGATGTGAATTTGTTTTAAATAATAGAAGAATTGAGCATTAAAACGTCATCTTGAAAAATGATTTCTCCTTATGTTTAAATGCAGTTTTATATTGTGCGTTTGAGTGTCCCTAAAAGGATGTTCAAGTATTTCATAATCCCACGGCCTTCATATTAAACCCAATCCCGGACCGTTTCAGCTGTTTGGCTGATGGAAGCTTTTTCTGTGAAACACTACAGCGAACATGCTCTGAACAGTTCTTTATCAAGTCCGTTTTCTCGAAGTGCGTGGTATCAGTGAAGGCAAAACACGAATGCTATGGATACAAAGGCAGTAGATCTTTGCATCCATGATCATGGTCGGAGAAAAATTTGAAAATTACTAATATCACGGATTTAACCTCTTTTCCTATAGAAATTATATATATATATATATAGGGAAAAGTTGCCAAAATAGTACCACTTAAGAAATTATGCATGCTATGGAGAACAGGTATGTCTACTTAAAAAACTAATTTTACTAAATCATAGAATAACATTTTATTTAAACAGCTTGAAACAGTAAATGCATTTGTAGACATTTCTTGTTTACATACATGCACCAGTTTGAAATTGACCCAAAGGCATAATTTTGGCAACCAGTATCCTAAATCTTACTGGTTGGTTTCCAAAATCATACCAGGTTTTGGTTTCGAAGTAATAATACCTAAGTACTGAAGAAATTGTATATTTATAAAAATTGAAGTACATTTAGGACATTAATAATGTTTGATGCCTTTTCATACTCCTCCGCAAGCCTCGCGTATCCAAATTTTACATCCCAAACATTGAAACATGTTCTCGAGCCTGATTTCTTCAGATAAAAAGCATAACTATTCCTCTTCATTTGTTGACATAGTAATATTCATGAATGCACTTGTTGAATCATTATTTAGTAATAATCCTTTGCAGTTTTCTTTTTGGTTAGTTTAATTTTTCTGTTTGGGTTTGCTTTTTCTTATCTACCAATGTAGGTTGTTTTTTTCTGACCTTCCAACTTATCCAGATAATCTCTATTGGTGAGCACCCTTGCTTTTCTAGCAGTTTTTAGTTTATGAGGTATTGTGGGAAGGGGAGAAATTTCTTCAACATGCATTTTTAAAACAGAATTTGCATTAGCACCTTCATTTTTAGAACAAGTACCAATTTATTGTATAGATTCATTTTCGCTGTCTTCTTTTTCCGAAGTTTGTGGTTTATTTAAAAGATTACTGGCAATAAAATCTGCATCAGTAAAAACCAAGGATTGACTGGCGAACTATCAAATAAAGTTCCAATAAAGTTTTAATTTTTCAATATCTGTCAGTTGCTTCAATCGTACTGGTGCGATTTGGGAAATTACACAGCACTACGATTTAGGCAATCCGTTGGCTTCTTAGAAGATAGTTTATTTAATCTCCAAATGAATTTTAACAAACTTTGTAGAAATTTTGTAAGTAATATAAGTAATCTAAGATTATATTTGCATAAAAAATATATTTTGAGTAGGGAGTGCTTATTTAACATTATTAGATTTTTTCTTCAGTCTTACCAATTTTTACAAGTGGATGGGAACAACCCAGAAACACGTGTTCTTCCACCATATAGGTTATGTAGTAATATAAATGACTCAGCTTTTAAGGTATATTATAAGATGTCGCCACAGTTAAGAGAAAATTGGATGCGGTACGATTTTGAGACTGGTACGCATTTGGCAACTTTTCCCTATATATGTGTGTGTGTGTGAAATTTTGGTTCATATCTTTTATCTTTTGGTTTTATCTTTTACTTTGAAAGATTTATTAATAATTAAATAGTTGCAACAATGCAAGAATACTTATCAATAATGAAATAGTTGCAACAGTGAAATTAACAAAACTTATTTTAAAAACATGCACAAAGAAACGAGTTTTTCAAAATTGTACCAAATTTTGTATGCTATTATAAAAACTCAACTGCTGTATACAGTTATTTTAAATGAAGTTTTTTTGCTCCATAGATGGTTTTATAAACAGGAGTAATAAAAAATATATAAATACTTTGACCGAGGACTTAAAATGTGAAATGCTATTTAAAATTACGAATAGCCTTTGTTTCATTCCTAAAACTCATGCAAAAGGAAGTTAGAACATTGAATTGAATGAAAAAATTTATTACCAAAGTTCAGATGTGTAAAATAACAAATAAATCATAAAATTGTTTTGAAATATGTAAATAGGACTCACTCTGCTCGTAAAACTGCTCTGTGATTTTTTACCATGGAGTTTGTCTAGATTCCAAAAGTTGATATAAAAGCGCAATAATTCATTTGAACTATACTTGGAAATTTTTTTACTTAACAATTAATTTTTAGTTATATTTGCAATTTTAATACTAGATATTATCAAATCCTCTTTCCAAGTTTTAAATGTAAACTTGTAATGTAAACTAATTTCTTTTCGTGTTAATAAAATACTGAAATAGGACAGTCGTCACGCATTTGGTGAATAAACAGCTCTTTTTTACAGACCTATGTTCTCCTACATCATCGTAACACCATTTAACAAGAACATAAATTTTTCCCAAAAAAAGCTAGGTTTTTAATTTGTATAACAAAGAACTTTTTCTGTGTATATTCATTAATTAGTAGCAATAAAGTATTAAGTTACATGTTTAGAAAAATTGTTTTCAATTAGTGAAAGTTATTAAATGGAATTAACTGTAGAAGAACTTCTGCAGAAAAGTTTGAAGATGCTGCTCATTATATAAGAATAAAATGAGAAAAATTAAATGCAAATATCAGCGATATTTTGTGCATTTTATGCTGAATATATAGAGAATGGAAAAAATTATTTTTATTAGGATATACATGGCCAATATCAGCTTAATTAAGAAGATCTTAATATTTACAGAAAGAAATGGAAAAACTAACACTGTAATGAAATGAGAAAGATTTCTAAAAAAATGGGATTTCTATTCTAATATCAACTAAAAATACAAAAGAAAAATTTGCCAAGAGAATAAATAGGTCAATTGTTAGAATAAAAACATTGTTTGAAAACAAAACCTGTAGTTAAAAAGAAAGAAATTCTTTTAAAGAAAAAGACGAATTCGAAGATTAAAAAAATTAATAGCAGTTAATGAAAAACTTTCTGCCCTTCTAATCTCTAAAATTTTAAGAATCAATTAACTGCATAGCTTTTTAAAGTTTCATTTTTATTTAAGAAAATAATCTAATACCATTGGATAAAAGCAAAGATAAACTTTATAGTTCTTTAACCAATTATTAATTATTCCCTCTAACACATTAATAAAATGAATCACTCTTCAAATTAACTTGTTAACAGATAAATATTTTTGTAAATTAAATTATTTGATATACGGATTAAATGTATGACTAAAAACATTTACTGTCTAGAACCCACCAGTTATCTTCTAGAAACATTTTTTAACATTATTTTATATAAAGGGTGATCGTAAACTATGTCTGTCGCAGCGTAGGCGACAGACTCCACAATAAGTATCATAATAATCACCAAATTCAAACTAATTACTGTGACAATGTCGACAAAATAAAAGTACTCATCAAGACTAACAATATTTTCAATGGAACCTAGGGCCGCAATTTGTCAGAAAAGCGTCAAGTTCAGTGTCCAAGTTTTGTAAAGGGATCACCTGCTCCGATGTGGGGACGCTCCTAGGGCACTTGGGTCTTCTGTTTTCATTTCATCGTTCCTTTGGAATCTCTTTTGCAGCTGGAAATTTCGCCACTGGAGCAAATTATAAGTTGCACAATCCTATTCAGATCAGAGAAAGAACCCACCAGATGAGATTTTCAGTCAACATCTGGCCAGGTAACGTTGATGATTGACTAATGGGACCGTATCTTTTGCCAGAACGTCTCACCGTCGCATTCCTAGTACTTTGCAAGCTCTTCCGCTCACCATATCGTTTATGCATGATGGAAACCCACGGCACTTTCACTTCCTGAATGCCACATATCCTGGACGGTGGATTGGCCTCCACGCTCACCGGACCCAAATCTATTACACTTCTTTGGGGGACACATGAAATCATTGAGCCACCTATGGACTCAGTAGAAGATCTCGTTGCGAGAATCTTTGTTGCGCCACACAACATTAACACGACACCAGGAGTGTATGTGAGGGTGGGACAGTCTTTCATTCGTGGGTGACAACTGGACAGCGACACCCTTGGACACTATTTTGAGCATCGCTTTTGACTTTTTCTCTGATCTAAATTGGATTGTGCAACTTATATTTGGTTGATTCTCATTTGTTTCCAGTGACGAAAGTTCAACTTGGACTTTGAACTTTACCTTTTCTGACAGACTGAGGAGAATGTGGCCCTAGATTCATTGAAAATATTGTTCATCTTGACAAGTACTATCACCTCTCTTATTTTGTCTTTACAGTTTACGATCCCCCTGAAATTTTATCAGAGTAATTATGATTTGTTAGAATTCCACCGAAATTAAAAATTCAAAAGAAACTGTCATTTTGTTTTTGTAATAAGTCTTTATTTTTAATCATTTTAGAGTTTAGGAAATAGTTAAACTAGAGGAAAATTTCCTAAAGATTTTCCTAAGGATTTCATATTTATTAATTATTCCAGTAATACAACTTTTCAAATAATTCTAAAAATAGATTTTTCTTCTCTCTTGAATTATTAATAGATTTTCGCTTCAATCCATGAGGTTTACAAAATATAGGCTTAAAATTAGGAATATTTAATTTGATTTCATAAATTATGGACTAAACTATTTTAAAATTTGAAAAATTTTTTGTAATTTAGTTTGTGTTAGGATATAGCCATGTGGGTGTATATATATTAGACACAATATGATTATTACCTACAGTTTTATTCTATTTCATATTTAAATATCAAAGATATTTAATGTTCTGGAGATTGAACATTTAATATTCTTTGGTGGTTGAGCTTCTACCTACGTTGTGTACTTTCTTAAATTTTTTGAGTTGTTTATAGGTCTTAAAGTAAAAACTTGGATGGCAAATTTCCTTCAAAATTTACAACGAGGATTTCTGCACAAATGGACAAAGTTGCCAATTAAAGTAAAAATATCTCTTTGCGAACAGAAAATGGAATCCTGTAGGTTGACCAACCACCAAGACAACCCCTCTAGTCATCCATTGGCAGCAAAATGCTTGGGCACATTTAGGTCTGGATAAGCAAATTTCATCCTGATCTGAATTAGAGCAGATAAGGCTAAATACATTTTTAAATTTTTATATACCCAGAAATATAAACTTTGATAGTTAAAATTAGTAATATATAAAGACAACAAGAACGTTAACAAATGATATGATGTTAACAGTATGTCGATTTCACGAATACCCAAGTGTGTTGTAATAAATAATCTTTTTAAAAAATACACAATCCAACAGTAAAACATAAAATCCAATTATTTAGGAATGATTTGAAACACGCGATCATTAAAAGTGGTTACTTCGATTTCCATTACCCACTCCAATCAGTGCGTACCTGCCGCCAGTTCGTTGATCAAAACCAGTACCCTGCTTTTTCGATATAATGCTCAAAAACTTGCTATTGCTGTATGACATTAACGCTCGATAATTTTCTCTCAACATCACTAAAAAAGCTAGTTTTAAAGTGTTATTGGGGAATAATGTAGAATGAAACTCTCCCATTGAAAATGAACTTTAAGGGTTCGCAATGTTTCGATTCTGTTATGCTAAATTGACACGAAAAGAATTATCCTAAGAATTACTTATTACTTATTAGGAAAGCAACGGTGTTAATCTTTAGGCCTATTTCGATCTTTAGGCATCTGTGTTTTTTTACCCCAAAAATATTTGTAAATACAAAAAATGTCATATGTTACAACAACAGCAATGGATATAATGAGCACACTGATAAACTTGGGATTAGCCTTTACACTTCGAATCAAATTTTGTAAGAATTAAAAAGCGATTATAAACGATATGAAATTATTTTGGGAACATCATCACGTCAAACTACAACTGCCAACGCCATTTCTTCTAGAAAATGATTACTGAATCAGTTTTCACAAGAAAGGCAGAACTTTTTTAAAATACGCTTATTTGTTAGATCCCGGAAGGATTTTGTATTCGAAAAGTTATTTAAACAGTTAACAATTGTCAAAATTCTTTAAGGTAGTTTATATTGAGACTGATCGTTATTTTCTAGCTAGGAGTTAAAAGATAAATTACATTTTGTATCGGACTTTAGCAAAGAAAAATCTGATTATTGTAAATTATGTGCTATTAAAAAGAGTTTATTGCATTTAAGTGAATATTAATCATGCTTCTCAGGCTACGTATTCATCTTTTATTTAAATAAAATTGTCACCTTTCCGTAATATATATTTTTGATTACATACAAAGATAAGTTTCAAAATATTTCCTTTTGTAAAGTTCAATATCTTCAATTTTAAATGAATAGTTAGTGCTTCGGTCGAAAATTATTTAATTTTGTTTTAATAACATGTATGTCACGTTTTCATAATGCCTATATAGACTAGTATTTTGTGGGCAAACAAATTCGATATGGTTGATGACTCATTTTCAGCAATGCATTGCCTCACAACTATCGACTTTCTTTTATTATTTTGTCTAGTTATTATTCTTTAATAAAAGAAATTAATTATATAAAACTTAATATTTAGAGCTCTCTTAGAATTCTTAAATATACAGTTTCTCATGTATTTTAAAATTCATTAACAACGTACACTAGAGTAAAAATAAATAACTTTAATTAATATTTTTCCTCTGTTCCTGTTAAATAATCATTCAACTAATTATTTTTTTCCTCTTTTTGGTTGGTTGGTTACACGGAAGTCCTCTCCTTGTATGTTTTGGATATTTGAATACATTTATATATATATATATACAGGGTTCCCAGCTATATCCGTTATACCCCCCTTAATTTCTAAACAGTGACAGCTTAGGCTATAAAGTTGATGTCTAGGTATAGTAAAAAGGCTATGCGCTATTCGATGAGACAACTTACAACGCCATTCATAGGCAAATTTTAGAATTAGCATTTTTATCTCAAACACTGAACAAGATACGGGAAAAATGTCAATTACAAAGTTGTTCAACATCATCAATTTAGTAAGAAAAGACATCTTGCGAACACTAATACTTAAAACAGAATGTAGAAAAGGAACATTTGTTTGGTCTCGATTTCGAAAATTGTCATGTCATACAGAGTAGATGTTGCACAATATGCAGCGAGAAATCCAGTCCAGAGTGCAAATGTGTATAGTGGCTGATAGAGAGCCTTTTCAGAAACATAAATAAATCATCCTGAAGATAAGAAAGTGTCTCAGTTTCTTTCTTTCACTCTTTATGACATGACAAGTTTCGAAATCGTGACCAAACAAATGTTCATTTTCTACATTCTGTTTTAAGTCTTAATGTGCGCAAGGTGTCTTTTCTTACTAAATTGGTGATGCTAAACAACTTTGTAATTGACTTTTTTCCCGTACCTCATACCGTTTTTAAGATAAAAACGCTCATTTCAAAATTTGCCGATAGAGGGCGTTGTGAGTTGTCTCATCGAGTAGCGCATAGCCTTTTTACTATACCTAGACACCAACTTTATGGCCTAAGCTGTCACCGTTTAGAAGTTAAAGGGGGTGTAACGGATACAGGTGGGAACCCTATATATATCATGCATTTTGTCACCGAGAGTTATAGTGGTTAGTTCGTGGTAGTACTTAGAATAACAGATAGTTATTACTCATATGCATCCATACAAATCAATTTATTAAATCTTAACATAATACATATACAATTCATACTACACATTATTGAATTCCTACTTCTACTTCTATATCATATTAACACATTATTTACTCTTGCTAATATCATCATGTAACTACTCACTATCATCATTTATTTCCTCAAAGATTCTTAATCGATAAACCTACACATTCACTGCTACTATCATCATTTATCTACTCAGTATCATCATTTAACTATACTCCGAGATTCTTAATTGATAATCATACATATACACTGCTAATATCATCATTTACCAATATTCCAATTCATAATGCCTATATAGACTAGTATTTTGTGGGCAAACAAAATACTAGTCTATATAGGCATTAAGCAACCAATATTATATGATGATTTAATTATTCAAAGATTCTTAATTGTTAAACATACACATACACAGATACATTCCCTACGAGCTCAGGTATTTAACCATATTGTAATCATTACTGTATAAACAAAAAATATTATGCAATAGATATATATGGCCAAATAAGTGAATGTTCGCCATAAACTATCTCTTATCATTACTCCCTTATCCTCTATCTATACCAGTGAACACTGCATAAATAATCTACCAAAGATCTTAAGCTTCCTGCCTGTGATCCCTCATTCGCTTTAACAGGTATCAGGCGCGCTGTCATCACTCAACAATGGGTTCTCCTGTTGATAACATCGGTCAGGGGGTGGCTTGCATCTATTCGGTGGCACTCTTGACTACCGGACTCTGCAACCTTGGGATGGGCGCACATTCGACGAAAGGGGTCGCCATGGGTGAGACTCTCCTCTGCGTTGAAAGGGTTGGGGCATTCCCTTTTAGGGCTACAGGTCTGGTCACCGCGTCTTGACCTCGGATGGCATCAGCGGGCTTCCGTCAGTAGCTCGGCAGACGGGAACAGGCTCTAGCGGACGCAGGATCTTTCAACAGGTCAGCATCAATAGATGGGCGATTCTCGCATCAACACCTGGGGCTTGCATCCGCTTCCTTCACATTAGCTCCGGCTTTTCTCAGGAGGCTTTCTAGCTCAGCCTCAGTCTATCAGCGACTCTGCCTTCCTTCGTCATTAATTATCGAGCTAACACATCCCCATACTGCTATCTCAATTGCAGCTATATCGCTTCAAGTCAGACTATGTCTCTCGACGATTTCAGCTATTCTGATTCCTCTACCTCTTTTTCACACCCAGCTAAACTTCGATAATTTTTTATTCGGGCTTTCATTGGTAGCTCTCTCCCAACCAATGAGCTAAAATGAGTCTCTTACTATTGGCTGCTCCCACATTTTATATTAATAATCTCTCCAATCTAAATTGAAGGGGGCGTCAGCCCGTGCACCCTTCTGGAGTTCACTCTGGGGATCCTTCGACTTCTCAGACTCTCACGCTTCGGTTTCCACCTCCTGCTGTTTACCTAATGAAGTCCACCGCGTAAAACTGCGTATCTCCATCACTATCTGAACTTCGCCCCCCTCTTGGCTTCCAATCTTTACTTCTCCCAGATCATTATCCCCAACTGGTGATCCTTTACTGTCCATATTTCTCTTAACTTGACATCGCTCGTCTTTAGTTACACTTAAGCAGTTCGTTAACTGCAGCTGGTCACCATTCACTGCCCGTTCTTGAATACTTTTCTTCTCCTATTACCTTGCGTGTAACTTGCATCTGTTCAATTTTCGAAAACTGTCGCCCACACTGCGACACCTTTCATCCCTTGAGTGGGTCGATAAAATGAGGACCATGAACTAACTCTCGGGTCTCACGTCAGATTAACCACCTGACCGAGACATATGCTGTATGGCACCCCATGCCCACGGTCATGAAAGCGGAGATAGGCACCGCCGACCTTATATATATATATATATATATATATATATATATATATATATATATATATATATATATATATATATATATATTGTAACGAGGAATTCGTTACAGGTTCCTTTATTTTGATTAATTTAATTTAATTTGTGTAGTTCTCTTAAACTTTAAATTATAACTTTAATTTTAATCTTAAATCTGCTAGTTATGTTTCCTTTCCTTATCTGATAGTAATTTATTTTTTTCCCAGGCTCTTAGTCATGGGAGGTCTCTGTAACTTTAAGTCCGTTCGGTCGGTAATTGAGAATAGCCTATCTTCTAACATCTGGCAGTGCAATTTGCCATCCTAAATTCTTTAAGTCTTTGTCAGCTAGGTCCCCTAATTGCTAGCCTCGTGTCCACGAAATAAGATGTCTTTTCTTCCCTGTTTCCGTGTTTTTGTTAACAGCATCGATGGGTCTTCTTAAGCTATTAAACTCCGTTTATGCTAAAGGCACCTGTCTTCCCTTTCCGCGCGCCTGCGGCGAACGTAATTTATTTACGATTCTCTTGCATGGGAAACAGTTTGTCTCAGAACAGGCGTTTGGGCTTCGCGCTGTTTGACCAGCTCCTCTGATTGGTTAAGCTCAGCCAGTCTCGGCCAATGAAACTCCTTAAAAGGGTTCTTCGGGCATTTTCTTCTGGCAAGAGGAATGTGGTACCTAAGGTTTCCAGTTTTGGCGATGCTTCGCGTTTTTATTTTATGGACACAAGGTTTTGGCAATGTGTTGGGGTGATTTTCAGGTTTTCTTTCTCCTCTCCCTTCTGCACGCCTTGGCGAGATTGGTTGTACGGCAACCCTTCTCTCCTTGCCTTGTCCAGGGCTGAAAAAAAAGTAGATGCGATGCAGAGATTCAGAATATAGATTCGTAGATAAAAACTTGCTCTAAGAGACCCTGATCCGAGCTATCGGTCCTTTTGTTTGGCCGTGACTTGGTGAGGGGGATGTTTTTTTTTTTGTCGAATAGTGAGTACCAGTGTATTCTCGTGATCTGATATATTTGTGCATATATTTAAAAACATTCCTTCAATACTATTATTTTATTTTTGATGCTAACCGAAGTGGTCGTGTAAACCCGAAGCTCTTTTCTATTATGTAGCAGACCTTTTTTTTCTTGTTATTATTCAGTAATCAAGATATATTCCTTATTTTCGTGAAGATAATAAATTTTGTTATTTCTACCAACAAGTGGTTTTGAAGCAGTTTTCTTCCTCAGTAAATTTTTATAAAAAGAAAGTGGTTGTGAGCAGTATAGGAACCTGAAGTAATTCAATCCTGCGGCACAATGATCTTCAACGTATGTATCCTCAGTAAATCTTCTTGTACTTCCACTAGTTAAAATTCTTCCTGTCCTCTACATGTAATGTACCATCACTAATAATTTTTCGATGAACCATTTACGGCTACAGTTTTGTTGGAAGATCCTTTCTCCGTAAGAGACGGACTTGCGTCTTAAATTTTCCGGCGTGCCTTGACGAACTGTCATTTCTACATCTTAAACGATAGACAAATCTTCATTTTTGATAGAACTTTCGTGCTGTGAACATTTCTGGTGTACTTCATCTTTCACTCTACAGAACCTTCCATATAGCTAAAATATTTGACTCTACAAATAAGTGACTGTACAAATAAGTATTTTTTCTTGTACATATATATATATATATATATATATATAACTATTAGTTTTGCTCTGTTTCTTGCATATTTTATAGCCAAGTACTACTGTATTCCAGTATAATTAGTGAACAGTTAAGTTTTCGATTCACCCTATGTTTTTATAACAGGGAAAATAAATCCTATCTTAGCAAAAATTCTTACTTTCTTTTCTCCCCTTTCTATGAATATAAATATATAGATGTTAATTTTAAAAAAAACTAATCGTCATACTTAGATGCTGAAATTGAAATAAATGAAACTGTTCACCTTTACATGGTGAAATTCTTTCTGATCCTAAGACAGAAGAATATAGTCTTTTAACTATTTTCACATAAACAGCTTTTCATAAAACACACAAGGAAAACTTTTTAACTTTGGCGATATAATGCATATGACTGTAAAGTGCTTAAAATGTAGCCTAAATAATGGTCCAATTACTATTTAAGATACTTACAGATCTATTTTTAGGCATAACACTACTCAAAATGTGCTTCGGCAATAGATCTGAATATCACAGGAGAACATTTTGTCCTATTGTACTTTTAAGAGGAAATTATTGTTTTTGCTTCACTATTACTTTAGACATTTCGTTTTTTGTAACATGGAAGCTACGCGCGAACTGTATGTGAGTCCAGTTCTTCTCTTTTTCTGTTTTTGGAAGCAACTAAGTATGTTTGTCGAGGATACACGGTATGGAGATGCATAACCGGAATACTACCTACATCAAGAGAGGCGACTTCCCGAATTACTTTCACTTACTTTTGTTTTACAACATTTATAGTATTTTAAAACAAATTTATTTGGAAACATCTCAGTAAAGTAAAACATCATATTCATTTTGAGGGAGAAATACATGTAGTTCAATGTCAAATATTTCAATAGCAATATTTAAAATTTAAAGATTTACAGGTAGTGCTGAGTAATTCAAATCCTTTCTTATCGTAGTTGGATAAAATTACCTTATAACAGTATTTTAAATAGAAATAATGTTTAAAGTTATTCTATTTTTGTTTAAATTTATCTATATATGTTTAAAGTTATCCCTAAAGTTTTAGATAAATACTATTTCTCATCTAAAAGTCTAGGGTTAATAAATTTCGCACAAAATTTATGTAACCTCCCTCTGTGTTTTCATACACTGAATATAAAGTTTGGAAAAATATAAAAAAAAAGAGTTATTAGTATTGATTTTTTCGTAGTATTACTAATTCCTAATCATTTTGAAAAAAAAATATCAATCAGTCTTTACTTCTAAAGTACTGCTTTACTGAAGGAAAATATTTCCTTTCTATTCGTTCTATACTTATGTCAGATGAAATATTGGCAAGAAAAAGTCAATAAAGCTCATGTGGTTTCGATGTCCTTATTTGCTCCTTTAAAGCGAAAGAAAAGGGTTCTGGCTAAAGCAATGAACGCCGAGGTTAGTCGATGTTCGTTCTTCTCACAGATAAAGTGGAGAGGAGAAATCAATATCATGTCGACAAAGAAGACAATAGCTGTAACATCAAAATATTTGTAGCCATCTTACAGAATTTTCTCAGTACTTTTTCGAAAAACATCATCTTTTCATTTCTACAACTACTAGGCCACTTCGATCCCTTCCTTAAAAACATTGAATGGAAAAATAAAATCAGGTAATTTAAGCCTTCAAAAACATTTTCTTTATATGTTCTAATGATATAACTTTGGTTTTTTTTTAATATATTTTTTTCAAATTGGAGAAACCAAAATATTGGTATTGTCTAGACTATAGTTTCGTGCTTAATAAGCTGACGGACCAACAACATTGTTTGCTGCAAAATTAACTTTATTTTTATTTCTCCGCTAACGGGAGGCAGAGTAGCTGTCGACCGCTGTCAAGCAGTGATTTCGTAATTCTACTTATTTTTACATATTGCCGCTAGAGGGCCCACGGATGCATCTCATTTCAGCAAACCGTTACATGACACTAAAGTGTTATATGACGTAACATACACCCCGCGTTGAAATCGAAGGTTTCAACAATTATAACAGCTTAACATATAAATTTTCATCAAAATGCAATACACATATTGCAATTACAGTTAAAACAACAATTAAGCAAATTTAACACAAACACAAAAAAAAGTGATAATATGCAAAGTAAACAAAAAGTTATATACTATTATATACAGTCTGAAAAGTTCTATATACAACTATTTACAGTCTATAGGTAATAAACAAACTTGATTTATACCCCTCTTGAAGATACCTTCAGAAGTTTTTACCCAAACGACTCTGACCTTTCCATCAGAGCCCTTTACAACTTCATGTATACGTCCTAACTTCCATTTATAAGGTGGCAAATTGCTATCCTTAAGTAATATCATGTCGTTCGGATTTACATTATCATTAGTAAATTTCCATTTATTTCCTCCTGTGATTAAATAAATTACAAAAATTTCAGAAGGTTTACTCATTTGTTTATGTAATTTTTTTTATCTCAGAATTAGCTCCCATGAAGTTCTTGGCGTTGTCAGAAAAGATACAAAATATTTTTCCAAGTCTAACGAAAAAGCGTTTCAGTGTCGCAATTAATGCGTTTGAAGTTAGATCTGTGACCACTTCTAAATGAATCGCTTTTGTGGCACAACACGCAAACACTGCGACATATACCTTTTGAAATATACTCTTGCGTTGACCCTTATACTTGATTAAAAAGGGCCACAGAAATCAATCCCTCAATGAGAAAATGGAGGACTAGGATTGACTCTTTCCACAGGCAAGTTTCCTAGTAGTTGGTTGGAACTAATGGGCTTGGTTTTGAAACACGTAACACATTCGTTAACAATTTTCCTTGCGAAACTTCTTCCTCCAATTGGCCAAAATTCTTGCCTGACACAATGTAACAAATCCTGAGGGCCTAAGTGTAAAAATTTCCTATGGAGGGATTCCATTATGATTTTTGTAAGTGTGTGTCTGGATGGCAAAAGTTTTGGATGTTTAGTATTTTCATTTACTTTTGCAATTTGTAATCTACCACCTACACGAAGAATCTTATTGTTATCCAAAAATGGATTTAAGTTGGTTAATTTACCAAATTTAATAGGTTTGAGTTTAGTCAAACTTGAAATCTTCTCAGGAAATTCAGCTCCTTGAACCAATCTTACCAATACATCCGATGCATGGTTGAGCTCCTCTGTTGTTAGACTAGTTACCTTGCGCTTCTTTGAATTTCTAACATTTTAATAAAATCTGAAAATGTAACTTAAAATACGACAAATTTTAGTGAAATTATTACTTAAATTTAAAATATCATCAAGAAAATCAGTTTTTGTATCCCCTAATAAAACTATTGGAACAGAAGGTTTAAGTTCCTTATTATATAAATCATCATTTTGAATATCCCAGTCACTTGAAGATAGAATGTCTGAGTTTAAACAAGTGGAGCCATGCCACTACAAGGAGTTCTGCAATAAGTCAGCAGCTGATGCACCACGTGATATAACATCTGCCGGATTGTCTGAAGAGGGAATATATCTCCAGTCATAGTTAGGACACAAAGAGTTTATCAGCATCACTCTATTAGACATAAAGGTCTTTAGCTTTTCCGGAGGTGTACGAATACACGCCAAAGTGATGGTGGAATCACTCCACATGTATATGTGCTTAATGGGAATTTGTAGGATTGGCACCAACGTCGACACGAGGCGAGCCAATAACATAGCAGCGGAGAGCTCAAGACGAGGAATAGTTGATTTCTTTATTGGACAAACTCTTGATTTGCTGCACAATAAATTTATTTTCACTTCTCCGTTGATGAGTTTAGAAGATATGTAAATTGTTGCACCATAAGCTTTTACAGATGCATCACAAAAACAGTGCAGGTCAATGGTAGTAGCATTTGAAAGAAGGACAAACCTTGGAATTTGCAACTGATTGACATCAGGTAACTGTTTTAAAAATTTCAACCAGTCATTTAATTCGTTTGGTGGAATGGGATCATTCTACATGAGCTTCAACTGCCAAAGTCCTTGCAGAAATATTTTCACCCTTGTGACAACTGGACCGATAAGACCTAATGGGTCGAACAGTCTGGCGATAGTTGAAAGAACGTCACGTTTTATGTAGCTCTCTGAATGTTGTACTGCGAATCTAAATTTGAAATTGTCAGACATGGGTTGCCACAGCATGCCAAGTATTTTAACAGTGGGCAGGTCTGATGAAAATGCATATTCTTCAATTTTGTTGTTATTTAATAAGTCAGAGTTATTAGAAACTCACTTGTGCAGTTCCATACCTACTTTAGATTGGATTTGAGTTAACTGAATTTGCAAATCTTTTGCATCTTCTAAACTATCTGATCCCGACAAAATGTCATCTACATAGGTATCATTGATTAGTGCTAAGGACGCCTTGGAATAATTATTTTGTTCATCTGCCAGTGCTTTTAGAGGTCTTGTCGCTAGAAACGGAGCACAAGCTGTACCATAAGTGACAGTTTTAAGTCTGTATGTCTCCACTGGAGCACAAAGTTTTGGTTCCCACACTATCATTTGTAAATTTCTATCCCTGTCATCTACAAGAATCTGTCTGTACATCTTTTTTATGTCCGCACTGAATGCATATCTATAAGTACGGAATCTTGCTATTATGGAAAATAATTCTTGTTGTACTGTCCCACCATTCAGCAATATGGAATTCAGAGAAATTCCACTGCTCGATTTTGATGAAGCATCAAACACGATGCGAAGTCGTGTTGATGTGCTTTCTGGACGAAAGACAGCATGGTGTGGAATACAATAGCTCTCCTTAGGACACTTATCATTGACCACTCTTTCCATATGGCCAAGAGAAATATATTCATCCATAACAGCTTTATATAATGTGCCCATTATCTTGTTTTTATCTAATTTTTTCCAAAGTAAGATTAAACGTCTTTCAGCAATTTCTCTAGAATCCACTAAAGTGTGCAGTTTTTCTTTAATTATTGGTAATCTCACAATGTACCTTCCTGTTTCATCTCTTTTAATTGTAGAACTAAAATGTTCTTCACAGTTCTGTTTTTCAAATATTTTTGAGTCATCTGAATTTCTTATACGATCTCCACGAAAGGATTGTAACTCAAAGAAATGATTTACAACCTTACCTAAATTTTCAGATTCTGAAATTAGACCAGAAAGATAATAAGAATCTGTATTTTTGATCGACCCTGTAACTAGATATCCGAAAACACTGTTTTGCAATAATAATGAACCGTCATACGGTCTGAATTTTTCTGCCTTTAGCAAATCAAAAAATAATTCACAACCCAAAAATGCACTGATTCTGCTAGGGACATTAAAATCTGGATCAGCAAGTTTTATTTCATTGGGAAAATAAATACTGGATATATCAATTCGTTGAGTAGGCGTTAACCCAGTAATACGAGGCAAAATAAAAAATGATAAAGTTCGGCTAAAATCACCCTCTTCATTAGATATTTTTGCTGTGGTTTTATTTTTCACAAAGCATTCACCACAATTTATTCCCGAAATCGCTGTGTTAACTTTTTCTTTATTCAATCCTAATGATTCAGCCGTTTCCGAGGTCATTATAGATATACTGGAACCACTATCCAAGATCCCTTTTACTTTTATTTTTTCTCCAAATTTGTTTTCAATATATAAGCTGACAGTGCGGAGCAACGCACTATGTTTGGAATTAGCGGCTAGAGACGATTGCATAATATGTGCATTTGCCTCGTATCCGAAGGCAATGATTCATCCACCTGAGAACAATTTTCACAGTTCGAAAGCGATAGTTTCGATTCCGATGGAACATGAAATAGAGAATAGTGACCTGATTTTTTACAAATTCTGCAGACAAACGTTGATTTACAGGGTGCATTATGAAACTTTAAACAATTTTTACACAATTTGTTTTCATTTAATATTTCTATACGTTTAGGAACACTCATATTCTAAAATTTCGAACATCGGTACAATGGATGTTCTATGTTACACAAAACACAGGGTTTGACATAACTTTTTTGTTTATTTTCATTAACAAGTAAATTGTTCACTTTGCTTGTTGTATCCTGACGAAATTTAGTTGTGGTTGGGAGTTTGTAAATCTTATCTAAAACGAGAGATCTTGCATGTAAAAACTGAAGAAGCTTTTCAAGCGATGGAATTTCCTTTGATATAAGACATTTCATATGCCTTTCTTGTTTCTTTATCTAATTTTTGCGAAATTATATTTACAAATAGTGCATTCGTAAGTTCGTTACACTCTAATTTTAGAACCTTTAAGGCTCTTAAGCTTTTATTTACTGTATCTGAAATTAATCTTAAACCCTTTGAAGACTCAACATTTAATTTTTCTATTTTGAGAATAGACTGGATGTGAATGTCGACGACAGCCCGTTTATTTTCCTTCTCGTCTCTAAAGACGCAAATAACGACTCAAAAGTATCATCACTTGTTTCAATAAATTTGGTTTCACCACGTAAGGCAGCCTTCAGGTAGAACAATTTTTGTTCTTCAGATAAACCTTTATTGTGTGTTATCAAACTAACAAATTGTGTTTTAAAGTTAGTAAACTGTTCGATTTGGCCACTGAAAAATGGCAAAGGAATTTCCGGTAATTTAGTGTTAAGTTCTAACTGATTCATGACAGATTTAAAGTTTATATTTTGCCCAGCTTTAGTTGACTGAGATTCAGACACAGATTTAAGTTTAGAAAGTAAGCATTTGACTTTTACCTCTAAATTATCTCGCTATTCGTCCATTTCAAGTAATTATGTATCGGCTTTCGATAGGATTTCTTCATCGGCATCTTCCAGCTCTGAATAGTCACTAAATAGCTTGTTAATTTCTTCTTTTATTTGATGCAGATTACTTAACTTTTGTTCCAACACTATTTCTTGTTCCTTTTCTTCTTGCGTTGAATCATACATTTCGATGAACTTATGCAGATGAATAAATTTTGTTTTTATCCTCCCACGAATCCTATTTAAATCCTTCAAAGTGGGAGGTGTTTTTCCTTTACATCCATACCTTATTTCTTTTCTTTTATATCCATACCTGATTTCTTTTCTTTTACATCCATATCTGATTTCTTTTCATTTGTATCCATATCTGGTTTCGTCTCCGTCCTCGGTAGGACCACAATGGTCAGACGTTAGTTTCGTGCTTAAATAAGCTGACGGACCAACAATATTGTTTGCTGCAAAATTAACTTTATTTTTATTTCTCCGCTAACGGGAGGTAGAGTAGCTGTCGACCGCTGTCAAGCGGTGCTTTCGTACTTCTACTTATTTTTACATATTGCCGCTAGAGAACCCACGGATGCCTCTCATTACAGCAAACCGTTACATGACACTAAAGGGTTATATGACGTAACAGGTATATTTTATCACACATTAGAATTAAGCGTTTTAAATATAAAGCTTCTTAAAGTTACAGTGAAACTCGTACGAAGATTTTATTTAATCTTTTGTGGGTGCAGTAGCCCGGTTGGCAGAGCAGCGGGCCAGTGATCTGAACGTCCCTGGTTCGATGCTCGTCGCTGCATATCCATCGCCATGTTCATTAATGGTGGCCGGGGCACGTAAAATAGGGCAGGGCTGCAATGTCCTCCAAGTTCTCAAATTTACCTCTGGAGGTGCGGGGGCAGGTGTTCCAGTCTCGTCACTTGACTCGGCTCAAAATGACGGAACCGATGTTCTTCGAGGTCAAGTGAGACTTCAGCCCTAATGGTACCTCGCCTTAAAAAGAAGCTGCTTATTACCCTTCGCCAAGGACCTAGGATTTGAGAACCTAGGTCCATTGGATTTGATGTAGGTTTTCCTTTACCAAGGGATTGGAAACAACAACAGATTTTATTTTTTTACGTAAGATTATGTAACCTCAGCTCCCGGTAACAGAATTTTGGTTCAAGGACTGATTGACATGTATGGAATAGACTGCAGCTCGTCGACATAGAGAAATTTTGATGAACCCCGAAGAGCCAAAAGAACTCAAATTTGTCAACTATAAAATCTCAAACACTTCCAACATTAAATTTTAAGAAACATTTCTCTAGAATTTCAAGCTAAAAGGGAAAAATATCCCCCACACACAAACAGACTGTAAACTTCCCTGCAAACAGCCATATCTTTTTCGGAACCTATTAAAGACGCTATAGAGCTAATGTTATGGAAGAAAGCTCTTTTCGACAGTCTCTCCTCAAAACGGCCACTTTTTTCAGAAGCATGAGTCATCGCCTAAGAGATGTTTCACTATATATATATATATATATATATATATATATATATATATATATATATATATATATATATATATATATATATATATATATTGCAAATATCGATTTCAGTAATCCGGACCTCTTTAAAGACGATTAGTGATGGATTTTTCTCTTAAAAGTATAAAAATACTCCAACAACATATTATACTCGTTTTCTTTCCCTTACCATTTATTGTCCCTGAGATAACAACTCTGAGATAATCATGATATTAAAAAGTCATCCAAAACAGTTTTGCTACTGAAGCAATAAGCCAATATTTTCGAATAGTATTGTGTAAAACTTTTGAATACTAATTTGTGTAAAACTCAAACGATCCTTTTTTAATAAACAGAAAACAGACTCGTCGAAACTAGTGAAACTTGAAACTAATAGAGAAATAGACTTGAAAAATCATAATAATAATAAAAAAGTACTCATTTTGAATTTCAAAGAAATGAAGCAAACTTTTTCTGGAGATTGAAAACTTCAAGTTAAAGGATATGCATTGCAACACATTTTGCGAAATGCTATCTTTCTATTACAAAGGAAGTTTGTTTCATGAAATTCAAACTGAGTGTTTATTTTCATGACTATACTGATTTTTTAAGCTTTTTTCTCTTTCCGACTCTTCTTTGACACAAGAATGTGTAGTATGTACAGAATAACACAATATACCGGGTGGTCATAAAGAAACTTTGTCGATATATGGACCTCTAGCGACCGCTCCGTTCAACCTATCGAGATGAGATTTCAGATATAGTTAGTCAGAGGTATGAGCTCGGGATTTTGAGAACGGCAACACAGTGACGCTCACGGTTACGGTTATACGTATAGAAACCCGAAATTTTCAACTGGCAACGTCCTCTTTTTCCCATCGAAAAATGCTCAGCGCATGCGAAAACCCTAAAAAGTGTTAGAATGGTACGTGTATCACAAAAAACGGGCGCGTTATGCACGCACAAAAAACAGCTCTGCGAACGGCCAACAAAGACACGACCGGGACGCACAGAGGAAATTTGCATATGACAGAGACTACAAACCAATCACAGAACGCCGTTCCCCAGATATTCAGCGTAGAAAACCGATAAAAGCTCTCTCATCGTGTTTTTGTTAGCCATTCGCAGAGCTGTTTTTTTGTGCGTGCATAAAGCGTCCGTTTTTTGTGATACACGTACCGATCTAACACTTTGTAGGGTTTTTGCATGCGCTGAGCATTTTGCGACGGGAAAAAGTGGGCGTTGCCATTTGATAATTTCGAGTTTCTACAACTATAACCATAACCGAGAGCGCCACTTGGTTGCTGTTCACATAATCCAGAGCTCATACCTCTGAATAACTATATCTGAAATCTCATCTCGATCGGTTGAACGGAACAGCCGCTAGAGGTCCATATATCGGCGAAGTTTCTTTATGACCACCCTGTATAATAACATAATATACGTAATAGAATAACACAAAAATTTACAAATGCGGTACATTTAATATGCATTTTGTAAATTTGCTTGTTACATGTTTGAACATCAATATTTTATGGGCCAGCCGTTTGTTTTAATTACGGCTCTACATGTTTATGGTATGGAATGCACCAATTTCAGAAGAAGTTCTTTCGTGACAACTTCATTGAAGGAAAATATTAAAACTTCAATTAACTCACGTTTGTTTGAAGGTTTTTTTTTAAAAATATTATAACCAACTTTATGCCATAGGTTCTGTATCGAATTAAGATCAGGAGGCTGTCCTGGCCAGTTCATCCTATTCACATTATTGTCTTCAAACCATTTCTAGACTACCTTTGCAAGGTGACATGGAGCATTATCGTCCTGAAAAATCCATGCTTGATCCCCAAAAATATCTCCCGCTGTTAGTAGCAATTTATTTTGTAGTATTTCAATGTATATCCTTGGCTTTCACTGTTCCGTTCACGATGAGACCAACACCACAAGAAGACATGCGGCCCCATATCATCACTTTCGTCAGGCGCTTTACTGTGGGCTTCAAACACTGAGGGCTGAATTTCTCATGAGTGCATCGTCTTACATAGGAACTACTTTGGTTACCAGAAATGCAAAACTGACTTTCATCATTAAATATTACCTTTTCCCAGTCTTTAATAGTCTATAATGAATGATTCCTTGCCCACGCCAATCTTCTCTTGCGTTGAAAATTGGCCAGTAATGGTTTTGGGCGAGCTTTGCACCCTCGTAATCCAATTTCCAGCAGTCTTCCTCTCACAGTTCTTAGGCACATATTCACAGTCGATGTCAAAGTTCATTGTTTCAAAATTTGCATTGAATTAAGCTTTTTGTTTGAAAGTGAAATCCTGTACAATACCCTGTCTTCACGTAAATTTGTTTTTCTCGGTCATCCACATCGCTCCCTGTCCGCAATAGAATGTGTTTCAGAATATCTTTTCAACGTTATCACGACAGTAGAAAGACCACATGGTACTTTAGGAGCAATTTGGCGCATAAAATAACATTCTTTCTTCAAAAGTATTATTTTATACCTTTTATTATCAGGCAGAAATGAAAATTCACCCATAATTCCAATATTTTCCAAACACGCACTTCAAATTGGAACACACAACTGCATTCAATACACTAAAACATGCTACACATTCTGATTTCAACCTTTCATCACTACTGATGTATGATTGGTTGGAATAACGGAGCATTTCATTGTTTGAAAAAACAATCATTCATTATTACAGTGACCTTGTGCTTGTCTTATCATGGTTTTTTCTTAATATCGATGAAACTGTTTACTTTAGATGAATTCTACAAACAGATTTGAAATCAGCATGAAAAAATACATTAGAATCAATAGCAATAATTAAGATGGTATGATAATTTCATAGCGAAAAATTAAATCAAACATAAAAATTAGGCAAAAAAAATGAGTGTGTTCAGGACTTTTTGCCACCACTGTATATATATATATATATATATATATATATATAAATTTTTTTTCCTGAGGCCGTAATTTATTTTCTTGAATTTATATAATGGCACCATACAAACGTTGGAAGAACAAATTTTTACCCGTACAAGAAATGTATTGTCGTTTTCATCAATTGCTTTTAACGGTAGGGTTTAGGGCAAATTGTTACCTTTTAAATATATGTATACAGAGGCTGTTCACACATTTTTTAGACGATGTATATTGTATTCACAAAACAAAATTACATAAAATTCTTGTGTTTTAAATGTTCTATTTGACATCCCTTATTCTGAACTATCTTTCGACACCGCAATTTCCAGGATAATAATGTCTTTTGAAGTGTCAGAAGAGGTATTCTATCCCATTCCTCCTGAACAGCTTTCCAGAGTCCTGTAAGGGTTTTGGGACGACGTTTGGATAATGCAGATTTTAAAAGTCCGAAGGCACAAAACTCCATAGGTGATACATCGGGAGATTTAGTAGGGAGATCAGTGAAGGGTATGGCCTTGATGCCAGTTTTTTGTTCCATTTCTTTTAGGAAATTTACAGTGGATTTTGATGTGTGACTGCTAATTTTGTCCTGATGGAGTCTCACAGATTGATGGCACTGTGGGTAAAGCGATGGTATTTCATTCAGAAAAATTGGCGATAAAATATGTTCCTGGTAGTATTTGGAGTTAATCTTGATATTTTTTTCCACTCTCTTTATTTTTAACTTGCCATTATAAGAAAAACCAGCAACAATCATGAATCCCTTAGAAAAACTTTCTTTCGATTCTTTGAACCATATACTTAAATTTTTTCCCCTTTTATGATAATAAATGGCTCTTTTTTTGTTGCAATCATTTAAATACACCCATGATTCATCTATTGTGACAATTGTTTTCCATTTTTCTTTGGATAAGTGTTTCTCATATAGAATTCTGCAGCGTGTCCTGCGTTCAGCGATATGATTTGGAAGAAGACGATGCACATTGCGTTTTTTCGCTTTCTTAAGATTTAAATCAACGTTTATCATTTTGTTTACAGTGGACACCGAGCATTTTAATGATTTTGCAACTGTCCTTTGACTAGGGGGATTTTCTTTTAACATTAAACAACGTACCTTTGCAATAGTCGAAGATGTCCGTTTTTTCCTTGGATACTTGTTTGGAATTTTTGTCCCACTTGAAGCTCCAATTTGACGTTTGTTTCCTTTCTTGTTGACGATATTACCTATCGACGCTTTAGATATCACAAAACCATGACTCTCACAGCGTTTTTGGATAACAGAGTATGCATATTTCTCTTCGGAAAGAGCATAAATGTAGCCTTCGAACCACTGCTTTGTTAAAAACGCCATTTTGAATAAAAACAAAACTTTCAAGCCGCAAATGATAATTTTGACTTTTAAAAACATAGTACAATTGCAATTATTTCTTTTGCAGCAAACGATTTTTTATTACCGCTTACGAAAATCGTCTAAAAATGTGCGAACAGCCTCTGTATATATTAAAAAATTGACGCTTTTATCGCCGAATCTTATAGATGACATTTGCTACTTTTGGATAGAAACCAAATCTATGGGGAAATTTAATAGGCATACTTAGATATACATAGTATATAAATAAGATGGATATTTCAGGAAATGATATCGATTCCCGAGGCACAATCTACCTTTCACGCAACTTCAGTTTCCTTTACGCAATATAACATATCCCCATCTAGGAATATAGCTTGTTATATTATAGGAAATAAGAAGTCAAATTATTTTATTTTCCTCAACACAAATTAAGAAAAATCCAGTTTTCGATTTCTTTATTGGTTAGAATATATACATGCATAAGTTCTATTCTCATGGAGCGAGATTAAGGCATAATTTCTTTTAAATTAAATACTAATTGAGTTCCAATCCATTTAATTGCTTATTACGTACGTGTTTTTTATGTTAAAATGTAAAAGAGAAAAAAATATAATTAAAACTAAAAACGCCTGCCTTGACTGGGATAAGTATATTTACTAACTATTGTCGCTATAATTAATTAATAGGATTAAATTTTTCTTAAGATAGGTGATGCTGAAGAAGTGTATAATTGCTTTTAGAGTAACATTTTATAATTATTTTACACCAAAAACTGAAGCTTTAAGCATTTACTGTATTTTCTAACTAAATGAGAATCTATAACAAAAATAACTATTTTATCTTTATCTAAGATATTCTCAATATAGAATTTGAAATATAACATTGATTGTATAATATCAGATCCGAAGTTTACATTTTAGTGAGAGTGCTTACAAAGAATTAGCCATACTGACCAGGATTTTTATCAAGTTCTTATCAAGGTGTATACATATGAAACATATCCCCTAGAGTAAAGATTAATCAAAAGAAAAAGGACAAACTCTTTCTATGTACAGTCTACAATAGAATACATATAGTCTTTTGATTTTTTAGCCCTAAATTGTCATTGCGACGTGAAATGAGTTCTTTTCAACGTTTCTAGAATTAATAAGATATAGAAAATAATAATTATGAAATATTTTTATCATTAAGCTCGAGTTTATACGTGTAGGTTCTTTTATATAGTATATATGTGATATATATGTGAGTCTCGTATGCCTTTTTTATGATTTTATTGAAAAATGTAAAGCTAAGAATAAACAAGATGCACGGATGGACACACACACATATATATAATATATATATATATATATATATATATATATATATATATATATGTAATAAATTAAATACTAGGCCCTCCATTCTATCAGTTAAATTCCCTTTCCTAAATCCAATCCCCAGTAACATTACTTTAACGCTTTAAAAACCCATAGCAACAGAACTTCCCATAAAATAGCAAACGTTGCATTTCTACACGTGTATACGTCCCGAGAAAGGCGTGAGTTCGCATTGCCAGCCCGAAATTCCGCTGACATTTCAAAACAACAGCCACATGTACCTCGCTTCTAGCGCGTAAGGTTGAAAGGTGATGTTACACTTCGCTCCGAGCATCTGAAATGAAAGGACGTATGTTACTATCGCTCCTAATAAAATGATTCGACCCGACTGCTTCAAAATTCTAATTCCTTTCAGGCTGAGTCTAGCTCCAGCCATGTAAATTTGAGCTAGTTTTCCTTTTCAGGTTGCCTTTTAAGAACGATATGTAATGATTATATTACATAGAAGCGATTCTTCATGTGCGTATCAACCTCAACGGACTTCGAAATCCATTGGGGTTTCCCCGCACAGGTTCGAATCCTGTCGACTCTATGTAATATAATCATTACATATCGTTCTTAAAAGGCAACCTGAAAAGGAAAACTAGCTCAAATTTACATGGCTGGAGCTAGACTCAGCCTGAAAGGAATTAGAATTTTGAAGCAGTCGGGTCGAATCATTTTATTAGGAGCGATAGTAACATACGTCCTTTCATTTCAGATGCTCGGAGCGAAGTGTAACATCACCTTTCAACCTTACGCGCTAGAAGCGAGGTACATGTGGCTGTTGTTTTGAAATGTCAGCGGAATTTCGGGCTGGCAATGCGAACTCACGCCTTTCTCGGGACGTATACACGTGTAGAAATGCAACGTTTGCTATTTTATGGGAAGTTCTGTTGCTATGGGTTTTTAAAGCGTTAAAGTAATGTTACTGGGGATTGGATTTAGGAAAGGGAATTTAACTGAGAGAATGGAGGGCCTAGTATTTAATTTATTACATATATATACACTGCTGGCTAGGGTGGTTCGAAAAAAACTTTTTTTTAAATTTCAGATCGCTATAGTGCACAAAAGTTGCCATTGGTATAGACGTGGAAAAATCACTAATTATTATTTTTTTATTAATTTGTCTTCCGGTCGCGCAATGCCATCGAAGTTAACAAAAAATTGTGAAAAACCTTAATTTTTCATAATTTTTTTAACCACGCCAGATGGTTTTAATTGCGTTCCTATACCATGAATTAACTACTAAAAGTATGTAAAATCAATATATATCCACTTATTATACATTTGTTTCATATCTTCCGGTCGCGCAACATAGTACAAAATGAGTAAAATTAGTAGTTTTTGCAAAATTTCAGTTTGACTGTTTAGTACATTTGAATCATACGACTTTTACAGATGCTATAGTTTAATTCTATTACAATAATATATTTAAAATCCAAGCATATCAGATAAACTTTGATTATTCAAGTGGAAATCGGTCGCGCAGCTTCGTCAAAAACAGCAGAGTAGCCTACTACCGAGAGCCGAGGCGTGCGTGACGAATGCCGCGCCGTGACGAGTCACCGATACGTGACGAGTGACCGATATGGCGTATCGGATCGCGCTACGGCTGCTATTGCTTCAAGTGTACTGCAAGATATTGGGTTGATTAATGAATCAGATACTTCTTATGTTGTAGACAAGAGTAAAGTCCGAAGAGAAAAAACTTGTGTGAGAGCTAGTTTGCAAAGTGATATAAGTTTGGAAATTTATGGTCTTTACTTTGATGGACGAAAAGACAATACATTGTAAATTGAAAAAACTGGCATAAAACACTTTCGCAGAACCTATAAGGAGGAGCATTACTCTTTAATTCAGGAGCCAGGCTCCACTTACATAAGACACACTTGTCCGACATAGCCAAAAGCGCCACGTCTTATTTATCAGAAAATGGCTTTTTACTTGACAAATTGGAAGTTGTTGGATGTGACGGTACTGCTATTAATACGGGCTTAAGAAATGGTGTAATTCGACAAATGGAGATACATGTGGGAAGACCTCTACAATGGAGTATTTGTCTTCTCCATTACAACGAACTGCCATTCCGCCACCTTTTCCAACACTTAGATGGAAATACAACAGGCCCAATAGGATATTACGGACCGATTGGAGAGGCCCTACCTGATTATGAAAGACTATCAGTTGTTGATTTTAATCCTATTGATTGTGAGATTCCAAAGTTGACAAGCGTATTCTTAGCAAGGACCAATTGTACTTGCTTGAGATATCAGAAGTCATCAAGTCAGGACATTGTTCAGAAGACTTTGATCCTGGCAGAATGTCACATTCAAGATGGATTACTACTGCAAACCGAGTTTTGCGCCTCTACTTCAGTGTGTCAAGCCCTTCTGAAAATCTGAGAGAGACACACTGAGATTGTCACATTCATTCTCAAATGTTATATGCCTATGTGGTTTGCCATAAAAATAAACCGCAAATTCACAGATGGACCTAGACAAGTTTACAAAACTATTGAATCTACAAGGTACTTACCAGAAGAGCTGCTTAAAGTTGTTGATCCCATTTTACAACGGAATGCTTTCTTTGACCATCCCGATAATTTACTTTTGGCTATGGTAACTGATGAAAGAAACCATATCCGAGAGCTGGGCTTTAGACTTATCATGAAGGCAAAGCAAGCAATATCTGAAAGTGACTCTATCAGAATCTTTAAACCACCAAACCTAAACTTTGAAGCTAAAGACTATACTGAAATTATCAAATGGAACACCAGTACACTGACTCCTCCTCCACTGTTAAGAACATTGACTAATGAAGAGATAAAACAGTATGTGAGCAATGACTTCAAGCCTGTTATGAGTATAGATGCTTTCCCATGCCATACACAGGCAGTTGAAAGATGCGTTAAGCTAGTGACCGAAGCTTCAAGTAAAGTGTGTGGACACAGTTCCAGAGACGGCTGTATTAGAACCACAATACTGTCACGCTCAGCGATGCCACCTTTTTCACACAAATCCGAATTTCGATGTTTATCGATAGATAAAGACTAGAAAGGAAACATAAACAGAGTGAAAGCGAAATAAATTTATACATATTGTAAATAACATACCCTACATTGGATGGTTGGTTGGGTAGGGTGTGGGTGGAACTCGAAGTGCAGCCACCTCCCCGTGGTGAGTTCTGGGTCGTTTTTGTAAACAAAATAAGCGAAGAGCTGCACCAACAATTGAATATTGAAACAAAAAAAATTACCAAATATTTACTACAGTCGGACCTCTATATAACGAAGTCGCTAAATCCCGAAAAAAAGTTCGTTACATGGAAAATTCGTTAAATAAAGATTTACCTTTTAAAATACTTTAAACTACACATGACAGATTTTAAATTCATAAACACTAAATGTAATTAATAAAAGTAATTAATCACACATCTATTTTGTAAATTAATGTCTATTTGTTTTATATATCTTACCCATCAAACAGAAATCTGCAAGGAAAACAAGAATAGAACAAAACATTGTCCGGAAATACACTGTATTTTCAATTAAAAAAATTATATTAAAATTTATGAATTTTAATGACATTTTCGCATTTATTATGGCAAGTAATTTTAAGCTTACATTACCACATGCTTCCTTAAATTTAATTACTGATAAAGTTTGTTAATTTTGTCTGAGTTTTTTGTTTGAAAAGTGTTTTCTCTCATAATACGTCTCGCATCTTTTCAATACACGAAAAACCCCTTCAGGCGTATTTTCTTCAAACTGTAATCCGCGTCGGAATGTGTTAAATGAAAGTTAATGTGTTAAGTATGTTAAAAGAAAGAATTAGTTTGAAATATTCAGAAATATTTTGAGAAATATGGAGAAAAAGATATTGGATCACAAGAAAAATTTCGTTAAATAGAGGATGCACTTCGCTATTTGGAGGTTATTTTACGAAGAAATTCGCAAAACGTTCTTGGTTCCAAGGAAAAGTTCGCAAAATAGAGGTTCGTTAAATGGAGGTCCGACTGTATTAGAAGATTTCTAAATTATCTGAAAGGAAACATTGTCAAACAACAAAATTGTCAGACAACGATAATGGTTGCTACCGGCTGCGAGTGCATCGCTGGCATTCGTCACGTACGCCTCGCCTCTCTGTCCAGGTAGGCTACTCTGCTGTTTCTCACGAAGCTGCGCGACCGAATTCCACTTGAATATCAAAGTTTATCTTATATGCTTGGATTTTTAATATAATATTCTAATAGAATTAAACTATAGCATCTCTAAAAGTCATATGATTAAAATGTACTAAACAGTCAAACTTTGAAATTTTGCAAAAACTACTAATTTTACTCATTTTGTACTATGTTGCGCGACCAGAAGATATGAAACAAATGTATAATAAGTGCATATATATTAATTTTACATACTTTTAGTAGTTAATTCCTGATATAGGAACGCAATTAAGACCATCTGGCGTGCTTAAAAAAATTATGAAAAATTAAGGTTTTTCACAATTTTTTTCTAACTTCGATGGCATTGCGCGACCGGAAGACAAATTAATAAAAAAATAATAATAAGTGCTTTTTTAACGTCTATACCAATGGCAAATTTTGTGCACTCTAGCGATCTGAAATTTAAAAAAAAAGTTTTTTCGAACCACCCTACTGCTGGCTATTAAAATTGCAACACCAGGGAGGAAAGCAAATAACAAAACTTTACTTATTGTATGCCTACAGCATAATAGGAAGGAAGCAGGATTAGATTTCTAAGAAATTTGGAGGTATACAAGGTCCAAAATTAGTACACACAGCAGCCACCTCTGGCAGCTAACATGCCTCTAACCCGGTTAGACATCGAGTCTAACTGAGGTTGGATGACAGATACGGGAAAGTCATTCCATGCTACTTCAAGTCCATGCCTCACTTCATCAATCGTAGTGGCTGGAGAGCGGTGGCGGTCCAGTCTCTCATCAACCCATAACCAGATGTTTTCAATGGGTGAGAGATCTCGAGAACGTGCTGGCCAGAGCAACAGTCAAACACCCTCTGTGTCGAGGTAGGTCAGGACAAGACGGGAAACATGGGGACTTCCTATATCTTGTTGAATGATGACGTCTCCGAGGCCTCGATGATAGGGCACAGCCACCGGCCTTAAGATCTGAGATATGTAACGTTCGCTGTTCAGATTATCGACGGTGCGAAAAAGAGGTAGGTGTCCGTTTCATGTATCCAATGACTGCCCATACCATCACACCAGGTGCAGGTCCCGTATGAAGATATCGATTGCAAGCAGTCCACGTGCGTTCTCCTCGGTGCCTCCAGACACGGATACGACCATCATGATGCTGCCCGCAGAACCAGGATACGGAGATACCGGGAAGGCAAAGAACAGGGCCGACAGCTTTCCCGACATACAGAAACACCTAGTAACCAGTGTCCAAAGCTTCTGCGTGCCATTTAGCTTCATTGGCCAGTGTATTGTTCAAACCAGTTGTCAAACTATTGACTCAAATTTCGGAAACTTTGTGTGCTGACGGCTAACACCTTATACAACCAACTACCACAGGTAATTATTTTTAATTTCACTCGCCTGAAAAGATGACGTGGTGCCATTCCTGTATCCAGTTTTGTCGTTGGGCGTACCACTGTCGCCGCGCGTCTGTATGGTGCAAAGCCAATTGAAGCCGCAATAATGGTCGCCTTGCAGAAATTCCGTGCTTCTCCAGACGTCGTCGCACTGTCCGTGCAGATACTTGTCGTGTTGCAAATATCCCCATTTCCTGACTCAAGGGCCGTAATGTTGCTGTACGACTCTGCAAGGCCAACCTTACAACATGTCTGTCCTCTCGGGTGTTAGTGGCGAGAGGTCGTTGAGATCCTGCATGGCGTTCTGTATGACACTCCTGAACTTATCGATTCCATATTCGTATGGCAATCGTTGGATTCCGACCAATGCGACAGCAAATCCTAGAAATATCGCGGAACGATAAACCGCATTCTCGATAGGCCACAATCCTGACTCTATCGAATTCCGACACATGCTGGTAGCCATTTCTCCTTCTTGTTCGAGGCATAACATGATCTTCTCACAAACAACCATCATTCAAATGCGATTTCCGAATGAGAAACCCGCTGTGTAACTTTCCTTCTATTCAGAGTTTGAGATGCCGTTTCTCCCTCCTTGCGTCGTTCGATTGTGCTTAAAGGCTAATAATTTGCATATCCCAGCAACTTCATTTCATGTGAATTTGACGTTTGTATCATCCCTACTTCATGGTGTTGCAATTTTAATGGCCAGCAGTATATATATATATATATATATATATATATGACAAGCGTTTGCTTTGCCTGCTATAACATCTCCATTGCAGTCTTCTCATTTAAAGTCCATGGCATCGAGGGAAGGCAGATACTCAAAAAGTACCCAGCATCATCCAAATTAAGTAGTTTATTCAATTTAGTTTCATTTAAACCACTTCTCCAATTCTGCACGTTTCAGCACTCGCCATTTTCAAATTCTTGGACCCAGTTAACGCACGTCCACCCGCAACGATTAAATCCCGCGTTCTGCGTAATTCTAGGTCAAAATAGTGCGTCTACCCTTATGGCACACGCGCAGAGCACCACCTGGAAAGTTCTAGAAGCTTGTTTTCGCGCCCAACCCTATACATTTATCTAAAAATAAATTCCCCGGTGGAACTTCAATCTACTTCCGTTAACCGAGGTCATTCACCGAAACGAGGAAAAACCCTTTTTTTCACCCGCAACGCGACTTGGAATATGAAACAAGTGGCTTTGGGCGCCACGAAAATAATCTAACCTGAAGCCCCCTTTAAATTTTAACATAATTTTTCTTTCCCTTAATTAATTCTTGATATATATATATATATATATATATATATATATATATATATATATATATATATATATATATATATATATATATATATATATATATATATATATATATATATATATATATATATATCGCCATAGCACTGTTTGCAATTTGGTGACGTCGATCCTTGATTTAGCTACACCATTCTTCTGTGGCCTCTTCTGTTCAAGAGGTTTTCATTAATTCATGTTTTCCTTCCATATGTATAATGTTTATATTTCTGAACATGCAGGAATATGGCTATGTAATTATAACATTTAACTTGTTTGACAGTCAAAATTGGTACTCAAAAGAAAGGCTTCTGGATTGTAACCAAGTCACATATAAAGGTTTAATTTGTATGATCATAAACTATTACAAACGTTTGTGGGCAGCATATAGAGTGATTTTAAATTATTTGAAAGCTCTTGAGGATAAAGTTTACATGCCAATTCAGATAAATAATTATAAATTGAGACTTTTTTCTCCTTTTGAAAACATCTTACATTACCGTACGACTGTGTTACTTTGTGACTGCAGGGGTACCTTTGTGACACATAGTAATCTTTTCGTATTTCGGATCTTGCACCACGCCCGTGATACTGGGCAGGCAAAGAACAGCGCCAACAGCTTTCCCGACATACAGAGACACCTAGTGGCCAGTCACCGAAGCTTCTGAGAGCCATTTGGCTTCGCTGGCCATTGTATTGTTCAAACCAGTTGTCAAACTATTGACTCAAACTTCGGAAACTTTGTGTGCTGACGGCTAACACCTTTTAGAACCAACTACCACATGTAATTAATTTTTATTGTCAATATGTTGGTTAGATTCTAGAGCAATATAACTTTTATGTAGTGACATTTCCGAGAGATATGACAACATAACCTAAATATCGAAAGGTGATGGGGTTGCTTTGTGACACATTGACACTGTCACAAAATAACCCACAAAGTCGACCCACCTCCTCTATCCGCTCGATGTTGCATTTTCCCGTCCTCTAAAATACCACTGGTGTTGTATATTAATTCAATTGGTTTGTATTTCTGAATGTAGATGGCGACACAGAGTCTGTGTTCGTTTTGATGATGTGTAAATTTTGTGAAGTCAGTATGAGCTCTACCTGCCATATTGAGTGTGTGCTTTGAGATTCAACGAGATTGAGTGTGATTTAACTAGAGGTGAACGCTGGTTGTTCATATTCTAGTGTATCGAGTGTTGTAGCGCAGAAAGTTTTAAAGTTTAAGAGTTATTAAAGTTTCGTTCGTTTTAGTGAGTTTGTTTATTAACCAAGATAGTACAGTCAACTTGTGTTACCACAACTTTCCGAACCAGCTAAGAAAAATTCATTGGTCAAGTCGGCCGGAGATATATTGCGTGGAATTTAGAATTGTGTTTTGTGTTTTCAAGTATTTAAGTTGAGCGTCAGCATCAACGTTTGTGATTCATCTACCTTTAATGGTGCTATTATTTGTGCAATCAACTCATTTTCAAGAGTGAATTTCATTTGTTTTTGGATTACGCCACGTAAGCAGTTGTTCGTGAATCATCATATAGGGTGAGTGACTTATTTGACTTATATCCTGCTTGTTTGAAAATGGAGAAGCTTAGGGTAACTAAAAAGGTTTTGAAATCTGGTTTAACGAGACTAGCGTCAAAAATTGAAAGTTCCGATAATTCTACAGACGCGCTGTATTATAAACCTAAATTGCTAGAGTTGGAGGTTAAGATGTCTGAACTTTTCCAGTCAATTTTTGAAAATTGTAAAGAGGAAGAATTGGATGAATTTATTAAAGAACAGGAGGAAGTTCGTGATGTTATTGATAGACTTAATTTGTTATTTATCAAAGGAATTAAAGCTGATTCCAATACTTCACAATCTGCACAAAAGGAAAAAATCAATGTTAGACTTCCAGAGATTCCGGTTCCACATTTTAGTGGAGGAAATCCAGTTGAGTGGTTGAGCTTTAAGGATTTATTTTCGGCCTGTGTCACTCAAAACGAGGCACTCTCGCCAGCTCAGAAATTACAATATCTGAAGGGTGCATTGAAGGGTGATGCCCTGCGAGTTGTGAATACGCTTTCTATTACAAATGCGAATTTTGATATAGCCTGGTCTCTTTTGGAGGAACGGTACGCGAATAAGAGGGAGCTGGTGTTTACAATAATTAAACAGTTTATGAACTTGCCATCTGTAAATAATGAATCTGAAAACCAACTATTGAATTTAATTGATTCTACAAGAGAATGCATTCGCTCTCTTGAGAGTTTACATATAGTTGTTAAGGGGTTTGCAGAAACTCTGTTCGTGTATATTGTTCAACAAAAATTGGATGCAGCAACAAGAGGATGGTGGGAGAGAAAGTTAGAGGATGATAGTCTTCCAAAGCTGGAACAGTTGTTGAGTTTTTTGAAATTTCATGCGGGTACGCTACAGCCGAGTAGAGTACAAAACAAAAGGTCAATCCAGTCAAGGGTTTCAGCATTTTCTTCTGAATGCACGAGTCCTCTCTGCGCATTCTGCAATGTTAATGATCATTCTATCAATAAGTGTCAAAATTTTCTGAGATTAAGTGTTCAAAAGCGTGTTGAATTTGTGAAGGCAAACAAACTGTGTTTTAATTGCATGCAAAAACACAGAGTTGAAAATTGTAAAAGCAGCTACACATGTCGAAGGTGCTTCAAGAAACACCATACAGTTTTATGTTTTAGGAAGCATTCTGAAAAGCATCACAGCGTTGATAGCTCATTTTCAGTTAACGCTCCAGTGTTTGTGCCTCAAAGTGTTCCTTCAAATAGTGCTTCTATAGCCAACGAGTCAGCTAATCAAAAATGTACAACTAATATAGCATCTTGCGTATCTGATTTCAATATGCCCACCCAGGTTCTTTTGTGTACTGCTCTAGTGAATGTTAGGGATTCGAGTGGTGATTGTCAAGAGTGTCGAGCGCTGCTGGATCCTGGTAGTCAGGCCTCATTTATTTCTGAAGCATGTATAACTAGATTGGGGCTACCTAGAAAACGAGCTAAGATTCAAATTTCGTGTCTGGGTACAACCAGTTCTGGTTCGAATGGTTCGTCTGATATTGTGTTTATGCCTCATTTCAGTGCGAGCCCTGTGTTTAAGACCTCTGTGTATGTCTTAAATAAAATCATTGGTGAGCTTCCACATTTTGATCTAGACAAAAAGTATGAGGAGATATTCAGTGACTTGGTTTTGGCAGATCCGACTTTTTTTAAAATGGGCCCTGTTGACCTTCTTTTGGGAGTCAATATTTCTTTACCCATGCTTCTGGGTCAGACAATCAACCTTGGTGACGGTATGCCTTTTGCTGTGAAATCACAGTTGGGATGGATTGTTTCGGGCAGTGTTCCATTCCCTTCTAGCAGCTATCCAACCATTCATGTGAATAACATTCAAGTTGACTTGGATAAATTGGTGTCCAACTTCTGGAAATTGGATTCAGTTCCAGTTGCAAGCAAGTTAACTGAGGCTGAGCAGTCTTGTGAGGATTTTTTCGTCACTACTCATTACAGAGACCAGAGTGGTAAATATGTAGTTAGGTTACCATTTCACACTTCACCTACTGAATTGGGCGAGTCGAGACAAATGGCTCTGAGGCGTTTCTACAGGCTGGAGAGAACCCTTTCTTCCAAACCGGACATCTATGATCAGTATAGACATTTCATGAAGGAGTATTTGGATCTGGGCCACATGGAAGAGTTGTCTGATGTCGAGAACACTGGCTTGGGTTACTACTTACCACATCATTGTGTTCTGAGGCCGTCCAGCACAACTTCAAAATTGAGAGTGGTATTTGATGCATCTGCTAAAACTTCTTCTGGTCTATCTTTGAATGACCTTCTGATGACGGGACCTAGAGTTCAGAGTGAGTTGTTTCCTATTCTTCTTCGTTTTAGAACCTTTCCAATTGCACTCTGTGCTGATATTGAGAAGATGTTCCGCCAAATTAAGGTTCACCCTGCTGACACTGAGCTTCAGAGAATCATTTGGCGTGATTGCCCTCAACGACCCCTTTCCACGTTCAAGTTAACAACAGTCACTTATGGAATGGCTTGTTCTCCTTATTTGTCGACTAGAGCTTTGAGACAGCTTGCCCTTGATGAGTGTGACACTTTCCCTTTGGCTTCTGCTAGTACTCTGAGAGACTTTTACGTGGATGATCTCCTAGCGGGATCGAATTCTGTGAAAGATGCCAGGGAGCTTGTGAAGCAGATGCTTAAGATGATGGAAAGGGGCGGCTTCAGGCTGAGAAAGTGGATTTCAAATTGTCCTTCTGTACTTGATAGTGTTCCTGAGATAGCTTTGCAACCTAATTCTCAAGTGAAAATCGATAGTGGCAGCGATGTTAGAGTTCTGGGAATCGTGTGGTGTCCAATTACTGACATGTTCAAATTTTCAGTTGCCATTTGTGATCATAAGGAATGTACCAAGAGAACGATCCTTTCTGAAGTAGCAAAGATATTTGATCCATTAGGATGGCTTGCACCGTCAGTAGTTTTTTCTAAGGTATTCCTACAAGAGCTCTGGCAACACAATTTGAATTGGGATGATCCAATCAGTGAGTCACTCCGATCTAGGTGGGATGAGTTCCATTCTCAACTGCCTCTTCTTGAGAACTTCCAGATCCCCAGATATGTACTATGTGATCAATACAATAACATTCAAGTTCATGCATTTTGTGATGCGTCTGAAAGGGCGTATTGTGCAGTCATTTATCTGAGATCAACTAACCCGAATTGTGAAGTTACTGTGTCTATTCTAACTGCAAAAACAAGAGTTGCTCCAATGAAAACTCAGTCGTTGCCAAGACTGGAACTGTGCTCTGCATTGCTACTTGCCACTCTTCTTGAATCTGTATTATCTGCGATTGAGCTTCCAGTTAGCAGTGTTTATGCTTGGACTGATTCAAGGGTTGCTCTTGCTTGGATCTGTTCCGAGTCTCGTCGCTGGCTTCCCTTTGTAGCCAATCGTATTGCCAAAATACAAGAGGCTACTCAAGGTGTCAAGTGGAATCATGTGATTGGCAGCCAGAATCCAGCAGACTGCGCCACTCGTGGACTACTTCCTTCTGAGATGATCAATTGTGAGCTGTGGGTGAAGGGCCCTAAATGGCTCCAACAACCTAATTTCGAGTTTAGTGAATCTTCAGAGGAGTCATTTTTATTTAACGAATCTCATCTGAGAGAAGAGAAAAGGAATAGTGTTATATCACTTTCCTTGAGTAAGGATTTAGATCTTATTTCTAGGTTCTCTTCGTGGTCAAGATTATCTAGAGTGACCGCTTGGTGTTTTCGGTTCATGAGAAATTGTTCAAAAACTCCTAAGAAGAAAGCTGGGGTTCTTACATCTGAGGAGCTTGAGGCGGCTTCTTCACTCATAATTAAAATCGCACAATCAGAGGCATTTTCTGAAGAGCTTGCTTGTTTGCAGAAGGAAAAGCCCATAAAATCAAGGAGCAAAATTCTGTCTCTGAATCCCTTTCTTGATGATAAGGGTATCATAAGAGTTGGGGGTAGACTGGGAAACTCGAATCTTCCTCTGGATAAAAAGTATCCAGTCCTCCTTCCTAAAAATCATCATGTGACAAGCTTGATTGTGAGGCATTACCATATCACACAGCTCCATGCTGCTCCACAGTTGTTACTTTATACCATCCGGCAGAAGTACTGGATTCCTTGTGGTAGGGATGTGGTACGTCAGTTAGTGAAAAAGTGTGTTAAGTGCTTTCGTGTGTCACCAGTACCAGCCAGGCAATTGTTGGGCGACTTACCATCAAACAGAGTTACTCCTTCAAGGGTGTTTAATACTACAGGAGTTGATTTTGCTGGCCCATTCTTGTGTCGAGAAAGGTCTGGCAGAGGACGAAAATTATTCAAGATCTATGTTTCAGTTTTTGTGTGTTTTGCTACAAAGGCAGTGCATTTAGAGGTAGTGAGTGACCTTTCATCAAGGGCATTTATTGCAGCTCTTAAACGGTTTATTGCAAGACGTGGTAAACCGAGTGAAATCTACAGTGATTGCGGAACCAATTTCATTGGTGCAGATCGAAAGCTCAAGAGGTCACTCAAAGCATTATTGTCAGCTACTGACGATGATGGTATTCCAACCTTCGCAGCTTCGGAGGGTATCAGGTGGTCTTTCAATCCTCCGTCAAGTCCTCATTTTGGCGGCCTCTGGGAAGCTGCCGTAAAATCTATGAAATTCCACCTCATAAGAGTCATGGGAAATTCCTCGTTGACGTTGGAGGAGTTCTATACTCTGGTTGCTCAGGTGGAGGGCTGTCTCAATTCCAGACCCCTATGCCCTAGTTCTGATGATCCTGGTGATTTGACTGCCTTGACACCTGGGCATTTCCTTGTTGGCTCTCCTATAACTGCTATCCCTGAGCCAAATATGACAGATTCTTCTCTTTCATGTTCACGCCGCTTTGAACTTGTACAAAGGCTTCTTCAGCAATTTTGGAAGAGGTGGAACTTTGAGTATTTGAGTTGTCTACAACAGCGTCCTAAGTGGTGTTCTTCCTCTGCCAATCTCAGAATCGGTGACCTGGTGCTCATTAAAGATGATAATGTGCCTTTATTAAAATGGCAGTTAGGACGTATAGTGCAAGTTCATCCTGGAACTGATAACAAGGTGCGCGTGGCTACCTTAAAAACCAAGAGTGGCGAATTCAAAAGACCTGTAATAAAGTTTTGTAAATTACCTGTTGAATAGTGCCATGTATTTGTCATCAATTCAGATGTAATTGTTTCAATGTGCATTCATTTCGCGTTTTATGTGTATTTTTAAACTATCTTTGAGATATTTCAATGTAAATTTTCTTTTATTTGCTTCAGTTTTGAATCCCTTGTGGGCTTCAAGGCTGGGGGTATGTTGTATATTAATTCAATTGGTTTGTATTTCTGAATGTAGATGGCGACACAGAGTCTGTGTTCGTTTTGATGATGTGTAAATTTTGTGAAGTCAGTATGAGCTCTACCTGCCATATTGAGTGTGTGCTTTGAGATTCAACGAGATTGAGTGTGATTTAACTAGAGGTGAACGCTGGTTGTTCATATTCTAGTGTATTGAGTGTTGTAGCGCAGAAAGTTTTAAAGTTTAAGAGTTATTAAAGTTTCGTTCGTTTTAGTGAGTTTGTTTATTAACCAAGATAGTACAGTCAACTTGTGTTACCACAACTTTCCGAACCAGCTAAGAAAAATTCAACTGGAGACAAAGAAGTATTGACTATCTAGAAAAAAAACTACCCGAACGAGCGGAATGTGCCGAAAGACGAATTCCTTCATCTTCTCAAAGGACTGATGGCTGCCCTGGACACCCGAGGTCTCTTTGAAGTCAAAGATATAGATAAATATATCCAATATTTGTAATAGGTATAATATATAATTGTGTACCAAGCTTTTGTTAAGCGTTTTAGTGTATAACTTTGAGTCACGTAATTTTTCCTCTTGGATTTCAAGGCGAAAACACAGATGTCATAAGGTAGCCCCACTCGGCGGGGCAACTTTGTGACACATTTTAACTTTAATATCTCAATGGTAATTAAAGATCCGGGTTAGTGCTATACATTACTGCGTAAGGAAAGGATGTACCAATGTTCTGCAATTGTTCGTTTTGGGCTGCTTTTAAAACTGATCAGCTGGCAAAGGAAAAACTTTAAATCCGTCACAAAGTACTTTAGTCTTAGGTACTTTTTTAATTTCCCGAAATAAAACTGTTTTGTTCATTAGTAAGGATATTTATATAACCTTTCTGGTTAGTTGTGAGTTTATAAAAGTTTCTGTTTTTGCATAATTCGGGAACTATTTCAAACATGTGAAATTTATTCCGAAACTTCTTAAAATTAATTTCGATATGAATATGAAAGCAAAGATAGGGATATTTGAGAATGGAAAAGTAATCTTTTAAATGCTCTAGAATTTTTGTAGGACTGTGTAGAAAGTGTTGAATAGTGTTTATGCGGACAAAATTGTCATAAATTAGGAAGATTAGTTGCATAATATAAAAATACTTCAACGTTGAAATTTTATTATTTGATAATTAGGTAATTGAGTATGATATTTATATTACTGCTGTTCATGATAATACGGTTATAAAAGTTAACTTTTTGTATAATAGGTGTATTGCTAGCTGAAATATTTGATAGTAATTCAGAAGTATGTAATATTTTTAAGTAGTTCCGTAAATATTACAAAAGAATAACTCTAGTCTTATAATTCCCCTTTAAAATTGAAAATCAACGAACAAACTGTTGTTATTTAACAACTAAAATATTTTTTATACGAAACTTATTCTATGCATGTACTTCTCCATAATATACATATTTAAACTTTAGCTTATGTAAGTAGAAATGCCTGTTAAACATTTAAGTCTTTAATCGTAAATCCAGATTGATCGTTTATATTGAAAACGTAATGACGGTATGTAAAGTATTTATGCTTATTCCTAAAATATTTCAAATGTCGGAAATTGATGTTCCGTTTTTGACGTTACATCAACTGTATCCGGATTTATGAACCGAAACTGAAATAAGTTAACCGCAAAGCGTTTCCATTTATTTTATAGCTGTATGTTGAATTTTCAGTAAATCTAGCTTCTGCGCAAAATAGCTCTAAGGAAATTCTGTGCAATATTTTGGCATTCTTCTTGATCTCCATGAATTTATTTTTCAGAAAAGTTTTTTAACAACTGTAAAGCAATTTAAAGTCTTCAATTTCAGCTGAGATGACATTCTTTGTACATTATTTACTTGTTGCTTTGTCATAAATATTTTTTGTTTCTAAACAGATAAAGCCCAGTGGTTTGAAGTTAATGGAATCTCTAAACTGTACCGCTTTGAGAAAAATGAAAAACCTCTTGGCATCCCGTTTATTCTGAAATCCGTCTAATGATATATAATTAGATTTTAAATTATGATATTACATAAGAAGAGAAAATAAAGTGATGCAAAAATGATTGCGAGGCTTTAGTGTAATATGTCAAGCTATTCAAAAAGCATAAAAAGGTAATAATCATCAAAACCATAAAAAAGTTGTTACATAAAAATCATGTGCTTATACGAAATTTGACAATTACGAGAGCTTAAACGTCATGAATTTAGAATGAGCTGAAAAAATAAATTCTTTTATTTTCGGGTTTTCTAATCTTGAGAGTCACGCATGAACTTAAAAACGAACATAATAAATGATTCGCTGCACAGCCGACTGCTTAAGAAAGAAAACTGTTTGTCTAAAAGTTGGTCTTTTTCTACTAGTTTAATTTAATTTTCTCGTACAACAAAGAACAACTTGATACGGAAATGATAACTATTATTCCAATAGAGGGTATCTGAAACTAAAATAGGATATCATTTGAGTATCTTTTAAAACCCTGCAAATTAAAAGAATTATAAGGGAAAAAATCTTCTTTAAACTTTTCTTTAAATTTTTGCTTCGTTATATTTAATGTATTTATTCCAAATTGAAAGTTTTATTCTAACACTACAAAATGATATGAGAGATATCTTTCGAATAGATGACCCCCCAGGAACGACGTTCTGGAGAAGATTAATTGCTCTATATGAGTATTTTTTTAACTGAGTTACTTCCTTTGCTCTTAAAGGAAAAATTGAGAAAAGACAGAACCCGACGTGGCAGAAAATTATTTACTTCGATTACAAGAAAAATAAGCCAACGTATCATTTACCTTTGGGAGGCATACTTGAATTAAATTTTCGAATATTCAATTTGCATATAAAAAGCAAGTAATTCATACGCTAAATTTTGCTACAAAAACTCTCATTAACGTGTCACCTGCACTACCATAAACTGGCAGGCTGTGTTAAACTCTGCAGGCACACGCATTTTCCTGAAAAATTTCAAGGATTCATAATTTCTCTGTTAAAGTATCATTACTTAAAAGTTGATTAAAAACATTTGTGTTGATTTACATTTTCCTTTTGTCCTTTGTTTTTGAACAAATTATCCAAGAAAATATTTAAAACTTTTTTTGTAACCCTAACAGTTTAAAAAAAATTATTATAAGGATTCTTTTTAAGACATTGTCGAAACAATAGAAGTGGGTTTCTTAATATCTTTATCTCATTAGAAATACTAAAAGATTTTATTGCAGATATATAGGATCTATAAACTTCCTCAATAATATGTTACGCCTTCATAATTTTTTAAACCAATGATTTGGAGAATTTTTTTTGTTGGGGTACATAAGAATTTTTGTCGTAAATGATGGGTTTCATTTTAAAACGTTTGCGAACCTTTACTCTGTGGAATTAATCTTAAATCACTATGTTTAGTGCCGAAAATGTTATTAGATGAAAATCGATCACAGACTATACAACAAAGCAGGCAGTCAAATAGTCGAAGTTTAGGGTTTCGTTGCATAAATAACATATCAAATTCTTAAAAACATTTTAAGATATATATTCACATAAAAAATATACCTTAAATTATGTATAAATTTAGATTTCCTATTTTGAAAGTTAACATCAGCATTTGAAAGTCGTTAGGTTAGAAGTTTAAAGTTTACACCAAATTTATCTCTCTGTGTTTTGCTTAAAGTTTTTAGTGTGTAAAATAATAGCTTGTATATTTCACTTGATTAAAAAAATTTTAAGCCTTGATTCCTTTATGTGCAAGGTTAAATTAGAGTCTATTTGTCTGTAGAAATTTGACCCTGATGATTATTAACTTTACAACAGATTGCAGATTAAGTATTAGAACAACTTCAACTTCATTTGAGAGCTGTTAATGGTTCTAAAAGATTTTTTTACTCTACATGACATTTGATTTTGTCTGGTTATACTGCACATAATTAATGTCTTTGGAGTAAAGATATTATCTTAGAATTCCCTCATCTACGACTGTGAAAGCTACTGTTTTTGCTGCCGGTGTTGGAAAATATAATGTACCACGATTTCTTCACGCACATAAGAATTCTGGGTCATTGTCTCCAACTAGCAAAATAAGGTGAGGAAGAACGGTAGGATCAATCCTAAAATTTATGATACTCTATTTATAAACAGTAAAGTTCTTCTATAAAAGGAAAGGTAGGACTCTCATAAAAATGTATTGGGTGCAGAGTACGGTGGAGCGCTCGTATATGGAATTTTTTTTTTCAAATTTTCCTTTCTAATAGTGATCACAGTTTGACCTGCCTATATAGGAACACAAAATACATTACAATTTTTTTTGTTAATATTTTCCTTTTACTCGCGCGTTTACTTTGAAAATTTACACTTTTGCTGGCATACAGATGAAACTTGAAAGAGGATATTGTTCTAAATTCTATATAAACTATTAGTTATTAAGAATAAAACAACTCACAAGTAACAAAATACTACTAATTTAATAAAAAAAGCTTCACTTAAAGCATAATACATACTATATAAAACTTGTCAACGGATACTTTAAAATCAAGTCTGGTGGCGAATTTGGACATCAATTTTTTGACTCAATTTTGAAATTTATGAGAACTTCTCTAGATTTTGTTTATTACATACGTGCATAGAAACCTCTGTTAGTGTCTTTACTGAAGGTTCTACGACTTGGGTATTACATGGAAATCTTAGAAAAGGTATGTTTTCACTTCCTTTTGTTTCCACCATCGACAGCAAATCTTCATCCTTGACATCTCAAAGAATGGGAGGTTGGAAATACTTTTGTTGCCAATCTATAAGGTCTGGGTATGATTTGGCATTAAGTTTTATTTTGGGGACCTCAAAAATACAAGGAAACTTTCCATGATGAATCGCGTGTCTTGCTTTTAAGATTCTTCTATCAGCAAGTTCACGAATTTGTTTTTCAGGATCTGAGAGCTTCAATAATAGAACATTCTCACGATGCGGAAAGAAGCTGTTCCGCTCAATGACAGGATCGACTACTTCTTTTAATTTAGGTGGAAGGTATCGAGAATCTGAAACCAATTTCAAAAAATGTCTCAATCCATCTTTGCATGACGGATACATTTTAATTTGGAACCAAACAGTCGCGTAAACTCTAACAACAAACTTTGCAAGATGTTTAAGATTTTCAGAAAGTTTTTTCGTTGAAATATATAGCCTTAATATCCTGTTGGCTTTCTTTGACTATCAAAAATACGACATTTTACGTGGGGCTGTGTTTGCTAGATCGGAAAAACACTCGCCATTATTACAGTTGATGCAATATCATACAAATAACGTTGATCCGAACTTAGATCTCTGATGATATACGACGGAATATCCGGCCACTCGCTTCCTATCTTTTCATACTGAACAACCTGACTGTTTTCGCATTTTTCTAGTAATCTTCCAATAGTACCAGAATACGAAGTAGGCCCAGTAGTTTCGCCATCTAAGTATGAAACAGGTGTCTTAAAGGCAATTCATTCGAGTGTAAAAGGCATATGATCCATTGTAAAGGTTGATTCAAACGTTTTTCTAACAACCGTATAACACCACAGATTTTTCCTGTATTTGCAACTGTTCCATCACAACCAACCGCTACAGTTTCTCTCAGTGAAATGTTTTCAGAAGAAAGCAAGTCACATACAGCAAGTTCTATGCTCTTAGCCGTCCCACTAGTAGAGATAGCGTAGCCGACATAAAGTCTGGTTCCTTGATAACTGAAATGGGTTCTTCTACCATCACTTGGAGGTATTTTTTACACCCTATTTCACTATCGTCAAAACTTTATCCTTTCTGCCATGAAAGAATAAAGCTGGAACACTGAAAACTTGATATTTAGCTAATGATTCTGTGCGTTCTTTTGCTCTTTCACGGCGCAATTTTGATCTGTCTATTATTTAGACATTTGATTTAATGTCATGAAGAACTGCCGACGTGATTGCTGCACCAACTCTTTTAGATAGACAATACAGGTCACATGTTTTTGACGAAGACGGCAAGCTGAGATTTGACTTTTTCTAGGGCACTTGGAGCTTAAGAAGAACATGGTTCTAAATTATCGCCTATATCAATTGTATCTTCTGACTGGTCCAATATAACAGAGCTTCGTGGAGAAAGTTCTGTATTCTTGCGTTTCTCTCTGTTTGTCACAGAAGCATAATATAGTTCTAATTTTCTATTTCTATCATTTCGTTTTTCTATTTTTCCGTTTGTGAAAAGTCTATACCACCAATAATCATTTTTCTTTCCGTCCTCTGATCAGTCAAAAAATTTGTTCTCCTATCGCTACTTTTGTCCCTTTTGGGAACTTACATTGTAGAAAATCTTTCCACTTACAAGAACAGGTATCACACGTTTGTCACTACGGATGGGGAAATATTTTTATCGTCAGTCAATAGTTTCCAAGAAATTATCAAATATTTGCATTTCGAATAGCATTCTCTTATCAACTGTATAATGCGGGTGTGCGATACGACTGTAATAGAAGCTTTTTGCCATATAGTTTCGATTCACACGGCAACAATTTCCGCAATATGTAAAACACCTGGTTCCCTTCGAGTATCCGATCTAAGCTTTAGCTGAAATCTGAAAAATTATAAAATTTCATGAACTCCTTATAAGTAGGTAACATACACTGAAGTGCCACTGAATTTGGGATACCTACCTAGTAAAAAGTTGGGCCTAATCTGGCTTTGATAACGGCTGCAACACGACGGGGCATAGATTCAACAAGTTTCTGGAAACGTTCCATGGGAATGGCTTGCCAAATATTGGCTAAAGCTATCCATAATTCAGTAAGGTTCTTTGGTGCTGTGTGATGGCCTTTCACACCTTGTTCCAAAACATCCCAAAGATGCTCAATAGGATTTAAGTCTGGGCTTCTAGGTGGCCACTTCATGACAGAGAAGTCAGAGGAATGCTCATCCAACCAGCCAGTAGCAAACCGAGACTTGTGAGAGGTACAGTTGTCTTGCTGGAAAACTCCATTACCGTGCGGATAACAGAACAGTATAAACGGATGGAGGTGATAACCCAGCAACTCTACGTACCGAATTGCATTGAGGGAGGTTGGTACACGCACCAAAGATCCCAAACTGTGCCACGAAAACACACCCCAGACCATGATTGAGCCACCATGCCCTTGTACAGTTCCAGCCAGGCATGCAGGATCCATGGCTTCATGAGCCTGACACCATATTCTCAGCCTCCCGTCGGCGTTCAGTAGTCGGAATCGAGACTCATCACTCCATGCTACTCGTTTCCAGTCCTCTACACTCCAGTCTCTGTGCTCTCTTGCCCAGGCAAGACGTGCAGCCCGATGGCGAGTATAGAGCAATGGTACTCTCGTAGGTCGACGGCTCCCGAAACCCATACGGTGAAGCGATCGTTGCACAGTCCGTTTACTGACTGTACGACTCGCACCGTCATTAAACTGGGTGGTAATTTGAGCTAATGTTTGGCTTCGCTGGCTACGTACAATACGCCTGAGCCGTCTCTCCCCATGTACTGTCAAGGCTAATTGTCCTTTGCAGTTTGCCTGATCGCTAGTTTTTTTTTCCACCATCCATGTATTCTTGGTATACTCTTGACACTGTCGACCTTGAAAATCCTAGCTGTCTGACGATTTCGGAAATTGAATGGCCCATGCGTCGAGTACCTACGATTTGTCCGCTATCGAAGGCGTCTAAATGAGGCAGTTTATCCATACTGGCAATTCCAACTACTAATTCAGAACAACCACAGTAAGCGCTATATATGCAGTTACCACAGCGCCCTCATTTGCGCATACATGATGCGCAGCGCTACAGAATTTGCATAGGCTTTGCTATCCCTAATTCAGTGGCACTTCAGTGTATTTCCGTTCACTCTTTCGATGTTGCCGAAAATACAACAACTAGAATCTTTTCTTGTTTTAATCCATATACACCTCTATAACAATTAGCAAACGAAACTCTAGATACCACCAAACTGTGAACAATAATCGCGGGAAGTCACTGATTCTGGCTAAAGAAGTGTGTATGGCGCGTGTTCTTGTGCATGCGCACGGGCAGAGGAGGAATGACCAGACAAGGACATTCACCCAAACACACCTATAGGGTTGCAAAATACAGTTCGTTGGCTACTTAATTGATTCTTGTTAACTTGAACTTTCGCGGTTACAAATGACATAGAAAAGAGAAATTTGATCAGATTTTGAGAAATTCAAATCAAATGCGTGGGTAGATAGACTGAAAATAAATTTAAAATATTTTAGGATACGCCTTTTGAACGGGTGGGTCAAATTATTTTAGCTATTAGGAAAGAATTTGGAAAAATTGGATTTTTCGCTCCACCATAGAGCAGACATCTACATAAATGGTTTGAACGTTCAAAATGGAATCTCGATAGACTGTGAAAGGTATTTTTAACTCATACGTGTCCTTTTCATGTTCAAGATTATAAAACAAGGGTTGCTAGAGAAGCATCTGCGAAGTAGTTAGGGCTACATTTCTCCACCTAACTATAAAAGATCCTTTCAAAAACAAATACTTAAGATTTTTTTAACTTATATGTAGTCCCGGTATCTTGCATACACGTAGTTGATGTCAATTATTCATAAAAAACACTTCAATAGAAACAGTTTAAAATCTTAAAAAATGAATTGTGCTAATTTTATCAATAGTGTTACGAGTTTAGGGCCAACTTGGGGTGTTGTCGCCAACACGCGATGTTTTGGAATCTACGATAAACAATAACGATGGTTTTGCACTTTCAGCGTCTACCATGGGGTAAATGATAACTCTTGCTCTTGGATTTGCTTTAAACCGGTAGAACCAACATCAAGACGTGTTCAAAAGAACATTTGACTAACATGTTATAGCTTCATGAGACGCACGTATTCATAAATAGAAATACATATAAAGTTTTCAATACATTTTACAGAATACGAGTCCTTTAACGTGTTGTTCATTTCCAGAGAAGGCCAAGGTGCTTTCGTTTATGAATCTCATAAGTGGATGAGTGAATTTAAAAAATATGTGAGAGGGGCATTCTATTTAATTCAAGATCTCTCAAAAGAGTATGAAATTTACTAATTCTACTCACAAGCTGAACACTTGAAACAATCCTCTTAAGAAAATTTTCAAAAACCAGAACTTTTCTTGAAATGACTTCAGTGATAATACAGGGTAGTCATAAAAAAAAACTTTGCCGATATATGGACCTCTAGCGAATGTTCCGTTCAACCGATCGAGATGAGATTTCAGATATAGTTATTCAGACGTATGAGCTCGAGATACTGTGATCGGCAGCAAAGTGGCACTCACGGTTACGGTTATAGGTACAGAAACTCGAAATTTTCAAATGGTAACGCCCACTTTTTCACGTCGCAAAATGCTTATCACATGCGAAAACCCTAAGTAGTGTTAGAACGGTACGTGTATCACAAAAAAAGGACGTGTTATGCACGCAGGAAAAACAGCTCTGCGAACGGCCAGCAAAATAAAGATCGAGGCGCATGGAGGAAATTTGCATATGACAGAGGCAAGGCACCCATCACTGATGACAACACAGATCGGTCAAAAGAAAACTTTTATTTGGATTAAATATGTTCCACATGGGTGCCATCTCAGGCTGTTCGCAGAGCTGCTTTTCGGTTGAAAGGAACAGCCGCTAGAGGTCCATATATCGGCAAAGTTTTTTTTATGATCACCTCTATTTTCACTGCCAAACAAAGAGGAACAAAATACTAAACCAAATATTCCAGTGTTTAGGTTCATCGTTCTTTTGCAAATTGGAAACTTCTTACTAAGGAATGTCGATGAGTTAAGTCTGTGAGACAAAAAATTTCTATAGTGATTTCTATAGTGAAGGGACGATAAATACATCGAATTAGAGACTCATTCAACGAGACCCACATCCATGTATTTAGTAACATGTAACAAATGTATCGGAGAAAAAAATAGCAATTGAAACCAAAAGTGGAAAATTTCAAAACACACATACATTTAGATTAATATCTAAACAACGAAAAAGTAAGAAAAAGACCTTTTTCACACGAATGTAAGTAAACACCCTCCTTCAAGCCATAGAAAATATTTGCTCATCTATCTCTCGCTCTCTCTCTCTTTTTCCATATATATATTTATGCACCCCCCACATATATATATATATATATATATATATATATATATATATATATATATATATATATATATAATAGTGTATAGATTATATATACATATATACAGGTGGTTATCCAAATAATAGAAACACATCAATATTAGTGGTGTTTATGGAAGTGCTTCGTAATCCTTAAAAAACAAGTTTAGGGACCAATATTTTTTATACAATATAGTGTATAGATTATTCTACTCTAAAATAGCAGTAATGAGACTATGGGCATCAGGCTCTTTGGGGGATAGCGCAAGATGTCAAACCTTGTAGACCGTGCAGAAGGGCAATTTGTTGAAGCGAGTTTAATTGGAATATCTGTTACAACAGCCCCCATAGGTTTGGGTTTTTACCGAGCTATGATATCGGAAGTCATGATGGCATACAGATGTCACGGAAAGACATCCTCTGTGAAACATATTAGTGGACGAAAGGGAAAGCTAAGTGAAAGAGACTGACGGGTGTTGAAGCAGACTGTGAGATCAAAAAAGAAGACAACTGCAGCCAAAGTTACCGTAGAGCTCCATCTGAATCTGCAGGCTCCATTACCAGTCATTGCAGGTAAGAGAAAACTTCAAAAACAAAACATTTACGGCAGAGCAGTAATTCCCAAGCCATTTCTAACAGATGTGATAACAAACCGTCCTATACAGTGATGCCACGAGCACAAATCCTGGTGGCGTGATACGTTGAAATGTGACTTTTTGTTAGACGAATCATTGTTCACTATGTTCCCTGCAACAGGACGTGCTTATGTCTGAAGAACACCTACACAAGCGTATTATCATGCTTGTCTCATGCCAGCTGTCAAGCATGGAGAGGAAATTTCTTAGGGTTTCGATGGCCATCTCATGGTTTTCAAAAGGGATCTATTGTAACCCTGAAAGGGAGATTGAATGGGAAGGACTATGTCAAACTTTTAGCCGACCAGATCCATCCTATGGTGCAAAAATTATTTCCTGCAGGAGATGGCGTTCTCCATGATGATAATACTCCGATCCATACAGCTAGACGTGTCAAGTCTTGGACTGAGGAACATAAAGACCAGGTCAAACACCTTATCTGACCCTCACAGTCCCTAAACCTCAATATTATCGAACTGCTGTGGTCTGTTTTAGGGAACAGAGTCAGGAATCAATATCTAGCAATAGCATGTCTACAGGAACATTGACGATTTATCCATAAAGAATGGTATAATATTCCATTAATCACTATTCAGGACTTGCATAAATCATTTTCTTAGTGAATCCAGGTGGTATTAAATACCATAGGTGGTCCTATGCCATATTAATAAAGAATTTCATGTTTTCCTAAGTGTTTCCATTATTTTGATAACCACCTGTATAGTATATATATATATATATATATATATATAACTAAAATATTTAAAGCATGTGTTGCACCAAAACCAATACATTATAAATATAGGCATTAATATGTATATTGTCAATATGCGCTAAGCTGCAATTATTAGACAATACTATATAAGATATAATTAAAACAATAATGATACACCAAGATAAGCTAAAAAGGATAGTGAAGTTTTGAAGCAAAAAGGAAATTTTTGAAACAAAAACGGAAATTGATGTATTTAAAAAGACGTGAGGGGGATTAAGACCCCTCTATCCTGGTTAAAAGAGGGGTCTTAATCCCCCTCACGTCTTTTTAAATACATCAATTTCCGTTTTTGTTTCAAAAATTTCCTTTTTGCTTCAAAACTTCACTATCCTTTTTAGCTTATCTTGGTGTATCATTATTGTTTTAATTATATCTTATATATATATATATATATATATATATATATATATATATATATATATATATCTCAATATGTGTATATATATATATATATATCTCAATATGTATATATATATATATATATATATATATATATATATATATATATATATATATATATATATATATATATATATATATATATATATATATGCATACATATATATATACACATATTGAGATATATATATATATATATACAGTATGCCAACTAAAGTCCCTTCCCACCCTCTTAACTTCGGAACGGCTGCTGCTATATTCATAAAAGTGGTGTCTAGGTATAGTAAAGTAGCCATGCGCTACTGAATGAAACCACCTATCGCGCCACCTGGTGAAAAACTGCGGAGTTAGCGTTCCTATCTCGAAAATGGAACAAGATAGGGAAAAAAGTGATTTACAAAGTTGTAGACAATCATCGATTTAGTACGAAAAGATACCTTGTGGACATTAATGATAAGACTTCAACGGTTAAAACGCGCATTTGTTTTTTCGTGATTTCCTACACTGTGACGTGACAAAAGGATCTGAGAAAGAAAAAAAACAACTAATTTTAACAATAGACCTCTATTTTAGATGTTCAAACTTCTCACCGTCAGCTGCAATACACATTTGGATCCTCGTTTGAATCTCACGTTGCACACGTTGGAGCATAGAGCGTGACACGTTGGCACAAGCGTCCGTAATGCGTCGCTTAAGGTCCTGCAATGTTTGTGGAGAGGTCGCATACACCTGCTGTTTCCGGTATCCCCACAGGAAAAAGTCCAGTGGAGTCAGATCAGGCGAACGTGGAGGCCACTCTTCGGAACCGCCATACCCAATTATTTGGTCCCCAAACTTCTTGACGAGGTACTGCTTCACTGGAGATCTCAGCTTTGGAATACTCAGAGATGACCACGAGCATCAACATACTACAACCCCAAGAAGATGTCTCTTTTATAGCTGTCTCAGGTGAACAGGCGTGACGTTTCTTACGTATTTGCATACTGCAAAAATTTCAAACACCAAGCGCAAGTTGCGTTGAGTTGATGCGACACTATTTTACACGATCTACGTATTGTCTACTCTGTTTATAAAGACAATCAGTACAAGGTAAAAACCCTCGAGGTTTGAACCCCGGTCCTTTTGACTGGGGATCAAAAGCGATATACCAATGTTCACATTGTGGTGTCGTGTTTTGCCCGAAAGATAATCATTTCTCCTTTCGTTCAAGTTTCGTGACGTCACAGTCTAGGAAATCACGAAAAAACAAATGCGCGTTTTAACCGCTCTATTCTTTGCATTAATGTCCACAAGGTATCTTTTCGTACTAAATCGATGATTTTCTACAACTTTGTAAATCACTTTTTTCCCTATCTCGTTCCATATTCGAGATAGGAATGCTAACTCCGCAGTATTACCCCAGGTGGCGCGGTAGGTGGTTTCATTCAGTAGCGCATGGCTACTTTACTATACGTAGACACCACTTTATGATTTTTTTATTACCAATGCGGAGGCACTTGTAATCAAACATTCGCCCGTACTACGCCGCAGTTTTTACTGTCCATTTTATTGTGGGGGCACCATATAGGCGGACAGCATTACCCCCTATGAAGGGACGACACGAACGGAGGCATTTTTCGTGGCGCAACGCTGAGATTCGATCTGAGCACCCTCAGCACTGAAAACTAGCGGGTTGTACCACAGGGCCGCCACAAGCCCACTTTTATGAATATAACTGGAGCCGTTCCGAAGTTAAGAGAGTGGGAAGGGACTTTAGTGGGCATACTGTACATATATATATATATATATATATACATATACCCAACAAACACAGAGGCATCGGGCCGGGGCCGGATAATTCCGGCCAGCCGATTTCTCCACTGCCGGGCCGGCGCGCATTAGGTCAGTATCGGATCCGTCACGGGCTTGTCCTCTCGCCCGCGACTTCCCCGTCGAGTGCTGGGCCGCTTCCGGTAACAATGAAGCTATCGTGCATCCGACTGCGAACCGTGATACAACCGCAAGGTACCCGTCGATGCGGACATAAAGCCGCACCATTGCCGGAGGGTGACGGGCCGGTTACGGGAGCAATAATTCGTGTCGACAGGCCGTCAAATACCCTTCTCGCAGCCAGCAAAGCGCTGTCGATCACGGTTAATTGCCAGTATTGGGCCGTAATTAAAATGCCGACAGTTTTTCAAAGTTTTTCGTAGAACCCTTCCGTTCACAGGCTTTTTATTTTTATTAATGAGATTATTTAAAACAACACTACTTATATATATATATATATATATAACTTCTGATATATATCACATGATATATATCTGATATATATCTGTTGATATCAGATGTTATATATATAATACTTGATATATATAACATCTGATATCTACCCTTACACTTTATTTCTTTTTTTTCTGGCTCTCCATGTATAACTAGTATTAATATTTTTAACTTTTCTCTTTTTCTCGTGTATTTTCAGGTAATAGTAAATATTAATCTCTGCTAAAACCTAAAATTTTTGTTCATAATAATCCCTTAAAATTATATTTTGTACATGATATTTTAAGTAAAGTTCCTAAATGTTCTCGAATAAGAAAATTATAATATTTTCCATAGAGGAAATTTATTTCATTCTTCTCAAAGTTAAAAGTGAGGTGTAATATATATTTGAAAACCAGGAATTACCCGATTATATAATCTTAATTTTTATAATTTATTTGAAAATGATTTAAAATTAAAATTGAATGTAGTTTAATGTTTTATAAATTTTATTTAATCCTATTTTAGTAGTTGACAAGTGAAAAAATTTCATAGTTTTGCATATCAAAGAATGGTTTATTGTTAAAGCTTAGCTGTTCAAGAAATATTTTGTTTTGAGACATCTTCAAATACTTCTTGATAAGTTTATTCTTTGGTGATAAAAAATAATAATATTCTGTCATCCTACAGTCTTATATTGCTGAATATGATAAGACTGAAAAAAGGACTGAACAAAATTTATAAAACATTGAACTACATTCAATTTTAATTTTAAATCATTTTCAAATAAATTATATAAATTAAGATTATATAATCGGGTAATTCGTGATTTTCAAATATATATTACACCTCACTTTTAACTTTGAGGAGAATGAAATAAATTTCCTCTATGGAAAATATTATAATTTTCTTATCTCGAGAAAATTTACGAAGTTTACTTAAAATAACAAGTACAAAATATAAAAATACCTCTCGGTCATTGTCCACTGACGGTATATTAAAAAAATGTTGGAAATAAAGAAAATACCACACAGTCGAGCATCGGAGAGATAGGAAATGTTCAACCATGTTGAGAACTGAAGACATTAACTGTGTCGGAATATAATTTGGCATAAATATCGTGCGCCAAAGTTTCGCCAACACAAAATCGCCAATTTGTATACGTCCTGTATAGAGATTGGCGACTGCCCGAAGAGCATTCCCGTCTATTTTTAGAATTGCCCCCCACTCTTTCTCAAAAACCGGTCCCTTCTACTACTTGACACCTGCAATGAGTGTCCACGAAGGGAGGACAAAAGAATCTCACTATCCCAATGCCAGCGAGGCGCGACACACAGCCGGAAAGTCAAAAGAGGCGGGGGGAGGCAAGTCAGATGCGCGGTTAAAAAAATTAAAACTAATTTATTAGTAAAATAATGAATATAAAAATATTATCATTATGCTAGATAACTACTTAGAGTTAAAAATGAATTTTACAAGTATAACTGGAAATAAACAAAACCACATTTGTTTTAAAAACGCTACTCCACGTAGCAACCAGTTCAGAAATACATTTTTCGTTTTTGTTTTAACACGTTTTAACCCATCAAATAGCGTCGGTGGGGGGGGGGGGGTTTGTCAGGTTGTAGGAAAATACTATTTTATGCCCTGAGCCTATAAACCACGGCCCGGGATAATTTGCACTTTATTAATTTTGAACGTGTCCACCTCAACAACTGAAAAACAAAGCTTTTTGTCTCTAATTTTTGTGCTGGATTGTGTGATTGCTGACCAATAAAAATATTTCACAGGTAAAGAAACTTGATGATATTTTTTCATTAACATATCAAAGCACCTCACTAGAATCAGCAGTAATCCATCAAATATGCCTCATTATTTACAATGGCTCCCAAAAGTGTTCGTACACTTACGATTTTCAATGAAATAGGGGTCTATCCATTAATTAAAATGAATATTTCAGAATGCGTATTTAACAATAAGATCTATAATCTATTCTTAACAAAACTACATGAAATATTTTAAAAACATAGTAAAACTTTATTTTTAAGAAACCAGTAAACAAAAAGTAACAAAAACTTTATCCCACAACAGTCATCGAACACTTGTAAAAAAATCTCTACTTATAAGTAAATATTCTAATTTTTCGTCAAATTAATATTTAGTAGGATATCCTTTAGCATCAACAGCAGCTTTTAAACGTCTGGGAATAGATTGCACTAGTTCTTTTGTAATTTCTACATCAATGTTCATCCATTCTTCCATCATAATTGTTTTTAGTTCGCTTTTTCTTTTAAAAATGTCGTGTTTTCGTACTCGAACCTCCAGTTCTCTCCAAATATGTTCTATTGAGTTTAAATCTGGCGATTGAGGTGGTGTTTTCAAAACTTGTGGACAATTATAGAGACACCAGAGGCGAACGTTGAGAGCCGTGGGCTTAGGATCTTTATCTTGATCCAAAAAAAATTTTTTTTTTCAAATACCCAAATTTTAGGCTGATAATTTTAAATTGTCTCTTAAAATATTTATACAAACAGCATGATTCATTATGCCATCAATAAATACCAAATTACCTAGTCCTGATGTTGACATGCACTCCCACACAAGGACACCTCCACCGCCATGCTTAACTGTTCCTACTAAGTTCTTGGGATTAAGTTCCTCATTTTTTCTTCTCCATACAATTATACGAACATCGGAACCAAATATGTTAAACTTGCTTTCATCTGCAAATAAGACATTATTCCAATAGGTTTGGGGCTTATTAATCATTGATAGTGCGAAGGAAAGCCTGAGCTTTCTGTTTTTGCCACTCACAAAAAAAATTTCTACGGGCAGAACGCTCATATAATCCAGCTGCTCGGAGAACTCGTCGAACAGTTTCAGGTGAAATTGAAGTAGAAAATGTTTCATTAAATTCTGCAGAAAATTTTACAGCACTCAAACGTGGATTTTTCACAAATTTTCTAATTATAAATCTCTGATAACGTTTTGTTAACTTTGCCGGACGACCTTTTCTTATCGTGATTTTGATCCGATTTTCTTCTTTAAAGCGTTTTATCATACACTGCACAGTATAATGGGATAAATTAAGTAATTTAGCAATATTCCGAACTGATTTACCACTACTATGATGAAAAATAATCAATTTTCGATCAATGCTGTTTGTTGTTTCTTTGCAAGCCATTTTTAAATAATAAATAGAATATTACGGAATAGGAAAGCAAAAAGTAAAGCCAAACGATATTTTAAATGCCACCACAATTCAAAATTAAAAATAAAGCGCCAGGCGATAATTTTAGTTATGAATTTATCCGAAAATACTTCAGTGTACGATGACTTTTGTGAGATAAAGTTCTTGTTACTTTTTGATTATTGGTTTCTTAAAAATAAAGTTTTACTATGTTTTCAAAATATTTCATGTAGTTTTGTTAAGAATAGTTTATAAAACTTAATATTAAATGCCCATTCTGTAATATTCATTTTAATTGATGTATAGATCCCTATTTCATTGAAAATCGTAAGTGTACGAACACATTTTGGAGCTACTGCAGGTGTTCATATTCAAAATGAACTATTTCCCTTTTGGAACAAAAAATAAGACATGAAATAATATCACTCTTAAAATTTTGTAAATATTATTCTATTCTTTTTAGATTCCACCCCTGATCTAAGCAACTAAGACCGACTTACTGTTGTAGTAAGATTTGTTCTATTAAATAATAAATCAAAGCAAATAGAAATTAGGGAGCATTTTTTGGGGATTTATTTCAATATCAGATTTCCTTGAAACAGATAAATCAAATAGGTCTACGAAATGTAAATATGTGGAAAGTATGTTACATGGTCCATTTAAAAATGAAAAATATACACTCAAGAGCCAAAACATTATGACCACCCCTACATTTTGCAATGAATTCGCCTGGATGACGTGGCAGGCACGTGATCAGGTGGAAGTGGTATTTAACTGCTGCTGGAGAGTCTGAAGAATCATTCTTTCACTTACTTCTGTGTGTGATGGGAAAGGCTGCGGATCTAAGCGACTTTGATAGAGGGCAGATTGTAATGGCTCGAAGGCTCGGAACAAGTATTTACGAAACTGCACGACTCGTGGGTTGTTCGCGACCTACAGTTGTTAGTACTTATGCAAAGTGGAGGAATGACGGTGAAACCAGCAGTAGACGACATGGTGTTGGACGTCCACACGCTATCAAAGAAAAAGGTCGTCGGAGACTGTCTCGCATGGTGAAGCAAAACCGGAGCCAGCCAGTGGCTCAGCTGACAGCCCAATACAATGCAGGGCCAAGTAGAATAGTATCGCAGCACACTGTTCAGCGGACACTGTTGGATATGGGGCTACGCAGCAAACGTCCCACTCGTGTGCCTTTGCTGACCAAGCGTCATCGCCAACTGCGCCTGCGCTTTGCCCGGGAACATCGAGACTGGTCCATGGATCAGTGGAAGAGAGTTGCCTGGTCAGATGAATCACGGTTTGTCATTCATCACGCAGATGGCCGTGTCAGGATACGCCGTCTTCCAGGCGAACTGTTGCTCCCTCAATGTACAGTAAGTTATACACAGGCCGGTGGTGGCGGTATTATGCTTTGGGGGACGTTCTCTTGGGCGTCTCTGGGACCCGTGGTTGTGGTAGAGCAGACCATGAATGCTACAGGGTATCTGAACATCAATGCGGACCAGTTGCACCCTTACATGGCCTCTGTTTTTCCAGCTGGAAATGGAATGTTCCAACAGGACAACGCCCCGTGTCACACGGCTAAAATTGTGTTGGAGTGGTTCCAGGAACATGATGCTGAATTCCAGTTAATGTCCTGGCCGCCTAACTCACCGGATCTCAATCCGATAGAACACATTTGGGATGTCATGGGACGGCAGCTCAGAGTTCAAAGACCAACAATTCGCAATATCTCGGATTTGCGTGACCGTTGCTTAAACATCTGGTACAATCTGTCTCCGACCATCTACCAAGGACTTGTGGCATCCATGCCAAGGCGGGTTGAAGCTGTGTTGCGCGCCAAAGGTGGGCCAACTCGTTATTGACAGGTGGTCATAATGTTTTGGCTCTTGAGTGTATTATAGCTGAAGATTTATGCTATGAAACTGACAACGTTGCCCTCTATATTTCCCTTGAAATGAACGCGTTAAATGTGATTCAATACCTATTTACAAACAACCTCATCTATCTGTTTCCAAATTTAGTGATTGCCATACGAATTTTATTAACATTGCCTGTGGCTGTGGCTAGCGGGGAAAGAAGCTTTTCAAAAATTAAAATAATAAAAAATTATTTGAGATCTACAATGGGACAAGAAAGGCTTTCAGACTTATCTATTATTAGCATCAAAAAGGACATTTCGGAAGATATAGATGATCAGATATTATAACAGAATTTGCATTAAAAAAGGCAAGGAAAGCAAAGATTATCTTTTTGACTGACTTAAGTATATGTATTAATAGATATGTGTTATATGTATTTAATATAACGTAAAAAATAAACAATAGAAATAAACAAAAATTAAAAATCAAGCATAGACTGCTAAATCACTTTAACATAAAACATATCCTGCAAAGAAAACATTTTCAATAGAGGATAGCGCAGAAGCTTCATATCCCCATAATGAAAAATACAATTAAATAATCCAACAGAGATAGATAAAAATAATACGAATATAGACAAGAAACAAACAGAAATCAAGCACTCTGGGCATCCACGCACCAACGGCAAGATTCTGTATAAGTGCCGGAACTGAACCATAAAACAACAGAGGTAACTGAAAGGTCTCGTCATCAGGGAGCCTAACCATATCGGTTACCTCAAGCGGAACTTTCTGAATAGGATGCAGGTGTTTTTTATCCAAAAAACATATGTAACAACGCTGGGGATTTTTTGGAGGCATGTAGCATTTTCGAGGAAAATTTAAGAAAAAACGATTTCCCTAAAAATTTCGGCAATTTAAAAGTTTAAAAAAATGGCATTTAGACTCAGGAATTTTTAAAGATGTTTAGAGTGGTATTTGTGTTTTCATTTGGTTGGGATGTAATGGGGGGTGGCGCTGTAGTAGTGTTACAATGACGTAGCTTTTAGGATGGAATTGGCTGCTGTTTCGCTATAACCGTCACTTACGGAATTGGGGTGCGTACGCATCTTTTACTTTGCATTAGGATTGTTTGTGTGCTTGCATGTAAGGCGCGTTGAGCCCATACTGTAAGTTATGTTTGTCTTTTCATTTTCTTTTTGACTTATTGCTTCCTTGGGGGACTCGGGGCCTTGGGATGTCTTTTGGGCTTACCTGCATCCTATTCAGAAAGTTCCCCTTGAGGTAACCGATATGGTTAGGCTCCCTGATGACGAGACCTTTCGGTTACCTCTGTTGTTTTATGGTTCATTTCCGGCACTTATACAGAATCTTGCCGTTGGTGCGTGGATGCCCAGAGTGCTTGATTTCTGTTTGTTTCTTGTCTATATTCGTATTATTTTTATCTCTCTCTGTTGGATTATTTAATTTAATATAACGTATTCATTTAGTTGTTATATCAATACATTAATAATTATGTTAGGTTGTAAAATTAAAAAATAAACTGAATTTATAATATTTTCTGTAATTCGTTGTTTCCTTTCAGGTAAAAATATTTCAGAGAAATTTCAATTAATCCATACGGTATGAGGGGGGAGGGGAATTATTCTCGCACACAGGTGGCAGCTACCCTAGAAACTGCCTTGTATTTACTAGCACATTAAAAGCTACTAAATTACTGTCAACATTTACATACATACAAACACACACTTTCTAATTTAATCTCTGATGAGATGGGGTTTGTTTTTATGAAGCAAATTCGGAAAATATGAATACGGTTCATATCAATGGGTGTTAGAACTTATAAAGTATTTGTACATTTACATCTACATTGGTCAGCTATGTGAAATTTATTTTCAGTCATCAATTATTTTTATTTCATTTCCTCGATTCATTCTTTAATGTTCTATACATCACTAGGTATAAAGTATGTGAATAAATACTGTAAAAATGACGAATAAAATTCAGTGTACCTCAATATTTTAATAACAATATTATGACTGTATAGAGGTTTAAAAATGTATATGTTTTTAGTGTTTAATCTGTTAAACATTTATTGAAATACGCAATTTCATTTAAAAGAGAACTGTCACTCGAAGTATTTTACTTTATGCTATAAATAATCCAACAGATATAGGTAGAAAAATTATACTAAAATAGACAAAAGACAAACAGAAATCAAGCACTCTGGGCATCCAACGACAAGATTCCACCAACGACTAATTGCTTCTTTGGGGAACTCGGGGCCTTGGGATGTCTTTTGGGCTTACCTGCATCCTATTCAGAAAGTTCCACTTGAGGTAATTGACATGGTTAGACTCCCTGATGACGAAGACCTGTCGATTACCTCTGTCGTTTTATGGTTCAGTTCCGGCACTTATACTGAATCTTGTCGTTGGTGCGTGGATGCCCAGAGTGCTTGATTTCTGTTTGTCTTTTGTCTATTTTAGTATAATTTTTCTATCTATATCTGTTGGATTATTTATTTGTTTTTTCATTATGGGGATATGAAGCTTCTGCGCTATCCTTTATTGAAAATGTTTTCTTTGCAGGATATGTTTTTTGTTATAGTGATTTAGCAGTCTATGCTTGAATTTTAATTTTGTTTATTTCTATTGGTTACTTTTTAAATTTACTTTATGCTATGAATATAGCTATCTTCTGATAAATAAAAACGGCCATGTTATTCATTACAAAATCGATATACTTACCCCCCCCCACCCCCCAAAAAAGTGCCGAAAATAAGCAAAAATGGTCATGTTTCTATAAAAAAATGGCTCCAATTCCAGCGTCACGAAATATTTAAATCATGAAATAATTATCAACACCATCACCGAAAAGTTTGAAGTCCAGATAAGTGTAACCCAGCGGTCTACCAAAAAAAAACAAAATATAGCGAGTAACGAAATTGATATTGGCACAATGCAACTGCTGGTAGGGTTGCCAGGTAAATCGCAGAGAACCTGAGTTTGAAATGAAGCGCCCGATAGATACCCGCTTTGGCATCCAAGAGAGTCTTCCAAAACGTCCGTCTTAATCAAAATGAAAAACAAATTTATGCAGGTACTACTCTTTGCTCTCTTGCGCATAAACTCTTGATCGAAAAAATTATCCATTTGTAAGTGGATGTTCATTTCATTTCTATATAAAAGCCAAAATTAAATTAATATAATCTAACAATACTTGATGTCTGTCAAAACATGACGGCTAGATAGTAAATGAATGTACTAATACACAAATTATATTCAACACATCATTGTCAATTGTTGAAAATCATAATAATGCGCAGAAACAAATTGTGATTAAGCGGCTTCGTGCTTAGTGATTATCTAAAGACAGATTTAAAAATGTCACTGAGCATGTGCAAAAAGCAATTTTTTTAAATTGTAAATTATCGCTAATTAAACAGTATGAAATAAATAATTTCCATGAGGTTTACTGTTGTATTTCACAAATATAATTATCATAAAAATAAATAAGGCAGAGATAGATCTAGAGAGACTTCTCGGAATAAACGGGTTTATCATTAAAACATGTCACTGAGCATGCGCGGAAACAGTGAGTTTCTAAAGACAGATTTAAACATGCCACTGAGCATGCGTAAAAATCAATTGTAAATTGTAAATTATCGCTAATTAATAGAAATTGCTGTAACAAAAACCAAATTTAACAAATCTACAGATTACAATCTTTCGTTTAAGACCAAAATGAAGTAAATTGATGCAGTAGTTTTCTCTCACGGACTGACCAAAAAGTCGGCTTAGCAAATTAAATATATAGATGATATATATTATGCATATATCACATAGTATAACCGAAAGATTATATTATGTCAGCCGTATACTTCTGATATAATACAATCTTTTCATACAAGGAAAATTATGTGAATTTTTCGTGCAAAAGAAGTTTCATAAAAGTGAAATAAATATTTATGAAAGTCTGTTTAATTTAATCTTCGCCTTCCCTTTCAAATCCATAATTCTGATGCAGATTTCTGTTACTTGTGGTTACGAATCGGAGGTCCAGTTCCGGGACGATAGAGGAAAAGCGGTTTCGGTTCGATTCCCATCCAACCATCACCGGCCCTCAAAAGGGTACACACTACGGGATCCCCCGTCGGAGATTCGTAAATCACCCGGCAACGGTACGGATAATTTTCCCCGAGCCTATAGTTCTACCGGCGCCTCCAGCACCTGACAGTCAAGGTGCCGTCAGCCTTGTGTTTGTTGGGTATATATATATATATATATATATATATATATATATATATATATATATATATATATATATATATATATATGTTGTTCCGTTTTCCTGGGTTCGATGGGATTAAATAAATTCTCTTCCGAAAGTGCACACAGAATAAAATTATTATTCTCTAAATTCTTCAGGCGCATACACAAATACTAACAGAAAACACGTAATAACTGTCTTCTATACAACAGAAAACTCTAAAAATGCAATTCAGGATAACAGAGTCTTCAATACATTACTCGCCTACCGCACTTTCAATACATTCAAATCTCAGCACAAAAATATACTCTGAGTTCCAGGTTCAGGTTCAAGTATTTCCATTTGTCGCAGCTCCAAGGTCTGTAGGACTTTATCTCCAATTGTAAGATTATGAATCAGAAATATATTTTCTCAACAGGTAATTAAATATCATAAATAGGCCCTTATCAGTAAAAACACAATACAAATAAAATAAGTAATAGTAAAATAAAAGCAAACACCGGGAATCGCACCCGGGAGAAAAACAAGGCCCACGAGCATCCACTGGGCCAGAGTTGCCACAGTTCTTTAAGAAAAATGAGGAAGCTATTCGCACTGAGATTATAGTAAAGTTCTAGGCGGTTGGTAAAAATACAAGAGGGAGGAGTATAAAAGCTCTGAGTTCCAATGTCACATGCCAGGTATATTTATAGACTTCCAAAGCGCCCCCTATCGGCCACCAGCTAGAAATCTCCAGAACGTACGACAAAGATCTAGAAGGTTGGCGACCATAAGGCACCATGTCGGCAAATTAAGTCTTCAAATCCATCGCCAATTTCGCGATAACTCTCACATTTGGCGAGATTATCATAGAGTCGCAAAATTCGTAACAATATATATATATATATATATATATATATATATATACATACATACATACATATATATATATATATATATATATATATACATACATACATACATACATACATACATACATACATACATACATATATATATATACATACATATATATATATATATATATATATATATATATATATATATATATATATATATATATATATATATATATAATGAATAGTTTGTTCTGTTGCATTAATATGTTAAACATAACAATAGTTTAAAATAAAATAATAACTACTAAAATTAAAATAAAAATCATAAGTAAAATAAAATAAAAATAAAATTAACTCATAGTAGTAACAATAATAAAAACTAAATAAATAAAGGAATAATAGTCTTAAAATATGGTAACCTAAGTAAGTCTGTAACTGAGTATCCACTACCTCAATGGTTGCAAGTTTTATGACGTCAGTCATCTTGCGGTTACAAGTTCTTAACTTCCACTCTGACTAGCGCTAGGCTTGGTGTTCTTTGGTTAAGTACTTTTATTCAAACTTAATTCATTTATTATTCAATTCTTCTGTTAATAATGGATTGTACGGTGTCTGAGTGTGTTTATTTAATAGATCATACTCATCAGAAACAATCCATTGGTTTTTAGACAGTATTGACACCGCTGATGAAGAAATACTGTCAAAAACCTTATTCATACTTTTCTTTACATGTTGGTTGTTCCTGGCTGCAAGTAGCTTTAGAGCTATTACTGGTTTTCTCTTTCATCTTATTCTTATATATATATATATATATATATATATATATATATATATATATATATATATATACATACATATATATATATTATATATATATATATATATACATACATACATACATATATATATATATATATATATATATATATATATATATATACACTAGTTATCAAACATTAAGTAAAAATCCCAAAAAGAGGGATAACACGTTCAAAACTAGGCCAATCTTTTTAAAATTTGAATATGTTCTTAAGCAAAAGGCGCTGAACAATACTACATTTTGCAAAATAGTGGCGCTGCAGTCGGAATACGTCATTTGCGAGGAGAATAAAAGTGCATGTCTTAGAGCAAGGCGACAAATGTTGCTGCGGGGCTGAGATTAGATATCTGGCATAGCCAAATTTTAACAATGCCTCCAGGCATCATTTGACCAAAGAACTGCGATGGCGAGCTAATGGGAGACTAGAGAGATCAGCCATTTGCGTCCCGCTCACGTCACGCCTTAGGTGGGAACGTTTGCAGTGGGCACATCAACATGTCCACTGGACGTGCGATCAATGGAGGGCTGTTTTCCTTACGGATGAGTCCAGGTTTAGCCTCCAAAGCGATAGTAGGCGTATATTGATTTGGAGAGAACCTGGAACTCGTTTTCATCCATCCCACATCCGTTAAAGAGATGCATACGGATCAGGCAGTTACTGTGTTTGGGGTGGTATCTCTTTGGGTGGACGCACAAACCTCCATGTCTTAAAAATTTATAATGCATTTTACTTCAACTTTCCTTAAATATTTTAAATCCATTTACTTAAACTAAAAGAAAAATATCTTTTAAAGATACAAAATTGTTTTACTATCCGACAGTTATTTCTGTACAAATAACCTTTACACATAATTAATAGCTGACAACAAAAATATTTTTCATATAAAAAAATATCCTAAACAATGAAAGATTCGAATGTTAACGAACTAAAGTGTTAAATTCAGCTTTCAGAACATTGCCTTCAACTTTGTATCGTAGCTTCACCAGTTCAAAATCACTTACAGCGTTCATTCTGTTGAGTGAGCTTTAACTCCTTTGGAATAATTCCAGATGTTTCTTTTTCTTCAAGGAAAAGTGGACTACACGCCGCTACAGATGTGATGTACGATTATCAAGGACAATCCGAAAAAGAAAACACGGTCTAAAATACTATTTATATTCTTAAGACGATATCTACTCTTTTTTTTATGTACTTCCTGCTACTATTAGTGATAGAACTCGATATGATAACGCTTTGATATAAGGGGTAAAATGTTAAAAGCGATATAACAGCGGTATGATATTTAACTGCAAAGCTGTACTTGTTCTTGATACCTTTAAACAATGTTCAAAGTTCTTGGTGCCTTAATCATACCGAAATACAAACGTTTATGAAAGGCAGTTAATATAAGTAATAAAGAACATTTTGCCGGTTTACTTAGGATGTTTAATCATTATTTTCATGCTTTTTGATAGCGCAGTAAAATCTGCAGAAATTTACTATGTAGTATTTTATACCCTTATCATTTTGGAATTTGATAACAAAAGTCATTTTTACTCTAAATTTTAAAGGATTTTTCGGTCCTTTTTGTTTCCGATTTTATTTGTAAGTTCTAATACAGATTGAGCCAATTGCGTCATTTTACATACAGAAATAGAAGTAGAATTGTTTTTCATGAATTTCTTTCGTTATTTTAACGCAGAAGCTAAAGAAGTGTAAAATAGAAAATTTCATTCATATTAATATCCAAGTCTGCTACGTATGCTTCATTATATATATACACTGCTGGCCACTGTAAATGCAACACCCTGAAGGAAACATGCAAATAACATGAAATTTACAACATGCATTAGCGGAGGTGAGATATGCAAATGATTAGAATTTCAGCGCAGACGCACATCACGCGCGCCTGTGGCGCCACTTCAAAGCGCTATTTAAGGCTTGGAGATTTCAACGATTTCAAGTTCGGCAATTGTGTTTTTCTTGTGTTTTTTTTCAAAAAAACGATCAATTATGCCTCGTCGAAAACAGCGATCATCTTTTGATCAAGTATCCGAGTTCGACAGAGGAAGGATAGTGGCCTACCGAGATTGTGGATTATCTTTCAGGGAAATCGGTAGTCGTGTTGGACGAAACCAAACAACTGTAATGCTGATATGTGATCGTTGGATGCAGGAGGGTACGACGGACCGGCGTGTTCGATCGCATCCACCTCAGCGCACCACTTCACGTGATGACAGGCAAATTGTGCGCATGGCAGTGACGGATCGCTCAGTCACATCACGAACCATAGAACAGCACATGCAGTCTTAACGCATCATCCAGTGTCTGCGCGAACCATTTGACGCCGTTTACAGCAGAGTGGTCTGTTTGCAAGACGTCCATTGCTTTGTCTACCCTTGACGCAGAACCACAGACGTCTCCGCCGCCAATGGTTCGATGACAGAAAGATGTGGACGGCAGAATGGAATGAAATTGTCTTTACTGACGAGTCACGCTTCTGTCTGCAACACCACGATGGTCGCATTCGAGTCTGGAGACACCGTGAAGATAGGATGCTGAACAGCTGCGTTATGCACCGCCACACTGGTCCTGCACCGGGTATTATGGTATGGGGCGGTATTGGATATCACTCTCGCACACCTCTAGTACGCATTGCTGGTACTTTAAACTGCCAGCGCTACATCTCCGAGGTGTTGGAGCCAGTTGTCCTTCCTTATCTTCAGGGTTTGCCCACAGCCATATTTCAACAGGATAATGCGCGACCACACGTGGCACGCATTGTCCAACGGTTCTTCGTCAATCGCCAGATTGAATTGCTTCCCTGCCCGCCTCGCTCTCCGGATCTTTCGCCGATAGAAAACATGTGGTCCATGGTAGCTCTACGATTGACCCAGATTCCATCCCCAGCTGCCACAGCAGATCAACTTTGGCAACGTGTGGAAGCTGCTTGGTCTGTTGTACCCAAAGAACTCATACAAAGTCTCTTTGAATCAATGCCGAGGCGTGTGGCAGCGGTGATCTCCAACAATGGCGGCTACTCTGGCTGCTGATTTTGGCAGGAACCACACTTCACAGAAGTCTATAAATTTAATCATTTGATACTTGGTCAACATGTTATCTACAAAATAAATTTTGTTGTGATATCTCTTGTCTTTCGTGGTGTTGCAATTTGGGTGGCCAGCAGTGTATATATATATATATATATATATATATATATGTAATGAATAATACACAATAGTAATGGTTGTAGCCGGGCACATAACATGACCGTTGAAATCATCAGTTTTGTAGTCGTAGCGAAGGCAAATGGAAACTGTGGCGGGATGAAACAATGGCCGGGATCTTCAAACATTTTGTATCCATAACGTGCAATCGAAGTCGCGAGTGGCGAGGTAAAATGAGAGGCCAATAAACACCTCGGAACACATCAGGAAAAAGGCAGTTGGTTCATACAAAGTCTTTATTTTCCGAAACTGTTTCGTAGAACATCAACTAAATTTACTCGAACACATCGCGCGACGCTGGCCGGGACGGGGACGCGGCCCCGCCCGTACAAATTTGCCAGGAGCGAAACTACATGTTTTCTGGCCGTGAGCAGACACCCAAAAACTCTGCTCTCCGAGTTATACTGGAACTTATATAAACTTTTTGAACGTCTTGCCATGTGATCACAAGCCTGTAGCCATTGGCTGAAACTATGACTCTGATGTCAGAGGTGACGTATTATTATTACGTAAAGATGCGCTAGACATTATATTTTCTGAGGGGACGCTGCCCATGCTTTGTTCTTGGAATCAGAAGCGAAAATAGCTCAATCGCGACAACGCCCAAGGCAATTTAGAATTTGAATTTAATATAGGGGTTTTTATGTTATATATATATGTTACAGTCAAAACCCGAATTAACTGGGGAAAACGCTTTCTAACTGACTGAGAGCGCTAGGGCAAACCCGTTTTCCCTAGTTAATGCCGGTTTTGTCCAGTTAACCGCTTGAATCTGGATTTGTTGTTTGTGAAATTTTCAAAGCAAGTGCAGTCGTTTAGTTTTGTTCTTGCAGGAACGTGCTTGTGTTGTTTGATTTATTTACGAGGTGTAAAGAAAATGTTAATGCTTTTTGAGCTAAAAATTGGAGAAATAGATTTCTTGAACAATTACAGTTATTAAATACAAAACAAAATAACTTTAATGTTATAACAAGTGATGAATACAACACTCTTTTATCAGAGGTTGAAGAAGGCAAATCTGCCGTTAGCAAGACTTATGTTCAATACAGCAGATTAAAAAGTTTGACATTCTTGAAATCAGTGGAGTAAAAAAGTTGGTTTCTTCAAATGGGTCCATAAAATATTATTTACCAGTTGAAGATATTTTTGATGTTATCGAAAGTGCGCATGTGGCCATAGGACATGGTGGTAGATACAGACTCAAAAATGAAACTTCAAGAAAATATGCTAACATAACTACTGAGATGATACAAACTTTCTTATCGATGTGTGAAACATGTCAACAGAAAAAAAATTTTAAAAAAAGGAAAGGTTTGGTTTCTAAACCTATTATTCACTCAGAAATGAACAGTCACTGCCAAGTGGATTTGATTGACATGCAATCTTAGGCAGATAATGAATTTAGGTTTATTATGGTTTACCAGGACCATTTAACAAAGTTTGTGTTACTGCGAGCACTTCAGAGCAAAAGAGCGAAAGAGGTTGCTTTGCAACTACTTGATATCTTTTTGACATTTGGGGCTTCTTGTATATTGCATTCTGATAATAGAAGAGAGTTTGTAAATTCCGTTATAGAGCAGTTATCTACGTATTGGCCAGAATTGAAGATTGTTCATGGGAAGCCTCGTCACAGCCAGTCGCAGGATTCGGTTGAGAGGGCCAACCAAGACGTAGAAAATATGTTGGCTTCATGGATGAATGATAATCAAACTAAAGTGGTCCAATGGTCTTCGTTTTGTCCAATTCATGAAAAAAAGAGCTTTACATTCAGGAATTAAACAATCACCTTACAAAGCTATGTTTGGGATTGAACCAAGAGTTGGACTGACAACCTGAACCTTGCCATCTGATATTATAAAAAATATCCAAAACGAGGATGAACTTCAGAAAATTTTCGAGGACATGAATGCAGAAGAGCAAGAAACTGAACAAGAACAATCAGGGGAGTATATGCTTGCTAGTAAGTCGACCAACGTTTTTCTAATTAGAAAGGAAGCCAAAGAAAATTTAATAAAACAAGCCAAATAAATTAAAAAGATCGCCGATGCAACACATCCTGAGGTTAATATTGGAGGTAATGTTGTTGTTCCCACTCCAGATGTTGACAGAGCAAAAGCGGACTTGCGAAATCTCATCGGTGTAGTGCTTGAAAAAAATAAAGATGGCCTGTACAAAATTGGTACGAAAGATGGAGTTCTGAACAAGCTGTATTCGAGGTAAGAAATGATATTTAAACTTAATTAGTTCAATATTTATTCAATAAATATATGGTTATTATTTATATTAACTTTAAATTCTATAAGTATTTATACAGTAGACTACAGCTAACCAGGAGCGGATCCAGAACAAGTCGTTAGGGGGGGGGGCGACAAGGTCGTAGCCGGGGAATTTATTTTTTCGAGGGGGGGGGGGAAGAGGAAAAAAAACGTTGAATGAGTTTGAAAAACTGATTTTCTCAAATTATAATAGAATAAATAGTATTTTGGCATAATACCTCTAGCTCACTAGCTGTAAGGGGAGGGGGTTGCACCAACACCCCCCCCCCTTGGATCCAACCCTGCAGCTAATTGTTCACAGAAATTTAGTAGTATTCCATTAAATATTATATGTAGTAACTATTAGGTGTTTGTGTTATAAATAAGCATTAAATTTAGGTATTGCATTAATTTTCTTATGTTCATAAATTAAAGAGTTGACTTCAAACCAAGATTGAAAATGTGTAATTTTTGTACAAGTTTAATACAAAAGTTTATCATATTTACTGATTTTCAGATCTGAATTAGATGTATCTCCGCAAATTTTCTTGACTCAAGAGCGAGTACTGGATCAGAAAATTTCGCTGAGAACAGCAGAAAGAAAAGGACCTGAAGGAACTGGACAAGGGTTCGTCCGCTGTTCTTGTAAAAAAGATTGTTCTTCAAAGAGATGTTTCTGTATGAAAAATGGTTCTCTTTGCAATTCTAAGTGTCACACTAGTTTGCCTTGTTGAAATAAGTAATTCAAAATAACGATACTGTGTTAAACAATATCCAAATAAAGCATTTTTTTTTCTTCAATGATAGGTTCTTTCCTCAAACACTGTTTTACTAAGCATAGTTTGATTTAAATTAGAACTTGTTATGAAACATATTGTTGAAATAATACAATAATTTTGGATAGATACAAATAATATTGTCTAACAAATCAGTCAATACCCGAATAAAACGGGTTTTCCCTAGAGCTGTTAGTCAGAACGCGTTTTTCCTAGTTAATTCGGGTTTTTCCTAGCGCTCTCAGTTAGAACGCGCGTTCCCTAGTTAATTCGGGTTTTGACTGTAACACACACACACACACACATATATATATATATATATACATATTAATTACTGCAATTTTATGATACAAATGACTGAAACGCATCATTCTTTCCTGAATAAGTATATATTTATGCTGGGTAACTGTCAAATCAAGAACAAATAACCCAGACACATGACAGACTATGCAGTGGAAAGTTCCATCTATGAATTGTGTCAGAATTATTGAGCATTTCTTGGCATTGGGGCAATTTTCGGCATCCCATATGTGCATATGTGTGTGGGAGTATTTTCGGTATATTTTAATAATTCGAAGTGATATACGGATAAGGATTGGGGATAAACGTTTTTCTATTGTAAATTCTCATACTATTCATTACAAAATACTCAAAATGATATTTCTGTGATGCATTAAAAAGTTCTCTAAATGATATATTTATCATTTATGAATAAATACCCCTATTTACAAAAGACAGTATGATTATTGAAATATAATATTTAACTGATTTCAGCGATTACATTTCCATTATCCCCTGGGAGGCTTTGTTTTACTGGGTTTCAATCGTAAAATCAGCCAATTACACGAGACACATTTAATCCTGCTCATAATAGTGAAAATTCCTATGTACAAAATGATTCAATAAGAAGTGTGAACTCATAACCAAACCGTATTTTCATATCTGAAAAGCATATATTCCCATATTATACAATATTTTAAAATTATATGCTGACTTTCTCTTATCCTTGAAAATATTCCCATTATCATTAAAGATGAAATTTATGACACGGATTACGTTTATCAGAAAAATTAGCGAAACACGACGTCAAATTAGAAACCCGTCTGTGAGAGTTTGTGAAGAGTTGAATTTAATGACTTTTTTTAAAACTTTTCCTAGCGGAGAGTATACTTAACAAGCTCCATGGATATCACTTTTTCATGAATCTAAGAGGATTGTTATATATATATATATATATATATATATATATATATATATATATATTCCAGTGTTTATCTTCCGCAATGACTATTAATACCATGAAGAACAGTTATACAGCTAAAGATATTCAGAATTACTTTCGTTTCCTAACTTTACAGAATTTACCCTTTGTTGTCAAAAATGCGCTTTAAATTTCTCTTCTGCTTTGAATGGAACTTTAAATGAAAATTTATAAGAATACGAGCAGGAGTCTTGAATATTTTGAGAGTTCACAAAAATATTCTTCTATCTAATTATTCTTTTTTAGTGAAGTTTAAATATGTGTGCAAATTGTTAGTAAACTATCTGAGTATATATTGAATTAATTTTTTTCCAGTATCAAATATTAATTGTTATGAAACTGCATTTTGCATGTGAACCATTTCGACAAGTAACTCCTTATGTCGTAGAAACCTTATGGTAACCTGTCAGATAGGGTGCAAAAAATTTTAGGAGCTTTAATAACTTGTGGATATAATACAAATAATATCAATATTTTTCAGCATGTTATCAAGTCGTTTAAGAGATTATAGCTGACAGTGCCAAAGCACATAAAGTCTTAAATGGAGGAATTTCCGTTACCACTCATTTCTAATGGTTTTTACAACCATTGTTAAAGTAGAAACCATGTGTTCATTTACATTTTCGCGTATCTTCAAAGAAAGAAACTACATAGTCAGCATTAGAATCCCCTTGTTCTACAATTTTAAATCCTAATTTTGCTTCCTTCTATATTTTAAAGGTTCAATAACTGGAAAATAGAGATGCTAGTTTTTTAACATAACACTAATATCAGAGCCAATCTTAAAATCCCATATGTTTATGCATGAGGACACCGGTGTTTAACTTATGGACATTTTACGATAGAAAAAAATAGTTTGCTCTTTAGTACACTTAATTACACGTGTTGTGCATCCTAATACTCAATCAACTGATTGTTTGCATAAAAGCATCGTAAAATCGCTGTGCTGTAGCTAGATCAACTAGCGATACTTTCTTTAGTTCTTTTAATGGTAAGGCATCTTCCATTATGGAGGGCGGAAAGAATTCCAAATCGAAAGGCTCTATTCAGAAAGAAAAAGGACCCAGGATGAAAAATATCTTTTCGAAGTATCGATTGTAATGTGAAACATATACGGGAATATTTAAACACTTCAACGCCATAAGGATATTCATATAAACGTTTATGCTGTTTGGAAACCCTTTATGCTGTTCAATTAATTAGGAAGTATCAGTATTGAAATTGAACTTTCATTATTTGATGATTTTATAGAAAAAATACAATTCTTATTATTTTTATTATTATAATAATTATTCTTTTACATTCCCTATGTTAAAAAACAACTTTGAATACTATTAAAAGAAGAATTACGTGAATGTTAAGAAATACAAAATATTACTACCGTTGTTTAAATTTACCAGCATAAATACCAGGGACGGAAAAAATATTTTCAGGTAAAATAGCACAAGATATGCATTTTAACATTAAAATAAAGCATTATGTTGGAAATAACATCTATTACCTCCGTGGTTCTGGGGGTTTTCTTTTGTAATGTTAATTGTCTTTTACTGAGTGACAACGAGAATGTTTTTGTATATACGAGTATATGCAGTTTGAGAACTTGGAAATTGAGAAATAAATGTTGTGTTTAAAAGCCGTGAGTGTTCCGTTGTAATAAATGCTTAAATGTACTCGCAAGTTGGAATTTTATTTGAACTGATCGGATTTACATTCATTATTCTCTGAATGTATTGTTCTATAATAAGAACAATTTACTTGCATATCTTTGCTGTAATGGGATTAGGTACGAAAATCTTTTGTTATTTTTGCAAGAATGATGAACAAAATATTATGGATGTAATTTTTAGATCTTTAAAATAAATTTAAAAATAAAGTTGGCATTAAGTATGCATATAATTGGTTTTCTCTTAAAATTAGGATTCCATATTGAGTATTATAGGGAAATGCATAAGTGCATAGTGATACATCTACACGTAAAGAGAATGCTTCTTTCAAATGCATACTGACAAAAGAAAATAAGACTTGGAAAAAGATAATTATCTGTTGCTTTAATTATGACATTAAAACCAAGTTCTCTAAAAATTTAAGCGAAATATAAATTTGTATGGCAAAAATGAGGCTAAAATGTCATTATCGGTATTTGCGGCATTTGACGCAATAGCCCTATTTAGAAGCCAAAGAAAAAAATGCGACTAACAAAACAAATGTGAGGAACTAAATGGTTGGTAGAAGGGGAGAATTGTTTTTCTACTCCGTAGAAGCATTCTACTAAGTCATTGTCGCCTAGACGCTGCCTTGAAAAAACGTGGCTATTAGGAGGGGGAAACTAACAAGTGAGAACAAAAATAAGAGTGAAAACAATGCTTTCCTCTCCAAATGTTAACGAAATTTGTGTCAGTTCTTATGCACTAAGATTAGTAATTAGAATCATTTTGATGAAAAGTAGCTCCTTGTCCTCTGAAATCCTCTATTTCTCTTGCCAACATTTAAAGATAATTCATTAAAAACTATCGAGTAAAATCGTGCAACAAACAAATTTCAGTTTAAACAAACTTCGGTTATTGCTTTTTTTCAATTATGTTATTTAATAAACATTTTCCCCATTAATAGAGCATATAAAAACTACACACCCACGATTTTCTACTTTTAAATAACTATCTTAGCGTGAGGCATCTTTCTTTCCTTCCCGATGTGCAGCTTATGACACCATCGTGCCCGTCGATAATTAGCCTAATTGTACCTCCCACTTTTCTCCTCAGAGGTCTCTCTGTTAAGCCTCATCAAAATCCCTTAATTTTGTTCTCGCGTCTTTATAGCAGACCATTTACCACTCTTTCATACAATAACATCTCCCTTATCTAACATTCAGTTGTCTAGCCCAAGTATCAAATCCGTTCTTTCTGTTTCGAGAGAAATGCGCTGGCCACTACAACCGCAGTCTATGTCGTGAATCGCTCTCTGTTTAATTGTCGCCTTTTGTTTACTTTCTTTGCATTTTTCAAATAAAGGTCAGCTCAAACAACATTCAATAGGGCTATTTACTGCAACTGCAAAAAGGAAAATATTTACGAGCCCATTTACTCGGTTTTTACTCGGTTTGAAAATTTATTTTAAAATAAATTTTCAAACGAACAAAGAGGAAGTTTATTCACAAGTCTATTTAAATGTACAGTAAGGAAGGTATTACAAATAACAGCAAAACGTTTCAATAAATTCTCTTAGCGACAGAAATGCCTAAAAGGATATCTCAGAACTTCAACAAAGGTGAATCTCTGTAAACTAGCTGATCGACATGCGTTATCCACTCCCCATAAATCTAAATTATGACTCTCTCCAACATGAACTCCAACTGACCTCAGGTGAGATTCTTCTCCACTGCTACAGCGCTACCAATCTACTTGTAGAATTTTAAACCGACCAATTCGCTGATTGTGTCACCGTCTCTAATTACCATACCGTAGTTAACTTTTAATCTCTACTTAAACTCAAATTAGATTGAAGCTCTGGTAAAGCTTTACACAATTATTATGGGGGTAGTAAATTTAAGAAACACTTTTAGAAACAAAATCAGTAATTCAGTGTCTGAACTGCTTTTCGCTGTTAAATGAAATTCCAGGTGTGCATTTAAATAGGTTTACAAAAATAGTATTATAATAAGTAAAATATGAATACCAAATTTATGAAATTCTTATTGAATTTTAGCAGTTTTCAAACATCACGAAAACTAAAATTGATTATTCTACACCCATTACTTTTTACAGCTATTCACCTGATATATATATATACATACAAGTTGTGACCATTAACTTCCAGGACTGATTTCATAACTCCAGGAAATATTACATGAGATAAATACCCATTTAACCAGTTAATATGTTTCAAAGTAACTCCCACCTGCCGTAATGCACTTCTGTGCTTGGCTGTATAAGTTTCGGAAACAACTTTTAAAGTCCTCTTTCGAAATGCTCTTTCATGTGGACGTCACCGTTTTCTTGATGGCGTCGACATCCTCGAATCTAGGTTCCTTCAGAAAATCTTTCAGTTTTGGAAACAAGATAAGTCTGCCGGTGTAAAGTTCGGAGAGTATGGAGGATGCTGCATCACCACGACCTTATGCTGGGCCAATTTGCTGAAGAGAACAAGAATTGAGGATGTCGAAGCCATCAAGAAAACGGTGACGTCCACATTAAAGAGCATTCCGAAAGAGGACTTTAAAAGTTGTTTCCGAAACTTAGCACAGAAGTGCATTACGGGAGGTGGGAGTTACTTCGAAACATATTAAATGAGTATCTATTTCATGTAATATTATCTGGAGTTATTAGATGAGTCCTGGAAATGAATGGCCGCACCTTGTATGTATATCTATATATATATATCTATATCTATATCTATATATATCTATATCTATATATATATATATATACATGTATATATAAATATAAATTATTTATTTTTATGTACGGGAAATATCCAATTGATGTTAGCAAAGAGATATATATGTATATATATCATCTCATTTCGCCAAATAACGAAAGCAAGACCACACTAATAAATACAAAAAGCTTCTTAGACAATAATAAACAGTTTTATAGATATATATTTATTGGTACCTTCTATAAATTCTCTTTATATTATTATCGTTCATAGGGAAATTGTATAAATAATATAATTCGTTAGATTTTTTTTATGAAACGTGTTCATAAAATACAAATAAAAACTTGTTAATCTGCTCTCTCAAACAGTCACAGATATAAAGTGAGAGGAGAAAAAAATAAGCAGAAGGCTGGCATTAAGCCCAAAGGTTAGTGAAGATGTCATGGAATGAATAACAATGACGGTGGAATAAATACTACTATTTGATTTCTCTGCGAGTACTTATAAGAAGAAATCTGACATAACTACTTGAGTAAAAGGAATAAAATGACAGAAGCCTAAGAAATTCGGCAAATCTAAAAAAAAATATTCTCCTATTTACTGGCATAAGGGGAGGTTCCAAGCATAGTTAGTATCATAAATACAAAGCTATGCATTATACATAGTAATTCTTATAATATTCCTTCTAGCAAACACACATACATACTAAGAGCCGTAAGAATTATTTAAAGAGAGGCGCAATTAGGTGACAACAATAAACTTTAAAAAGAATACGAAGTGTTTTCTAGCGAAAAAAAATTTGCGGCGAAAATAAATTATTTTGAAGCCTGAAATATTTGAAATATACTAATGTTTTATTTTTAAACAATGCTGAAAACTCTTTTGACTTGAAATGGGTTTTTTTTAAATAACAGAGTTATCGAATGAATAAACATAGTGCGTAAACCACTCATATATTTTGTTGAAAAGCACCTGACATTGCATATGAAGAAATGTCCTTTTTAGGACCATAACGCTAAGAACTAGTCACATATCTCCGTGTGTACGTGTCTTAGGGTAGATCGCGGGTAGGGGAAAGTGAATTCAGTGTCTACCTTTGATGGTGAAAATTGAGAGATGTGTCATCATGCAATCTTCGCGTTGATTTTTCGAAAGAAATATACTAAAATACGGAAAATTAGCAACCTAAAGTATTTAGTGTTATTTTCGACCCTTGTAACACACTTAATTTTCTTTTAGTGAAAAAACTTCGGTTTGTTCAGGACTTGAACATGAGGCTGTTTTCCAAGATGGTATAAATATGCATATACGTCGTTTGATTCTGAGATAAACTGAGTTAATAATTTTATAACAGGTGGGTAAGTTTTCGTGACAGAAATGAACACGTCAAAGGAAATGTCAAAAAAATGTCTTTTTTAAATTTGCATCAATTTTGCACAAACATTTCCAAAACTCTCAGAGCATTAGGTATTTGAAATGATCAGTATTTTTTAAAACCACCATGTTAAAAGAGGTGAAAGCATACTGTTTGGTTTAAATTATGAAGACAAAAAATAATAATTTTCAAATTTACTTTTATACAACATTTTCTATAGTTACCATCCTCAGTTCACATCGTATTACCAATAATGCCCACAGTTTAAAAGTACATTGAATTTCCAACCAGTTATTTTTAAAAGTTTTTAAGTTTTAATTCCTACGATTATTTTAGAAGAAATTACTCTTTTAATAATTATTTTTTGCATTAGATAAGTCGTACATCCATTTGTTTCGACTGAAAATCTTCAGTTGAATGACCTTCAGTAGTTATGAATTTTCCGTTTTTAACCTTCACTTTAAAATATAAATATTATTGAACACACTATTTCATTTTATATATTTGCGATGAAACTGTTTCTTGAACCAATTCCTGAGGATACAGTGGTTATAACCTAATTATTGAGTTCATGTCAGCGGTTTTCCTAGCATAGCTCGTCTAGCTTTAATATTCGTTTCCTACTTTTACACTGGCATTAATAACGTTTCAAGGGCAGCTTTGACGCTAAAGCATTTCTAACAAAGCATAAAGTTAAAATGATATAAAAGAAATGTCAGATATTTTGATCTAAATATTTTTTATGGTGTTTCCTCCTTAGTTAAAACTTGAATGTTTTGAAGGAAATTAAGCATGTTTTAATTTTAATGTCTCATTTAATTAAAAATACAGGTTTCACTGTATTTTTAAATAATCATTCATCAATAGAGGAATATATTTTAGAAATGAATTGCGATTGTGTGTTTCCAAGAAAGTAATACAACTCTGATACACCTTTCCCTGAATGCTGTTCAACCGCATGTGAAAGATACGAAAATAGCACTTACCTCGTTCATACAGCTGTCTTTGTTACCAGTAATCGCGAGCGAACAGTTCAGACTAATTTTTAGGTCAGCATGTGCTGGGAACAATGTAATAGCTGACAAGTTTTGTAATTAAGACCTGTGCAGTTGTCGATCGAAAATGCACGCAGATTTGTAAGTTCTGTATACAGGACTCACTCAATAGAATTCCTGTGTTGCTGGTCATTAAAATTTATATCTTAAGCATAATGACATCCAGTTTCCTGTTTAATGCACTCCAGATTGATTTCATATGGGAGAATGTTCAGTCAGTGACCTATTTCCAAGCTATTTTATAATAGTTTTTGTTCGCGATGCTCTACAACTGCTTTAAAAATAAGCCTGGGAAAAAAATAATAAATGCAATTATCTAATTACGCAAGATAAGTGAACTTATTTTTCTAATCAGGGAGCATAAAGAGTTCAAATTCCTAAAATTCCATTTTTGTTTTTCAATTACTTAAGAAAAAAATTTATAACTCAAAATCATTATTTCTACTGGCAAAACAAATCAAATAACCAATGACAAAAATTTAATATTTGTCGACAAATAACTTTTATAATGTTTATAAGGAATAATTATTCTTTCTTTCATTTAGGAATGAATGATAATAGATATTTAAGTTAATAGATGAACCTAGCAATTCTAAATTATGTACACGTCTTCACACATTTTATTTTTCAGTTTATTTTGTACAAATGCCAATTATGTTCCGAGATAAAATTCTCAAGGTTTTTAAGAACTTTTCTGGAATATAATTTTGTTAATTTTTTACCAATTGTAGAGTTTTTAAAAATTTAGAACAAAATATTAGACCCCAAATCTCTATAGAGAACTTAGCACAAAAAGGCTGCTTTCTTCGTCACTTCAATACCAACAATTTTTTTATCTTGATATTTTGATTAAATTGATTGACCTATGATAGCAGATGATGATTACAGATATGGTGGCAATGGTTATGAATATCGAATGATTTCTTTCATTTGCTCAATGTTCTGCCAACTCAGTCAAAGAATCGCATGTTTAATCTAAAATTGAACTCGGTGTTCTGAACTTATTCACTGTAACGAAAGAAAATATTAAAATTCAAAATTATTCAAAATTAATTTATTTGAAACCAAAAACTATATTTGCATTTAAAAGAAAACTATCGAAAGTCACATTAACAACATTAATTTAGATTACTTATCTTTAATGATTTGTTACTTATATGGCTTAAATAAAATCATTAGAAGCAGATGAGCTAAATTTGTCGCATCTTTTCCTCTCAGTGTATGGGAGAGAGGAAACAGAAAGTAAACGTGTACTAAAATCTTTCCTCGCCAGAAAAACTGACGACGGCCTCATCGAAAATTTTGAATTGATTGGTTCTTTTCAGATTCAACACTACGCTTCGTCCAATACGTTTGGTTTTGGGGTAAAAGACAAAACGTTCAGCGTTTCCTTCTTACTTGATAACAATGAGTTTTAAGTCTTCTTTCATATCTATTGTCGTTTACAGTTACAGTTTGCCAGTTAAATGTACAGACATCAAGTGATTTGCATGAAACTGGATTTCTAAAACACTAAATAAATAAAAACTTATTCTATTCCAAAGAGGAGTTAAATGTTCAATAGAATGTAAGACTTACTAAAATGATTATGGTTTCAATAAAATAAATAAATTTGGAGATTTGAAATTTGATCGTAAAGAAAATACCTCAGAAATGTTTCTCGTATAGTTCCAAATTGACAAAGATCTGTTGAGATTGTGGTTTAAGATTAAGATTCTTGGGAAATTAAGTTTTGGAAAGATTCATTTCGAGTGCTGACGAATACTGAATCTTAGAAACACATGTTATCTTAGAATAACGATAAGTGCCATTACTAAAAAAGTGGGCTCATGTCGTCTGATCAAACGGGACGACATTCTTCGGGTTAAGTTTTACGGCCTGACATTTGAGATGAAATTTGCTAAATATACCGGTAGAGTTCAAGATATGTAGATGGACATAACTATTTAAACTACCTCTCATTTGAATAATATTCTTTGAATGCCCCTCATTTTATTTTTAGTCAAACGACAAAATACTGGTCATACATGATTATTTTATTTGCAGAGATTCTTTGCATCACTATACAAAGCCAATTTGAATGTAATGGTTTTATCTGACAAACAGGGTTCTGTACTAGCCTTTTACACCTCGGATGCAGGTTCGAAACTCACCTGAGCCTTCTTTACAACATTAGGCAATTCACGAACGTTTCGTGAGATGGCATCAAACGAGAAAATAAAGCCAAAGTATGGAACTAAAACGTATGGTCGCAGGGCAACAAAAATCTCGTTTAGCTATGCTTACGCTCGTTGTCATGATCATACGCCTCTCTTTCGCTCATGAAACCATAGGGGATTCACTGTAGGAAGAGTACTGCAGTCACTAGCCCTACATTTCTGCATTAGTCTCAATTATTGCCTAGATCTGGAGAGATCAGTTTATCAAACGAGACTGAGTATCGGCTTTCAACTTCACTGATCCAAATTCGAAACTGGACTGAAGGACATCTAAATTTATCTTGCATAGTAGCTTTTCCATGTTCCTTTCCACAAGTTGGCTACTATAGCAATTTTTTTTACTAGATTATTTGAACTCGAGGCACGGAAATTCGAATCAGTTAATAGATATTCTTAACTATTAAGGTTATTTTATCAATATGAGGAAAGCTTATTTTGCTATAACTATCCTCACAGAGTAATTAACTGTGTCGAAACACAAGTTTCTAAAAGACTACACAAAACAGAAATTTCGGAACACCAATATTTTCACTGTTTAAAGCAAGTTTAGTGTAGTCTTTTTGGACAAAAAATTAGCAAAGAAAATTAAAATTTTTATTGATAAATATCATTGATATTTCTATGATTTTATAAATTGAATGTTCTTAGATGTTGAAAGTTTATTATACAAGCATTAAGAAATTGACGTTTAGAAAAAATATAATCTTTGAATCTCTTATATTCAAAATTCAAAACAAAAATGACCTCTCCCTATAGACGATAAACGAAAACTGTGCAAAATTTTAGTCACTACATTAATACAGGGACAATTATAAAAATATAAATATATTTAGATTTCAGTGAATTTAGTTGAGCTACAAAACTAATATGCTTAAAAATATTTAAAGAAAAAGATAATTGGAAGTATTAAATAGCACAATTTATTTTAATTACCAAATTAATGCATGTTCCGTTTAATTGCTGATTTAAGCTCTAAACATTTCCTTCTCCCTTGTTAGCCAGCAGTTGTCATCAAGACTTATTTTTGTTCTTGAAATGTCAACGTTGTCTGTTAGTCAAACATACGTAAAGACGTTGCACAAAAGCTTTTAATTAAGATCTCATTTCCATAAATTAGCATATTTCCATTACCATGAATTTCCCATTCTTTGAGAGAAAATATACTCTGCCATCGGTCAAAGCACACGATGGCGACAGCAAAGCAATTGTTTGAACATCAGTCATCATTGTTGATAGCTTCATAGAATTATTCGAAACGAATCAAGAACATAACGTAATTTTAGACACGTACTTCAATAATTTCTCGGAATATTACTTTATCACTGTAATTCATTTTTCTAGAGAGGATTTTTTTATAACCTTATTTATTCAAACCTCATTTAAACATCTAATATAAACACGATTTTTATGAGGTAACGTATCACTTGTTTTTGAAACTGAAGGATTCTTTTAAAAAGGAATTTGTTGTGTGAAATTTATTTAAAAGTATGAAAGTAGTTTAAATATGGCATGTATAAAACATTTCTCAGATTATTTTTCATAATTACTTCATTTATTACAAGGGAATCATTTATTAGGTAATAAATTATAAACTGAGACCGATAAGGCACATTAGATATCTAGTAAAAATAGTAATTAGTTTTGCAAAGTATAATAAAAGTGTTGAAAGCGGTTTAAAAATGGCAAGTATAATCTAATTTCATGGATTATTTGTTTCCTACTTAAAATAATTCTTGATTTATTTAGGTGCGTAATATAATACAGAACATTTATGAAATAATGTATGACCGTTTATGAACTGGTGGTATTAAAGAACATCATTATTTCTCGTAAAAATAGTGATTAGTTTATAAAATGTATTACTTAGCCTCAAAAGTAGTTAAAATAAAGTTAGTAATTTTACTAATCTGCTGTTATATGTAAAGTTTTAATACTTGAGCCTACCTTAAAAATGCGACCTTTTAAATTGTTCTCAGATAAAGCGCTTCATCCGCTAATTTTAAAATGCAAGGACTAAAAAAGTATACCAAAAGAAAACTGACCTTTAATCTGTAAACAGATTTTATTTGTTTTTTTTTAAATTCATGTAACCGGAAAACTTTTTTAGCGTTTCAGGAATTTTACAAAGGAAATTATCATTAGTGGAACATAACTCAGTGACTCACGGAAAAGAAAACGCGATGTAATGATCAAGCAAAATGAAGTTCGAAAGGAAATTTTCTAGGATTAAGAACCATTGAGGTAAGGATATTCACAACCAAATCTCACTAAATTCAGCTCTAATTATTTGAACATTTTGAGAGAAGTGTTATTAAACTTTTAATGCTGTCAAATTTGTTCTTATTTTTGTTTAAAAGTTCTTCAAGAGAAAGTCATTACTTCTCGACATTTTTATTTTTTCCCATCCAAATAGTTTGATGAAAGGTTCACTTAACTTAGCAGACGTTTATAACTGCCAACATGCGCGTGCAGAAAGTCAAATACCTGAGTTTGATTCCAGAGTCAGTTTGGCTGATTTAATGGGAATGAATAAAATGAGCCATCCGTGGTTAGAAACGACTTTTTTTATTCTGCTATTTTAATTTAAAACACATTCGACTGCAGTCACAGCTAGAAATTTTACTAAGATTTTAAAGAGAATTTAAAAGGGTTTCAAACAAAAATGTCCATAGCCGTTCAAAATCGGCTTTAAACGGTAGGCGCCGGTCTAATTAGCTTTTGTGAAGCAAACGATGACCGTAGGGCTCTCAACCAACCAAAATAGGTTCCTACGATAAATATTAATACACTGGAAGCCAAGATAAGTGCAAAAACTTCGAAGCTATTTTAAATATGTTCTCAATGTCAGTGCATTTTTGATAAATTTAATAACATTAATTATGAACTTGGCTATGTAATGTTTAGGCTAGGATTATGTTTTGGCATTTTCAATGACAAAACATAATCCTACTATGCATATTGTCAATTTGCATTGTTTATGCTCATTAATTTTGTTGTTGAAATTGTTGGTACTTTTTGCATTTTATTCTTAAAGTTTTCTAATATTTCAAGTAATTAAACACTTTCTGTTTTTGATGTAACTATTTGATAGTTAAAATGAGTTATTTGGCATTTGCACTTTGTTTATGTTGAATTTCATTAAGATATTTCCTTTCGAGAGTAATAATGCATATATTCATTTCATTATTTCGAAAATAGATAATTAAGCATAATTTTTAACGTATCAATATATTATTATATCAAGATTTCCATCCAAGAGATAATAAAGTAAAAGTGAAGTTTCTCAGTAACAAGTATTAAATAAATATGAAATTCGGCAACAACACAACTTAGTCAATATTTAATAAAAGATTCTTCATGATTATAAGATGCGTTGCAATTGGCGAGTTGCTTTCATGCAGTGTCTCGCAACATTAGATTGTGGAAACAAGATTAAGCAAAGGAATTCATTCACTGAGGAAGCGAGACATTTCCGAACGTTGAGCTCCGATAACCCCATTATGTATTTTCAATCCTAGACATCAGAATAAACTAATGGGCTCAGAAATGGCTCATAATAATTGTCACTGCAACTGATATCAATAGACTGAAAATGAATGCACAAATAACTTCAAAATAATTATTAAATGAAACTACAAGAGGAATTGACTGAGACCTTCAAACTCGATTTTTTAAGCATATATGAAAATATGTGTACACTATGCTCTACGAAAGAGAAACTTTTGTAAATAGCGGAAATGATTCTAAAATCAATAAAATACGACTAAAATCCTCTGAAGATGCTTTATTCTGTACGTTTTAGGGAGAACATAGTGTTGCATTACTTATCAAACGAAACGAAATTAAAGCGTCACAGATTTTAAAATTAATATCAATTAATAAATTCAAAGGATATTTAAATTAATATCCTTTAATTTTATGTTAAATTCAAACTTTTAAAACTTATAAAAAGCTTATTAAATTGAAATTTAAATTAAAAAACTTGTTTTAAGAATTAAGTGGTTAAAGCCCATATTAATTGTGATTTAACTGTTTTGCATTAACAGACGAAATTTCAGTATTGAAGGAAAAACTAATTTTCCCTCACTCCTCCAACAAAGCATGCTTCAAACTCCTTGTTATATGCTTTATTTTTCAGACGTGATTTCTAACGGTGAGACGGATTCAGAATTTATTTAAATCTAGCCAATAAAATAGCTTTGTTGCAAGTATTTGTTGTAAAACGGATTGCAGTTTACACGATATGGAGTTGAAAATCTTACTTTTCCTTATACCTCAGTATTTTTTCACTTCTAAAACTGTGTCTTATTTTGCAGTTTATATGGGGATAGCGATTTCTCCGTTAATAAGAAGAACATTGTGGTGGTTCCTCTATGAGGAAGGACATTCAAAAACAGGATGTTTTTCCTACATCGCGAATGAGTTCAGTGATCAAAATACCAGTCTCTACTTAGGGAGCACCGGGTTTTTGATTCTCCGTTTTTTCATGTGGTCTTTCACTGGTGAAGAAAAATATAATGGATCATTAGCAGAAACAATATTTATAGCAAAGTCGGCTTTGCCAAGAAAAAATATAGAAATGGAAAAAATTGTACATGCCTGTGTCATTGTGCTCGCTTTGTAGCAGAAATGCTTTTCATAGAAGTGTTTGGGAGAAACTGAACGTTTTTATCTGCCTAAAGCTATACAAGCTGACACACTTTGCGAAGTTTCGTCTTCGTGATTTTCGGACATAAGCTTTGTTTTGCTTGTGATTTTTTTCTTTGTTAAATATATATATATATATATATATATATATATGTATAATATATAAAATAATTACAAGGTTAGAAACTACTATATTCAATCTAGGAGCGCGCACTGCTTCACATAGTTAAATAAGTATAGCTATCATAAACAAATGAAAAAAGATATGGATTGTAGCGATGTCCAAAAATGGCCCGAGGGGGGTTGTGACCCCTCGTCCCTGGTTGAACATGTTTTCCTGCCATAATTTCCTGCTATGTTTTCCTGCTTTTTAATAAACCTAGTTATAGTGACAATCGTAGATTTATGAAAATAGTAGATTTGATAAAATTTAGGTTTTTTGTCTATAATATGAAGTTTGATTATTCAAAGCACAATGTAATAGAATATTGTACGTTTACTTTCACGAAAAAAATTGTTAATTCGATTTATTTGGGCAGGATTTTCAGTAATTGTGCTATTTTATTCCCTACTAAAAATTTCCGGATTAAATCCTCATTTAGATACAATTTACCTTTGGGTCGTAGATTATTCAATTACAACCTTATATCGCGTAAACTCGTCCTTCATGACGTAGCTTCTTGCAGATGTAAACAGTTCTCCAAATTTATCGATAAAAACCATGGACACGTTATTACAGGAGACCTGGAATTCGTTGAAGATGTTAATTTGCGTTCATTCTTTCGTTTGGGAACTGGATTCCGTTTATTTTCTGCCTATAACAAGTCGAGCGTAATGAATAGACTGAATAATGATATAAAAAACTTCGTCTACCAATGTGCAGTAAAATACAGTATGCCGATAAGTGCATTCGATGAGTGGTGTGCAAGTGTAATAGAGCTGCTAGATAAGGAAATCGGGTATGCGACTATTGAGAAGCAAATGGATGGTTTTTTCAACGAAGAGGCAATACATCAATCCATAAAAAAGTTGCATGACTGTTTCGCAGTGAGTTACTTGGATAAAGTCTCTACTAATTACGCATTTACATGCAGGTACTGTTACTTGAATTTATTATGTGATATATATAGTGATGAATATCAGTATGAAAAAGTAAATATAAGTGATTTTGTAATCGTTAAACGTATTAAAGCTAAAAACGTATTAAAGCGTAAAAAAAAATAGGTTTGGAAGTTAATAATTTTAAGTTTCCCTATTTAATTTTGATCCCAAAATTACATAAGAATCCAATAAAATTTAGATCAATTACTGTTGGATGTGGATCATACTTAGAGATAGCCAATAAAAAGTTATTATCGATTTTAAAACACATACAGTGAGTAACAAAATTATAAGACCACCCAAAATATCACTCATTTTAATATTACACTGTATAAAATGAATAATTTTAAAATTTGAAGCAAAGGAAAAAAAGTTAAATTTTCTCAAATAAATCGCTTAAAGGAAAAAAAATTGAGTTAATTTCACACAGCAAATGATTTTTTGAAATCTCGGTGTAACATAAATACACTGCTGGCCACTGTAAATGCAACACCCTGAAGGAATCATGCAAATAACATGAAATTTACAACATGCCTTAGCGGAGGTGAGATATGCAAATGATTAGAATTTCAGCGCAGACGCACATCACGCGCGCCTGTGGCGCCACTTCAAAGCGCTATTTAAGGCTTGGAGATTTCGACGATTTCAAGGTCGGCAATGGTGTTTTTCTTGTGGTTTTTTCAAAAAAACGATCAATTATGCCTCGTTGAAAACAGCGATCATCTTTTGATCAAGTATCCGAGTTCGACAGAGGAAGAATAGTGGCCTACCGAGATTGTGGATTATCTTTCAGGGAAATTGGTAGTCGTGTTGGACGAAACCAAACAACTGTAATACGGATATGTGATCGTTGGATGCAGGAGGGTACGACGGACCGGCGTGTTCGAACGCATCCACCTCAGCGCACCACTTTACGTGATGACAGGCAAATTGTGCTCATGGCAATGACGGATCGCTCAGTCACATCACGAACCATAGCACAGCACATGCAGTCTGTAACGCATCATACAGTGTCAGCGCGTACCATTCGACGCCGTTTACAGCACAGTGGTCTGTCCGCAAGACGTCCATTGCTTTGTCTACCCTTGACGCAGAACCACAGACGTCTCCGCCGCCAATGGTGCGATGACAGAAGGATGTGGACGGCATAATGGAATGAAATTGTCTTTACTGACGAGTCACGCTTCTGTCTGCAACACCACGATGGTCGCATTCGAGTCTGGAGACACCGTGAAGAGAGGATGCTGAACAGCTGCGTTATGCACCGCCACACTGGTCCTGCACCGGGTATTATGGTATGGGGCGGTATTGGATATCACTCTCGCACACCTCTAGTACGCATTGCCGGTACTTTAAACAGCCAGCGCTACATTTCCGTGGTGTTGGAGCCAGTTGTCCTTCCTTACCTTCAGAGCTTGCCCACAGCCATATTTCAACAGGATAATGCGCGACCACACGCGGCACGCATTGTCCAACGGTTCTTCGTCAATCGCCAGATTGAATTGCTTCCCTGGCCGCCTCGCTCTCCGGATCTTTCGCCGATAGAAAACATGTGGTCCATGGTTGCTCTACGATTTACCCAGATTCCATCCCCAGCTGCCACAGCAGATCAACTTAGGCAACGTGTGGAAGCTGCTTGGTCTGCTGTACCCCAAGAACTCATCCAAAGTCTCTTTGAATCAATGCCGAGGCGTGTGGCAGCGGTGATCTCCAACAATGGCGGCTACTCTGGCTACTGATTTTGGCAGGAACCACACTTCACAGAAGTCTAAAAATTTAATCATTTGATACTTGGTCAACATGTTATCTACAAAATAAATTTTGTTGTGATATCTCTTGTTTTTCTTGGTGTTGCAATTTGGGTGGCCAGCAGTGTATAAGACCTCTTATTTTTTTTTATTTAAAATCGCTTGCGTTTTTAAAACTATTTTATTTTTCTTTGAAAATCGTAGATAAACTGTAACTTTACATCACAAAAAAGTCCAAACGATAGTGTTGTAAAAGAAAATAGAATTTAATTTGTTTGTTTTTATGAGGAAATTCACAATGCCGCGTGGAAGAGAATTATTTAAACTAGAATTTCGAAAAATTTGGTTTTATAAGGGCTCTGGAAAATCGGAATGTGAAATAAGTAAGATACTTAAACGTTCTGAAACTGCTATTCATAACGTTTTAAGTAAAAGAGATTTTTAGGGAAAATATAAAAGATCTGGCAGAAAGAGTAAATTATCAGCTCGCGATAATAGACGAAGTTTCAAGCTTGCAAAGAAACGGAACTTGTCTACTCGTAAAATAACACAGCAGACAAGTAAAACTATTTCACATATGACAATCTGGCGCACTTTAAGATCAAATTCAAATGTTGCTCTTCGGAAATTAAAAAGAAAACCAAGACTGTTAAATTATCACAAAGAAGGAAGGCTGAAGTGGGCAAAGGAAGTCATGACCTGGGATGCTGCTTGGAAAAATATTATTTTTTCCGATGAAAAAAATTTCTATTTGGATGTCCCGGACTGTAATATTTCCCACTGGCATGATTTAGGAAAGGAACATCGGGTTTTCTTCAGTAGACAGATGGGTGGTGGCTCTGTGATGGTGTTTGGAGCTTTTGCATATGATGGGAAATATGATCTGCAGCGAGTTCTTGGAAAAATGGACTCCATTTGTTATCAACAACTGCTTTACCAACACTTTACACCTTTTGGCCCATTTTTAGGAGGATCAAACTGGAAATTTCAGCAAGACAATGAGCCATGTCATGTGTCTAAATCAACTAAAAACTGGTTTCAAAAAGAAAAAAATCGAGGTCTTAAACTGGCCAAGCTTTAGTCCAGACATGAATCCCACCGAAAACTTGTAGGGCTATTTGGCTCCTCAAGTGTATGCAAATAACCAACAGTATGATTCTGTGTATGAATTGGAACTAGCTATCATGGATGAATGGGACAACATTCCCAAATATTTGCTCGAAAACATAATTAATTCAATGAAAAATCGAGTATTTGAAGTTATTCAGAAAAATGGTGGATCAACATTATATTATTTTTATTAAAAAAATTTGTTTTAACTAGTGGTCTTATAATTTTGTTACACATATTTGATTAGAAAAATTTGAAATTGTTGATAAAATAATTAGTATATTTAAATATCTCTTAAAAATAATATACATATACTTTATATTTCATTTACAGCATCAACCTAATTTAATTTTTTAAAAAATATGCTATTTATAGTAAAAATCACAAAATCCACAGCGGTCTTATAATTTTGTTACACACTGTATATATCCAAATTAAACATTCTGGATGTTACATTGTCAAAAGTAGTGGTGATGTTATTAAGTGTATCAAAGGTTTGGATAACGTAAAACTTATTAAATCTTTGGATTTTGAAGATCTTTTTAATTCTATTGTAATTGAAGTTTTAATGTCTATTTTGTTAAATGCCTTTGAGAAATATGACTTACAACTGTATATTTCGTACCACAAATACAGGGATTTCTTGAATCTGGTATTAAAAGAAACATATGTAAGTGATGGAAATTCACTATATTGCCAGTGTAAGGGTATCCCTATGGGGGGTACTTGTTCATCCGCATTAGCTGATATTTTCCTACACACGTATGAACAGGGGGTTATGCTATGTAATGAGACTTTGTATTTCCGATACGTTGATGATGTACTAGTGATTTATTTAGAAGAAGTAATAGCAACTGATTTTGGTTTTTATCCTATTTGTTTAAAACTCATAGAAACGAAATATAATAGTGATGGCAGCATTGACTTTTTAGACATTAATTTAAACATATCAAATAGTGCAATTGTTTACAGACTTTATGATAAACGTGATGCCTTCGCTTTTGAAGTTAACAAATTAATTAATTCGCAATCTGCTCTTCACATCTCTATTTATCGAAATATTATCATAAACCAATTACATTGGTATAATTACTTATATAGCAATAACAGCGAAAAAATGTCACAAGTATCTTGCTTTATTACGTACACATTGAAAAGTGGATATCCCTATAGGTTTGTACGTAGAGTAATATGTGATTATCTAAATTTAACTTACGATGAGTACTAAAGTTTGGTTAGTGATGTTGTTGGTAGTGCTCTGCGCTATTTTTTATTTATTTTATTATTTGTTTTGCCCATTTCATCTTTCCGGTCCCATCTGTGGTCGACGGCTACTTGGTTTCACGATGTCCTGGCTAGCTGGGAGTGTTTGCTATAGAAGGAAAACATGTTCAACCAGGGACGAAGGGTCACAACCCCCCTCGGGCCATTTTTGAACATCGCTACAGTCCATACCTTTTTGTATTTGTTCATGATAGCTATGTATATATATATATATATATATATATATATATATATCATCAATTCTAATTTAGGATTGCTTTTATTTTTTCACGTTTTAGAAATAAAAAATAATACATACTAGTATAAATATTTTAGACACGTTATATAATCTATTTACCTGTAGGGTTATTAAACCTTGGTGTTAAACGCGGCGATTTTTGTTGAGACATATTAATGTTATTGTTCATTTAGGACCCTTAAACTTGTCAGTTAGGGATATTTTAACGTTTGCTTGTAATATGTAATAGTTGAAATTTATGCCTGTTGTTGTGTTACTATTAAGGAAATGTATTGGTCTTATATAGCCACAGGTGGAGGGTCACTCTATTAGTTGGTGTTCAACACTCCTCACAGAGGTTATATATTCAGAATTGTCATTTAATGTAAGAAGTACTTGTTATTATGTGCGCAGTTGCGCTTAAGTTAAAAAAAAAATTGTAAGGTGGCTGATATGTACTGTTGACTGGCTGGTGAGTGGTTAAAATTGTAAATTATTAAGTATGAAGGTAAATGTTCTTGAATTCCCTTTTCCCCTTAAAACTCTGTAAATTCTTTGGTACCTTCTTTCTCTCTGTTGCTAAGCAGTAATTCAATACGTACTTGTTTGTCATTTCTCGTCTCTCAAGTTCGCAGGAGCCCCTGGATAAGGGAAAGGCAAGAATCTGTGTAACATTTCAATGGAATGTTGACTACTTACCCATCGCTTGCTTGCTCGGTCCGTCCGCCCATCCCGCGGAGGAATACAGTGCTTGTGGACGGTGGGGTCCGCCGTGAAGAAAATAAATAAATAAATAAATAAAATCTAACCTGAAACCAAGGATTAATTCCAGAAAAAAATAATTTGGCATTTAACTTCCACAAGTATGAAAGAATATCGACGTTAGAAATAATCCTCTGGTCTCAATGCTCGCCGCGAGGTAGCATTCTTTTACGTATATCCCTTGCTCTCACTCATGCGAAGCGGGGGCGAAAAAAGTTTTGCTCCGGGGGTATTCGGACTGGGAGAATCAGACTGGTTCTCCTGCAGCTACATAGAAGATCGTCACTAATTGCGGTCCTATATGCCGCGCTTCACCCCTGGAAACCCATGAAGAATGTCCGCTGCGAAAGATCCAGCGATGCTTTAGTCTACTGGGCATGCCCACCTTTAATCTTAGTTATCTTGCCTTTCCTTCCTTCTTAACTCTCCTTTTTTATAGAGCTTAACCCCTTCGGCCCTGTCGAATTAGGTAAGTCGAATTAGGTAATATGCATTTTTTTATTTATTATGAGCTCATATAAAGTGTTAAATAGCTACAGGTCACCAGCCACCCATTCTTGTGTAATATGTGAGTGTAACCATTGTTTTTAACATCTATATATATAAAACAGTTCCGTAACTGACTCACAGACATACAACGCACATACCAAACCGCTGGACCTAAAGGGCTGAAATTTTGCATGGCGATTCTTATGGTGTAGGGGTGCACTAAGAAAGATTTTTGAAAAATTCTTCTTAGATTATTTTAAATTAAATTTTTAAGCTGTTTTTGTAACTTTTTTTAAGTTTGCATTTAAAATAATAATTTAAGGGTTATAAAATTTATATCACAAGAAAGATCATAAAACTTCCTTCAAAATGAAATCTTTTTCGAACATTTACCTTTATTTTCTGATTTTTGGTGAATTTTTAAAGATTTATTTTTAGAATTTAATTCATTAAATGCTGATCACGTGATTTCTTTTTCTGGTACTTTAAATAAATTTATCGTCACATGCATAACAACTAAATAGACAAAAAAATATTTTTTTCTTTCTAATGCAGCAGACGATTAGATATCATCCAAAAAAAAATAAATATCCCTTACGATTTTTTATAAAATATATTTTTTACATCAATTGTATACATTGATCGTCGCATTTATTATAAATATATATATTTATTTTTTTGGCATTAATTGCATACATTGACGGTTGGATGTAGTAAAGCGCTTTTATATAAAAAGCTGGCTTTATTACATGTTTGTGATAAAGGTCGGAATCAAATTTAACGCGCCCACAGATAATTATAGAGTTGAGTGGAGTAATTTAGGACGTAGCCGGTTGCAAGACAGTTTTATGAGTTTTTGAAGAGGGGAAGGTCTGAGATGTAGACGCAGATAAGGTGACGGAACCAAACGATGACGTTATATTTACAAAAGCCTTTTATTGTTAGATTTATGGCAGTACGGTTCGTAAAGGAGTCATTTTGAAAACCAGGTGCTCGCAAGGGTAGGCAGTGAGGGCGTAACGTTTTTGAGTTAAGAAGCCAATGTGAAGGTGAGAGAGGGAGTACAACAAATGAAAAGTTTACGGTGGCCGGATTGGCTTATGGACGTTTATGAGAAGGTGGAGTCTTAAGTATGAAAGGGGATTAAAATAATATATTGGAGAGATTTTTTGAAAAAGAGAGAGAGAGAGAGTCTTGATCGGGGAGGCTGTAGGTCCCCATCTCCAGCACGTCTTAAATAAATAAACGTAAGTGGACTGGAGGAGTCCACATAAACCTGTTAAGGCACCTGCGAGACTGCGTTGACCCAGTAAAATAAAGAGGTCCGCACCCAGATTGCAGCCGAGACCAAGAGACTCAGCTCCCGTGCCCCAGCCGAGAAGTTAGACGAGAAGTGACCCACCATCCCGTTTCACGACGTGAAGAGATACCCAGCGCCCGTGCAAATATATCGAAGATAAGCGCCAAGGAGAGCCCAACTACAATTTATCGACAGAGAAAAAGTGGTAATTCACCGTGAGAGAAATAAAGTTAGCCCCCTGCCCGACGTAGCAACGTGATCCCTGACCGTAGGCTAGGCGAGAAGGCCAAGAGAGCACCTTGCATTGATGAAGAATATTTGGGCGAGTGTTAAATAAATGATTTTGATTTGTTCAGTTCCGATTCAGGCTAAGTGAATTTAGTTTTTCGTGAGGAAGGAGTTTTTTTGTGAAAGGGTTTAATAGTGTTGAACTAATAGTAAAGTTATTGTGTTGTTGCGCTCGGGACGCTCCCTAACCTTAGCAAAGTAATTATAAAATATAAGTTGTGAAAGATGAAAGTTATAATTGTGCATTGATTTGGGAAAATGAAAGATTCTTTTGTTACATGTAAATATTAAGTATGTAAATAAACTAAATTTTCTTATATTAAACTTTTTAGTCTGTCTAGATTGAAAGTTGTTGATGTTAATTTACATAATCTAAGACTGAGAATAGTATTTAGTTTTGTTCGGTTGCTAAGTTCGACATTCAGAGCTTTGGGTTGGATTCAAGAAAATAAATATTAAACACAACGCACCCAAATAAATCCTAACACAAATAAATACATTGTACTAACCCAAATAAATTTACGATCCGAGCCCAAATGACTTAAAAACTGGATGTAGCAACACGACATTGGATTTTATTTGAATGTACTCCGTAGCGAAGCGTGGGTTTTCAGCTAGTAAATATATATAATCTACAGAGGCTGTTCACACATTTTTTAGACGATGTATATTGTATTCACAAAACTAAATTACATAAAATTCTTGTGTTTTAAATGTTCTATTTGACATCCCTTATTCTGAACTATCTTTCGACACCGCAATTTCCGGGATAATAATGTCTTCTGAAGTGTCAGAAGAGGTATTCTATCCCATTCCTCCTGAACAGTTTTCCAGAGTCCTGTAAGGGTTTTGGGACGACGTTTGGATAATGCAGATTTTAAAAGTCCGAAAGCACAAAAATCCATAGGTGATATATCGGGAGATTTAGTAGGGATATCAGTGAAGGGTATGGCCTTGATACCAGTTTTTTCTTCCATTTCTTTTAGGAAATTTACAGTGGATTTTGATGTGTGACTGCTAGCTTTGTCCTGATGGAGTCTCACAGATTGATGGCACTGTGGGTAAAGCGATGGTATTTCATTCAGAAAAATTGGCGATAAAATATGTTCCTGATAGTATTTGGAGTTAATCTTGACATTTTTTTCCACTCTCTTTATTTTTAACTTGCCATTATAAGAAAAACCAGCAACAATCATGAATCCCTTAGAAAAACTTTCTTTCGATTCTTTGAACCATGTATTTAAATTTTTTCTCCCCTTTTATGATAATAAATGGCTCTTTTTTTTTGTTGCAATCATTTAAATACACCCATGATTCATCTTTGTGACAATTGTTTTCCATTTTTCTTTGGATAAGTGTTTCTCATATAGAATTCTGCAGCGTGTCCTGCGTTCAGCGATATGATTTGGAAGAAGACGCTGCACATTGCGTTTTTCGCTTTCTTAAGATTTAAATCAACGTTTATCATTTTGTTTACAGTGGACACCGAGCATTTTAATGATTTTACAACTGCCCTTTTACTAGGGGGGATTTTCTTTTAACATTAAACAACGTACCTTTGCAATAGTCGAAGATGTCCGTTTTTTCCTTGGATACTTGTTTGGAATTTTTGTCCCACTTGAGGCTCCAATTTGACGTTTTTTTCCTTTCTTGTTGACGATATTACCTATGGACGCTATAGATATCACAAAACTATGACTCTCACATCGTTTTTGGATTACGGAGTATGCATATTTCTCTTCGGAAAGAGCATAAATGTAGCCTTCGAACCACTGCTTTGTCAAAAACGCCATTTTGAATAAAAACAAAACTTTCAAGCCGCAGACGATAATTTGACTTTTAAAAACATACTACAATTGCAATTATTTTTTTTTTGCAGCAAACGATCTTTTATTACCGCTTACCAAAATCGTCTAAAAAATGTGCGAACAGCCTCTGTATATATAAGGAAGTGGATAAGTGTAGTTTTATTTTATGATGAGGATGGTATTAAGTTTCTTAAGCAATGTAATACTAATCAAGTTATGTTATAATAAAAACTAGTTAAGTTTAAAAAAAGTATATAATTGTCCAGTTTTTTTTCGGTCTTTTGAATTTAAGTGTTATTTTCAGCTGCCCTCAGTTTAATTCTATTTCAGCAGGTATAATTGCTATTTTTGGAGATGTTGTTTTTTGGTTCATTTTTAGGCCATTTCTCTTTAAGGGAAGTAATTTTCCTTAATTTAATTTTATTGGTTTTTCTTATAAGATGTTCCCAAACTATCAAAGAACCTAATATGAACAACTGTAGATTAAGTTCCAAATAAGAACAGGGTAAAAACATTTCACTCTGCCCTTTCTCTCTTCAGCTGACGGCCTCTCTTCTCCCTGCGTATTCAGGCTTTTGAGTAATAAACTATTTTTAAGTACTTTTGAAAATTTTAACTTCCATTTAAATTAGAACTGAAGTGAACTGGTTCAGAAAGTCACGGAAATATAATCAGTGAGCCACAAATGATTCTCGAATTGTGGATTAAGACCCTATTTTAAACGATTCAAATTTATTTCATTAACACAAGCTCGTGGCAGATCGATAAATACTGAGTTTAATTACGATTACTAGACAGAAAAAATCATATACAGAATTTTACCCATATTGTTTGAAAAATTACATATATTGCCATTTACCTATTTTATATTGAATGATTGCCTTAAGGTCAACGTTATCTGAATTTAACTACACTAATCTTCAAAATTCTGTAAAACTAGCAGAGACCTAGTCAAGGAAACTGAAACACATACTATTTAGACATTTCACTCGCAGTGAGTGTTCATTTTTCCTTGTATCCTCATATATATATATATATATATATATATATATATATATATATATATATATATATATATATATATATATATATATATATATATATATATTTATATATATATATATATAATAAAGTATGAATCTGCGTGTTGTAGAAAGAAAGATTCTATGTTTAACTGTAGTGAATAAAATTTGGTCCGATGCCACTTACAAATGGCAAGGAAAGATGTATCTCTGAACATGTACTGGCAACCACGATGAGGATGTATTTATGCATTTGGACACTATTGAACTTATCAAACAGTAAGGAAGTTATTAGTTCATATTTTTAAGACTGACACAATAATGACCTAGTTTAGCTTATTTTCATAACATCCAACAAGTTTATGTTAATTAATATTACATGAAAGTATTTTCGTATAACTTTCGAATAGTCCTGGGTATTTTATAATTAGCATGATTAGCAACCATAAGGTAAGAGAATTATATTTCCTTTTTATTTCTTATTAACATGCCTAGTACATGCACACATAACTTTCCTTCAATAAAATATTCTGAAAGTAATTGCACTCCATTGTTTGAATCATAGGGTACACGAGAAAAATATTAAATTTTGGAAACTAATGAAATTGGCAGGTGCAAGGAAAATTTTTAATCACAAAATGTACTCGAGATGTAAAATGTGTGGCAGTGTATCAAATACCCAATCACAAGTATATTAAGCAAATTAGATCAGTTTGTAGATTTACTTCAGTCATAAAAATAGAATATTCGATTCTGCGTTAAACATCTGGGAAAAGTAGCAACAGAAGATTATAAAAAGATTATAAATTATTTATAAATTTAAACCTTGCTACGAAATTTTGAAAACATATTTCCTTTTAAAAATACATTGCAAAATATAACAAGAGAAAGTAATTTCGATCGCTTCCGTTACTTTAGAACTTCAATCCTATTAACTCTCCATCAACATTTATAAATGTATGTCACAAATCTCTAACCAACTCTTTCTCTCCGAAGTGAATTAAAAGCCGAGTTGAATAAATCTCCTTTTAATTCATTTCGGAGAATCATCACTTTCTCCTTCTTCATAAACAGAATTGTTTTTGAAGAAGGAGATTGACTTTCTATTTTATTTTGAATCAGGTATGCAATGACTATTACCTTGTAAATTGAAGGATCTAATGTCGCAACATTTCGTCTCAATTTTGATTTCGTTAAGGCATATAGCCATGATGTATTTCCAGTTACCCAGAATTAATATAAGACGTAAAAATGCTAAATTAGATTGGGAAAAACTAGGTGATCATATGTTTTGGGAATCAAAATTATACACCATTATTTTAAGGAATCTTGTTTTCTCTCTAATTTGAGTTGAAAACGTCCTGTACCCTCCTGGGGATCCCGGCCCACTGTGGCAGTGGGGGCCGAGATGAGCGGATCAAAATATTTATAATGTCAAATCAAGATTCATAATCCAATTTCTATTTTTTTCTGGGTGCGCCACTTGGTGGATGGTAATGAACAAGCCGACCTTTTAGCTAACCAGATGATACGGGTGAGATTCCTTTTCATGTATTATTAAACACACTTCAGCCCTTGACTGTCGTCGAGACCTATCTGTAGGACTATCCAAGGACAATATCCCTGACTGGCCTCTTCCTACAGCTGTGGTGATATTGCGCCTGACTACTGACATGATTGCTTGGCGGCACAGCTCTTTCGTATTGGTATCCTGCCGAGCCCAGCACCACCTTGAAGGTGTATTGCAATCCGTGGAAATTCTGAGACTGAGCGATATTGATTTGCGAGACTGAGCATGGGTCAATAACCTTTTTTGTATCAATCATGTAACTTGCCACTGGAAATAAAATTTTAAAAAAATGTTTTGAGAAACGCTGGCAGAAAGCAAGATTCTAAGATAAAGAAAAATTAAAATGTATAAGTTATAGAACTGTGTTTAAGAATAGATTCTTACGTATCAAATTTTTCATTCAGTAAAAATTATTTTTAACGTCGTAATATTATTATGTGGATGCACTGTGAGTTTTTGCACAAAAGTTGTATTATTAAAGTAAAGAAACATATGATTGAGGTTTTCGCTTACTAATTCCAATATTATTCCCCGTCCAGGTATTACAATTCCCCAATAAATCTTAATTAAAAATTCTAAATTCAAATTCCATGTGTAATGCAATTCCTCTTTAGTTTTATTATTAAGTTTTAAATAATAAATAATTTAGGAAAACAAAGAAATGGATGTTTGATTCCACTGATGAAAAACTTTATCCTTTTTCCAATATATTCTCCTAAATTCCTTCTTAATTATCCCAATGCACTAAATATTTACTAAAATAAATTTATTTACTTCATATTTAACTGCTTTTGTCTTCAGGGCTTTATAATCAATCTCAGAATGAATTGCTCATTTGTATAACATACATAAAGAGTTTGAAATTATTTATTATTCCACATAATATAATTGAAACCTTAATATCATTATATAGATTTAATCACCAAGTATAACTTAGTAGATTTTTAATGACTTTGCCGCTTAATTAGCTTCAGATTTTCCCTGATAAAATATTTTTTCCAGCCTGTTTAATTTAAAGCCTGTTAAATAACGGCGTCTATTTCGATTCATTTTCTCTTTTGTAGACTACAATACGTGTTAACTGTTTCTTTCAGTCTGCAGGGGAAAAACATACAGTTTAATTAATAAGAATTGTTATATATTTTATTTTTACGAGAATAATTGTTTAGTTTCCGGGAGACGCTCATCAATTCACAATTTTCTTTCATCCGTTTCATACACTAAGCTAAATTAGGGAAATTATTTATCTTCCTCCCTTTCATAATCAGATAATTTGCGATTACATTAATAGTAACTTGATTGTATCAAATGAATTAATGCCACATGCATAAAACGATCGTCTTCACCCAGACTAGACTGCAATATGCTTAAAATATCTTCAGAAATTCAGTAATACAAATAACTAAAGACATATGAAATTTAATTTCTAGAAGAAAAATATATAGAGAAAAGTCTCACTTCTACCCAGACTTGGGTGCATATAGCTTGAAGTGGCACTCTAAATGAATTTGATACAAACACAGTTTATACATGAACATGTTTATTGAATTCGTTGCACATATAGAATTTGCTTTACAGCAATACGCATACGTAACTACTTGTACGGAATATATATTAACATTCAATAGAAATAACACTTTGCAATACTCACAAACCAGCAGAGAGTCAAACCAGCAGTACTGCCAGGTAACTTGGGCCTCCTAAGCACTAGCGCCGGTTAAAACCTGGAACTGCTTTACTCGTAGCTCCCCTAAATCGCTTATCTATCAACCTATACAACAACTTCTTCAACCTCTGTATTAATCAGCTGCTTGGTACTATACAAGCGCGTATGCCGAAATTAGCATATCTCAAGCAGCTTCTTTAATTCATTCACTCAAAAGTTCGATTCTTGTGATCGAATCTTATGTATACCTTACACTGGCCTCCCTCGAGAAAAAATCTAGGTAACTGAGGTCTGAATGGCTTCAGTTTACTAATTGAAAACGCGTGCTGGTCTGACTTTTTACATAATGGGGTGGCAAAGCCAAAAAAAACCTTCCACACGTTGTGTGGGGGAAAAACGCCACTCCCATTTACAAACTAACCCCAAGGGTCTAGGTGACACATCAAACAGTGGTTTTGCAGAGTTGCGGATACTGGGCTGGCCAACTGCGCCCTAGAAAGTTTATTTTAGTTAAAAAGTGTCCAACACAAGTGCACAGCATGACATTTCTTGACTGATTGTATCTGCTCTCCCATAATTCATAATGCACATGTGTTATGTTTTGTGAATTTAGTACATTAGTGGTTAATTATTATATTATGCAGTATTATTTTTTCTATTCCCTACATGTCCCCTTCAAAATTTATAAACAACAACGTATGCCGTTTTTTTTCAGTGCTCACCTTCCCCTCAAAATGTTTACACATATATTACAATGGGGAACTTCAAACCAATTTGGTTCGGTTTTATTAAGGGTGGGGAGTTTGAATAAGTTTAAGAGCATACGTCGGCCCGCCAAATCTAAGGCATACAACTTCGTAGAACCTGAATGACCTCGTCGTCCATCGGCGATCGAACCACCCACAGACGCACGAAGTGCGGAGTACACAGGTCCGTGTTGATTAGGACAGAACGGAGCTACTGAAAGATTCCACATGGCAAGACTACAGGCCCCTGCGTCCATTGTCACTCTTAGCCCGGTCGGCCGCCCGGACCCCAGCCGGCCAACGAGGGTCGCAACGGCCTTCCTGGAGCCATATTTCAGGTCACCAAGAGGCGTCCACGAACCTAAGCCTTGAGGCGCTACACTGGCTCGCTCAGAGGATCCCACTCCCCCCAGGCGAGTCGCATCCACCTTTACCAAGCACCAAGATCCTCACAACGGTCCCCGATGCCCTGGGAGGACGCCACACAACCCGACTCCTGCCCTCCTGCCCCAAACCGGAGACCAGGCCACCACCTGGTTACCAGCCGGGACTACGAGGAAGTGGTGACATCCGAAGCCTTAATGGTGCTACGTGGTTCACTCAGAGGATCCTACTCCCCCAGACGAATCAAGTTACCCTCTCCGTTACCTAGCACCGAGGTCCTCACAACGGACTCCGATCCCTTGGGGGAAGGCCACACCAACACGACTCCGGCCCCCGGCCTGGGAGTTAGAATAAGAGAATTGATACAAGACATGTTCATGAAAGCGGCAACTTCCCTGCACCAGTTTGTCCATTCCGTGGAACCCTCTTTGATGGTCGCAGTCCTAGTAAAGGGGTTCGTTGACCGTATGGGCATCCTTCGTGCAGCAGGTCGTTGGTCCTGAGGCGCTGGTACCGGTTTGACGATGGACAGGAGGTCTCTTGGGAGGAGGCCAACCTTGCTGGGCGGCAGAAATCTTCCACTTCCTTTACTTTGCAAAGGACCTTTAGAATGTCATCTATCCTTTTCATAACCTTGTGTACCTTATGTGTGCCACGTTCATCCTTTGATGGAGGTTTTGCAGTACACCTTTACTTTTCTTCGTACTTTTGCCTGTATCGGTATTAGATTTCAATGCAGATTCTATTGTTTCGTATTGTGCTTATCCGACTTCTTGTTTACCGCCTTAATTACTTCAGTATTAGCAGTTTTAATGCTGGAACCTGAAGGCGCTTTTTCTCGTTTTTTATCACCCTTACCTTAGTTTTATCCTCTCTTGACGAAAAAGTCTCTTTGAAACTTGCGACATCAGAATCGTTATCATTTAAATTCTTTAATACTGCTTCAGGTTTAGGAAGATTAAGCTTTTCGTTTTCGTGCGTTTTAATGCTAACTTTCTCTATAACTACCGAAGCATCAGCTAAACTATTTACAGTATAACTCTGTGTCAACTTTTCATCCTGATTCTCAGTCTGGTTTTCATGTACTTTATTTAAGACCATATTATCAACCTGGTCTACACAATCCCCATTCGGACGGGAACTTGAAATAATATCATCATTACCTAGCGAGTTTCTAATATCGTTTAAAGAATTTTTATTGTCGTCAACTAATAAGTATTCACTAACTTCCGTAACGCATACTTCGTCATCTACTAAATGTCCTTCATTAACAGATGTGTGAATATCATCTAAAATATCAGGTATAACATTAATAGAAGTTCCGGATGGTTTATTTTCTAAACCATTAGCATTAGCATCGGCACTATTTTCAGAAATTTGTACTGGAATTACCGCATTATTCCAGCTAGACTCACCTTCATTATAAGCCACAAAAATACCCCGACTTTGACTATTCTCAAAATAATGATTACTGCTCGGACAAGTTAATACATTTGACCACACAGTTTCAACAGGTTGAACCATATCATGTGAATCAACTTGCCAGTGCACTTAAGGTGCTTGCATATTATTTACTTTAAGTGCACTAATTTCATTGTAACGCCGTAAGCTTTTATTATTTCGCCCGAGATACTGGTTTCGCTGTTGGTTTGAAACTCCGCGAAAAATTTTAGCTGGGGTGAATAAAAACTTCTCGTACCTGAGTGAGGGTAGGGGTAGCGAAGAAATGCCTATTGTCATGTTTAGCTAAATCTTGAAGGAGGGTAACCTTGCTTGTAATATTTTGATTGTCTAAAAAATCTTGAACACTTGGATTCCAACGTTGGATAACTATTTTATAGATTACCGCTTCCGTCACCCCTTCTAAATATTCCTCACACTTTATAATCTTTTCCATAGCAAAATCTAACGCAGGACTGACCTTCACGTTGCCTTAGCGAATAATTTGCGCTTCAATTTGACTTTGATTAAAGGTCTTTGGAAAAAAGCTAAGAAACTGTTGCTTGAATGACAAATAGTCAAAAATCAGATTACTGCTTTGCATACACATGTACCACTGATATGCACTACCTCTTAAAGCGGCTAGAGCAATTAAGTTTCTCCCCCTCTGGGGTGCATTGTTGCTGAAGTAATGCTCAATTTCTTTAGGATTTAGCTTGAGGGGCCGCCATTGAAAGTGGCTTCGAATGGCGCAAATTGCTGAACCATAATTACCCGAGGAAAATTTCCAGCAGGGTTTTGCTCTACAACACTCATTTTCAAATAGTATATAAGTATAATAACAAGATACTTCCACAATTTAATTTTATCAATATCAGAGTATAACACAGTATAAAGTTCAAACTTCAAATATGCTGTTCGTTATAAATGTACCGAGAACAACCAGGGTATATATAAACTTTCGGGTGCCAGTATAGAGTATAGCTCACTTCTACCCAGACTTGGGTGTATATAATTTGAAGTGGCACTCTAAATGAATTTGATACAAACACAGTTTATACATGAAACAATGTTTATTGAATTCGTTGCACATATAGAATTTTGCTTTTACAGCAATACGCATACGTACTACTTGTACGGAATATATATTAACATTCAATAGAAATACACTTTGCAAATACTCACAAACCAGCAGAGTGTCAAACCAACAGTACTGCCACGTAAACTTTGGGCCCCCTAAGCACTAGCGCCGGTTAAAACCTGGAGCTGCTTACTCGTAGCTCCCCTAACTCGCTTACCTATCAATCTTAATAACAGCCTTCTTCAACCTCTGTATTAATCAAGCTGCTTGGTATTTATACCAATCGCGTATGCCGAAATTAGCATATCTCAAGCAGCTTCTTTAATTCATTCACTCAAAAGTTCGATTCTTGTGAATCGAATCTTATGTATACCTTACAATATAAACCATTAAATTGACTTAAAATGTCTATTTAAGGAATCTGATTGGAGGCAAAAGCTTCTAATTATCAATTACCTAAGGGTTTTCTCATTAAGTTTGAAATATTTTAATTTCAAGAAAAGAATGCAAAAATGTTCACAAGTGTTCTATAAAATTTCTTGAAATATTTTTTCTTCAAACGACTAAAAGACTTACATTTTTTCAGTATGTTTTTAGTGGGAGATACTTTAATGTACCACAATAACGCCGATAAAACTTATTCCCATCATGTTTCAAATTGCAATATTGCTCTTAAACTACACATGATCAGAATTACACTTGAATATTCGGCAGAAAGAGATTTTTTCCTTCGAATAACAAATGGAAATAAACTGTGCTGAAGAAAACTCATTTTTTTGTGCATAAAATCGAAAAAAAAAATAACTCTTTTACGAATTTACTGAAAAGGGGTAAATCGAAGAAAATCTAGGGCATTTTTCCTTACTCGTGACAAATATGTTTAAAGACTCCTAGTTTATTTTTTACGAGACATTAAAAAAGACATTAAAGAAATCTCAATTTTCAAGGGATTTCTGTCTGTCGAATTCTTATCAATTTTGATTAAGATTTTCTGTCTGTTTCAGATCAAATTTGCAATGACATCAAACAATTCTGATTTAATCGGGGACACACACTATTGTCATCAACTTTAATTTATTTTTAAATCAAGATAGTTTGATCACCCTGATTAAACTTATTAAGTCAATTTTAACAGTCAATTGTACCGTTGAATAATCCTCAGAGAAAAGTTAATCTTTCTGTAGATAAGTGACAGCAAAAATGGTAGTGAATTTATTACGTTATTTTTACGTTTTTTACGTTTTTTTTCTAAAAGAGCTTTTTCAGTTATATGAATTCTTACTTAAAATGTTCCTTATAAGAAAGGAATTATGATAGCAATTTGTCAAACTATTTAATTTCCAGAAGCACAGTACAAATGCATAAATTTAGATGTTTGGGAAAATTATCTCAATAAAGAGAAAGAATAATTAGAAATGCAGCACCAAACTGGGTGAGAAAAGTTTGAGAATAGAAGAATCTCAAAATATTCTCTATCAATAACTAAATGTTAACTCGATTTCCGAATTTGTAAGCAAAGTCAGCTTGCTTCATTTGAAGTAGAAGACACTTATACAGGAAGTCAAGGCAAGCAAAACAATCAAAAACTGGAAATATGAGTAACACTTTCTTCGATTAATAATAACTATAGTATAATATGTGTAATATTTTGGTTGCCTTTGTTTATTGTGAAAGGGTTCTTCTGCTCTGCCATTGAAGCAGACTTTAAATCTGCTTTTATAATTTTGGAATAGACATTTTTTTCTAATCTCTAAATGGGCTACTTTCTTCGATTTACAGCTGTATAATGGAGTTCGCAATTTTTATATTACATTTTCAATCAGTTTCCCACATCACATGGCCATTAAAGAAAGTACCAAACACCACGGGGTACTACGCTTCAATTCCGGTTAATGCATAGATATTGTTCCCCATATTTAGGCTGAACGGACTAAAACATTCTGTTTGGAGCCAACTTCAGCAAGCATGCTAAGTGTTTGGGACTTGAATCCGTAAATTTTGGTACCGAAAGTCAAAGCCGTATCCTTGGAACGTTTTAAGAAAATTCAATATTCGTATAGGATGCATGTAACTACTTGTAAAATAATTTGGGGAAAGCGGGGACCTTGAGGGAGGGTCAAGTGGTCAGGATCACTGACCCCTCCCCCCGCGTTCGCTGGCCGTAGCGTCACCCTAAGTATTCTCCTGTAGGCTTGTGGAGCTATGCGAATTGTCGCGTAGAATAATTTCTCTCCGTGTTGAGATTTTGTAAGCCATCTTGGTGCAAAATTACTAATGCCGTATCATGCCCACGGCAACTTGTTGTACATATCTGTTGTACATATCTCTTTGTATATATTATACTTTAGGACTATTTAATAAAACTCTTTTGAGTTTACCAAGAGTTGTCTTCATGCTTCGTGAAATTTTCCTATAGTGTAGTAGTATACATCATCATTTATCTTTTTTATTTGGTGCCGAAACCCTCGAAGTAGAGACTTTTAGAGTGTTGTGACAAGATTTAAGCATTGGATTATTTAAGTGAGTCATTTGGATTCTACGTTCATCGCCGGACTCCAGGTAATGATTTTAATGTATTTGCATTAACGTCGACGTCAAAAGTAGAAATGGAATCAGTCGAAAAATCTAAAGTAAAACCTTCTAGTATCAGATCTGGAATAACAAAGCTGATATCTAAAATAGACGCATTGTTGCTGGCGTCAATCGAGAATACAGATATCGATGCTTTACTGGAAAGTAAAGATCAGTTAGAGCAGAAGGAAATTAATTTACAAAGGCTTGATTCTGATATCGAAGGACAGATAAATGATCCTTTAGAATTCGATAGGGAGATAAAGGACAGCGAAGAATATTCAGAGAGAATTATATCAGTTAAATTTAAGATAAAAAATCGTGTAGAGAAATGCAAATCTAAAGAAATTGCTACTGCCCCTCAAACTACAAATAATCCAAATTGGACAGGAAACAGAACTGTCTCGTCCTTGAAATTGCCTCGCCTGGAAGTTCCAAAATTTAGTGGCAATGCTAATTTATATCAAGAGATTTTTAATAGCTTCACCAGTGCTATTGACTCGAACGGGTCATTGACAAAATTGAGAAGTTTTTCTTATCTAAAATCGCCTCTAATTGGAGAAGCACAGAACATGGTAGCGGGATTTGCCTTGACAGAAGAGAATTACGATTCTTTCCTTGAGCTCTTAAAGGATCTTTATGGGAAAACTCAAACTGTTATAACCTGTCATATTAATAAATTACTGAATTTAGAGCCTGTCAAACATTCATCGAATATTAAATTATTAAGGAAATTGTATGACGCATGTGAAATCAATATTCGGAATCTCAGTTCATTAGGGGTTACGTCGGGATCTTATGGTCATCAGTTAATTCCGATGTTGTTGAAATTACTCCCACAAGATTGGTGCTTGAATTTCATCGTAAAAGACCGTGAAAGAGTAGTGATGCAACGGAGCTTATTAACTTTATTAAAAAGGAAATTGAATGTCATGAAGCTGCACTGCTTGTAACAAACTCCCTGAGCGTGAAGAAATTTGAAAATACTAATCGCATGCCCAATAATTATAGAAATCCACATTTTAAACCTGAGAACATTCCTTCGACTGCAACGCTCAATGCTTCAACCTCACAATCTTGTATATTTTGCAAATCAATTGATCATCATGCTCAAAATTGTAGTACGTTAACAGATGGAACAGAAACGGTATAAACTAAAAACCGAAAGACGCTGTTACCGTTGTTTCAAATTTCATTTGTCCTCGCAGTGCAAAACTAAACTAAATCCTTGTCCAAAGTGCAATTCTGAGAATCATAGTGAATAATTTTGCTTTAAGGAAATAAACAGAGAAATTCCTGAAACTCAAACTGTTCTCTCATCGATGTCCCAAATTAAAAACTCTGATGAACCAAAAGGGACTGTTTTGCAAACATGCACGGTTTCCGCTTGTTCTGGAAACAAAAGTAAAATAGCTAGAATTTTGTGTGACTCTGGTTCGGAACGGACATTTGTAAAAATAGATTTAGCAAGAGCTCTTCACTTAAAAACGCTCAGGAAGGAAAATTTACTAATTTATTCCTTTGGAAATAGATTGCCTGAGGAAAGGGAGTATGAGGTAGTGTCATTAACATTAAAAAGCAATCATGACCCCCTCAATAGGATTAAAATCGAGGCTTTAATTACTCCTGAAATTACGGGGACTATGATAAATACGAATTTTCAATCAGAGATCCAGGAAGTAATAGATAAAAATGATTTGGTGCTTGCGGACACCGGGTGTGAAGAAGAAATAACAATTCTTCTTGGATCTGATTTCTTGTGGTAGATCTATTTAGGAGAAATTAGAAGAGTAACAAATGGTCTGTTTATATCTAACACGATATTTGGCTATACCGTCCAAGGTCGAAGCGCAATGAGAAATCAAGAAGGAAAGATTCTCTGCAATTTCCTTGCATTGGAACCAGACATTCAAAAGGATTTGCAGGCCTTTGGGTGTTTAGACTCACTTGGGATAAGAGATAAGGAAAACATTGACCATTCGATGATTGTTAGTAAATTTGAAAGCGGTTTAAGATTCTATGATGGAAGGTACTCCACAGGCTTGTTGTGGGATGAGTCACGTCGGGACAGTTTGAAAAATAATTGCGCAGTAACGAGAAAGAGGTTTTATGGTCTCGCTAATAAGTTTCAAAGCGATGAGTCTTTATTTATAAGGTATAACGAGATCATTCAAGAACAATTAGACGAAAAAATAGTAGAAAGGTGTCGTGATGACTGCTTGACACATTCAAACTATATGCCTCACCGACCTGTTATTTGTGAAGATAAGGTTTCTACGAGGGTTAGAATTGTGTTTGATGCATCTTCTAAATAAAATAATTGTCCCAGTTTAAATGATTGCTTAATTTCTGGAATAAATTTAAATCCCACTGATTTAGATGTCATTCTAAAATTCCGTGAAAACAAAATAACCTTTTCTGCTGATATTGAGAAAGCGTTTCACCAAATCAGTATTATTGAAGAAGACCGTGATTATTTGAAATTCCTATACTACGAGAATTGTGATAAAATTCAGGCCATAGAATCCAATCGAATGACCCGTACTGCATTTGGGCTCACCTGTTCTCCATTCATCCTTGCTGCTACTATCAAATATCATGTAAGAAAATATATAAACTCCCATAAATCTACGTGTGACATGCTCAATACGTCACACGTAGATTTATGGGAGTCATTTATGGTCGTTACCTTTTGTAGACGACCTCTTTTATGGGGCGAACTCCGTTGAGCAAGCTCTCAGTCTGTCTACCGAGGCTGTAATGATCCTGAAGGAAAGGGGTATGAATTTGAGAAGATTTGAAACGAATTCCGAGGAATTAAAAGAAAGGTGGAAAAAGTCAGAGGTTTTTCTTGGGATAAACGATTCTCCAGATACACTCTTGAAAGTACTGGAATTGATTTGGTACAATCATGATGACAAGTTGGGATTTTATGAACGACAAATTCGTTCAGTAAAGGTGGCTCTCCAAAAAACTTTGGGTAAATCTTCTTTGAACCGTGAACAATTAGAAACTGTCGTGATTGAAATAGAAGGTGTGTTAAACTCTAGGCCCAACACTTTCGTGTCATCCGATGAAATGAGCCTTCACCCCTGACTCCGGCACACTTGTTAATTGGAAAAAGAGTTACAGGTTTGCCAGCAGTTAAAATTAGCTGCGATGGTACTTTCTCTACCAGGAAATTAACCGTAAAGGTGTTTAATTATCGTGAGCGATTAATGCAATTATTTTGGAATCGGTGGAAAAAAGAGTATCTTTTAAACTTAAGATCAACTCATAATGTAATTGCTAATAGTAAGTCAACAGAATTTAAGGTGGATGATGTTGTATTAATACATGATGAGTATTTACCTAGAAATATTTGGAAGTTAGGCAAAATTGTGAAGCTATTTCCTGGTAGAGATGGGAAAATAAGATTATGTGAAATTAAAACCGATACGGTTACCATTAAGCGACCTGTACAATTTCTGTACAATTTAGAACTGCAAGATTGATTATATATATATATATATTTTTTTTGCTTATCTTTCTGAATATTTGTATTATTGTGCTAATTTAAATTTTTCGTTGATGCAAGTTTGAACCTTTAATTCGTCAATTTTTTAAAATTTTCTGGATTCATTCCTTATTTTAACACTTGAGTTATTCAGCATAATTTCTCACTTGAAGTGAATTCTATTTGCTGCAATTGTGTCTTCTATTTTATATATGTTTAGTGTAGAATCATATTTACTTCCTTCTTGAATTATTATTGAAAAGGAATTTTTTAATTTTCTTGATTGGTTACTTAATTTAATCCTTTGATTTATTTAGCATAATTTCTTATTTGAAGTGAATTTTATTCGATATGATTATGTTTTCTATTTTATATATTTGTTTAGTGTGTTATCATATTTACTTCTTTCTTGAATTATTACTGAAAGTATTACTTATTTCGTGAACTATCTTGAATTTTGAATTTGAATATACAGTGGTACCTCGACTTACGAGTTTAATTCGTTCCATGACGGAGCTCGTAACTCGAAATACTCGTATCTCGAATCAATTTTCCCCATTGAAATGAATGGAAATGCCATTAATTCGTTCCGAGCTCCCCCAAAACACTGCAATTTTTTGTTACATGTTTTTAAATAAGAAAAATGTGCTTATAAACGACAAACATTGTATTAAAACGCAATTCAATAGAATGTACTGCAATAAATTTGTTTTATTAAGTGTAATGTACAACATTTACCTTGGAGATATCACTTGAAGATGTTGATGGAAGAGGAGTAGAAAGGCTGAACTGAAAAATTAAATCTTATTCGTTGATTTTTGACCTTTTCACCCCGCTATCCTCACTTTCTCTTTTATTACCAGCTACTCTCTTAAAGTGAACGAATGAGACACAGAAGCTGGGTGATTGTTGCATCGTTCACTGTGGCTGTAATGTCCAGATTCTTCATTCTCAGGATCCGAAGAACGTTTTCTCAGAATCCGTAGAAGGAGGAGAGCTTGCGATCCTAGGACCAAGGTCATCCCATCCCCTAGACCCTATGGGGAGTTCCAGTGTGGGGGAGGGAATTGAAGATATCTCTCTGCGAGAGAGGTTGGGCGCTGTTCGATTTCAGAGGATGACTCAAGTTTGGGCAGAGCAAGCTGCCCCGGGTGGTAATTGTTCAGTGTTAATCTCTCGGTTTAAGACTGGTTAGTAGTTTCAGAATAATGTGCACACAATTGTATAATAATTGTACATAAAGGTTGTAAATATATATGCTTCTTGTGTTCTCATTTGATGAGCACGCAGCATGGCATTCGCCGCTCAAACTAGCGGTGGGAGATCTGAAGCTTGCTCGTAACCCGAATTTTAGCTCGTAACTCGAAGCAAAAATCTACCGAGAGAATGCTCGTATCTCGAAAAACTCGTAAGTCGAGACACTCGTAAGTCGAGGTACCACTGTATTTCCTGTTACTTGAATTTAACATATATTGCTTGAAATTTGCCATTCTTGAAGTGAAAATTAGTTGCCTTTAGATGAAATGTTTTTTTTTTTCTTCTTGAATTTACATGATATTTCTTGTTCATGTGAAATGTAAACTTTCTTGATCATGCAACCTGTTCTTTGATGAACCTTCCGTTCATCGGGGGCAGTGTAAATATTTTGGGGAAAGCGGGGACCTTGAGGGAGGGTCACGTGGTCAGGATCACTGACCCCTTCCCCCGCGTTCGCTGGCCGTAGCGTCACCCCAAGTATCTCCTGTAGGCTTTTGTCTTGTGGAGCTATGCGAATTGTCGCGTAGAATAATTTCTCTCCGTGTTGAGATTTTGTAAGCACATCTTGGTGCAAAATACTAATGCCGTATCATGCCATCGGCAACTTGTTGTACAGATCTCTTTGTATATATTATACTTTAGGACTAATTAATAAAACTCTTTTGAGTTTACCAAGAGTTGTCTTCATGCTTCGTGAAATTTTCCTATAGTGTAGTAGTATACATCATCTATCTTTTACTACTTATTTTAAACCCTAGGTTTATACCATAACGTTTTAAGGTATTTGACTAAGGTCGGAGTCAAGTTTTCAAAATCTGTATTATTTCTGTCTAACTTTTCGAAGGAATATAGCACCAAAGTACGAAAATAAAAAAAGAATAGACCATAACTATGCAATCTTTTACAAAATTGAGGATTTTTTGTTGAAATTAAGCAAACTTTTACATAAACAGCTCAGCTTTACAAAAACAGTGATACATAATCATTTATTTTTATCATATGTATGTAAACCACTCGTGAGTGTAATGACCTAAAAGCTAATCGATATTTTGAAATCTAAAGAAATGCAGGTGATCATATGCTATTGCAAGCAAGATTTCAGCAATTTTTCGTGAGTTCTTTATAAATGCAGCTGTAAATCAACAAATAATAGACTTAGAGCCAAATATGGTGCATTACATTCTTAATAGTATGAGAAACCTACCAGAAAAATTTCATAGACATATAATGATTGTATTTTGAATTATCACAATAGTCGTTTACATTTTTAATAAAAGAAACAAGTTCCTCAGAAACATAAAGTTTTCACTTGCATTGAAATTGACAGTTTTTGTTCTTCTTTTAATCGCTCTCATTTCATTTCTAATGATCGTACAGAAGAAGAAAATGCTGATTTAGAAACAAAAATTCCCATTTTTTAAGAAACGGCAATAAAAAAATTCATCGAAATCGACGTTTTAACCGGATTTTAGTCGGATACCTTAAGCATGACAGTTTATGACAATGTTTAAATAGATATACAGAACGTACAATGAATGGATATTTATCAAAAAATAGCAAACGTAATAGGGATTTCACGAACCCATTCATTACGTTTGGTATTTTTCTTTATTTGATACCCACTTTGTATGGTTGTTATCGAAACCAGCCAACTCTATGTGGTCTGAGATTGAAAGTCCAGCGATGGCTTAAGTGACTCAGAAAGAGTCAATGTTGCTTTATGGGATGTTACCATAATAAAGTAGACAACATAATTTATAGTGTGCGTGAGTGAATGTCTAAAGAATATGTCCCTACTTCATTGAAATATATCTTTGAAGCATGAGTCAAAAACAGTCATTTAAATATACCAATTTATTGGTTTTTATACCAATCGCAGAACAATAATATCAACTTTTGTATTTTCTACAAAGAAATGTAATTTTGAATACTGTTGTGTATCGCTTTATAAATTAAATAATTTAAATTGAATATACAGTGAATTAAATACCTTAATAATTTTCTCCACCTATTGTTTCACTTTGATGAGTGTCATTAGATTAATTTTCGCGCCAATTAATTGTAGTGGCACTCATGAAAGTTGAGCAAATGATAAATTATGTTTTATGTACTAAATGTAACATGCAAGAATTTAATGTATTTTAGTGTTTGATTGACTGACAATTTAAAATTTATTTTAATTTTTTTTCATGTGGATTGACTGACGCAAGGTAAAGTTTTTTTTAAAATTAAGCTTTGTTTACTATTTTTATTTGTTTTTCCCCTTTTTATTTTTTTAAGTTTTATAAGCTTAATTTTTCTCTTTTTTTATATATATACATTTTAAATTATCACGTATTGGTTTGAAACACAGAAGTGCTTCTCGAAAATCTTTAAAAAAAATTGCGATACAGTTTATTCAGTTGCATTAAAAAAAAGAGACGATTTTGCCCACAAAGAAATATGTGATAAGTGGACCACATGGGGTTTCCTCATATGGTTGTACCCAGATGTGGGAGGGTCAGGGAAGCTTTTGGACATGCTTGAGGCGAGTAACAGCACAGCTGATATAATTAAAAGTACCACGTAGGATGGACTAAAAAAGATTATAAAAGGGCAGCACACAAAAAATTCGGAAAATTTTTCCTTTTTCCAGGTGGTCTGGCTGACGGAAGCTCTAGCTGGATGTCTCTGCACTGATCAATACTGCCGTTTGTTCGGAGTTGACGACAATTTTCGAAGAACGCCATTATCAAGAAGATTGAACAAAGACCCTGGACCTGGAAGTATTGACTCTCCCGATGTACGATGGAGCATAGAAGTGATCACGAGGCTTTTAAGATATCTGATTTGATAAGTTTTTTCTTTTTTAGCCATGGCTTAATTTAATTTAATTTTTTTTAAGGTATTTTTTGGTCAGTCAATCTAAAATTTCTTTCCTTTTTTATGCTTCGTTGGCACTGTAGGAGTTCGGATATGTGAGAAAACTAACTGTAGGCAAGTTGAAATTTTTTTTTATATTACTTTGAAACAGAGACTGGTTGTTATGATTTAGATTTTTGACTAGGTTCGGGGTTTAGTTTCAGTGGAGCGTACATTGTTATGATATTTTTTTGTGAGAGGTATGATAATTTGTCAATGGTTTCATGTTTTATTTTATATGCCATCTCTGTAGTATAATATAAGTTGTTATTAGGTAATTTTGATTCAAGTTTAATTTGTCGCAATATACCACAAATGTTTAATGCAATTGTAGAAGTTACGGTTCATATCAGATAGTGTTTCAACCTTTTACCGGTTGTAGCAATGCCAACACTACGGATATAACTGGCAACAGAAATTTAACTAGTTTAGGGGAAACAGTGAACAATCAGGTAGATAATGGTGGTCATATGCATGACAATTCGTTAGATGGCAGCGTTGTTCAGGATTCAGAACTATCTCAATCTCCATCTATTTCGACACCTACTTCACCTGTAACAAACGTTAACAACACTCAGATAACTAATAATGCGTCAACTATACACCATAATAGCTTCTCATTCATATTTTTTATGTCCTCGAGATAGCAATGGTTTTGTTACTCATCATTTTTAGGGTTCGAGCAAAGAGTTTGTTTTCATTTGATTCAGTGTCATGATTGTATTTTATTTTATTTATTTTATATTGATATGAGTACTGATTTATTTCGCTTCGTTTTGTATATAGAATATTTTGTTTTATTGATATTTTTGGAGATATTTGTGTTTAGTAGATAAAATTATATGTTCATTTTAATGGTTCCTTTTTCGTGACAAACACTGGCTATTGATAACAATTATATATAAGTGCACATACATGTAATTGATGAGAGGTTGAACAACGATAGTGTTTACAGGATACAAGTAACAGTACATTTAGGGGATGTGACATCGAGCGTATCCAAGGTGGAATGGTGTAAAGAAGAAAGACGTTAAGTCCGGATCGAAGGATTCATATGTATAGGCCTTTACGACACCAGCAGGGGGTAGCTAACCCAGCGCAAGTGTTTCGTTACCATGCAGTCCTGATCACAACTGAATTGTTACACCTACAAGAATCTTGATAAAGTGACTGATAAGAATGTAGTTTAAGGGACCGTTGATTTTAAGAATCAGCTCCAATAAGAATGAGAACAGGGAGTTCAAATTCAGTTATAGCGGTGAAGTTAAATGTCACAAGTGTGGTTTTTTTTTTCAGACTAGTCATATAATTTTTATTGTGATTTGCATCAGCTATTATATACATGTGTTTGCAGTTGTCAAAGTATACAATTTCAGTAATTTTTATTGAATTAATTGTGCGGTCAAATCTTGTTTCTGGTAAGTGTTTTGTTGTGTCTCATGCAACATAAATTTTGTATAATTTTTTTTTTTACACTTACAAAAATTTTGGTTCCCAAAATTTTTGAGATTAAGGGGAAGGTATTGTTGTGTATCGCTTTATAAATTAAATAATTTAAATTAAATATACAGTGAATTAAATACCTTAATAATTTTCTCCACCTATTGTTTCACTTTGATGAGTGTCATTAGATTAATTTTCGCGCGAATTAATTGTAGTGACACTCATGAAGTTGAGAAAATGATAAATCATGTTTTATGTACTAAATGTAACATGCAAGAATTAATGTATTTTAGTGTTTGATTGACTGACAATTTAAAATTTATTTTTTTTTCATGTGGATGACTGACGCAAGGTAAAGTTTTTTTTAAAAATTAAGCTTTCTTTAGTATTTTTATTTATTTTTCCCCTTTTTATTTTTTTAAAGTTTTATACGCATATTTTTCTTTTTTTTTATATATATATATTTTAAATTATCACGTATTGGTTTGAGACACAGAAGTGCTTCTCGAGAATCTTTAAAAACATGGCGATACAGTTTATTCAGTTTGCATTCAAAAAAAGAGACGATTTTGCCCACTTTTTGCAAAGAAATATGCTGATAAGTGGACCACATGGGGTTTCCCTATATGGTTGTACCCGGATGTGAGAGGGTCAGGGAAGCTTTTGGACATGCTTGAGGCGAGTAACAGCACAGCTGATATAATTAAAGGTACCACGTGGGATGGACTAAAAAAGATTATAAAAGGGCAGCACACAAAAATACGGAGACTTTTCCTTTTTCCTGGTGGTCTGGCTGACGGAAGCTCTAGCTGGATGTCTCTGCACTGATCAATGCTGCCGTTTGTTCAGAGTTGACGACAATTTTCGAAGAACGCCATTATGAAGAAGATTGAACAAAGACCCTGGACCTGGAGTATTGACTCTCCTGATGTACGATGGAGCATAGAAGTGATGACGAGGCGTTTAAGATATCCGATTAGATACAGTTTTTTCTTTTTTACCCATGGCTTAATTTAATTTAATATTTTTTAAGGTTTTTTTTTTGGTCAGTCAATCTAAATTTTTTTCCTTTTTTATAGTGGCCATTTTTATTTTTCATTATGTTGTTCAAAGTGACAATTATTAATTTTTATTATGAGAGATATAATTTAATGTTTTATGTTTACAAGTAGAACGAGAGATATTACTAATATGTATGTGTATATGGATGTATAAAGGAGTTATGGCAATGAGATAAGATTTCTCTAAATTCTATTGTTTAACGTAAGGTGATTAGATTAAATTAATTTGTGTTATTAGTAATGAATAAAAATTTTGGTTTGTTTCCCTCAGTTAAAATTGTGTCTGTCATATTTTGTGAATAATCATGTGTGCATTTCTGTTAGCCACAGAATCTAGGTTATTGTTTTAGTTAGGAGAGTTATGAACACAACGCAATACTAACAACTATACGTTTTAAATATAATTGTTAAATAAGTTTAAATTAATTAATACTTGTTGAGTTTGATTTAAATAATTAAAATAAAAAATAAAAAAATAGTTAGATACAACAATACAAAATTGATAGACTTAAGCCTTTTATACCAGTCAAAAGATTTTTTTATCAGTACTAACAAATATCTAAAAATCACTGCTTTTGACTTAAGCCCATTATACCAACCTTCAAAGAAATATATTTATATATTTATATATATATATATATATATATATATATATATATATATATATATATATATATATATATATATCTATATATATATATATATATATATATATATATTTATATATTGTTGTGTGTGTGTGTATTCTTCCTAAGTTACTTTTAAAGTATATTCTCTTTTTAATAAATCACGAACCCTCTTCCAAATTTCAACCTAAAAATAATGTATGTTATAATTTATATTGGCCCTGCAGATCATTAAGCAGACATTTGAAATATCTGAATTCCATAACATCACCATATCTGGCCCGAACCGAAAGTTTGTATATAATAAATAAGACTTGTTTTGAAATTTTTCCTTTTTGGTAAAACGCAGAGCAAGCGCGTGATCTAGCAAATAATTAATCCCCGAGAGAACCACGACATGGACACGTGAACTCCACGAGACTAAATTTTTCGAATTAAAAAATAAGTAATTTAGGCCCTCTGGGGTCAATATCACCAAACACTCATTCAATATTTGCCTGAACAGAAGACTTCTCTCTCTTCACGCCTAACTCTCAATGCTGTCAGATCTGCTGTCCATGGACGCCAGAGGTCCGTTGGCCTCTAATGTCTAAAATCACTATTGTGATAAAATTCACAACCCTCTTGTTCGTGATGTTGAACTACAGGTTTCAGCTGTTTGAGATGGTGTTTTAAATATGCACGTATAATAAAATCCCTCAAAGGAAGCTAACAGTCATGGAATTAAGATTTTTTTCGTGTAGTGTAAATACTCTCAAGAATATATTAAATTTGTATACAAGCGGATACTCAATTACAGATTTCCCTGGCAGTTGTTACATAAACAAATTACATAGAAGACAGTGAAAAAAAGGATATGCTAAACATATCAAATAACACACTTTAATTTGAACACTTAAAATAATATTATATCAATCTACTTTCTTAAACTATATTGCTCTACTTACAAATATTACAGATATAAGCTGAAACTGTAGAAGTAGTTTGACTTCAAAATAGCAAGTAAACTTATTACTTACACTTACACTTGCACTTACACTTACACTTACACACACTTACACTTACACACACACACACACACACACACACACACATAGTGAAACTTCTCTAAGACGGCCAGTAATGGTTCCGAAAAACAGTGGCCGTTGTTGTGTGGCTGTCGAATATGGGATGATTTCTTTACGGCGGCCAGTAATGGTCCCAAAAAAAATGGTCGTTATGAGGGGTGGCCGGCTATAGAAGTTTCACTGTATATATATACTTCGCAAACAAGGCCGTGAAAGTGTAATGAGTTGCTGACATTCCAACTTAGAGAAGCGCTGATTTTTAAGCGAGAAAAAAAATGGGTTAATTACTTTCTTGTTATTCTGATGTTTTCATTCTATTTAAAGCCTTCTCTTCTCACAAAGCATTGCGGTTAAGAAAGGTTCGTTGGATAGCTTGTAAAGATGTTTACTTTTTCACAGTATATTACCTATAAAATATCACGGAAATTTTTCATTCCTTGTGATAATCGTATTGAACTCTGACCCGTCTGAGGTGTAAAACAAATTTCAAAGATCTTTACTTCCTCTCTATCCCAAATGCTATCATATTGTGTCAGGTCGGTCAGCCAATTTTCTTCTTTGAATTTTATTTTGCCTGCCAGTTTGCTAAAGTTAATAACGATCGACTATGAGAAACAAATATTTTACCCGAGAAAAAGTATTCCCATTGAGCTATTGATTTATCTATTGATCTTAGGCAGTCCTATTTTTCCCCTCAGTATAGCCCCTCAACAGTTTATACTAGGCCAATGTTATAGGATAATGGGGGAATATATTTTTTTCTGAAGACAAATTCCCTTTTCTTAAAATCACATCCCCCTCTACGAAAGCATTACCAACAAAAATACTCGCTCGCTAACAAAGAATATTGCATGAAAAAAGCTATTGTTTTAGAGGAATGTCCTCAAACATCTCCGTATTAAACTGTCAATTATTTTCAAGTTGATTTGATATTCCTGTAAGGTTTTCAGATTATTTTCCATTGTCTTTTCCCATATTGATTTTAATTATAGGAAATATCAATTAAAAGTATTCACATGTGGTAGTAGTGAAATTCACCTTACATTGAAATGGAGTGGGAACTTTAAAAAAGATTATTGGAGAGGAATTTATCGTTACACTGGATTTAGTTATTGCGAGTTCTTCTATAGATTTATCTTCCCTGGCTGCTCAATAATCTAACAACAAACCACCAGATTTGCGTATCCAGTCCAGACCCTCTTCGAGACACCTCCTCAACCATTAGAACTATTCCAACCAAATCAGGAAGACTAAAGTCATTCACCTCCTGAAACGTTTGTAACAAAGTTAAATTGGAAGCTTCCACTTCAGAGTGCAAAGCTTAAAACAAAAAAGATAAGAAAATAACTCAAGGATCTACTGTTTGCGTTAATTTTACCTAGTAATTTTCAGCTCAAGTCTGAAACTTTTGTTAAAAAAATAAAACCAATTCATTAACAGCTGCTATCAGGAGACAGAAAAATTATTTCTGTAAAGTTTGTTCCTGTTTACATGCCGGATTGAAAATTATTAACTTTCTCTCTGGAGTATACAAATTTCATATCACACTTGACTAGACATATCATGTAATTTTCTGAAACATGATTGAGGATTCTACATTCAAAATGTTTAAAGAAATCCTAAGGAATTTTACTATAGAATATTTAAATTTACATTAATGTTTAATTTTATAATGATGGTAAAAATATTAAACCCATATAAAATGTTAATCAAGATTCTTTGCCCAAAGAAAACAGAAAAAAATCTTGATTATTATGAGCAGAGCAATATGAGTATCGATTCGACTAACAAGCGAAAGTGGTTCCTAGGAAAAACACTTCTGCAAGATCCATCTGTAAGTGTTTCTCATCGAGGGTAGCTATCTTTTCTGTAAATCTGCATAATAAAGATGTTTTTATATTTACTACGAAACACGGTAAAGTTTTATTGCTTTAGTAAAGAAAATACACACACACATATATCTAGGACGACCTAAATATGTACTGTTTAACCGGTAGATGCAACCAGAGAACCAGAAATTAATTTCAGTGTTCTAGAATCGATTTTCATGTTTGACTAATTTCCTTACTGATAATTGAAGATCTTCTGTCACTTGCACTGAAATTCCCTACTTGTGCCACCTTTCATTTTTGAGAAAGAATTTCTATAGTTAATTTGTAAAACAGTCCACAAAAACTTTCCTATTAAAACATTCAGCAGGATCGTAGTTAATATGCATACATGTCAAGCATTCTGGAACATTCTTTATTCTTAGTAGCGAAGCCATTTCGTAGGCGAATATGTCATCTAGAATTGGATAATTTTATCATTGTTCTATCTATGTTATCAATACGTTTGTCAAACTAAATCTAATAGAGAATCAATATAATTAATCTCTTAGGTTCTTTTGAATTGCTTTGGATGAAGTCATCTGGTAAAGCATCCGTTAGAGTAATTTCGTAATAAACACATCCTAAATCAGCCTAAATTGATTTACGGAGAATAGAAGTGTTTAAAATTTAAGTTGGGACATATCGTACTCGAAACAGGATGACCATCTGAGCCTCAAGTTTTAGCTCTTGCCGTCAAAATATACCATGGTATCTACAGTTCCAATATGTTTGTTGTACCCCAGTTAAATTTCTTCAATGCTATTCTCAAAACTAAACGCTCCAACAAACTTTAAAGAATTCTTACCTTATGGAATGATTGCCTGTGTTGAAATGATGTGATTTTATCCATAAGAGCTGAACGATTGACGAGATAAAAACATATATTTCAAAACAAACTTGTTTGCCCTACAAGCTAATTGAAAATACTCTACAGAGGGAGATAATAGGGTGAGTGTCCCAAATATCGCCCCTGTGCCTAATATCGCCTACTCGTGTTTCTAAATATGATTCAAGCTATGTATGAGAAAATGTGGTAACTTCGTTAGTTTTGGGTGTGTACTAACAGCGGCGATAGCGCCAACGCTCTTATCACTGACAACAGAAACTATATGGCGTCTGAAGTTGTTTTCACTGTTGTCTTCGTACAACTTTGGCTCAAGAATCAGAATCCAGTGAATGACCAGGTAGGTGCATCCAAATCTAATTTGCTTTACCATTTGAAAGTGCATTAAACAGAGACTTTCTAGAACGTCTTTTAACAGTTGCTCCTAATTTCGCCTGGTAGGCGGTAAGAGAAACAGAGGTAGGCGATATTCGGAACCGCTCTGGAGTTCACTAGAATTTCAAATTTTTCCAATTTAGCTTTCATAACTTAAACTGGCACTTATTTTGGAGCTGGTTGATCTCAGGATACCAAAGGAAATAGTTCTTAGGGATGTTCTTTGACGTTTCCAGCATAATCAGAAACTAAAAAGTGGAGGAAATGTCGAAAACAAGTTAGAGTAGGCGATATTTGGGACACCTACCTTACCTTGCTAAACAATTTCTTGGGACTTAGTAAACGCATACCAAAATTCTTTCTTGTATGCCAGAAGTTTTATTTGAACAAATTGTTACGTTTAAAGGAATTTCTCCTAGTAAAAGTAGCTCTAATAAGGTTCTTGATAAACCCAAACAAATTTTAAGCTCTCTACCTAACGATAATTTATTATGAGATCAAATGGGTAGATGCCCTAGTTATATTTACCGGTCCTTCTTCAATCCACAGTTAGGACAAGGAAAAACAAACTAAAATTACAACTCACCCCCAAAAAACCTCTTAGTTATTCAAAAGCGATTTACTCTTGCAGGTAATTCAAATATGTTTTCAATTTTTTTATCAACCTAACACGAAGATTGAAAGTAAGGAAATTGAATTGGTTATTCTAACAACAGCATCTCGAGACAGGGAATTAAACCCGGGACTTCAACAAGTCGAAGCCAGCATCTAATAACTAAAATTTACTGATGATGACAGGAACTTTTTCGAATCTTAATATCCATTATAAACTCTTCATTCACAAAATAAACCTCATCTTCTATCCTTCCAAGATGTTTCATGTTCTAGTTCCCTTGGAAAGCAAATTGCAAAGTCACCTTCATTAAAAACTTTTCAGGCCCCCCCCGCAAACAACGTATAAGGATAAAGGAAAAACTACAGCAATATAAAAATGAAATATTTTGAAATTCGACAGAAAAGATCGAATCAGGAAGCAATAATCTACGTCTAGTAACCTTTATGGGAGAGTCTTTTACAGACACATTCTGTATATGTCAGTGTAAAGACAAAACACGAGATTATATCTGTGGCTGGTTCTAAAAGGGCCTATGTCAAAATTGTTAGTTTCGAGGAAAAAGGCATTCAAAGATAATGAACATTTTGCTGAATGTTATATCTTTCTTATACTACGCGTCACATTATTTTTTAACTTGTTCATGTTAGTGTAAAAAACGGTATTTTATCAAATAAAACATTTTATCTGTTACTATTTATATAAAACTATTGCTTTTGAACCTTTTTGGATCTAAAGTTACTGCATCTAAATCTACATTGGATGCTATTTTAATGGAAATATAATCTCCTTTTGTTGTTATTTGAACTAGCTTGTTTTTAGAATTAAATATTCACCTGAAATGGAACTTTGGTATAAATAACTCAAAATCTGAGAAAATTGACATTGGCCCTTTTAGACCAAGTCACCGATAACGCATTTATATTCACCCATTATTATCACATATGTTAAAATATTTTTCTTTTTCTACAGAAAAATTTTTCTGAAAAATATTCATTAATTATACCTTCAAATCAGTTCATTAACGAAAAAGTACGGTTTGAGGATGAGCTAGAAAAAGATGCATTGAATTTTTATTTCAAAGAATCTTAAAATTTGGATTTTTTTTTCTCTTATTTGATATAAGAGGCTACTTCTCAAAATTTCTACGTGCTGAGTGATTAAATTTACTTTTTTAATATACTGTCCCCAGTTACAGAATTTAAATTTAAAAAAATAGATCAAATGTATTATCATTAAGAGAAAATCTGAGTAGTATTAAGAAAATATCAAGAATATCTAAGTTCTAAAGCTTATTCTCAGAATGGCTGATAAACGGTCAAGTTTTTTTAATACTCAAGAATTAAATTAGACAAGACAAGACATGCTCTCCGGACATTATAGAAATGAATATTTACTGTTTTTAAAAAGTTTTTAATACGTTTTACGGGACTGGCGTCAAAACACACCCTGCGGGAGTTTTATTATTTTTTGTAAATTTACCTTATAATCAAAGGCAAATCTATATTGGCAACCACTTTTGTAGAAAATAAATAAATACGTATTTTTGTGATTTAATGACTAATATATCTGAATGCAGGAAAATATTTCATCAATAAAAATCCCAAATTTTTTAAGCTAGTAGTTAACTTTAATAAACTCTTAGGGTTTTAAAATGCTATTTGATTTTATATGTGTTTAGTGATGTAAAAGATTAAAATGGAAACTTTTGCAAACTCAAGTTATAACATATTATGTAGCATGATCCCATTACATGATCATACGTACATTTTTCATAAAATAACCTAGCATGTGATTGAGAACTCGTTATTTTTATTTACTCTCTAGATTTTTGTCCCTACCGCTAAGGTTATATCTACCTTGTCTCCTGATCGGTTAATAGTACTGCGAGTGCAGTACAATTAACCACATTAAAAGCTTAGAAAATGTAAGGAGTTCAACATGATGTATAGAAAAATTCATTTAAGGAAGTTGAGTAATATTTAGGGAATTAAGGAAGTTGAATGTCGATGATTTTGGCACGACATACGATAATTTACACTTCGCTGAGCTAGAAGTGAATTCCCAAGTGAAGTTTAAAGGGGTTTCAGTGTGTTAGCAATTATGAAACTAGTTTTCGTATCTTAAACATACGGTGTTCATTTTGAGTTAAAAGCATGGAAAGGATGGAATGATATTACATTCTCTAGCGTATTTGAACAAACAAAAAAAAAAGAAGCCTAAAACTTACAAACTCATAAGGCCGTTTTAATTGGACTGTTACTGTTTGTTTAGTTCTCGTGTTGCTAAATATATAACCATAGTACTTCAAACGCAACCAACAGTCAACTAAAACCGTAGCAAAGACTCAAAAACCACTGTAGATCAGTTTTTCACTCGTAAATAGGATTTCCATGACAACAAACCTAGAGAATATACGAAAAATAACAATTCTACAGGTATTCATACTTTAAAATTCCTATTTTTCATTTCACGTTCTTATTGGCAATGGATTTAGCACCGGGAATTTGCAGCTGTCGTGTTAAGAGCATTATCCTTCAGTCCACCATACTAAACATAAAATTTACAAGATATAACAATATCAGTTTCACCTATGTGGCTCCGATTTTGTACCACAGTTCTGCATTTTATATATCATTGGTTATCAACAATCTAGATATTCATGAAAATAAAATCTTGAGATTAAATGTATATCGATGAATATTTTTCCCCATTAACATTTTAAGCTGGGAAGTTTAAAATCCTTGTACGTTCTATATTCTTAAGCTACAGGGCTAAAATATGTAATTAGAAAAATTGGAAATAAATATGTCTTTATATTCATGGATGTCTGCTTTTCGTAGTCATCAATCTTGTAAATAATCTGCCTTTGCTTAAATGTATATATGCATGCATACACGCAAGCATTCAAAGGTAGACAATATAATCTTCTAAAAGCCTACAGCCTAAATTGCTAACAAAAGGACTCAGACTCCAATAACGAAATTATTTGAGGACAGATTTTATTTTTAGATATGTCTAATCTTGCCATTATTAGGGCGATTTCATTAAGAAATTCAATTTCATAGCTCTGCAGAAAATTAATTTTGAAGAGAAGAAAGAGGAATTTAAACTGACTCATTTAGAAATGACTGCAGAAATTTTCAGAAAAATTCAACCTCCATTAAATGAAGTCAAGTATGAGGTTTTTTCCAAACGAGCGGAGAAAAGCTAACATAAACTGATGATTCACGGACCTAAACTGATAAAGATTAGTAAGAAGTGTCCTTACCTCTCTTTTTCTATTAACTTTTTGAAATAATTTTTCAGACACAAAATCACTCGAAGGGAATTTTTTTTATAGACTTTTTCAGTCATCTCGAGGAGAAACGTCTTACATGGAGAATTCCTGACGTTTGTAAGTACATACATACAGCACATGGGTGACAAAATATTTTATTCCGATTAATTTTTAATTTGTAAAAAAATGATTAAATTATTATTTGACTGTTTTTATTTATTTACATTATAATTGCAATATCACCAGGTCTTGTAGTATTCTCTGTAATCATTGAAATAAAAACTATATATTTAACATTTCTTATAACATTACTGAATTTAACGGGTTAGGAAATATAGCCTTTTTTTCCAATTACTCTTTAGACTAATTTTACTTGCATGCCAAGGATCATGTAAAATGTTTTATACTGGTATTCTATATATGCCAAAAAAAATTTTTAAATACGTATAATATATACGCGGAATTCATTTGGTACAAGTTCTTCATTTAATACAGACTTAATTTGCTGATAGGGAATATGTTAATAGCGAATTTTACGAAATTCCTTGTTAATTTTGAGTAGATTGACCAGAAAAAGTTTGGAAGTTTTCAATTAATTAATTATTAAGCTTTTTGTAAAGTGAATTAATTAAAAGGCGAAATTACTACAGGTTTTTTTAACCAAAAATGATATAAAGGGCAAAAATCATTACTCGGTTTGACAACTGGGTTCCTAAATATTGTACCGAGCTCCAAAGGTTTTTTTTTCCTATCGGGCGTACCTTTTTCATTGTCTTTACGTGTGCAAAGCAAAATTCTGAATAAAATCCACAACGCTGTATTCATTTGGTACATTACTTACAGTAACAGTACCCTATGAAACTGAGCGATCTATTATGGCTCATTAACAATTTCAACACTTGTGCCCATGAGTCAAGCTGAAAGGCAGTAACTGGATTTATTGTCACTCTCACTGTTTTCCTAAAAAATAGTATTCCTAGAACTCCATTCGACTATTTAAAGATCCGAGATTTGTTTCCTAAGGATCCCTGCAGTTGTTCTTTTTGGCGTGTTTAATTTAGACATCACATATAAACGCAACAGAGCATATGGATTTTTTTTTAAACGTGATTCTCTAAAGAATATTTTTCATTGTAAAACCTGTGTGCAAAATTTAGGACGTTAATAGAGTAATAAGTAATAATTACAAAAAACCAAAAGAGTTCAATTATATAACGAATGATAATGCTTCACAGCAATAGGTCGTTCAAATACGAAAGGTAGTTGATCGATTTGTGCAATTCATATCACTTCTCCCCATTATTAGAAAAGTTATTGTACTAAATTCCTCATCGGTATAACTAATAATAAATCTTCGTCCATTTTTTTTAATTTTTAAAATAGATAAAATATATACGCATAAACCTCCAGCTTTCTTCCACAAGTTACTGATTAATGAAAAATATTCAAAAGCTTGTATGAAAAAAAATGGAAGCTAATAATGCTTCCCTGAACTGGCAATGAAATAGTTTTATTTCTGTTTATTATTAAAAAAATCTCAAACTGTTTCCTTACTCTAATTGCAATTAAATTTATATTTCTACTGAATGTGACCATCAAGAATACCGTAGTTTAATTATACATTTTCAACATTGCTAAGTTGATTCTAGGTAAATGAAACACAAGAGCATAAAGAAAGTATGGTAAGGATAATGATACAAATCGATTTGTTTCCCTATTGAATCCTCTTTACTTTATACCCTATTACGTGCTTTTCATTTTATTGGAGGAAGATTTATTTTAGAAATTCAACGAGATGTAGTTGATAAGTTTGTATTACTATTAGTAAGACTTCGCCACCACCACATTTAAAAGTCATTGTTTAATTTTTTTTTTAATAATTAAGGGTAAATCAGTTCATTTTTTTATTTTTAAATGGTGAATCGAGCATCTTACTTGCAAGAATCCCCAGTTTCACTCACACACAAGCCGCTTAACACACCTTACTGATGAAAAATGTTTAGAAATCTTCATGTAAAAGGTAACTAGAACTCACTGATTTAGTATACCTGCAAAAGCAAAATTTTTATTTGTCGACATTATATTAAAAAATATTTCAAAGTACTGCTGAACATATTTTCTGAAGTTTCATTAAATTATATCACCACCGACATTAATTATCAAGTAAACTGACATTTAAATATATAAATATTTGACACTACAAAGTAAATTTAAAGTAAATATTACACAACTGCATAACAGAACCATGTTCAGGTTATGAATCTTCGTGGTTACAAATTGTTTTTTCAATCCTTAATGTCCTATTACACACTTTTTCATACACCCATGGACTTCATACGCCAAATCTGAAAAAAAAAAAAACCTCTAAAGTATTACGTCGAAAACATTATACTATTTTCTGCCAAGGTTGGAAATCGAACAGTTAACCTTCCCATCCAATGATGAATGCTTTAATAAATTGAGCCGTAATTGTAACAGGTAATCTGATTTTGAATAATTCCCCCCAAAAGTCATTTTTAAGGTCAGCGTTGTGGATATACTGTTTCTTTGGTTGTATGTTATTTGTTTTACTTTCTAGACGAATCCACTACTTTCATGAACTTGCTACATTTCCCACTATGACGGATCATTTCATATCCAGCTATCGGGAGCCGATGGGGACGATTTCTGGTTAGAGAGGTTTTATATTCATTATTACCAATAAAATAATAGTACTTTCCAAATTATCACTTTTAGTCTTAATATCTCTTATAGAATGCATTTCTTCGTAGTTAGAATTTAAAAAAATGTCTAATGTCTATTTTATCGATATCATACTTAAAGCTTTTATGTAAATGCCCAATTATTATTTAGATTATCATAACGATATTTTACTTTGTTATACAGTTTTATTTAAAATTAAATTGTTTCAGGCACATTTTTGTATTTATGTTCTTTTCTTTTAGCTTTCACAAGGATAATTTACGAATATTTACTTTGTATGTTAGCAAAAAATGTTCGAGTGTGTCTTTTTATGCAATTTTATTTAAATACTATCTAAAATTCTCAATAATGTATAACCTAAATGTTCATTGATACATGATCACTTTATATAATTTGCGAAAACCTTTGGAAGGAAGAAAATGCAAATTTTATTTTTCGGAATTACAGACCTTTCCAGTGAAGTCATTTTGAACTACAATTTAGACGGTCTCCATAGTGTAAGCAGGTACAGTAAAATTTGCCTGTAATAATTTAATAAAGAAGATTTGTTTTCCTTGTAACGAAATCTTACTGGATTTGCAGGGCATGAGTTGAGTGCGATGCGGTAAATATTGCAATATGTTGTAGCAGATTTCGGGTGCAGTGAAGAAGAGTCTGAACATACTATTTTTTGCCGACGAGTCGAAATATGCAGATTCACTTTCGCGACACAGCATTTAAGTTCAAGCCTTGCTGCCAAGTCAGCAGTTTCCTTATCATCGTTCCCGTACAAGATGGACTGCGTTCGCGAGAAGCAACACGCCCAACTTGTACCTAAGAACTTTTGTTAGAACCAAATTGTTATTTTGTTATTCAGTTAATGTTATTCTTTTGCAGTTAATTATTAATGTGAACGAGGTTATGACAGCGCCCTAGCCCATCGGCCATCATCTCGCATTAATATGAACGTTTCTCTCGCATTCAGAAGTTCATTACATCTACAAACCTTCCTTAAAGAATTATAGAAGGAGTATAAGATGAGTAGAAATTAAATCAAAAATTTGCTGTAGGATTTCATAAAAAATTACTTCCAATAGCCTTCAGAGAAATGTATTCAGGACATGAAATTTCTTCTCATGGAAGGAATGGTTTAGTGGGCCTCGAATTCTAGGGACGTGTGTTTCAGCTACAGATCTCCACAGTTGGTCATAGATTCGATGATTGATTGTTGGATTGAACTGTTTGGAAGAACGATCCAAATATTAATGGAATATATTAAGAAATGTGCAAGGAATAATAAGTAATAATAAGGCTGAAAATAACATGAGTTGTGCGGGTGAAAGCTATCACCTTATAGAAAAAGGAGTCGGAATAATATCGGAAATGGTATTCAGAACAGGAGGTTTTCTCAAACCATTCGGATGGTCAAATGTGTAGGACACAGAGGTGTGAGGCTCAAATACCGCTAATGGTGGACATCCTCGGAGTTGAATTAGGCAACAGATTCATCAAAAATATTTTTTCAAACATCTAAAACCCTTTTTTAACTATCATCTTCGTGACAAAATTACCACTTCTGCTCCAAACATCACCAACAAATATTCAATTTGAAATTTATCTACAGGAAAACTTTGTAATTAATCACTTGACTACTACATAAATATCTGCATCTTTATTTCCGTTGATTTATCAGCAAAGTCAAAATTAATTCTACTGCATATAACAGGGTACAATCTTTGAGTATTGCTTTTGCAGTTCTAGGAACTAACGCAGAGGAATCTTTTAAAATTTATTTCAGTAATGAAACACTATGTACATACACTGCTGGTCACCCAAATTGCAACACCAAGAAAGACAAGAGATATCACAACAAAATTTATTTTGTAGATAACATGTTGACCAAGTATAAAATGATTAAATTTATAGACTTCTGTGAAGTGTGGTTCCTGCCAAAATCAGTAGCCAGAGTAGCCGCAATTGTTGGAGATCACCGCTGCCATACGCCTCGGCATTGATTCAAAGACACTTTGGATGAGTTCTTGGGGTACAGCAGACCAAGCAGCTTCCACACGTTGCCAAAGTTGATCTGCTGTGGCAGCTGGGGATGGAATCTGGGTCAATCGTAGAGCAACCATGGACCACATGTTTTCTATCGGCGAAAGATCCGGAGAGCGAGGCGGCCAGGGAAGCAATTCAATCTGGCGATTGACGAGGAACCGTTGGACAATGCGTGCCACGTGTGGTCGTGCATTATCCTGTTGAAATATGGCTGTGGGCAAGCCCTGAAGGTAAGGAAGGACAACTGGCTCCAACACCTCGGATATGTAGCGCTGGCAGTTTAAAGTACCGGCAATGCGTACTAGAGGTGTGCGAGAGTGATACCCAATACCGCCCCATACAATAATACCCGGTGCAGGACCAGTGTGGCGGTGCATAACGCAGCTGTTCAGCATCCTCTCTTCAAGGTGTCTCCAGACTCGAATGCGACCATAGTGGTGTTGCAGACAGAAGCGTGACTCGTCAGTAAAGACAATTTCATTCCATTCTGCCGTCCACATCCTACTGTCATCGCACCATTGGCGGCGGAGACGTCTGTGGTTCTGCATCAAGGGTAGACAAAGCAATGGACGTCTTGCGGACAGACCACTCTGCTGTAACGGCGTCGAATGGTACGCGCAGACACTGGATGATGCGTTACAGACTGCATGTTCTGTGCTATGGTTCGTGATGTGACTGAGCGATCCGTCACTGCCATGCGCACAATTTGCCTGTCATCACGTGAAGTGGTGCGCTGAGGTGGATGCGATCGAACACGCCGGTCCGTCGTACCCTCCTGCATCCAACGATCACATATCCGCATTACAGTTGTTTGGTTTCGTCCAACACGACTACCGATTTCCCTGAAAGATAATCCACAATCTCGGTAGGCCACTATCCTTCCTCTGTCGAACTCGGATACTGATCAAAAGATGATCGCTGTTTTCGACGAGGCATAATTGATAGTTTTTTGAAAAAACCACAAGAAAAACTCAATTGCCGAACTTGAAATCGTCGAAATCTCCAAACCTTAAATAGCGCTTTGAAGTGGCGCCACAGGCGCGCGTGATGTGCGTCTGCGCTGAAATTCTAGTCATTTGCATATCCCACCTCCGCTAATGCATGCTGTAAATTTCATGTTATTTGCATGTTTCCTTCAGGGTGTTGCATTTACAGTGGCCAGCAGTGTATATTATTTCGTTCACTGCTCAAAAAAATTAGGGGAGCAAGCAAAGAAGTTAAGAAAACCGTGCGAGACAGCCACTTATTGGCATAAAATGGATAGTACAACGCGTATCAATGCGCAATACAGAAAAAAAGACGTAAAAAAATTTGTAATTAAGCTTTAATTCTTTGAAAATATGGAAAATCATAAAAAGATGATTTAGGGCAACAATTTGGTTACATGTAAACGATAAAAAAAAGCATTGTTTAGAAATGATGTAAGATTTTTAATATGGCGTGTGGTCTCCTCGAACAGCTAAGACTGCTGCACACCTGTTTTCCATGGATGCGATGATGTTATCGATAACACTTTGGGAAATACTGTTCCACTCCTCAAGAAGTGCAATCTCCAAGTCTCGGAGAGTAAAAGGAGGCCTTGGTCTCGCAGCAATGCGTCGTCCGAGCATGTCCCAAACATGCTCGATTGGATTCAGGGCAGGAGAGCACGCTGGCCATTCCATACGCTGTATTGTTTCAGCTTCAAGCATGTTCTCCACAAGACGAGCTGTATGCGGTCTCGCATTATCATGCTGGAAAACAAAGAAATCTCCAATGGCTGCAGCGTAAGGTATGACATGAGTTCTCAGTATCTCGTCTGCATACCTTCGGGCCGTCAAAGTACCATTCCGAATGATATGCAGGTCCGTACGTCCACCTATGCTGATTCCACCCCATACCATAAAACCAGCTCGTCTGTATTGTGACCTTTCACGAACGAATGTGGGGTTATTTCGAGTGCCCCTTCCCCTCCATACAAAAACACGTCGGGTGTCACACTCCAGACTGAATCGGGACTCGTCTGTAAACAGCACTTGGCTCCAATCATGTCGCTCCCAATCTCGATGTTCAGCCGCCCATCTTCTTCGGGCGGTACGGTGGCGTGATGTCAACGGAATGCAGACTATTGGCCTACGTGCATAGAGACCTCCCTGATGAAACCTATTACGTTCAATTTGGCTGGACACCCTTCGTCCTGTTGCCAAGAGCGACTGTCTTTGCAGCTGAGTAGCATTGTCTGTTCTGTTTCGACGAGCTGTTAACAATATATACCGGTCATCAGTTGCTGTAGTAGCATGTGGCCGACCTTGCCCTGGTCGACGTCTAACATTCCCTGTTTCTTGGAATCGATTCCAAAGATTTGCAACGACACTTCTGGCGACTCCAACAGTGTCCGCGACACTACGCTGTGTTTGCCTGGATTCAAGTCTGCCTATAATACGCCATGCCATGGATTCCGGTAAATTACGTTGTTGAGACATTTTCAAGTCACCTTTTCTCAAAAAGAATAACTGAGCAATCGAATTTCACAGTAAAGGCAGTGAAACAGACGTTTCTGCAACATCCCGATTTCCGTCCTTATGTTCTTTTTCTGGTTTTTGGCGTTATGAACTTTGATTTGTATATGAATTTTTCTTCTTCTGTTTCCTGCTAGGCTTTAAATTATGGATGATTTATTTTATGCTACTTATCGGTGTAAGTATTTGCGTAATTTCGTTAAAACCATGTGCTCCCCTAATTGTTTTGATCAGTGTATATTTTCATAGACACAAAGAATATTTGCGATTGACATGTTTCCAATTTTGAATAATAGAAAGAAAGTGCGTGATAAGGGGAAATACCATTATTTTCTTATAAGAGAAATTATATACTTTTCCAGCAAATGTTAAATAATGTAAATGAAAGCACGTTTAAAATTGAAGCACGCATGAAGAGCACATGAATTACATTACATTAATTATCAATCTTACGAAGTTTGCTTACTTCAGTGCATCATGCATGTAATTAAAAACAGAATAAATAATTCTACCTATTCTAACAACATATGGCTAATTAATACCTTCCCATACAAAAAAAATGGTAGAACAATTCATCAGCAGTATACATATTTCTATGGTTTTTCTATTGTTTTTTACGTAGCTAAATTATATTAAAAGAATTCGATTGGTTTCATGTACTAATAATGTAAAATATCAAAAATTGCAAAGTATCATTTAAAATGCTGTTAGAGCATTCATCTTAAAAGAATTGTAAAATATTGCTTTTATCTACCATAGGAAAGTTATGCACAGAGGGGGGCGTTTATGCATGCCAAGATCATGAATTTGACTTTTTAAGCCTTGTACCATAGGTGTTTAACCTTTTGGCTTGCTTGGGCTGCATATAAAATAGAATAGCGAGGAGGTTGCATATAAAATATAATTAATATTTATAAGTAACAAATCTTCTTTTATTATTTCTATTTTTTATTGTATCTTTAAAAAAAGAGAACATTAAAGTAAAGGGAAATTTTATCTTATTTTTTGTGAAATTAAGGTATGGGTGTTTAGTTCGGTGGTTCCCAACGGTGGCCGCTGAGAAGATCGAGGGTCCAAGACTTTCTAAAAGGACGCTCAAAATTAGCTACCAACAGTTCTGGCTGCAAAATCAGATACCGATGCTTTATCCTGGCCCTTCCTCCTATTGAGTGGAACATGGGTTCTGTGCTTACAAAAGACAGAAACAGACTACAAATAGCTAATCGAGATGGTTTCGAAATACTGCTCACAAAAATAGTGTCGGAAGTTAATTAACAGATAGCAGCGCACCAAGTTCATCCTTCTTATTAGGATTAGTTGAAAAGTGCTTCGTCATTTTTATTTTAATATAATTCTTCGGTATCTTCATTTTGAGTGCAATGCGAATGTTACTACGGTTAGTTTTAGTAAATAATCTTCAAGCTTCAGGGTGTCTTATTTAAGAATACTTTCTTTAATATGTCAAAGTATATAGGTAGAAATAAATAGACACAAAAGGACGTAAATTTCTCACTGCAACTTTGTTAGCATAAGTAGGAAAATTTGCAGGGGGGCGCTGAACAATTTTTCTTTTGAAAAGAGGGCGGTTGAATTTTATGAATGTGGTTCCAATTCTCAGTAAGTTCTTCAGGTGCTGATCAGACAGGTTTTATCTAATTTTACACTTCGTGTGCCCCTCTTCTGAAAATACTTGTTCACAAATGTACGTAGTGTCAAAATGCGATGACATGAATGAGGCGGGATTTTGAAGCGAGGTACATTTTTTTCCGTAAGACAGGTCTTATAAAGTTTACAGTCTTGTGGGGCCACATTACAATCTATCAAGGAAGGAATGAGGTCTGCGAGTCGTGGGTTGGACCAACACCTCCTAAACGAACGTTCTTTAGGAGGTGTTGGTTGGACCAAGCTTTTAAACACGGACGAGAGCACTACTTGTTTTGAGCATGCGCCAGCGACTTGCTTATTCAACACAGGGATCCACGACCTTTTTTAGTTCACACGGAACGAGTGCCCTCGTTGGTCGCTAGTTTCTCGGCCGTTGTTCAATCATGGCAGAACGTGAAGATACGAAAGTTGTTTGCGAACTATTAATACATGAGTTAAAAAATCATTTAAAAACTCAAACAATACCAATTACAGTAATAATAATAATAATAGCAATAATAATATAATTTAAATAAAAATAATAAATGTTGAATGTAGGTAGAGTAGCAACAATTTATTGTACTTTAAAAATGTTGTATTTTAAAAATTATATTGAAACATTCATTGTTACAAATTATTTAATAAATATTGTTTAGTAAAAATCGATAAGTTTATATTTTTTTACTTTAAATAACATCAAATTAACACTAAAATAGAATTAGCATAATTATTTACTTCGATTCAGATGAAAGAGAACAAATAGATGAAATTAAGGAATCCAAGCTGTCATCTTCAGGATTATGTTCAGCAGGTATTGAGTTCATTTCCTGGCGATGTAGGTCTTCCGTGGTGGTTCGCTGCAGTTCACATAATTGTTGGGGATAGCTTTCAGGTTCAGGCGGTTCATTGTAATGACACAGAAATTGGTTGGCAGATGGACTAGAGAGGTAAGCCTCGACGTACCCCGATGGAAAATATGATTTTTTTTTCATGTGCTATCCTTTCTCTGGAAACAAGGGCTTGGATTTTCATTTGGAGGTCTAGACCTCTCCAAACCTCCATATTGTTAAGTTTTTTGGCTAAACTTCGACACCAAACTCTGTCTCCGTTGAAAATTTTGAATGAATGAAATCTAGCTTTTGGATTGCTTCTGGAATGTGCGAAGGCGGAGTACATCTAATTTGAAGGCGCATTTTTTTTCGAGGAACTGGCTTGATGCGAAGTAGGAGCTTCCTGTCCCCCTTTCATTTGACGAGCTACCGGCTGGAGGGTCACCAATTTCAGAATTTGTTTCACCTAGCCGCTTTGATGTTGTGTCATGTACTTTGAACTTTTGAATCCAGATTTGATTCGGTTACATTCATTTCCGGGTTCCTTTTTAAAAACGAATGCACTATTGAAAACCATGGAACCCTAGGTTTATATAACTCATCAGCAGAGGCTCCGGATTTCTTCTAGTTGGCATTTTTTTATTTCCTGATAACAGGAAGATCTATTTTTATTTTTTTTTGTGCCACTTCACGGATTCCGAAACCATCAACGTTCATTTCACTAAATATTTCTTGCAATGCTTCGTCCCTTGTATCTCGGTTCTTGTACGCTTCGAAATTAATTTTCCACAAACATTCCTTTTCACAATACAACTCGACAAACTTCATCACCTGCGCATTAATCATTCTGTACACCGACATGTTATCTCCATTCCGGTAGGAATACGATTCAAGCGGCCGTGCTCACTCCAACAAACCGGAGATTCCACGACCTGGTTATTGAAGGTCACCCTCCCACTACCGATGCTTCACACGAGGTAGTGAACATGACCGGCTGGTCGATGGGTAGTGCTCTCGCCCGGTTCACGACTCCGTGTGAACCCGGCTTTAGACTTTAGAGATCTCGGCTTTACTAATAGACTCATTAAAACTATATTTACATGCGATAAACTAATAAAAAGGAATACCGACACGTTGAACGCGAAAGCAAAGATCATCTCTAATGTTAAATGCATACCGAAAATATCATTCTTAATGTATAGTTTTATAAACTTCAATTACTATTTCTTTACATATAATCTCACCTTTGCATACTTTTTACGTACTTTTATATGAAGAATAGAGTTAATTGATTGGACAAAGTCTTTATATTGCAAATAGTAAAATTATGTTACCAGAATGTGTAAATGAATTTTAACCCAGAACATTTTGAACCAGGTAGAGATGTACAGAAAATACATTATAACGATAAAAAGGGAAATAATTCTATGAATAGGGCGTTTGTTATCTTTGGTGTGTTGGATATAAAAGGACGTTGAAGAGCCCAGACATATAGGACGAAACTGACTGAACCCGTCAGAGTACTACGAATTGAGCGATCCCAAAACATTCTGACATAATGAGGTACGATAATCCCTCTGCACTCTTATTTGAAATCATATTCTGAAATAATTAGTCTTCAGCTGGAAATCAACACCCGCAATGCCAAACCTTATTAGATAATAAATTGATAGTCTTGTTATTATTATTTTTAGATAATGATTGAAGGCAGCACAAAATTAGAACTTGTTTCAGAAAAATTCCTTCGTTAATAAAATTTCCAACACGAACCAATGGTACCTCGCTACTTTTTTCCATGTTTATGCGAAATTATAGTACAACATTCACAAAATAATATTGAGAAGAAATAAAAACAAATAAGTAGGCATGCACTGGCATCATAAATGCATTTCATTGTGCTGATATATTATTCAAAATAAATAATTAATTAGTTGTAGACCTATAACTCCTATTTTTAAGATTACATGAGTCTAAATTCAATAACATATGTATTATCACTGTTCAAAAAGAGTATCATGCTTCTTCTCACTAATAGACTGGAGCAGAATATTATGAATTTCAGGGAAATCCCCTCGAATGCAACATAGTGTGCACTAATAGAAAGTAATATTAAGTTTAGAAATAGGCAATATTTATTTATTTACTGAAAATAAGCAATTTTATGAAGGCTGTTGGCATATGAAATATCTTGCATTTGTGTCATTGCACGATAAGCCAAAAGTTCATTTGCTTTTAGCTCAATAAATAAATAAAAGTAACTTCCTTTCTTATATATATATATTAAAGAAGACCCTAAAAGGAAGGCATCAAAATGTTTCAAACAGACTCTGAGAACGGAACACCTTAAACAAAATACAATCATTAAATAATAAATGTTCTAGGCGCACTTACAGATATTCTTCTCAGAATTGACTGTTTTCAGGAAGACTGTAAAGAAAAGGATTTCGAAGCATTAATATGTCAATAAAACCCCATTAAATGTTAATGGACAACCCTTAGCAGCGATTCTTTTGACACCCTTAGAGCTGCGGCAACTAATAATTTACTTATCATAATATCCACTTCGATGCACTTTCATGTGCTCGATCTGAAAGAAACGCGTCTATTGAGGAGATATATAATTGAAGCCGTTGAGCTCTCTCTATAAATAACTGTTTGAAAGGCCCGCCTCGGAAAGGGAAAGCTTACCGAAGGTCAAAGGTCGGATACATACTCCACGTGTTCTGCTGCCTCCCGGAAACGGAGCCGTATTTTTAGTGCGGAAGCTTCGTTGGGATGTACATCATTCTTATCGGGGGATTTCATTTAATAAGCAGATACGTTTAAACCAGTAACGGAAATATACCGAGCTTAAAGCATGAAATTAAATTCAAAAATACCGGAGGGAATTTTTCCACGTTAACCATTCGTTAGAGGAAAGTTATCTGAAATATGACATCGGGTTTATGAAAAAAAGTTTTACATAAAATGGTTATTTGGCTATCAGCGTTCAGAAATGAAGGCAAATGTCAATGGATAACATGCTCTTTTATCATAAAATTATTTCTAATATTTTATAAATCATAAAATACTTCGACTATAAAGAATTCTTAATAAAATATAAAAAATAAGAATATAAAAATTTTCTTAAAAATAAAGCTTTAATCCAAAATATAAAAGAAGTCGTCTTTAACGTTAATAAGGATTTACCTACGGATCAAATAAAATTTCTAATTGTTGTAAGTAATGCTTAAAAAGCTGGTTTCGTTAGATACTCTGTTAAAATATAAGTTCCATCACAGAAACAAAATTTAATACATGAATGTTATTTACTTAAAAGGACACTTTTAAATGTATTACATTCAAATTCAGTTACAGTCGAATTCACTAATGTAAACTCCCACCGAAAGTAATTAATTTTTTTCACGGATAAGTGCCCTTTTCTAAAAAATCCCTTTATTTCATCAAACTATTCTATTTAATAATTTTGGAATAAATTTTTTCCGTTTACTACTTCAAGTTTAAACATAACATCTTTAAAAATTAATTGTAAGCGAATTATATAGAACAATATTCGATTCATTTTGAACATCTTTTGATTAAATTTGCATCTTGAGCATAAAAAGCGATTTGTCATTTTGAAAACATATTTCATAGATTTCGTGCAGTGAAGAACATATAAATTTTCCTGATCGATGAAGGTCCCTCCGAAGACATCTAGTTTAGACGAAAGTGGCATGAGGATGATTGATTTCGATTATGGGAAATATTTTTCTTGTTTTTTCTCTACCATGTTCTTTTGGTACATTTCTCAATTCTCGGAGGACAAACACTTTAAAGTTGGCATATTCTAATATCTCTCTGGAACTCCGAAGTATAATGTTGATAATTTTGGAGAATTGAAATTGGTTTTACCCGAAATGCGTATTTTGCAAGATAAATTTTACTGCTTTCTATTTGATAATATAACCATTATCATATTAAAAAAAATTATCAGACACATTTCTTATTGAAGCATGAGCAACATAAGATCTTTGTTATGTTTATATCGTGTACCCTTACATCCTTTGTTATGCAACATCCGAAAGTTTCAGAGAAGATAGATTCATGCATATATGACGAAGTAGGGGCAGAAATTCTTCTAAATATTCTAGCATAATAAAATCTGTTGACTTCTGTGGCTCCAGCCCCTTAGCCATGGAATAACTCAATACAACTCTATCACCCAGAATGCAAACTCATTCGACAGAATAGAAATGAGTTAAGATGTGTAAATATGCTGGGACTTTTTCATGTAACATGCAACAGTATTATTCCGTTTTACTTGAATAAATCCCGTTATAATAAGGGATAAATTTGTTGATCAAGAGATGAAGGGGAATCTAACTTTCTTATTTATGAGGATTTGGATCATGAAACTATGTATTCTTTCTATTGGCAATTTCCTGGGGGTATGTAGCTATCTGCACACTTCATGTCTTTAAATCCATACAAGTTTTTTGTAGCTCAAAATATCAATCACTTATAAAAATCGTAAAACTTTATGCTAAGAGCAATGGACTGCGATATTTCAGGGTTGCGAATTTCTGAAATATATTTGTGAAGATGAAATTACACATGAACAAAGATTACAATTTTTCTGGCAGGCCCTCTTTATCATAAGATCATGACCCTAAAATGAATTAAAACCTATTTTTGGTGGATTGATTAGTTTTTCAACAATACTTAAGAAAATATTTCTTGAAGATTAATTGCTGCTTTAGATGCTATAAGCGCTATTGTTACATTACTTTTTATGAGATAACTTATATAATGTCTATGTACTAAAATTCATATCACGACTGTTTCTGTTACTGAAGTGTAAATTCCAGCCCATATATTTGAAAGGCCAACTAGGATACCATAGGATTAATAATGTCCATAAAAAATTGATCTATCAATTAAAGCAAACGAAATAACATGATTAACATCTAGATAAACAGACGTTGACATTATGCTACGCAAATATAGCGATTTCAGATATTTAACGCACTTAAGAATTTCTATTTTAAAATTCAACCAATGTGTACTTTCGTTTATTATTTCTTTAATTCCTTTAGCTACATAACCACTTTTCTGTAAAATCTTAAGAGAAACTACTGTTAAGGCTTACCTTGGCATTAGTAAAAGCCCGCTAACCTTGGCGCGCTACTAGAAAAACTTAGATGGTTGCTAATGGCAACAGTTCAGTTTCTGAAACTGTTCTGAGTAGTCGCCATTTTAGTGTTAGTGGTATTGGTCCACTAGTTTCTAAGGTTATATAGTTAACCAAATGACTATAGTGTCATATTGATGGAAATATTTGTATATAATGTACATAAACTTTATTATAGTTAACTTTTGACTAGTCAATTTTATTTCAAGCATTCTACAGTCCACTTATAGTTTACATTCGCATCAACTACTATATTTGAAACTGGCAGTTTTACCATTTCTAATTTAAAATCTAAATAAAACGCGCTGTGACTCATTTGTGCTGTATTTCCAGATACGCTGATTACTTTATAACTAAATCTGATGAGAAACTACTTTTTATGAAGCAGACAAAATATTTTATAAATTCATAGCATGCAATTAATAAGCTATTCCTTTGAATTTCGAATACTGTATGAAAACTGCTTCTTACTCTACTAAAATAATCATAAAACATCCTTGTTCCTTCTTTATTTCAAACAATTCAATTTTAACAATTCAAACATGTTCATTTGAGAGTTTATGCTTAGTACTCAAAGAATCCTAATCTTTCTGTCAAATTTATTTTATGCTTTTTTTCTTTATTTATTCTCTAACAAGATATAGTGCAGCGAATACAAATTATTTTTTCCATGCCTAAATTATTGTTCTAAGTTTTATATGGTGTATTTAAAACATGGTGTGTTTAATTGACACAAAATAAAGAGATCACTACAGGGAATATTTTATTTTTGCTTTATATTTCTCGTGAAAGTTACTTAGCTTCTTTAATTTTATATCTATTTCTCATATTTTAAGACTTTTTATCATGATCGCTGTCTTATCACGAGTTATGAAATAATCTTTATAAATGATACTGTACGCCATGCATGAAACGGAAAATCAGTAGCGAGGTTTCATTAAAAAATACAAAAGAACTAAGTTTTTGTATGTTCTTACTCACAGGCAAAAAAAAATTTCCTGCCTCTCAGACTCTACTTATAATTGTCAAGAAAATTATCTTAATTTCTTTAGATCCCCTAGATTAATTCTTAACGTTTGTTTCAGCATGAAAAAGTACTATAACTAAAAGTAAAACAGCTCGCCTCTATTCGTTTTTTCCCTGTGATAGCTTTGGTATCTAAATAATTTTCAACAAGTTATTCTGCACGTACAGAGAATTATTAATACTGGAGAAATCAATCTGAATAAGTTTTAAATAAGTGTTTGAATGTTTAATCTCATGATAAACAATTCTTCTGAGTACTTTAAATGCTATTTAAATGGTGTGATCTAAAAAAGAGGTAAAATTATTGATTTTCCCTATGATCAGTTTGAACTTTTAAAAATTAATATATCCAAGATATTTGTTTCTTCCAAGATATTTGTTAAAAAATTTACATGGGTTAACACTGAGCTGGGTGAATCCAAAAATGATACTACCTAGCAGCTTTTGCAGCGCAGTGAATTGAAATGTTTATTTTGGCATGAAGCACGCACTAAAATTTAAATAATACGCGTTACAACTGTCAGAATGTTGCCAGTTTTCTAAATTTGTTCAGTGGACCCTGTTACCCGTAACTATAAGTTTGGAATGCCTTCAATAATATTACAATTTTAGTTGATTACCTATGCATATCGTTTAAACATATCAAATTGTGTAAACAATGTATGCACATTGTTTACAAAAATGAAAGACAAAAAATTAATGATATTAATGGTTTTATTATACAGAAAAAAATTCTGAAACTCTGATTTATTAAAAAAATGGGAAATTTATGTAAGCCTTAATTTCAATTAAATTATTAAAAGTTTTTTTTTCAGATTTTGATTTAAGTTATAAACAAGTAGTCTGTAAATTTGACTCATTAATTTTTTATTCAAACTGCTTTAACGGTAAGTATGAGGCTGAAAATACGTATTAAATATGTTTATAAATTAAAAAAATGAAAATAATATATATATATATATATATAATATATATATATATATATATATATATATATATATATATATATATATATATATATATATATATATTATTTTCATATATTATTTTCATATAATTTAAATGAACTAGAAAAGCATAAAATCAATGGTCATGGTAGTTCCTAGGTCATACAGGTAACTCGAAATCTACAAAATATTTCCGTTCTTGTTGATTCGAATTTTCTGCTGCTTCCGATAGAAAATAGTCTTCTAGCTTGAATAACAATTTCCATTGCATTCCAAAGTATATCGAATGTAAATTCCCTCATCTGCAAAGGCCTCACTAACTTTTTTCAGCTCCAATATAGGTCACGAAATAATCAAAAGTAATGACTCAAATGGATAAGTAAAAAGAATAACAAAATTATTCGCACCAACTATTTCTCATACTTTCGAGTGCTTCATTCGAAGGAACTACTAATCAGCATTAAATCTGTTGCTTAGCAATGAGATGGTTTCATTACAAGAGCATCATTCTGGAAACTTATTTCAAAGAAAAGAAAGAATATATTCCTTTAAACATCTGGTAAAGCGAATAGAATTACTTCATTTGTGTTTTCTATATTTTTTTCCAGCTAATGGGCATGTCTCAAATAGAGGTCTCTTGATTGAAGCATGCACAAAATGTCATACCTCTATCGTACTAATAAGGTACGAGGATAAAGAGAAATTTTTCAGTTGAATTTCTGTAGTGTTTTAGCTAATTTTTCTTCTTTAAATTTTCATATAACATCACGTTATAATGGATTACGGAACGAGTCCGAATGCAAATATTTTTTCAAGAGGTTTCGATTTATGTACAATATTTATTCTAATATCCATTTCAAGTATTGGGGTAGACTGCCAAATTGCAGTTCGAAAAATTTTATAGTAAATTTATAAAGATTTCACGGTTATAAAATTTTTAAATCATGTGTTAGCTTTGAGACTCGTTAAAACAACACCCAAATATTGAAAAAAAATTAAATTATGATATTTAATATTATCTGCTACACTTTATATTTTAGCAAAAGTTAGCATTCTTATAACTTTCTACGTAAAGTTTTAAAATTTCTAAAGTGTGTAAAATTTCTAAAATATGTTAAGTAATCGGTAATAGTGTTATTATTGAATGTAAAGTTAAATTTATGAAAATAGCCTTAGCCTCAAAGCCCGTGAGCTTACTGTTTTAATCCTTCGGTTTTTCACGAAGCATGTTTTTAATGTTTTCAGTAGTATTTTGGTGAACTATAATAGAACTAAAGGAATTAGATCTATACTCTAAAAATTTAAAAAAAAAAAAACCTTTGAAGTTGGTAATTCTAGCCATCAAACTTAGTTATCGCACCAGACACGTTAGCCAGCAACAGACTAACGTCCTGCAACAGACACGTTAGTCTAAAATATCTTATGAAAGCTGAATTAAGGGAACTAAGCCTACCAACAGTGATTATGTTGCTAATGTAGTTTTATAAGCCAAAAAGTCTCATTTATCCGTAAATGGTGTCACTTAAACTAGATTCTTTCCTTACATTTTAGGTTAAGTTAAAGAGAAAGTAAATGTATACATTCTCCAAATTCAGTATACTGTTAGGCCTGCTTTTGTTTCCATTACAGCACTGATGTGACTTGGATTCAAAAAGATATCTAAAATCAGCTAAATTTAGTGCAGATAATCCATTTATGAAATACTCCTTTAAATATTTCAAAGCGAGAAAATAATACCCAACTGTTGTGCATGCTTATCTGATATATTCCAAGCACGTGGTATGAGATTTAGATTAGGCAATTGTATAAATCAGGGCAAGAGTAAGAAACTGTTTCGTACTTTCCAAACTATCTTCGAACAACTGAAGCTCGATAAACGTTATCATTTTTATTCCTAAACAGTCAACTAACCGACGTACAAAGTGTCCTAATTGCTGGATGAACTTGATCGATCATATAAGACATTTTACCCTCCAGAAGTATTGGTTGATCCCGACCGCTCAACAGAACATATTGTGAATCGTAATACCGCCTCCAGAACCTTACGCTGGAATGACAAGTCGGGTTTTTATCTTTTTGAAACGCTCGCTACATTGTGTGATTAAAATAGAATGAAACTTTCTCATCGGATCACACTACTCTCTTCCAGTCATCAAATATCTAATTAGGGCGTTCTTCACACCAGTGTAAAAGGATTAATTGCCCAATATTCCCAGTTTCAATAGTTCAATAAATATATTTTTGGCGTAGTTACAAAATAAAAAACGTAATTGTTTGAAAATATTGCAAACCATAAAAGATGCCACATCAAATTAAAAAGAATTTTCCTAACGCTTAAATGATGCATATTATTATTAGTTTTATGCTAAACAGCTCTGCAACTCTTCTACAACTCTTCCCATGTCGAAATCGGTTATAATATTTACTTAAAATCATACCCATCTCAATGTTTGTGATACGCAATCTTTTTGATTGAAAGAAAGTTTCCCCGATTCTGAGCAATAAAATCGGGGGTCTCTTAAGTGTCAGCCGGGAAATTTCACACGCGAAAATCTTAACGCTAGAAGTGCGAATGAATAAAAAATCACAGTTCCAAACAATCGGGAAGATGATGGAAACCATGCAACTCAAAATCTAAGTTAGAAATTCTGCTTCTTTGCATCAGCAATTTTGTTCTAGCTGCACATTAAATTTAAGAACCTTGACAATAGATCTAATGGTCGTATCAGCTGTGGACCGAAATATTATTGGGGATACATTAGGCATCAAAAAGAAGACGATTTGCTATTTCAACGAATCATTTAGCATATGGGTCACATAAGTATCAAAGCACGAGATACTAGCAGCAGAGGGCATTTTGTGGCAAGAGGGCATTGTATGTAATTTTCTCAATTTTGAGTTCTCTAAACTGTGCAACACAAATCGATGAAGATAGGTTTTATTCCACTGTGTCCTATATATACTGAAAAATGTTAGTCACTAGTTCTTCTTATCGATCTGTGTTGATTCCCACCATCTCGCTGGTTATGGCATGCTTTGGAGGACATAATAATGGCAAAAACTGTGTTCATAGCTGCTGCTTCCCCACCCCCTCATAGATGCCTATCTTTCTATTTTAACTACAAGTTCTTACAAGGGTATGTTTTAAACAGCTTTACCAACTTTTGCTGTACAAATCGCGAGAGGCAGGTTTCATTTTTTTCTGCTGAGTTGATTGAAAATCTTATGGAAGGAGTAAAAATTTATTGAAATTCTATTTATGGAATATTGTATAACCACCCACATATTTTACCACTCTATCATATTATGGAACAATTAATGAAGGTGTAACCTAGGTACATAACTGCTGGGTACCCCAGAAATGCCTATTTTATTGTATGTACATCACGACGTATCATTCGAAGACAGTCGACAAATTCTGGTCTCTTGGGTGGAAACAGGGATATGTTTTCTTTTGGGGCTGTAATAAGCATATGTGATGCACTTTTCGCAAGAAATAAATATCAAATTCGTATGCATATATCACATCAGCGTTCTGCTCCAGACATAACTAGGGTGTGGGTCACGACTAGAGTTTTCGATTTTGAGCAAATTTTTTAAAACCCGGGTTTCGGGTTTGACGGGTATTTTTATTTAAAACCCGGGTTTTGCCGGGTTTGCTTGGTTGGTTCCAGGGGTCAATAGAAAAGAACTAAAATAATAAATAGTTTATTAGAAGCATTTAATTTATTCAAGAATTTCAAATGTAAAAAATGACAGCAAATAAATTTAATGTTAATAAATATATACATATATGTATAACATAAATAAAAATGGTGCAAATAACTCATTTTTTATAAAACTGCCTTATAACCATCATTGTACTCAACGTATCATCGAGTCGGCTTCTGAGTTTATTAGCAAAGAGACCCATTACAGAAAATGCTCGTTCTGCTTCCACCGAAGTTGGTCGAAATGTTGTTAAAGACCTGAAAAGTTTATAGACTAAACACACCCAAACACAAACCATAGAAAGCAGGCATGGTGGTGTAGCTGAAGTATTGCGCTAACGTACGTGCTGCTGGGATTCCCCAACTCAAAAACTTTAGTAAAATATAGCTATGGCGTACGACGACGCCAATATATCTCCATCTCACTTCGTCTCGTATTTTTTATTCATTTGTTTGAGAGCCGTACCAGAAGTCCGACTTGTTAAATTCGGTCTTGGTTCCAAATTAAGGAATACAATTGGTATTCTACTGTATTAGATAAATAACTGATTCCCCAGATTTACATTAAAAATTCCCCGGGTTTCGGGTTCTTAAAATCTTTGAAAAACCCGAGTTTTCGGGTTCGGGGAAACCCGGGTCAAAAACCCTAGTCACGACAACAGACATTCGCTTTGCATAATGAGCAGATGTTACATTTGTCTGGCCTGCTATGGCCATACAAATCTAATACCAAGGATTTGCGTTTTAACCAACCCTCAGTTTTCAGATGCACAGGTTTTTACGAACTAATTTGCTGGCCCCGAAAAATCTCTCATAGAACTAATGTTAATTTTAATCCTGATTTATGATCTGAAAAGGTACATTCGCTCTCTTTCTTATTGTAACTTAATTTCAACCATTTTTCTTCGCCCGCTAGCCAGAAAGGGTTAACATATTTATATCCCATTTTGAAACCTATGTTTAAAGAACAAAATCTTATGCTTAAGGAAGCTCCATAACTTTTAATATGAAACCTCTAAAGGGAACTGCCATCTACAGATACAAATGAGGGTTTAAGATAAGGCAAAATCAGGGATTTTTTAGAACTGATATTTAAAAAAGGTTGGTACTTAATGAATTTTTTAATTGGTTTAATGCCATTCTCATTTACGATTTAACGAACTTCTTTTGTTCTTGCGGTTGGTAAATTCGAGTGTCTAGAGCAGTACTTTATAGCCTATTATCGGATTTCTAGTCATCAAAGACAGTCTATTAGCAGCCTATGATACAAACAATGCACGTGCTCTTTGGAGGTGCGTAATACATGCCAGTTATATATATATATATATATATATATATATATATATATATATATATATATATATATATATATATATATATATATATATATATATATATATATATATATATATATATATATATATATATATATATATATATATATATATATATATATATACGTTTGTTTTACGCATTATTCAAATATATAAATGAGTGCTATTTAAAAAGTTAAAAATTATTATGCATTTAAAAACACAAAATAGGAACAATTTTTCGCATTTCTATGCTGTGCATAGTTTCTTAATTTCAACATACAAAAATCCAATTGAAAGTACTGTCAAATTTAGCATTTACTAAACATAAAGATGTAATAAACATCTGCTAAAATCCGCATGTGTTTAAAATAAGCTTAACGATATGGAATATATTACAATGAATAACTTTGGCCCAGTTTATCTCCGTCATTAAGAGCTTTAACAAGCTAAGATAAATGACTTGAAAATGGGACAAGGTGTTGTAAGAAAAAGAAAACTCTATCCTCTCGCGGAATTCTATAAAATCTTCTCATTTTGTAAGAATATATGTAGGAAATTAAAACTTTTAAAGTTTGGGGAATTATAAAGAAATCCCCGCTACGTAACATTTCCTTAAAATTACTTCGAAAATGTTCAAGATTGAGGCGTCAAAAAAATCTCCCATTTCCTCGTTTGCGTTTTTGTTATTTTGTAATTCCATAATTTATCCAAAATGACTAAGGCCACAAATGAATAGTAAATTAATACAGCAGGAGCAAAAATCGTAGTTCAAAATACGAAATCAGTTTATCCTAGTTGATTTTAGTATTTGTAGTCTTCCTTTTCTTTGGAACGTTCTCGCGGAGCATTTAATACTTAACTTGCGTAAAACCATAGACAAATTTACAGGATAATAATACTGCAATTGTTTCGTTTTATCAAAAACTGATGATGGACATGAAAAAAAGTAAATATTCATTCACAAAAAAATAAACGTGTATGAAAAATGAACTTTTAGGACAAGAGAGTCTAAAAAACTCGTAGTAAATTTCTAGGACCGAAAAAATTTTTAATTACAATGTGTGAGTTGGTTTTCGGATATTAAAGCTCTCAAGACCTTTTTATCATATAATACAGAAAATAATTTTTATATTTCAGGTTTTAAAAATAATCGGCATTAAACCGAAAAACTTGGGAAAATTGTTGTAGGTAAGTAATGAAGGTGCTGCATGTAAAAGCAAGCACGGATTCATATAGAAAATACATATCTCAGATAAGAACTTCTTGAGAAAGAGAATCTATTGATATCTTTGTAAATTTCTAGAATCGAGAACAAAGAGATTGTATATGTTAATAGTAATTGGGAATAAATAGGAGTTATATTTATATAAATAATATTATCAAAATTATATAACTGAATTTATAAAAAAAATTTAACTTTTTTTATAAAATACTTCGTCTGGTCATATGAATAACGTTAAGGAAAATGATTCCGATTTAAAAAAAATACAACATTGAAGTTTGGGTAAATTTATCGAGTCAAAATGTTATAATAGAAGAAACTCTTATCCAAATAAAAATGGAAACATCTGGAGTCAAACCTCTGTAGTGTTGACAAAAGACTTAGTCCCCATACAAGCATTGCATTCAATATCGGTTGATAGAAAACTGATACAGATGGAAATTTTTTATTTTACATTCACCTTCGGATACTAAATATGGTACTAACAGAAATCGAAAGTATTGAACAAAATACACTCGATTTATCCTCATTTATGCTATTTTAAGGATGCTTTAGTAATTCCTTATTTAAATTATTAAAAGCATAGCCGTCAATTTTCATTCCAGAACTTTTCCTTCATTATATACACTCATGGACAAAAAAATTAGCGCACCGGGAAATAATTGCGGGATCGTAACGAAACTTGCAATGAAGGTACATGTCGGGGAGATATGCAAATGATTAGAAATGCAGCGTGATTGCGTATTACGTATAGCCGGTAGAGGGCGTTGAACATCGTACTCTGTAGAGTATAAAACAGGTAACCAAAGCTTGTTTGAGTGTGCTGAATCATTTACAAAGGAAGAGCTGAGATAGACACGCCATTACGCCGTGTTCGAAGACAATATAAGCAGTTGTCGCAGTTTGAGAGGAGGAGAATCGTCGGGATGATGAAAGCTGGGTGGTCAGCTAGGCGAGTAGCTCGTCAATTAAACCGCTCTGATTGTGTTGTGAGGAGGTGTTGGGACCAGTGGACCCAAGAGATGTCATGTACACGAAGACCAGGCTCAGGACGCCCTCGACAGACCAGTCGTCGAGAAGACCGCCACATCGTAAGAAATGCACGCGTACAGCCAACTGCTTCATCGGCCGCCATCCAGGCACATGTAGCACATTCACTAGGGGCTTCTGTGTCTTCTCGAACCATACGAAGGCGCCTGGCTGAAGGACAGTTGCTATCGCGGCGCCCATTACGTGTGCTGCCCTTGACGCCCACCCATCGACGCCTCCGTTTGGAGTTTTGCCGCGCACGAGGAAACTGGACTGCAGCGGAATGGAACCAGGACGTCTTTAGCGACGAATCCAGATTCAATCTCGGCAGTGATGACAATCGTGTTTGTGTGTGGAGAGCCCGTGGTGAACGCTTCAATCCTACCTTTGCTGTACAGCGACACATCGCTACCACAGCTGGTGTGATGGTATGGGGTGCCATTGCCTACAATACACGGTCACCCCTAGTATTGTTCCGTGGCACCATGACAGCCCAGCGGTATGTTCATGAAATCCTGCAACCACATGTGTTGCCACTCATGCAACGGCTCCCAGGAGCCATTTTTCAACAAGACAATGCTCGGCCTCATACAGCAAGGGTGTCACAAGACTGTCTCCGCACTGTTACTACCCTTCCTTGGCCTGCCCGATCCCCAGATTTGTCTCCAATCGAGCATATCTGGGATCATTTGGGACGACGAGTTGGGCATCCCACGAGTTTGAACGAACTAGAGGCAAGGTTACAGCAAATATGGAACAAAATGTCTCAAGACATCATACAGAACTTGTATGACTCAATGCCCGATCGTATCGCATCGTGCATTCGCGCTAGAGGGGGTCCAACAGAGTATTAACTCCTTCGTTCTTTTGCCTTTTTCTCTGAAATAAATTATCCTTTTTCTTTGATTTTCTTATCATTTACTTATATCAAAGTAGTCATTACGTATGTAAAATTTCGTTTCATTTTGACGACTCCTTCTTGGTGCGCTAATTTTTTTGTCCATGAGTGTATTTTCTACTCTAGGGCGTGCATAGAATAATAGATTTAATACTTTAACAATATTATCGTTCTAAACATATTTCTGGTAACATATATCGTCTAATTTTTAGTTAAAAATGAAATGACAGTAATAAATAACTGTTTAGTTAAAAAATAAAATCTGTGACTTTATCAGTAACGGGAAGAAAACCTTTCTCGAGTTCATTTGCTTTTATCATTAATAAAATATGAATAACGTTTTAAATTTGCATAAAAAAGGAATCGAGCGCACTCGATACCTTAAATGATACTATATTATTAGTTTGCTTAATACTCCATGAAAAAGATTATTTAAAAACAGGATCCCAATTCTCGATTTTGAGAAGAAGCAGAAATTTATAAAAAAAAAATAGAAGCGCAACTTACAAGACCGTTCAAAAAGCTTTATTGCTTCGGTTAAATGGTGCTGTACATAGATGGTCCGTAATATTACGCTATACTGACTCCCACTGATAGCGAATGCAAATGAACTGACAAGTCTTGTGAATATTTTTGTAATGATTGATGGCAGTTGATAGCTTTTAGACTACGAAATATTTCTTATTAAACTATATGCATTTACATTTTGCACTGTTCTGGAAAAAATGTGCCCAAATGTCATGTAGGGTTCCATTTTCCCACGATTCGAAAATTGGTTAATTCGAATCTCTTCCTTTATCTGTATGAGTTTGAATTACTTAACGTCTTTTTCTTTTCTTTGTATGTGTTTAACTTTACAAGCAATTATTAAAACGAATAAACATTGAGGCAAGATCGAATATAATTTAATGAATACAAACACAACTGAAATGAAACAGAACATTTAACACATATTTATAGAATTTTTCCCGATTATCTGAGAAAATACGTGTGTAAACGAATCCTCTATCTTCTCCTGGAAGATTCGTTGTTTGGTTCGTGCAAGAAATAAATCACTTGGCAAAATAACTGATGAAACACAAAACAAAAACATTAATCTGACTAAATAAGGTGGGAAGCTCAAACTTTAAGATTTCTAACTTCAATATCTATATCTACGAGTATTAAACCCTCAACACAATATTCTTTATTTTCCTCGATTAAACTTTCCTGACCACGGATTCCCTAAAATAATCTCAACTAACACCTCCCGTGCCTGTTTTCTGCATGGGACACTCACGCCAACACGGCCTTTCCGTCTCGTGGCTAAAAACCTGCGTACAGACCACACTCTTAACTCCCCTTAGGATCGTTGAACTTCCCTCGCGTCCGTTGCGTCCCTCGCACCCCTTCCAACAATGAATGCGCTACAGAGGGTCACTAACGGTGTTCCTGGAAACACGAAGCAGGCGCTGGGAGAGGAACACAATTCTGATATCACTACACCCCCGGCGCAAGATAAGTGTTAGGGTAATAACACAAACACGGATCTGACCTAAACAGAAACCATATCAGAATTGAGCTTCCACAGGAGTTATACAACAGGTACATACAAAAACAACATTTATAAATTCACAGATAAAAATCCTAAATAACATATCAAATAATGATCATAAATTCACTGTAAAATAGAAGCATATTAGATAAACACATTTTACAAACATATCATCTCATCTAAAATTTATACTCGAGTATTCCATATTAGATACCTTGAAAATTAAAAAAAATATATAATGGAAGAATTATAAGAGTCAATAATAAACGTAATAAAAGTCTTATGCACTTATCCTAAAAGAGTCTGGAAAGAGCATCAGCGTTATTCAGCTGAGCACCAGGACAGTGTTTAACGTTGACATTGTATTTTTGCAACGCGATTGCCCAACGTTGTAATCTCGCAGATTGTGGAGCACATTTTGTCAAGAATGTCAATGGGTTGTGGTCGGTCTGAAGTTCAATTTCCGCACCAAAAATCCAAGTCTCGAACTTCTTCAACCCCCACACGACGGCGTAGGATTCACGTTCTATAGTTGACCAAGACTGTTGGGCCTTAGTCAATTTTTGGCTGGCAAAAGATATTGGACATTTCTTTTCCTGATACCGCTGAGATAAACATGCAGAAATTCCAATTTGTAACGCATCAGTTTGGATTATGAAAGGTTGCCCTAATATAGGTGTATAAAGTGCTGGAGCTTCCATTAGCGCTGTTTTAAGCAGATGGAACACTTTGTCGTGAATTTTTGACCAGGGTAACATTTCAGGAACCTTCTTTTTAGTGAGCTCCGTAAGTGGGTAAACTACTTCAGAATAGTTGGGTATGTACTCCTTATAATAGTTCCATAAACCCAAGAGACTTCTCAATTGTTTCTTCGTCATGGGTCTGGGAAGCTGTGAAATAGCCTGTACTTTATCAGGGTCCGTTCGACGTTTTCCGGAGCCAATCATATGTCCGAGGTACTTGATCTCAGACTTAGCGAACGAACATTTCTTGATGTTTATGGTGAAACCTAACCTTTCCAGTTCTGTAAAGACAGTAGCCAAATGTTTCATATGCGTTTTCCAATCGTCCGAGAAGATGGCTATGTCATCTATATACGCCCTTGCAAAATCTCGATATTTTGATAAGGCGCTATTCATCTCTCTTTGGAAGGTTCCAGCAGCGTTTTTCAATCCAAATGGCATCACCTTGAAACGATACTCTCCTCTGTGTGTTTTGAAAGATGTTAAGTCTCTACTCTCTTCTGCCATTGGTATTGCCCAGTAACCTTTCAATAAATCGAGAGTTGTGATAACTTTCGCCTTCCCGATGTGGTTAATTAATTGAACCGCTTCTTCCATAGGAAAATCATCCGCCACAGTAACGGAATTAAGAGAACGAAAGTCTATGCATAGTCGAATAGTTCCATCCTTTTTGCTTACACATACTACTGGATGTGCAATTTCAGCGAAACTCTCTTCAATCAAACCCAAGGATAAAAGTTCTATCTGTTCATCTACTTTACCCTTAAGCGATTCTGGGATTCTGTATACATAGGGTTTCTTTCGCAGTTGGTCTGGAATCAGTTTAATTTTGTGCTCTCCCACTTTCGCAACACGGACATTTCCACTGAACACGGACCTGTGCTTTCTCAACAAATTTTTAATTTGTTCTTGCTGAGGATCATTAAGATGATTGAATTGTTTACTCGAGAGCACTTCTTCGATATTTATATCTTTGACGGATTTGGGAGTGGGGTGTATTTCTCCAAACTCTTCCTCGTGTTCAAAAATTACTCCGACCGCGTTCACTCTGGGATGATATTTCCTGATTTTATTCACGTGAATTTGCTTTATGCTAACTTCAGGTAATTTAACTTTGTAAGAATGCGGAGGACAAAATTGTGCAATTTCTACAGGACCTGTCCACCGTGCATAGATTTTGTTACTCGAATCCGGAATAAGTAAAAGGACTTGATCTCCTACTGCAAAGTTTCTTACTGAAGATCTGCGATTGAAATATTCAGCCTACGCTTTCTGTTTATCATTTGCTGTCAGTGCTGCTTGCTCTGCTGTCGTTTCCATCCTAGTTATAAGATCCTGCAGATAGTCTATGGCTGATTTAGACATATTAAGTGGAAGTGAAATTTCACCTGCCCAAGTAGATTTTAAGATAGCAAGAGGTCATCGTGCCTCCCTTCCATACAGAAGTCGAAATGGAGATACCCCGGTTGTGCAGTTTGGTACTTCCCTGTACGCAAAAAGCAAGAAAGGAATTTGTCTATCCCAATTTCTAGGATCTTCTCGAATGACATGGTGAAGCATTTTCTTTAGGACTTTATTCCATCGTTCAATCAGTCCGTTACTCGCAGCATATCCTGGACAGCTGAATCTAGGAGCTGCGCCTATGCGCTTCACAATTCCTGGGATTCACTTCCTCCGTTAAGGAGGAAGTGAAATTAGTCCCTTGATCACTGGCGATAATATTTGGTATTCCAGTTCTGGAGAATACTTGAAGCAAAGCTTCGCAAGCTGATTTTGCACTAAGGGAACGCATGGGAACTGCTTCCGGCCAACGCGAATGCTGATACATGATACAAAGCACATATTTATGGCCCCTTCCCGATGGCGGTTCTATCGGTCCGATTACGTCTATATTTACAATTTCAAATGGAAGTTCTGGCCTCGAAACCGGAGTTATTGGTGCCCTGTCACTTACTTTTTCCAGACTCCTCAACTGACAACTTCCGCAACTTTTGCAAAATTCCCCGATATCTTGTGACATAAGTGGCCAATAAAAACTATATCGGATGCGTTCTTTTGTTTTGCTTACCCTCATGTGTGCCCCAAATACTGATTGATGAGCTAATTCTAAAACTCTTTTACGCCTATTTTCAGGTAAAACTAATTGAAAAACTGGCTCTCCCAATATTTTATCTTTGTGATATATTAAATCATCAACTAAAACAAAATGACCCTTATTTTGTGACAATTCCCTGCGAACGGTTTCTAAAGTTTTACATTCCATTTGTTCTTTCTTCAATTTTTGTGCATTTGAATTTTCATATACCACCCCTTTTTGCCAATTTTCATCTACTCTCTCAACATTAATGCTCGAACACTGACTCTCGTCGCCCATTTCCTCCATCGAAAACATATTCTCCACTCCCTCTTCATATTCTACTGTAACATCTTTCCTTCACTTTCCCGATTCCTAATTCCATTTTTTACTTCGTTATTGTTTTCCTCGATTAAACTTTCCTCACCACGGATTCCCTAAAATAATCTCAACTAACAGCTCCCGTGCCTGTTTTCTGCATGGGACACTCACGCCAACACGGCCTTGCCGTCTCGTGGCTAAAAACCTTCTGCGTACAGACCACACTCTTAACTCCCCTTAGGGTCGTTGAACTTACTCCCTCGCACCCCTTCCAACAAGGAATGCGCTACAGTGGGTCACTAATGGTGTTCCTGGAAACACGAAGCAGGCGCTGGGAGAGGAACGCAATTCTGATATCACTACAACGTGGACGTTTTTGAACCATAAAAGGTCTTGCTTACTTTTAGTTAAAGCAATAACCTCAGCTTCAGTTGACGACAATGTAACTGATTTTTGCTTATTACAACATCACAGAACAGGCATGTTATAAAACATCAAAATATAACTTGTTACTGATTTTATGTCATCTGTATTTGATCCCCAATCAGCATCAACATACATGGATAAATTCAGATCAAAATTCTGTTTATTATACACGAGTTTCAGACAAAGTTCCCTTTAAATATCTTAAAATTTTCTTTAATGCAGTCCATGCAATATCAGTAGGACTTTCTTGCATTTGACTCAAACAATTTACTGCATACAAAATATCAAGTCATGAAGCATATGATAAATACAATAAGCAACCAATAAGTTCACGGTATGGACCATTAAAGGGTTATCCATTTTTGAAATCAGAAGGAATAGATTTAGGAGAAATAGGAATATCACAAGGTCTACATTCGAGCATATTAAACTTATTGAACAGTTTTATTACATAAGATTCTTGATCCATTATCAAACTATCTGACGTGAATTTCATTCAAATACCAAGAAATTCTGAAATACTTTCAGACTTCGACATGTGGAACTCTTTAGAGAGTAAAGAAATAATTACCTTAGTTTCATTAACATTTGAACCTGCAATTAATAAATCATCTACATAGAGAGCAATAATAATTTTATGATTATTACTGTAGCGAACAAATACAAGGTTTATAATCAAGAGATTTAAAATTTAATTTTGAAATAAATTCATGAAACCTTTCAAACCATTGGCGAGGGGCCTGTTTTAGGCCGCATAAACTCTTTTTAAGTTTGCATTTTCGTCCACTATTATCATCATAGCCCTGGGGTTGATCCATAAAAACAAGTTCATTTAACTTACCATCCAGGAACGCAGTTTTTACATCCAAAACAAATGCAGGTAAATCTTTACAAGCACCAAAGGTAAAGATGACATACTTATTTCAGGAGGAAAAGTTTCACTATAATCTAGTCGTTCCTTTTGCATAAAGCCAAAAGACGCGCTTTATATCGACCATCTCTTTTCGTGATAAACACCCACTTGCAGGAAATTGCTTTCATATCAGGTGGTAGAGTTTCAAGATCCCAGACTTGAAATTGATTTTCAAGCTTTCAATTTCTTCCTCCATAGTTCTCTTCCACAAACGTTGATCATCAACGGAAAGAGATTTCAGATCATCAAAAGAAAAAGTTTTTTGTTGACAAAGTAGCGCTTCAAACACTTCAGGATCTGGGTATCGGATAGGTTGTTTTCTTAACCTCTCAGATTTTCTTGTTTCATCCTCTTTCTTTTCATCATCATCAAATTCTTCACTAGAACTTTCCTGAACTTTTCCTAGTTTAATTTCAATCTCAGGGAGTTCAGGACTTTCTACGACGTATCTTTTCGTGTTGATATTTTCCTTTTTCTCTTCATCGAATTTTACATTTCTCGATAATGTTATGCGCTTTGTATCAGGATCCATCAATCTATATCCCATTGAAGAATAGCCTATAAAGATCATAGGTTTAGATTTATCATCAAGTTTCTTTCGACGAACGGAAGGAACTAACATACAGGCACAGCATCCAAAAACACGTAAATGCTTCAAATCAGGATCTTCTCCATATTTTAGATAGTACGGTGTATGGTTGTCAATAGAGCTGCTTGGCATTCGATTTTTCAAATTAGCCGCTGTAAGAACAGCTTGGCCCCAAAATGTCTTTGGTAAATTTGCATCGGCAGTTAGAGCTCTTCCATTATCAAGGAGTGATCTGTCAGCTCTCTTAGCCACTCCATTTAAAGAAGGTGTGTATGGAGGAACTGAATCAATCACTACACCAATATCCCTAGTAAATTTTAAAAAGTCATTAGTTAAATATTCTTTGGCGTTATCACATCTTATCTTCTTAACTGTAGGATTAGCTTTCACGAAAACTTTCATTTCTTCGGAAACTTTGCTTTCATTTTTCAATAAACGTATTTCAGTAAAGCGTGAAAAATCATCGATGATAGTCATAAAATAACATTCACCAGAAAAAGGTTTTAGATCAACAGGACCACAGACATCAGAATGAATTGTAACCATAGAGTTAGTTTCTCTTTTTTTCGGTCATTTTCCTATTGGTGTTTCACTTTGCTTTGCTCGAACCCAAATATACCAAAACGAAAACGGTGTCGGTAGTTTCATGTCTTTCAAAACTTTATCACTTTGATGACCCAAACGACGATGCCACAGTTCGGAATCACATTCTTTTGACTTGATAACAGTTTCACATTCATGTACAAAGGTATATTGACCATTCGAATCACGTTCACCAAAACAAAAACATTTTCTTCCTTTTTCAATAAAAGCTTTCTCATTCTTGAAGATAACCGCATAATTTGCATTTTCAATTTTTATAACGGATATTAATTGTCCATTTAAATCGGGAACATACAGCACATCAAGGAGAGTAATTTCCATTCCGTTTGATAGTTTCCCGACAATATTTCCTACACCTTTATGTGTCGTAAACTTTGACGCACACTTAATAGTTCCAGAAGAAGGCATTAAAGACATAAAATATTTCTCATTAGAACCCGTGTGAGAAGTCGCCCCGGAGTCAATTATGAATTCATTATTTCTAACATTTCCGACTACAAATGACACAGCTGAAGCGGCGCATATTTCTTAATTTGACTGTTTAACAGCTCTACAATCACGTTTGAAATGTCCTGTTTTACTAAAATTAAAACAGATAATTTTTCTTCTACAAAATTTCTCTGTGTGGCCATTCTGTTTGCATATTTTGCAAAAGAATGCCTTGTGAGTTGACACAAATGCCATGTTATTATTTGCAGACTTAAAATGCGCTTTTTCTTTCCACGAATCATGTAGAAGTGATTCAGCATCTCTCAGTCTTTGTGTAATAAAATCCAGGGTTAAATTACATTCGGTTGATTTTCTAAGGCAGTCTTAACATTTTCAAATTCTTGAGGAAGTGAAATCCAAATATAAACAATCGTATCGGTTTCATTAACCTCAGCACCCGAGAGTTTAAGATCCGAGATTAATTTATTTATCTCATCAATATGACTTCTCATAGATACTTCACGAGTTTTCTTAATAGTTGCCAGTCTTTTTCTAATCAAAATTTGATTCACTGCACGTTTTGTATCACATGTTCTTTCTAATTTCTTCCAAATTTCACACGCAGTGGTTTCATCTTGAAACGATGTCCTGAAGCAAAAAAGACATATGCTTTATTATTATCACTGAGCAGCTATAATAATTAAGTATATGCCTTTTTCGCTCCCACAATATTAGCAGCGATACTTTGATCAGGTTCTTTTTCTAGAAAGTCATCTAAATCTTTAGCAGCATAAATAGCTATAACTCGTCGATTCCAAATAGAAAAGTTTTTACTTTCGCCTTCAAAAACCGAGATTCCATAAAGTTCCTTTCCCGAACACTTTCTGTGCAATTGAAAACAAATCAAAAGCAAACGAAGCTACTTCACTTCAAAACCAAACCGCAACAGAATAAAAAAAAGACGAGGTGATCGACAGTCTGTCACCAAGCTCTGCTATTAAAATGAATAAATATTGAGTCAGGATCGAATATAATTTAACCCTTCAGTGTGTACAAAGTGCAACATTTTCGTAATTTTGAATGGTTTGTTTTGACATGTAAGGTTTGAATGTTCTAAGCAGTTTCTATTTATAGCTACACCCTTTCTAATGCAGGTCTGATTTTCTGACCCTTGTATTCCTTTTATTGTTAGTCGTGATTTAACCGTGGTAAACCAGCGAATACACTGGATTATACACTGCTAAAAAAAATTAGGGGAGCAAGCAAAGAAGTTAAGAAAACCGTGCCAGACAGCCACGAATTGCCATAAAATGGATAGTGCAGTCGTATCAATGCGCAATACAGAAAAAAAGACGTAAAAAAATTTGTAATTAAGCTTTAATTCTTTGAAAATATGGAAAATCATGAAAAGATGATTTAGGGCAACAATTTGGTTACATGTAAACGATAAAAAAAAGTATTGTTTAGAAATGATGTAAGATTTTTAATATGGCGTGTGGTCTCCTCGAACAGCTAAGACTGCTGCACACCTGTTTTCCAAGGATGCGATGATGTTATCGATAACACTTTGGGAAATACTGTTCCACTCCTCAAGAAGTGCAATCTCCAAGTCTCGGAGAGTAAAAGGAGGCCTTGGTCTCGCAGCAATGCGTCGTCCGAGCATGTTCCAAACATGCTCGATTGGATTCAAGTCAGGAGAGCATGCTGGCCATTCCATACGCTGTATTGTTTCAGCTTCAAGCATGTTTTCCACAAGACGAGCTCTATGCGGTCTGGCATTATCATGCTGCAAAACAAAGGAATCTCCAATGGCTTCAGCGTAAGGTATGACATGAGGTCTCAATATCTCTTCTGCATACCTTCGGGCCGTTAAAGTACCATTCCGAATGATATGCAGGTCCGTACGTCCACCTATGCTGATTCCATCCCATACCATAAAACCAGCTCGTCTGTATTGTGACCTTTCACGAACGAATGTGGGGTTATTTCGAGTGCCCCTTTCCCTCCATACCAAAACACGTCGGGTGTCACACTCCAGACTGAATCGGGACTCGTCTGTAAACAGCACTTGGCTCCAAACATGTTGCTCCCAATCTCGATGTTCAGCAGCCCATCTTCTTCGGGCCGCACGGTGGCGTGAGGTCAACGAAATGCAGACCATTGGCCTACGTGCGTAGAGACCTCCCTGACGAAGCTTATTACGTACTGTTTGGCTGGACACCCTTCGTCCTGTTGCCAAGAGAAACTGTCTTTGCATTTGAGTAGCATTGTCTGTTCTGTTTCGGCGAGCTATTATCAGTATATACCGGTCATCAGTTGCTGTAGTAGCGTGTGACCGACCTTGCTCTGGTCGACGTCTAACATTCCGTTTCTTGGAATTGATTCCACAACCTTGCAACGACACTTCTGGCGACTCCAACAGCGTCCGCGACACTATGTTGTGTTTGCCCGGATTCAAGTCTGCCTATAATTCGCCATGCCATGGATTCTGGTAAATCACGTTGTTGAGACATTTTCAAGTCACCTTTTCTCAAAAAGAATAACCGAGCAATGGAATTTCACAGTTAAGGCAGTGAAACAGACGTTTCTGCAACATCCCGATTTCCGCCCTTATGTTATTTTTCTGGTTTTTGACGTCATGAACTTTGATTTGCATATGAAGTTTTCTTCTTCTGTTTCCTGCGAGGCTTTAAATTATGGATGATTTATTTTATGTTACTTATCGGTGTAAGTATTTGTGTAATTTCGTTAAAACCATGTGCAACCAAAATTGTTTTGAGCAGTGTAATACGACAAAAGCCGGAGTTGATATAGTCGATTAAATGTGCAGCTATTACACGGTATCCCGCATATCATGAAGATGGACAATGTCAATCTTTTGTAGGTTTTTGGACATAAATAGGAAGTTGTCTTTCGCAAGTTGTCTTTAGATCCAATAAACCGGACAGTTTTGAAATAAGGTGATTGTATCTGCATTCTTTGGACTTTAATTATAAATATATCTCAATATGTCGACATTTTTTATCTTGTCATAAAACGCAGAATTATTATTTTCAATTTGAAAAAAAAAATAGTTTATTACAAAAGGAATAACCAATGTTGAAAGAGGCGTTGCACTTTGTACCACGCGCGCCTGCTGGTGTTCCAAAAATTGGTGAGACCGCTGAAGGGTTAATGAGAGTTGCAATAACAGTACAAACACAACTGAACTGAAACAGAACATTTAATATATATTTATAGAGTTTCCAAATACGCGGACGTAAAAGAAAACATGATAACTAGAAGAACCAATCACAATAAAGCAAACAATTGAATGACATTAGAATAGGATGACGCAATGTAATGCTTGAATTCCATTACTCTAACAGCAATATCTGAGAATATCAAGTGTAGCCTAGTCATTCTGTAAACGAATGTACCATGTGCGTCTTGATTTGCCCGTTCTAATAGATATTCTGTACTTGGCGATTTCAGGCACGTTCAAGGCCCTCTAACACCGACGATTCACCAAGTTCTTCCGGGGTTTTTCGGGAAATTTTGAAAGACTGCATTTGGAATTTTTTTATTTAATACTAAAACTAGATCTCGGTTGATGGGGACAGCAGTAAAGAGACTCTGTGCTCGCCAAAAATAATCCACAAATTAGTTCCATTTACTGAAACTTAACATTAAAACTACACCTTTACTTAGGATACCAGGCATCGATTTTTTCAGGTTTATCACCATCGTCTCCCATTTATTTTTTATTTCATTATTTATTTATTTTTTATGTTATTCACCTTTCATCTCCAAACTCACAATTAACGACTACTTTTCAGTTTGTATAACCGTCATTTATTCGCTTAATTTGCTCATCTGCAATTCAACCTTATGTTGGTTAGATGTGTGTGTGGTAAAGGGAATGTGTCTTTTAAACGAAACTTTTAACTCTATTTGGGCAAAAACGAGCAAAGAAAAATAGACCCTTCATATCCTTTGTTGAATCTGGTATTATTCTAATATAGCCTCATTCAATGTTGAATCTGTGATTATTCTAATACAGCGAATATCAATCTCATTCATTTCATAAAAGTTTATTTATATTTTATTAAATTAAAATTGATTTAAATCTTTATATTCAAATACTTTTGCTCAGATATACCATCAGCATTGGACTGTCATTTTTATAAATACATTAAAGCTGTAAGTTAGTCCACCCAGGAGAAGCTGTTTCATATACGCCCATAAAATAATACGAAATATGTCATACGTTGATACATTCATATGTCTAAATATATAAGATGATAATTGTTTTAACAGACATGTCTGTAAATACGTCATTCTTAAGCACCCATTAGTTTAATTCCTTATATTCATTTAATTTGATAACGTTTTTTCATTCCTTATTTAGTTTTCTCGTATAAAATACTACATACTCTGTGCCTTGAATGTACTGTGTGAACCGAAGACTAGTCAGCTTAGATTTTTAACTTAATATTCTTCAATTCCTGTGAGGTTCTATTTGATATCAACCAAACGTCGGGATTTTTTATAACTTTTAGTCTAAACATCTGAAAAAGCCAGTACTCTTATCCTTTTGGAAGCAGATTTCTAAAATATTTTCTAGTACTTGTTAAATTGATGAAAAAACACTTTATGAAACACTGCATGAAAAAACAGGCTATTGATAACCCTAATCAACATTTCATGAAAGTTCATTAAGTCTTTCTCCGAAAAGAATCAATGTCTGATACTCAAAGTAACGGTGCAGTTTTATTATGGGGACCAGACATATTTTTTTCGTGCAAATCACCATAGTTCCCTATTTGTTTCTTAATTCACTGATTTTTAAAATTCTTCACCCTTCCTCTTCAAATCTACCATTAACAACTATTAGAATTTTTTTTAATGTTGGATTATACAGCTGTATTTGTCTTGAATGATGAGTTTAGAGATTAGTTCGTTTTAAAGCAATTTAGACGAGTTCATAACTGGCAATAAATTTTGCTTTAGAGCTGCCAAATAAATTTTAAGTTTTATCAGCGTTGATAAAATAAATATGGTTATATTATGATACTGAGTATTCTTTATGTCGTGGTGCAAGCATTAATAACGATAAATACCTGTACATCGAGGAAGGTAGCTATTTGAACAGAGAATGAAGGTATGTCGATTATATTTTTCTAATTTAGGCAAACAGCAGATAATTATTTTTCATATTTATATATTTATATACACGCACTCAATAGACATGAAGGAATATTTTCCTGAGATTATTAGATGTATATACACAGCAGTTTATAAATTTTCCTTTTGTCCTCACTAAACTAAGCCCATAAATCTACCATGAGATTTTCCAGGACGAGTTCATTAATCAAGAAAATCATTTTCACGGGAACTGGTGACGAACTGAAGTTAAACTTTAAAATGAAACTTTCAAACTAAATATTGATAAACGCTACTCATGATTGTTGTTTATAGCCATATCAAAAACATAAATAAATCAAGTTTATGGTACTTTTTTTAATCTTGGAATATTACTGTTATTTTTCTTTACATAAATTTAATCATAAGAAATGATTTTTGCCATATCTAACAATTTCTCTCAAATCTCTTTCATCTAATTGTGATGAAGGTTCGATAAAATTTATAGAATGTTTCTTTAAATTTTTGAAAAAATAAAAGCATGGTGACACTTTAGGTGCGTTTGAATAATTTATATATAGGGTATCAATATTAAAGCAAAGCAGTAAGTAATTAATTATCATCTCTTGCCTTTCTTGCATTTCTATTCCAGTTTTCTACGACTTTATTCTAGAATGAAATAGCTCGTTGGAATGTATGAACTCAGAAGATTCCAATGTACAGAAGTGTGAAAAAGCTTAAGACAACTTGAATTTTTTTCCTCGTTGATATATGTTATGAGGGGTACCAGAGATACCCCTTTGCGTTGTGTAAAATTTAGGGAGGTGAACTCCAAAGTGAAATATGCGTTTATAAATAAAATAACACTTATTATACACTATTTTACAAGAGAGGTGAGTTTTACATATTATATATAAGATCTTGATTAGACATATAACAGAATTAGGGCATACTATTTCAGCTTCCTGCGGCAGAACCATTACGAGTCGAGTGAAATAAAGTCATATTTTTCGTAATCTCTCAAAGGGCATGAGCACTATTTAAAGGGAAGAAATGACCAACCTGGGAAGCTTTGATGAAACAGCAGGGCAAGGCATGGAGTCGTTGAGGCACTTCTATCGGAGGAGGCTTTAGGTATCGGGCTAAAATTCATGGGGCCCTTCATTGGAGGAGGCAGCAGAATCGGCGCTGGCGGTTGAACACGGCCATCTCGCCATTTTACGGGGGCGTCTTTTCTTCCTAGGCTTTCTTCACAGCTCGCTCCCTCAAATCTCTCTTTTTTCCCCTGCTGCGATCCTCGTTTTTCTCCCACACTCGGGGTTCATTTTTTCCCCCATTTGGATTATGACTCCTCCCCAGGTCAGTTATTCACGTAAATTTATTGCCTCTTCGAGTTTTTTATTCGAGGGCAGGATGCTCCGACATCCCCACGGTTGACCCACGTGGTACTCTTATTTCCAAGAAAATTGGATGTCCGTTGAATTTAATGGAATTTCTTTCTCCCGTCCTGAGGAATTCAGGGGGTGCGATGTTTCTTGGAAAATTGGTGCAGTTCCCCCTTTTTCCAATATGGCCGTTTTATGCCCCGTAATCGTGTTGGAAAAACAAAATGGCTATGACGTTTGAAGGAGTTCAAAATGTCCAAATTGTGGATCCTTCACGACAATATATAAACCTTTTTAAAGAACTTTAAAATCGTAATATAAATAAGGTACCTGATAAGCCACAGTTTTGGCACTTGTTAGGACTAACTTAATTATGTATCACGGATCGTAATCGTTAAGGAAATATGCAATACTTAACAGGATTGTACACATGTCTGATAGCTACTTCTGCACTTCTTGGAAGCTTTTCATTGGTGGGTTCTTCACAAAATATCGAACATTTTCTATTGAATTTTCTATTGAATACGTTTTCTATTCAAGTCCAGGTTGTTTCCAGGCACAGAAATTTTATTTGCTTTGAGGTAATTTTAACACCTTGGCATGGAGCTCTTTTATGCATAAACACCGCACATTTTTGTATATTCATGTGTCTCTTGCAACTCCTCCAGATACTCAGCGTTATTTATTGCTGCTTTCACTTATAAGAAAAAGTACTCAACATAACGCTGCCCTCCCCCAAACGCCTATGTCAGGGATGTTTTAGTGCCCAAGTTGTGTTTGTCAGAAAATATTTCATCCGTAGAAATCCTTATCTGTCTACATAAAATTGATCGATTGATTGCAAAATAGTCTTTCCTCCACTGTTTAGCTGTCAAAAGATGATTCTCCTTTGCGATAGGAAGTTCTTTCTAGCCCATGACTATTGTGAAATTAAGATGTTTGACAGGTTTTTGTGACTGGATCCCAAATTTAATATTTAAAAGTATAGAGATATTAGTGAATTCATAGATTTCAATGAGCTATTTCATTCTCAAATAAAGTCATAGAATATAAATGTAAGAACTGGGACTTTCACTATCTCCCTTTACCTAAAAATCAACTTTTTCTTCTTTTTCCGATGTGGCACGCTTATCCGAATATCAATCTGTCCTCTCTTACTGATGTTCTCCTATCCATACAGCTGATACGGTAGATTCTGTTAAATATAGCTGACATGGCGGGAGCCAGTGTTCAAATCCTCGGATTTAAGTTCAGGAAATATAAAAACAACGGCCGTAAATAATCATCTGGCGTGACGACACAAAGACAAGTTACTTCATTCACACATATAAACAGAAATCAGAACAGCATCGCAATGCTGATCTTAGCACGAAGCTAAAAGGAATACAACCGTCTTATTTCGAATCAAAACTAACTCTACAGAAAGACAAAAACATTACTAGGAGTTGCCAATCTATGAATACAAAACTATCAAAATTACGATAACATTGGACTGACATCTAGGGGCGAAAGAATAAACTATAAGTACTTTCAAGCAATAGCAATTCCTAGTAAATTTATCTTAAAAAAATTTGCATAGACCTGAAATATATTTTAAGTCCGTTTCTTTTTTCCCATATGCAGGCATTTTTAACAAAACATTTCGAAGAAAAGAAATGAATGATACTTTTTCTATCCAACTTATCATTGCATCGACGCTTCGAGAAAGTCTTTTGGGATTTCATATCTTAACATTTATGTCAATGATATCTCCAAACTTTCTCATATATCTCAAAGCTTCCTTTCTATCTATAGCTCCATACATTCCCTTGTTCTCGTGATAAAATACTTGATCGATAGGGAAGAGTTTTTGGGAGCCAAAATTAGCACATAAAAAAAGTAGGGTGACAAAACTTTCAGATGTGTGCATCATATAAAGTTATCATAATAAAACAGAATAGATGAAAAGGGCAAAGGTAAATATATTATGTTATCATATTTGATTCACGAAGGGAAAACAGTATATCAAAATTCCTTAAGAAAACGTGATGGATGGTAATTGATGTTAACACTAAAACAATATTTGGTATCGCATCTAAATTTCTGCATATACTGTTTTAATTTAATGCGCATCCAAGGAAAGTAATTTAAAATATAATTTTCGCACATTACCAGATTAGCTTAATCGTTGAAGCATCCTTGTGCACATCGGAAATCTCCCGTTCGAGATCTGATTTGACTGAAAAGTGTTTCAGTGGATCCCCACCACTGTAAAGAATGATTATAGATACTTTTAGGAAGGAATAATCAACTCACGATAAAGCCTCAGAATGTTGAAAAAAACTTCAATAAAATTTATCCCTGCCATACATTCTCTACCGTTGTCCTGGGGAACATATAAGAAAGTATTCGAATCTAAGACTTCTTCATACGCACGGCTACTTTATTCCACCTAGTTACATCCACCTAGAGGCTCCCTTGTACATATTGGAGTGTTCTGGCTAAAGAATGTTATAAGTGAAATTGAAATTTATTTCCAGATCGTTGGTAATTGAGCAGTGCTAAATAAATGACTTCCGTTTTTTAGCACGCATTCACACGACATGCGAGCGAATCCGTTGCGGTTCCCTTTAAGTGATGGAATTGAAACAGTACGAGTCAAGCTATGGAGCTAGAAGAAAAAGAGTTGGCTTTTCTTATTTAGTTTAGAAAATACAGAAAAAGAAGTTATCGGGTCCACCCACAGGTGAGTTCAAGATTATTAAAGGGGACATTTTCTTTGTTATAGGAAGATTTGTATAATGATGAATCAAAGTTTTTTAATTACTTCCGAATGAGCAAACAGTGTGCAAAATCAAGGAGGGATCCACTTAAATCAGATAAGAAATATATGGGCTGACTACTTCATTAGCGATATTGGAAAACTGCCATGGCAAAATGACTGCATTTAACAATAAATGCGAATGGAAAAAGTGTCAACTGGGAAGATTGTTGTTAGATTTAAAAAATAATAAATATTTAAAAATTTAATAAATGGAAAAATATATTTAATTTTTGCTTTCTATTTAATCAAATTTTAAGTGTTTGGTGTTGTGTTTAATTTTTAATTAAACACAACACCAGACAATTAAAATTACATTTAATTTAATGTGTAATTTACTGCTATGCTCTATTTTAATCTTAAGTGATTTTAGAAAAAAAACAGATTAAAAAATTATTTCAACATCACACTACGACTGATGTAAATTTATGTGAAATATATTTTGATTAAAATTGATATTGTTTTATTATTTCCTAAATTGAAATGGGAAGTTCATTATTAAATTTAAAAAAATAATAAAAATTTAATAAGTCGAAAAATATTTTTAATTTTTGCTTTCTAGCATATTGTTTAGATTTGTGTTTACTTTTTAATTAAGTTATTTACTGCTATGCTCTGCTAATTTTATCTAATTACATTTGAGAAAACATCCAAAATCAATACGAGACTGAAATATGACTAATGTAAACTTATCTGAAATATGTTTTCATTAAAATTGATATTGTTTTATTATTTTTTAAATTGAGAACAATAAATTTATAACAGTGCTTATCAATTTCTTCTTTTTCTTTTTTGTGATTTTTCTTCGAAATCTGGATACAAAGTGATGCAAATTCTTATCCACGCACTCCGTTTAAGATTTTTGTCGTGGTACTTTTCACATTTAATATCCCACTATTCACAAACTTCCTCTATTAAAAGTTGTATGCCTACACTTTCAGCCATTTTGTTGCGGTGAAATGTCGTCCGTCTGAATTGCACAGTTGAAATGACGCAACGACGCCTCCGTCCGTGTGAGTCGGTCGCAACTACACCAGATCGCTCGTGTGCACCGAGCCTTACAGCTAAACGTTCACATAATTGTAAGAATACTTACAAATTTTCTCCTAAATAAACCTCTATATTAAGCCAATCAAGAGATTTTTTAAATTCCAAATAGTTGAACTACAACAATCAAGGTGCGTTATGCTTAAAAGCCATATATTTCATTAGTCTAGTTTAATCAAAAGATAGAAGTAATGTACAAGTAAATTTCTATCGCTCTATTTTATCCCCATTAGGACATACTTCAAGTTCAAACCTTCATAGAAATAATTTCTGCTTCAAAATTTAATGAGTTTTATTTTTCTGTATTTTGATATTTAATAAGAATTTAATAATATGTCACCGTATTAATTTTCATTATTGCAGATGAATATTTCCAAATACTATTCAAACAATCTAGGTCTGAAATTAATTGCATGATAGAAATATTTTTACCATACCATTTTGAAATTAAAAGGATTTCACTATCAATTAACATTCACTTACCGTTGGTTAATGATATGAGTATAATAAGGCGTCATTCGCTCCAACAGTATTTGATGTATATTCGAACTAATACGTTTCCCAGCTGCAACATCTGTATAATACGTAGTTAACTAATAGGCATTGATTTCGGGTAAAATATATGTCTCAGTATTTTTAAATCGATTCCACGAGGTAATGTGGTATTAATGAAAAGATTATGTCTGGATATTACATATTTTCAAGATTATATGATTAATCGTTGGGGCGAAAGCAAAATTCAATATTTATTACCAAAAATTTCTGTTTGTTAATAAATTTTCAACACCTTAAAATAAATGATAAATTTTTAAAACACATGAAATAAGGAAAGAAAGACATGCAAACAATTTTGAAACACTACTCATTATGCAATTTATACCTTACATCAAGTTTTCATGAATATTTTAAAGCAACATGTCAACGATATGTTATAATGCAACTTCTAAATAAATTTAAGCACATTCCGCCTTTTTTTCCCTCAGTTTTAAAAATAAAATAAATATAATGAACATGGATGAAAGCTGCACTCGCACTTTCACCGTGGAAATAGGTGTCAGGAGTCAATTAGGAGTGCCCTGAAAGAAGCTATTGATTGCAATGACACCTGGTCTATGCACTTTCAAAGTAATTCCTTTCTTTATTGGGAAAGGACAGCTTCCCAGGAAAGACAACACAAATCTTTGATAGCCTGCCACAGATAATGACTCGCTGTGACACGCACAGCTTTCAAATGTTGTCCTAGTGATAGGTTATGCCAGATATCAGCTAAGCACTATATATTTCAATCGAATTCCCAGATGATTAGTGCCTCATCCTATCTCAATAGTATAAAACTGACGAGACGTAGAGAAAAAGGACGGGTGTTGCGAATCGAATGGATTGAGTGGGTGGAGTTCAACTGGAACTCGTCGATACCACGTGACCCCGGAGAACGATGCAAAAATTTGTTGTTTATGTTTTGACTGGTCTTGCTAGCACATCTTGTCAGTGCTCCCCAGGTTTCATTAATTATACTCTTTATTAATTTCAATCTAATTTTAATTGGTATATATTTGTTATGTGTGGTGTTGAAATAAAAGTATAAAACAACCATCCAGGACTCTTACTGGTTATTTGGCACCTTACACATTTCGTATTTAAGGATAATTTTTTTCAACGGATTTTGAGACCACGTAAGCCGTTTTAGGAGATACGTGCTACAAACAACTTTTAACAAACATTGCTAACGATCCTAAATGGAACACAAGTCACCTCACTATATCTTATACGAACTGAATGCAAGTTTAACAGCACTGCGAGCAATGTCACCTATGCAAACACGTAATTGCATCGATCTAAAGTTCTAATGATACGAAGACAAATCCTTCTTTCTGGGAAATCAGAGGCGTCCTCTCTCTTACCTGTTCAAATAGACTTAAAATATTCCTAAACATTAGCTGAAATTCACCCAAGCAGAATAGCAGTTCAAATATTGAATAATGCATCTTATACATGTTTCAGAAAGTAGTTCCTCTGCCCCCTACAACGGTTTCGTAAGTCAGTTAGTTGGTAGCTTTTGGATCGACTAGATCAGGGCTGAACTCACTTCAACTTACAGTTTACAGTTAATTGCGAATGGCCTCATACTCCCATGTTTACGGAGGGCCGACACAGCTACCGAAAGCCAGCGCACTAGCCATTCATCCGACATCCAATTATACGAACAAGAGGAAAGACTAACTATTTACTAGAGTCTATTTTGCTAGTGGACACTTGAATGGTCTATCCTATGAGCACGAACAGAAGGTTTTGAAGATCTGCACCAAGTGATCATATTTTAAACTCTCTTGATTTCACCTTGGACAAAACTTTTCTTTTCCATGAACTGATGGATTTCGGGGATCAACACTAGAGATATTAGAGTTGAATAACTTTGCTCTTTATATTTCAGCTAGGATATCAAGATGGGTTGCTATTTTTTCTCTTAAAACGAAATTATTAATGATACCTCACCTCTTCTCCAAAATACTCAACATATTAAAAGCTTACTTTGTATCCCATAGCAATTCACCTAATGTATACAATCCCAAAAAGTCATGCACATGATGTCCTTAATAAAATCTAATAAAATCCAGTAATAAAACTTATGTTCTGTAATTTGCTGTTGTATATTTTAATTAAAAGTAAAATTAATCATTATGATGTTAGTAATCGGCAAAAAGGACAAAAATATCTTTACACTGAAATTTAAAATCACCAGTATTATATAAATTATATATATATATATATATATATATATATATATATATATATATATATATATATATATATATATATATATATATATCAGATTATTTTAAGTGTATCCAATTTACGTGTGCAGAGGCTTAATTCTAAATTACTACTCGATAAACACTCAATTTTTAATTCATGCAAGGAATAACAATCGCCATATCATATATTAAAAGTTTCAAGTCAAAATACTTTTGGGAAGTAAGTTAGAGATCTTGGATAAAAACTTGTAAAAATGTTTTTACGAAAATTTGCCAAAAACGAATGTTAAAACTCATAACAAATTTAAAACCATTAAAAATGAAAAAAATACATACTGTATGCAACACTTGAAACTGAATGTAGTATTTACAACTTAAATAAAAAAATGTAGCAAAATAAACATTGTTTTAAACATGTGAAGAAAGCATCATTTCAAGAGTGTTTCGCGATACATTTTACGAAACTTGTCACAATGTTCGCTAAACAGACTTTTCTGGCTTGATACCAAAACACAGTCATCGAACTGGCTATGTATTCTACTGGTTTGTAACATGCGTCGGCTTTTCATTTCCAGAATAAAAATCAAGGCCGAAAAGTTTTCTTTTTAAAATACCAAAAAACTTTAAAAGACATCTCATTTCTTTTCTTGTCCATAGAAAAGATTTTCCTTAGGCGAGCGAGAAATCTCAGCAAAGAGGCAAGGAAATCTTTAAAACCTATATCTGAATACCGCAGATTTAGAGAAATAAAATCACTGCACAAATATTCTTCCCGTGAGCAGTTTAACCATGAACAAAATTTTAATTTCCAATATTTTTCAGACTTAAGTTTATTTATCATCATGAAATCTATAAGTACAAGATTAAGAATAAATCCATAAGACTAGTTCTCTCAGTATTAAGAATTTAATTAAGTTTTTATATTATTTAAATTACAATCAAATAATAGCTATTGAAAGGAATCTTATTTAACAAAAGTGTGCTATCTGCTTTTTTTAATATTTTCTGTTGAATTTGACATAAATTAATTCGAGAAATTATGCAAATACTTTGTTTTGTCCTACTTACTTGCAAATTATAGAATTCAAACAATAGACTAAAAACCTTACATTTTCTTTAAAATAATCAACCAATTTCTCTAAACCTAATAAAAGAAATGAATTTGCTGGTTATAGCCATTATTAACACTAATTTCCAAACTTTTAAGAATAAAATATTAAGCTTCTATGGATTTTACATTTTCTAGATGCAATATCATCTAATTAAATATTCATGAATTCACAACTGTGTTAAAAATTCATTCGCAAGTTCAGTATTTTCACTATAAATTAACTGACTTGGAAAATAAGTTATTTTTCAGCTACAGCATGTAGTAAATATGTTTCATTCCAGTTTGGAAATAAATTATCTTTCTAATCCTTATATTATTTATCATGAAATGAATGCATTTATTTTAAGCCGATTTTCTTCTCTTTTTCAAAAAGTCACGCCCCCTTTGTAATACAGTAAACATATCTGCGGGTTCAGAATGACGACAAGGTCAGTAGGAGCAGGGCGTATACCGAGCTTTCATCCTCCGTATAGTTTCTCACAAGAGTGATGGACGAAAAAAAGAAAGTATCCTTTCAAAATATCGATAAAGGGGGACAAAATTAGGCACTTTCAAGATCCGCATTTATCGAAGTGTCATCATCGAAAAAGACTTAATTCCCGCAATACTTGCCCGATAGATCCTGTGCTACAACGTACGAATAGTTTTATTTTTTTTATTATTCAGAAACTTTATTTTCAGTGCAAAAAATGTAACTCATTCGGTTAACTCATCACTCATTTTAAAAAGAAGAAAGCGAAACCATGTAAAGATGCAAGATTGTGTGAGTGAACTCCCGCCAAATAAAGTCGGTATAAAATATTTCTCGGCGTTTTCATTTTCTTCGCACTGTTGTGCCACACATACCAACCTAAGTAATCCTCTAAATGAAACAATACCCCTTTCTCCCCATTCAATGAAGGAGGCTACTGTGTGGGAACTCGTGATAAATTTCCACAGGGATTAAAAGCCTACAACCAAGCTTGTGAATCGATACTCTTCACTCAGAGCAGCATTAATAGTTCCCCGTATCTAAGAAAACTGCACTTTAGTAAATTGCATTTGCGAAACATCAAGTTTCTCTAAACCATGATTAGCTGTCAAGCAGTGTCGCAAAGCCTTCAGCTAGACTTGAGGTCACTCAACGCTACGCGCGACAGTAAAAGTTGCACACATCAAATAAACAGAACTTTTAAAAAGGATCGAACTAGAAAATGCGCTTTCACTTTTATGGAGCTAGAGTGCAGACTTTATGATTTTGTAATTGTTTTACCTACGTTTTAAGGTATTTAGACTTCTTACATATTGCTCATAACCTTAAAAATAAAATTTGTAATATAGGTAAAGCATTCAATAAAAGGTAGGAAAATGTAAGTATATACAACAAATAAAGTCGTGAGTATTTTCATTACTATTTTTAATGGTAAAAATGTTTCAAAATCCCGTGACCTTATGGTCAAGATTACAAAAGTGTCAATTTATTATAGTATATAATAAATTTATATTTATTGACACAGTTGTTACTCGTTATTTTGAATGATTATTTCCAGATGCGCGGTGGTATTTTAAGCATTTGATATGTTTTTCTGTCTCATGGTAAAAAAACCTGTACGCAGCAAGTTGTTAGTTCTAGATCAGTTTGGTAAAGAAATCTTAGTAATGATTAGACGTTTTCTAATACCAGTCAGATGATCATACACATAAATGTTATTTGTCCGACAGCACACAACTAACTCGGTATTCTAATGCAATCTGTTAAGCATTTCAAAGTTTAAATATCCAAGCTTTTTTTCTATCATACAGAGTCGAGGAGGACAACTGCTGAATCCGAACGAGTTAAGTTACACTCAACAGTATTTCATAAAGCTCCAGACGAGTCGACAGGTACTCTCTAGAGCATAGATCGCCAAATCGTCGATCGCGAGCTACTAGTATCTCGCAGGGAAATTTTAGGTAGATCGCGGTCGCGCTCAGGTTGGCTAACCTGTAGTTGCACTACTCAGCTCAGGCCGATGACTCGCAAAAACAACTGAACTTGTGTAGGTTACTCCCGCGCAACCACCATTCAGTGTCACAGTTGTTTGAGCGAGAGTCCGATTATGTCTGTTATGCATTTCATGCGTACATCAGATTAAGGTTTTGTCTTTATTATTTTCGTGAGTAAATGAATGCGTGATTGAAAAGGATTGCCTACTGAATTCTGCGTTAAGGAAAGAAAAGGTAATGCAGTAAAAATCTCAACTAAATGCTCAACAATCTACTTTTTTCAAGACATTAGACAAGAATAAGCCAGCAACTGAGGCATCATTACGAGTATTCAAAGTGAGCCCGAAATAAGAAACCGTACGAAGATGATGAGTTAATCAAAGCTGCATTTTTAGAAGCTGCAGATACATTATTTGACAATTTCAAAAACAAATTTTACATGTCTGCTATTAAATCTGTACAGCTTTCTGCAAATACAGTAAGGAGAAGAGTTGAAGCTATGAGTTCTGATGTAACTTCATAACTTAAAACAGACTTTGATCGCTGCAGTTATTTTTCTCTACAAATTGACGAATCAACTTATATAGTTGATACAGCTTAGTTGGCCGTTTTTGTAAGAATGGCTTGTGATGATTTTGAAAAAAGAGAAGAGATGGTAAAAGTTGTACCACTTACAGGACATATTTTTAGCATTTAAAAGGCAATTCGACTCTGAAGATATTCCTGTAAATAAGATGGGGGGGGGGGGGCTTAGCAACCGACGGAGCTCCTGCGATGGTAGGTGGGGAGAAGTGATTCATTGCCTTGTGTCGTAAAGACAACAGCTTTCCGAAATTTCTGACTTACCATTGTAGACACCAGCAGTCATTATGTGGAAAGTTCTTAAGTGGGAAAAACGTAATGAAAACAGTCGTAAATGAAAGTCAGTGGATGCCGGTAGATATTGGGCATTAAATTATACGTGAAATTGAAGTAGCAGGCATAAGTTTTTTTAAAAAAACCAAAGTTTATTTTATTACTAAACTTCATAAAAATAACTTTAAAAAACTTGAAAAACATAATATTAAAACAAAGTATAAACAAAAAAAAGAACAAACGCAACCAGCGTGCGAAGCCGTCGGCAAGTAACTTACATTAGAACAAAAATTCGCCAACTGCACTGATCTAAGATTTGCATACACATGTTGCCAACTGTCCAACATCATCTTTAAACAAACGATTTATACCGCTGCCGTAGTGACGTCATACCAAATTACAATCGCGATCTTTACTACGTCACTACAACAGCGATATTGATATTGTGAGGTCGATGACGCTGAACAGAGACAAAGTATTAGTATATATTATTATTTTAGTATATGCAAACGTCAGACCACGTTGCAGTCAACAAGCTTTCCGGCGTCGAGAAAAATCACTCTTTCCTAACAGTAAAAGTAGTAAATAAAGTGAGAGCACATGCACATCAGATACGTTTGTTCAGGGCACTGACTGAACAGTTAGAATTCCAATATGGTGATCTATTGGTTCATACAGAAGTTCGTTAGCTTAACAGAGGCAGAGTTTTGTAACGCTTTTCCAGTATGAAGTTTATAAAAAAATAAGTACAGAAACAGACTGACTGGTGACCATTTGGACAACTGCATTCGAATGGCAGCTATGACCTACTCACCTAACATTAAAAGTACTGTTGATGACAAAAAAAGAGTGTCATCCTTCTCATTAAATAGTCAGATGAAAATAATTTTGTTCTTACACTTCTTATTAAATTCTTTACAATATAAACAATTTTATTCAATTGGATGTAATATTTACTAGAAATGTATGTTTATAGGTAATAAATAAATGTTTTGCCCTGGTTTCTTTTGGTAGCTCATAGTAAGATTTACGAACAGTACGGTTACTCAGTGACTTCAAAGTTTGGCGACCACTGCTCTAGAGCTACAGAAAGGAAGTTCACTTCCGCTAGTTTATTGCAGTTGAATAAAACATACGCAAATATGCGCTTCGTTTCATTGCCACTGGGTAGCTGTCATCTTTATCATTAACTGATATTAAATTCTTTCTCAAACGGAAATTAATTGACAATTTCAACGGAATTTAGTTGACAGTCATGCACAGTCCTTTTTAAGACGTCCTTAAACTAAGAAAATCGAAACAACCACTCTGAGTTAGCTTGAATTAAGAAAGGTTTAGTAAGTATATGTGACTCTCAAAATATCTTCAGCAATTAAGTGAATAAAAGCATTTAGGTTGATAAAAGTTAAATAATGAGAGACAAAAACTACGTATATATTTATTATGCTAAAACCAAGTTCGAGGCCCTATAAATTTGCGGAGGTTATGGTTATAGGTCCTCCGCGAAAGTAGCTGTTTGGTAAATCAAAAGCACAATGGACATCTTTTGCACTACGAACGGTGATCAAATCGGGGCCTTCAACTTAGCGACGATTTTGAAAGGCTGCAAACATCAATGCCAACAATGAGACTCAAACCCACAGAACCTACCGAAAACTTGTACTTTAGTCATTCGGTCATAGTAGGGTCCAGGAGAGTTGTAAAGCCATGAATTTGACTAGATTCCTCCCCCCTCGCCAACCTTTAATTTTTAATACTGTTAGCTATTTGAACATTATTGTGCAACAAGGAACTAACCTACAAAAGTTTAAAAGTTTAGATAAATATCTGGTAGGATGAGCCGCATCTTTTTCTTTCTGGGGAAAAAATTATTATTATTCTAAGCTAAATAATTTTCTTTTATTAACTGACGAACCAACCACCAGCAACAGAAATGTTTGATTTAATGCTCTATTAAAACTGAAGTTTCTCAGTTTCAGCGTGGTATGGGTTGGTGCCTTGCTCTTTTAAACCACGAAAGAGAAAAGTATTACTTTATATTGCAACGGAATATCTCATTTATTAAAAAAATTACAGTATCGACCATTTTGGCAAACTCGTACACAGAAAAAAAATAAGAAAGGGAAATACAGTTCACGTACAGAACATGCAGTATTATATAAATTGTATTTAAAATGTAAAGAACTTGTCATGTCCTAACATCTAGTGCGTAGAACACAGTTCCTCTGACGAAATGGTCTAGTTAACGAAATGGTCTAGTATTTGATGACGAAGAATGGGTTCGAGGTAGCGCGTCGGCTGAGGGTTGCTTTGATCGAATCCCGACAAGCGCCATTGAATACCTCCGTGTCTATGTTAAATTCGTACACAGGAAAGTCCCTTTATGTACAATCCCTCCAGATGTTTCCCCTGGGGGTGCTCAGTCGAAATTGAAAGGACACCTGGCTAAATCACCCTCCGATCTTTGTATAAACCGGAGCCGCTCCCCTCAGTCCGCTAACCTATGTGGACCTGCTCTGGAATATAAGGGGACATTAAAAACAACAATGACGGGGAAAAATTAAATTAAAAGACGAGTAATTTTACATAGAAATTGAACTATTTTAATTCCATTGCACTAAAATTTTCAAGCACTGGAGGAATGAAATATTCGTACCAACGATTAACTTCATACTTTAGACGGCAATTAAAGTTCATTTCTACTAATCCCATTCGCTCTGCTAGACTGTTAATAATTCTTCAAAAGCTCATCTAAATATGTTGAATGAAAGGCTAATTCTTTAGCGGTAGAATTATGATCTCGGTTATTTACCCTTGAGTAATGCATGCTATTTAATTTTATCGCTCGCTGATATAGGTTCATGTTATAAGCCCTCAATTTATGTATTCCGACAGGTGTGTAGAAGAAATCGCTGTGTATAATTATAACAAAAAGTTCATTAAATAATTAATTAATGGCAAACAATTTTGTAAAACTCTATGTGTAACTCATATTTGACTTGCTTTTTCCTGCCATGAATTTCGACTAGTTAATTTTTGCATTTATAATACTGTATACGCCTAAGATATAAAATCTACATTTGTATGCTTCTTCAAAATTTATTAAGTTTATTCTATTTAATACCCGACTCCGGCCGGGGGCCGGAGTCGGGTTGGTGTGGCTTGCTCCCAGGGCATCGGGGTCCGTTGTGAGGACCTAGGTGCTTGGCAACGGAGAGCGCAACCTTGATTCGCCTGGGGGAGTGGGATCCCCTGGGTGAACCAATGTAGCACCATCAAAGCTTCGGATGTCATCACTTCCTCGTAGTCCCGGCTGGAAACCGGGCGGTGGACTGGGCTCGGGTTCGGGGCAGGGGGGCAGGAGTCGGGTTGGTGTGGCGTCCTCCCAGGGCATTGGGGACCATAGTGAGGATCTTAGTGCTTGGTAACGGTGGATGCGACTCTGACTCGCCTGGGGGAGTGGGATCCTCTGAGCGAGCCATCGTAGCACTATCAAGGCTTAGGTCGTCGATACCTCTATTTGGTCCCGGAGGGCGGAAGTCGGGTTGATGTGGTGTCTACCCAGGGTGACTGGGGCCGATGTGAGGCCCTCGAAGCCTGGTAATGGTAGACATTGCTGTGACTCGTCTCGGGGAATGGATTCAATGATCGAGACATTCTAGCATCATCAAGGCTTTGGCAGTCGAGCGACTCCTCGTGGTCCGACTGGGGGCCGAGTGGCGGCCCGGGCTAAGAGTGACAATGGACGCAGGGGCCTGTAGTTCTGCCATGTGGCACTACTCAGTAATTTCGTTTTTTCCTAAACCAACACGTACCTGAGCACTCCGTGCGCGGTGGGATGAATTCGCGCCCGAAGACGACGAAGTCATTCAGGTACTACGAGTTGGATGCCTTAGGACTGACGTATGCTCTTTAGACTTACTCTATTTAATATTCGTATTTTTAATGATACTGCGTACATTGTGCAACTGTCTTTAGTTTTTTATATAAATAAGTCAACTAAAGATAACTATTATAATTATAGTAACTAGTAAATAAAATAACTACTTAAAGTAACTAATTTACAGATATGGAATGACACTCACTTTTAGTTTTTTCGGCTTTGTTTTATTTTAGTAGGTTTGGTTATTTGCAAGTTTACCCTCAATAGCTATATTAGAATTATCTTGTAGATTTTTAGACTGTTAAAATTATTAAAATTTGTAAAACATAGCTCCGTACTACATCGCATAAAACTTTGATATTTTTTTCTAATTTTATGTTTGCTGAAGTGATGTCTAGGCATCTACTACCATACGTATACAATATTTCCTCTTTCCCTAGGGAAGTGTTTGTTTTTAAGACTATACTGTTGAAATAGAAATTTTAAAATTATTACAAATACTACTTTCATACGATGTACTTTACAACTCTTTGTTTTCAATATGATCATTTGTATGAGATCCTGCAGCAATAAACCCTGCTGTTTTGGAATGTAATTTGTATTCGTTTATTTCATACTTTGCAATATATTTATTGGAAGTGTTTGCATAGCGACCGATTAAACTGATAAAGAACACTAATTTTAAATACTTATAACAAATCAGTGAAAGTTACAACTTTAAATGCATAAAAAATTTGGAAATCTAAAAATTCGCTATATTTATTATTTTTTTTTGTTAGTTTCTCAATTATTCGAAAGAGATGCAGCAACTTTTTTAAAAATTTCTCATAGTTTTTACCAATATTCATATTATTATCCCCGTTTGCTGATTAATCAGACAATTTTATATTGACAAAAGACGTTAATATTCTGCAACATTTATAAAAAAGAATTGGAATTCCTTTTAAACCGGGAAAAGAAATTTAAGTGTGAACCAAAATTATTAACATATAAAATTATGCTTAATTACACTTTTTTGTAGTATAATTTAATACCTACGGTATTTAAATCTGTGGTAAACCTACCTGTTACCTAGAAAAAGAAAAGCTGTATACCTCTTTCATATCCTTACAGTAACTAAAATTCAGTAACATAAAATTCTTTCCAGGCATGAAATTTTTTTATTGTATATAATACTCTTCCAAGAGAAATAGACGATAATGCCTTGTTATCTTTAAAGCTTAAAGAATTAGCTGAAGTGATTACACTCCAGAAATGCTACCTCAAGGGATCCATTACTGTCTTTCTTTTCATCGATTTAATAACAGCATCTATATTGAAGTTACACAAGAAAGAATCGTTGAATAAGCTATAAAGTAACAAAGGTTTGGTTCATATCATGTATCTTTTATGAAACTTTTTTTTTTTACTTTTATTTTAGTTTTGTTGCTGAAATATTTATTTCTACGCCTTTTATAAAGAACAGTTTTTTCTTTACCTTTGTCAAATCTGAATCAGCCATTGTCGGCACGTACATCTTGAACTATTTCACAGCCTAATGTAGATTGAACTAGTTACGCGTATCTGTATTCGAGATGAGTTATGTGTACAATCACTGCACTACACTAGTATTGCAGAACAGAATGCGAAGATAAATTGCACAGAAAAAATGCTGTACTGTAACTGCGTGAAAATCCTATCATTTGATTTTTATTGAAGGTATGATAGAAAATTAAGAGCACATTAATGGCATACAAAGACAAAAGAAATTAAATAATTTTCTTGAATTACGAAAATTTTAAAAACAATGTATTTTTCATAAAGTACAAATTATACGCGATACATTCTTTAATGTATTATAATTTATATTTTAATGTATAAACTATAATACATTAAAATATAAATTATAATTCAAAGCAACTAAAAAATACTGAAGATAGTCATGACTTGGGGAAGTATTCTAAAATTCTTCAGTTGTGTTAGTTAAACGTTTTTATGACGGAAAAATAAAGGCAACAAAATTAGTAAACTAGTCAAACATAAGCCAAAATAATCTTACAAATCTAGTAGAGCAATATTTTTTTACTTGTTGAAAGGAATTTTTCGGATCATTCTCAAGTTTATTTCTAAGTTATACGTTTCACAAAACGCTATCACAATGTTTAAATCCGAAGGGTAATCTCGTAACATGTATGCAAATTGTATTAAAGGATGATACGCATAAATTTCCTAAGGCTCAAGAACTTCGTTGACTCCTTTCCATGAACTTATCAGCTTTACTTTTAAAGAGGACTATTTGAAGATGGATCCATTAAGATACTCAATAATACGATCAGAAATATTTCAGTGCCATGATACATGACATCACCCTTTAAATGAACTCTGAGAATTTCATTACTTATCCTTAACTAGGAAGTGCACCACCGGTTGGTGCTTCAGACATATTAATCTAATAACCATAGAAAATAGAAAATAGCATTACATATGATGCGAGTAAATAGTTGTTTAGATGTTTAATGCATCAAATAAGATAGGATTTTCTAAGAACAAAAGAGACCATCTCTGAACAGTGAATCAAAATAATACGCCGAATTGTAAATTCTTTAGGAACAACAAACATATTTTGCCACAAAATCAATTATCGCTCAGCTCGGAAATATGAAACGTAGTGATGGCTATACTTTCTTTTTATTAAATGCTTGTCCCTTTAAACATTTGCCTATTATCACCGCGGTTTTGCTGGCCAGCATCGCCCCCTATGAAGGGACGACACAAACGGAGGGATTCGATCCGAGCACCCTTAGGGCCGCCACAAGCCTGTATACATACTTTAAATCCGTAGATTGAATGTATGACATTCACAGAGAAAAATGTACGTGCTCTGAAAGGAGATTCTCCTAACAACGAATGATTAAATTTCGTTGCTAAAGACTGTTACTCACCCAACTCAGATAATATTAAAATGAAATAAACCATACCTCTGTCTGGAGCTTTTTGTATTAGGAAAAGAATTGATCAGAAACAATATGTACAGAGATAAATCGAGATTTCCTTTGCACCATATCTATACAGAACGTTGGTGCAGGAAATATTAGACAATGGTGGGATAACAGAATCTGCTGATATAAATTGGGTACGCTAATATAGGCAGATGGACATCAAAAAGCCTCTTAACGCTTAACCGTCAATATTTAAGCACAACCTATGAAAGTGACAGAATATAATGTATATTAAAAAGAACAATGCTTCCTAATACAGGACTCGTATTTGTAGAGAAGGGTACAATGAGCTTAGCTGTGATTTTACCAATCTATGGTGGCCTCTTCTTTCGACAATCTCTATAAGATTGAAAATGCGATGGATGAAATGGAAAGGGTGTTTAATCGTGTTCTAATCCTTCATCAGCTGCAAAGTATATTTGGCTCGACATCGCAAAGGAATGCCTTTGAACTGGAAATCGTACCTAGTATAATTCAGATAGTATCTAAACATAAAAAAGGAACCAGCTCATTATAAGAATTTGCTGTCTATTAAAGTGGCTAGTCAGTGTTTCCTTTATGTCTTATAGGAGTATAATTAATTAGCAATGCTGGGGATAGACTTAGAAGCGCCGCCATGAACAGCACTTCCTTTCATTTAACTTCTGGAATGGCTGTTATCTTTTGAAAAGGATTTTATTAAATCAAGGGATAAATTATAGTTTAACACGTGACTTACATGACTTAATTGTTATTCTTTAAACTCCTTGCTTTAATTCTAAAATTGTGATTAAATTGACGTCTCTCTTACACACACATACATGCACACATACATACATTCGTGTGTACTAATATACTAAAACTTTTTTAGCCGGCTATACCTCTAAAAGTACATAGTTTGTTCAAACCGATTAAAAGCTCCATAAAGCCAATATTATTAAAGAAACCTCTTTTCGACGGCCACCCCTCAAAACAGCCATTTTTCCGAAACCATTACTGACCACATAGAGAAGTTTCACACATAGAGCAAGTTGACCACATAGAGCATATGAAAGAAGTTGTATAAAAACGTGACAAGTGAACGTTACAACTTTGAGCTAATTATATATATATATATATATATATATATATATATATATATATATATATATATATATATATATATATATATATATATATATATATATATATATATATACATACATACATATATATATATATATACATATATATATATATACATACATATCTATATATATATATATATACATATATATATACATACATATATATATATATATATATATATACATACATATATATATATACATACATACAGGGTGTAACGAAACTCTTGGGCAAAACTTTAAGGGGTGATAATACACATCAAGACAAACAATATTATATAGGAAACTTAGGGTCCCAAACGTCTTCCAAAGGAGATAGACGCCATTAAAGTTTAGGGTCCGAAATTTCAAATGATCATAAAAAACGGGAAATTTTGTCGATTCGTTTGCTGTTTTCGCTTAAATTATTCTTTATGTCAAGATTTTCTGGAAAATAAATTTTAAAGATAAAGTTTAAAAAATGCCGATAGAGGGCACTTTAGACTTTGGAGTAACAAATAACTATTTTTTACTGTTATTTTTTGTATCAGATTAAATGCTTTCAAAAGCTTAGACTTAAACTTAAATTTTGAGCTCAAAATCTGAATCGTTGGGGGGTGGTTATGTCGCGAAAACTCAACAGTGTTCAGGAGGTGAAATTTGAACCCCCCCTCCTCCCCTGTACGCAGTTCAGTTATTCACGATTTTGGATGTTCACAACTGGGCACAACTGGGCGTACACTAACCCACACGCTACCCACCCTCATTCATATCAACGCCGTTTCAGCGTCAATGTGTGGGCCGGAATTATCCACGATCATTTGATCGGGCCATATCATCTGCCAAGGCGCCTGGACGGCGGAACGTATCTGGTATTCCTACAAGAGGTGCTTCCAGTTCTGCTGCAAAGTGTTCCAGCCAACATAAAGGCTCGTATGTGGTTCCAACATGATGGAGCGCCTGTACATTTCAGCGCAAATGTGAGAAATGCATTGGATACAGCATATCCAGGGCGATGGATTGGACGGGGTGGTCCGGTAAATTGGCCGGCACGCTCGCCTGACCTCTCCTGTCTAGACTTCTTCTGGGGCCATATGAAGGGCCATATGAAGGCCCTGGGGCCATATGAAGAGTCTTGTTTACGCAAGCCCTGTCGACTCCAACGAGGAACTGGTTGCGAAAATTGCCGTCGTAGCAGGCGATATCCGGGAGATGCCCGGGGTATTTGCTAATGTTCGAAAGTCCCTCCGCCGGCGGTGTGAGGCCTGCATCCTTGCTGGTGGGCGCTCTTTCGAGCAGTTTTTGTGATTCCACAAGAAAATCATGCGTGTACCATTTTCTACGTGTCATCATTCATTCAACCTTCATTCATGCGCACGACGTGCGTACATCAAATTGTTTTATTTTATTTCGAGAGGAGAAATTGCTCATGTCTAGTATTATGAATAATTTTTTTAATTTTGTCATCCCTCTCTAGTTTATTTTACGTCTAGGAGGTAGTAGTTGCTGCCTGGTCTACGACACAAAGTCCTACGACACCAAGATCGGGAATAACTGAACTCTGTTCAGGAGGGAGGGAGTTTCAAATTTCAACTCCTGAACAAAATTCCGTTTGCGCTACTTAACCACCCCCAACGAATCAGATTTTGAGCTCAAAATTTAAGTTTAAGGCTAAGCTTTTGAAAGCACTTAATGTGATAAAAAAATAACGGTAAAAAATAGTTGTTCGTTACTCCAAAGTCTAAAGCGCCCTCTATCGACATTTTTTTTACTTTATCTTTAAATTTATTTTTCAAGAAAAAACTGACAAAAAGAATAATTTTAGCTAAAACCGCTAACGAATTGACCCATTTTTCCGTTTTTTATAATCATTTGAAATTTCGGACCCTAAACTTTAATGACGTCTATCTCCTTTGGAAGACGTTTGGGACCCTAAGTTTCTGATATAATATTGTTTGTCTTGATGTGTACTATCACCCCTTAAAGTTTTGCCCGAGAGTTTCGTTACACCCTGTATATATCCGCGGTGATAATAGGCCTGTCAACTAATTTGAAAACAAGGAGTCAATTTTAGATTCATGGGAAAAATGAAAATTTGCTAGAGGAAGGAAACGCATGGGAAATGCGTCCCAAGAAGTTCTAGAAAAAGCTCTACTGCTATGGTTCCAGGATGTTAGATCTCGAAATTTTCCGATAAATGGACCCCTAGTGCTGACGAAGGCTGATGAATAGGCAATTCGAATGGGTATTGGAGATTTTAAATGCAGTGATGGATGGCTTTCTCGATTTTAGTCATTGCAGAATATTTCTTATCAAACTGTATGTGGCCAAAGCTCTGATATAATCGAAGACGTATGCACTAATTTCGGTAGGAAACTGCCAGGGCTTTTCTCTACCTGGCGAAAGATATTTCTAATGCGGCCATAATGGTCAAAGCCATAATGGACTCTATTAAAACTCTGAAAGCATTTATTTAGATGGAACCTTCCTCTGAAAATGAATTGAAATGTTTGCTTCAAATCGAGAAGCTGGCTGAACAATGTAGGCATCATAAACCGAACCAAACATCCATTTTACAGTTTTTCTCCAAAGTGTAATTCATATTTTTAATAAAAGTTTATTTTATACTGCATATCTTCTGCTTCATTTTATGATTAATGTAAGTCTGTATTGCTTTTTAATATGTTTAACTTTAGATAACATAGTATAATATATTTTCTGGGGTTATACATACTAAGAGAGTTTCTTCTTCAGTGATACACATTTAAAGTTATATATTTTCTCATAACATCGGATAATTCGAACTTTTTTCCGAGAACCTTCGAGTTCGAATTAACGAGCGTCCACTGTATATACATACATATATATATCCTTATATATATATATACATACATATATATATATATATATATATATATATATATATATATATATATATACATACATATACATATATATATACATACACACACACACACACAGACGTTTGGGAAATATTGGTCTATATGCTCGCAGGCCTGTCAGATTTGTTCCGCTCACTGTTGGCAACTCACTGTCGATTAGCCTGGAGTAGAGAACATGCAATGTGGACATCGTCACAGTGAGCTTGTGTGATGTTTTCCGACGAGTCCAGGTTTAGCTTGCAGTCTGATTCACGTCGGACTTTCATATGGTGAACGCCAGGTACCCGTTACCACCAAGACAACATCATTGAACGACACCGTTACGGTGGTGCAGGATTGCTTGTTTGGGCTGGAATTATACTGGGCTCCAGAACAGATCTGCATGTTCAAATCGAAACCATGAACGGTCACATTTATCGGGACATCATTCTGGAACAACATGTACGTTTTTTTAGGGATGCCATGGGCGCAAAATTTGTGTTTATGAATGACAACGCCCGTCCTCACCGAGCAAACATCGTAAACGAATGCCTTCAATCTGAGAATATCACCCGTATGGAATGGCCAGCATTGTCACCTGACTTGAATCCGATAAAGCATGTGTGGGACATGCTTGGCGGGCGAGTTCCAGCCCGTTAACCACCCCCTACATGTGTACCGGAATTTGGGCGTGCAGCTCCGAAGTCTACATTGCTTTCTAAGTGGAGTAATCTTCCCCAAAATCAGCTCGATAATTTGATACTCAGCATGCCTAGGCGTTGTACGGACTGTATTTCATCGCATGGGAGACATACAATGTATAAGCCATCATACCAACCATGTAATATTAAGTTTTTGTAAAAGAGATATTTTTACAATTGCTCCAGGGATCAAAAATCGGAGTTTCTATGAATGGTATCATACATACAAAATCTTTTTTGTTCTTTATCTTTTGTTTAATAAATGGGCTTTATGAATAAGTCACGTTTGTTTTGTTTCTGAACCTTTATTTGAAGGATCTTGCATTATCCTTAATTTATGGACATGAGTGGAATTTGTAACATACTTTGTATTCAAGATATGATTTTCATTATTTTTATTTAGCCTAGAAACAGTCCCTGAAATACATTGCTGGCCACTGTAAATGCAACACCCTGAAGAAAACATGCAAATAACATGAAATTTACAACATGCATTATCGGAGGTGAGATATGCAAATGATTAGAATTTCAGCTCAGACGCACATCACGCGCTCCTGTGGCGCCACTTCAAAGAGCTATTTAAGGCTTGGAGATTTCGACGATTTCAAGTTCAGCAATTGTGTTTTTCTTGTGATTTTTTCAAAAAAGCGATCAATTATGCCTCGTCGAAAACAGCGATCATCTTTTGATCAAGTATCCGAGTTCGACAGAGGAAGGATAGTGGCCTACCGAGATTGTGGATTATCTTTCAGGGTAAACGGTAGTCGTGTTGGACGAAACCAAACAACTGTAATGTGGATATGTGATCGTTGGATGCAGGAGGGTACGACGGACCGGCGTGTTCGATCGCATCCACCTCAGCGCACCACTTCACGTGATGACAGGCAAATTGTGCGCATGGCAGTGACGGATCGCTCAGTCACATCACGAACCATAGCACAGCACATGCAGTCTGTAACGCATCACCCAGTGTCTGCGCGTACCATTCGACGCCGTTTACAGGAGAGTGGTCTGTCCGCAAGACGTCCATTGCTTTGTCTACCCTTGACGCAGAACCACAGACGTCTCCGCCGCCAATGGTGCGATGACAGAAGGATGTGGACGGCAGAATGGAATGAAATTGTCTTTACTGATGAGTCACACTTCTGTCTGCAACAACACGATGGTCGCATTCGAGTCTGGAGACACCGTGAAGAGAGGATGCTGAACAGCTGCGTTATGCACCGCCACACTGGTCCTGCACCGGGTATTATGGTATGGGGCGGTATTGGATATCACTCTCGCACACCTCTGGTACGCATTGTCGGTACTTTAAACAGCCAGCGCTACATCTCCGAGGTGTTGGAACCAGTTGTCCTTCCTTACCTTCAGGGCTTGCCCACAGCCATATTTCAACAGGATAATGCACGACCACACGTGGCACGCATTGTCCAACGGTTCTTCGTCAATCGCCAGATTAAATTGCTTCCCTGGCCGCCTCGCTCTCCGGACCTTTCGCCGATAGAAAACATGTGGTCCATGGTTGCTCTACGATTGACCCAGATTCCATCCCCAGCTGCCACAGCAGATCAACTTTGGCAACGTGTGGAAGCTGCTTGGTCTGCTGTACCCCAAGAACTCATCCAAAGTCTCTTTGAATCAATGCCGAGGCGTGTGGCAGCGGTGATCTCCAACAATGGCGGCTACTCTGGCTACTGATTTTGGCAGGAACCACACTTCACAGGAGTCTATAAATTTAATCATTTGATACTTGGTCAACATGTTATCTACAAAATAAATTTTGTTGTGATATCTCTTGTCTTTCTTGGTGTTGCAATTTGGGTGGCCAGCAGTGTACTAAGAATAAACTGTTATAAAACTTCGAATCTTTGAATTTTCAACTATCCCATACTTTATACCTTTATCTAGAAACTCGTTCCAATAGACAATTTTTGATTAGCGTTTATGGGATATAATATTAGCCATCACAGCAAATCATCGAGAAGTAAAAGTTACCATTTTCGCCTACTAAACAAACCAACTAAAGAAAAATTCTACATGTCATACAGAGGCTGAAGTTTTTGATGTCCTCCGATTGAAATGGAATCTTTAATATTTTTTAAAATCCATCCAATAAGATAAAAAGCTAAATAAATTGTCTAACACTTGATAGTTAGACAAGTGACCGCAAAATGTATTTCCAAATGTAAACATCTTTTCCCCTATTTTAGATTGTATTTTTCTTGCTTTTAATCTCTTTAAGATGCTTCCCTTTTTTAATTATAGTCATAAGTAAGTATATTGCTGGAAAGTGCATGTGTCTGGAGAAGAAATCCCAATCGTTTTCTCACTCGTGTTATTTCTCTAGCGTACGTAGTTGTCTTCGTTGCACCACACTTCGTTTCTTAAATAAGGTTTTTATGTCTTAGATGCTGCGGAACTGGAAAATAGAACTTAAAAAACAACATCGAACAAAGCTCTTTAACTACTGAATTTGGGACCTGACTTTTTAGAAATGATTTTCTCTCAGTCGACTGGGATCCATTAAAATCGTCCAGATTCCCCTTAACAGTTCTCAACTTGGAAAAAAAGACGGTACGAACTCGAAGGAAGAACTTAAACTCGGTATAAAATAAAGGAGTCAGAATTTTCTAGATGTTGAATTATTTGAGTGTGTTTTAAAGGGAGGGAAAGAATTATCTAGGTTTCATGACAATAAAACATTTCATTTTGTTAATTGCTTGTGAGTATAACAAAGCACAGAAAAATTCCTCTTAATCTTTTCTACGAATCAGTTTTACACGAACCAAATATATGTATTTAGATATAGTTCTTAAATGCACTTATGAACCAGTTAATATTATTCGTAAAAATAACTACATGTATTATCAGCAGTTGATTACGGTTTTTAAACTTTCAACACTGCAATTGTTTAATATTATCAGATATCATTAAAAAATAAATGGTATTTCTAAGGAAATTCTCATTTCCTTAGAAGATCAAACAATGTTACCTCTAACATAAACATTTTTCAGTGCAACAACAAAACATTGCGTGAAATCTTTGAATTTAATGTACAACTATACCTAGTTATGTTACTGTTATGACAACACAAAAGGAACTCCTGTTATCATCAGATAGTGATTTTGTTCCTATCAACATTTTTAAATATACGACACACAATCATTTTTTATTTCTGTTATTACAAAAAGAATATTACAAACAAAGAACAACATAATTATATGCATCTTCATTACAAACAGTTGAAATGGCTGGGCAGACTTAAAGATGCGTTTCATCATGTATGTCTTCCATATTTTACTTTAAAATACTTTTCCTAGATGCTTTGGAAATAAGAAAATTTGCATGAATCAGCATAAACAAGTTATGTTCCCTTTAAACATTGTATTTGGGGAAAATAGTCATTTTTAAAATTTTAATAAATTGATAGGTAACTAATAACTTCTGTGAAGTGAGCTCTGAGTGAGCTTTTTGAGGTCTCGGATGTTCTGCCATAAATCTGGTTCCTAACTCTAACAGACAGGGCTCTGGCAGTATAATAAATGAGTAATCCTTGTATGAATATTCAACATCTGAGCACTCTGTGACTCATATATATGGTTCACCAAATTTTTTATTGGGTTGTATGACAATATTTTATACGTTAATCTTAATTTTTATTGAAAATTACTCGTGAGTATAAGAAATTTCAGAGCAACAAGATGAAGTGTAATAAACTCATGCCATATTTACCCTGGTCATTAGAAAACATATATACAAGACAAGCACTAAAGTAACTTCCTCAAAGATAGAAAAGAAATGTTCAGATTTTACTCAATTTTTGACAGAATAGGATGAAAATAATGATGGTAAGATTACTAACACAGGTGTACATTGATCGGTGCATATGGCATCGAGACTCGTTTCAACACATTGACAGTCCTTTAACATGAAGATTACATAGTATGGAGCATTATTATACTTTTTCCTACCAGTCTAAAATGTGAAAATATCAACAATTGTATCAACTAATCCTAGAAAATGAAAGTTTTGAACCAAAACGTTATGTTTTTTACTCTGTACTATTTCTGAGAATTTAATTGCCTAAGTATTATTTTGAATTTTCAGCTGGCATAGTGTTTTATCACTCACACTATTTATAGAAGAAAAAAACCACCCCAACTTATTTAAAGAGATTATAATGATAGAAAAAAAACTTTAAATCAAATTCTTCATATTTATATCGCCTTAGCCTCTTCGGTTGTTACTTAACCTCTAATACACTGAAGTGCCAATGAATTAGGGATAGCAAAGCCTATGCAAACTGTGTAGCGCTGCGCATCATGTATGCGCAAGTGAGGGCGCTGTGGTAACTGCATATATAGCGCGTACTGTGGTTGTTCTGAATTAGTTGTTGGAATTGCCAGTATGGGTAAACTGCCTGATTTAGACGCCTTCGATCGCGGACAAATCGTAGGTGCGCGACGCATGGGCCATTCAATTTCCGAAATCGTCAGACAGCTAGGATTTTCAAGGTCGACAGTGTCAAGAGTATACCAAGAATACATGGATGGTGGAAAAAAACTAGCGATCGGGCAAACTGCAAAGGACAATTAGCCTTGAGAGTACATGGGGAGAGACGGCTCAGGCGTATTGTACGTAGCCAGCGAAGCCAAACATTAGCTCAAATTACCACCCAGTTTAATGACGGTGCCAGTCGTACAGTCAGTAAACGGACTGTGCAACGCTCGCTTCACCGTATGGGTTTCGGGAGTCGTCGACCTACGAGAGTACCATTGCTCTATACTCGCCATCGGGCTGCACGTCTTGCATGGGCAAGAGAGCACAGAGACTGGAGTGTAGAGGACTGGAAACGAGTAGCATGGAGTGATGAGTCTCGATTCCGACTTCTTAACGCCGACGGGAGGCTGAGAATATGGCGTGAGGCTCATGAAGCCATGGATCCTGCATGCCTGGCTGGAACTGTACAAGGGCATGGTGGCTCAATCATGGTCTGGGGTGTTTTTTCGTGGCACAGTTTGGGATGTTTGGTGCGTGTACCAACCTCCCTCAATGCAATTCGGTACGTAGAGTTGCTGGGTGATCACCTCCATCCGTTTATGCTGTTCTGTTATCCGCACGGTAATGGAGTTTTCCAGCAAGACAGCTGTACCTCTCACAAGTCCCGGTTGGCTACTGGCTGGTTGGATGAGCATTTCTCTGACTTCTCTGTCATGAATTGGCCACCTAGAAGCCCAGACTTAAATCCTATTGAGCATCTTTGGGATGTTTTGGATCAAGGCGTGAAAGGCCATCACACAGCACCAAAGAACCTTACTGAATTATGGACAGCTTTAGCCAATATTTGGCAAGCCATTCCCGTGGAACGTTTCCAGAAACTTGTTGAATCTATGCCTCGTCGTGTGGCAGCCGTTATGAAGGCCAGAGGAGGCCCAACTCGTTACTAGGTATGTATCCCGAATTCAGTGGCACTTCAGTGTATATTCTGCATGTTTAAATCACATACACTCTTTCGGTTTCTTTTAAACAGGATAGAAATGTTCTTCATGTACAGAATAGAAATTGGATGGGAAAAACTCAAATTATTTTGGCACAAATACTTCTATCATCTAAGGTTAAATACAATTTTTAAAGAATAGTGGATATTTGAAATACGTAGAAACTTGTTTTATTTAAATGTACAGTGGTACCTCGACTTACGACTGTCTACGAGTTTTTCGAGATATGAGCATTCTCTTGGTAGATTTTTTGCATCGAGTTACGAGCTAAAATTCGGGTTACGAGCAAGCTTCAGATACCCCACCGCTAGTTTGCGCAGCGAACGCCATGTGCTCTTCAAATGAGAACACGAGAAGCATATCATCTTTACAACCTTTATTTACAATCATTATACAATTGTATACACATTATTCTAAGACTACTATCCAGTCTAAAACCTAGAGATTAACACTCATCAATTATCACCCGGGGCAGCTCGCTCTGCCCCCACTTGAGTCGCCCTCCGAAACCGAACAGCGTTCTCCCTCTCCCGCAGAGAGATAGCTTCAATTCCCTCCCCCACACTGGTACTAGCCATGGGTTTTAGGGGATGGGATGACCTTGGTCCTAGGATCGCAAGCTCTCCTCCTTCTACGGATTCTGAGGAATCGATCTTCGGATTCTCAGAAAGAGGAATTTGGACATTACATCCCAGTGAACCATGCAACAATCGCTCAGCTTCCGTGTCTCACTTTAAGAGGGTAGTTCGTAATAAAAGCGAAAGCGAGGAAAATGTGACGAAAAGATCAAAAATCAACAAATAAAATTTAATTTTTCAGTTCAGCTTTTCTCCTCCTCTTTCATCAGCATCTTCAAGTCTGATCTCCAAGGTTAATGTTGTACATTGCACTTAATAAAACAAGTTTATTGCCGTACATTCTATTGTATTGCGTTTTTATACAACTTTCGTCATTTACAAGAAAATTTTTCTTATTTAAAAACATGTAACCAAAAATTCCTGTGTTTGGGGGGAGCCCGGAACGAATTAATGGTATTTCTATTCATTTCAATAGGGAAAATTGATTCGAGATACGAGTATTTCGAGTTACGAGCTCCGTAATGGAATGAATTAAACTGGTAAGTCGAGGTACCACTGTATTTTGATATTGTTTCGAATTTTCGATTGGGAGCGTTGCCCAAAGCTATTGTGTCAAAAATATGATTTAGAGTTCCAGTTTTTTCCCCTCCTTTGTCCTGTAATTCATTTCAATGTTTTCAATTCTAGCGTGTTTCTCGATTCACAAAAACAGAAAATTTTAAGCTCTAAATAAAGAAATTTTCAAGCAAGTTCCAGTTAAAAGTCGAAAAATATAGAAAGCATCAAAATTTAGATTATTCTTGTAAATAATTTGAATACTCAGTGTGAATAAGAAATGTCGGCCTTTTTTTATTTCACGAGTCTTTACATTCAAGCTCCTACCCATTATTGTGTAACATTCAAGAGAATCTTATTTAAAGGTATTTCAACTGTTTATGAACCTACGAAACTAACGTTAATCTCGAGCCATTTGAAATTAAAATATACGGTGTATAATGAATAACCTTTGGCTGGTAAAGCTCACCTACTAGGAGTAGATATCAAACTCTCAACTCTTGGACTTGAATGAAAATTTGGGATGTGAAGGATTTCATTTTCGAAATTCAATTCTTTACATCTTTGCTGCTCAAAGGATGCTGAGATTCCTGACTACCCTCTTTAACGATTGCAGCGCATAATATACCAAAGTTGTAGTGTTTAAATAAGTATTCAATCCATAAAATCCCCTTTTTCAAACAAATAATGTCGGAAAATAAGCAAAAATTTAATATTATCAGAACTATTCCGCAATGGTTATCTTTTCTTACATTTTGTCTTTTCTGTGCATCTCGACTCGCATAAACTGGGTATTACTTAGTAGCTGTTTCAATTAAATTGCTACATATAACTTTGAATTAAAATTTATTCAAAGCGACTGGAAACTCTAATGGTGCTGAAAATATTAGTCTAGGAGAATGCGACGAGGAATACACATTTTATTCAACAGTTTGTCAAAATTTTATTCATTTATATTAAATTATATGAGATTATAATTACGCATGCTTTTGAAAAATATATCTATAATTCCATGTTGCTTGTCGGGATAGCAATATAATTGTACTTGAAGAGGTGTTGGATTATTTTAAAGGGCGAAGTTAGTTTCAGGCATGATTAGCGAGTCTACTTTTTTATCAATCGCCTCAGTAAGACATTCCCTTATTTTCATCATCGGTCTTTCCTGTCCCGGTGCGTAACGATATGAAAATAAATAGTTAGGCAAATAAGGAAGCAGTACTAGGTAAGCTGAACGCTGTGAAAGAGGGTGTACCAGTATGAAAAGCAGATTTAGACACCGCTGATATGAAGCAAAATGACAACAAGGTGGAGGATCAATGTGCATATTTCGTAGAGAGCTAAGTTGGTCAGTTAGAATTCAAAGTGAAAGGTTAATCTTCTAGGATATCAAGTGTATTGCACAAGTTAGAGGAAAATGTAAATTCCTTTCTAACCTCAAAACAAATCTTAATTAATAGTTTTGTTTTTAATTAAAACTCTGTTTAACCCCTACCACGATAGCTTTGGGGCATGTCTATAAGTTAGGAGCAAAAAATTTACTTTACATCTTTTATTTTAAATGATAAGAAGTAAGCAAAACCTTCACGTTTAAGATTAGTATTTTGGAAATGTTATGCAACAAAAATTTATAAAGGAGCCATTATTTAGACCTTCCCCTAGAGAAGATGACACTCAAAGCGTCGATATCCACTTTTTCCTGACTTACCGTAACCCCCAGAGACTTCTTGGACGAAACTGTTTTCTTAACCTTTTTTTTTTCTTTTTCTGATGGTGTCATGTTTTTTTTATAGTTCCGAATCGTTAGACTAATGCCGAATTGAAGCTGTGAAATTGTGATGGTTTATAAGATTGTTATATATTCTTGAAGATAAATCTACAGAATTATTATATCAAAAATATAATTGAAAGCTAGTAACACATGAATGTTGAAATTCTAAGGGGAATGCTTCTGGGAAAAATATTTCAGTTACAAAGCTATAAATTCTAATTTAAAATTTAAAAATTTTCCCAAAAATGTTTCGAGAAAAATAACTTTGTTGCGAGAATTAAATGTATTAATGGAGTCTACTTTGAAGGTTCACCCTCGTGTAAAATATACATAGTCAATTCACAACAAATTATAGTTTTTAAAATTTTAAAAGTAGTAATATGAAGAAAACTTTTTATGTTAATAAAGTGTGATTTGAGGAACGATATAATCCCTTTTTACTGAATTTATATCATTCATCTGCAGGTCAAAAATTTATTTTTATAATTATAAAAATTATCATTTGAAATTATCAGTTCCGAGCATTAAATTTTCTAATAACTTGATAATTTTCTAATACATATGAAGTTTACTTCTTCTTCTTCACAAGCACTACAGCCCCCTACAGTCCCTGGCTGCCTCACCCATGCGCTCAATCCAGCGTCTTCTATCTGTTGTGATGATAATTAATAGTTTTATAAATAATTAACGTTTATTTTAATCTCGAGTTTTTAAGTAATTAAGCTTAAGTAAAATAATGCTTTGTATAAATAAATTTATTAAGTCTCTGCTAAATATACTTGATGATTAAACTTGTGTTGATCAAATATTCATTTATTTGATTAATGTCATCGCATTTGGGGAAACGTGTGCACGTTTCCCCAAAATTTAAATGTCAAGATCTTAGTGGGATTATCTTCCGATCTTCTCCAAACATGGCCATGCCATCTTAATCTATTACTACGGTTGACTTGTGTTATATGTGATTGCCCATAAATCCTATACAGTTCCAAATTATATCTGGTTCTCCAACGTCCCTCTTCCTGAGTCCCACTGGGCCAAAGATAGCTTTCACTGGGCCCTGTGGATTTCATGTCCAGTGAGCGCTGTGTGTCTATGTTCAAGGTCCATGTTTCCCTTACGTAAAGTAAGACAGGTAGTATTAGTGTCTTATAAATTCTTAATTTAGATTTGCAACTGATAAGATTAGATCTCAATTGTCTTCTCGGCCCAAAGAAGCATTTATTAGCCATTTGGATTCTGTTATCAATTCCTGCTCTTAGTTTATTCTTGTCATTAATTAGAGTGCCAAGGTATTTAAATTCATCAACCTTTTCAAAGGTGTAACCCTTCTTGCACAAAGGGTTGTTATAGTTTACCATGGAGGGTGAGAATTCCATAAATTTAGTTTATCCGCATTGACAGTGAGGCCCGTATTTGTAGTGGAGGATTCGATAGCTGGAAAAGCCTCTTTTACTGCTCTTTCTGACCTTCCAATAATATCTATATCATCCGCATTGGCCAATATTTTTAGTGACTTATTCCACAGAGACTTATTTGTAGTGACTTATTGCCTCTTCGGTCTAATCCACTGTCTCTAATGCACTTTTCTAACGCTAAATTGAATAGCAAGCAAGCGAGGGAATCTCCTTGACGTAGGCCTCTTTCTATTGTTATAAAAGGTTCAGATAAATGATTTTGGATTTTAATCCTACATCTCACTTTGCCAAGTGTAGCTCAACTTAAATATGAAGTTTTCACTTGCAAATATTTTTTTTCAATTGTTACGAAAGTTAAAAAAAAATTTCGCTACTTTAAACTGTGCAATAGATAGATATATTTATTTGATATATAGATACATTTATTTGTTTATCAGAGAATATTAGAAAGTCTTATACGCCACTTTTTAAATTTGGATTAAAAGTTTTCAGATAAGTCATATATAAATCAATTAAAAGATTTGTTATTGCTAACAGCTTATATATTACCTTTTTATTACCTTAGTCTTCAGCGCATGAAACATATAGAAAAACCATCTAATGGGTGTACTAAAATGTAATAATAAAAAAAATTTAAGAAATCGAAAACAAATACCAACCAAGAAAAATAGCTCATCATTAAGAGAAATTCACTTTTTTACAAAAGATTTGAATTAGATTGAAGTAAAAGAGCAAGCAGCATTACAAATCAAATAAAATTCAGCGAGCTTCCTGGGACAAAAGAGTACCTTTAGATGCAAGTTTGCTTTTTAAATCAATTTAAACCTTTCACGGATATGAAGAGTCAAAACAGATAATCAATGCACATGTTCTTGGTACATTAAATAAACTCAAAATGCAATAGAAACATCCCAAGAGGAAAAATGAAACATTTGACGACTGACGGGTAACAATTAACAATATGGAAGTTCAACAGACTAATTTACTTTGAAAAATATTGAGTGTATCCTATTGACATTTCCCAGAATTCTTTAAATTATTGATTCTTCATATTGTTAGACTATTCTTAATGAAGATAACAGATGAAAAGAGGTAATTTAACATAATAATTCAAAAGTAAAAGGCTAGGATTGAAATTCTCTATCTTTGTTTTTCTCTCGTTACCATTCCTCTTATCAAATCAAGAAAACGATTATCTTACTCAGAGAATTATAGAATGCCTTTCAATTATCTTTTAGAGTCAAAATATTTCAGATGAAAAAGTAACCTCAATCAATGGAGTGTTTTAATATTATTTATCGCTCATATTGTGTCCTATTTTTGCAAATAAGATTTAAGGTTATTCGATCTTTGTCTGTTAATATGTTAATAAAACGTGTACATGATTGAACGGTATGGAAAATTTGAGAAACTGAATTTTCGTGCGCAGTCAAGGAAAAAAACTCGTAAAATTAGTGACAAATATTACTTTTATTCTATAATGTTTGTAAATTTTAACCCTAAAAGTTTCGGACTGAAACTTTGTTTAAGCGTAACATAAGAACAAAATAAATATAATAGAAATCAAAGTATAAAATTCAAAAACTGAAAGAACCAAAAATACTAAAGAAACCAAAAAAATAACGAGGCAGTCTCTTAATCAGAAGGCCTAACCGACTCGGTTACCTCGTAATTTTTTCTTTTTTTTCTTTTTGGTTCTTTTAGTTTGTGAATTCTATTATTTTCACTGAATCTTGCATTTATGTTGCGTAGAACGCTAATTGCATATTTCTGTTAACTTTTTCAACTGTCAGTGTCTTCTTTTTGTAATTTGATTTTTTAGAGAACAAAATAAGTATATAATGTTTATAGGTTTTTTTAAATTCACTATAGAGTAAGTAACTTAGATCTATATTTGTATTGAGTACAGCAAAGAAACCTCATCCACTCAACCACATCCACAAAAGAAATAAAGAAAAAAAACGGAAAAAAGTATTGGGGGTTGGGAATATCGACTTCGGTAATTGTCGTATCTGAAATCAACCTAATGTTTATTATTATACTGACACGAAAGCCTACTTTATGGTCTTTGAAAATGCCTGTTTTCTGGCAAATTTTAGTATGATTGTGATGATTATTTTTCCATTCTGTTCTGTTGCATATCGATTTCATTTCATGGGTTTGTGTTGCCCACTATTACTTATGCTGGACTGATTCAATAGCTTTACTCCTATGTTTTCTATATAAAGACGAAATGCAGTTTTCGTTTGTTCTTAGCTCTCATTATAACTACTCACGAGCTGCTCGAAGCTCGTGAGTAGTTTATACATTATTCATTCATTCATTTATTTCCCGATTATGATTAGGGACATCTGTCTTTAAAAAAAAAGTGAAAATATACATTATATGTTCCTTCATAGTAGAATCATGATAAAAATGTGAGAAATCATACCTGAGTTAAAATTAAAATAAACCCATCTCTATTTAAAAGTTAGAGAAGAAATTGAAAGACATAAAACTAACGGCTTTCTTTTTATTATCGGTAAAGAATACTTGAATCTTATTACGAGTTAAAGGGCTTTTAATATTCAGGGGTTGTAAGATAGAAAAATGTAATAAACAGACATTTATAATTTCATTTGTTGAGATGTTAGTTTTCATTTCTTCAGAAAAATCCGGTAGCATCTATTATTCTCCACTCGACGGTATTGAAACACGTTGATATGGCATTGTTACTTTTTAATAAAGCATGTAAAAATTATTTCTTTAAATATCTTACCTATTACCAAAATTTAAAAGCATTATTGACAGGAACTTATATCATTGTATCTTCACTTGAAACATTATTTATTAAACTCCTGAAAAACAAAGTTCGTTCACAGGAGTCATTTTCAAGACCCACCAAAATGTTATATTTCACTATTGCATGTCTTCTCCAGAAAAGAATTTACTTGTATCATATTTGTTGACAGATATAGAAATAGATCTAGATGTTGGCATTCAGCTCTATTCCATGTTTGAAAACTCAATAAAAATATCACGCTTTTGACGCATTTAAATGTAATATGACAGATCAATACAAAAGGACTTGGGGAAAAAATTCCATCCTTAAAAAATCTTTCTAAACAACAAAAATTTTCTTTCAAATTATGTTTATATCATAATTTTAATTTATTTTTATAAACTTCGCATTAATTTCGCTCATACGCTTGAGTTATTTCAGATACCTAGAATTCAAGAACGCGCCCCGTATAATTTGGAATCTTTTGACACAGAAAAAATTTCAGCACTAATCGATAAATTCCCCATCGGATTTTCTAATATTCGGGATCTCAAAACTGTCCGATTGTCTTTTTTATGGTCATACGTGTTATTTTTCAAGTGTTAAAATATTTTTTTTCAAATCTTTTTATACACATACATAACAACTCTCTCCAAATACTATTCTTCAATTACTTATTGCATACATTTTTCTATTAAGAAAATCATTCAATAGAAACTTACGGGTGTTATTTACCTGGCATACGGGTGTTATTTACCTGGAGTGTTAATAGTAAAAGCAGAAAATCACATTTATCCTAACCACAATAAGTAAACAATATTTAAAAAATAGGATTATAATGGAAGCACCCTCAAGATAAAAATTAGAATGATATACGACTAAAAGGAAAACACTTTAAAAGTTGAAAGAAAAATAAGGTATGAAAGAAAATTTAGTTTTAAAATGTCAAAGCACAAGAGTGAAATATCCCCAAAATTCTTCCTGTTATTGATTATTCATATTTTTAGACTATTTTTAGAGGAGATCAAAGTAGAGAAGAGGTTTTATAACATAATTTTTTAACCGAATGATTTTCAACTCATTTTCCCTCTCATAACTTAACACATCATACCTTCTCATAGAAGTAAATAGAAACAAAGCATGACAGCACTGCATATAAATTTTCTGGGGAGAACTAATTGAGAAAATTATATAATCGTTTTTTAACTATTAGTATCCAAAATAGGTCGGAAAAATATGTCATATCAAAATTTAACAAGACCGCTAAGAGTTTTGAACATAATTTGCAGCCCATATTGTGTGCTTTATTTTCATATAAGATTATTTTACCTCTTTCAGGTTTCTGTGCGATTCATAAATCTATATCAATAAAAGAAAAACTTTGTCCGTCGGCCGGTGATTCTCACTAAAAAATGAATCACTGAAAAGAAATGTTTCATCCTGTGTCTAACTTTCAATTATTTTTCCTATTTTGCATACTTTTAATTCAAACTTTTTGATCATAAATAGATCATTTGAAGATGCACTGATTTTTAGAGATTTTTTGGCAATTAAAAGTGAAAAAAATATAAATTCAAGTGAACTGTTATTCGAGTGTCAAGTGATTCGATAGCTGGGCAAAGCATAGCCGGGCAAATCCCGGCTAGTTAATAATATATGAAGGAGTTGCGTCACAGAATGTGAAGTTTTGAGGCACTGTTTTTCAGGGTATGACGGCTTTAAAAAATGCATAACATATGGAAATGATAGTTAGTAGGTTTTAGACAAAAGCTTTCGCCAGCATTCGAAATGGTCATACCATGGTGATGAAATTTTTCCATTGGCAACAACCGATGTGTTTCTCAAATTAGAACATAGCAGAAAAATTATTTTTAAAAACATATTGGACAGTCTACTTTTAAGTATGGGAGCAAAATAAAATCAATCAATAAATAAACAAAAGGGAATTATTTTTCAGAAACATAGATCTGGTGTCAATAATTAAATGCGCATTTTAATTTTTGCTTTCGAGATCAAAAGCTTTATTTTTAAAAACCGTCAGTTCACAATTACCCTTTTTAAAATTCATTTCAAGCTACCTTAAAAGGAGAAAAAGAAAACAATGAATTTAAAGGACATTTAAGGGCTCGTAAAAACTCCTGCTCTTGTTCTTCGAAGAAATCTATTTTCTTTTACAGGAAATCTAACGACTGTCGTAAGTGAAGCAGCTCGGGGCTAATTAATGATTTTCATTTTCCTGAGAAATTCTTTACAAATCGATAGTGTGGGAAAATCTTCGTAAAATTGGCAAGCATGCAGTGCTTTCTGGAAAATCAGAAAATTATAACATTTTTCAAGTAGGTCGGAAGATTTGGGAGAGAAGGTTTCAACACATCTCCGACCGATTGGGGAGATTTCCCCGCTTTTCTTTCTGTTTCGACTTCGTAGAGTCGCCTAAGTACCCCCCTTGCTAATAATTGCTCTTAAATTCAACTGAAAGTATCATTTATTAAAATTCAAATCATATTAGAAAGACAAAATATGAATAAAAATTGATAAAGTATATTCGAAAATTTATGTTACATAAAGATCATTTCCTGTGTCAATTATACTGTCGGAGAAACAGGGAAAGGGAAATTCATAAATCAGATAGTTGAACTTCATGATGAATCCACTTGCAAGATATCTAAACAGATATCTTGCAATTTTTATAGAATCTTCATCTTAATTTCTTATGTACATAAAAATGCATAATACGAGGAGTTTGAATCATTTTATCATATTTTTAAACAATATTCCCTGGAGATGACTTAATAATTATTTTAAAATTGTATAATAGATAAATAATTATTTATAATAATTAATAATTATTTTAAAATTGTATAATCGTTAGAACACATCGGGGTTCGTTTGACGTCCTTAACAAGTAAGCGGCTTGAAAGAGGCTCAGCTCCCGGATCGAGTGCCTGGGTAAAGTATTATAGTGATTGCTATCAAACTTCTTCTAGCATTAGTTTAAAAGCTTCTTCGACAGCTCTTTAGTCCGTCACAGATTGAGCCGCCGTGTTTTTTCGGGTGGATTCGACGTCCCCCACTGCATTGGCTGTACCCTTTTCAGTTCGTCTGTGTTTCACTCAGTTATACGGTGTTGCTCCTGCGTTTTGACTTCGCATCGTAACTAACTGTCAGTTCAGTGTTTCCTGTTTCCTAACGGTTACAAATCCCGTTCGAGTGTTAATAAAACTAATAAGCGTAAGTATGTGACTCTCATTATACAGCAAAAACTAGAGATAATTAATCGTCTCGAAAAAGGTGAAAACAGAAACTTCATAATGCGGGATTTCAATATTGCTCAAGTCTCACGGAAACATTACTTCTGCATACATTTATAAAATTTGCCGAATCCAACAAAAGTTACTACTCTGCAGAACCCATAAATTTGTTTAGAATCCGTAATGAATTTTTGAAGAAGAGATCAGAATCATGGAAGCAACGGGATATCAGAGACTTTTTTAAACAATAACGCTCATGTGTATATTTGTACTCTTTAAACCCTGCAGTTGCTAGAATGACGAAATACATTACTGTATTGTATGTATGTACTTTGTCGGGTATTTATATTGTCTGCACAGTTTCAGAATGTACGTTAAATACATGTTTTAATCGTCTGCATTTTTATCTAGAGTTATTTATCTTTGTTATTCCTGTTAAAATTATTGACGTTCGATAATCTGGCACAATCGCTAATTCGGCACGACTGACGTGCCGGATTAAAGAGTTTCCACTTTACTTCCTAAACAGGAAATACGTATTTTAACCGCTACACTTCTGGACTGACTCGCTAAACTGGAAGAAGGATTTTAAAATATTCATGCATACTAACAGATAAATAAAATAACAGTAATAGATGGCTGAAACACCTTTCTCTGTTGCCTGAGTGATTAAAAATATCAGAAATACGTGTTTTGGTATTGGATATACAAAAGCTCAAAGATAGTCACAAATAGTATGCAGTCACTGAGGCTCACACATCTCAAGATGCACATTAAATCTGTCTGAATCAGCTCTATTCGTATCTAGAATCACGAGAAATAACAAGAAAATTTTAAATCATTTTAATATCTATCGATCGTTCTAAACACGTATGTATAAAGAGAATGCATAGTCCACTAAAACATGAAACAAGATCCTGCCACCCGATTAAGATGAAAATAAATAATCTGACAATATTATTATCATGTTTGCAAACAATTAACAAGACAGAGTGAAACGATAATGGTTGTCCTAAACATATTTCGCAATGGCTTGATCTCTTTATTAAGCAGTTAGCATAAATTAATTATTCTAACTGGCTCGATCCAGAGAAATATGGGGTATATGGGTTGTTTTAGAAAATTCTACAATAGTTCAAGAAACAAAGACCAAGAAAGAGATGTATATACTTTGTGAATAATGCACAGATAGTTTCCAGCAATAGCTTCTTCAAGATTTAAAAGAATTTTCAATGAAAAGCACATTTGATCGATTTCAATAACCGTCAAAAAGTTTCACCACAAGAAAATGAATATTTCAGTTAGAATGGATTAAATATCACATATGCGTTTACTAATTTTTTTTTATCTGATACAATCAACTTGATTTTTAAACACCTTTTACTCTCAGTGTGAACGCTGCTTATCCTTCAAGTTAAAGCTGTATTTACTCTAAGATGTATTCACCGTCCAGCATATCAGGATATAAAATAATATATTACTCAAGTGTCAGGCTAAAAGGAGAAAAAAAATATTCAGTATATCTTTCAGCATTTCCTTTCAAAATAATCATGGACTAAAGTATTCAGGACAGTTCATAAAAATTGAATAATGTTAATGCTTGTAAGAACTCAGAGCAATCAACGACCTTTAGTAAAAAAAAAATACATTTAATAGAGATGAAAGGAATTTTTTTTTTATTTTATCCTTCAATAGTCCTTTTATACTTTAAAATAAATCTGTCTGATCTGTTAAAATAAATCTTTAAAAAAATTCCTTTCATCTCTTTGTAAAGAAATGCATCAAAAACTTTCAATATTTTGTTACGTTTGATTAACTCATGCAAATAACTCTAAGTTAGAATGCTAAACATTTCAATGAACAAAGGATGAGGAATTTCGTCTCCGTTTTAAAGATCAATGAAATCCAAAGACCTAGTCATTAGGAATTGGGTGGGAAAGAAAGCATTTCAGCCAATTCCGTTGATTTCCTCTTAAATATTTGAGTAATTAGAGCAGTTTTAAATGGAATGTCGAGTCATGCACCGTTAGGCGTGTGATAAATTCTAATTAGCCGTACGTTAATCACGGATGCTTAGCTCGAATGCATTCAATATTACGAAGCATGCCATTGGCTGGCGCGCACACACACACACACACTATATATATATATATACATATATATATATATATATATATGTGTGTGTGTGTGTGTGTGTGTGTGTGATGCTCCGTACCTCACGCCCGTGGAGGAGAGGCGTAGCACTAATCGGAGGTGTAGCCAGCACGAGGGTGTGATGCAGTCGGGCGAAGTGTACGTAGATCCAGGGAAGCACTTACGAACTTTAGCCGAGAAACGCACACATGGAGCCATTGATGAAATACACAAATTCCAAGACGTGCTTTATTTATCAGAAGGCATTAGCTGCAGTGGCCACATGACTTGTCCTGATGGGACGCGGATTACATTACAAGACAGGAGCAGACAGCAGGTCCGACAGCAACGAGAGTTAGACACGCAGAGCCAAAAGTCGTATGTTCATGCAATATTAAATGGGTGTTTTGCGATATTGACGCCAGAGGGCCTAAACTACTTAATTTTTATTTGGGCGACTTTAGATTCGTGGAGTTCACGTGTCCACTGAAGTTCTCCCGAGGACTTTACTGCTAGATCCCGCGCTTGTTAGAACCACGAACTATTGACCTGGGTGCAGGATAAGTGGCCATAAAGTTCTTGTAAAGTGTGGTTTCGACGTTACAGAACCCATAAATCCAGAGTGGTTCGAGGTCTCTTTAAGAATTTTGACATTACACTGACATTCTGAATCTCATAAACTTCCTACACTCATATCTGGGGATGTTATTGAGTTCAGCTACTTCACATGCCTGTATAATGATCAGCAGGGCTAATACAAATTATCTTATTTTACTTTTAGGTTGCAATTTTAGAAAAGGGGTCGTGCTTTATTAACAGGATAATTTTAAATACACTTTAGATATATAATGGTGGGCCGTTATTATCATAATATCCCCCCTTCCGGAAAAAGACTTGCGAGAGGTTCCGGGCCCTAGCTCCTCGAGCAAGGCTTCCCTTCAGGTGAGAACATTTTACTAAATTTAGAAAAGAAGGTTACAAGTTAAAGGGATGAGTTTATCTAAATCTTGACCTCGATGTCCGCATACTGTCCGTGGAGCATTACTTTACATTTACAATAAACATCAATACTTGAAAAACACATTATATAAATTGAGAACAGAGCTGCTAATACTGTTAATCAATACACAAAATTTAACAAAAAATAATACACAACATATCAATAGTTCTCTTAAAAGTCCTTGGAATATATTACACATGACGCTTCAAACTTTAAGAACATGGAAAAACCTTAAGATATTTCAAAATGTAAAGTAATAGGAAGAACTGGAATACAAAATTAGAATACCTGATATACAACTAATTCAATATTTTGAAGTGGTAATAATAATACTTCAATATTCAAATTCAAATAACACTCAAAAGGGTAATACAAAATATAATATGTTAATATGAAATGCAATATATTAATACACAAGTTTAATATAGGTATTATAAAAAGTGTGTGTGTGTCAAAACTATAACCTAGCAAAGGATAGATTATAGAAAAAAATAAATGGGTGAGTATAGTGCACGAAACTGAAACTCAAGGTTGGCAAGGCTCAAATGAATTCAATTTTTCATCAATGAATTCGTGGAAAGGAACTGGTATAAAAGCCAAACCAGACCAAGAGGAAAAGCAATCTGTTCCCTCATGAATTCCAATGGGTGGAAAACATAAGATAACGGAGAACTGAGAGAAGGGAGGACCTTCAGTGGTAGTCCCGAAGTCAGTTAAGACTCAAGTAGCTTTATTTAAAAATGAAGTATTAAAACGCTAATTTAACGAAAATTTTTTCTATATTGGCGAGTTTCTCTTACACTCAACCGGGGCTTCTTCATATTTAAATTAATGGGACGACAGGAAAGTGATTAGAGAAGGAGAGAATTACGAAAGATTAAAGTATTAGGGTTGACTCAGTCATTGTATAATTTAAACGCTGCTTTTAATTGTATAATTTAAAGCGGCTTTTACAACGCTGCTGGTCAGTCCATTCCTAGGGGCAAATTCAAAAAGAAAAGACCTTACTTAACCAGCAAAATGCCTGCCCTGCAGCCTATAATTGCAGAGAGAAGACAAATACTAAATGATCTGGATTCTGTCCATAGTGACGCCAATAGAATCAGACTAAATAGAGTGAATGCACAATTAAAAAAGATGTACGCCCAGATCAAGAGAGACAAGTGGAATGAACTTTGTGCTGGTCTGGACTCAAGATCTTCCAATAGTAAATTATGGAAGCTGGTGAAGGGCATTAGTAAAGACCAGCCCCAATTCGAAAGGTGCAATACTATTCAATCTAAAGATGGCATCTTGGCTCAGAATGATGAACAGGCAGCTAATATTTTAGGAGAGCATTACCAATTAACGAGTAGTCTGAAATTTTCTGGTAACGACAGGTATGTTAAAACTATGGCAAGCAATGTTGTTCATGGCTGCCGTAGTAATCATCATGAGGGCCCGGTTATTTTCAGCAAACCCTTCTCGGCTCTGGAGCTTGACACTGAGATTTCGGGCTCGAATTTAAATGCCTCGCCTGAGCCAGATGGTGTTCATGGCCAAATGATTTGTCATTTGGGTTCACATGGAAAACAGAGACTTTTAGACATCATAAATGACTCCTGGAGACTGGGTAGTCTTCCACGAGATTGGAAAAAAGCAGTTGTGGTCCCTATTAGAAAACCTGGCAAAGATATTACTTCTGCTGAGAGTTTTAGACCCATAGCCTTGACTTCCATTACATGTAAAATTATGGAGAAAATGATTTTAAAGAGACTTACGTTTTATCTAAATTCCCACAACCTTCTACCGATGGAACAATATGGTTTTAGAGAAGGCCACAGCACAACTGACCAGGTGCTTTATTTTAGCCAAAGAGTCAGAGACGCTCATAACATGAAACCTACAAATCATACCATAGCTGATTTTCTTGACCTTTCTAGGGCTTTTGACAGAGTTTGGACTCAGAAGCTGATTGCTAAATTGTATGATAATTTCGGTATACGAGGTAGAGCTCTGCCTTGGATTTATAATTTTTTGAGAGATAGACACATTAGGGTGAAGTTCAATGGTTCGACCTCAAATGGTTTTAAACTAACTCAAGGTGTTCCTCAGGGCTCGGTTTTGAGCCCTATCTTGTTCCCACTCTTTACTGCAGGAATTGAAAAAGTCATTCCTGGGAACTGTGAAGTTGGACTATTTGCAGATGACATTGTTCTCTGGAGTTCCGGCTCTGATATTGGAAAGATTGAGGAGACTGTGAATCTGGCTCTGGCTGACATGTGGGGCTTTGCTGTAGACCATAAATTATGTTTTAACCCCTCAAAGTCTACCGTGGGTTTCTTTACAACTAATAGAAAATTATATAATTTTCGACCTAGAATCCTGTTACATGGTCAGCCCCTAGAAGTGGAGAAACACCCAAAATATTTGGGCTTCATTTTGGATCCTGAGATTCTGGGTAATGGTCATCTGGATTATCTTACTCTGAGAGCTAGGAAACGCATTAATATCCTTAAATACATCTCGGGTCGTGATTGGGGTGCAGATGCTAGTACCCTTAGAAACACATATGTTTCTCTTATTCGACCCATTTTGGAATACGGCTTTCCCATATTTTCTAGTGCTTCTGACTCAAACCTGCAGAGGCTTGAACGTGTACAACTCAGTGCTGCAAGGATCATCACAGGTCTTTGCAGTTCCTGCCCGAATGATATTGTACTTTATGAAGCTCATCTACAACCTTTGAGACTTAGGAGAAATGCTTGTTTGGTGAAGTATTACAGTAAACTCTCCAGTCTAGGCTTTCAGAACCGCACTTCGAAATTCCTGGGATCATGGAGCAGTAACCAGAGGCTCAAACGTGATAGTCCCTTTGGAAAGGTTGTCTCTGGCAACCTTTTCGCCAGCTCTATAGAGCATCACAGCTTATCACAGATTATCGACCCTTCTGAGGGTCTCGATGGGGTTCACTTTCATGTTAACCTTCTTGTCCGGGTTAGTAAACAAATGGAATTGCCGTGCTACCTGAAACAGTTAGCTCTCGAAAGAATTAATAATGTCCCAATGGACGCTGTTCAGTTGTATACGGACGGCAGTAAACTTGATTATGACAGATCGGGCAGTGGCATTTACATTAAATTTCGGGATCAGGAGTTAAAGATCAAGAGAAGAAATCCGGACTTCTGCTCGGTATTCCGAAGCGAGCTCATTGCAATTCTTGAAGGTCTGGACTCCATCATATCGCTTCCACGGTTTAATGATATCTGGATCTTTTCGGATAGTAGAAGTGCCATTCAGCACCTGGCTGACTGGCATGGTGTCAGGGACAGTACTAGTGCAGACATCCTAAGGAAACTAAAACAACTCTCCCTTTCCCATCGGATCCACTTTCAGTGGATTCCGTCCCATGTCGATGTTGCTGGAAATGAGATTGCGGACAGTTTGGCCAAAGCAGGTGCTGAAGAGGCCATAACGACTGTCGCTCCTCTTACTTATTCGGAGCTTTTTTCTAAATGTAAGGCAAATAACAAGGCCATTTGGACGGTACCACCAGTACACACATGGTACCAGAGTAGGAGCCCAGGCGGCTCTTTGGTTCGGGGCAGCAGTAGACGAGATCAAACCACACTTACTCGCTTCCTCAGTGGTCATCTGTCATCAATGAGTTTTATTGGTGGTAGTAAGCATTTCGAAATCTGCACTAAGTGTTCTACTGCTCAAGCCTCCCCTGACCACATTTTATCCTGTCTGGGGCTCACCAGGCAGGACCTGGCTCAAGATCCTCTTTTGGTGCTGGACTTTCTCAGAGTGAACGAGCTTATGGACCTGATCTAGCTCTGCTGGTCATGGGGATGAGAAACAACAACAACAACATAATTTAAATTCGCAGGTGGATTGTAATATCTCAACTTGGATGCATGTGCAATTTCAGTAGACCTGTTATTATATTCATTTGGCTTATCCATTTCATAAGTCACTTCAGAACACTGTTTTAAAATTTTGTAAGGGCCAGAATAAGGGGCTGAAAGTTTACGGGTATTTGGATATGAAAATTCTTCTAAGATTACAGCATCACCAGGTTTAAATTTAGCGGGTACAAAGCGAGCATCATACCTAATTTTGTTTTTATTATGATAATCTATTGTCCTTTGTTTTGCTAGTTTTCGAGCTTCATCCACAGGAGGGTAATGAGTTTGATTTATAGGGGAGTCATAAGGCTGCTTGCCAAACATATGCAGGGGTAAATTTTGTAACTGAATGGGGACTATTGTTATATTCGGTAATGACTTGTTCCAACAAACGTGTCCAAGGAACTTTAGTGGACGAAGAATTGAATTTACATTTTATCCTACTTACTTTTGATTGATTCACTCGCTCAACTTTACAGTTTGTCTGAGGGTGATGTGTTGAAGTCAAAAGCTGTTTCACATTATAATTTTGAAGGAATCTCCTGAATCGTGATGAAGTAAAGGCTGCATTCCTATCCGTTAGAATTTTTTCTGGTACCTGAACTTGGAATATTTGCTTAAGGCAATTGGCATGAGTTTCTGTGGTGACACTTTTAGAGGGAAATGCCCACACATATCTTGTTGCATGGTCTATTGCAATGTGGAGATACTTTTTTGTAGAATTATAGTAGTTAAAGCCACCGACAGTATCAACAGAAATACATTCAAAATGTTTATCTGTTGCATAAGTCCAAATTTTTTTAATTTTGATTTATTGTTAAATTGGCATGTTGCACAGTGTTTGACAAACTTTGCAATATCCTCAGTTATATGAGGCCAATAATAGTGAGGGGTAATCAAATTTAGCATTTTTTTGTACACCAGGAAGACCAAATTGATCGTGACACTTTTGCAACAATTTTAAACGTAGTGACATGGGAACAACAATTTTATGTAGATTTTTTCTTTTTAATATGATTACATCATTTATCTCTTGATACTTTGGATCATGAAGGTTGTCATTTTTCTGTTGTGTTATAATTTCATCCAGGTCTAATAAATGTACAGTATGTTGAAGATGTTGGGAAACAGGATGCCTTGAGAGCATATAAGCTTCGACATTTGTGGAGCCCTTTTGGTATTTGATTTCATAATCAAACATACTGAGTTTTAAGGACCAGCGGAATAACCGACCTCTTAAATTTTTTACATTTTTGAGCCAAACAAGAGCCGCATAGTCAGTATGAATGACAAATTTTTGGCCATGGAGATAATAGTAGAATTTGTCTAAAGCATCCACAATCGACAAACATTCCAATTCTGTGATAGCATAATTTTGTTCATAATTAAATAAAGTCCTTGAATGATATGCAACAGGATATAATATATTAGAGGCATCAGGCTGTTTCAACACAGCTCCAACAGCATTTTTTGAGGCATCAACATATACATGACATGGTAATTTAGGATCATATAATTGAAGAACAGGTTTAGAAATTAACAAATGTTTTCATTTTTCGAATGCACTCTGGCATTCTTCTGTCCAATTCCACTTAACATTTTTTTTCAAAAGTCTACTTAATGGATACCTAATTCGAGCATACTTTGGAATAAATTTATTATATACATTAATAGATCCTAAGAAACGTTGCAACTCCTTTATGTTCTTAGGAGGTTGTAACTTATGAATACTATCAATGTTGGTATTATCTGGAGTAATTTTTCCTTGTTGAACTTCATAACCAAGAAAATTAATTTTGTCTTTGGCGAACACACATTTAGATAATTTAAGTTTAATGTTTTTTTTCTTATAGATTTCAAAAATTTGTTGTAAGTGTTGCCAATGCTCCTCTTCAGATGAAGAAAAAATAATAATATCATCGAAATAGTTATAAGCAAAGTTAAACTTATATTTAGCCAAAATTCTACGAATGGTTCTGTTAAAGATTCCTGGGGCATTTTTTTAGCCAAAAGGTAGACGAAGCCATTCAAATAATCCGAAACTTTTGCAAAGGCAAGTTTTTCAATATCTTGAGGGTGAATTGGAATATGCCAGTAGCCTGAAGTTAAATCTAGTGTTGAAAATATTTTAGCTTGACTTAATTTGTCTAATAGGCAATCTATTCGGGGTAGAGACTCAGCATTTCTTTTGGTAATTGCATTTAATTTTCTAAAATCTATGCACAACCTTGTATGCTTGCCTTCGTCACGCTTAAAAGCCAAAGTGTCGGGAGACGAGTATGAGCTGCTACTTTCTCTTATAATACCTGCTTGTAACAATTGCTAAATTTGGCTTTTTATTTCCTCTTCTTCTTTGGGAGAAGTACGATAAGGTCTTAAGGACACAGGAAGCTCAGACCGAAGTCTAATACGCTGGGGTTCAACCCTAATTAAACCTATATCATATTTGTCCTTAGAAAATATATACGAGTAGTTATACAGTAAAGAATTGAGTTCACCATTCTCTCTATTGACAGTCTGGAAATTTTCAGAATTGTTTTCAGAGGTCAGAGGAATGTGAACTAACTCAGTACCTACATTGTTTACATTTTGAATTTCATTTGGTTTAAGATTTACATATTTGGACTAATTATTATTAATATGAAATGACATTGGTGTACACATAAACATTTTGTTACGTGGAATTATTAGACCATTTTGATAAATTTGCATAGAATTACAATCAATATTTAACTGAAATTGTCCACATTCTGGTAATCCCTCGATTATATAAGGTAAATCATTGTCTATAACATACATTTTTACCTTTTTAGTTACATTTCCTTTGCATAAGTTAATGAAACATGATCTCTTTAATTGGAGAAGGCCTTTTGCTTGTTTTACTAAAAGTCTTTCAGACGTCTGTATTTTTAGTCTATGTTGGGTTGTCAAAGTCGAGGGGATGATAGACAAGGAGCTGCCAGTATCTATCACACAAGGAATTGGTCTCTTATTTATGTATCCGGATACGTTCAATTGTCAAATCTGGTTGTTATCATTAAGGTTAGGTATCTGACTCTCAGTGTTTTCCACTACTTGAGGAGCCATCGGATTATTAAGTGCATTTCTAAAGGGGCACGTCTGCACCCAATGATATGCATTCCCTATTCCTCTCCCTGTACATTCTCTACATGGAGATGGAGACAGTTGAGTTTAGGAATGGACATTATTATATTGAGTTCTTGGTGGTTGAAATCTTGGGTATGGGTTATTGAAATTATTTGGATTGCGACTGTTGAAATTTCGATAATATGGTGGTCGTTGAAATCCAGGTCTAAAATTAAATCTGTCATTTTGTGGAGTTCTAGGACTGAAATTATTTGCTTGTTGAGGTGTGGGACTGTTAAATTCAACATGTGACTCTTGATTTTTAAGCAATTTAGAAATTAAAGTGAGCCATGCTGTTGGGGTAGCAGGAGGACTAAGCGCCATCAACTGCTGAAGATTTGGAGGAAGACCATCAGTTAAACCCTCCATTAATAGACTGTTTGATAATCCCAGCTTTCGACCACACGCCAATTTCTTACGGAAATAATCAGTAATACCTTTAGCATCCTTTAATTTAAGATTAGTGAACTCGCTGAATGAGACTACATTGACTTCTATGAAATTTTCCCTCAAAATTAAACACAGTTCTTCCCAATTTTGAATATCTAAACCAGAATTAATAAAAACAGTAAGTGCTTTCCCCTTTAAATATTTACTTAAGTTATTTATTTTCCATTCCTCATATTTACTACTTTCCTGACACTTTCGGTTAAAATAGTTTAGCCATGAATCTAGATTCATGCCAGCTTCGGCATCAAAACTAATAATGTGCTGTTCAGCAGTACTAAGCATTTTTAATTCAGTAATGGTGCTGGCGGCTACTAATTTAGGTTCCATTGAAGTACTTTGATCCATTACATTTAGTATGTCGACATTGGTAGAGGGTATTACATTACTAGTGCTAGTAATTACTGATGTAGGCTCGATTCTAGCACTCCCGTCGGTTACATTTGGTAATTGAGCATTGGTAGGGGGTATTGTTTCTTCACTCTCGGACATGATTAGCAGTTTTCCAGATCGTAAAAACATCAATATATTATATAAAAACTTTCAATAATATAAATATCACTCACATAAATACCGCACAAAAATAAAATATCACTATAAATCAATTAAATCATTTTCATTTTCTTATTTTTTCTGACCTACCTTTAACTTCTTTTAAAGTGAAAATTTTAATTTCAAGAACAAATTTTTTATTGATGCATACGTTGGAATGAAGGCACATTGAAACAAAATTGCACACCACTTGTTTTCATCTCCTTGAAGGGCAGTACACACACTGAGTACAGAAGTACGGAACTCGAAGTGATGACTCTTAAAAGATGATTACACATTTTTTTCAATTTGCAAAAAGTTCTCACGAAATGGTGGCTCAGGAATAAGCGGCTGACATTTTACAAAATTTTTCTTCCCGTTGCGGCAAAAGAAGGGACAATTTAGAACACAAGCCGTATCGACGAAAACACACTAAATTAACGATCAAGCGCGAATTTTCAAACACAAAAACCAGATGGAGAAACTGCACAAATTTTTCAGGATTGGAGCACAACATATTTTAGTAGTAGAATTTTCACGATCACGAGTAGGATTCAAAAACACACTGTGGCGTTGAGGGAAGCTGAAGAAAGCGCAATAATTTTATGCGATAAAATTCACCACACTGAAGATAGAAGAAACGTGTAAATACTTAATCGAGCACTAGGAGAATATACTGCGATGATCTGGGACAAAGTTCACATCGTAAACAAAACACTCTTCTGATTTGGCGGGGGGTGAAAAACGTCGATCGCAAAAAAAACACTTTCTCTTCCCACGCAGAGGTCCAGACGACTCTTGTGATGCTCCGTACATCACGCCGTGGAGGAGACGCGTAGCACTAATCGGAGGTGTAGCCGGCACGAGGGTGTGATGCAGTCGGGCGAAGTGTAGATCCAGGGAAGCACTTACGAACTTTAGGCGAGAAACGCACACATGGAGCCATTGATGAAATACACAAATTCCAAGACGTGCTTTATTTATCAGAAGGCATTAGCTGCAGTGGCCACATGACTTATCCTGATGGGACGCGGATTACATTACAAGACAGGAGCAGACAGCAGGTCCGACAGCAACGAGAGTTAGACACGCAGAGCCAAAAGTCGTATGTTCATGCAATATTAAATGGGTGTTTTGCGATATTGACGCCAGAGTGACTAAACTACTTAATTTTTATTTGGGCGACTTTAGATTCGTGGAGTTCACGTGTCCACTGAAGTTCTCCCGAGGACTTTACTGCTAGATCCCGCGCTTGTTAGAACCGCGAACTATTGACCTGGGTGCAGGATAAGTGGCCATAAAGTTCTTGTAAAGTGTGGTTTTGACGTTACAGAACCCATAAATCCAGAGTGGTTCGAGGGCTCTTCAAGAATTTTGACATTACACTGACATTCGGAATCTCATAAACTTCCTACACTCATATCTGGAGATGTTATTGAGTTCAGCTACTTCACATGCCTGTATAATGATCAGCAGGGCTAATACAAATTATCTTATTTTACTTTTAGGTTGCAATTTTAGAAAAGGGGTCGTGCTTTATTAACAGGATAATTTTAAATACGCTTTAGATATATAATGGTGGGCCGTTATTATCACACACATATATATATATATATATATATATATATATATATATATATATCTTACTATTAACAGCTTAAGGTAAACAAAGGTATGTTTGTTAGTGAGCAGACACGGGGACGGGCTAATCGCGCGAACCGAGCATAGCAGTATTTTGCGACTGGTACCGACGGACGAGACGCGTGCACTGATACCATCCTCAACTTTCAAAACTTTAAAACTATTTTAATTATTAAATTAAAACCGCCGAACTGAAAAGACATGGACAACAGAAACAGCTGTCATTCCGGGTGGGCCAGCTCCTTTCCCTTTCGTAAATCTTCCACTGTTTTCATGCATGCAAAATTAAACTTTTCCACCTACCAATCGACATTTTTTTAATTTCCATGTGTTCTACAACTCTTCATGTTTAAGGATATGCACATCTTTAAAAAGTTAAAAATGTTTTTCACTGCAAACGAAGCTTTTTCCCCAAAGTAGTTTTCCGAATTTCATGAAATTGACAATTTTGATGAACAAATATTTCGGTTTTCCTCCACCTATTAATGTCAATTTTACAATTTATCGGCATTTTCTAGATGTTTAGCTTCCAAAATATACCAAATACATTTAATAAAAAAAAATGTTATCATTCTAAAAAAGCGTATTTACAAAACTCACTTTTGAAATTTTCCGCGCTGATCGCCATTGTATCTTAATGTAACTTGAATGCCAAGTTCGTAATTTTTCGACTTATTATTTTACTCACTAATAATTCCAGCAAGTTCGTGAAATTTTTTTTTAATTAATGAGGAAGTGATGAGGATTCTTCCACCACCAATTTTGAATTCATCAGAACTGTCTTTCTATTTTTTAAAGCACTTTTCCCCCCACGAGATTTAATATTTACATTCGGCCATGTTGCCAAAAGGAAAAATAATTAGTTGAGAACGAGTCATTTAATAATTGAACTCCAGAAATAATTTTTGTTTTAGGAAATTACAAGTTAAAACCTTTAGAATTTTTCTAATTGAATGAACTTCTTTTTTGTTTAAAAAGCAAAATTTGAAAACAGAAATTTGAAAGAATTATTTCAAAAGCCAAAAACCGAAATTTGAAAAAGAGAATTTTAAATAATTATTTCGTTTTTGAAAATTCTAATATTTTTTAAAGTGATTAAACAGTTTTTAAACTTTAAGAAATGAAACCATTTCATTTTAAATCGAAAAAGCAACACATCGGGTTGCCACTCAGCTAGTATATATATATATATATATATATATATATATATATATATCCTTCCATCCTTCCTTTTTCCTTCTTCCCCCTTGCGTTTTCCGTTTGAAATTACGTATTTAAAACTATTTTGGTAGAAATTATTTAAAATGATTTTATTCTGTTACAGTTTATTAAGGAAACATAAATTGTTTTCTTTTAAATTAGTCATCTTTTCAAGTATAGATTTTGTACTTAAATTTTCCGCATAAATGAAAATCATATGTTTACATACCCTAATGTAAATAATATGTTTACATACCCTAAAATATTATGTTTGCACACCCTAAAGCAACACGTTTATTATAGAAGCAAAAGTATCAAATGTATGTCAAAAGTTGGAATTTAAATTGAAGATCTGAACTGATGGTATACAATATGCGAAAATTACGAGGCGCAATCTATAGCGAAAAAACAAGCTAGAGAAATGCTCCCGTTGAAAGAACTTAGGAATAAACCGTACCTTCACAAAAGTTATCGGAAAGTCACCTCAGAAATTAGTCAATGGTTAGTAGAATATATAGATAATTTTACTATTTTAACAGACATAATTTAATACGATTTTGTACATTGATGAAGTCAATTATACAATTGGTGTATTTCATAAAGAATATCGTCTTTAAAAACTTTCCATCGTACATCCTCAGCATTTAAAAAATGAAATGATCCCGTATCAGTGTAGATCTGGTGTCTTGTAGTAATAATCCTTACTGTAAAGTGCCGGACGATGGCCGGAATGGCTAGGGCGCTAGCCTTCGATACCAAAGTTTGTGGGTTCGAATTCCCCTCTTCGCATGGACGTATGTAACCCTTCGAAATTGGCTTTAAGCAGTAGGTCCCGCTCTTATTAACCCTCGTATAGCAAATGGTGACCGTGGAGCTCCAAACCTCACTGTAAAGTTTATAAAAGAAACATATTAAGATGTAAGTTATAATTAATGTTACGCAACGCTATCCTAAAGGAAAATATACATAAATATCGGTTCTGTTTACGATGAGACACTATAATTAAATGTAGTGAGTGAACTGCTTTCCAACAATTGAAAGTGTTTCGAAGTTGGAAATCTATAGGCCTACGAAATATGAACAGTGACCTTTGCATGTCTCACAAACACACGCACATGCATGTATATATATATATATATATATATATATATGCGCATGTGTGTGTAAAAGGCTCGTCATTATGATGTCTTCCTTTAAGAAAAGCCATAAAAGGAACTTAATTCTGTCAAACATCTAAGAATATAGGAAAATGCAAGCAACAGGAGGTTTAGGAATGGATTTTGACGCAAAGCAAAGCCAGGGCACCCTTCCAATACATCAAATCTGTAGGTTTGGAAGTCCTTTCCTACCAAGACGGTAGTGCAGGGAAATACAGGTTCTGCGATGCGGCCAAAAGATAAAAAGATGTTGGGTAAGAAAGCTGATGGCAGACAGTATCTGGGAAAACAAATTCAAGGACAAAGAATGAAAATGTCCAAATTTTGTATTATTTGCAGGATCTACAAGGAACAAAGACAGCGGCAGTTTTCAAAACAGCTAATTCCCCACCCTTTCTCTCGCATGATGCAAGTTAAGGGGCCGCTGGAGTTATTTTTTTCCCCCGCATTCGCTGAAACCCACAAGAAACCTTCAAGAGGAAGGATACTGTGACAACGACTCAGTTTTGTAATATAAAATTTAGTACTTACAAAACATGTTGCGATAGGTGAAATAACTAGCCTCTTAGAAGGGATAGGAACTGTTGAATGTTGAAATCTGTTTTGTTACAAATTGTCAGAGACTCGAAATAACATAAAACTATGTCGACATGATTGACAAAAAAGCAACCAATCAGAGAGGGAATAGTTTTCAAAGTTGAGGACGGGTAGTAGAACCCCCTCGTTATTTGAAACTGTCAATAAGTGTTTTGTTAGCTATCAATGGTTCTAGCCTACACTTCGACTGAATAAGGGGATGGGGTCAGGTAACTTCCCCTATTTACAGCCTTTTACATTCAACCCCCTCCCCCCCACTAACTTCCTGCTTTTTAGTGATAATACAGACTGGACCTCAACAATCTAGTTAGTTGGGATTTGAAAGAAATCTACCGCTCTAGCTATGCGACCAGAATTTTGATTTCAAAGAAAATAAATTTATCAGTTTTGCAATTCCTTATTTATCAATTTTTTTATTAATATGGTGCTGAGGGTGCTCAGATCGAGTCCCAGCGTTGCGCCACGAAAAATGCCTCCGTTCGTGTCGTCCCTTCATAGGGGGTAATGCTGTCCGCCTATATGGTGCCCCCACAATAAAATGGACAGTAAAACTGCGGCGTAGTAAGGGCCAATGTTTGAAATACAAGTGCCTCCGCATTGGATAAAAAAAAAAAAAAAAAAAAAAAAATTTTTTATTAATATTAATCTTCCTTTTGATTTTTTAATGATGTGTTTTTATCAAGTAGATCGATTAATAAGCTTTCCCGTTAGCAATTTAGAAGTGAGAAAACTTATTTAAATAGAAGATTGAGTTTTCTTCATACAACATTTGTTTAAAAAGTTAAAGTTACAAACACGTTTCTCATAAAATCTTTTATGAAAGCTCTGATGGTTTTATAAACAATTTTAAAATGTATATGTGGATTTTATTTGATACAATATATAAGGATTATTTCTTTTGTACTTGATTTTAACATTTCTTTATTTAGAATATTTCTGTAAGATGACAATTTTGAAAAATGTGTAAATTTGTTATGCAATTAACCTATGAGATAGTAGAATTTGTGTGTTTTCTTTCTACTAACTTATGAAAACTCTCTCTACGTACACAGAACAGTAAGATAAAATCGTCAAAAGGGTCATAAAGATTGATGAGATTTCATATTTAGAATTATTAGATCCATCTGTGATATTACGTAACAAATACCAAAATTCTGGGATGGTTTCGTAAGAGAGACATATACATCACAATTCAAACGATATGATCTTTATTTGTATTATTTTACATATTCAAATCACATAATTACGTTTACATAATTAAATGACTCTTACATGGGAAATAAATATTTATTTTTTGCTATTTTTTAACTTACAAGAAAAAAACACAGATTTTGAGAATTAAAAAAAAAAAACTCAAACCCATATGGTAATTGAAAAATCCAGTTCTGGCTTTAAAAACCCAGCATATATATATAGTCTTAGACAAAAAAAAGACGCACCAAGAAGGGGTAATGCAAATTGGACGCAAATTGATATGCATACATGTTTCGCGGAAAATGCAAAATTTTAAAGTTTGGCTGCCAATGAATGAACAAGTGACGCTACAGTGCATCCAGTGACGTAGCGAGCATAACTAGCACCCAGAGCACGATACCTTTTTGGCGCCCCCCCCCGAAAAACATATAGTAATATTATATATATAGAATTAGTAAAAAGGACCATTTGGCGCCCTTCTGCCAGAGGGGCCCGCAGCATGATAGACCCTCTCCCCCCCCTCCCTAGCTACGCCACTGAGTGCATCTTAACTGAGCAACTGGCAGGATATTAAATAGGAGAAATTTCGATTCCAGGTCATAAATTCTTAGCAAATTTCCTTCCGTGCACTCAGGTAGACAGTAACTATGCCTCGCATACAGATGCGCAAACAATATGCGCAAAAGTCAGCATTTGAGAGAGGACGTGTAGTTGGGCTCAAAGAATCCGGTTGGTCTAATCGATGAATCCCTCGACATTTGGATAGGAGCGATGCCACTATTAGACGATGTTGGCAGGAATGGGTGAACCATGGCCGAACACAGCGTCAATAAAGACGCGGTCGGCCTAGAGAAAAGACAGAACGTAAGGACCGAGCAATCGACAGAGCGGCACTCACAGCCCCAGTTTCATCATTATCATCGATCGTACGTGCAACTGGTGCTTCAGTGACCGCAAGGACCATTCATAGGTGGCTCAGAGAAAGGGGGCTGAGCTCACGGCGCCCCTTGCGCCGACTACCATTGACCTCTGTACACCGACAAGCCCGTTTGCAGTGGTGTCGGGCACATTCGATCTGAAATGTCACTGACTAGAGTAGAATTGTCTTCAATAAAGAGTCCCGCTTCGAACTGAGCCCCGATGACCAGCGAATACGTGTTTGGAGACGCCCCGAACAGCGGTGGGATACCAACCTGACTGTCTTCCGCCATACGGGCCGACATCCAGGAGTGCTTGTCCGGGGTGCCATCTCATTTCATAGCAGGACCCCTTTGGTTGTTATCTGCGGCACCCTTACAGCACAGTGGTACGTCGACGATATTCTACGTATTCTAGTAGTTCGCGCTTTTTCTGTGTTCTCCCCCTGTCCTGTCAAGTTGTGTTTTAGTGCGCTACGTCCCTTGCCTTATATATGTATTGCGGCCAACTCTGGAATAATTAATTTGTGAAACTGTATCTTCCAAAAATTATGTGCTGCCTAACTGTTTAGGCACCAAATGATGTCCACCAAATGATGTCCAATTCAAAGAAATAAAAGGATTATGTGTCAAAGTATGTGGATGTGTGTGTTCCTCAACCGGACTCCCTGCTTAAGCCTTTGCCTCCACTCGTCGACCACTTCTATTGTTTGATGCTCAGACGATTGCAAGTACTATGACTTCATAACGTGAATTGAGGTCTCCTATCTGATATCTTGGATTTTTCGAGTTTCCGGCCTGTTACATCGTCCCGCGGTTTCATTGCATTGAGTCTCGTAGGAACTCTCACCATTACGCCGGGAAGAACTATTTGGATTTCTATGCCAGGGGAAACGGCTGTTTTCGTTTTTCTGGAGGGATACCGTCAGCTGCGACCTGCAAACCGTGAATGTTTTTCTTTTTCTCTTGACTGCTCTGCGATCCAGTGGCGTGATTCGTCGTCAACAGACAACAACAGTGTGGAATATTTAACTCCTACGGTGGTGTTGCATTTCGAGTGATGTTGTGAAAAATGTGCCGTGTGACCGTCAACAGAGAGTATTTCGTGGTACGCGTGGTGTGCTTTCCGTGGTTTTCGCCAAGTGTGAAAGAAGAAAAATAAGTGCACGAAAAGAAAATTTAGTAATGATAGAAAATTCTCCCTACTAGTATAATGTGACCTACAAATGAAGTATCTTGGTTCAATTTCTTTATTGTGAGAAATATGCTCTTTTTTGGAGTACTATGAGTTGGCGTCAACGGTTCAGCAGTGCGCCGGTTTTTGCGTGGTGATCATTTTTATTTATTTATTTTTGTTTTACCTGCAAGAAGTGGTATAAGAATATAATTTGAGTAACATTTGACTATAATTTGAACATGATTTATATAATTTGAATAATATTGGTAATATTGATTGATTTTTAATTGGGAAACTAAATTATAAATTAAAGTAGTATTTTGTTGAAATAATAATAATAATAATAATAATAGTAAAAAGTAATATTATAGTAGAAAATTTTTATTGATATGTGTTTTTAGGCGTAACATCTGAAAATTATGATTTGTCTTAGTAAGTCCCCTTGATATAAGGTATGAATGTTTATGAAATGTTTTAAGATTTTTATGATTTTATGTTGATTGGAGAATTAAAATATTGTTTTATAAGGTAAAAATTACATCAAAAGATACAGCAAAAACAGTAGTGAAAACCGAAAGTAGTGAAAATGATGGGGAGACAAAAAATGAACCAAATTTAAGTGATAACCATGCAAATTTTGTCCCTTTTGACCCCGAGACGGGGATGAGACTTTCACAATGGCTTCATTAGTTTGAACAACAATGTTCAGAGACTGAAAGAGATGATGAGTGGAAACTTCGCAATGTTAGCAGGTTTTTGCGAGGCAATGGCCTCACCACGTTCATCAACCACTGTTTAGATATTACAACCTGGAAAGAGTTAAAGGATACTCTGAATGAGGAGTTTTTTTATCCCATTTCAATGAGTTTCAGCGAATTTTCTAATTTAAAATTTAAAATGACCGACCAGATCACCGATTATTTCCATAAAAAGGTTCGCCTTGGTAAGGCCTTGGGTCTTAATACACAGTTAATTTTGGAGGGACTCACTGATGGGTTGCCCATCAACATGCGTCAATTGCTAACAATAAACACATCCCAGAACTTTTTAGATTGGCTGCAGATAGCCACCAAATTGACCCAAGTGCAGAGAGGGGAAGATAGCGAAAAAATTAAAAGACCAGAATTTCAGAGACCAGTTCCTTTTCGCATGCACAGACCAGAACAAGAAAATGCCAGATTTAGAGCCCCTTTTCATTCCTGGAGATCCAATTACCCTACTAGGAACTCCGACCCAACATTTATGCCAAACCTAAACATGAGTATGAGACCTAGGCCCCCTGGCCACAATACCCATTACAATTCGAGTCAACTGCCATCCTCTCCCTGCAGAACTTGTGAGAGGCGGGATATTACAAATTCGTTCCATTGGGCTCAGACATGCTATTTGAGACAAAGCAACCCGAGGAACACTCCTGATCGAGACTCCCCTGAGTCAGAAGAATATCAACCTGGAGATTGACAGTTATTTGTATCCAGATACCTTCAAACTAAAGAAAGAAAATTAACCAGGAATTCCATTTTATGCGTTTTAGACACAGGATCCTCTATCTCGCTCCTCCCCCACCAGTTTGTGAACGAATAAGTTTTTTTACCAATTAAGACTAAATTCCCAATTCATGTTAGACAAACCGATGGTACCATAAAGTTAGAAGAGAAGTGCACTATAGAATTGAAGATTGGAAATGCGATTAAGACTACCGAATTTTATATTTTGGACTCAGATTTACCATATGTAATCCTAGGATTGCCCGAATGTGGGCGTTTTAAATTGAAAATTGACTGTGAGAGACGTGAATTATACCCAATGCAAAAGAGGATTAAATTGCAACAGAATTTACCTAAGTGCAGAGTCTCGCTTCACATTAACCAAGTTTGTGAACCCGAATTAAGTCAGACCAAGTTTCCTCCAGTGACATATCCTCAACCCAACTGTAATATAACTCCAAATAATTCTGTAAACCCAGAAATCAAAACCTTCCACGACCAATCCACACAAATGTATCGTGAAATTAGTACTGAGTTTAGTGAGTTTCCAAAGATCTCTGTGGAATCAGATGAAACACCACAGGCTGTCATTAATGAGAATCCTATGTTAAATTCACTACTGCATAAATACAACCACATTTTCTCAAAAGATAAGTATGATATTGGTACAATTAGAATAGAACCTCAAAGAATCCTTTTAACCTCAAAACTCCCTGTTAGCCAAAGACCATACCGTACTTCCCAAATTGAAGAATTTGAAATTAGAAAACAAGTGGAACAATTATTAGAGGCAGGTATAATATAAGAAAGCTACAGTGCTTATTCAGCCCCGATAACTCTCGCTCTAAAGAGGGATGAAGGTAAAAAGACTTGACTTCGTATTGATTTTCGTAAATTAAACGCTATTACTAAGACAGATGCTGAACCTCTCCCCAGAATTGATTGTTTGCTAGATAAATTAAGTAATGCCAAATTTTTTTCCACCCTTGATTTGACCTCAGGATACTGGCATATCCCTGTTCGTCCTAAAGATACTGAAAAACTTTCCTTTGCCACCAGTTTAAGCCTTTTTGAATGGTTACGCCTCCCTTTTGCATTAAAGAATACCCCAGCTATATTTAATAGGACAATTAGACGAATTTTGGACAAACATAGAATTGATTTTGCGTTCCATTACTTTGATGACATTACAGTTTATTCATCTTCAGAAACAGAACACATTAATCATTTAAAACGAATTTTCGAGGTTTTCCAGCAAGAATCTATTAAACTCAAACAATCTAAATGTAAATTCATGCAACGTAACATTAACTTTCTAGGATATGAAATTGAGAATGGCAAAATTACTCCAGATAATGTAAACATTGAAAGTATTAAAAAATTGAAACCCCCTTCCAATATTAAAGAATTACAAAGTTGTTTGCGTTCAGTAAATGTTTATCATAAGTTTATTCCAAAGTATGCACAAGTAATATTACCATTAAATAGATTATTCAAAAAGGACATAAAATGGGTTTGGGATCATAACTGTCAAGAATCATTTGAAAAGTTAAAAAATTCTCTAGTGTCAAAACCAATTTTACAATTATATAATCCAAATTTAGAGTGTCATTTATTTGTGGATGCATCTCAATATGCTATTGGAGCTGTGCTGAAACAGTCGGATGCCTGTAATAACTTACACCCTGTCGCGTATTTTTCTAGAACTTTAAGAGATTATGAAAAAAATTATCCCATTGCTGAATTAGAATGTTTGAATATCGTTGATAGCTTTGATAAATTTTATCATTATTTACACAGGACCAAATTCACTGTTCATACTCATCATGCTGCCCTAGTTTGGCAGAAGAATTTTAAAAACCCAAGAGGTATGTTATTTAGATGGTCGTTAAAGTTGAGCATATTTGAGTATGAAGTAAAATATCAAAAGGGTTCAACTAATTACGAAGCTGACATGTTATCCAGGCACCCCGTGTCTCAGAATCTCCAACATCATGTGCACCTATTGCACTTGAATAAAATAAAGCATTATCAGAAGGTGGATAATGTTTCACATAGTAAATTTTCAGAAATTAATGATGTAATAGTGTATAAAAAGAATGGTATTAACAAAATTGTTGTTCCTATGTCATTAAGATTAAAAATTTTACAAAAAGCTCATGAAGAGTTTGGACACCCTGGAATTCAAAAAATTAGTAACTCAGTTTCTCCTCAGAATTATTGGTCATTTATAACTAACGATATCTCTAACTATGTTAAACATTACCATACCTGTCAATTAAACAAGAAACCCAGACAGAAACGTTTTGGATTGATGCAGGAGGTTCCTCCTACTGAAAAACCCTTTGAATGCCTATCATTAGATACTGTCGGTGGATTTAATTATTATAACTCTACTAAAAAATACCTACATATAATTATTGACCATGCCACTAGATACATTTGGGCTTTCCCTTCTAAAAGCATTACTACAGAAACTTATGCTAACTGTCTGAAACAACTTTTCCAAGTACATGTCCCAGAAAAATTATTAACAGATCGTAATGCCGCTTTTACTTCTTCCAGATTTAGACGGTTTTTGGAGCATAATGGCGTGAAGTAACTTTTGACTTCTGCCCATCACCCACAGACAAATGCAAGGTTGAACGTGTAAATCAATCTATTGTAATTCGCTTAAAGTGTAAAGTTAATGCTTTTTCAACTAAAGTACCCTGGACCAAATTATTACAGCAAATTGTTAGTGAATACAATAACACGCCCCACTCTGTGACCAAAATTTCCCCCGCCTACTTGCTTTTTGGCACCCTGCCTTACCCGCCACCAATTGATCACAATTATTGTTACCCTCCTGTGGATCAAGCCCGTCTTTTGGCAAAAGAGAGAACTATTATTTACCATAACAAAAATGAATTTGGATATGACGCTCGTTTTTTTGGCATCCAAATTTAAACCTGGTGATCAAGTAATCTATGAGGAATTTAACTATCCAAATACACGTAAATTAAGTCAACCTTTTTCTGGCCCTTTCACAATTCTTAGACAATATTCAAATGTAAATTATGAAATAGATAAACCTAAGTACCAAGCTGGTCTAGAAACTGAAATTGTACATGCTTCTAAACTAAGATATTATCATCCGCCTGACCTTTTTAAAATGCATCATGAAGCCTAACCCCATTTTTGACAGACCTTTTGATTACTATTAAGCTCCTAATTCAACAACAGTAATTAAATGCAATTCAGACAACCTATTCTTTAAATTGAATCAGGAATCCCAAAATTGAAGAATAATTGGAAAAATTGACAATCCACCTGACAAATTTGACTTATATCCTGAATAACGACAAACTTCATGAACCCAGAGATCCATTTCCTTTTTGATTTTTTTTTTTGGTGCCTAACACCCTTGACTCCACTTTTTAGGTGGTTAAACTTTGCGTGTCGTCCAATTAAATTAAATTAAATTAATTGACAAAAAAACCCCATTTTTGACAGACCTTTTGATTACTATTAAGCTCCTAATTCAACAACAGTAATTAAATGCAATTCAGACAACCTATTCTTTAAATTGAATCAGGAATCCCAAAATTGAAGAATAATAGGAAAAATTGACAATCCACCTGACAAATTTGACTTATATCCTGAATAACGACAAACTTCATGAACCCAGAGATCCATTCCCTTTTTGATTTTTTTTTTGGTGCCTAACACCCTTGACTCCACTTTTTAGGTGGTTAAACTTTGCGTGTCGTCCAATTAAATTAAATTAAATTAATTGACAAAAAAACTATCTTGTTTAAACTTCCTCTTAGAAACCTATTATGTGTAAAACTTCTGGATCTCATGGGTGAAACCACCGAATATGACAACTCTACTTCTTTCATCTTTCGTAAATTCTCTCCTTCTCGAAGACTCTGTCCTATCACCCCCCCCCTCTAGCGTCGTTTTTGGAAGTCATCCCAGCTGCCTATTAACCTTTAACAAACCTTCTTCACATTTCAGTCACCCAAGGTGCTGAAGAAAATAAATGCTTAGATTATAACGACAAAGGCAGACCATGGTGTGGCCGCTCCTTGCCCTCCCAATTCTTATTAATACTACCACAGGCATGACAAATGCCCACTTTTCCTGTTTCCCCATCTTCGTCCTAAACAAGATGTTGTTTTAGCTGCCATGTCCTGCTGGAGAATAACGGTTGGTCCACAGTACGGCCATTTTCTTTCCTTCATTTTGTCAATACAACATGGGGAAGGAAAAACCACTTTTACACAGACAACTACACCCCCCCTCTCACTCCTTAGCAGTAAAGTTATGAGAGAATTTGAACCTAAGTTAGTTGTCGGTTACACACACAAACACAAACACCTTTACAAAAACAAATGTTGGGATATATTGTGTTCCTTAATAAAATGTTATTTGTTACATTACATTTTTTGTGTGAATATTGAAGTATTACCATGGCCATCCTAAAATAATAATTTTAGTGTATTTAAATCTTCATATCATTTTATTTTCTGAAATGTTATATAGTTTTTATGTTATAATTGTGAACCTCTACTTGCATAACGAGGACTATGCGGAGGAGGTTGAAATATTTATATTATATTATATGTCACATTATTAGTTAGTAATATCAACATTCAGTGTTCCTATTTTGTGCTTTATTGTGAATGTGAAATACTGCCATACTCACCCTAACATGCAATTTAAGTGCATTGATATTTTCTTATTTTGTTTAGTGATATTTTAAGATATCTTGTATGATATTTCATGACTTGAGCGGACACAAGGATGATAGTTAAACAAAATTTAAAATTTCGTTTCGTTTTCAAAATTATTCCTCAAAATTATTGTTCAAAATTACTCTTTTTGTCATACGCGGTTCTCGCCTGATGGAGAGCCTTGCTGAGGGAGCCGGCCCCTTTCGCAAGTCTTTTCCGGAGGGGGGGAATTGAAACGATAAACATTTCCCTTCATTAACTTTGTCTTATCGCAACAGAATATTATCCCTCAATTGGAATTTGATCTAGATATACCAAATTAAGCTATTAGTTTTCTCCCTAAAAGCCACGTGCGGGCAACACTTACATAAGATCGAATGCCGTAGAACATTCGAAATCCTCACCCCTATGACGCGTTAAAGTCAGGTGTCAATTTTAACCAATTAAAAGTTCAGAGCGCTTGTACTCAGGGCGTGAGCCTAGAGTAGTTAGCGCCTTTTTCTGTGTACTCCCCCTGTCCTGTCAAGTTGTGTTTTACCACGCTACGTCCCTTGTCTTATATATGTGTTCCGGCAAACTCCGGAATAATTAATTTGTGAAACTGTGTCTTCCAAGAATTATGTGCCGCCCAATTGTTTAGGCACCAAATGATGTCCAGCAATAAAGTAATTCTAAGAAATAAAAGGGTTATGTGTCAAATTATGTGGATGCCAGAGTTCCTCGACCGGACTCCCTGCTTAAGCCTTTGCCTTCACTCGTCGACCACTTCTACTGTTTGATGCTCAGACTACAAGTACTATGACTTCATAACGTGAATTGAGGTCTCCTACCTGATATCTTGGATTTTTCGAGGTACCGGCCTGTTGCATCACCCCGCGACAGCTTTCATTATATATATATATATATATATATATATATATATATATATATATATATATATATATATATATATAGTATATATATATATATATATGTGTGTGTGTGTGTGTGTGTGTGTGTGTGTGTGTGTGTGTGTGTGTCAAAACATAACTGAACTGTCAAAATATAGTTGAGAAGTACGGGGAGAGGGGGCATAAAATAATAAAAATCTAACAATCCAGTGACAAAGCGCGCGTATTTTGCTGTGGGGAAAATCATCTTTTAAAAGCGACTTGAGCGCTAAGCGAATAATTCTAGGCGAGAGGATTTATTTTTAGAAGTGTAAAGGCTTTGGGCGCGAAGTTAAAATGCAAGATCAGCGATATTGAGGGTCCAGACGACCAAGGTTGAGGTCTGCACATGCGCCATGCAGCAGGATCTCGGAGGGAATTAAGTTTTTGGCGGCATATTGGATGCGATTTTCTTTGAGAGCGGGAGCTCACAGCGTTCGTGCCGGGTAGATTAGAAAATGGCGAAGCGCGGAAATCAACCTGGAGAGTGGTCAACTTACCAGGTTTATTTCCGCCAGGTTTCCAGGTTTATTTCCAGGTTAATTTAAATAAGTTTAATAAATATGGAGTTATTACGAATTGGACTACTTCCTTCATGGCCTCGCCACTTGCCCAGCTATTTAATGTACGTATTGACTGCATAACATCGATTTTTACACAGGAGCAAAACATGCTTCGTGTCAGAAGCCGCGTCGTTAAAGTACATCATGGGCGAAACGACAGAGCCGAAGAATATTTTCTAGGGTGTGCTCGAAAAGATTGCAAATTCATCAACTAAAAAATTCCGTATGCTCTAATTCGATAGTGACGATGACTTCAAACTGGAAAAGAAAGAGAAAAAACATTTTGATTTCTACATGGAAATCAGAATTCCTCCCACACTAAACCCGATAACTCGTCAAAAAGATTTCCGAGACTGCTGTGAAAGAAATCGAACCGCTGTGAAGTTGAAAAAAGAAAATTTTCCGATTCCAGAAATCCTAAAAAATACTCTGTCGGATATGATATACGAAAAATTGCGTGAAACTTTAGATCGGACATTCATTAGGGAAGACAGGACTGAATCTAATTCCATTTTCATCATAAACTTTCATCTGGCCTCTGGGACTGTTCCTGGTGAAACTGACTTTCCAACAAAAGTATACAAAATCCCAAAACAATTTCGGGACATAATACCAAAGCACAGCAGACTCTTGAACATCAAAGAGTTTTCGAGGAATAGCTCCAAGGACTTTAAGACGATTACACGTGAAAATAAGAAAAACAGACTGAAGATTTCGGTTTCTAAAAAATTTGAATAGTGAATTCAGAAAAAGTGAATATAAAATTATTATAAAGTGAGTAAAAGACATAGGGGAAAATTATTATAAAGTGAGTAAAAGACATAGGGGTAAGTTAAAAAATTTTAATTGAGTTTTGAGGCGAAATGTTTTTGAGTTATAATTTAATAAAATACATTTTGAGTGTTTTTAATGTGATAAAAATAATATTGATAAATGTGATTTTTTTTTAAATAAGGTAAGGAAATTAAAGTAGTATTTTCTTGTCATTGATATAAGTGAGGGATTTTGATATGTTTTAATTGTGTTAATGGTAGGATTGAATAAGTAATATTGAATAAAATGTGAGTTTATAACATATTTTAACAATTAAGTGAAGTATTTATAAGTTTTGAACAAGCATGAGCAGTTTTACATGCTTCCTTCAATTCCCATATTGGTGAGAGTTTTTAGTTAGCAAAAGAAAGAAGATGAAAGGTGCATAAACAAAAATGTTGAGAAAGAAACTGTTTTGAATAGTGTAAATAATTTTGAAAGTTGATTCCATACATTTAAATTCTAATTTACTGTTTTTTATAAATCTTAATGATCTTATTTGTGTATGTATTAATTTCATAGAGTGATTTTTAACTTTTTCTGCTACTATTGATTTTTGTGTGTGTTATGAGATTTTAAAGTGCAATTCATAATTGAGGAAGATGTTAAAATGAAGATTAGTAATATATTAGTGATTTAGTAGGTCATAATGTTATATGTACAAGTGAAAAATAATATTTAGTGTCACTTCTAGTGCTTTAATGTTAACATTGTCATTCTGAATTTTCTGTGGTATATTTTTCGCAAAGCCTTATCAAAAAATGTTGAGAATTATTTAATAAACAGAGATATGATAGACATTTTGTACAGTCAATTTTTAAAATTGGTGACTTAGCGATGTACGAAGAATTTAAATATCCAAATTCAAGAAAATTAGATCCACCTTATTCAGGCCCTTATACAATTTTAAGCCAACTTTCTAATGTTAATTTCGAAATTGATAAACCAAACCAATACACTGGGAAAAAGAGTGAAATTGTGCAATCAACCAGATTAAGGCATTTTCATCCACATAATGAGTTTAAATTAAAATAATTTTGTTTCATGACAATTTTCTTGGGGAGGGGGCGGGGGAAATTAAGAGAAGAATTTGGTACGAATTATAAGTGAAAAATTGAAACAAAATTATGAATGTTAATGAGTAAATAAAATAAAATAAATAATAAAACTGGAATTGATGGTATTGTGAAATTAAACTAGAATATGATTTGTATTGAATTTATTGGGTTTTAACAATTGTGTGTTTTGAATTGAAATTTAGTAACTAATGAAAGAACTTTGGCTAAACCTAATTTTTGGATTATTTTGAAATGTTTTGTTACCATTTTTGCAATGTTTTGTTTGTATAATGTGCTGAAAACCTGTGCCAGAACTTGATTATAACAACTGGCTTGCAGATTTAACATTTTTGATGTATTTGACTGCCCATTCAAATGATTTAAACACCCATCTTCAATGTAAAAACCAACTTATTAGTACAATGTTTCAAACCATAAAAGGGTTCCAAATGAAATTGAAATTATGGCAAGCCCAAGTAAATGTTAACAATTTTTTTGCATTTCGAGACGTTGACCAAGTATAATTCTAAAAATGGTAAAAAATACGCAGCCTTACTTTCCGATTTAGTACAAGAATTTAAAAACTGATTTCAGGACTTTTGGAAAAATAAACAATTGTTTTGCATTTTTGCGACTCCATTTACAGTCGATATAGATATGGTGGCAGCAAATTTTCAAATGGAATGCGTAGAGTGGCAATCTGACATCCGACTTAAAGAGAAAGTATCCTTGTTGGACTTATGTATCTGCCCAGAGATAAATATCCCTCACTGAAGACTCATGTGTTATTCACGTCATCATTGTTTGGAAGCACGTACATCTGTGAACAACTATTTTCTAGAATGAAGCAGACTAACAGTCAAATTAGAAAAAAAATATCGGATGAACATTTTGAGAACTCCCTGAGAATTGAAACCACAACATACTCAGATATTGATGCATTAGTTTCTCAAATTCAATGACAAATATCACATTCATTTTATGACGCCTACTGTTATCGTTAGAATTATAAATAAAATTTATAATGAGATAAATTTGTTAGCTTTATATTATAGTTTTTATACTCATCAACTTTTTTTAATGTTAGGTAAATTTTGTGTGACCCAAAACAATTCGTCCTCTTTCCATGTGGCTCACGGAAGCTAAAAGGTTGGACACCCCTGATTTAAGCAATATTATGACAAAATATGAAACTAAATCCTTGTCAAAAGCAAAACTATTTATATAAAAACAAAAATTAACTCCGATATATATATATATATATATATATATATATATATATATATATATATATATATGAAATATGTTTAAAAAGATACTCAAAATATAGCCATTGATCAATACAGATATTTCAACAAGTCAAGTAGCTAAGGACGAAAGTACACATAGCAAACGGTTGTGCTCCTCTCGCCAGGCAGTAGACCCATAAATCACAGTCCTCCCCCCAACCCTTGTGTTTTACCGTCTGGGGGTCTACCCTGATATGACTGCTTTCCCCATCCCAACCCCTACTGCTGACGGAGGCGTGGATTTCGGAGAACTGTTCCTATTTTTACAAAGTTTCCTCATTTTTGCTGAAAAATTACTCTTACCCTAATTTACGTAAGATTAAGAAAAGAGTATCTCTAAATAGCCAAAAGATTCAGGAATATCGCGCATTATTTCATATTATATTATTAGTTTATCTCGAGTACTTATAAAGCAAAAGTACCGCTTATTTTTTCAGTTCAGAAATTTGACAGTCATTAAATTTTAAGAGAAAACCAAAAATAGATAAACGGGCACCAATTGTTAAGTCGTCAGATATCTTATGCAGAGAAAAATTTTCTCAAAATATTTAAATGCGAATTTGCAATTTGTAAAGAACTTCCCCTTTGACTTACCTTTGGCTGCGAAACATCAGAGGCTCAGTCCAGCGCCCCCTTAAGCCAGTCCTGCCATCGAGACTAGTTCTCAAAGCTTATGTTGTAGTATTAAGGCTAAATTTCCAAATTTCGCACATATTTCCAAATTCAGTTTTAATATTCACATAATGTTGCCCGTACATTCGGTACCTGACGTTTTAACACTCTAAAGCTAAAATAACAACAAGAAATTACGACACTTTGAATACTCCACAATCAAATACCACGTCTTTATAATCAACTAGAATGCAGCAGATTACTTGTTGCGATTTTCCTGAGAAATCAAGTTTACCCAATATGCATGAGATCCTTTCATACGCACATTGCTGAGAACAATCCAAGAGAAAAAAATCAGGAAGTCTCTTCTAACGAAACTACCGGAGGTTATTAACGTAGGATTACTTATCGTTACTTGCCTCTTTTGTACATATATATGTATGTATGTGTTATGCATATATATATATATATATATATATATATATATATATATATATATATATATATATATATATATATATATATATGAGGCGGTGAAAGGCAAACCAAAGCGTTTTACTGAAAAAACTACAAAAAATTCCACTATAAATTGAACAAATTATAATTCATAATAATTATTATAATATTGCAAATAATAATTCTTTACAATTCCACTATAAATTGAACATGGAGGTTACATTTTTGCCCTCAAATTTAAGAAAAGTTGAAAATGTGACTTACACCACTTTGCCTTTCACCGCCTCATATATATATATATATATACACACTGAAGTGCCACTGAATTAGGGATAGCAAAGCCTATGCAAATTGTGTAGCGCTGCGCATCATGTATGCGCAAGTGAGAGCGCTGTGGTAACTGCATATATAGCGCGTACTGTGGTTGTTCTGAATTAGTTGTTGGAATTGCCAGTATGGGTAAACTGCCTGATTTAGACGCCTTCGATCGCGGACAAATCGTAGGTGCGCGACGCATGGGCCATTCAATTTCCAAAATCGTCAGACAGCTAGGATTTTCAAGGTCGACAGTGTCAAGAGTATACCAAGAATACATGGATGGTGGGGAAAAAACTAGCGATCGGGCAAACTGCAAAGGACAATTAGCCTTGACAGTGCGTGGTGAGAGACGGCTCAGGCGTATTGTACGTAGCCAGCGAAGCCAAACATTAGCTCAAATTACCACCCAGTTTAATGACGGTGCCAGTCGTACAGTCAGTAAACGGACTGTGTAACGCTCGCTTCACCGTATGGGTTTCGGGAGCCGTCGACCTAAGAGAGTACCATTGCTCTATACTCGCCATCGGGCTGCACGTCTTGCCTGGGCAAGAGAGCACAGAGACTGGAGTGTAGAGGACTGGAAACGAGTAGCATGGAGTGATGAGTCTCGATTCCGACTTCTTAACGCCGACGGGAGGCTGAGAATATGGCGTCAGGCTCATGAAGCCATGGATCCTACATGCCTGGCAGGAACTGTACAAGGGCATGGTGGCTCAATCATGGTCTGGGGTGTTTTTTCGTGGCACAGTTTGGGATCTTTGGTGCGTGTACCAACCTCCCTCAATGCAATTCGGTACGTAGAGTTGCTGGGTGATCACCTCCATCCGTTTTTCCTGTTCTGTTATCCGCACGGTAATGGAGTTTTCCAGCAAGACAACTGTACCTCTCACAAGTCCCGGTTGGCTACTGGCTGGTTGGATGAGCATTCCTCTGACCTCTTTATCATGAACTGGCCACCTAGAAGCCCAGACTTAAATCCTATTGAGCATCTTTGGGATGTTTTGGAACAAGGCGTGAAAGGCCATCACACAGCACCAAAGAACCTTACTAAATTATGGACAGCTTTAGCCAATATTTGGCAAGCCATTCCCGTGGAACGTTTCCAGAAACTTGTTGAATCTATGCCTCGTCGTGTGGCAGCCGTTATCAAGGCCAGAGGAGGCCCAACTCGTTACTAGGTAGGTATCCCTAATTCAGTGGCACTTCAGTGTATATATATATATATATATATATATATATATATATATATATATATATATATATATATATATATATATATGTATGCATGTGTGTGTGTGTGTGTGTCAGTCAGAATTTTGACGTATTTTGGTACTTTTCTGTTTTACTGTTTACTGCTTGCCCAAGCGATGCAGACTGGGTTTGGCGTGCTGCCAAAATTATGACTCGCGATGACGGACGGTTTTAACGTCTGACATTTATCTTTCCGGAGGACCGTTATGAAAGAACGTAAGGTATTTCAGTCATTTGGATACAAACGAAAAATTCGATCAAATTAGCACATTTTTTCGCGTATGGTAAATATTCTAAGTCGTGGATTGACGGACTTAAATAAAAGTGTACAGCCGTGAATGAACATAAGCACTACTTTGTAAAATTAAATCACTTCACCAACCATGGCGGGTAATGCCTGAAACAAAAGAGATAAATAAAACTAAAGAAATGGACACGCTAGGAACAAAGACAACTGCTACTTACATAATAGTAAAATTCCCCATAGTAAAATCTTTCGTTCCCGGGACCTGTGTCAGCCCTTCAGTCAAGAACAAGCCCATTAATATTTTTTTATAGCAGATCTTATCTCCATTTCTTTTTTGATAAACTTACTCAGTATCACTAGATAAATTTCCTCTCAATGTATGTCGGGGTTAGAAAAATGGTTTTCCGCAATAGTCAACTCATTTACTTCGTGCTATAAAAGGGCAATAGCTCTTTCAAAATGAAGGAAATGAAACTTTAAGGATAAATTTATGCAACCAAAATAAGAATAAGAATATTTTGCAATCATTGTCAGCATAGCTGAAAACAGCAGTAACTTATTTCTGCATATTATCACGCAAGATGATTTTCACGGATAGCATTGAAATAAGAGCGTGTGAAAATCGTTCTTACTATACTTAAATGTTGCAAGATGTTTAAATCTGATTACACCAAAAGTGGAAACCCCTTTTCTCCTTAAAAATTTTACATTCAAGTGGTTATCAAAATAATGGAAACACCAATCAATATTAGTGGCGTTTATGAATGTGCTTCGTATTCCTTAAAAAACAAGTCTGGCCACCGGTATTTTTTTATATAATATAGTGTATGTATTATTCTACTGTCAAGTAGCAGTAATGAAGCTAAGGGCAATATGCTTTTCGGGGGAACAGCGTAAAATGTCAAACCTTGCAAACCTTGTGAAAAGGGCAAATTGTTGGACCGCGTTTAATTGGAGTATCTGTTACTGCAACACCCAGGCTAATCGGTGTTTTTCGAGCTATTGTATCGAAAGTCATGATAGCATGCAGAGTGCACGGAAAAACATCCTTTGCCAAACAGAATAGTGGACGAAAGGAATAGCTGAGTGAAAGAGACGGACGAGGTATTGAAACGGATTGTGACACGAAGAAAGAAAACAACTACAACCAAAATGGCCGAAGAGTCAATCGGCATCTGCATGTTCCGGTATCAAACATTAAAGGTAGAAGGGAACTTACGGAATTCCGAAAAAAAAAATTAGTTCCAAAATGTTCCCCAGAGGGCGCCTTTTCGGGAAAAACATGAAATTTAACACAATAAATGACCAAAACGGAATACAGAAACAATATTAACATCTATTTACTAGTTTCTGATCACCTTGTCATCGAACCACATTAAGTAAAGGTAAGGGAGAAACAAAAACAGTTCAGTTTCCAGAAACAAGAACAGATTAGGAGTTCAACCTGCAATTTCGTCCTAATTTCCCCGTCTCTTCAAATCTCTTAGGCCGGGCGCAAGTTGAGACGCAGCTTGGTGAGGTGAAGTGAAGAAGGGAAGCAGGATTCAATCAACTGCGCGCAGGGAGAGCGAAAATTGGGAAGCAGTTCTATCTCAACTGCGTGCCAATGAGGGTGTTTAAACGAAAATGTGCGCGATGGCAATGTATATACAATCATAACTAAGTTCGGAATCTGATTCCGATGAATTCGAAGACCAAGTAATTTCAACATTACTTCGTGAAGAGCTTCCGAAAAGCAATTATCTAAAGAAAAGAAAGACGCACGGAGAATTCATTCTCAAGAATGAATTTTCTAATGAAAAATATAGAAATTATTACCGTGTAAACCAGGGGTGTCAAACTTGCGGCCCGCGACGAACATTTTTGCGGCCCGGCCAATATATTGGCACACAATAATATATAATAAAATAACCGACGCAGAATTATAATAAGATAGGAAGAATTCACTGAATGTTTTTAAATTATACTCTTTTTCTGCTATTATTAAACAAAATGCGTATATTTATGTTGAATATACTGTAATTAGGTAAATAAACATACGTTTCTATTAATATTGATTTTTTTGCGGGCCCACCTATAGTTAAACCTTGTTTGTTTGGCCCAAGTTAGCCTTTGAGTTTGACACCCATGGTGTAAACTATTTCGCGGGATAGGCAAGTTGTGGAGTGCTCTTTTGGTATTCTTGCTTCGCGTTTTCGTGTTTTTCGTTCACCTTTTGAATGTAAAGTAAGCACTGTAGTAAAAATTGCAAAAGTATCTTGCTTACTGCACAACTATTTGAGAAATTCTGCAGTATTGCAAACTGGAGGTGATATCACCGAATAGGCTTTGCCACAGTATCAATTACGTCCACTGCATCAAACCAATGCACGAAGTGGATCTTAAGCGTTTTGGATTCGTCAAAAGTTTACGGAATACTTTAATTCACCCGGAGGTTCAGTTCCTTGGCAGAGAGATTGCGTGTTGAATGGAAAGTGCTGAGAATGTATAATAATTAAACTATACAAATTAATCTTTAAAGCATTATATATTTATACTTTTTAATAAATATAATACATTTTTTAATGTTGTAACACCTTTCTTTTCTCAATCATTTAAATTTAAATTAATGTTACTTTTAAAATTCCGGTTAGATAAAGTTTCTTTCGGAAAAATTTTAATACCTACCTCCGAACGGAAAAACATGTTAAAGGGGAACGTAACTAATTGGTAGTTCCTAGTAAATAAAATCATTCCGAGAAAATGCATCATTTCGAATCGTCTGTACGTAACATGGAGCAATGTTATAATTTTACTGTACATGATTATAAAATATTTGTAGAAGTTGAAATTAAAGTTCAAGATTACGTGTTCATTTTATTTTTAATTACAAATCTACATCTTTTCAACTAAATAATTCTTGTCATTTATTATACTAACTATGACACACATCTGTATAGAAAATAAAGAAATATACCTACAAAGCAGTTTTGTTTTCGCCGAAAATCTGCTGTCCATAAAATGTTATCTAAAACAAATAAAAGGTGCAGCGGAAATCGGTAGTCCAAAAGGATGAATTTACATGAGAACAAATTGAATACATTGTAAGCAAACTAATTCAAGAAATACTTTTAATTGAAAAGAGCAACCGTTTTCCCGTGTACACTTCAAATAAATTAATCTTAAGTAAAATTATTATAAAAACTCAGCAGATTTCATTCCAATTTCTTGGGCTATTTCTTCACAAATCAACAATTTTAGTCATAATGTGACGTATCGTACAGTACTAATCTCCCTCGAACTGCCTGTATTAATTTTTCCTCCATCGTGGACTTCACATTCAGCGCAACTTTTCACTCGCAGGTCGTAGTCACTAGTGACAATCTGCGGCACGACCACAAACCTCCGCAGCTCACGGGAGCTCTCAAGCTGTGTCACCGGACCCTGCGTTCCAACATCCGGTGTAGTATTCACTTCTTTGTTTCACAGAATCTCACGGTGAGTCACCCCACCCCACCTCACCCAGCTGCGTCTCAACTTGCGCCCGGCCTTAATCATGGCCTGGATACCTTTAGTAGACATTGGTCCACGCCGTAGGTTCTTTCTACGACGAAATTCACAAACTGAAGCAGAAACATTCCCCTTGTTTTCGTAAAACATCTTCACCAATAACGCACGTTCAACTAAAGAGACCGTCATTAGTACAGCAGGAAACATCGACTTAAACATGACAACGTCTGCAAACGTTTTATACCCTAACGTGTTTTGCATAAAGTTTCCTCTTCTTCCCAAGCATGCATATCTCGACATTTTTCTCCTACAACTGACAGCTTTTCCCGGTTTTACATTTTATTACTCATAATTCTTGTTCTGGATTGTTAATATTGTTTCTGTATTCCGTTTTGGTCGTTTATTATGTTAAATTTCATGTTTTTCCCGAAAAGGCGCCCTCTAGTGGACATTTTGGAACTAAATTTTTTTTTCGAAATTCCGTGAGCGCATCTCGTGTATAGTCCATATACAAAATTTCGTTGCATTCCGTTCACCCGTTTGCGCTGTAGGATGCCGCTTATAGGGGAAGTTTAAATATAACCACCCACCACTATTTATGACTTGTATAAGCCAATTCCAAGGTGAATCAGGTGGTATAACATAACAAAGGTGATCGTGCCCCGTATTGATATAGGTTTTTATGATGTTTCTTAGTGTTTCCATTATTTTGATAACCACCTGTATATATACACAGTGCATTTTTCCAAGGGGTACTCGGGGATACAACGTATACCCACATTTTTTAAACTAACATTTTGGCTTAACGTAACCGAAATTTTAAGAAACTTACGAATAAGTTGTTAATATATAACAAAAAGTATTTTTTTAATTCGGAGTTTTTAGTTCCCCTGTGACGTATTCTCGCATGCCAGACGATGCATAGATAAGCATAAATGAAGAAAATGAAAAATATCTCCTAGAGTACGAAATGTGTAAGGTGCAAAATAACGCGTAAGAGTCCTTGATGGTCATTTTATACTTTTATTTAACACCACACATAAAAAAACATATAACAATTAAAATTAGACTGAAATTAATGCCGAGAATAATTAATGAAACCTGGGGAGCACTACCAAGATGTGCTCCATTCATATCAAAACCTAGCTAGCCAAGTAAAAGCATAAACAACAAATTTTTACAGCTTTCTCCGGGGGTCACGTGGTATCGATGAGTGCCAGTTGAACTTCACCCATTTAATCCATTCGATTCTCAACAATAGATGCTATCGTGGTCTCCTAGATGGCAGTATGGTTGTAAGGGCATTGACCCTTAGAAATCCTTGTAAAGGGACGTGCAGGGTAACGGGGAAAAGTCGGCAGAATGTAGTGAGCGAGACAGTATCTCATCTTCCAGGAGGTTCCCACGTACAAGAAAGATAGAAAGGAGGACCCACTAATATCATTTCATGAAAATCAGAAACTATCAATAGAAAAAAAGATTACTAGATGATGAAGACCCTGATTTACTTAAATGAGCCAGTGAGCAAAGCCATAAACAGTTGTCAAAATCATTTGACGTTTGGGGAGGCAGAAATAAGGAATTTATCAAGAAGACTTCATTTAAATGAAAGGGAGATTATACAGTTTCCGAGAATACATGGAAAAAAATAATCCCACAACTACACTGCTGGCCACTGTAAATGCAACACCCTGAAGGAAACATGCAAATAACATGAAATTTACAACATGCATTAACGGAGGTGAGATATGCAAATGATTAGAATTTCAGCGCAGACGCACATCACGTGCGCCTGTGGCGCCACTTCAAAGTGCTATTTAAGGCTTGGAGATTTCGACGATTTCAAGTTCGGCAATTGTGTTTTTCTTGTGGTTTTTTCAAAAAAAACGATCAATTATGCCTCGTCGAAAACAGCGATCATCTTTTGATCAAGTATCAGAGTTCGACAGAGGAAGGATAGTAGCCTACCGAGATTGTGGATTATCTTTCAGGGAAATCGGTAGTCGTGTTGGATGAAACCAAACAACTGTAATGCGGATATGTGATCGTTGGATGCAGGAGGGTACGACGGACCGGCTTGTTCGATCGCATCCACCTCAGCTCACCACTTCATGTGATGACAGGCAAATTGTGCGCATGGCAGTGACGGATCGCTCAGTCACATCACGAACCATAGCACAGCACATGCAGTCAGTAACGCATCATCCAGTGTCTGCGCGTACCATTCGACGCCGTTTACAGCAGAGTGGTCTGTCCGCAAGACGTCCATTGCTTTGTCTACCCTTGACGCAGAACCACAGACGTCTCCGCCGCCAATGGTGCGATGACAGAAGGATGTGGACGGCAGAATGGAATGAAATTGTCTTTACTGACGAGTCACGCTTCTGTCTGCAACACCACGATGGTCGCATTCGAGTCTGGAGGCACCGTGAAGAGAGGATGCTGAACAGCTGCGTTATGCACCGCCACACTGGTCCTGCACCGGGTATTATGGTATGGGGCGGTATTGGATATCACTCTCGCACACCTCTAGTACGCATTGCCGATACTTTAAACAGCCAGCGCTACATCTCCGAGGTGTTGGAGCCAGTTGTCCTTCCTTACCTTCAGGGCTTGCCCACAGCCATATTTCAACAGGATAATGCGCTACCACACGTGGCACGCATTGTCCAACGGTTCTTCGTCAATCGCCAGATTGAATTGCTTCCCTGGCCGCCTCACTGTCCCGATCTTTCGCCGATAGAAAACATGTGGTCCATGGTTGCTCTACGATTGACCCAGATTCCATCCCCAGCTGCCACAGCAGATCAACTTTGACAACGTGTGGAAGCTGCTTGGTCTGCTGTACCCCAAGAACTCATCCAGTCTCTTTGAATCAATGCCGAGGCGTGTGGCAGCGGTGATCTCCAACAATGGCGGCTACTCTGGCTACTGATTTTGGCAGGAACCACACTTCACAGAAGTCTATAAATTTAATCATTTGATACTTGGTCAAAATGTTATCTACAAAATAAATTTTGTTGTGATATCTCTTGTCTTTCTTGGTGTTGCAATTTGGGTGGCCAGCAGTGTATTATTTCAATTAATACACCATCTCAATATGATTCCAATATCTTCAAGTGAATGTGAAAAGGGTTTTCCTCATATGAACTTCATTGTTGACTAAAACAACATCGGCAGTGATGTTCATCAAAATTGTTGGGTCTCCTCTAGGTCTATTCAATATGTAGAATCTTAATTGCTTTTTGGGCATCATTCAGCAATAGATGCAAATAGCAAAGAAAGAAATCGAGCTATTGAACTTCCTGAAGGCAAAAGCCGGATTTAGGATTTATTGTAAAATTTTTATAATTTTTTTTATTACTCACAAAATTAATTATTTTAAAATTATGTTTGATTGTCTGAATCAATAAATAGAATTAGAATTAACAGATATATTATTTTAATTTATCAAATTTCCCCAATAAGTTCCAAAATGAAAAAAAAATGACCTTTAACATCTTCCTAAACCCTAAATTTCTTTTGAAAACGGTCCTAAAAATACATACCTTTATTTGAGAAAACACAGTATACCCACCTATTTTTTAGAAAAAAAAAACACTATGTGTGTGTGGCTAAGGTCCCTGGTACAAGGAAACAGAAACATAAATCACAGAAGAATTTTTATTAACAAATGGACGATGGGTTGCAGCTCCCCTTTTGCAGGCGGAAGACTGACGAGTCCCCCAGAATACAACCAAGTTTTAAGCGGGAATCGAACCGCGACAGGCTGATGCCTTAACCGAAAAGCACTGTATATACCATACTAACAGGTGATTAGCAACAGATCGAACCGCTAACACACCAGCGAGAGGCAAAACTCAACTCCCAAACTGAGAATATGAAAAATATATCTCGTGAAAGCACCATCAGCCGATGGAAAACTTCTAAGACGGGGGACAGTTAAGGAGCTAAACTAGTTTAGGTTGCTGTAAATTGTTATCTTTTGCATATGCCGTCATTAGAGCTTATCTTTTAAACAGTGAGCGCATTAACACTATTCCTCGTAAGGGACTGAGGCATTTTCCAATTGTTTTACTCATTTGTGTGGTATTTCTTCCGAACGTTCAATATTTTGAGCAACGATTTTGTTTTTTGCCTTGTGTGTTTCGCATTTAACACCGACTAATCAGAGGCAAACTATTTTGCGTATTAAAGCTACTGACGCATTTGATAAAGAAACAATGCTAACAAGCTTACACGATTTTCAGCTTCCTATAATTTCTGGCATTGTTTGGAGCTGCACTGTGCGTCTAGCTTTGGAAGTAAATTTAATTTTATATTTTGCTTTAAATAAACTCACTTCGATACACTAGTTTCCTGATAAATTATTCGTTCCTAATCTTCGTTATAGGATTTCCTCGAGCGTTTAAAACAAGAGTATATAATGCGAACAATTTATGCAGTGTTCTCTTAAATAAATAAAGGTGAATATAAAAGCAGCACGCGCTTCAAAGATACAAAGTTATCGAAATACAGGGGTAGGTCAAAAGACAGATGGAAATTTTTTTGTCAAGCTCCTCTTGGCAGGCCTACATTGCTTTTACTCATTCCGATGGTTCAGGGAACTGCAGTGCATATACTTAATCATCGTCGCGTCTGTTGTTCAGTAAGCTTCTTTTTCAATGAACGTCCTTAATCAGTTACGATGGAATTTCGTGGTCTACTAGAACCCCACAAACTTAAAACTTTATTGTTCTATCTTTCCCTGTGCACTGAACTGACGCAAACTATTCTTTTCATCTAGAAATTTTCCCCACATGGTTGAACCTTTACGGACTAAGATCGTAAATATATATATATATATATATATATATATATATGTGTGTGTGTGTGTGTGTGTGTGTGTGTGTGTGTGTGTATAGTTTTTGAAGACATTTTAAAGTAACAAATGGTGCGTAAGAATATGCTGCTATATAAACAACTACCTGTTTACCCGGCGTTGCCCGGACATTTATTAATCCCAATTTTTTATTAGACAGAAAAAGGAATGGATGCTACCTATAGTGTAAAATCTAAATAATTTTATTTAAAGGTATTTAAAAGTATATGTACAGTATGCAAATTATAACATAAAATTACAAATTCACTATAATTTTAATTTAAATCAAAATTTTATTATAAAAAAACATTTTTAGTTTACCCTATTCATTACAGCGATCCCGAAAAGACACTACTCTCGGTCATTTTAGACATTTTATTCTTCTCACTTCTTCTTCCCCTCCTCCACCAATTATAATGGGGGCTGACCTTGCACTTAAACGGTATCGGGAGTGTCACTATTCATCTCAACGACCTTGGAAACTACTGATTCAACACTAATATCAGTCGTTTTCGATTATTTTTGCATATGCCCCCTGCCCCCCTCCCCAGTGCCTTTTTTCCGCGATTGTAAGTGATATGTGTACCAAGTTTAGTTGAAATTGCTCCAGTCGTTCTAAAATGACGCTGGAACATACATACACACACATCCATCCATCCATCCATTTTTATATACCGGGTGGTCATAAAGAAACTTTGCCGATATATGGACCTCTAGCGGCCGTTCCGTTCAACCTATCGAGATGAGATTTCAGATATAGTTATTCAGAGGTATGAGCTCGGGATTCTGAGAACGGCAACATCGAGTAACCGTGAGCGTCGCTCACGGTTACGGTTACAGGTATAGAAACTCGAAATTTTCAAATGGCAACGTCCACTTTTTCCGACGCAAAATGCTCAGCGCATGCGAAAACCCTAAAAAGCGATGGAACGGTACGTGTATCGCAAAAACGGACGCGTTATGCACGCACAAAAAACAGCTCTGCGAACGGCCAACAAAGACACGATCGGGGGGGCACGGAGGAAATTTGCATATGACAGAGGCTAGAAACCAAGCACAGAACGCCGTTCGCCAGATATTCAGCATAGAAAACCAATGAAAAGCTCTCTGATCGTGTTTTTGTTACCCATTCGCAGAGCTGTTTTTTTGTGCGTGTATAACACGTCCGTTTTTTGTGATACATGTACCGTTCCAACGCTTTTCAGGGTTTTCGCATATGCTGATCATTTTGCGATGGGAAGAAATGGGTGTTGCCATTTGAAAATTTCGAGTTTCTGTACATATAACCGTAACCGTGAGCGCCACTTGGTTGCCGTTCACAGAATCCCGAGCTCATACCTCTGAATAACTATATCTGAAAACTCATCTCTATCGGTTGAACGGAACAGCCGCTAGAGGTCCATATATTGGCAAAGTTTCTTTATGACTACCCGGTGTATACACTAGTGAAATAAATTAAGAGAATTTGCATATTTTATCGAATTTCATGAAAAGAACTGAACTGAATGTAAAACCACTGCTTCTAGACAAAAATGCAAGTCTTGTACGTCAAATACGCAAGCGTACACGTGTGTGTAGACGGAGCCAGTAGAGAAACAGGCTTTATAAGCGCGCGTAAGTTAAGACGCATTTCGTTCGCTAGCACACCTCGGCGAATTTCTTGGTGTTATTTTGCAGCAATCGGTTAATTTCACATTGTAACAGTACAAATGAGTAACCACAACGTTTAGATGATGGAATGAGGTGGAGAATTGTGGGGAGGCTAGAAGCAGGCCAATCTCAAGTCCAAATTTGTAGAGAGTTAAATTTAACGCCCAGCGTCGTGTGTAACTTATGGAAACAGTTCCAGGATACCGCATCGATCGAGAGAAAGCCTGGGAAAGGTCGTCCAAGAGCCACGACGTCCAGAGAAGATCGCCATTTGTCGATTATAGCGAGGCGTAACAGGAGTGCTACAGCTTCTCAGCTCTCTCGTGACTTGTATGCAGCCACAGGAACTCATGTATCAAGGGTGACTGTTTCCAAAAGACTTCATGAGAGAGGGTTGTTTGCAAGAAGACCTGCTGTTTGCGTCCCGCTCACTTCTACGAACAGGAGAATCCGTTTATCATGGTGCAGAGAGCATAGAGATTGGAGCATGGATCAATGGGCGAACGTTCTCTTCAGTGATGAGTCCCGGTTCAGCCTAAACACCGATTCTCGCCGTACGTTCGTATGGAAAGAACCAGGGACCCGCTACCTACCCTCCAATGTCCGCGAAATCGACCATTATGGCGGAGGAGGTTTGATGGTCTAGGCAGGCATCATGTTGGATAGCCGCACACCTCTCCGTGTCTTTGAAAGAGGCACTGTGACTGGTGTGAGGTATAGGGATGAGGTCTTGGAGCCCTATGTTCGCCTTTACAGGGGTACAGTTGGCCCAGAGTTCATTTTAATGGACAATAACGCGAGGCCACATAGAGCTGTTCTGGTCGACGAATTTCTAGAGGGTGACGATATTCGCCGGATGGATTGGCCAGCCAGATCTCCAGACCTTAACCCTATAGAGCATGTCTGGGACGCTCTGGGTAGGGCAATTGCAACTCGCAACCCCCCTCAGAGGACCATCCAGGGAATGAAAACAGCGTTGCTGAACGAGTTGCATCAATTCCCACAGGAAATGATAAACTGTCTTATTTCAAGTATGAAATTACGCTGCGAGACCTGCATATCTGTAAGAGGGGACCATACCCCCTATTAACCCATTTTTTTTTTGTTTATTCTGCAACCGCTGTTTTATACCTTCCGACTCCAACGAGTGTTACGCACGATCATGCGTGTGTATTACAATTATTGAATGGTTATTTGTTTTGTATTGTATCAATGTATGTACATATCAAATTTCATTAAAATCGGTACAGTAGTTCTAGAGATCATCGACCAAGTCTGCAAATTCTCTTAATTTCTTACACCAGTGTAGATATGACCTTCGGGTGCCGAGTTCGGCAAAATCCCAGATTCCTTTTGTACCGACTCAATGGACTGTTTTCCATGAAGTCCAAAAACTATGGATTCGACACTACTCTGGGGCATTTTGGAAATTTTATATTCACCTTCTTTCCCCCTCGACCCCCCCCCCCCCCAATGCTGATGTGAGGGCTGAACCTGCACTTAAATGGCATCGGAAAAGTCACTATTCATCTCAGCAACCCGGAAAACTATGGGTTCGACACTAATATCAGTCATTTTCGATTAGATTTGCATGTGCCCTTGCCTTCCCTAGGGGTGTCTTACCCCCTCCCCCCGGTGTTTCTTTCCAGATTGTAAGTGATATGTGTACTAAGTTTGGTTGAAATTGCTCCAATCGTTCCACAGTGATGCTGGAACATACATCCATTTATATATATATAGATATGACCTTCGGGTGCAGAGTTCGGCAAAACCCAGATTCCTTTTGTACTGACTCAATGGACTGTTGTCAAGATTGATTTTTCACCCAGGAGCTAAAATTGGGTACAATTTAAATCCTTTATTAAATTAATCGCATTCAAATTTATCATCAACGGGAATGAAAAATTATTTCTTTAGCTGGATATTGAATATAAAAAATATCATGGAATTCATTCTTACTTTCCTACTGCTATTCATTTCACTCGTACAATACTAGGTCTTGATATAATGCATCAAGATAGGAGAGTCACTAATCTCCAGTAAAAATGCAAAATAGAAGATACAGTTATACAATAATTAAATGATTAATAACAGGTAAATTTAGATATGAATGATACACTATACAGCCTGTTTTAGGAAATTGCAGAAAAACTTACAGAATTTGTTATTGATCATGAATTGACAGCATTGGTTAATTTAAATAACTTAGAAAAGTTTTAGAATTTCATTGAGATTTTAAACTCATAGAATTTAAATCAGATACAGTATCGTCCAATAAACTTTCTCTTTGAAATTTCAGATGAGAAATTCTACAATACAATGTTTTGTTATATTACAGTTTGTTGGTTATTTGATAAATCTTTCACCTAACAGTTTTAAGGGCAGCTTGATAAAGTATGTCAATCTATTTCAATACAAAGGTTCTCAATCTCAGGTCCGTGGTAGCCATAAAATGATGCGGAATAGGAATTACAATATACTAGTAGTTCTTAAATGTCGGTCAACAGACATTCAATTCATGAAATGATTCCAGTGTAGAAAATTATATTCTAAAAGAGAGTATTGTTATGAATATATTTGATACATAATCTTTACATCAATAACAACCAAAATTTTCAGCTATTTTGGTACTTTTGGACATGGCAATATAACACAGTGCTCACCAGCTGCGATTAAAAGATATGTTCTATAAAGGATATTCTTAGAGCAAGAAAGATGTATATTTAATCAATATATTATCAAAATTACTTTTGTGGGAACTATTCATGAATATGTTCTAGAAGACCAACTTTATCCAAAATATTTTTAAATACTTAACAAGGAAGTTGTTATGTAGCAGATCTAAATTCATGAATTTCAGTTATTTACCTAATGACAATGGTTGAAAATGTGTTCTCCACTTCCCAAAAATGTTTGGCCTTCAAATCCCCTTGTCTCACACAGTGCACTTCATGCACTTGAAACAGAGAGAACCTTTCTTAACATTTAATCTTAAACTGTAAATAACAATCAACAGTCTAAATATGTAAATATGATATACATTGAAAAGCAATTCATGGGCCTATCATCTTTCTCTTGGATATTTAAAAGCTACGGGATATGTATATTTTTAATTAAAAAGTTGTCAAAATGATGAATTTAAAATTACAAATTTTTAATAATAAATTTGTTATAAAGATGCAATGAATTAATTATATTTAATGAAGTATAAAATTTGAAATATATATTTATTATAATTATGAGATATTTACTTTCAGAATTAGTAGCACCATAGTAGTTGAAAGGTTATACACAGTAATCAAGAAATATCATTTTCATTGCTAAAATATGACAAATAGAAGCACATATTATGAACTTTTACAAAAAATATTTATTGATAAATAAGTATGTACAGATTTTAAAAAATCAGCTAAAATTTTAGATAACTGTAGACTTAATAGCTAAACAATGGGTGGAATAACAAAATAAAAAGATAAATTACAGCATTAACAGTAGTATGAGACAATTTTTAGGACTGAAAAACTAGAGATATAAACTCTTAGCATCCTCCATTTCACAATACAGAAGGTATAGTTTCTTTCACTTAGAAAGATATGTTGTAATTTAAAATTCTATTCCTAAAAATAATGTTCTTATTTCATTTATAATGATATACTTCTTTCTAGCAGCAGTTTGACATTGTTGAATGAAACTTTGATTCTCATAACAAATATCAGTCCTTGTAGATAGATCTACACAAGAGTAACTTAAAAATAACTATAATTTGTAATTAAAAGCCAAATACATACTTATGCAAACATGAGAACTATTTCGCTAATCTCTATATTACCAGAGTTTATAGTTAAAAACTCTGTATAAAATATATTTTGTTCAATGAGTGACTTGGCTTTTGTAGAGGGCAAAAACAATGATCAATAAATCTTTATGTAATTATATAGGAATATTATTTAATAATATGTTTATTTGTAACATTATAATTTTCTAATTATCATGCATAACAATTTACAAAGATTATCATCATCAATTACAGAAATTATTTCAGGTCAAAATAAATGCTTCTAAATTATTTGACTATTAATTACTATTTGAGTTGCTATACCTCTCAAAATGGCCAAACACTTATAAGATGAGAAAAAAAATAAACAGATTAAAATTTTCATATGATCACAAACAAAAGGTATTTCACTAAGTTGAGTAGTCAATCATAAAGGTATAGTATTTCATTAACTTAAATTTCAGTGCATGGAATATGTACCCTTTAACTCATTGCATTCAATTTTAGACTTGAGATAATGTGTACAACTTTAATACACAATATCTGAAAGTATTAACCGGATTGTCATTTATTTGCCAATTTTTAATAAAATACATGCATAAATCTATCCTGCAGATACACCTAAATATTACATACATACATACATATCCTGTTAAGAATAACAAATAAATAAACTACCTCTCTGAATACAAATTTAGAATTATAAAACATGTTCAACACCTTTTTTTAATAGAATAAATGTCTAAAGAACTTCTATTATTTCAAATTTTATTAGTCCAGTTATAACTAACAAATATGTGGGAGGACATTATAAACATTTGATATTAGAATTCAATGAAGAATATAGCCAACATGAAGTTATAAATTTCTCCTAGAATTAAAAAGAACAAACAAAAAAACAAAAAAAACAATAGAAGTGAGATGATTGAAATAATTTTAACATTTTAAGTCATATAGATGAATTTAAATGACTCAAAGCATAATGAAAATCAGATATTACATAGCCCATGCGTGTGTTCCCTACATAAAGTAGCACTTTCATTGATGTTTATCTTTTAATTCACTCCCGAACTATAAACAATGCATACAACTAACATTTAATTCAGAAGATATATAATTTTATATCATATGCTGAGAACAATAATGGGCTACAAAAGAGGCAATATGTGACCTTTTTAAGTCTTTGATACTCCATATGAGAAATTTTTGAAAACTTATCTTACTGGATTTCAATTTTTAAGAGCATAAAGGAAATATTAACTCAAAAATTTAGCAGCAATAGTCCATTTCATCAGTTTAAAGCATAAAAAATTAACTCTCAAAACAGTAAAGTAACCCTAAAAAGCATCTACTCATGTAACTCATGAACCATAAAATAACTTTAAAAAATGTTGAGGAAAAATACATAAAAATGTTTTATTTTCATTTAAAATCATTTAATGATATGTAAATTGATGACACTTTAAAAGAAAATTGGACATATAAATCAGCTTTAAAGTACAATTCTGTAAACTAAAGTATTACATACACTAAATTAATAAACCCATTAATGCCTATTGGTACGAAAACATACCAGCTTAAGAATAGTTATTTTTCTCTGCACTAAATGTGTCTAGTTGTCCAATATTGTTCATGTGCTTCAAGAATAGTTCACTGATAGCGGGAAAAATAGATTTTCCTCCATTTGCTCTCAAGTTCTTGTTGTTATTTGACATTATGCTCAGGTGAAAGCGTCGTGAAACAAGATGTCTCTGACATCACATAGAAAATAGTAAGTTTAGAGTTTTGGATTTATCTCAAAATTATATATTGACTATTAATCACTGTTATGAAAGTGTATTTTATAAATTCATGCCACTCGAAAGTCATGTTTTGCTTTGTATTATAAAATATAAAAACTTATATCGTTGGTACGAAACCGTACCAACGGCTAATGTATAGTCAAGTTTGAATTAAAATCGGAAATCTTTCACGTTTGAATTAAAATCAAAAATCTTTCACATTTGAATTAGAATTTTTTGAAATAATACTTTGACTTTATAAAATACACTTTTATAACAATGATTTAAATTGTTGCCCCTTGAAAGTCATGCATTTATGCTGTTGGTATAAAATTCTGAGTGTAGATGAGTCTATAATTCTATATTTCGGTCACCACGGACTAAAATAATTCATAAGAGGTAAGCCAATACGTTTTGGCTTCAAACTTTGGAATCTGTGTTCTTCTAATGGTCTTTTATTGCATGCTGAACCTTATTGTGGAGCATCTACAAAATTATCAAAATCTGATTTTGGCCAAGGTGCCGATGTTGTTCTTGGGTTATTAGACAAATGCGAGATCTCACCTGGGACACATGTTGTCATGGACACTTATTTACTAGCATTCCCTTGCTGAAAGAGCTATCGAAAAGAGGCATAGCAGGAACCGGGACATTGAGAGAAAACAGGCTGAAAAATGTCCCTTTATCATCCAAAGAAAAAGTCGGCAAGGGGGGACATATGAATATATATGTCATGAAGATATCAGTATCGTCAAATGGAATGACAAAAAAGTTGTTACTGTTGCAAGTAACAAAGTTTCTACAAAACCTATTGCATCTGCTACTCGATGGAGTGCCACAGAAAAAAAGAAAATTAATGTTTCCATGCCACAACAGCTAAAGATTTATTTTAAACATATTAGTGGTGTTGACCTTGTTGATCAAGCTGTGGCAAATTATCACGTAAGAATTCTTACTAAAAATTGGTGGTGACCATGTTTTTGTTTGTACTTAGTGTCAGTGTTATAAGTGGATGGAAATTGCATAAAATGAAAAATGATATTGATGAAATCCCACTTCTTAGTTCGTACGACAATGCGCACAGGAACTGTTAGGCACTTACGGAACATTGCCTAGAGGGCCAGGTAAGCCAATTTCATTTAGGCATAAAGCGGTCTCACAAATAAGATTTGACAAGAATAGTCACTGGTGAATCAGATCAGATCAAGAACATGCCCGTTGCAAGAACTGTTTCGGTAGAAGCAGCTACAAGTGAGTAAAGTGTAATGTGCCAATCCATCCTCAGTGCCATAAAAACTATCATGTTTGCACTCAATAGACATTTTATTTTTTATTATGTCAGAAAATCATCTAACGTGCTTTTCATTTAATTGTGGTATTCCCAATTTTGTTATATTTCATTAATAAACAAATTCAATATTAGCTTTTTTTTCTCGATGTGTACTACACACATACGCCGATTGTACGAAAACGTACCAGTAAAAAAAATTAGGTTAAAGTGCAACTAAAATATAATTTTAGTATAATACACATAATAGACTTAAAACATACAAATATGAGAGAAGTAACAAAAATGGTTAAAGAAAACGCAGTTCGGCCATTAATGAGTTAAACTAAATCATAGATATACAAGATGTAGTTGAAATTCAAACTATAAACATAAGTTCTCTATATGATTATTTTATTGAACACACATTTTCCCTCAAATTATAAAACTAATACTTAGCAAGAGAATAAGAAAAAGAAAATGTTGCTTTTACTGTACATGTTTTCAAGCAAAATCAGATTCAAAATTATTTATTTATTTATTTTTAAATTCTAGAAAAGTAGTTACAATAGCTTGCAAATATACATAAGCCAGTCTGACACATTACACAAAAATGAAATATACTACACAAAAATGAGAATAATACACAAAAATATTTGAGAAATTAGTATGTACTGATAAAAAAACTCAGTTAAAATTTCAGATAACTGTAGGCTTAATAACTAAACAATAGATGAATCAACAAAAGTGAATCAAATACAGCATTAACAATTGTATGGGATAATTTTTAAGACTGTAACTAGAGGTATAAGCTTTTCAACATTTCTATGTCTCTTTTCTCATTCTCAGAACAAGAGGTATAAATTATAAACAATTTATCTAGCTTTGTGGGTTACATTGTATATAACAGAAAAACTAAACCAACAACTTTGATTATAAGCTTACATTTAAAGCAGCATGCTGAAGTCTGGTGAAAACCTCATAAGCCCCTAAAAATAAAAAAGGAAGAAATGCATTGTAAGCATTTCCATATAAATCAAATTCTAAGAAATAAACCTTTAAACACATCTTATGTTTCACTACTTGTCTAAATAAGATATTTTCTATGATCAATTATTTATTAAAAAACTATTCATAATTGCTAGTGCAGAAAGCATTTTGCAGTTTTAAAAAGCAGCACATGATAGTGACTAAAAATAAATTATACAATAGAAATTTGATTCAAATAAAATTAACAGTTTGAAAAATAATTCAAACTACCATAGTCTGCCTTTGCACCATTAAGATAAATTTATACATAGTAAATATAATATTTATTTTAAACAGAAATCCACAACATGAAAGGAGTCCACATATTTTGTGTGGTACATATTTTATTATCAATAAAAAAGAGGAGATAAATAATATTTTGTAAGAGAGACTCAAGAGATACATTAGAAATTTATCCATAAAGATGGAACCAGAAATAAAGGGTAACCTTTATTAGTGAAAAATAAATTTTGAAATTAAATGTAACATACTCAGGCAAAACAAAAAGAAATCACAATTGAATTTCAAATGCATATTTGTAAATTAAATTTATCACATACATAATACAGAGCACAACTATAAAGACATCAATTCAGAATAATTTTTTTTTTAAAAAATCCTTAGTCATGCTGAGAAATACATGAAATGATAGATTTAAACAAACATATTCAATGACATGCAAAACACATTTGCAGTGAAAATATAACAAGAGTTGTTTGCACTCTGCTAACATTAAACCAGGCTTCTAAAAGGTATTTTCTACCAATAACCCTTTTTCCCCAGAGAAAATTTTAAGCGACTCAGGAATATAGAAAAAAAAAGGGTATATATCATAAAAACATTGCAAATAAAATCAAGGTACCTAAAATAAATATACAAATGAAACATAACTGATGGTAAATCAAAGAAATTAAAGGAAGAAAGATCATTTATTTCTCTGTTGCTTATCCATAACATGATTTTTTCATTTTATTCAATATTTAGCTCAAAATGCTTTCCTTTTTATATTTGCTAACTAGTATTGAAGAGTCTGATGAAGGGACACCCTTTGCGACGGTTACCAAAGGTTTTGTGACCCTAAATTTCTGTTATGGACACATAGTGTAAGTCGCCCTGCACTAAACAGATAAATCAGCATAAATTTTTAAATGATTAAAACTAAACTCTAACACAAAATGAATTTAAAAGTTATATAAATGAAATTAATATGTTTCTATGTACTACTGTCTCTGCATATATATACATGAATTATTAACTTAACCTCTTTAATGGAAACTACGACCAATTAATTAACTTAGTTTGATAGATTACTAAGCAAAGAAAAATTCATACACCAGATACAACTTAAAGAAATTTTGCACAGCTTCATAATAGTTATCTTACCTGAACTTCCATTCGATTTTCAAGATGGATAGCTTATGTTATGTTGCTGGATTAAAACAAGGTGTTCTGTTCCACTGCCCGTTGTGTCTGGAAAAAAAATTTCATCAAGAAACTATATTTAGGCCAATCCACAAACAAGACAAAGAATTTCAGGCAGTTATAAAATTGGACCAGGAATAAATGCATACAAGCTTTTGAAATCCCCATCAAAATAATGCCTCACATTTATAAACACCAGTGCAAATATAAATAGCACATTTCTTTATGAAGTCATCAGTCAAAATTCAAATATGCAAGTATACTGAATGACTTTATTTAGAAGGACGAATCTAAATAACTCGGATTTATAATTTTTGTAATGCAACAGAGGGTTGCTCAAAAATAGTTTATTAGTACAAGTGTCTACTACTTTAGTATTTATCTTTGTTTCTATTATTAAAGGAACATGAAACTGGCTGTAATCATGTTAGAACATATTATAAAGAAAAGAAAATGGAGATAGTGAAAGAAAAACTGATATAAGATTCATAATATTCTAATTAGAAAACACTAATTAATATGTTCTAAAAGGAACAAATATGTGCTTTCGAGGGGGTATATTTGCACCAACATTTTTTTTTTAAATGTGTTAATATCTATTAATCACTAAAGTAAGATCTTCTTAAATAATATGTTCTAAATTTTTAAACATACTTTTAACATTTGCAATCAAAATCCTCATAAATTAAAACATTCTTACAACACTAGTTGTTACTGCATTAAATGAAATAAAAGCCAGACGATGGCCGAATGGTAGGGTGCTGGCATTCGGTACCAAAGTCTGTGGGTTCGAATCCCATTCTTGCCATGGATGTTTTGTAGCCATTTGAAATTGGCTTTAAGCAGTAGATCCTGGTCTAATTAGCTCTCGTGTAGCAAAATTGACCGTAGTGCTCGAACCCAAACTAAAGGAAATAGGAAATCTGTGTATGTGTAGAGATATACATTATGTTCCACAAATATTTAAAAGGTTTGATAAAAAGAATGGACACTTAAATCATAATTTTTGACAGTACTTTAATGAAGCATTTTTTATCACAATCTGCTCATAGTCTGGGAAATTCCTACAAAACGTACTATTACTGCACTTCACCTAAGGTTATACAATTCAGGACAATTTAAGGAAAATATTTTGGTTAATTTGGGGAGGAGGGCTATAAAAAGTGAATATTACAAACTTTTACCCATCAGTTGATGGGGAATTCAATTCAAAATCAAAACTCTTAATGATATGTGAATTCATCTTGACTCACTCAGCAAAATACATTTTAAAGAGCATAAAAAAATTTCTATTATATTCCATATATTAATTTATTTAAGTTAAATTTTATGCTTCAGACTTCATCTCAAAAACAGGATCATTATTATCATGTTGTGTTATAAATGATAAAGCAAAAGGAAATTTATCTTTCCTTGAAATTTGGCAAGCTTTTAAAATAAGCAACAAATCTAATTATAGAGTGATCAAGGAATGTTAAAAGAAAATCCTGAAAATGGCAAAATGTAAAGATCTGACTGATTATGTATTCACAACCAATTACATGAAAGTTACACTTTCAGCTTAATTTGTAGTGTACTAGTCATGTTTTTCACAAGATCTTTCTTATATTTACTCTTTTTTTTTCTTGTTTTCACTTTACAAATGCAGAGCTAATTTTTTAGTAACATTTCCCACCATTCCCAATCTAAAACCAAGAAAAACCTTTAGGTAATGTACTGTAATCAGATTTGTATTGGATGGCTTGAAATAACAGAATGGGAGAAAAATAACATTTCAAAAACTAAGTCACTAATATAGCATCTAAACTACAAAGTCCTAAAAGGAAATTTTGAGATCTTCTTTCTTATTATATTGTATATAAAAAGTTGATAAAATAGCAATATTAGAGCTCTAAATTACAATTTACAATTACCCCTATGTCTTAGGTAATTGTAAACAAGTGTTTTCTTTATGTTTTAAATAAAATACAGATATAAAAATGGAGGTTAATGCAAATCAATAACGTTGATTAATGTTGCATTTTAAAACTTAAACTACATGTTTACAATTATAATTTAAAATGATAAAGTAGGTTGAAGGTGTAAGAAAAAAAGTACAAATCAGTTCCTGGAACACCACATTTAAATTGTTGTATTGCAATTGTTTCACATATTCAGTGACAATATTAACAATAAATTTATAACTTTATTGATAACAATATCATATTTATTGCATAGATATCCCATTTGAGCTCTAGACTTATAGCAATTCACCAAGTCAATTTCATCCATCCCAAGTCTATCATGTCTCAGATACGGGTGGTCTACTATATTCACCAAGTCATTTCATCTTGAGGCAATAATGCTGTCGAACAGCCAGCTGTTAAACTGTTAGTAGAACTTTTCTATCTTTATTTGATGAAATACAACACTTCTAAGCACTCTATAACATAACTAGGCTTTGAGTAAGTGCAGTTATGATTTTCTCTACATCCCTGACTCACTTATTACATCCTCTTCAGAGTTAAGATGATCCATATAATTCAAAAATCACGTACTAGGTACTGTCTTTTAAAATTAATATGAATTATATTATGGTCTCAGATGCGATTTAGTAAAATATCTATTAAATAACAATATTCACAATTACCTAAAATTAATAATTACATTTACCACATTCAGAAAACTTTGTGAGATAATTGTATTTACTCTAGCTGGAGCCTACCTTGTAAATACCTTTACATAATCATATAAACAGTTAAGAGAGAATGTTATATTTCCCTTTATATTGTTTTTGTTTCAATATTAGCTGTACTTTTTTTAAAATCAAATAAAGTTCTATCCGAGCCTTTCAAACCACTCAACTGACATTTTTGACAAAATAAACTTCAATCCCAATTATTAACAAATAACCTCCAACAAGAATTCCAACAACATTCTGCAGTTATGAAGGGAAGTTAAAGAGATGCTGTAATAACAATGTAACCAATATTCTCTACCTGAAAACAGAATTTCCCTTCTGTTTACAATTACCCAGAATTTATAATTATTCTACCTGACCCAACAGATATATTTAATTTTCATGAAACACTACAATCTATATATTAAAATTTTCTACACTACAGGTAAGTCACTAATTGAAATTAGTCTTTACAAATCTAATGTGAGAGACTTTTTACTTATGATTAGGGAAAATGTAAGCTATTAAAAGAAACATTATTTCTCATTATTGTTCCAATAAAAAGAGAAATTAATTTGTTTCTATATCTTTTTAAACTTTATTCAACTTTTTACAAATCTCAGATATGGAAATTTGATTATATGCTGGGCCAGGAGAGAGTAAAGCATAAGATGGAAGTCACAACTATTAAGTTCATCAACACAAACTAAAAATACTGATAATTTTGTTTACTGAGCCCAATACTGGGAAAAAGAATACTCATTAAAAACAATTATGTTTATACATACTCAAGAAATAAAATATGATTACATCTCTGTCTATATTTTAAACATTAAAGAAGTAAGAAAGTAAAATATTAAGAGTAAAAGGCATTTATTTAATAGATAATTTGAGGAATGTCAATAAGCAGTTTTAAAAAAGAAATATAACCTTTTTCTATTAATGTCTTAAGAACGCTCTGATGTATATTTCTTGCAAAGTTCCTACGGAACTTCACAATATATATACATTAGAAATTAATAAAACAAGATTACAAATGTTATTGGATAAAAAATATCCCCATAATTAATTTTCTAACATTGATAGAGTAGATGCTATTAAGAAACCATGATATATATAAAGCTTGTATGGTAATCCTGATTTGACATGATACAAATTGATGAAAAATTCCCAGCCGCCCTATGCCCAAAGTAATTTAAATTTTCTACAAGAAACCCGAAAACAACTTCAATAATACTGCTGGTGAAACATTTTTTAAAAAAAATCACTTTTTCTGTCAATCAGATAAATTCTCTACACTGAGATTGTGGAAATGTTAATTAACAAAGATATTCACACAATGTGCAATAGAAAATCATCAGCTTTTATTCATCATTTATTATAAAGTCTTTTCCCAATCTACCAAAATATAAATATGGGTATTAAAGGAATTGTTTACATACCTGAAAGAAAATGTATTTGTTTCATTCATGCCATTAAAGTTAAGATAACAAAACAAATTATTCGTAAGTCAAAGCTTACTTTGAGATAAATAATGAGATGAAGCCAAACACTAAAATACACAAGTGTAATCTGCTTCAGAAAATGTTTTTGATACTGGGGGTAAGCACAATAATCCTCCTTATATAGCCAAGTGATGAAGACTTTGGGAAAACTTGTACAAAAATCTCATCATGGAGTACAAGTACCAAAGCTCAAACTAACAAGTGGAAAAGAGGTCTCCTGCCTCCCAACTTTCACTGACAATTAATACTCAGTCACAAGTGATTTTGATGAATAGGAAAAATTGAAACTAAAAAAATGAAGGTACATAATCAAACATGATTAAGGCATACAAACATTGGAGGTTATGGAGTAGAAAAAAAAAACACCAGACATCAAAGAAATACCCAAAACACAGATAATTCAATTTGAAAAATTTTAGAAATAATAATATTTTTATAGTTGCCTAACAAATTTTACCTACAAAACATGCTTATTTTAAATTAGCTCTTTCATTTCAAGATATTTAACATCTTTTACACTAGTAACTTTTGGGCATACTTTAATTTTATAGCCTATCTGCCAATAATCTGTCATTAATCTTCATAAATATTTCAATGATTAATCTACAGTCATCATGGCATTCCTTGCAATTATGTAAAATCCCTGCTTCTACATTAGCAGAGGTACTAGAATAATGAATGTGATGTACAGACTAATTGCAAAATTAAAATTATTAAAATGTATGAAAAATAATATCATTCACAGTATTTAGTATTATATAATATAACTTGTGTATGACCCTGTAAAAATTCACATACTTGAATTAACAGCAATTTTGTGCAATTACAAAATTGGTTTTTTAATATATTTTCTAGTTTTTATTACTATCATCCTTCTGTCACATTCATTCAACAGTGTTGCTTTGATTTAAATTATGAGTTTCATATACACAAAATAGTACTTAAAACACTGCTCAATAGTTTTTACAATTAGATATAAATAAGAGCACTGCTATATTTATTTATATTTATTGCATTCTATGTGTGAATTTTGATTAAAAAAGCTATATGTAACTTAAGGAAGTGAAGCAAGAAAGTTTTGTGCTAGATCAGAAAGTAATCCCCATATCAGAAGTAACGAGTTTAAAAATCACTCAGAAAATACAACAAATGCCATTGACTTCAATATCAGAAAATGAAAAATAAAAACCAAATCTCTTATATATATATATAGTATAATATATATATATATATATATATATATAAATTTAAATAAAGGTGGGTAATGAATTCATATCAACTGTACCTATTAAATTTTAAAAGAACATATTTACTAAACTATATATATTTTATGAACAGAATTTACTCAGCATTAGCAATTACTACGCAGGTCATATAGAATATATATACAGAGAAAGATAGAGAAAACATGAGGTCCAAAATTGATTTAGATAGAAAATTTGACTTCTTTCCTCTGACTGATCACAGAATTTCAATCAATTTCACATATTTGTGTTTTTTATCTTTTTGATTATAGCTGAATTTTACCAATGTTAATGAGGACAACTTTTTCATTAAAAAAATTTGACATATAAATTTTTTTTTTACATTTTCACTTTCTAACTATTCATTCAATAATTCTATATTATACAAAGTTGATACAAACAATAATTTTTAGTAATTTCACACATAAATAATAACATTAGTAATTTGATATATAAATGCATGAGGTAGATTAATGTATGAAATACAGGTAACCCTCATATAACACGGTAGATAGGTTTCTAGAAAATGCAGTGTTGTGTGAAACCATGTTATATGACAGCGGTTCTTAACCTATGGGTCGCGACCCAAAATTGGGTCGCAAAGCATATTTCTTGGGTCGCGCTGAGTCGAACCAAAAAAGTTAGTAATACACCAAATAAATAAGTAATACCAACACCTCCTAGAAGAGTTATTCCCTAATAACAATGTTTTGGTTTACCGCTCTTTGGGAATGCCTTCCGAAGTGACGTCCAATTTCTGTCCTGAGGCTTTCTCTTCTAGGAGATGTTGGTAATACGCACACCATGCTTTGCGTGGCGCGCAGACTCAGTAAGCTCTCTGTCAAAAACTCGTTCTGCGTATTGTGTTGTGAATAACAGTGAAACGGTATATAACAGTGAAACGTGAATACAAGCATTTTAGAAACAAATTTTGTCTTATTATTAATAGTGGAGTGATCAAGCTGCAGTGCGTATTGTAATATTGTAATCACCCTAATAATGGCAAAACGTGAATACAAGGAAGCATTTTTAGAATTAGGTTTACTTGCATGTATGATCGAGGAGTGAACAAGCCGAATACGTGTTGTGCAGTGAAATATTAAGTAATGAATCGATGAAACCGACAACTTAAAAGACATTTTGATGCAAAACATAAAATTTTTCCTTTGAGGGAAAGATCATACTTTTTTTTCGAAAGAAAAGAAGCCCATTTAAAAAGACAGCGTTTGGATGCACCAAGTAGTAGTGGTTTTATAAATTCTGCCAAACAAGCTACACTTGCTTCTTTTCATGTGGCTTGGCATATTGCAAGACAAAAGAAACCCCCTAATATTGCTGAAAAACTTATAAAACCTGCTGCCATTGACATGGCACGTATCATGTGCGGAGATGAAAGTTCAAAGAAATTACAAAAGATACCATTATCAAATGATACAATTCGTTTACGAATTAATGATATGTCATTTGATATTAAGAATCAACTTATTTCTGCTATACAAAATTGCTGGTTTATTTATTCAACTGGATGAAACGACAGATGTAAGTAAGATGCTCAACTCATGTTTACGTGCGGGTATCCAGTTTAACAGATATACAGGAGGCATTTTATTTTGCAAACCAATGTCAACAACAACTAGAGGTGAAGATATTTTTCTTATGGTCGATTCGTTTTTTAAAGAAGAAGGATTAAATGGAATCAGTGTTTCAGTATTTGCACAGACGGTGCAGCTGCCATGACAGAATCTCAAAAGGGATTTTCGACAAGAGCAAAACAAATGAATCCACAAATTATATCGATTCATTGTTTGTTACATAGACAAAATCTTGCTTCAAAAAAATTATCACCCGAATTATGTATCGTTTTGGATGAAATTGTTGCGATAGTCAATTTTATCAAATCAAGAGCTCTTAACTGTAGAATTTCCTGCGAACTGTGTTTCGAATTTGGTGCAGAATACAACATTTATTATATTATTCTGAAGTTAGATGGCTGTCCTGGGCAAAGTTGCTCAAAGAGTATTGTCATTACAGGACAGAAGTCTATTATTTTGAGAGAGAAAGAAACACCCATTAGCATCTAAATTCTCCGAGTTGAAGTGGATTACTCAAGTTGCTTATTTGTCATATTTTTATTTGAAATAAATAAATCTAAATACGTCTATGCAAGGACGTAATCATACTATTATTGAATTAACTGAAAATATTACATGTTTTAAAAATAAACTCAAATTATGGAGAAATAAGGTTGAAGTAAAGAACTTGCTCATTTCCCGACTCTTAATTTACTTGTTGAAGACAATAATATTGATATCACGATTTTTGAAATACAGAAAATTATTATTAATCATTTAGAAAAACTAATAGCAGACTTTGATCGATATTTACCTGCAGACATGTTTTCAAATATAATTGGGTTCGAATGCCATTTAATTTTGATGTAAGTGATTTGCATGAGGAATTTGTTAATATTAATCAATTTCAAGAACAATTAATAGAAATACTAAGTGACCAAGCACTTCGATACAATTTCTACAAAAAACACTGAACAATTGCCCTTTTCAACAACATATATGTGTCAGGCTGGTTTTTCGGCTCTGTGTGTAATCAAAAACAATTACCGGAACAGTTAAATCCTGAAATGGATATAAGGTGCTCCTTGACAAGCATTCAACGAGGGTTTTGAAGATCTTTCAAAATGTATTCAAGCACAAGGTTCTCATTAAAACTACATTTAAAATTTAAAAGACTTAACATATGTATTGATATTTCTTTTTTTTTAGGAATAAGTTAAAATGTCAATTATTTTCAAAAAGTTATAAATATATTTTAATTTGGTCAATAAAATTATTAAAAGCACTTGATTATTAATTAAATTTTCCTTGGATCGAAAAGTACTTTGTTTATCTTTATTATTAAAAATAAAAAAAAATTTTGCAAGTTAAAAAAATCATCATCGTAGGATTGAAGATTTTTAAAAAATACGATCTAAAATAAGCAATGAAAAAAATTTTACTTTTTTTTGGGTCGCGACATGAACATATTTCTCAAATTTGGGTCGCGGCTTAAAAAGGTTAAGAACCACTGTTATATGAGACCCAGAGCCAGTACAAAAGGGGGGTTACGTCCGAAAACTTATTAAAAACAAACTTGTTTTTATAAATTCCATATAAGCAATGTTAATTTTATTAAAAATATAATGTATGTATAATACAAAACGAAAAGAAACAAAAAAATATTATTTTCATTTAATGCGACCTAATTTAATAAATTTCTTCCTCATTACTGCTAAGTACAATCAAACGAGAACGTTTTTTTGGTTGAACGATACTACCATCCTTTCAGAACCTTTTTCTTTTAAAATTTTTTGCACCTTCTATCTTCTTCAAAAATTTGTAATTTTGTTTGCTTGCTTGCTGGTTCTTACAAGTCATTGTAGATTTCACGGTATGGAGACAATTTTGCAGCTCCCCTTTTGAATTTTCGGCTTCTTTCAGCGGAAGGGTCTGCAATCAATAAAAATTATTCAAGATCTTCAGCTAAGTTTAGGCTTTCTTGTAAATTTTTTAGTGTTAAATTATTAACTTCACAATCTTCATCAGTGCTATTGTCATCAGAATCGATATGATTTACAGCTTCGGATGCCATTTCCATCAAATCTGCTTCGGTCAACTTCTTCTCTATAAAATCTTGAACGTCCTCAATAGCCATACCGCAAACCTTTGCCTCTGATTGATTTAGAAAGTTCTAATATGCCACCAATTTCCTTTTCGGACGATTCTATTTCAACTAAAGATGGCGCTACCTTCTCCAACATGCATTTAATGTCGATCATTTTAGTTTTTCAGCGACAAAGATATGATGTCAATGACGTGCCTATTGAAAATTGTTTTCAAGCTTCCATTACCTTACTTGATTTCGAATCGGTTACGTCTAAAATTCACTGTAATGCTCTTCTTATGTAATAAGTTTGTACATGACGCTTTCTGCAATGACATTGGAATAGAGTTATAAATGAATAAATTGTAATTTGTTTATATACATTTTCATGTAAAGCCACTACAATTTATTATTCCTTCCCGTCATTATTTAAGGTAATTTGTTTTTAAATGTGTTAAACAAAAATTATGTTATCTAGTGCTGTATAATTACAGTGTTTGTAAGAAAAGTTTTCATAATTTTTGTTATCATGTTAGAGTGGAACTGTATTACAGGTTACAGTGTTATACGAAGGTTCCCGCAATTTATCCTATTGTGCTAGAGCGAAAACCGTGTTGTAAGATACTGTGAGTCAGTAGCCCTCCTACAGCAAAGTGGCATGTCACATAAAATAAGAATACAGAATTGTAGAGCATAATACCAAGTTAAATTTAAAAGGCTACATACTTTACAATCAATTCCAGACAACATGCTTTCTAAATTGATTAAAAAGAAAATGTAAGATTAAATTTATAGTTAACGATATAAAATTTTATAACAAGTAAAAATTGTTAACTAATAGTTGTTAATAAGTTAGTAACAAGTGGCTTTGAGTCTGTAAACACATACATTACAACAAAAAGAAGTAATTAATAATATTGGTAAATAAAAATAGAATAAATACATTACTGAAACAAAATCATACAAATCTAACACTTTTACAGCATCAGATACAACTGAAGAAACTGGCATTTAATATTTGCATTAATGATCAGGCTCACATTATCAATGTATTTTAGTAAATAAAATTAGACAATGTTAAGTAAAAGCCCTTTAAGATTTATTCATGAAATTCTCTAAAATACCATTCAAGATTAGTGAGATATTTAATGGATGGAGTATCAATACACAAAATATCTAAATTTTTATTATTACTTAACTAAATAATACCGAGTTTTTTAATGTTTTTATCATGAGATATGCAATTGAAACTGAATTAACAAGTAAAATTGGCAAGATGTATGTTAAAAACACTGAAATAGATGTACTTCATGGTTCTAAAATTCTGATAAACAATAAACCATATTGAAACTAAAATTATACATGCCAACTATACATCTAGGTTATATAGATGTTGCAATGGACTACAAATTCACTCTCAACTTAATTTTAAATCATAAAGGATCATAAAGCAATCACACATGATAACAAACCTGTGTGCAGATTTTTAATGTGCTGATTTCAAAAGATTAAGATGAGGTATGTAATCCATGTGGTCAAAAAGCCCTATATTTACAACTTAAGAAAACCTTTTTGTTGTTAACTGAATATGCTTTGTACTTCTTAAAAAACAAAGAACAGAAACTACAGAAAATTTATGATACAGGTAGAATAATTGTGACTAAAAATTAAAGGGGAAAAAGAATCACAAACTTGCTAATGAAAGGAAAAAATATAACAAAAATATTCACTCAATAAAGCAAAACTGATTTCATAAAAGTATTACCATATTAAAAACACTAGTCAGATTTTGCCTTTGTATGAATCTGTATCGTATCTAAAGTCTGTATAACCCTTTACTCTTTATAGAAGAATATGTCATTTAGGTGTGATTAAAATCTATTATATTTAAAAACATCGTGTCAGTCCTAAATAGAGGAGAGGGGTGAGGGGAGGGAAATCAATGATTCAATAAGTTAGAGAAAAAGTATCCTCCTTTCTCTGAATACAATTCCTTCATAGAAAAATTATTTTGGTAGCTGCAAGTTGCACAGTTTAAAGGGTGACTGCAGAAAGACACACTTTTTGCTATCACTGAGAGCAGATATTCACATATAAAGAATAAATAAATATGTAAATCCATATATAAAAACCTCTTTACTCTTCAGTCAATGTTAGTAACTTTTCTAGTAAAAAATTTTAATTTAACAGATCTTTTAATTCAGATACTGCAAAAGGGATAGAAGACACAATGTCTGTAAATTTTTAATATCTACTATCATCTTTATTACCATAATATAAATCTGTTTTGGAGTTCAATTTACAATAACAGTTATGATAAGAATAAAAAAAATGACAATTCTGATCACAATTTATAAGAACAGGCTAGAAAAAAAGAGGATTGATAGATTAGTGTCCAGATGAAGATGAGCAGTATTGAGAAATGACAATTTTGCAGCTTCTCAGAGATGATTTTTAAAAGAAATAGCTGTTAATAAATAGATATAGAAATATTAAAAATTTTAAATTTAAACAAAATTAGTTAATGATACATATTACTTCAAATGTCATACTATGCATTTATTTAAGTCCAGTAAAAAAAAGGGAACAAATACTTAAAATCTATAAATACATTTGAAGGATATCAAGTTATGCGAAACTTAAAGATACAAGTTTCCTCTAACATTATTGAATATATTTAAAACTACATATGTGTTTTGTTTATCTAATTTAATGCTCCCAACAGAATAGGGCTAATGCTTTCAATTAAAGAAATCAGTTATAGTAACAGTGATATGAGTCAAGCTGTTATAGAAAATCCAGTCTAACTTAGGGCCGTAAAGTTAGTTTAAATATATTCGATAAAATTACAATTTGTAACTCTACTAAAAAATTAATTCCACTATGATAAGAACTTTGAAAAGAGCATAGTCAAATGTTGGAAAAGACCATAAAGTAATATATGTCCATATGAATTCATGCTCCTAAGCTTGATATAAAGAATAAAATATTTTTCACTAATATAGCATTCGAATACGATTCTAATAACTACACAGTTTCAAAAAACTGTGCTTCATATGTTATACAAAATTATTAAGAAATAAACTAATTTTTCTTTGAATGGGTAAAGTGAACACACGTGTCTTTGATCATATGTGTTCAGTTGAAAAATTCAAAAATTATCTTTTTTCTCATTTAAAGTCTCAAAAACCTCAAAAATTAAATAAAAAGCCAGACATTCTATTAAGTAAAGGCAGTTTTGAAGTAATTTGTATTGATCTGCAAGCATATTATTAATATAACAAGAAATTTAGTTAATTAGTGACATAGTAATTGAATATTTTAGGGACTACTTAACAAAAGACTAGCAAATAAAAAAATCCTACTGAATAACAAACATTCTTAATAAAATAGTTCTTGTAAGCATAATCCCATGCTATGCTGGAAATGAATTTCTAAAAATCATGTTTTTAGGTTTACAATCAATGTAACAATAAAACCAAAATTATGCCGCTCAGTTAATAAGTTATGAAACAATCTAGAATAAATTACAGACATTGATACAATGTCATATCTTAGAGTACGGAGAACTTTTGACTTAAGAAAAGTTAAAAATGTAAGAACATAGAGCCTGTCTGATATCAGTGATTTCCCTTCAAACAATATATTGCTCAACCAGTACCCATGGTGCAGGCACACATGCATAAATGCATTTTACATTATTCAGAAATCCTGAAAAATGATGAGATCAATTAAAAAATTTTGAACTTAAAAGATATTATTCTTATGTTGTATTTTCAATGAGACCTTTTTTGGTATTTCAATAAAAATAATTTATTTAACAACTAAGAAAACCAAAATTACAAGCATATAGCTTCTTCATTAAACTAAATTTAGCAATACAAAGAGCAAAACTGATGTTCATCTTAAATTTTAAGATAATCATTACTAATTTAAGCCATCTCATTACTACTCAAAGAACACTGTACCACATACAGAAGGGTGACAGCTAAATGGCTAGAGCACTGGTATAAGTTATCAGATTTAGTTGGTTTGAGGGCATGGATGTTTTTAACCATGTGGAATAAGCTCAAAACTGCTGGTCTCAGTCTAATCAACCCTATGTAGTAAAAAATGGCCATATACTCTCTATACAAATAATGCTGCATCATATTATTCTACACAATTTCCCACTACAGTTAACCATGAAAGATAAATTTATTCCAAGGTAACAGAACAGAGTAATAAACAGGGAATGACTCTCATCCTCTTTCTGTTACTAAGGTCACAACTTTTAAGCCTGTTTCATTCTATATAATAGTGAAATGAGGATTACATATAACCTACCATATCTAACTATGAACATAAATTACAGAAACATAATTGCTTTATAAGTGACAACTTGCAATGGTTTTAATCAATAAACATTTCACTGACAGTTGATCTATGTTGTGTACACATTTAAATTTTTACTCAACTTTTTTCTATACTTCAACCTATTTTCACAATAAATGTTTTTCAAATATCATGGCTAAGATAAATTACTTGGAGACATACACTGATGCAAACAAACATGCACAGCTATCAAACTAAAGCAATTGGTAATTGTGCTGTACAGATGTTTGAAACCTCAATATACAGTATATTTTAACCCTTTCAGGACGAGCGTGTCACATATGCAACGGCAGCGAAAGTTATCTCACAGCCGGGTGTGTTATATATGAATCGCCATTTAAAGTGACTCTGTAGACGGGTGTACCATATATGACTTTTTAGTGTTGACCTTCATTACTGTGCAGTATTTTTCATTTTTGGTATTTTGTTTCGGAATGACGCCGAGATTCGTGAAAGCTGAGTAATGTAAATAAAGAGACGGCCTTTTAACTACCAGCTGATATAAACAAGTGACGTATTTACGATGTTTCGGAATAATTTTTTGAGTTTCTGTTTTTCGGGGCGATACGGGGATAGATGGTTTACATTATAGAGGTTTTATTTATTCCTCTGGTATTTCGGCTAGCGTTGAGAGGCATATTTTGTATCGTTTAGCGAAAAATTTTTTACTCCATAATGGCAAAACGAAAACGATATTTATCAAAAGGGGAATATACATGGATGCTACATTAGTAAACAGTCATAAAAACCAGAAAACAGCAGCAGACATTCTATTCGTGTGAGATATGCAACGTAGGTCATTGCGTACACCCATGTTTCAAAGAATATCACACACTGTCTCCTTTTTGAAACATTGCTACATTTTCGTTGTTTTCATGCTGGTTTTTTATGAAAGAGATTTTAAATAGTTTTTATTTTATTAATGCTTTGTGTGAAATGAAATCTGATTATTGGATATTTTTTCATTTATATTTAGTTGAGGTAAGTCAAAAATTTAATTATTCTCGAATTTATTTTATAAAATTTGTAAGGAAAATATAATGATAAGGTATTAAAATTAATTCTGATAGATACCTGAGTGCTCCTCTCATAATGTACCAAAAATTGGAACAATTGGACCACAAATTAATTTATTGCGAATTTTTTTCCAAAGTTAGGCTTAGCAGCACGAATTGCCCGTCCCCAAAGGTCAGATCATCTTGTTAGCGCGCCGTCCCGAGAGAACAGTTTGGTGACTGAGGCGCCCGTCCCGAAAGGGTTAATAAGCAATACATATTTTATCTACCATCAATAAAATTACGAACCATAAAATGGAAATTTTACCATTCCTCCATGATGACAATCTTTAGTCCTGTGGTGCCAATGATGGAAGTTTATTTAAGAACATGCCTCCTGTATACTTGCTATAAACTTTTGAAGAATTTGAACCTTGAAGAGTTCTAAATCATAAGAGCTAAATCTTCTTACCACAGCACAGACTCCCCCTGATATAAAATTGAAACAAAGAATAATTTAGACCAAAATTATTTACCATATCATACTCAGTTAATGGGGAAATATAAATCTAACGTATTCTTCATAGAACAGACAAAATCTACCATCAATAAAGTATCATTTAAAGTGAGATAAAATGTTAGAAATATCACTCAGGAGCCAATTTCAAACAAAAACTGATGAAATTACAAAATGCATTATAGATTTCAGGATTGAAATTTAAAAATAACTCCAAAATTAATGACAAAATAGCACAGGTAATTTCTAAGGCATAATACATGAGGAAAACAGTGACAAAAATTTGGCTTAGGTCATAATATAATAATATATATATATATATATATATATATATAATTAAAAAAAACTGTATGACAAAAACAAATTTCAGATTTTAAATGCTTATAAATCAATTCAACAGCATGAGAGCAGTAGTACATAAAATTTTAAAAGTTGTTATAGGTATTAAATATCACCCAGAAATAAAAATAAGAATGAAATGCAATAAAATCAAATAATTATCACTGCACTAACATTTATAAATGCTTAATAATTTGATTTAAACTGCACATTAAAAGCAGAATAATTTTTTAAAGGAATTTTAAATGCACATTTATAATTTAAATAACCAGTAACTTAATTTTGTTACTATTGAAAACTCTTTAATTAAAACAGAAGGGGAGTATATTGAATTTCTCTCTCTCTCTCTGTATATACATATATATATAGACTGGTGTGCAAAACTTAAGGACCGTATGGTTTATTCCCAGTTTTGTCACAATGGAGTAACCTGGAGAAATGAAATTCCCACCACAGAGACCCCAAAATGTAAAACATTGGTGAATAAAATATCACCAGTGCAAAAAGAATAAAAAAGTTAATACGGAGAATTTATTTAGCAACAGCTAGAAAGCATTACACATCACTGTACAAAGGCATATTTCTCAAAGATTTAATAAAGCAAAGAGGTGATGCTCAGTAGGGCATATGATGTCCTATAACTGCAATGATTGCTTTGCAGCATCTAACCATGATTATAATGAGTTAGCTTCTGAGCTGTTGGCAACACTGTCCACCTCTTTTCAGTGCTCTTAAAAGTTCATGGAAATTTTGAAGTGCAGGTATGCATGCCATAAGACATCCCACTAGAGCGTCCAACACATGTTCTATTGGATTCAGGTCTGGGGACTTTGCAGGCTGATTGAACACAACCAGAAGTTGTGTTCAATTTCATATTTCAGCACGGCAGAAGTTGATCAGAAAGAATAAAATTATACTGTATCTGTGTATAATGTGTAACTGTGGATAATTGATTAAAAGATCAATCTGATCTTTGAAATCAATTATCAAGAAAAAAAAACAGAAAAAGAGATTCACACAACTATTTTCTAGAAATAATATTTTGGCTACCATGCATCAATTACATTTAATTTTCACGGGACATACAAAACAGTGAAATTAATCTAACATTAAACATGTGTTAACCACAAAAAAAATATACCCATATTTTAATCCTTTTATTCTTGAACATTTTTCAAAACTTATTACATCATGAGATTGCAGTCTACATTTCAGTCTACATGCTGAAATTAGAAATAAGGAGAAAATAAAAATACCGATTATATATTCAACACATTACATAAACATTCTTTTAAAAGAGATTAAAATTATTTAAACATTACACGGAGATAGAGTAAAACATTATATAGAGATAAAGTATCACATTATACACAGATAGAGTACTCTGTTACATGTTTTTTATTCATTTTTTTTATTATTTTATTGTTCTATAGCTTCCTTGGGGGAGATATGAGGAAATGAAATTTTTAATATATTTTAGAAGAGACATGAAAAACCTCATAAAAGCAGCTATCTTACTTTAGACTCATGAATTTTTTCAAAAGACAAAACCATTTATATATATATATATATAAACATATTAATGTGCTTTTATATGATGAATTTATTCAATCCATAACTAAAATTGGAGTTTTAATTATTATTATGGAGCTAATGTTTGAATTTTGATAAAAAATATATCTCTTTACTAAATTCTCAGAAATAAAAAAGAATAGTCAAGTTCACAGCTAAATATATATTAAAAATATTTGAAAGTTTGTGGTTAAAATGTTTAACAATCACAAAGAAAAATTCAAATATAAGCTAATTTTTTTACAATAGATAATTATTTACTTATTTTTTTACCAACAAGTGAGGGAGGGGGATAGTGATGGTTGGTTGGTTGGGAGTGCAATGGTCATTTTTGCTACACGAGGGCTAATTAGACTGGGACCTCCTGCTTAAAGCTGATTCCGAATGGCTACAAACATCTATGCCAATAATGAGACTCAAACCCACAGACTTTGGTGCCGAATGTTAGTGCCCTAGCCATTTGGCCATCACCTGGCAGGGGGATACTGAAAAACATGGTATTTACATGCTTGTTTCTCTGAAAAAATTTACTGCAACTGAAAAATTAAAATGATAATACCCTGAACCTGTTAATATTTTATTTCAATGCTTTATTCTAATGCATCATATGTATAACATAGATCAGAATTTTTTGTACCTAAAGAAACATTTTCATAACCTTCTCCAAAACTATTTTATATTAAACTGCAGGTAATTCTTTCTCTGTGATATATTTATAAGAAATTATCATTAAAGACCACAAAAATTGAATGGTAGAGACCAAAACATCTTCAGTATCCAGAGTCTTGTTTAGCACTTAAAATTTTCTGCAACAAAAATGCTACATGGTATTACTAACAATGACAATAATCTAATTATAATATAAAACATGGTTCTCAGTCATATTAGTACGTTTTGTGCTCTGCACTGAGCCAAAGTATCCAGATGAATTTGGATGGTAATTTCTGCAATGAGAAACATTTTTACAAGATTAATTCTGAAATAATTTATGCTTAAATTTTACAACATATCAATCTGAAATAAATGTATCTTGACTTTAATCAGGTTAATAAACATGTGAAATCAGATTCTCATATATGCCAGAAGAAATGGACATCTTAACAACAAAAGAGGTTTGTAATTATAAATCACCCTCACAAGGGAAAGATTATATGTAAGCCATCTTCTATCTTTTCGGACATTTGAATAATTTTTTTGTGTGTTAAAACAAGAAACTTCATTTACATTGCAGAGATGTGATTTTTTGATTGTAATAATGACATTAAATTCACAATGACACTTTATATTAGTAAGCTTATAAGGTTATACTAAATAAGAGATAATTTGATTAACAAGTAAGTGACTTTACATGAAGCAATGATATATTGTGCTACTGGGAATCCTTCAGTGTAAAAACAAACTTCAAGCATATGCTAAATGAGAGAAAATTCAAATGACTAATGTTATATTTAGTTTTTAACAAAGACTACCATTCTTTGATATAAAATGTCAAACATAATTACCATTTACACAAGTGTTTTTGAAACAATTTTATAAATATTGTGTCCATATGCATTCTTGCATTACTTCAAAAATATTAAGTTATTCTCAAACACCCTACAACTCTTTTTATACCTTTTTAAAAATTGAAAAAAATTATGCTGTCTTGTTACAATATTTGTAACTATGAGTCCATTTGTTACCAAAATTTAACTAACCTGTTAAATACTGAGCTTCAGAAATTTCATACATGTAAGCAAATTTACTTGTATTAGAGAAAATTGAAAGCCCTCGAAGGTATTTCAGGTTATTTATCTTATAATTCTGGATAATCATCACAAGGAAAATAAACTTTACTTTATTTTGACACATATAGACATCTACTTTTAGGCAATTTACAGATTTAACTAGATTGCAATATCATATAACTCCTGAAACAAGTTTATGCAGCTCTGCTAGATCAGGAAAATCTTGATTGAAGTTTAGAATCAACTTCCTTTAACAAAACATATTTCTGTGTTTCATATCTGTCATTTTTAATTGTTCATTTCATTAATGAAACTTCATGTAACTATGAGCAAAATGGTTAGTTTAATGAATAAATAAATTGCTAGAAAAAGAGAGAAGTATGGTTCTTTTGTACCAGTCCTTACATGGGGATGACAACACACAGATTTCATGTGTTTTTACAGTAAAAAAAAATCAAATATATATGTATTTTTTAATTTCTTAATTCTAATAATAATTGCAGAGAATATTATAAACATTTTACCAAGTAACATGTTCTAAAATAAGCCACAGGAAATTTTTTAATAATGTTTCCCCTTTTTATAATTTATTAATCTAAACTAAGAGAAAAACAAATATTACTAAACACATGAGAACTAATGTAATTAGTACATAAAATTAAATGTATAAAAATACAGTTTAATTAATTGGACAAAAGGATAAGTATATTACAGTTATGGAGCATTAAAAAAGAACATTTGAGAACATATGAATTTTACTTCTAATAATATATCACACTAATAAAAATATCTAACTGGTTTTAATATTTACCTGTATACAGAAACTTCAAATCTTGGTTGACTGAAAATGATATAAACTTCATTCAGAATTTAGCTTTGGTCCAGTTTTTAAACATTATGAAATTCTGCAGATTTTCACTTAAACCTTGCTCTGTTTCATTATTCATAGTCTCCTCTGTTCTGTACATTTTCCCTTCAATTTTGCTCTGTTTTTGATAACACACATGATCACCTTTACGGATTAAACAATATGCAATGAATAGACAGCTGGACATTGATATAATCTAATAAAGACATGCAGATTTATTCTTAAATACATATATTATGATAAAATATAGTATTAAATCGAAAAAAACTGTAGTCTCATAAAATATTTCAGCACAATCAACATCTTATAAAATTTATTTTTAATAAAACATTATATGCAATTATGATATTGATTCAACAAGGATTTTTAAAATTTTATTTTTTAATTATTCCTCCTACTTTGGCTTTGTGAATTTATTATGCATGAAAATAGAGCAGGTTTTGCTATCTCACTGATTATGTGCTCTTTTGTGTCATTACAGTTATTTCGAATGGAAAAAATTAAATCTGGGATACAGGACATTTTTAGCTCTTATGAATTCTGTAAATAATATTATGGTATTATACTTATCACAAGGCATATTTTTCAAACAGAGCTACTTGTAATAAATAAGAAATAAGTCATTAAATTACATTAAAATCCCGATCTGTATGTTATATATGCAGTACAGTAATATATAACATACAAACTGCATCACTGAGGGACAGTTCAGAAAACTGAAATATGTAGCATTAAAGATATGTTAAAGAAAGGAACATGGACAGCAAGAAATAAAAACGGATCTGTCACATGAAGCACGCAAATTCAACATACAACTTTTCAACAAAGGGTGGCTTATACTTTTATTTTATGAGAAACTATTCAGATATCAGTAAATAGCAAATCTAAGTGCTCCAAAGATTTCTACCATTCACATGAAAATATTTATCGTGTGTCAATATTTAACCTATTAAAACTCATAGTTCACCAATGATGTGGTTTTGTTAACATAATATTTGAAGAGTACTAGATTTATTTTTAATTGAGACCTTGAAAACTTAACATTGTGTCCGAGATATAAATATGCAACTCGTTAGTATAGCATGCACATATTCAAAGTAGATCAAATTTGCTAGTAACATTTAAAAGCTTTTTTTAATATATTGTTATAAGTTTTGATTTATTTATCCAGAAACTAAGAAGTTATTCAAATAAACAATTGTTATATCATACTACAGAGAACCAACAACATGCACAAAACCGTTTAACTATTCAGTACTAAAAAAAAAAAAAAAAAAAAAAAGTCCAAATAAAGAGTTCAATCTCAGAAATATATAGCTGAGATACATTTACAGAACTCTGAAATAGGGTGTAAAAATAGGCTGCAACTAAAAGATGTTCTCTTTCAGATAACAACCATTAATCAAATTTAAGGAAATTTAAATTTATATTCAACACAAAAAAATGAGCCCAACAGTGGGAAAGTTTATTATAAAATTGCATAGTTAAAATTTATGAACTATAATAAAATTCCTGAAGATAAGAAAAAAGTGACTCAGATACAAAATACAGTTTTATTGACGCTGTTATGAAAACCTTAAAAGTCAAGGTAACCTTATAATAACGAAAATAAATGATACAGATGAACTGAGAAAACAAACTTCTCGATTCTCTCAATTTTCTTACTATACTTTTATAAACTGGGTAGTTTTATTAGCATTAGAAATTTCACCTCATCTTTATGGAATAAGACCTTTCATAAATCAATATAGTCTTGCCGACTAAACATTTTAGTGAAGTTCAGAGGACAAACATTTGAAGACAGAATTCACGTGCTCTCGTTTTACGCAAAATGCGTCTTACGCTTAAAAAAAAGACTATTGTTGGTATTAGTAAATTGTTTTAACAGATGGCAGCACATTATGAGTTTGATTTTCCGCGAAATTCCGTTACGGAAAGAACAGCTGATGTAGTAAAAAGTGAAGAAAGTTTTGCTCCCGTTTCTAGCAGTGAATGAGCATGCATGCATATTATGAATGTCAGAAAGAGGCTGGAGTCGTATGTTTATTCCATGAAGCTACAGCTGTCTGTAGCTTCCTGCTTTATTCAAAGCGCTTTCTCTCGACGAGAAGCACTCGACAAAAGTTAGTGTGAAATGTCTCGCATGCCGCACATCAGCGTAAAAATCAAACGAAATCTAGAACGAAAAATTATAAATACTTTAACAGTGTACGGCGCAGACATGATTAGCATCATTATTTCACCAAATACTGAGAAAGTCCCCCTTCTTATTCATTTTTGAAAATTTTAGTTTCATATAAATAAATGAAGTTTATAATTTTCAATGTTTTAATACTCCGTTTGTAATCTTTAAAACATGGCTTTTATAATTTTAATTTTTGTTAATTTTTACCTAATTGAAGTACACCTTAATATTTCAAAATAAAGCTTTAGTCACAGGAGATTGGCCAGAAACAAGTACATAACGTAAACAAAAAATTTTTATGGTTAATCTGCATAGAAGATATGTACCCCATATATACCGTTATTGATTTTTAAAATAGTTTGTCAAAATTTGCTTATTTCTTTTTTTCTATTATTTCTGTTAATATTTTTCTAATTTTTTAAAAAAATTGTACCAAAATTTTCATTTGGGTGTCGAGTGATTTTTTATTTAAAGAATGTTCGTTAGGGTTGAAAAAAATTTGCCCACCACTGATCTGTGGGACCATGTATTCATCTGGTGTCAGTTTTGTAAAGTAATGAAGTTTCGCAAATGGAGGCGAGTGATCAGTCTATCTTCTACTAGAATAAAATGCGCCCGAATGAGAGGGGTATCATTCATGGAGTATCCAGAACCATAAACAGAATAGGGAGTGGGGGGACCAAATCAAGTTTGGTTTTCACCCAAAAACAAATCGAAGTTGGCATTTTTGTAAGATTTGGTAGTCTCACTTTCTTCCGCCTAAGTGATGATCACTACAAGCTGAAGCATGGAGTGCCAACGCTGGGCCCTAATAGGTCACCGGAAAGTTATTCCCACCCCTTGCTCCTTCTCAATGTGTCTTATTAAATGAAGATCCACCCTGCTTCAATCAGGAACTCGAATCATGGAGACTGTAAGGCGTGCCATGCCTGGTAACCCGTGTCAAGGTTGGCGTGTGGCAACCCTTCTTCCGAGGGGAGCTTTGTTGTTGTTCGGTGTGGGAGGGGAACGAGAGAGGAGAACGATAGGCCAACGGTTTTTATGTGACGAATATGGCTCTGTATACAAAATCCATTCTTTTAATTGCTTTATATGTGTTGTATGTGCTACATCCCTTAAAAACCATGTAATAAAAGTTTGGGACAAAATTCTGGAAGTCTTTTTTGTGTCGTCTCTGTTTCTCGCATGAAAGAAACCCCACGCAAAGCGGTTAAAACCCTTACATTGGTGTCAAGAGTGGCGTGCGAGCAGAGATGGGAAAAAAAATGGGTGACCGGCGATTATGCATCGAAGATTTTGGAATCTCCGAGGGGGTGCTATGTGATTTCGTCGAAAAAGTTTTTCGGTCGGGCCGAAGGTGCTGATTTTTTAGGAGTGCAATCGGCGTGTCCAGTGTTGCCTGTTGGCATAATCTATTGTGAACAGTATCTGTGTATCAAAGGCATGTTCGGCAGTGATGGCGTGTTCAGTTGCGAACGGCCACCATTTTGTTTGGCATTCATGCAGTTCTTCGTATTCTACAGTGTATCGTCGTGCGTAGTGTTTGTTGTTCCGGAATGTGAACAAGTTGTGCTTTGTGCCATCATCAAATTTTCGTCGTGATCATTGTGAGGGAAAACGACCGATTTTTCGAATAAATAATATTACAGCCAGCAAAGACCCGTAAGTACTGTAATTTTCCAATGTCAAAAAGTGAGCTAACTCTCAAGACTTCTTTAAGTCAAATTAAAATAACGAATGCTTTGGTTTTAAGGTATTATAATAGCAGTTAATGTTTGTTCAGTGATATAAATTTTCGTTGATTACTTTTGGTTTTAATATATATTCTATATGAATGACGTGCTTAATTGGAAATTTAACTTAAATATGTTTATAGCTACTTAACGTAATACGACATTGAAGGAGACAATTTTACTTAATTAAATATTATTGGTGAAACTGAAATCATTGACGATTCCATAATTTTTTTTTCTGTTAATGAAAAAGAGAGTGGCATTGTTTTGTTTTATTGTTTAACGATAAACGTTTGATTTTAAATGATTTTGATTTATTTTTGAAATATGTTTTTGAATTTTGATAGCTAAATAAGTTGAGTTTATCATTATTGATTTTGCATGCATATTATTTTCTTTTGAGTGTAGTTTCTGTTTTCGATTTGAATTGTGTTGTAAGGTACTGTCCGACCACAGTACGAAGAACCACGGTTGGCATAGTTCCAAGACGATTCTATTCACGCTGTAGGTAAGGCTGCTGAGGAAGGAGGGGGGAAAGTCTTGTATTCTCTCGACATTCTTTAGAATCGGTTACTAACTGCGCTTGCTTGCTTTTTCCTCGTCTGTTATTTTGATTATTATATTAAAATTAATGGATCCTTTACCCAACACAACTGCTCGGAATAAGCCGTTCCGTAGTGATTGTAACGTATAATACACAATGTAATTAAATTGTGTGATAAAGAAGCACTAGAAGGAAATGTAATTGTTCCAGTTTCGCAATCCCTAAAGAGAGCTAGTGAAATGACCAGGATATCAATGTCCAGAGTAAAAAGAATACGCAGAGAAGCAAAGGGTGAAGAAACTCCAAAATTTGAATCTCAAAAGAAACGTCAGAAAAAAAGAACCACCGAAAACGTAGCTTTAGATAATTTTGATTTGATGTAATCCGAAAATATCCACTCCTATAACACTCCTATTTTTTAAATAGATTTGCTTCTTTCTTTTTATTATTTGAAATCATTATTCACATATTCGATCAAAAATAAAGTTTTAAAAAATAACTTTAAAATTCCGAACAAAAAGCAGTCTGAAATACATTCCGTATTTCATAAACAAACACATCCGAAAATATGATGTTTTCCCCTATTTTCTAAGTAGACTAGCTTTTCTCGCGCATGCGTAACAGCTTCCAGGGACCTTGCTTCCGTGGTCGGACAATAATCTGGCATTAGGTGTGGCTGGTAAAATGTCTTTCCTAAATAAAAGTAGACGACCAGATTTATTCTGTCTGGCTCATGATTTTGGTGAGTCACCTGACGAAAATATGTCTAAAGCCGATCTGAAACACTTAATTATGGCTAATGATCATTATGAAGAGTAAGTAGCGAAATAATATTTAGAAGCTATTGTGGCGGAAAGTTTAGAACGGGAACAAAAACTCGAAAACGAAAATAAACTTAAATTTCAAGCAGAAAGAGAAAAGGAAAAACTTGAAGGCGAAAATAGATTTAAATTTAATGAAGAGAGAGAAAAGGAAAAATTTATGCTCGAAAAACTTCGCCTGGAGGCAGAATTAGCTAGGATGAGTCAGAATGTAGTTCAGATCAGTGATCCAACCGCTCGCGTCAAATCATTAGATGAAATAGTCAAAATGATTAGGCTCTTAACAGTTAAGGTTCCCAGTAAGTCATATGGGTGGGACTATTTTTTCTCAAGTTTGGAGAAGGCGTTTGTAAACGAAAATGTCAGTGACGAATTTAAACCTAAAGTTTTGCTTTGTCTATTAGGGGATAAAGTAGCTAATTGTTAGTTAATCTCGAGGAAAAAGAGTTAAAAGAATATGAATCGTTGAAAAAATTAGTACTACAAGAATTTAAACTTTCTCCAAAATTATGTCTAGAGAATTTGCGTAAAGCAAAGCGTAACAATGATGAAACTTTTTCTCAGTTTGCTTCTCGGTTAACATCAATGTGGTTGTATTACTGCAAATCCAGGGGAGTAAAGGATTTTGAATCAGTATGTCAACTCATCGTGGCGGATAAAATGTTTCAAACGTTAGATCCCGAAACGGCGGTCCACATAGGGGTACTTCAGGGGGAAGGCTTTTTTAAGCCGAAAGACTTGGGTAAGCACTGCGATGTATTCTATGCTTCCAAGGGTAAATCCTATGATGGGTCTGTAAGAGCCAAATGGAATGATTCTGATAAGAAAGGTGTTCATGGTAATTGGGGTAAACAACAATTCTACGAGAAAAAGCCAGAAAATAGTAATTTTTTTCTTAAGAAAATTTTGAAAAACCAAAAGTTACTGAATTTAAAAAGCCACTTGTTATACTTGCGGATCTGACAAACATTTTAAACGAGATTGTCCGAAAAATACGGGAACTGATTATAAAAGGGTTAATGTAAACCAGGTTTCGGCCGAAGGGGTGGAATCAAAAGAAGAAACTGTAGTCACTAGGGTAGATTTACTCGGTAAAGCTGTTCTTAGGCAGGCTATTGAAGATAAACTTTGCAAACTAATAAAAACAACTATCAGTGTAGATAGGAATCTAGCTCAGGCATTAGTGGATTCGGGTATGGAAATCACGGTTGTCAAGAAGGACTTAGTTCCTGGAATTTCAGTCGAAGGAGCTTCCACAATTTACTTGAAGGGTATTTTTGGTACGGCGGTTAAGTGTCCATTAGTTTACGTTCCGTTAGGTCTGGCTACGGGTGGTCAGGTTAACGTAGTGCATCAGCAAGTGTTGTGTGCTTTAGCAGAGGTTTTGGTGGAAGATGTGTTACTTCCACCGGAAATTTTGAACATGTTGGGAGGAGCCCGGAGTGAAGGGAATTCTCTGGCTCGGAACTCTCAGGACCTGAGGGGAGACTCAGGAAATTTAGGTGGAACCGAGGTTTCGTCTAGGACTCTGCAGGAGAAAGCGCGAGATAACGCTGTCTTTGAGGAATCTCAAAGGGAAATTACTTCATGTGGGAATGAAGTGGGAACGGTTGATACTAACGGCGGGGAAGTAACTGCTGAGATAGATCAGGGGAGCAGGGTGGCTGATAATTTTCGCTCTGAGCAAGAGCAGTGTGCTGAGTTAGCAGTGGCTTGGAAGCATGCTAAAGAAGGCAAAGGTAACTACTATGAGGTAGACGGTTATCTATTTCATAGAGATAACATACTCGGGGAGAGTATTGGGCAACTTGTGATTCCAAAGTGTAAACGGAAGGAGGTACTGAAACTTGCTCATACCTCAGTGTTTAGTAGTCATATGGGTCCTAAGAAGACTCTTGAACGGATCAAATACTCATTCTTCTGGGAAGGTCTGAGGGTTGATGTCAAAAGATATTGTGGCTCATGTAAAGAGTATCAACTCACTCAAACAGTTAAGACTAGTGACAGAACGCCAATTACGCCGGTGGCGAGGCCGAAATTACCATTTCAGGTAGTGAATATAGATTTAATACGTCCGATTGACCCTCCGAGTTCAAAAGGGCATAAACATATATTGTGTCTGGTTGATCAACATACCAGGTGGGGTGAAGTCGTACCGTTGACTAGTCTTAGTGCAAAGGCAACCTGTGAAGCTTTGTTAAGCATCTTTTCGAGAACAGGTACACCGAACGTTATTGCATCTGATAACGGGATGAATTTCATAGCCGAGCTGACTAAAGAGTTCGAGAAATGAATAGGGAGCAGTCCAAGATTCTCTACTCCAGGGTATCCACAATCAAACGGATTGGTGGAAAGGTTTAATTGAACTTTGAAGAACATGCTACATCATGTAGTTAGGGAAGAAGGTAGAGGGTGGCACTTACAAATTCCATATGTACTGTGGGCGTACAGAGAAATACCCCATGCCACCACTGGTGTATCTCCATATCAATTATTGTATGGTAGGCAACTGCAAGGTCCTTTGTCGATCTTAAAATCTACTTGGACTGGGAAACATAATAGCATTCAGTTAAATACTACTCCTATTTTCAAATACTTGGAAGATTTAAAATTAAAACTTGAGAAGGCTGCAGAGCAAGCCAAGCTTGTTTCAGGAATACAGCAGGAAAGAACAGCTTATTACCACAATTTGAGATCGTCTAACGAAGTGTTCAAAGTTGGGGATCAGGTGATAGTGTTAATACCCGATTCGACCAATAAACTATTTGCCAGATGGCAAGGTCCTGCAACTATAGTTGAGAAACGCAATCTCCATTCTTTTCTGGTCAAATTACCGGATGGTTCGACCAAACATATTCATCAAAATAAGTTAAAGCATTACATAGCCAGTTCAAATTCTGTAAATGCCATTTTTGAAGAAGAAAAAGAATTCGGCCATGTTGAAACTGTACCTACTGCTACCAGGGAACCTAAATTCCTGGAAATTCTCGACAATCTTATAGTAGAGCATTTAAGTATTTCTCAGTTGAAGACTCTTAAAGGTTTAATCGTAAAGTTTAAACATATCTTTACTAAACCTGTGCAACCAGGTTCGGTGGGCACACACAAAATTGAACTATTACCGAATGCAATTAGAAAAAAAACCCCATTGTTATAGTGTTCCGATTGCGTACAGAAAGGAAGTCGAACGTCAAGTTCAAGAATTGCTAGATTTAGATTTAATAGAACCATCGGAATGTGAAATTGCTCACCCAATTGTTTGCGTCGCTAAAAAAGACTCCTCGGTGAGAATGTGCATCGATTTTAGAGCTTTAAATGCCGTGACAAAAGTTCCGGTTTTTCCCATGAAAGACATGCAAGAGTTAATATTCATTGCAGGATCAGCCAATTGGTTGAGCAGCTTAGATCTCTTAAAGGGATATTGGCAAATAAAAATGGACGAGGAAAGCAAACCGTTTACGGTATTTACTACTCACAACGCTGTATACCAGTGGAAAACTATGCCTTTTGGTCTGGCTGGGGCGTCTGGTACTTTCAACGGGCGATGAATCGTGTTTTGAAATCTTATTCAGAGTATGCACAGGCATACATGGACGATGTCGTGGTCTTTTCGAAATCTTTTGAGAAACATTTAGTTCATTTGAAATTAATCCTAACCGAATTAGACAAACTAGGATTCTCCGTGAGGCTAGACAAATGCACTTTCGCGGCCGAGACGATAAAATATTTAGGTCACGTGATAGGAGGGGGTAGACATGGTCCTGATGAAAGCAAGATACTAGCAATCCGGAAGTTAGTTAGACCTACCACTAAGAAGGAGGTCAGGTCGGTGCTAGGACTCATGGGTTTCTATCGTACATACATACCAAAGTATGCTGAAATAAGTGCTCCACTCACGGAGTTGACTAAGAGAAACAAACCCAATGATGTCTGCTGGGGGAAAGCAGAACAAGCTTCTTTTGAAAAATTAAAGGCCTTGTTATGTGAAGTAACTGGTCTAGCTACCCCTGATGCCAATTTGCCATTCCAAGTGCACTGTGATGCGTCCGACTATGGTGTGGGTTGTTGTTTGACTCAGCAAGATGTTGACGGGTCTTACCGACCAATATCGTTTGCCAGCCAAAAGTTCAATGCCACACATAAGAACTGGGCAAGCATTGAAAAAGAAGCTTGGGCAGTGCTATTTGGGCTGAATAAATTTGATAAGTGGATTTATGGTGCTCAAGTAGAGATAATTTCTGATCACAATCCACTTAAATATTTAAACCATACCACTCCTAAGAGTCCCAAGTTAACGCATTGGGCTTTAGCCTTACAAAGATGGAATCACTCCATCACACATAGGCCTGGTGTACAGCACCGAAGTGTGAATGCTCTATCCAGATTGGAATGAACCATCTCTTATGGTATATGTATAAATATAATTTTTGTTTTATTTGATGTTTTATTGTGTAAGAAATTGCATTATTATTTGAATATATATGTAGTGTATTTGAGTTATCTTTTTTGAACATATTTGTTTTTGCAAGAAATGTAATCGCAATTATATATATATATTGTTCCTGAATGTTATAAAATCAGCCACTGTGGGCTAATTTTATGCTTAGGTGGGGCTTGTAAGGCGCGCCATGCCTGGTAACCCGTGTCAAGGTTGGCGTGTGGCAACCCTTCTTCCGAGGGGAGCTTTGTTGTTCGGTGTGGGAGGGGAACGAGAGAGGAGAACGATAGGCCAACGGTTTTTATGTGACGAATATGGCTCTGTATACAAAATCCATTCTTTTAATTGCTTTATATGTGTTGTATGTGCTGTGTCCCTTAAAAACCATGTAATAAAAGTTTGGGACAAAATTCTGGAAGTCTTTTTTGTGTCATCTCTGTTTCTCGCACGAAAGAAACCCCACGCAAAGCGGTTAAAACCCTTACAGAGATTAAAAAGCTGGAGAGAGTATGGAGTGATTAAACTTGTCATCTATCGAACTCAAAGATTAACGAGATCGTACGACAAGATTATCTTACCCAGTCGATTAGCTCCGTGCAGTTCTATGGAATTTTATGTTGCATTCTTAAAAATCTTATGACTTCTATGAGTTTTCAAGTCCGACATACCCACTTATGTTGGATCTACACTTTCAAGTTTTTATGGAAGGATAGAATAACTTTTCGCGGATAAGCTGTAAATATATTTTAGAATCCGTGTTTCGTTTGCAGAGTATTGTATGGGATTCATCTGACTAAAATGTTTTAGATCTCTGTATTGTATATGATCCTGAATGAAAAGAATAAAAATGCGACACAGTTTTTCTTATAATTATAAATATAATTAATATTACTTATTTCGATATAGAAAATATTTTCTCCACCAGCTTTCCTTTTCATTTTATCATTTGTTTCTATTTTGAGACAATGCATTTTATTACTAAAACACATCTATACCTTGTAAACGGTTGCAATGCTTTTAACAGCTAATCTACTGTAGTAGATATGATATGCTAAATAAAAATAAAAAAGGAAATAGAAATATGTCTCTAGATGAGGGTTTCCCGCGGGGCGGTGGAACGATCCAGGGGGGCGGTAGTAGTCTCGGGTGACAATTGGGGGGCGATGAACGAAAATGGGAGACGGTGAAAGCATAAAAAAAAGAAGACGAGACAATTCTAAAACATTCCGCAAAAACTTGACACAGAGTGTACGGGAAAGACCTAGATGAGAAACAATCATGTATCGTGATACTTGTTACGTATCCAGTGATTTAATTTTCAATTTTTTGTCTAATTTATAGCTCTGGGCATCTTGAGAAGCACCCCTCATCTGTATTTTGCACCAATGTTACTTACATTCTCTCCGTGCTGTTATATTAAGCATCAATCATCGACAGATAGAGTCACATGTTCCATCACTGACAGCTTTTCCTTGGACTAAGAATTGATATTTGACGAAGAGAAAGGGATGATTGGCGACAATTCTAGCCATTAGACAGACGATGGGTTTGAGATCCCGTTGATCCTCACTACCGTTATTTTTGTTAAATAAACTCTGTTAACATGTTACTTGATGAAATAATTATAGATGCATAACCTTTTACTTTTTTTTATTTAAAACTTAATAACACGTGCACTACATTGTACATACACAACGAACAACCATTTCTAACACACAGTGATTGTTGTGAAGGATCCACAATTTGGACATTTTGAACTCCTTCCAACGTTATAGCCATTTTGTTCTTCCAACACGATTACGGGACATAAATCGGCCATATTGGAACTGCACCAATTTTCCAAGAAACATCGCACCCCCTGAATTCCTCAAGGCGGGGGAAAGAAATTCCAGGAAATTCAACGGACTTCCAATTTTCTTGGAAATAAGCGTACCACGTGGGTCAACCATGGGAATGTCAGAGCATCCTGCCCTCGAATAAAAAACTCGAAGAGGCAATAAATTTACGTGAATAACTAACCTGGGGAGGGGTTATAATGAAGAATGTAGGAGCCCCGAGTGTGGGAGAAAGGACGTTGGGAGAGAGTGCGAGGGAGCGATTGGAGGTAGCGAGCTGCGAAGAGACCCTGGGAAGAAAAGATGCCCCCGTAAAAATGGCGAGATACCGCTCTTCAACCGCCAGCGCCGAATCCTGTTGCCTCCGCCAGTGAAGAGCCACTTGAATTTCAGCCCGATCCCTAAAGCCTCCTCCTGTGGAAGTGCCTCAACGAAGCCATGCTCTGCTGTTCCATCAAAACTCCCCAGGTTGGTCATAAATTCCCCCTTTAAATAGTGCTCATGCCTTTTGAGAGATTACGAGACTTTTATTTCACTCGACCCGTAATGGTTATGCCGCAGGAAGCGGATGAAGTATGCCCTAATACGGTTAAAAATATGTATAGCCAAGATCTTAAATATAATATGTAAACCCGGCCTTTTCTTGTAAAATATTGTATAATAAATGTTGTTAATTTTATTTATAAACGCATAGTTCCCTTTGGAGTTCACCTCCCTATATTTACACAACGCAAAGGGGTATCTCTGGTACCCCTCATAACAGTGATGAACAGAGTGTTGCCAACATGTTAAAGACAAATGTACTCACAAACCAACACGCCTCCTTACATTTATCTTTACCAATTTCAAACATAACAGAAATAAGCATTAATTAGATACACCTTTAACGCAAAACAACACTTAAATTATTTCAAAAATTATTTCATTAACCTAAATGTTAAACAAAAAATTTAAATGGAATGTAGCTTACTCAATTTTCTGACAAACAAAATTTATATCAATTTTAACATTTCCCTGAATTTAGTGAATTTAATTTTTCCAAAGGACTTGGTAAAAATATCAGCCATGTTTGATTCTGAATCTATTTTAACAATTTCAATAATTCTATTTTTAACATTTTCCTTAACATAATGATATTGTACTTCTATATGTTTAGAATTTTTTGTAAAGTTTCCATATTTAGCTATAGCAAGAGCACCAGAATTATCTCCATAAATTTTAATAGGTTGAACAATTTTAACAAAAACGTCATTTACATCATTTCTTAAGAAATTTATTTCTGTCACAGCTTCGGATAGTGCAATATATTCTGCAAAGGTAGATGACTTAGTAACACAATTTTGTTTTTTTATTTCCAATAAATGGGATTTCCAAATAATTCAATTATAAACCCAGTAGTTGACTTTCTATCAACAATATCTCCTGCCCAATCAGTATCAACATAACAATTTATAATATCAGCTTTATGACATTGGTTATATGTCAATTTAAGATCTTTGGTTAAATACAAGTACTTTAGAACACGCCATGCATATTTGAAATGTGTCTCATCATAACAATTTTGAAATCTACTTAAATAATTAACACTGAAAGATATGTCTGGTCTGGTACCATGACTAATATACAAGAGTGCTCCTATTAAATTTCTATATTTAACATTCTAATTTAAATTTGATTGACTCAGTTTAAGATTTATCTCCATTGGTGTATTATACAGTTTTGAGTTTTCAATGTTATATAGTTTAGCTAGCGATTCTATATAATTTTCCTGGCTCAATGTTAAGGTATTACTACATTTCTCATAATCATATTCAATATCAATTCCAATATAGCTTTTTACTTTATTTAAATCCTTCATTTTAAATTTATCATGTAGTTGATTTTTAATATCATTAATTACTTGAATATCTTTGCAACATATTAACAAATCATCAACAAATAAAAGGATATATACAGTTATATTATTTTCAGCTTTAACATAAAGACAATAATCATACTTACTTCTACGAAAACCCAGACTTTCAATATAATCATTAAAACATTCATACCAAGCACGTGGGTTCTCTTTTAAACCATACAATGCTTTGTTTAATTTATAAACTCTATTAGAAACATCATTATAGCCTTGTGGCTGTTTTACATAAACTTCAGATAATACTTTACCATTTAAAAAAGCTGTCTCAACATCCACTTGATGTATGTTTAAACTATACTGACAATAATAAGAAAGTAATAACTTTAAAGTTTGCATTTTAACAACAGGGGAATATGTATCACCAATACTGTCTTTTTGCTGAAAACCTCGAACTACTAATCTGGCTTTAAAAACATCACCTGGTTTTCTTTTGTATACCCATTTCACATCTAGAATTGCTTTATCCTCTGTTTTACCCACTAGTGTCCAAGTATTATTTTTGACAAGACTGATCATCTCACAGTCCATTGCATCTTTCAATCGTTCAGCCTAATTACATGTTAGTGCCGTTTACATGTGCCAAAAACCCGGGTAAAAGCAGGGTCGTTTCTTACTTTTTCCCTACGATAGGGAAAAATGCAGGGTTGATTTTCGACCCTGCTTCGACCCAGGATAAAACCCGCTAATTACCCATGATGCATTTCGAAGCTGGGAGTAAATAACATGGCGGGTTTGAACTTGTGTGAATCCATGAAAATGCAGCTAAATGATCGATGGAAGGATCTGGAACCCCTTAACGATCGCATAATTTTCAAGAAAACAGTAGAAAAGTGACTATTTTTTTCCGGAGGATTTCATTTATTTCTTGATCTGACCATCTAGTTTAAAAAAAAAAAACCCATCTCCAATTGCATTATAAATAGAATGGTACTGCCATCTAGTATGTAAAATAAGAAATAAAATTTCATTTCAATAAAATTTCAGTAACATTTTCATTTAAAGTGTTATGGTAAAATTAATAAATTTAATAAGTATTATCTATAATTAAAAGTAACATTAAAATTTATTTATAAATTAATTATTTTAGAATTCACAGATAAAAATTTATTTATATCTATTTATGATTTTTTTATTTATACACGACTAAAAATTACTGAAACAAAATTGAAATCAAAATTACATTTTGATTTTATAAAAGGATTTATTAAAACAATAAGTAATAAGGACCATGCACTTCGTAACGAGATAAATGCGGAGTTCGAAGTTGGAAAGCTAAAAATAGCAATACAGTGAATTTGGAAAAGTATGACACTGGCTGGGATCGAACCCATAACGTAATTTACAAGGAATGATGGTGTATGAGGATCATTTCCGCCGAATCATGTGACGGCCTTTACTTCCGGTAAGACGGGTAAAAGCAGGGTGAAAATGTGGTCCCATGTAAACGGACTTCGAAGGTTTTCCCTATTAGCGGGTAAATCCCGGGTATTATTGTTGTCCATGTAAACGCAGCTGTTGTCGCCTCCTCGAAGTTACCTGGAATCGTAGCATCACAAAAATTTGCACTAACACAAAAGTATCCAAATTCTTCATCAAATCGAACTGGTGGTTTGATTTGCCTTCTTGGTCTCATTCCATTTTTCATTTTGTCATCTTTCACATCATCCTTGGAGTTCTCATCATTACTTGGCTCATTTGACACTTCTTCAGATTCCTTCTTCTCATTTGTATAATTTTTTTCATCTTCATCATCACTACCTACACACATAATGTCTTCTTCAATAATGTCAACATGCCTGGCAACTAATACTCTGTTGTTCACCAAAACTCTATATCCAACTTCTGTATATCCAAGTAAAATTCCAAATTCAATTATTTTATCCCACTTTGATCTTCTCTTTTCTTCTGCTATTCTAGCATAAACTCTACTTCCATACAATTTTAATTCATTTGCAGATGGTTTCCTATTAAAAAATATTTCATAAGGTGTCTTCCTCACTACAGTATTTGCCAATGTCCCGTTTTTAAGATAAGCTGCTGCTTTAATTAATTCCGGCCAATAACGTCTATCGACTTTTGCTTCTGCTAGAAGACATCTAGCCATATCCATTATTGTTCTATTATACCTCTCTGCAGTACTATTCAATTCATGTACATGTGGTGGACACGACTTTATCTTTATACCTTTTTCTCTTGCAAATTTATATATCTTGCTATTCATATATTCTTTACCATTATCACATCTTAGTTCTTTTATCATCTTTCCAGTTAAATTTTGAATTTCATTTACATATTCCATAAAACAATCACAGACTTGATCCTTCGACTTAATACAACAAACTTTTGCCGATTTGCTATAATCAATAAAACTCACGAAGTATGTCAGACTCACGTCTGACATTCATAATTGGGACCATAGACACATCATTTAGAATGATTAGTGAAGACCGTTAGCGGCATGCGACAAAGCCGGCGGCGTTGAAATTCACCATAGGTGGTCTACGTAGGACGGAACCGGAAGGTCGGGTGTTCGAGGTGTGGAAAGACGGAGATGTTCGAGAAAGAGAGAAAAGGCATAAATAGAGGTGACAGGAGGAAAAGAATAGACTAGGACTTTGCAAAACCGACGTGTGAAAGCGGACAGAATAGAGAGTGAAGGTCTCTTTTGAACTTTGATTATGAACCCCTCTCTCATGAATATTATCAGCGTTCTTCGGAACAAACTTATGTACCTTATTATTAACCAAGATAGAGATGTTATAATAAACCAGATATAAATAAGAGCTATTTCTCCAGTTATGAATAACTCTACGAGACATTTATTTAACGGATCACGACGATCAGGTTTACAAAGTATTTTTCACCATTACATCCAGTTGTTCTATGAGGTCCATTTACATCTGTATAAACAATCTCCAGTATATCTTCTGCTCTTCTTCTATTATTCTTAAAGGGTATATTATGCATCTTGTTTTCAATACATATAGCACACTTCATATAATGACTCTATTTCTTTAGGTATCCCTTCTAGTAACTGATTTTTACTTATAATATCCAGATGTTTAAAATTTACATGTCCAAGTGTACGATGCAGTTTTTCTTTTAATGTTAATGGATTATTAGACATATTTGCAAGTACTTTACAATTTGAAACATAACTTGTTACTTTATATAATCTTTCATCTTTCTTCGCTGTTGCTAATAATGTACCATCTAATTCATAAATTCTTGAGAACTGCCCTTTTGATACTACTTTATGATTGTCAGTGAATAACTTAATAAAATTGCCTTCATTTCTTTAACGTAAAATACGTTTTTCAAAGTTACTATGGATTCAGTGTCATAAACAGGAAAATAGACTATAATATTACCAACCTTTGTCGCTTCCAACACCCTTCCATCATCAACTTTTACTTTAATCGGGTTCTTCAATGTTACTTTGTCTTCAAAGTATTCATCACTATTAATTATATGGTCGGTACACCCGCTGTCCAGCAACCAATTAATTAGATTTTTATTTGTCATACTATTTTTATTTGAGCCTGACATGTTACTTTCAATTATTGTAGTATGAAAACTTTTTCCTGGCTGGCTATAGTTTACTCTGTGGTTGGAGTTTGCTCCATGTCCGCGATGTTTACCAAAACCATGACTACGCTCCTGATTATTTGGAAGGCTTCGACCAAGATAATTAGTAGAACCACTGCCACGATAGTTCACTTGACCACGGCCATACCAACAGTACTTTTTAATGTGGCCAGATTTACTACAATTAAAACAGATATTCCCTTGTGGGCCCGATTTGTGTGTTTCAATTTTAAATGCATTCAATTTTTCTATTGGTGCACTGTCTTCACAATGATTTTTCTCTTCGAGTGATTTTGACTTGATTGTGCTTTTCAAACAATCAACTGTTCTGTCCTTCTCCGGTAAAACATCAATAAAATCACCAATATGACTGTAGTTTGATGGTAATGCTCTTAACATGTAATTAAGTTTTCTTGTTCAGTCACGGTTGCACTGGCCGGTTTAAGCTCGTTCACAGACTTCTCAAAATCATCGAAAAATAAACATCTGAGTAATTCTTCAGCTTAACATTTTCTAAGTTGTTTCTACATATGATTTGCAATGACGTGGAAGTTTTCAAATAAATCGTATCAAATTTGGCTATTATATCAAAAGCAGACTCACATTCATGGATGTATTCCAATTGCTTGTTAGTGATTGCACCGTAAATATAGTTCGTTGCTTGTATATCTTTATCGTCCCATTTTTCTTTATCGTCGTTTGCATGAACTTTTCTTTGAACCACTTCTTTACACTTTTTAAACTGTAAGAATTTTATCATTCTTATTTTCCAGTTAAAATAGTCCGTACCGTCAAATAGCGGTATACTAATTTCACTGTTTCTTGCACACGCCATATCTTTTTTTTTAAGCAACTTACAAACCCTTTAAATCTTCACTAATATTCAACATCGGTCTGCTACCATGTTAAATAAACTCTCTTAACATGTTACTTGATGAAATAATTATAGATGCATAACCTTTTACTTATTTTTTATTAAAACTTAACAACACGTGCACTACATTGTACATACACAACGAACAGCCATTTGAACGAACCAACGAACAACCACACACAGTGATGAACAGAGTGTTGCCAACATGGTAAAGACAAATGTACTCACAAACCAACAATTTTCAACCCCTCAAATGATTGCTTGTTGAGAAATCAAATCTTGGTAAATTGCAGTTAACTTCTATTTAGATTAAGTTAAATTTGAAAGTATAACAGCAAAATGTATTTATAATTCCTTTTTTGAATGTCTTGAGACACAAGGAATGCTATAAAAATTGTAATATGATAATTTAGTAAGTATTACATGTGACGGTGCAGCAGTTCTAATGGGTAAGAAGAAGTAACCGAGGGAGGAATTAATGAGGAATTGATTTTCATCTTTGATAGTTTGGCACTGCGCTAATCACAGACTCGAACTATCAGTTGATGATACCGTTAAATCTGTTTCCGGTAATGATAGATTCAAATCATTTATTGATAAGTTTGTATTATACAAAGTATCTGGGAAAATGCTAGATAACTAAAAGAGTGTGCGAGTTAGCTGGATTGAACTAGAACTAGTCGAATTTCATCACGCGATGGGTTGCACCAAGTTTTCGAACAGTTTCTGCAGTTTGGAATAACTATGAGGCTTTGGTGAAACATGTTCAATATGCGAACACTGATTTCACAAGAAATACTAAAGAAAGATGTACATATGAAGGATTAGAAAAAAAAAAACTACACCAACATAATTTATCCTAGATTTAGGACTAATATGTGATGCGCTTCAATAATTGAGTGAATTAAGCTTGGATTTACAAGACCTTCCTCTTGACTTGTATAAAGCGAATGAAAAAATAAAAACTGTAGTACAGGTTTTTGAAGAAAGACAACAGACTCCTGGATCATACTACAGATATTCTGTCAGAGTTTTGATGGAGTTGAACTTCATGAAAAAGTTTGTAAAAAGAACTTTCACATCAATCCAGAAGAATTTTATAAAACTTTGAAAAAGTCATAGAAATATAGATTGCTTGATAGTGAAAGTGCTGATTCAGTACAAGCGGCTAAAGTACACTCATGGACAAAAAAATTAGCGCACCAAGAAGGAGTCATCAAAATGAAACGAAATTTTACATACGTAATGACTACCTTGATATAAGTAAATGATAAGAAAATCAAAGAAAAAGGATAATTTATTTCAGAGAAAAATGCAAAAGAACGGAGGAGTTAATACTCCGTTGGACCCCCTCTAGCGCGAATGCACGATGCGATACGATCGGGCATTGAGTCATACAAGTTCTGTATGATGTCTTGAGACATTTCGTTCCATATTTCCTGTAACCTTGCCTCTAGTTCGTTCAAACTCGTGGGATGCCCAACTCGTCGTCCCAAATGATCCCAGATATGCTCGATTGGAGACAAATCTGGGGATCGGGCAGGCCAAGGAAGGGTAGTAACAGTGCGGAGACAGTCTTGTGACACCCTTGCCGTATGAGGCCGAGCATTGTCTTGTTGAAAAATGGCTCCTGGGAGCCGTTGCATAAGTGGCAACACATGTGGTTGCAGGATTTCATGAACATACCGCTGGGCTGTCATGGTGCCACGGAACAATACTAGGGGTGACTTTTTATTGTAGGCAATGGCACCCCATACCATCACACCAGCGGTGGAAGCGATGTGTCGCTGTACAGCAAAGGCAGGATTGAAGCGTTCACCACGGGCTCTCCACACACGAACAAGATTGCCATCACTGCCGAGATTGAATCTGGATTCGTCGCTAAAGACGGCCTGCTTCCATTCCGCTGCAGTCCAGTTTCCTCGTGCGTGGAAAAACTCCAAACGGAGGCGTCGATGGGTGGGCGTCAGGGGCAGCACACGTAATGGGCGCCGCGATACCAACTGTCCTTCAGCCAGGCGCCTTGGTATGGTTCGAGAAGACACAGAGGCCCCTAGTGAAGGTCCTACCTGTGCCTGGATGGCGGCCGATGAAGCAGTTGCTGTACGCGTGCATTTCTTACGATGTGGCGGTCTTCTCGACGACTGGTCTGTCGAGGGCGTCCTGAGCCTGGTCTTCGTGTACATGACATCTGTCGGGTCCACTGGTCCCAACACCTCCTCACAACACAACCAGAGCGGCCTAATTGACGAGCTACTAGCCTAGCTGACCACCCAGCTTCCATCATCCCGACGATTCTCCCCATCTCAAACTGCGACAACTGCTTATATTGTCTTCGAACACGGCGTAATGGCATGTCTATCTCAGCTCTTCCTTTGTAAATGATTCAGCACACTCAAACAAGCTTTGGTTACCTGTTTTATACTCCACAGAGTACGATGTTCAACGCCCTCTACCGGCTATACGTAATGCGCAATCACGCTGCATTTCTAATCATTTGCATATCTCCTCGACATGTACCTTCATTGCAAGTTTCGTTACGATCCCGCAATTATTTCTTGGTGCGCTAATTTTTTTGTCCACGAGTGTACTTGGTATGAAATTATGGCCAGATGATATTGCATCGCAATTAACATTTGGCGAGAACGGAATGCGATAACTGTATACTAAATTAAAATTGAATGAGTAAGAAATGCGTTGATTTTTAGATTATTTATGAGAAATAAATAGTGTCAGAAAAGCTATTACTTTTAAAAGTTATAATGTCAAATATTCCAGTATCTTCAAGCGAACGCGAGCGAAGATTTTCACAAATGAATTTGATAGTTAAACCAACTAGAGCTTATTTGTTGACGAAATTATTTCAGTCAACTCAATCGATTCCAAAGGTGACATAGCCTATTTGACAGACTTATTTAATAGATTCAATGACGCAAATCAAAAACTGCAAGGCGATGAACCAAATTTAATAAAAACAAAAATTATGATTTCCGCGTTTGTGGCAAAACTTCTACCTTGAAAAAAAAAAAGGGGGGGGGGATTCAGCCAATTTCCACATTTATTAACAGTAGAAAAACATGATGAAGGCATGCTTATCTAATGTCAGCATTTGGAGGCTCTCCATTCTGATCTCAACCAACGGTTTGAAGACATTCTTAAAATGAACATACCCGATTGGATTTTGGACCCTTTTTCAGGATCAAACTCAGAAGAAACTGTAAAATACAAGAACTAATAGAGGTACAAGAACTAATAGATGTAACAACAAATGAAGAATTAAAATTAAAATTTAAACACAGCTATCAACAGTTCTGACTGTAAAAACAAATACCGACACTTAACCCTGGATTATGGCCTGTGGTATAAAAATTTTTAGTAACTTTTCCTTCATCATATTTAGTGGAACGTAGGTTCAGTGCGGTCACAAATCTGTTGACTAAAAACAAACCGACTGCAAATTGCTAATCGCGGTGAATTTAGAATGCTGCTGACTAAAATAGAGCCGTATATAAATACACTGATTGCTGTGCACCAGTTCATCCTTCTCACCAGTTTTACTCTTATGTGTAATATTTACAAAACGATTATTATCCTTCGTTATCTTAATTTTCTGTGTGCAGTGTGAATGTAACTATGGTTGATTTTATTAATTTTATAATTTCAAGCTTCAAGATGTTTTATTTACAATAACATATTTCTTCTACACTGCTGGCCATTAAAATTACAACACCAGGAAGTAAAGCAAGTAACAAAACTTTACCTATTGTACGTATACAGCATAGTAGGAAGAAAACATGATTAAATTTGTAGGCAATTTGGGGGTATACAGGTTCCGTAATTAGCCCACACAGCTGCCGCCTCTGACAGCTAAAACGGCTGTAACCCTGTCAGGCATCAAGTCGAACTGGGCTTCGATGACAGACAGATACGGGCATGTCATTCCATGCTGCTTCAAGTCTACGTTACACTTCATCAGTCGTAGCGGCTAGAGAGCGGTCCATAAACAGATGTTTTCAGTGGGTGAGAGATCTCGAGAACGTGCTGGCCAGGGCAACACTCGAACATCCACTGTGTCGAGGTAGGTCAGGACGCGACGGGCAATATGCGGTCTTGCGTTATGTTGTTGAAAGATGACGTCTCCGAGGAATCGAAGATACGGTACAGCCACCGGCCTTAAGATTTGAGAAAAGTAACGCTGGCTGTTCAGATTACCGACGACACGAACAAGAAGTGTTTGTGTCGTGTACCCAATGGCTGCCCATACCATTACACCAGGTGCATGACCCGTATGACGATATCGAATGCAAGCAAGCCACGTGCGTTCTCCTAGGTGCCTCCAGACACGGATACGTTCATCATGATGTTGCGCGAAGAACCGGGACTCGTCTGAAAAGACGACGTGGTGCCACTCCTGTATCCTGTTTTGTCGTTGGGTGCACCACTGTCGTCTCTATGCTGCAGTGTCAAGGGAAGCCGCAATAATGGCCACCGTACAGACAGTCCGTGCTGCTCCAGACGTCGTCGCACTGTCCTTGCGAATACTTGGCTGCAAACAAGCTCATTTCCTGGCTTAAGGTCCGTGATATAGCTGTATGATCCTGCAAGGCCAACATGACCACATGTCTGTCCTCTCGGGCGTTAGTGGCGGGAGGCCGCTGAGATCCTTCATGGCGTTCATTATGATCCTTCGGAACCCATCGATTCCACATTCGTATGGCAGTCGTTGGATTCCGACCAATGCGAGAAGCAATATCGTGGAACGATAAACCGCACTCTCGATAGGCCACGATCCTGCCGCTATAGAATTCCGACACGTGCTGGTAGCCATTTCTCCATCTTATACGAGACATAACACGATCATCTCACAAATAACCAGCATTCAAATGCGATTTCCGAATGAGAAACCCGCTGCGTAATTTTCCTTTTATACAGAGTTTGAGTTGCAGTTTCTCCCTCCTGCGTCGTTCGAATACGCTTAAATGCTAATCATTTGCACATTCCAGCATCTTCTTCTTTTCATGCGAATTCGACGTTTGTATCATCCTTCCTTCATGGTGTTGCAAATTTAATGGCAGTCAGTGTACTGTATAGGTAGAAAAATATATACATAAAAGGCCGAAACTTTGTCATTGTACCTCTGTTTATTCGCATAGAAAGGTAAATTTCCATGGGGGCGGTGAGTAATTTCTTCTCTGAAAAGGGGGCGGTAGACCAAATAAGTTTGAGAATCCCTGTTCTAGATCTTCGCACAAAAGGTTGATCTTTATGAAAGGAAATCGGCGGCGTCAAGAGTTAGTGAAAAGAGTATTTCCAGGTTTTTAGATATTACGTCGGGATACTAAAGTTCTTAAATTCGAGGAATCGTGTAATACCACTCCCCTAGCGTCTCATTGGACCCCAGTGAAAATATCATCTCAGAGTGCAAAAGGATGATTTTGCCATAATTTTTGTTTTCTTATCAACATCCTCAGAATCATGTCAACTGATCATATAGTTGTATCTTTACATGTTTTAAACAAAAATTGTCTTAGAAAACAATTGTTCAATATACTTTCCTTATTGGCTTGAATTAGAAAGCTTGAACGCATAAATTTGAATAAAAGATAACATTAAAAGGAGTGATGAAAATACGCTGAATTTAGATTCAAAATAATGCTAAAGCTTATTTTTCAGAGCATAACAGGTAGTCGGCTCTGTGGCATTGCCAGGCGTTCACAGTTACATGGCAAACCATGACTTTAATTACCTTTTGGAAGTTTTCAAAGTATCTTCAAGTAATGGACAGGTTTTACAGTACACTTTACTTCGTTTAAATAGTCTTCACCATTATAGGATATAGATCCCTAGGCTATTTGGCCTGTTGGATGTTGAAGAATGATTTCAACAGAGAAGATGCTTTTTTTTTAAGCTCGAAAGTGAACTTACTCCAGTCCACGCGTAATTTGGAAATTAAAATCCTTTCATCTGTAAAAATCAACAATATGCATTAATTTTTTAGTCCATGGTATACGTTTATTAAAATTTAATTTCTAATGGCAGAATATAAGACAACTGTAGACTGAAAAACACAATAGAACAAGAACAAGTAACAAAACTGAACTACAGTAAGTCTATAAATCATTCATCTTGTGCCGAGCTCTCCAGTATTTTTCCCACAAATGTCCCGAGACCAGTGCAGGGCAGTGAACCAAATGGTTCACATCCATTTCCTCACGAATGTTACACAATTGGCAGAGAGGACTTGAAAGCAATTTTATTCGGTGTAAATGCTTGGGGAGGCAATCGTGGCCAGTAGCGAGACGGAAAACCCATGGTATATGTTTCTTGGCCCATTTCAGTCGTTCTGCCTTTGCTGTTATCTTCAGCAAAGATTTCTGGCTGTATAACAAACATTTTAACCGATACACAATGGGCAGCGACGAACAGTTTTGGAAGATGTAGTCAGCTCTATAAGGCTTAGAAATATAAACAAGCAATCAGTTCCAATGGCCTGCGCTTAAGTGACAAATGAGATGAGTGGTCAGAATGTACGTCTATCATCAAAAACTTACTACCTCAATGACTATTCAAATTGAAGCCAAAGCAGACAAGAAAAGTGATAGTTTTTCTTTCCTCAATTTTCAGTTCAAAACATCAAATTACATTGTTGTAAAATAATAAAGACATTAAGTTGAACTTTAAAGGGGTTTTTTATGATAAAGATTTCCATGCATATCATTAAACGGCAAATCCCATTGTTCCGATAGAATTTTCGTTGCACGGCAGGCTGTAGCCGCTGGTCACTTTGAGTCCCTCTGATTTTAGTTCAGTCGACACAGCTTTCATGTCTGACAGAATAAATTGTTTCTTCAGCTATTTTCAACCTATTCCTTTACAGAATTCAGTGTCCTTCCTCAACAAAGTTGTTTCTGTTGACTGATTAACTGAAACTCCGACACACAAAGGCCCGCTCACCCCCCCCCCTCCCCAGCACTCGCAAGAGTTAACCATTTACAAATATTACACTTCTTTCAAACCCAAGCCCTAAATGCAGACATTATACAACATATTGCCTCATGTCATTCTAATGACTTCATGATGCAACTTACAGTAGTCTGACGCAATATCCACTCTGTCACTTCAGACCTCAGTACAATTTGCAGGTTTCACCAAGATTCAAGGGGACGGAAAAACATTGCCCATAACTAATTATCTAAATATAAAAGAGTTGAACTTGCAATCTTAAACATAAAGAGACTTCAGTTTAATGATAACACATCTGAATAAAGAAAGCCAACTCATTAGGATTTAAAGAATAATTGTTACTAAAGTATGAGATCCAGTTAAGTTCATTTCTCTGTGTATATATATATATATATATATATATATATATATATATATATATATATATATATATATATATATATATATATATATATGTGTGTGTGTGTGGGGGGGGGTTGTGGATGGCTGGGTGTACATACACACACGTACATATATAAATTATTAGCTATTACATGAATAACTCTATCTTTTGTATCTTGTTTACATTTGAAATGAAGGATACAGGCCTTAATAAAAACTGATGGTCACTTTAATAGGAACGCTTATTTTAATTTTCCGTCTTAAAAAATTTATGCATGCTAATTAGCAATGATTTTAAAAGACCGATGACATTTTGAGTAATTAAGAAATAATATATTTATAAATTTAATAATGTGGCTGATATTGAATTCTGTACAACAACTCGAATCTAAAAATTGCATCTAAATATAGCATCAAGGTCTTCTGAATACTATAAATAGGTATGGAATTTTTGATTAGCATACACGTGACATAGCCGAAAGGCATAATGAAAGACTTCCACTTCCCACTTGTTTAATAATACATTCATCTCATTAGAATTTACCTATTCAATTATTCTGTCATGTATTTTAGTTTGTATTTTTATGATGTTAAACACCATAAAGTAATTTGTGATATCTCTGAAAAGATTTTATTCTCTAATTTTTGACTGGAGTACTATGGGAAGTATTTTTGAGTATGTTTATAAAATTCTAATATTGTTCGTAGAAATATCCATCCAGTGAAGGCAAATTAATATTTTTTCGGGTGAAACAAATATTTTCCTATCCCCCTCTCTTTAATATTTTCTTTCGCGCATTAATCGTGAAATGAAATCATCAATATATTTTATGTTCTCTACATTATTTGCTTTTTTAGTTATCTATATTCAATGCTATGCATATCCTGCACATACGCTAAAATCGCAATTGTTTAAAATCCAAAACTTCATTTCAGTCATGCATTTCTTGATACTTTATTCCATTACAATACATGAATAGAATCATTGTTTAAATGAATATGGGTCATGGAAGTAAGGTTAGATAGTGTAAAAATACGAACACATTGATAAGAGAAACAACTTCAAACGCAATTGCTATAAATAAGAATATGGACCACTGACGGATGTCTCACAATTAAAAGTCAAAGACCGTCGCTGTCCTTCGATTCTGTGCGGGAATCATAATACCAATTTCCGTTGTCAATGGTATAAAGATTAGGGTCAGAAAAAGATTACAAGGTTATTAACACTTTAGCCCTCCCGACATCACTTGCTACTTTGATCATGAAAACCTCCTAGAAATTATGAAAACAATCTCGTTAATTCACTGAAAGGCAGCATTGATTAAACCCCTTCTGGCTAAGAGTAACAAAGTTAAAGCATTTGAAGAGTAAACACCACAATATACTTTAACATTATGGGCTTGTGGCGGCCCAGTGGTACAGCGCGCTGGTCTGAAGGTGCTCGGATCGAATCCTGGCGTCGCGCCATGAAAAATGCCTCCGTTCGTGTCGTCCCTTCCTAGGGGGTAATGCTGTTCGCCTATATGGTGCCCCCACAATAAAATGGGCAGTAAAATTGCGGCGTAGTATAGGCGAACGTTTGACGACAAGTGCCTCCGCATTGGAAAAAAAACTTTAACATTATAACAGAACACTAAAAACCACATGAATTTTTTTTTTCAAGATTATAACAATTTGACATACAGACAAAAGTTATTGGGCAGAGTGCAACCATATTTCACAAAGGCAAGGATATTTATAAGTCATATGACCTTACTTCCTTACCTCATACTTTCGAGGGAAAAATATGGCTTGAAAAGAATGTAATATTTAGCATCAATAACGTATATATGCTGTGTGGAAACACTCTAGTTTCAAAGAAGTATATCATTTTATCACGAATTTAAGCTTCCTTGAAAATGTTTTCTGTATTCTCTGTATGTTTAAAATTATGCATTTGACCAGACTGGCTAAAACCATCAGGAGATAGAGAATTTACTTGAAAATACTATAAACATGTCATATTTTACCTGAGTGGGAGTTCTACCACATGTTAATTTGTTTTATAAGCTTATGGACTGTAACTACGTCCTACGCCACAGACCATAGATCACACATTTCTGTTACCTTTCGTTTTGAAATCTTATAACGATCAGTGTGACATAAATATGCTCACCTAGGAAAAAAAGAAAATATTATAGAGTCGACATGCAGGTAGTGGAAGATAACCAGAAAGTAACTGAAAAAAATATTGCGTCCTTCTTCCACAAATGTTGGATTTTACAACAAGAAGAGAAAAAGATTTGATTCCCACTTCTTTAGCTCGCAAGCCAAAGTAATTACAGTTTTTCTGTAAAATAATAGCTAGTTATTTTTTGAATGGAAATTAATGTTTTTATGAGATATTGTTATTTAAATTAGATTATTGGAGGGTGAGCTTTGTCAAATACATGGAACTAAATGCTGAATTCTAACGTTTCCAATAAGTACAATACGTGAATGATAGCAGCTGTAAAAAAGCTCAGAAGTATTTTTAAAATTTCAAAATTAATATTTTTTGTATTGCCCCTCTACTTAATTCTTTGTGCTTCGTTTTTATTATTCTTTTTTCGGCTAGTTTTTAATTTTACGCATAGACTTAGTTACTAGATAAAAGATATTGCTTCAAACAAACTATCGGTTTATCACAGTTTACTATTCTTTCATAATGCAGTAAAAATTTCTAGTTAATATTGCTAATTATTTTTATCTTTTATAGAATGAGAATGGTACACCGGAAGAAAACGTTGAAAATTGTAAAATATTCGGAAACAAAAAATGATCTTAGTAATACAAATACTATTGAAGACTTAAGGAATTATAATAGGATCATAAAGTGTACGTTCAGTCTGGTTCTAAAAGTGAAAATTATCTACATTCAACTAAACATAAATAAAATTTTTAGATTTCTTATTGAAAGCATTAAAAGCATATAATTTCAATGCTTTCAATGCTTATTGAAAGCATTGAAAGTATTTAAAAATTTAGTACAGTAGAGTCCCGATAATCCGAATTGATTGGGACCAGACCCTTTTCGGATTAACGAATTTTTCGGATTAAGCGAAATCATTCTTAAAATATACTTAAATTGCATAATAAAACGTGATTACATAAATATTACATATTACGTGTGATTACACAGTTTATTTTATAAGGTCTGTCTAAACTAGGGTTTTTGACCCAGGTTTTTCAAAGATTTTATGAACCCGAAACCCGGGGAATTTTTAATGTAAATGCGGGAAATTAGTTATTTATCTAATACAGTAGAATACCAATTATATTCCTTAATTTGGAACCAAGACCAATCATATGATGAGTTTGGTAGTAAAAATTTTTAAAACAAACTATTTGATCTGGCAACAACCTCAATAAAACAATTATTCAATTTAAATGATAATGGCTCAGAGTCTGAACCAGAAGTAGCAGTTGAGGTGGAAGTTAAAGATGGAATTGAAAATGATGCTACGAGTATTGATGCTTGTACTAAGCAAATGTCCCAATCTGATGAGCTTAGTATGTTTCTGCAGGAGAATGATAATAAGGAACATCATAAAATTCAAAATCTGGTTCATATACCATAAGAAAAGAAATTGAGTTGTTTCGGGCAACAAAAAACCGACCTGAAATGCTAGATAAACTTTTCAGGTCTTTAACAACAATTCGACCAACTTCGGTGGAAGCAGAATGAGCATTTTCTGTAATGGGACTCTGCTAATAAACTCAGAAGCCGACTCAATGATGATACGTTGAGTGCAATGATGGTTGCAAGGCAGTTTTATAAAAAATGAGATATTTGTACCACTTTTATTTATGTTATACATATATGTATATGTTTGTTAACATTAAATTTATTTACTGTTATTTTTTTGTATTTGAAATTCTGAAATAAATTAAATGCTTCTAATAAACTATTTATTATTTTAGTTCTTTGCTATTGACCCCCTGGAACCAACCAAGTAAACCCAGGAAAACCCGGGTTTTAAAAAAGTTGCTCAAAGTCGAAAACCCTAGTCTAAACATTACCAAATCTCCGGACGAAATGGGTGATAAGAGAGCGGAACGCTGCCTAGTACAGTACAGTAGAGTGTAAGTTGTTCGTTCAGTAGAGTGCAAGATTTTAGACGATCAGTAGATTGTTGAAATGGTTTTGAAAGAACCTGTCAACGTGTCAGACGAGAGTGAAGGTGAAGCAAACGGTGACAGCGAGCAGAGGGTATCCCACTCTGACGCCGCGGCTGCATTGGATGTAGTGCTAGGCTACGTAGAGCAACAGTCCGCCGCGACCAGAGCGGACACCATTTTTCTGACGCGTTGGCGTAATTTGGCTTCAAGGGAGAGGTATTCTTCTCTTCGACCAAAAAAATTTAACATATTTTTCAAACCAATGTATTTCAGTAATAATTAGTTCAGTACATTGTCTAACTTTCAATTTTCTTGTGATTTTCAGAAACATACTTTATATTACTTAGTATCACTGAGGTTTTATTGTAACCTTTGTTCTTTTTGACTTTCGGTTTCGGATGAAGCGGACTTTCGGATTACCGAAGTTTAGATTATCGGGACTCTACTGTAATAGGAAATATGGCACGCTTACTTAATAGAATAAAATTGTAAAATCTTATGAAATATAGAGTGGATTAACGTAATCTAATAAAATTCCTCGTGTGAGAGAAAATAGGTAGATTTTGTTTTGAAACTATTTAATATTTTTATTTAAAAAATCATTTAGATTTTCACTGACTCCTTAAAAAACAAAAAAATTGAAATTTACTTAAATTTCTAATTGATTTATCAACTTTTCAAAATATATCATGCTTTTGTAAAAGTAAAAAAAAAAATAGTATGTGATATTAAACAGAACTTTACATATTCGATTTAAAAAGAATAAAATTTATCGGGTGGTTTTTGAGAGTAAAATACCGAAAAATACTGTCTATCTGTGTTTATTTTCTGAGTGTTAGCACATTCCGAATTGTTAAATAGTTCTTCCTGACAGAATGTTAACGCTCCTTAGCCTTCAAACTAACGAGACACATAACTCTCACCTTCAATAAACCGATTTCGTCAAGTATGTACTTCATTTAAATAAAACTAAAGTGTCTCATAATTAGGTTAAGTTTTTAGGATCTTTTCAATTTGTTTCGTGGTGTAGACCTGGCATAAAACGACTAAATTTTAAAATCAGTATTAAGGTTTTCTTGAAGAAAATATACACATGAATAACTGACGGTTTATCAAAGTGAACTCATTACTTTTAAAAATGAAATGCATTATGAACCCATCTGACTTTCGGCAGAAACATTTCACAATTTTGAATGATTTTTATTAGGTTATTTTATTTTTTTCCTATTGATACGTAAGTGTATTAAACTGTAGCCTCAGTTTTAATAAAATAATCGAACATCAAGAACATCTAACTAAAGTTTGACTAGAAATCTGGCTGATTCTCTGTATTAAATTCTTCTCTGGCTGATTCCCTGTTGTTAAAGCTAGATCAAGGTGTAGTAAAGAACTCAAACAAATTAATGGGGAAGAGTCATACATCACGTGTAATTATTTTTCATTCGCCGATATCATGTCACTGAATGAAATGTAAATATTAAAATTTCTAGTAAGTCTCAATATCTTTTCAACACAGACTTTCTATTTTATACTGAATCTAGAAACTGCTTGAATAAGTCACACTTTTTCAAACAGCTTTATTATTTTACTTAAATTTATGTCACCTAAATCCATCATAAAGATATACTTACTATGAGAAGCTATTATTGTGTCATTCTAAATATTGAGAATGCTCAGGGTAATTTATTTGATCAGAGAAGAAAATATATGTGTATCATAAACTACATATTAGGATAAATATATGTACGTGTTGTATTTATACATAACTTTCTCGCTAACACAATACCCCCTTTCAGAGGAGTTATCAAAAGTTGTTGTTTCAATGCTTTACCGTCAGGAAACATTCCTTGTAGACTGACCTCATTCAAGACATTGATAAGTGAAGATATCGGAACTGTCCTAATAATAAAAATACAGTAACATATCCAGAGTTCGCGTGTTTCACAGTCACAGGACTTGCATTGTAAAATACTCTCTGACATTCCAGGACGAAAGTTCAAAATCAATAAGGCATCATAGAATTTCTCCAGTAAAACACAATAAAATTTATTAAAGACACTTTCATTGACATGTTCCTTGACACACGTCTATGCATACATTTTATCTTTATTATATTTTCCAAATAGAATTTTACGATTTTTAGATAGTTACAAAGTTGTTTCCTGTAGAACCAATTTACCCAACAATAGTTTAGTAATTTTATGTTTCAAACAAAATATAAACATCTTAAAAACTAGCTTAAAGAAAATATTTTCCTGTGCTGGATGTTCTAGGAGTAAATGAGCCGAATGTTTGAAACAGTGAGCACTGTTTATGAGTTCTCGTGCTTGTTTTCATAAGTATCACACTATCTTACCATTCCACTGTCAACAGAATTCTTGTTTAGACTTCTATACTCGAGAACAAGTCATTTCTAGGTTGCTTTTAAAATACCAATTCAGTCCACAGTATTTTTATTTTTAAAGGCATACACGTTGAAAAAAACTAACCCAAAGGAAGAATATTTCCTGAGGTGTATTTTCAAAGGGGAAAGGAGCTACAATTATGTCACAGTGAGCACACCCATATCGTTATTCAGGTCCCTGAATCAGACTTGTTTACGTGTTCTGATAAAACTTCGGCATTTAGTTCATCAACTTTAATGTCGATGGTGATAAACACAGACATACTGGTGGGCAAAAGCGTAAATTAAGCGATAAAAGGTTTTTTAAAAGTTTGCTCGGTTTTTTATCCATGGGAGAAGATGAACATTTAGGCCTTTAATTATTTTATTGATTTGAAGTATCATTATAAAATAACTTTTCAGGTAATTATGTCATACCAAAATTTGAAAAATACGGCTTTCATATATCTAGATTTCATCTTGTTGAACTTTTGCATAAATCAAAGAGAAGTGGGTGTAATTTTAAAATTTAAAACAACTTAAAAAACACCCCTAAATTAGAGCGGGAAATGAACCTTAAAATACACATTTTGAAATTTAAATTAGAGTGAATCTTATCATTTTACTTCCCAAAGAAGCTAAACTCTTATCAATATGTAGATGATTTTTATTGGAAAACTTAGTAATTTAGAAATTAGAAGTCTAGTGCATAAAAATTGGATAAGTGATTGTCAGTTGCATTATTTGACTAAAGTTCCATGTAACATGCTAAAGAAAATGTATCATTAGTGAGGAAAAAAGAAAAATGAAAAATATGTTATTATTTTTTAGCATTTCATGAGCTATCTGAGTGCTTTTGAGAAAGTTTGTATTATTTACAAAGAAGCAAGTATATCTCAATTTAGAGAGTGTAAATCAGTGAAAATGAATCCATTAAACATGTGGTTATTTTGCAGAGAGTTTTATAATGGTTATTTTCAGATTTCTAACGACTCTTTAAGATGATGAGAATAGTTAACTGAGCCTTATTTTAACTCTAGAAGAAGGGGAGATCTCAAAATATATTTTGAAAAGTACTTTTTTAAGAAACTTCTTTATTTTGAATTTTTATATGTGAATCGTTAGAGGGAAAATTTTCCTGATTATGATAATTATTTACAAAGAAGCACAGTAACACAGTTGAGAAAGTGTAAATTAGTGAAAATGTATCTAATAAAGGCACTAATAAGTGCATCTAGTTAAGCATACAGTAAGTGACTGGAGTTTTAGAAGGATTATTTTCAGATTTCTAGAGATTCTCTCGGTGAAAAGAATTGCAATTAACTGAATCTTTATTTTATTCTATGCGGAGTGTAAGTTTGAAAATATAATTTGAAAAGTACTTTCTTAAAAAAATTTTCCTATGAAATCAGCTTATTCAGAATTCAAGAAATCTGATTTTTTTCCCACTTGACAATTACTCTTAGAACAATACAAAGCCGGTTTTATTTTGAAAATTTCTAAATTATATTTCAGAGGACGTTGTCTCTAATTTTCAGGTTATTGCCTTCAGAGAAAGCCAGGTTATTGTTTTCAGAAATAAATTCAGAGATATTTCCGACATTTTTTTCTCTCTCAGGAAAAACTATCTTTGCTTTTCGTTTCATTTTCTTCATTTGTGCAAATATTTGCTATAAAATAAAAATATTTTTAGTCATGAGAATTAATCATGCATAGATCTTGACTAGTTTTCCGGACTAGTAAGTCATTTTAACAGTGAGTTCAATTATACCTTAAAATTATTTTCATAGTTTCCTCATTACCTATTGCTAAAACCTGTAGGTATCCGTATTAATGTATAAATACTATTTATAATTTTTTAGTAGCCTTGCTGTATTTTAACGTAGGATTACGTTCCCCCATAACGGTCCTCTCGAAAGTAAACTTTAAGATGCCAAAACCATCCGTCGTCACGAGTTATAATTTTGGCAGCGCGCTAAACCCAGTCTGTATCGCTTGAGCAAGCAGCAAACAGTTAAACAGAAAAGTACCAAAATGCGTCAAAATTTTGACTGACTGACACACACACACACACACACACACACACACATATATATATATATACATACAACAGAGGTAGGCAATGATAAGTAATCCTACGTTAATAAACCGCGGTATTTTCGTTAGAAGAGACTACCTGAAATTATTTTGTCTCTGCTTACGTTACAAATGAAGTATTCTCGCTCTCTCTCGTTCGAAAATCCTTGATAGTTCACGTGCTTTTCATTTGAAGGGTAATAAGACGCAAATATTTTCCTACAATATTTAGATGATGGCGACAAAAGTTGAAAAAAGTATATGATAATAATACCTATAATCAATTTTATACCCATTAGCAGAATATTTTTAGCTTTTTATGTTTCAATGTCACCCATACAATGTTTTCGGCAACTGATAGCCTTATCAAAACAACCAAAAAAAGGAAGCAGACATTTCTATCAAAAGACAATATGAAATAAGCTTATCATAAAATGCTACTTTTTTGGCATAACACAAAGCTGAAAAAGTCGTAAAAGCCAGTATCTTTGAAAGTAATACTCTGTAAATTATAGACATGAAAGACGGGCTCCGAAATATCATTTAGAAAATTTCAAAATAAAACCAGCTTTTATATTGTTCTGAAAGTTATAGCGAAACCGAAACATGGCTTGAAGGCAGTATTTGACGAGGAAGGAGAGAAACTGGTTGTGATTGGCCAAGGTCGGACGTTAACTCCCGAGAGAATAACAGTTTCTCTCCTGAGAGTGGAAGTATTTTTTGCATTCTTACATCCCTCATGGAAAATCGAAAAGATAAGTTTGACCTCATGGGTAAGGACATGAAGGAGAAACCACCAGTTTTTGCAGTTGTCATATCAATGCATTTTCAATTGACGCTAATTTCTACTCTACAATGCTTTTGAAGGTTATTTTTTTATTGACAGTTACAGATATAAAAATATTAAATGTAAATATAAAAATGACAAGTGCAGAGAGATCTTTATGCAATACACAGTCAAAAACCTGATATTAAGTAAGAAATTTTGTAAAATGTTTTTACATAGAATGGGATTAATATATAAAAAAATGGATCGAAATGTATTAATTATTTTATTAATCACATATTTATTATGAAGTACTTTGTAAATAAATTTTTATGCAATTAATCCGAGAGAATTATGACATATCTTGGCGATGTAGCAGTAAGCCCATTAGTACAAAAATAAAAATTTTGTCGGTCGACTTCCAGGACAGCCAAGTTAATTGTATGTAAAAGTGAAGATGATTCTCTGTTGTTTTAAGCAAAACACAAAATTATCTGGTTTATGTAATTTGATGGTTTCTTTGAAATACTAGAATGAGTTTCTAAATTACGCTTTGAGGGGCCTGTGGTACAGCGCTGAGGTTGCCCTATAACAAAATGCGGCGCAGTATAGGCGAATGTTTGACGACAAAGTGCCGCCGTAGTGGAAAAAAAATTACGCTTTCAAATTATTCTGAGAATGTAATTACTCATAACATATTTCTTGACTATCTCGTGCAAACCAAGTGTACACGCAAGCAATTTATTTTTCTTGGTACTACGTTTAGAGGGTGAATGGGAATAATCAAAATTAGTATGGGCCTGAAAATGTGAAATGGGTTAATATGCACATCGGCATTTAGGGTTAAATTTGGAGAGTACATTCGAACAAATCCCACGTCTCTAACCCTTGTAAATGGGAAACACCAACTGTAGTCTCAAGTAAGCCAGAGGAGAAATATTCCCACTAACCGCTCCTTACAAATTTAGTCCCCGAGGATACTGGTCTTTAAATCAGTATTTGCTTTGGCTTTTGATAAATTTGTACCGTCTTACGTTTTTATTAAACATATAGATAATTTAAATTCAGTTAAATGATAAAAAAACCTTTGATGGAGGAGAGTTATGGTTGTCCTTGTCCTGATTTACTCCAGGAGCAGTCAGATTTACGGCTGCTAATCAGTCCCATCTCTTGCTTCGAGTCTTGTAAGTGCATACCAATTAATCAACACCTCGTAAAAAATTGTTTCAAGAGTTTTGAAAAACTTTTAATTTGCCGCTGTTGTTTAAGCTTTCTCAAAACTCAGTTTGATAGCAGGTGTATGTTGTAAAGTCTGTCTAGAATATATTCTGTAGTTAGTTTGAGATAGAGCAGTCGTAGCTGAAACAGCCAACAAAGTTTATACTTCTGACTTATCCTTCTGAATTTATTTTTACAGCATCATAAAATCGGATAAATTATACATCGCATTAACATAATCTTAAAGTTTAAATCTGCAGTTTTATCCCTTCTCTCGAAGGCAATAAATATCCTCTGTTAAAAATTCAAATAACTCTCAATTACCCGATAGAAACGTGATTGATTGCGCTAACTAAACTATAAACAGCTTCATAATTGAATAAAATAAAATAGTTTGCTTACTGCGTCAAAATGAGGGACAATGATTGAATAAGAATATCTGTATTTCTCTCTTTGGAGACTTCTGCAAATGTTTTAAAATTAATTTCCTACTACTGAAACCTCGTATTAGCCCAGAATCCAGTTATATAGTAAGATCCCATTTTTTTCTAAATTTTGCATTAGAGCTTGAAGTTTTCACTCATATTTATTTTATGTATAACATCTACAACACTTCTTCTTTGTTTTTCATAGCTTATTCAATTTGATGGTAGTACATGAAATTATAAATTATTCCTTGTTTTAAATATAGATTTAAAATTAGCGAAACCTACTAAAGTACACTTAAAGTAATTCCTAAGAATGGATACAAATAGACTAAAAATATATTTATTTGTGAGTAATTTTTTAAAATAATAATTAGTTCATTCCGTTTGTGAAAGATAGAACATATTAAGCTAGTACATAATATAAATTTCTCTCGCATTTTAATAGTCATAGTAAATTTCTTTTGTGTTCATCTGTAAAAGTTATAATCATATCAACCTGCCCAAATAAAGAATTGAGAAAAATTTTCTGTCACAAAATACTTGATTTACATTTAACATTTCATGCAGATTTGTAATCACATGCTTCGAAATAAGATTATAAATTACGAAAGACTTTTAGATACGGGTCCCGACCTGCCACTAACGGCTGGTATCACCCATGAAAGTCACTGAAGACCAATCGCTACGAAGCAATACCTTCATACGCAGTCGAGGGTTAATTTCCCATGTTCGGTGACATTTTTCATTAGTGTAGGGCCCAGGGATGCCGGATGGACGGTACAGATCCGCCATCCACTCAAGGCACCCCGAGCCCCTTATAAATTACGAAAAATATGGGGGATTATAACTAATAAAACATAAAACGAGATAAAGGAAGAAATTTCTGATTTTTCCTTATCCCCAAAAAGTTAAGAGGCAAGATAGTAGTTTAGAAAAAGGAGGGAAAATAGGAGGGGGTATGAAAAAATATTTCTGAGTAAGTTATAATAATGTTAATTCAGATAATAGAGGGGTGAAAAAAATGTTTGGGTTAGTTATAATAATGTAAGAAATGTATATTATTATAACTAATTCAGAAATATTTTTCTCACCCTTCCTTTTCTAAGCTACTATCTTGTCTCTTAACTTCTTTTGGGATAAGGAAAAATGAGAAATTTCTTCCAATATCTAGTTTTTTTTTAAATTGGTTATAATCCCCCACATTTTCCGTAATTTATAATTCTATTTCAATAGTATGTGATTACAAATCTGTAGGAAACGGATGTCATTAAATACCTTCGTGTCTAGGCTGGATATGTACAAGTTAAATTCGTGGATCGGAAAGCCCTTCCACGAGATGATTGGGTGGGGGAAGGTGCGAGCCCTCCAGATGTTACCCCTGGGGTATTTGACCAAAACTGAGGTGTCACCAAGGGAGTAATGTTGACTCACCTGTATGGGGCTCCCAGCTAAAAAGTAGTCAATAATTTCCGCGGTGCTATACGAATATCTTAAGGCAAGTGCCTTCGCATTAGCCAAAAAAAAAAAGGTAAGAAATAAAGGCATATGTAATTTATTTTGTTATCCTTTTTCTTTTTTAAATAAATATTTTTAAGAATGAAAGGACATATTGCAGAAACACTAAGATAATAATCTACACCCTTTTCCAATATTGTTGAACGTTGTGAACTGTCTATAAACTGCAGTATTTTATCACAGGGTGTGCCACAATGTATTGTGAGATATGATACTGTTATTAGAAGTTGCAGAAAAAATAGGATACATAAGATTAAAGAAAAGGAATTTATTCTTTTTAACACAAAATATATTGCATCTTTTACAGTTTTGGAGTATCATGTACGGTGCTCAAATAATGAATGCATAATTACATACAAATGTCCATAGTGATTAACAATTTTCTATACTAACCAACTTCAACAGAAACATTTGGTTTATTATAAATGAATGTCAGCATTCCTTTAACTCTCTTAAATATGTCGTTGATGTCGCTTATCCCACTAGACAGACAGAAGTCCATGAACTCGTGAGTTTTCAAAAGAGGTAGAACCGCTCCAGGATTGGAGTACAGCTAGCTCCTATGGCAACCAATACATGCTAGGATATGGGCACGCACCTCGGGGTAAACTTTAAAGCCCGACACAAACCGTACAGCACGAAGATGCTAGAGCTGTCTCTTCTCCCCCACTGCTTGTCCCAAATAAAGCAGAACCAGGACGGCCACAATCATACCACTCACGGACGGGGGCCTTTCTCCAAGAGGAGTTGGACCCGAGAAGCAAGTTTCGAGAAAAAAAGACACCTTAGGCTTGTTTCACACTTACACGATTTTTATCGTCTGTCGTTTAAACGATGCCGTTCGACATTTAGCCCACCACGACACGACAGTGGATCTTTTTCACACTTACCCGGCTGTCGTGTAAAACACATCGAGCTGAGCCGACATGTGTTCAGACGCGCGTGATATGAAATAAAAAATATGGTGTGTTTATTAGTTTTCAGTGTATTTCTTTGTATTTTGAGTGAATTCATTGATGACATGTTTTTACTGTATTCACTTAATGAGAAAATTAATGAGTCTTTAACAGGGTGTATAAAAATCATGATTTTTTTAAAATAAAAAAATCAGATTTTTTAAAACTTAAATCAATTTTATATTTCAATTTTATGTGATATAAACTATTATATAAACCATATATTTAAAATTATATACTATACTACTATATAACTAATGCAGGAAGTAAACATTTTCAAATTCAAACATTGCTGATCATTGTCAATAAAATAATTTTTAATAATTTAAAAACAAAAAATGAAATAAAAGAAAAGCAATTAATAACAAAAGGGTTTGAAACTAAAAATCAAAAAGGAAAATAATTCATTTTATTTCGTCATCTACAATTATCAAGTTCGAAAGTTACACCGACCTCAGCGAAAAGCTTATACGGCGGTTTATATATTCACATATTTTATACCGGCTTTACAACACTTAATATTATTTTAAATTACATTATTATACAAGTTACACATATTGCAGTCGCATAATTATTAAACATAAATATAATTCTGTTCCAAAAATAGACACATTTCCAAGATCGAGATAGAAAACAAAAATGCAATACCATTTTCTTAGCTATAATACGAAATTAAATTCACAAAAAACTTATAAAACAATATGCATTGATACAAACTTATTTAAGCAAATATGTACAAAGCTGATCAAGGTACATGTTCATAACATTGGTATCGAAACAGACCATTTTACCAATACATACAATTACCTATGTGATTATTTTCACAGTTAAAAGGTGATCCGCACTTAATGCAGATTTTTTTTTTTTTTTAAATACCTATAACAAATACATGCAGCTAGTTACAAATACTGTTCACAAAATAATATGCAAAAAAAAAAATGTCCAGATAAAGACAAGACAAAACAGCACAACAAGAGGCTAAGAAACCACGTGCGAAGATGGCATATGCTGGTCCATAAGATCCCTCACAATATACTTAATGGCTTTCTTACAATAGTAGTCACAGAAGATCTTATACAGATCCCAATTCTCGAATCCTCTTGGTAAATTTCTTCTAATGCTTTTATAATTGTCACATTCGAATAAACAATGCTTGACCGTTTGAATGGCCCCGCATGGGCATTTATCGTCCTTCCCATGGAAGCGCTTTTGGTAAGCGCCAAAACACCCATGTTCAGTGATGGCTTGATTGATCACAAAATCTCCATATAGTCTGCTTTCACTAACATATTTAAAGATGTTATATACACTTCTTCCCTTACTCGAATTATCCCAGTTAGCTTGCCATTCCAATTTCTCTTGGTGTTCTATCTTTCTTTTTACAAACTTCCGATTATACTTATAATTGGTTTCAGCCTCTTCCAACTCCGTAGACCCTTTGGCGGCTTTATCTGCCTCTTCATTTCCCTTTATACCGACGTGCTCTTTGACCCAATGAAAGTTTAATTTTAAATTTTCTCTACTAATGATATTTTTAATTTTTTCCACCTCAGCCCCTTTATAATTACAAGCGCCTAATGCCTCCAGGGCGCTTCTAGAATCAGTATACACGTCACTTTCCCTCAAACTTCTGTCCTTCATAATCTCCAGCACTTTCTGACTAGCCCGCACCTCCGCTAAATACGAGTTACCGCCAATAACTCTTTCTCTATAGATTTCTATCAGATCTTCTTTAAAATAGTAAACAACGCCCGAGCCTATTCTGTCATGAATTTTCGATCCGTCTGTGTAAAAAACATGGTCCGAAATTGGCTTAGCATCTAACGTCCATTTAATTTTCATTATGTCTTCTATATTCTTTACCTGTTTAATACTGATATCACAATTGGCACTATTAAATATCTCATTTCCAACCATGATCTCTTTACTTTCTTCAAATAGCTCATTCAGCTGCTTATTTCCTTTAGCCTTAATATCGAGTGGGACACAGCCCGCCAGTACGTTTAAGGCATCGGTTGCAACCGTAGAGTAGCACTTTGTAATAGCTATCAATGAGGGACTCTGCGCTTGCCTGATCTTAATTTTAAATTTCTCTTGGTCTCTGAACCACACTTCTGAGGCATATAATAATATTTTTTCTATGACTATTCTGTAAATTTCCTTAATGTTTTCAGGTTTCAATCCCCACGTCTTTTTCACCAAGTGCACCAGTTTATACAGAATTTTAATTGACTTCTCTTTGACCGCCTCAAGATGTTGAAGAAAATTTAATTTATAGTCTAAGATGACACCTAGATATTTTATTTCCTTTTTATATTTAATGCTTTCATTCTCTAGCCTAATAGGCGGGTTCCTGCTAATATTCCCTTTACATGCTACGATCGTATAGCAGCACTTATCTATGCTGTACTGCAGCTTGTGTTTCTACAATTATCAAAATACTTAAAAATTAGTAAAGTTTTATTTAAAGATTTAAACATAAACACTAATTTAGCTGCCTTTTCTATACATAATTGGTTTCGCAATTTACTGTGTACGAGTCCAAAAGTGGAAAACATACTCTCTATCCCAGCAGTTGTTTCTTTTGCAGTACATAACATATTATATCACTCTCTCTGATCCATACAGAGGAGTGATATTCTATGTTCTTTAGGATTGCTATTGATTTCCACCACTGTAAGGTATTTAATGATTTTAAAGCTTTTTTATCAAACAAAGTTCCATTAAAAGGAGGAGAGAGCACAATGAATTTTAATAAAATGTTTAATAAGGAGGTATCTCTATACTTTTCTTTCATAAAGTTTAAAGCTTGGTTTTTTTCATTTATTGTTAAACATTCCACTTCATAATTTGTCTCCAAGAGTACTTAGGACTGGTTGTCTGACTTATTCTCCGAATCAAATCTGACCAATCAAGATAAAGTAAGTGTACTATCACAGTGTCAAGACTGATAAGTAAAGAAGACCAATACACACAATGGAAAATTTTCCAAGAAGCAAATGCGAAGTTGAATTATATGAATGAGATGTAAGATATACAGAATAGTCTCCTTTCTTTCCTGTTTATATTTAAATTTAATACCCCCAGGAAAATATACAAAAAAAAATGTTCAAAGCAATGCATGAAATAATATTTTTGGTTAAAATCAATGATTTTTTTAAATCATTCGATTTAAATCATGATTTTAATCACTGGTTTTAATCATTTGATTACAATCATTTACACCCTGTCCTTACAGGATTCTGGCATTTTATCCCATAAAATAGGACGATCATGAACTAGTGTAATTAGTACTTCAAGATCAACTTCTGCCGTACTCAAATTGACACAACTCAAGATCAGTTGTGTCAATTTGAACTGATTTAACACAACCTCTGTTAAAAGTATTTTCTCTTTCAGGTGATCTGTAGGTAAGGATAAATGAAAGCAAAATCCGTTCCATTGCTTAATTATTTTGTGGAATATATATTTATCTCAAAACAGCAAACAAGAACAACAAAACCTGGAAACAATCGCACCAACTGCAAATGACACGTGTCAGCTAGATGTGTACTGCGCCATTGATCCCTTCCCCTATTCATTAGCCGGTTTTTTCGTTGACAACGACAGTTTTCCAGTGCCGAGGGGCCAGACGACTTCAGCACGACAGCCGAGTGTCGTTTACACGGCCACGACATTTCTCGGGCAAGTGTGAAACCGGCCGTACGCTCTTCATCCCGATAAAAAGCACACGGCATTGTTTAAACGACAGACGATAAAAATCGTGAAACAAGCCTTAAGGCTGCCCTCCTTGGCTAGTCCATCCGCAACCCCATTACCGTAAATATCTATGTGTGACGGTACCCATTGAAGATAAATCCTATTTTGGGCACTCAAGCAGTCGAAATGCCGAACAGTATTTACTGTCGTTTTGTCACCATGTTTCCACCATTCAGCCAGGTGCTGAATAGAACTATGACTATCACTCAGAATCCAGATGTCTGAATTGGCTTCCACATTGACACAATAACTCAAAGCCTCCTCAATAGCTATGAGTTCCGCCCGAAAAACTGAGCAGTAGTTGAAGTTTCTTCTACATGTCCTAATGTTATTCCCCTGCTTGAAGTGCACCCCGCTACCAGAGATGGCGCCATCACCCCTGGCTGCCATCAGTATAAATCTGCAAAGTGTCACCGGGAATTTATGAATAGTTTCCAAAGCGAGTTGTTTAAGATAATCTGGATGCTAAGTGCCCTTTTTTTGTGTATGAGCAGAGTTCAGCCCTGAAAAAGGCCCGATCCCGAAACGAAGCAGTGACTTCCATACAGGAGGCCAGAGAGACATGTTCAACTTCGCTTTGCAGCCAACCTTCACTTTCAGCACGGCTAAACGGGCTCTCTCTCTCTCTCTCTCTCTCTCTCTCTTATGACGACGATTTTTGCTCCAGTTATGCACACAACTAGAGGTTCTGTGCTGATCTGCATAACTGATGAGCTTTGCAAAGTATTGGACCAGGAGAAACCTACTACGAAGCCTGAGGGGTTGGAGGTCAGCCTCATACAGTACCATGTCCCTCGGACAGCTAATGCGGAGACCAGTAATAGCTCTGGCAGCAGAAAACTGAATCCTTTCCAATTTATCTAGGTTGCTAAGAGAGGCAGCCTGATAAACCTGTACACCGTATTCCAGTACCGGTCGAATAGAGCAGTGTATGTGTTTCTCGGGATCTGTGCATCCACGCCCCAATCTTTACCAGAAATATATTCTAAAATTCTGAGTCTCTGTTTACCTACAAAAACCAAATTGTCTGTATAAGCACGGCTGAGGATCTCTTGGTCCAAAATGAACCCCAAATATTTGGGATGTTTTTCACAATTTAGTCTCCTACCCAGAAGAAAGATGTCAGGCTCCAGGTTATACAAATGTCTATTGGTGGTAAAAATACTGGAAACAGACTTTGAGGGATTAAAAAAGATCTTATGCTCCACAGCGAAATGCCCAAAATTAAGGAGGGAAGAATTAATATCTTCCTAGCTTAAATATGTTTACTTTAACAATTATCTATGAATATTTCTTTCGGCAAGAAAGTAGCATCAAAACACTGGTCAGAAAAGGAACTCCAACAAAATGATAATGAGGATAGTAATAATAATGAATTATAGAAACCTACAGAATTATACTTCAGAGGTAGAGTTAAATAATACTCGTGTAGAAACTTTGGAGTTAATTTTATGAGTTCAAAGCTCAAATTTAGTGTTCTTCAATTAATGATTATGTAATCATCTTGAGAATATGGGAGCTGCAAATTACACATTTTGGTAGTTTGAGCCAAGATGATAGTAGTTGTGTGTGGGTGTGAGGGAGTTGAATTTTTTTTTCAAATTTAAATATTCGGAAATTATTTTTTAATCGAATGCCTATCTTTTTTCAAATAATTATGAACCTAATAAATCTATTTCAGCCGATAATATTAAACCCTTGCAAACAGACTGAATAACTATCTATGCCTCGAATAACATTTCTTAATAATGAATGTAGTGCGTGGTTACTATATTTTTTCTTTATTTTATAGCTATCATATTTTACACAAGGCACGTTTCTGTAGTTTGTCAAGCAAATCACGTTAAGATGTCTTATTTTGCGCAAAAATCCCACGTTCAAAGTTTCGCTCTGTTTTTACGTTATCCTCGTCTAACCTCCTATTATTACAAACTGTCGTAATCGAAATCACAGTACGTAAAAAAAAGCATTCTAACAAATCCTTCGAATTCTAGATGTTTAAGAGTGACAAAGAAATTGGCTTTGTATGAGAAAGTAAGTGATTTTATTTGACCTTCTCTGCTTTCCATTACTTCCAAATCTTTTGTGCGTCTGGAAAAAAAAAATTAATCAATGCTACCGAAACGTAATAGGAATGGATTTTTGAAATATCGCTATCTACAATGATATTCATCGAACTACGTGTTATTGACTTATAATGCCGCTATTTATTAAAAGGACAATTTTAAAGACAGAGATAAGATTAATTTAAGGACAGTTCTTAAGGACTAAATTGATTTTTTTTCTCTAAATGCATTTTTTTCCGATATGGTATGTAAAGGATAAATGGAATGTCTGGATCTCAGAAGGAATAAATGGAAACTTCTTTTGAAAAGTGTAACTACATACATGCATGAGTAAACGTTGGAATATTATGCTATGTTAAACACTCGGATTGAACTTATTATTTTAGTGATTATTTATACAGCGTATGCGAGTGATAAAAATAAACGGACATAGGAAATTATCAAAGGGTGCCATGTTAGGTATAGGCCATGAGAGAGTAAATACTCTTCCTCTTAGGAAGTGTTGTACAGAAAGAATAAAAAAAGACTTGTTGCAATAACAAATTGCATTTATCCCCTTTCAAACATGACAGAATTGCTTGTAAAATCCTTTTCTTAAACTGATGTTCCACAGTTGGGCTCATCCGTTCAAAATAAGCTTTCAAGATGGAGGAGGGGGGGGTTTCTAAATTATTTTTCTCTTTTGATAACTCATCTTTGTTTGTCAAAGTATGATTTTAAAACTGTTTTGATTCACTTGAGATCATTATTTTTAGTTTATTTTTCCTATCCCAATTATTTTTCAAATCTCCTTCATGTAGTCTTTATCCGGGGGGCAATTAGGTAAAGGAATGAAAGAGCAGCATAAATGGCGGAATAGTTAAGAACGAAGGACCGATTCTCTCGCACTAGTGTAGCTGAGGTGTACTCTCGATTTTCCTTGTGTCGATTATTCGGTTTGCAGAGAAAATATTATATATTTATCTAAAATACGTAATTGATTGAAAACTGCATGTAAATTTCCTCCCATATACATATATAAAAAACAAGACTTTTAAAATAACAGTTTTCTATTTATTAAAAGGGTATTTTTCTTACGATAGTAACACTTAATCGGAAGCATTTTCCTGGAAGAGACTGTGAAACAAATGATTGGTTAATTTTAAAAGATTTGAGGAGGTTGATGGACGAAATTGAATCGGCGTGAAGCAGGGCTTAAAATTATGAGTGTCCCTGATATAATAAATGATTCAACCTCAGGAAGAAGTTGAAGAGCCTGGTGATCTGTTCAAACACAGCACAGCGCTACCGTGTGTCGACTTCTAGATAGATTACATTAGTCAGGGAAGTGATATCATTCAGAACTGTGCGGAAAATGCCATGTGATATCAAAGATTCGGGGAAAAACTACGGATTAAATTCATAAAATAGGAAAGCAAGTTCAGTATTATATTTTGAATAGACAATAAAAATTAGCAGAAATCGGATTATCCGTGTTTTTGGATAATTTGGTGCTGCTTCTCCTCTCCATTAACCTGGATAATCGGGAGTACACTGTACATCTAAAATTCTTAATGTATCCTTCTTAGATAACTTAAATGACATATATGGAAGCTTCAACTTCTCTTCATAGGAATGCTATAAAATTGTATAACAGAATATTACACTCTTAGAGGGAAAAAAAAAACGACGCACCAGGAAGGAGTTATCTGAATGAGACAAAAATTGGTAGATGTGGTGTACATGTACAGAAAGACAAATGATTACAATTTGAGGTAAATTGGATGATTTATTTAAGAGAGCTTCACAAAGTGAAAAAGACAATAACGCGTTGGTCCCCCTCTGGCCCTTATGCAAGCAGTTAATCGGCTTGGCATTGATTGATAGAGGTGGATGTCCTCTTGGGGGATATCGTACCAAATTCTGTCCAATTGGCGCATTAGATCGGCAAAATCCCTAGCTGGTTGGAGGGTCCTGTCCATAATGCTTCAAATGTGCTCAGTCCATAATGCTTCAAATGTCTCAGGGGGAGATCTGGCGACCTTGCTGGTCAAGGTAGCTTTGGGCAAGCACGAAGACAAACAGTAGAAACTCTCGCCGTGTGCGGGCGGGCATTATCTTGGGTAAGCCCAGGATGGCGGGATATGAAGGGCAACACAACGGGGAGTAGAATATCGTCGACGTACCGCTGTGCTGTAAGGGTGCCGCGGATGACAACCAAAGGAGTCCTGCTATGAAATGAAATGGCACCCCAGACCATCACTCCTGGTTGTCGACCCGTATGGAAGACAGTCAGGTTGGTATCCCACCACTGTCCGAGGCGTCTCCGGACAAGTATTCGTTGATCATCGGGGCTCATTTCGAAGTGGGACTCATCACTGAAGACAATTCTACTCCATCCAGTGATATTCCAGGTCGAATAGGCCCGACGCCACTGCAAACGGGCTTTTTAGTGTACAGAGGTCAATGGTAGTCAGCGTAAGGGGCACCGTGAGCTCAGCCCCCTTTTCTCTGAGCCGCCTATGAATGGTCCTTGCGGTCACTGAAGCCCCAGGTGCACGTACGATCGATAATAATGATGAATCTGGGGCTGTGAATGCTACTCTGACGATTGCTCGGTCCTCTCGTTCTGTCGTTTCTCTAGGCCAACCGCTTGCTTCTTGACGCTGTGGTCGGTTATGGTTCACCCATTCCTGCCAACATCGTCTAATAGTGTCATCGCTCCTATCCAAATGTCGCGCGATTCGCCGATTCGACCAACCGGCTTCTTTGAGCCCAACTACACGCCCTCTCTCAAATGCTGACAACTGCACATATTGTTCGCGCACCTGTATGCGAGCCATACTTACTATCTACCTGAGTACACGGAATGAAATTCGCAAAGAATTTATGACCTGGAATTGAAATTTCTGCTCTTTAATATCCTTCCAGTTGCGCAGTTAACATGCGCTGCAGCGTCACATGTTTCTTCTTTGGCCGCGAAACATTAAAATTTTGCATTTTCCGTCTAAACATGCATGCGACTCAATTTGTTTCTAATTAGCATTACCCCTTCTTGGTGCGTCGTTTTTTTTTTTGTCTAAGAGTGTTATTTTTATGACAATTATTCAATTCCACTAAAATCTTGCGTCATATCTTTTATTAAAGTTATCATTTCAAATTGTATTGATTGAAATACGTTTACTATTTATTTTTTGTTGTTGAAGATTATATTGATTACGTATAGATACGCTGCTGCAATAAGTATGTCAAGACCTTGAATAAGACACTGCTGAGTATCAGATATGAATTTGAAATTTTATGCAATATTTGATTAAGTCCACAAATATGTTTAAAAGCTTCACTCAAAAATGACCTTCACAGCTACTGACTGATATTAAGGATTATTTTCTGAAATCATACATAGAAAATATTTGTTCTTCCTCCTTGTTGAAACAATACCCTATTAGGTATCAACAGGATATTCATATCCAGGAAACTAAATATCAATATTATAGAACATCGTGGAAATTGGAAAACATAATGCTTCATATCTGTGAAGCACCATGTTGACAATAGAGAGGTTAGAGTTTCAAAAATAGTTCCTTATATAGAAACAGAAGAACAAACACGAAAGGAATCGGGCCTTGCAGATATTTAAATCGCCTGTTAGTTTTGTTCTAGAAAAGGATTTACATTTATTAAGATAAGTAGCTGAAAATAGTTTGATTTCGTGTGTTAAACTTACAGCAAGAAATGAAGAATTCGCTATTCCGAGACACATTTGCAGCATTTAATTAAAAAAAGAAAAGAAATTCATTGTTTATGTTGTAGAATTTTTTTCTCTGGAATACCCTTGATATTCTTTGGGGCTTTGGAGATTACTTTTCTTTCAGTTTAGCCCATATATGATTAAACTATCTGAAACGGTGACTAGGCGTACCGTTCTCAGATGATTCGCCACTAAACCTAATTATGTTCTGTTGCTATCCAAGATCTCTTTGCGATTGGTAACTCTCCCGGTGCGATTTATTTTACGTCCCCTTTGTTAGAATGTGGTTTTAAGAAGATAAAGTCATATGCAGATTCTAAAGTTTGACGTCGGTATGGAACAAGCTATGAAGCCAAGCTTTGAATAGTTTTCCTCTCGATTGCTCAACTTTAATTGAATCGTTTATTTCAGAAACCCATCAACAAAAATTTACATTTTTTTACAGAATCAGGGTGTTCTATCGTAATCAGCCCATTACTATTCTATTGGCAGTGCAGAGGACTTCACATAGTGTGTTTCTGCAGTGAATAGAATTTTCGCCCTGCTTTCAACACTGGAGTTGCTTTTGTTTTTCGTGTAGAGGTTAAACTACTGTGTTGTGGTACGGTTTTATGAGCTGCTTTATGACGGATTTTTTTAATGGAATGTAGTAGTTCTTAAGCAAAAAGGAAATGAGTTATCATTATTTAGCCATGAAGAGAACTATACGAGAAATGTCATGCGAAAATCAAGAGTGAAAGGCGAAGGCTACAAAAGCAATAAAGTAACATGGTTCCATCAAAGTTTGTTCCTCATGAGATAATGTGCAAATGTCCAGGTAAATGCAGTTTATCTATTGCTGATGAAACAAAATAATCAGATATGGAATTATTTTTATTCGTTCGATACTAAAAACAATCAAGATGTATATTTGCAAACATTGATAGAAGTAAGAGAAATTAAGCGTAGAGTTTCAAGTAAAACTCCATCCTCGAAAACAAGAAATGAATCATTTGTGTACAGTATTAAGATCAATAGTGTTCTTCAGTTTGCAAACAATTTTTTACAAATCCATGGAATTTCTCGCGATTGAGTTGGAAAGCTGACCAACCTATTAGTTCAGAATAAAACACCTGGAAGGACATGGAACGTCTAGATGAGGTGTTCCCAAGAACCAAACAATACCATTTAAAGTCTTATCTTACAAACAATTTGAATTCAACAAAGCTAACCAAGGAAAAGTTGTTGTTAACCAATTTATTGATGGCGGCATCTCCTCAACGTCCACCTTAATAAAGTACAAGCATGTTCCTGAACTCCCAACAGTAAGAGCGTGCGCTTCTGGAAAAGTACCGATTAGTAACAAAAATATTGATGACCTGAAGAAGCTAAGTATCTACACTGTAGGGTATGCTTCCAGTGGCCTACTACGGAAGCGGAGTGCAATGTAGACGAAGATGAGTAGCTCGACACACAGAAAGCATATTAAGATGAGGGTGAAGTTTTTTTTTTAACTTAGTATGAATTTTTAGCTTTTTAACGCTTGAATCTGTGTTCAAATAAAAAATATAGATTATAACAATGTATTCATTTTTAAAAATCCTAATAATGCAACAAAAGGAGGAAATTAACCTTAAAAGCCTTACGTTATTAAAGAAAAATGTATTTTTCAGCAGCAACCCGTTAACTGCAAAATTAAAAAAAAGATTTTAAATGTAAGTAATAAATATTATAAGATAATTGCAGACAACATGTACTTCGAGATGATATTAACTAATGCTCTAAATTTATTTTAAGCCAAAATATATAATAATATCAAAAATTGAATGCTTTTCTTTGTTTCCCAAACATTTGAAAAAACGCACTTAACGGGTTTCTGAAATAAACGATTCAATTTCATCGAGTTCGAAGAGCTGTTATTTAAAAGGAAAGGCATTGTGTACCATGTGGAAATAATTGGTGTTCGTTTGTGTGGTGAGAGATATAAATTTAACATTAAGGCATTTAGTAGAATGAGATCCGAGTAAGAGTATATTGTAAGCTACGTGCATTTTGATACACTTTGTCAGCCGAATTAACTGCACACCCAATCGACTTCAGTTGCGATATGACTGATTCTGTTTGAGTTTTACTTCTAATTTCTTAACACTCTACCATGGCCACCATAGGTTTGCTAATTATGCGAGCCTATAGTGGCCATAATCTACTAATATATAATAATAATATATATTATATAATCTAATAATATATAATATATAATCTTGCTATTATAACAATGAGGCAAAACAGAAACTAAATTTGCCGTCTTTTTTCCTTGTTGTGAATTTCTCTAAATATTTCGGTAGATTTCGGATGACAAAATTAACGTAACTAAATTTGTACGTTCATTAATGGTTGAAGTATTTTTGTAATACAACTCTCTACCTTGAAATATGAAAACTGATAAATAATTTTTTTTAAAAGGTAACTCATAAAGAATAGATATGAAGTAAATAACTAAAATTCATGCATACTATTCAAGCTTAAAATGAAATAATTACTTATCATCTTATTAATAAGTTTATAAATTTACATATGTTTATTTACACATGTATAAATTTTTGTACATGTGAGACTTATGTTGACTCTATAGTTAGGTATAAAGACTAATTTATTTTATCATCGAAGCCCTGCCCTAGAGTTCTTGCACATCTTTCGAGTAAGAGGAAATTGATAAGTTTTTCCATCCCCCCTTCCCATTTCCTATGACATATTCCTCCCGTTATCGTGTTTTTATATTCATGCGTTCTAGTAAAGAATACATTTCAGTTTTTACATTCAGGTAGTTTACAGAGGATAGACCAAAATATCAAATGAGGTACGTTCTTTGACTACTGCTTTTTGATTAAACCACAAGAAACAAATAATTAGTATGAATCCATATTTAGAAGAACGAAACAAGAATTTTTACAAATTTTTTTCTAAATGAGAAAAAATATATTTAAGTCAATAAATATTAAAAATAAAAGTATATATATATATATATATATATATAATTTACATCTTCCTCGTTTAGTAGTCCTTTACAAAGTGAAAATAAAGAGAGTAGAGTTAAAATTGCTATATTTTCATTTATCCACTGCTCTCTTTGCAAAGATTCGATATTTTCCTCGAAGAACGTAAATAGATAGTATTGTCATTTACGTGTTACTACTAAACAAACGACATATTTCTATACAATTCTTTCTTTTGCTTTCAGAATCCGATTAGGAAAACTTTCGAATTTTTATTTTTGTGCAACTGGTCTTTGAAACTCATTTGTCTGTGGTCTCTTAATTTGGCAATTAGAGATTGCTTGAAATTAATTCACCGAAATTAATCAAGATAGAAGCTTAAGAAATGAAATTTCCTGTGCTTTCATTTGGTATGAATAATGTTACTCTCTAAAACATTTGGAAATATTGCATAGAGTTGCTGTGAGACGTTTAATGAACAACTTAAATGTTATAAAAACTGTTCCTCGTAATACGAACAATTATTGCATAACAATCATAGCGAACTTAGATTCATTCTTAAAAATTAGTGGGGTCAATAACTATTTTTTGTACGTTATGTAAGGACTGATGAATCTAATTTAAAGGATAAAATTTTCTTCGAATTAAATCTAGGTGGAATGAAATGTTTTTAGTCTCTCATTTTTATTCAAGTTAGATCTTCAGTTAAAAGTTAATTATAATTATTTACGTTGCGATATTAGATATATGCCATCCCGTTGTTCTATTAAAACATATATCTAATGCTAAAATATTTGGATTTTTTGGGCTTTGGATAACTTTTTTTTAACCTTTGTATATTCTTCTCAAGCGTAATTAGGAACTAATTTACTAAAAGTGTACTATCTTTTTTCAAATATTTTATTTTGAGCTTCATTTTAATGACGGGGTTCCCTCATTAAATTACAAAATCTTAAAGTTTCTTATAATCTTAAAGGTTCTAAAAATCTTAAAGATTTCCCAGATTTCTAAGCCTCGATTTTAGCAGCTATATAATGAAGAACTCATGAAGAGTTCTTTTCCAAGACTGCTGTCTCACCTCTATAAAATAAGACTCATTTAACCGGGAACAATGCACGTATAAAATTGCATGATGAGAATTCAAATATATATGATTATATAATCAAAAGAAATCAACAGCATACTTGTCACTAAAAATTTGTGAAACTTTTTTATACCTTCCGTAGTCTTGAAGCATGTTTTTAAATAAGCTTAAAATTCCTTTCATTTTTTACGTTTACAGATGTAATATAAGAATTGAGGTAAGAATTATAAGAAGGGGTGCGTGAAATGAGAAAGGAATACACGAACTATATAAAAAGTCAGAGCTTCTTTTCCTACGCTCGTCTACCTATAGATGGCCCTAGCATAATTAAGCAAGCAATTTCGTAATTCCTCCTCCAGATGATCTATCAAGAGATACCACGCATCCGACTCGCATCTTAAGAAATGACCCACTTGCTCTTACTTTCATCATTTTCCTTTTTAGGCTTGCGAAAGTATGATATAAAAGGAAATGACATTTATGATGCTAGCTGGATCGGTTTTCAATGCTTCATTTTCCCGTACTTGACAGTGAACCATTTTTCCCTTTGAGATACTACTAATAATAAAATAAATGGCTAAGCTGGAACTCAGAGGCATATTAGTCAACTTAAAAAATTCTGAATGCATGATGAGAATTCTCTGGAACCTTCGCGACCTTTTCCTTCAGAGAACACAATGGCTTCGTCGGCTATGGTATCTAAGCTGGCTATATTCATCCCTTTTGGTATCAGCTGAGATCGCCGAGAGAAATTCATTGCCCATAGAGTACAGCAGCCATTCTCAACGTTAATTATTGAAGCTGGTATAGATAGCTATCTTTCACACATTAGAAGTTTGTTGCCAATAATCAGAGCTTTATCTGCTTCCAGAATCACTGGATTTACAGCACATATTTGCCGTGCTGACTTGCTCCAATTAGGTAATCTGTTATGGCAAACAAGGAGCAATCTGAATTACTTGACTCCACATTTTCTGGAAGATTTCGGTAAGTTGAAGCTTTTCGGTTCCACAATCTGTGATGGCATCAGTGGTGCGAAAAAAGTCCCATCCAAGTATCAATTGGTGGCTACACTGCGCGAAAACAAGAAATTCAAATGGTTTTGCAGTCTCATTTAAGTTGATTCTTAATACACAGGCGTCCTGAGGCAACTACGGGTTTTCCGCATGCAGTTCTCAATATAGGTCCTCTCTCAGTAAACATGGGCGCATTAAATTTTCTGCGTAATTCTTCAGATATGACAGAATAATCAGCACTTGTATCAACGAGGGCTTGCACACATTGCCAGTTTACTGTAACATAGGTGGTGTTCCTTTTTAACTTGGTGGTAGTATATGACGGAGGATTTTCTTCATCTGCGGCCTCACCTCCTGCACAGGTCGCTGGAGTTAGTATTCCTCCCTGAGTTGGCTGGGCGATTGGCTAGAGCGGCGAGGGTAGGGTGAACCGCTTTTTAAAACTGGAAGATGTACGGTGCACATTATTGTGTCCAAGCTGTATGAAGAGTCAGCGCCCAATATCAAGTCGAGAAAAGACTCCATATCTTGCAGGGTCCATGTTCTGTCGGGGGTTGGATGTTCTAGTGCTTTTTGAATTTGAAATACCCGTCGTCTTTCCCTACAATACCTCATCACGTGTCCTGGACGTCCGCAGGGGTAGCATAGGGGGTACATTGTTAGAAGTTCTCCACAGGTTTCGTTTACGTTCTGGAGCAGTGTTGACCCTGGCTTCACGCCTTGGCTGAAGCCTAACTGTAACGGAGGGTCGTGAATTGGTGATGCGTCTTCTTGACCTGTAAGCGGTGCTAGGGCCTCCATAACTTCTTCCCGGACCACAGATGTGACATCAGATGGTGTGCCTGGTTCTTCGCTCATGTAACATTGTGCTTCGGGTAAGATCTTTTGCAGTTCTTCCTTGACAATTGCACTTACCAACGATACTATGTGTTCGACTTCCGTTTCGGTCGACACTGTAGAGACATTAGGTAGCCTCAGGAATATTCGTCGGACGATATGTCTTCTCCGAAGGCTTTCTATCTGACGACAGCATTTCACAAACGCAGCGACGGTGTTATAGTCCTGAACCAACAGGATCTGTACAAGTCCTCTGAAATCCTTTCATGAGATGGGCCACTTTTTCATCTTCTGGCATACCGGGATTAGCTTCTTGGCACAGAGAAAGCACATCTTGGATGTACGACTCGATGTCTCCCCAGTATGGGGCGCATGTGAGAACAACAACCTTTCAGCTTGGCGCCGCATATCGTTCGTTCGGCAAAAACTATTGTCTAGGGATTTCATAAACGTGGTCCAATTAGTAAAAGTGTGCTCATTGTTATCAAACCATTCTCGGGCCGTTCCGGAAAGATATATCGTATCATCCCAATGGTTATAGGTGGCGATTCGTTGAAATTCTTTAAGCCACCTGCTGGCATCTTGAGGTCATCTCCGGTGAGAGGCGATAGGAGTAATGCAACTCCGCTTCAATGTCTTAAAGAAGCCTCCACGACGCTCAAACCACCGGTCATCTGGCATTTGCCAAGACGTACGAACCGAATAAGGCGAAAATACCATTGGCTAGAAACTATATGGGAGCACGCGTACGCATATGTGTCTCACTGTCGAGAATGCCAAAGACGATAAATCTCCTCAACGCCACCAGGGCACCTGTATCCAATAAGACCCCTTGATTAACCAATTGCAAACTCGGAATAGATCTCCTCGGACCGCTTTCCAGTACTCGAAATGGGAACAAGTGAATCATTGTTTGCACCGATTACCTGACGAGATTCACAGTACAAAAGCATTACCAACTGCCGAGCCCACAGAAATCGCTAAATGTATGTCGAAGAAATCATACCAAAGCACGGAGCTCCAGAGAAATGATAAGTGATCGGGACGCTCCTTCTATCCAATCTTGTTAAAAACATCAATCAACTATACCAGACGTCCTATCTTCTGACGACCGCCGACCATCCACAAACCAATGATCTCACAGAGAAGTTTAAAAAAACATTGGCAGACATGCTGTCCATGTACGTAGAGGTATGCTAATTCTAGTTTCTACCGTTCCAGAAAGCTCGGTGACTGTATATATGTTGAGCTAGCGTTCAGTTCAGGTCGAATAAAGTTCTCTAGTGCATATCGGTTAGCTTTGATTATTGGCAACAAACTTCTAATGTGTGAAAGAGAGTTATCTTTACCAGCTTCAGTTATTAACGTTAAGAATGGCTGTTGTAATCTATAGGTAACGAATTTCTCTCGACGAACTCAGCTGATACCAAAAGGGATGAATATAGCCAGCTTAGTCACCATACCCGACGACGCCATTTGTTCTCTGAAGGAGAGAGATCGAGAAGGTTCCAGAGAACCCAAGTCCAGAGATAGATTAACTCGGGACAAATTAAAAGTGATTATAGATACTGAGTGGACTTCTGTTGAAGAAGACGAGTTATTAAATCTGCTGGAAGAATGTAGTGACATTTTCGATGTAAATAAAACATCGAGGAGGCCCAGATGCAATACTGTGAAGCACAAAATTTACACAGGGGACAGCGCTCCAATCAAGCAAAGGCCCTATCGTAATTCAGCCACTGAGAGACGTGCGATTGAAGACGAAGTACAGCGAATGCTAAAAGAAGACGTGATGCAACCATCAAACAGTCCTTGGTCGTCTCCAGTAGTGCTTGTGAACAAGAAGAATGGCGAGTGGCGTTTTTGCGTGGATTACAGAAAATTGAATCAGGTCACTAAGAAAGATGTCGACCCGCTACCATTCATCGATGACGCATTGGACTGTCTAGCAGGTGCGAAAATTTTCTCAATTATGGATTTAAAATGGGGCCACTGGAAAACAGAGGTTGATGAGAAAGACAGAGAAAAGACAGCATTCGCAGCATCAGGTGGTCTTTATGAATTTAAAGTAATGTCGTTCGGGTTATGCAACGCTCCAGCTACCTTTGAGCGGATGATGGACACGGTACTACGGGGTCTCAAATGGAAAATCTGTCTTTGCTATCTAGATGATATCATTGTCCATGAGCCGAATTTTCCAGAACAATAAGTACGCTTAAGAAAAGTTTTGAAATGCATCCAAGAGGCAGGACTGACGCTTAATTTTAACAAATGCCCATTCGGCAGGAAGAACCCGACGATATTGGGACACCTGGTTGATCAACATGGGATATATCCCGATCCGCAAAAGATAGCTGCTGTAGCAAATTTCCCTGTTCCGGGAAATACAACCGATGTCCGAAGTTTCCTGGGCTTGTGCTCCGATTACCGACGATTTATTAGGCACTTCACTGATATTGATAAGCCCCTACATGAATTATTGAAGAAAGATGCAAAATTTTCGCGGAGCACCGCACAAAAAGAATCTTTTTCATCACTCAAAAAATTACTGACTAGTGGTCCTGTTTTGGGACATTTCCTCCCAAACGCGGAAACGAAAATACATGCAGACGCTAGTGTTTATAGCCTCGGTGCCGTACTAGTGCAGGTCCAAAATGGTAAAGAAAAACCATTTTAAGCAACTTGCACGCAGCGGGGCTCGAACTCATCACCTTCAGCACCGTAACCAGACACCTTACCCCTGTGCCAAAACAGTTACGTCCCTGTTTCGCTACAATATTATACCGTACTACAGATAAATGACATGATGTACTTAAAAAATAAGCATTATAAAACTCAACTGCCGGCTGAAAATTACGTGTAGTACAGGGTGGTTATAATTAAAATTTCACTTTGAAATGGTCATAAAAGAAAAACTACTGGACCGAATGTTATCAAACTTGGTAATAGTTTAAAGGAGATAATGGGAATTTCTTTTCCGTCCCCCCCCCAAATAAAAAAAACAGTTCTAAAATTCACCACCAGGTGGGAAATGGCACTGTATGCAATATTGTTTAACGAAATAAGACATGAAGACATCGGCTTAAAATGTGTTTAATCGTTTCTGAAACGTGTTACAAAGCATGTTCAATGTGGCGTCCACCATTTTCCAAAAGCAAGTTAAATCGCATTACTGCATTCTCAACAGTAGCTCTTAGTATATCAGGAGGAATTTTACGGACATGTCGGTGTATCGCATCTTTCAATTTCGCCAAATTCTTTAGATCATCACTGTAAACAGTGCTTTTGAGATAACCTCATAGCCAGAAGTCACAAGGTCCATGTCGCTGGCCCGGCACTTTTGGAATTTCGAGTTGAAACTTTCACAAAAATTATTACCTAATCAGTACTAATTAGTACCAAAATATTAGAATTAGTACCCATCAGGATCGCGAGTTATAGCGTGTCCGATTCTTCCGGGCCAGCGACATGGTAGCCCGGCACTTTTGGAATTTCGAGTTGAAATTTTAACAAAAATTAGTACCTAATTAGTACCAATTAGTACCAAAATATTAGAATTAGTACCCATCAGGATCACGAGTTATAGCGTATTCGATTCTTCCGGGCCAGCGACAATCATGTCGCTTCCGTTTCATCAAAAGAGAAAATCTGAAGTTAACCGCAATAAACAGAACAAAATTAAAGACTCAGCAGACATAGAGCACTGCATAGAGTCGCACTGCGATGGAATGTGTTGGGATTCCATTTCGAAAACGGAAGTAAATGCATAAAAAAGTTAAGTAAATGTGCATATTGTGCGCATTGATATTATACACTTTAAAATGAAATGCCCCATATCAGTGCTCCCCAACCTTTTAATCGCCGCGGACCGGTCAACGTTTGATAATTTTACCGCTACCCGCTGAGGGGGGCTATGACTGCAATTTTAATTCATAATCTTGAAATGTTTAATAAACAATAAACTAATTTAAAATAGTTACAAGATTTCTTTTGTTACAAAGGTATAAATTAGCACAAACCCGACAAAGTCGCACTAACCCGAGAGAAATACACCACAGTAAATTAAATGGAAATAATTTAATGTTCCTTGGGCGGCCCGGTACTATTTGATCCGCGGACCGGTTGGCCCGGGGGTTGGGGACCACTGCCCTATATGATGAATTCTCAAATTAAAAAAATATAAGGGCCTTATTATACAGAGCCACAGCTGTGGCTATGTATGTTAATGAAATAATTAACATATATTTACCAATTAGTTTCCAGTAGAAACAACAATAAAGGATTTTCTGTCTTAGCATACGGAAATACTGAACATTATAAAACACTTACCAATATATATATCCTGCGTGTGAGGAGTTTTAGTAAATCAACAACTTACTGAAATATCTCTTCAGCGTCAAAAACATAACAGCAAATATTTGATGCGCTAAATATATGTGTTTCAAATTTCAAGTCAATCTGTTCTCGTTTACTCCACTCCTGCAATTTTCAGGTTTTGAGATTTTTTTTTTCTCGATAAACCGAGAGCGATCGAGGAAAGAATTTGCAGACTCGAGAAAATAAGCATTATAAAACAATTTGCGAGCTACGTATAATAAAGTTTTGGCTATCGTATATTTAGAAGAGAACAGTCGTACGTTAACAGATTAAGACAAATTTCCGAAAGAATAAAAAACAGTAATGGGTTATAAATAATAAAATTATTTTAAAAAATTAAAAATAATTCTACTATAAGATATAAAAGAGCTTACCTGATACAGGCGATAGACGAGGATTCTCAACGTCATCGCACTTTTCAGTCTCTTTCAACAATCCCCATTCTTGCAACTTTTGTCTAGCTAGTTTGTTTTTCTTAATAAACAAATAAACCGCTTTTGAAGTCAAAATTCCACCAACTTTTTCACTGATTTCATTGAAAACACTATCAGTGGACGCAACTAAAACATCGTTTACGAATAATCCCGATTTTCTTTCTGAAATCAGTTCCATAGCATATCGGGACAAAACTTTACTCTTTCTACCAGTACGCTTCATCTTTTACCACTTCACATCATAGTACAACAAGAACACTGACTGGAAATTCGCCTTGTGTCATAAATGGTCGCCAAATAGTTTGGAATTTATACCTCTCATCCCTCCACAGCGTAAATAAAAGGATCACCTAAACTGCGCATTTTTGTACTACCAAGTGCAACAACAATTTTTCATCTCATCTGACATCTATTGGAAATTTACGATTTATTTTTCAATGGTCATTTTATTTTATGTGGGTAGTGTTATTTTAAGATTAGTACTAATTAGGTACTGATTTTGTGAAAGTTTCGAACTCGAAATTCCAAAGCGGTCTGGCTCGGAAGCGACATGATTGTCGCTGGCCTGGAAGAATCGAATACGCTATAACTCGTGATCCAGATGGGTACTAATTCTAATATTTGTATAATTGTGCACTAATTAGGTACTATTTTTGTGAAAGTTTACTGAACTCGAAATTCCAAAAGGTGCCGGGCTACCATGTCGCTGGCCCGCAGAATCGACCACGCTATAACTCGCGATCCTGATGGGTATAAATTCAATATTTTTGGTACTACACTCAAGAGCCAAAACATTATGGCCACCTGTCAATAACGAGTTGGCCCACCTTTGGCGCGCAACACAGCTTCAACCCGCCTTGGCATGGATGCCACAAGTCCTTGGTAGATGGCCGGAGACAGATTGTACCAGATGTTTAAGCAACGGTCACGCAAATCCGAGATATTGCGAATTGGTGGTCTCTGAACTCTGAGCTGCCGTCCCATGACATCCCAAATGTGTTCTATTGGATTGAGATCCGGTGAGTTAGGCGGCCAGGACATTAACTGGAATTCAGCATCATGTTCCTGGAACCACTCCAACACAATTTTAGCCTGTGACACGGGGCGTTGTCCTGTTGGAACATTCCATTTCCAGCTGGAAAAACAGAGGCCATGTAAGGGTGCAACTGGTCCGCAATGATGTTCAGATACCCTGTAGCATTCATGGTCTGCTCTACCACAACCACGGGTCCCAGAGACGCCCAAGAGAACGTCCCCCAAAGCATAATACCGCCACCACCGGCCTGTGTATGACCTACTGTACATTGAGGGAGTAACAGTTCGCCTGGAAGACGGCGTATCCTGACACGGCCATAGGCGTGATGAATGACAAACCGTGATTCATCTGACCAGGCAACTCTCTCCCAATGATCCATGGACCAGTCACGATGTTCCCGGGCCCAGCGCAGGCGCAGTTGGCGATGATGCTTGGTCAGCAAAGGCACACGAGTGGGACGTTTGCTGCGTAGCCCCATATCCAACAGTGTCCGCTGAACACTGTGCTGCGATACTATTCTACTTGGCCCTGCATTGTATTGGGCTGTCAGCTGAGCCACTGTCTGGCTCCGGTTTTGCTTCACCATGCGAGACAGTCTCCGACGACCTTTTTCTTTGATAGCGTGTGGACGTCCAACACCATGTCGTCTACTGCTGGTTTCACCGTCATTCATCCACTTTGCATAAGTACTAACAACTGTAGGTCGCGAACAACCCACGAGTCGTGCAGTTTCGGAAATACTTGTTCCGAGCCTTCGAGCCATTACAATCTGCCCTCTATCAAAGTCGCTTAGATACGCAGCCTTTGCCATCACACACAGAAGTAAGTGAAAGAATGATTCTTCAGACTCTCCAGCAGCAGTTAAATACCACTTCCACCTGATCACGTGCCTTCCACGTCATCCAGGCGAATTCATTGCAAAATGTAGGGGTGGTCATAATGTTTTGGCTCTTGAGTGTAATTAGTACTAATTAGGTACTAATTTTTGTGAAAGTTTCAACTCGAAATTCCAAAGTGTCTGGCTCGGAAGCGACATGATTGTCGCTGGCCCGGAAGAATCGAATACGCTATAACTCGTGATCCTGATGGGTACTAATTCTAATATTTTGGTACTAATTGGTACTAATTGGGTACTAATTTTTGTGAAAGTTTCAACTCGAAATTCCAAAAGTGCCGGGCCAGCTACATGGTAGCCCGGCAGAATCGGACACGCTATAACTCGTGATCCTGATGGGTACTAATTCTAATATTTTGGTACTAATTAGTACTAATTAGGTACTAATTTTTGTGAAAGTTTCAACTCGAATTTCCAAAGCGTCCGGCTTGGAAGCGACATGATTGTCACTGGCCCGGAAGAATCGAATACGCTATAACTCATGATCCTGATGGGTACTAATTCTAATATTTTGATACTAATTGGTACGAATTAGGTACTAATTTTTGTGAAAGTTTCAACTCGAAACTCCAAAAGTGCCGGGCTACCATGTCGCTGGCCCGGCAGAATCGGACACGCTATAACTCGCGATCCTGATGGGTACTAATTCTCATATTTTGGTACTAATTGGTACTAATTAGGTACTAATTTTTGTGAAAGTTTCAACTCGAAATTAAAAAAGTGTCCGGCCAGCGACATGGACCTGAAGTCACTGGGGTTGAGGTCTAGTGAACAGGGTGACCATTTTGTGGCGAAGTTTCGGCCTATAATCCGCTTATTCGTGAAATGTTGCTTAAGTAACAGTGTGACACATGTACGAATGTGCGGTTGAGCTCCGTACTGCATAAAATTCGTCGTGTCTAAAATGCCACGTTGCTGGAGTTCAGATATCACGAAACATCTTAACATTGACTCTAAGCGAGCTGCAGTCACAGTGCATGTAACAGGTCCAGCTGTCGACTGCTCTTGAAAGAAAAATGGCCCAATTATGAAACTAGCTATCACACCACACCAAACGGTGACTTTTGGAGAACGCAATGGAACTGGGTAGATCAAATGGGGGGTTTATTTGGCCCAAATCCTGTAGTTATGTGTGTTGACATAGCCATTTAGGCAAAAATGGGCCTCATCTGTCCACAAAATGTTTCATGGCCAATGTTCATCCATTTCCATCCGTGCAAGGAATTACAAAGCGAAAGATTTTCTTACAGCAGGATCGTTACGTTTAAGTAATTGAACATGTTTGATTTTGTAGGAGTAGAACTGCAGCAATTTACGGACAATTTTGTACACCGTTCTCCCTGGTACGTCCATTCGACGTGCGACAGCACGTATGCTGCACGTACCGTGTGTGCTTTCCATTGTTGCTTCCTCCACTGCTAATGCAACAGCCTCCTCGGTTTCCACAGAAGCAGGTTTCCTTCCCCTCCCAGGTGAAACAGATAACAAATCCGTGGCTTCAAACTTTGCCACCATTTTCCTCAAACCCTGCGGTGTCATTGGCCCTCGGCGTATTCCTCTTACTGAACGATACCTTTGCAAAGCACGCCTTTCATTGCTATAGCATTGATAGTAACATTTAACGAGACAAGCACGATCTTGCATGGTCAGATACATTGTCGGTTCGTTACAATGAGAACTGTGACAAACAGGCTCACTTTCATCTGGAAAATCAAATGAAGTGTAAAGCGCATCTGCACAAATCATTTGCTTCTTCTTGCCGTAAGTCAATTACAAGCCATTGTGGTTTTGCATAACCCCACACACAGTTTCGTTTTAGAAACGTTTTAAAACGTTTTAAACCGATATCTTCATGTCTTAGGGTCGAATTCAGACTTCAAAATTCACAAATTAGCGATCTGTAAGAAAACGATTTCCGGAATGCCACACTTTAAATGGTAATTTTGTTTAGACCAATTTTTCTTAAGGTATACAAAATCTTAAACCCGTGTAAGAAAGGTTAAGTTAGATTACGATTCTTATTTCGTTTAACAATATTGCATACAGCGCCATTTCCCCCCTGGTGGTGAGTTTTTTAACTTTTTTTTGGCGGAAAAGAAATTCCCATGACCTCCTTTAGACTATGTATTACCAAGTTTGATAACATTTGGTCCAGTAGTTTTCTTTTATGACCATTTCAAAGTGGAACTGTAATTAAAACCACCCTGTATATTGCGCTTGAAAACTTAAAATGCTGTTTAAACCTATTTCACTTTCCCTTACAGGAAAGTGAGTCAGAATATATTCTGACATATTTAGTGCTTCTTTTATTGAACAAAGGAATTAGATTATTCTTTAAGGTAATTTTAATCCTGCGTTACTCACTCAGCTTTTGTAATTCAACAGCATCATAAACTTTATCAAAGTGATAGGCTTGAAATTTTACTGACAGTAATTTTATGACAACTATAGGAAGAAAAACTTAACAATCCGTTAAAATATACTTAATGCGTAATGCCTTTAGTTATGATTTAAATATTCTTGAAGAATTCATGCTAGTTCCATTTCATCATATTTAAATCCCATTGCACAATATTTAAGGTGTATATATCTTACTGTTGTTTAAGAAACTGCTATAAGATTATTTTGCGCATATATATATAAATATGTAATGAATTTTTTCATTTTCTATTCCTTTTTTTTCCATTTAATATGACGTAAGTTTTCCTATAAGATATCCCACGAACTTTTTCAAAGAAGTTTTCAACAAAAAATTTGGAGAAAACCATTCTAGTGTATGAGAAGAAAGAATGTATAATATAATTATCGACATAATATATTTTATATCATTATTATATAAATAATATCATTATCAACATTTCAAAATAATAATTAACCCTGAATTGCTTAGAAACACATTTTAATGTAAAACTAGGCTTCTCATAATTATATTTGATACATTTAATACAAGTTTTGTTTATAGTTATATGAGATTGGATAGATATTTTTTCTTGAAACTAAATATTTGATAGATTAAACACATTTTCATACTAATTCATGCTGTAAATTTCAGATTAATGCAATTTTATATTTGAAGTCTTAATTCTACAGAACTCAAATATCGCCCAGAAACCCAACCTTTCAGCACCTACAGGTATAAAAGTTGTATAAAAGTTTTATAATAATGCAGAAAAAATGAGAATTCCCTGAAATACCATTACGTTTATTTTGTCAAATATTTTCAAGGAAAAATGGGTAATTTTTAATAGATAGAATTTTTACCACATATATATATATTTTATCTAATTTTTACAACTCAGAATTTAAATGTTGAATTGGTTGTACACGTGAGAATTTGTTGTAAAGATGTTTCAGTAAAGGTTTATACAATAATAATAAAAAAAACAGTGAATGTGTTAGTAAAGTTGCTAAGATTAAATCATCCTTTGACGAATAAAATCATTACTTCAGATTCCAAGTCGATCGAAAACTGCGAAAAGGCTGTTTACATAAAAAGTAAACAGGTGATTTTTCAAGCCCATAAAACTTTTTTAGTGACCCAATTCGAATGTTCATCAAGGTTGCTCTCTTCACTTTTTAAAATAATGAGATGCCATCCGCATAAATTACGAGCTCGTGAGATTTCCTGCGCATTTTCAAAAGTCATTAAATAAGTGCCAACAAATTATTTTCTAACACTCTATAAACATATTTCGAAATAAAACTTTCATCAATCTCTTAGTTTTTTTTTGGTTGATGTTTTTACTAATTTCAATTATATAAGAATTTTTTTATTTTTCACCTCTTCCTGATATTTTAACCTCTATAGGAATTTTTTTCTCATAAAATGTCATGTTGTAACTTGATTAGAAATTTAAATAATTTAAATGAATGTTTTCCTTCCGTTTGAAGGCAGTAATTTAAAGAAAAAGTTATTTTCCTTTGAAGGTGTTTAATTTATTGTCATAGATGACTCAAAATGTCATACAAAATTCATTGTTTACAAAAAGTTAAAATGCGATTTTGAAACTTACTGCCTATAATTTAATAAAAGTATTTTTAAATATCACAGTTAAATATTTTAAATTGATATATGTAAATTTTCTACTATACCTAGCTATTAACAGAGGTTTAAATAGTTTAAGTAATTTAAATCTTTGAAGACACAGGCACGTAATGTCTTTCTGAATTTGAATTTACTGATTCTTGGCGTTGTACAAAAAATATCCAAAAAGTGTGCAACACAAAACATCTTTCTAATCAAACATCATAGGGATAACGTGGAAAATAAAATTAATGTATTTCAGGAGAATGAACTCTTCATTTTAACTATTTTGTAGCTATGTTAACTTTAAGTTTGATCTAATTTCTACATATGGTAACAGGAACAAACAATTCTCTAAATCCACAATATAATTAAAGGCATGGCTACATGTTTCGAACTTATTAATAGTTCATCGTCAGACTCAGGAGATTTAGTGTGATTATCACTATGAACAATCCACAAATGTATTTGGGAATTGTACTTTGATAAACAATTAAAGAAGAAGAACTATTAATTAGTGTAAAATATGTAGCCTTCCTGTTAATTCTATTGTGGGTTTCCAGAATTTATTTCCTCCTGTATGCGCTTTCCACAAGTTTTCTGCAAGTCTAACATAATTTCTCCCCGACCCATGACATTCTTAGTGGATAACATGCTATACTTGGGAGTTTTGGAAGCCATCCCTATCTGTAAATACTGCGCTTCTAATACGGTGTTTCAAATGTACTAACATTACAAAACTTAACAAGGATCATTAGAAATGTTTAAGGTAAATCGGTTTACTGATGGTCAGCATTCGTCCGGAAAGCCACAGGAGTGTGCACCTTCAAGACAGAACCCAGTGGATACCATCTTATAGTTGTGTGTTTTGGAAGCGTAAAACAACCTTATCTGTAAATTCGACGCTTCTCATACGGTATTTCAAACTTTCAAATGTGCTAACAGTACAGAACTTATAAGGATCATTAGAGGAGATTAAGGCAAATCTCCTTGGGTGGCTGGTCAGCATTTCGTCCGGAAAGCAAAAGGAGAGATCGAACCCAGGGGTAATCAAGCGGAAATAAAGCATGTGAATTGAATGGGAGATATAATGCTGTAAGCCATTTTTAAAAATAAGCTGTAGTATAATAAATAAGCTTTACAGAATTTATTGAAATATTCTATTTTAACCAAGGGTATACATATATTCAGTGAAATATCCCTTTAACAGTATAAGAATACAGTTCTTGGGTTTATCTATTACTACCAAAATGATAGTGACATTTTATGATATAATTTTTGATTGAAATTGTTTTGAGAAAGAAGGAGACAGACAGATTGCCCATGATAATCAGTGGAGATGTCCGACGTTGGAAAAAAACAGGTTTTAAGCCTAACTCAAGTCGATTATCATCGAGATCAGTAGAGCTTGGAGATCTGAAATAAGCTGGATTAGTGCCTTGCATCGATAAGTTAAATGTCGACATCTTGTGAGCTTAGATTAGAAATTCTTAAAAGAGTTAGGTTACTTTTAAAGGTGTGTGTGTGTGGGGGGGGATCCCATGAGATACAGATTGTCGGTTTGTGGATTTTATGTTTTCAAGGACTTCTTCGAGTTGTATGCCTCACTAGAGCGGTAAACAAATATTTTGTTAACTACAGTGCATTTAAAGTTTTAGGTTTTAACAAAAAATCCTCGAAAGTTACTGAGAAAATATTTCGGTATATCATAAGTTTGATGCAACGTACTAAAAACTTTATTATTTAAAGTTTCAATTGAACGTTATAATATATTGGCTCTTTCCTGATTTAAAACATTGAGTACGTGTCGCAGGTACTGACATATTCAGGAACTATCAACGAGAGAGTAAAAATTTTGCACCTCTCAAATTCTAATTTTATCTTAATTAGTTTAACATTATACTTAAATTGGTTACATAGAATGTGTGGGGAATCTCTCACTTTGAAAACTTGAGGCTAAAAACTCATTCTCCAAATGAAGTTTTGAAATTTAAAAACTGAAAAACTACATTTGGCGAATTCGTCAAAACGTACTGCGATATATCAAATGGAAAGATTCGTCGTAATATTCCTCAGGACTTTCGAAAATCAGCTTTTGAATCAGTTCACTTACTTATCCCCTCCCGAGTCGAACTGCAAAATGGTAGCTGATAGTTTCATTTGAACTAATTAAAAGAAAGTTGTCAAACATGGACTCATGCGCGGATTGTATCGAATGTCCATCTGTACTCAGGATCTTCTTTTTATTAGTACTCAGTACTTAGAAAACGTAGTACGTAGAAAGGTTCAAGTATGAATATTACCTCTCTGTCAAGTATACCGTTACCTTCTGATTGCTAATGATCGTTTCTCCCGTTGGATTGTTGTAGAAGGTCCGTTGCAAGATCAAACCGTTGACATCGTTGCAAAAACTTTTATTTCTTGTAGGATTGCCAGATTTGGATTACGACTAGAGTCAAAACGGACCGAGAAAGAAAAATTGACTTCTAATCTTTTCCGAAATTAAGTAAATATCTTGGATGTCAGTCCAATTCGACAACAGTCCAATTCGACATCATCCGCAGTCGAACGGATTCATTGAACACCAACATTGTTCCATCAAAGAAGTCCTGAGATGTGATCTGGCAATTTCATCGTGGATTGACAGTTTGTTACTTGTTTTGCTCGGTCCTTGAAACACCTTGAAACAACTCGGTACTTGACCCTCCCGGTTCTTTTGCTCGGTACCCCTAAGAAAAAAAAAAACTCATCCCAACTCTGAAGCCTCTCAATCCAGTGAAAATTTTGGTCATTTCAGTGTAGATGGTAGTAAAGGAAACCGCACCAACTATAATCCCACCACATCAACAAGTCCCTGAGATGAAAGGGAAGAGAATCTTTCCTATCATCTCGGGGATTACGAATGCTAATCTCCTTCACTATCGGGGAGTGTAGTAGAGATGACATATCGATGTCAAACGATCTTCTTCCAGGATCATTTGATTTCTGAACACAAGTTTCGTTTCAGCCCAATTTGTGAGAGCTGCCAGTGTTTTGAATATAGAATTTCGGTTTGAGATTTCTCGCATTCCAAAGCCTTTATTTCCAAAGACATTTTACGAAGCGATATTAAATAGTCGTCTTAATTAGATTTTTATTCAAACCTTTGAAGTACAGATATTAATTAATCATTATTTCTAACATTTTATTTACTTTAGTTATTTTTCTTTCCAAAATAATAAAAGAAACACATACTTATTTAGTTCAATAAAGAACACATAAAAAAACCTCAATTTAAAAATCGAATGGCACATAGCTTGCTATTTTTCTCTGGTATACATAGAAAAATCAACACTTTTCTACCTTACGAAATTTATCTAGCGCTTAAATTTTGAGGAAAATACACTCTGTCACAAAAAATATATGCACCCAGAAGGAAACGAGGTACTATCACGAAACTTAACGCGTATGTAGTGTATGAGGAGATAAGCAAATGATTACAAATTCAGAAGAACAGGCCGCTTTATTAAGATGATATGGCATGAAAAAGGTTGCAAATAAGTAAGTAGTAAATCCATCTCTGGCATTTATACAAGCCGAAACACGGCATGGCATCGAATCAATGAGGTCACCTATGACGTCCTGCGGAAGATCATGTCATAATCTTTGCAACTGTGCAGTTAATTCTCCAGTATTCTGGGACGGCTGCAGTTGTCTTCCAAGCACGTTCCAGACGTGCTCTATTGGCGAGAGGCCTGGGGACCTGGCAGGCCATGGGATTACGTCATATCCTTGAAGTATTGTTCGGAGAGTCGCTCAGTATGTGGACGAGTGTTGTCTTGCTGAGAAATGGCACCTGGGCGAATTGATAGCATAGGCAGTACTACTGGCGTTTAAAATCTCGTTCACGTAACTGAGTGCCGTCAAAGTGCTTTGAAAGACGACTAGAGGTGATCGTATGTCCCAACAATCACTCTCCACACTGTCACACCTTGTGTAATCGCCGTATGCCTCTCGACAACAAATGCCGGATCGGACCGGTGACCTGGCCACCTCCACACGCGTATGTGATGGCCATCAGCACTGAGACTGAAGCGGGATTCATCGCTGAAGATCACACGCCTCCAGTCGGTCACACTTCAGCTTGCCCGAGGTCGGCAAAAAATCCAATCGACACTGCCTATGATGTGGGGTCAGTGGTAGACGTCTTAATGGACGTCGGCTCCTTATACCTGCATCGGCCAGTCGTCTCCGAATGTTTTCCCTTGATACCACCGGATGTCTGGAAGGTGGTAAATGGCACCGAACCGATTCTAGCGACGTGTTGGTGAGGACGTGGCCGCTCTTATGATTGCGCGATCCTCGCGCGCATTTGTGTTTCTGGGACGCCCTGACCCTCCGCGACGATAGACTATCCCTTCCGCGATCCATTGTTGCCAACACTGAGCAACTACCATATCGCTCCAACCGAGGTGGCGATCGATACGCCTATTCGACCAACCTGCTTCTCTGAGACCTACTATACGCCCACTCTCAAAGTCCGACAATTGTTCGTAGTGTCACCGGTTACGTCTCCGAGGCATCTCTAGTCACAATACCGTCCATCCAAGTCGACAGATTTGTTTGAATAACCCTATGGCACGAGCAATCATGCTTTTAAACTCTCCCAGCTGCGCATCTCATATGCGCATAGTGCGCTTACCCTTGTCTCATAGGTGTCAAAATTTTGATCATTTGCATATCTCTTACCAGACTACATTCCTGTCACGTTTCATGATAGTAGTTCGATCTCTTCTCGGTGCATATATATTATTAAATTTTGTAAATTTTATGAAAAAACTGAGTGTATTATTAAATTTTGATGAAAGATAAATATTCTAAATTCAGATTTCTAGTTAGTTAGTGGACTTTTAATTATTTCGGGTTTGATATCATATTTAGAGCAGGTTTTCTTTAATCAAGGAGAAAACCCTATTTGATTTCTGTTAGTTCTGTGTGTGCATGTACGTGACTCCCTGTATGAGAAAATCACTGGCAAACATTTAAATTTTGCACAACATTTCAAGGGTATATTCTATGATTGAGATACAGATTTCAATTAAAGGCAAACCAGTTACCTTTTTTGAGTTTAAGTAACGTAGCATGTTTTATTCTTGAAACACGAAATTCCATAATATTCATCCAAAATGATGCAAAAATGGCCCTCTTAAAAATATTATGGCCTATTTATCTAAGTGCTGGTCACCTTACTACTTTCCCAGTGTTACGTTTTTAAAAATATAATTCGAATCAAATAAATCCGAATTACAGAAGCAGGTAAAGACAGTATTCTTCATATTATTATATTTATAAAGTAAAGAAATTCAAGTATTGAAATATTATAATTGATGAAGAATAAAAAATGATTGAGATTATAATAAAGAAAACATCATGACTAAAATATACTTAGCAGAAAAAATGTTTAAGAATGATTTGTGCCGGAAATTAAAAGTTCCTTTTATTTATATAACTAATAATGCTCTTTAAGAAAGTTATATAGGTAAGAACAAGAACAAGTAAACATCTCGTAATTCCTAACACCATTTTTAAATGACCTATAGATTGCTGCAATTAAACTGAGACGCATCCAAATTTGAGTTATTAAACGCCAGCGAAATCAACTGTCTCCGCTTTTCTGTGGCGAATAAAAACACGCATCCCGCGGGAAGCCAGAGCATTGCGCAAGATTCACGGTTATAAAGCGCTGAGGCCGGTGTTGAACTCGAGAGAGAAAGAAAGCCGCACTGGAGATAGATTACAATGGAGGCCGGAGATATGGACAACGCTACTGGGCCCGGCCACAACATGACAAGTGGTCAGCCCGTATTGAAAACAGCTCATGATTATTTATTGGTTGTGCTTTTGGTGGCTGTCATGTTTGCCATGGGATGCCATATAACATGGGAACAGGTATGTTTAACCTATTTTTCATTCGAGAGAGAGTTTTTATAATTTTTTCAAACTAATGTTCTATAAGTACTTTGCACCAGTCGATAATCATTTTTTAAAAATATAGCGATAACAAAAAGATGTTTGTTATGTTTAAAAACATTTAATTGTGCTGTAACTGTAAATCTCTATGAGTGCTTTGCGGGTAAATAAAAAAAGACATTTCAACACCTGAAACATTTTAATATGTGATTTAAAAAATTAACTTTGACAAAACTCTTAGTTTTGGGACTAGATAATAATTAAGGTGAAATCATCTGAGCGATAAATTTTATCCCTTTAAAGATTATAATTTTAACAGAAACTATTTGTCAAGATGGAAGGGACGTATTTTATTTATTTCTGGAAAAGTACACAAAGTTTTGTTCACTGTGAAAAAGTGAAAATTTTTACTCAGAAACTTTGCAATACCCGATAACATTGCACGCTCCGGAGATTTACCATATAACATGTTGCTAGAAATTCTCTTCTTATTTTAAACATATTAAACAAGTAGTTATTTAATATTGTTTAGGACTAAAAAGCATTTGAATATAATATGTTGTTAGACGTAAGAAAGTAAACCGTCAGAGACATCTCAAGAAAATATGTTTTTATAGAAGAAGTGAAACCTAATCTAAAAGTACCTAACCATATTTTGTGTATCGAAATGTATTTATTTTGCTTCCAATAAGGAAACTAACCATAGAACTTGAAACTATATTTATGCATACGTATTGTTTTCACCTAAAACGGAAGATAGCCAAGGAAAAATCAAACATAGAGCTAGTTATTCTCTGTCAGTCAAAACAACTGTCTTCAGATTATTTAGTCCAGATGATAAAAAAAAAACTAAACCATTGATAAACTGCGAGAGATAAAATAGGTTGAAATCGATATAAAAACAAATCAACACAGCAACCTTCTACTGAAAATGGCATTAGAAATTAATTTTGTTTGATTTTAATATCGGTTTCCCCTATCGAATCACTACACTTGAATGATAAAAGTTTCAATTTGAAAACAAATGTCAATTTTGTCATTCGAATTCAACTCACTTATATTTCGACACTAGAAAGAGAGCATGGGAACACGTACCTGCATGTTCTGTTTCACTTTGCGGAAACATAGCAAAAAAAAAAAAAAAAAAAAAAAAAAAAACAGTCTGCAAAATGCCTTTGCCAGAATCGCGATAAAATCTTAAAACTTTTATGTGCATGTTTAATATCATGCAATATTCTTTAAGTGGAAGTATAATACTCATATAATACATGAAAATACTAATTACATTTATTTTTAAATTAAATGGGAATCTGCTTTAGAAATATAGTTGATAAAAAACATGTTATTTGCTCGCTCATCTAAATAGTTTTCCATCAAATATTTGTACGCAGTTTTTAATTAATTAAATACGATGTTTCGTTTCAATCCTCAACTTTGACATAAAAGTAAAATGTTCTTATCTAGGGGAGTTGAAAGTATAATTTTTATATTGTATTTTTTATTGAGGCTTAAATATTGTGTCAATCTAATATATATATATATATACATGTACTTGTATAAATACTTGTATACAAGTACATGTCCTAATACCTAAAATAAAGCCCGTCACTGTCAAATAATAAACAAAAATGCATTCAGTGATAAAATTAGATTTTTTAGAATCGGAAGTAAAAATTATTGACAAGTATTAGTTTTTTACTCATAAATATAGAGATATGTATCTTTAATTCTATTCAATGTCTCGAACAAAATTTGTCTTCTAGTGATTTCTTTCATAATAGACCTAGTTTGCGTGAGCCACATGTCACATGTAAGTTATTGAAATACACAATAATTTTGTAAAACGGCATTAATTGAACCCCAAAAAATTTCGTTTTATAAATACAATTCTATTTCTTTTGGGAGCTCTAAAACTTCGGTTTCAACCTGACGAGGTTCTTTATTTTGATTTTTTTTACAAAATTCGACTTATTAGTATGTAAAAGCTAACAGTAGTAACTTCAAAAAGGGCGCTTATAGAAGGAAATGATTTTCAAATAGTTACTTGCGATTGTAATACCCTCTTTTCAGCAATGCATATGAAAGGCAGGAAAACAAAGTTCAACTCCATAGAATGTGAATCGAAAAACTTAATATTTCATTTTTATATTTCATTTTAAACACCATCCTAATCCTTTAGACTTTTTCAAATCAAACTTATAGGAATATATTTCACGATATATTACTAATAAAGAAACAAAATTTATTAGATTTAAGCAAACCTTTTTATATTTTTTGAAGTTTTAAGATACTTTGTTAATTTTAATAAAGAACTGTGTAGTAATTGTAACAATAAAACCAAGACGACGCGAAAAATTTGTTTCGAATAACCAATTGCTTCTTTATATATTAAAATCCAGTACAGCATGCAAAGCTTTCTTCAGTTTCTGTCATAGTAGATTGAAGATACACGCAAGGTCGTTCCGATTGTTAGATGGAATCTAATCTTGCACGAAAGAGATCTGGGTTGATTTGAGAAACTATTCCTCTTAACAATATGTTTTTGATAAAAAACATAGTTTTACAGTGACCAAGGAAATTATGTTAAAAAGACTGAAGTGGGAAAATTAAACATCGACAACAGGAACAAGGGATTTTATAGCAATATTTAGTTGACGGTAAGATGCATAAAATTCTTAATAAAGGGAAATTCTGAATTGTATAATTCACCCTCCGATTAATTTTATTTAAAATATAAGTTGGTGTGACCTATAGGTATTATTAATTCCGTTTTATTACGTTAAGAGATAAATGTTTTTTTAAAAAAGCATCGCTGCCGAAAGTAGGTCATACGAAAGCTAGTGCGAACTTTTTAACATGGAGAAAAAGATGAAAATTTGGGAATGATGATCTGATCTCACGATCTTTTTCTGAAAAACAAAAATAAGTACTTTGGGTGTAACTTGCACTGCCACATTGGAAACAATCGTGTAGTCAAACAGGACGAAACCAAAAGATGCTAAGAGATCAAGGATCTGACATATTTGCTTCCCTTGATAAGAGGTTAAAGGCTTAATTCGGTTGGAACATAGATTCGGTCATTTCCTTCTAGGGTACTCTCCCAAATAGGTTTGCATTATTAAAATAAAAATGCTTGATTTATCAACTTTTATCGACACATTATCTAATCAATCGCGGAAGCTAAATGGAGGCAAGAGCGGGAAATCCGTATGATTATAATAGAAGCAGATTAACTAAATAAGATGGTCAAGACTGCTACCTCCCGCCTAAGTTAAGTGATTCTTCTGTATTCCGAAACTATTCAAACTGTTTTTAGTTCACCAAAGTGAGAGCATAAATCGTCATTATACGGGTAAAGTTTCCGTTTACAATAGTCTTAGTAAGTTCTGCAATTGCTTTAATGATAAAATGTAATATATTGAATTTATTTTTCAGCATTTATTAAACTCATTGACGAAACATGTTTTAATAGGTTCTTGTTTTTCATTTGCTTTATAAATAACTCAGACAGTAAATCCTGTAACAGAACAAATATTTCAATAAAAACAAAATTTACAATCCTTACATGAAACGATGAGTAGTTGGGTAAAAAAGAATAATCAAATTGAAATTTTAATACGCATTTCTATCTCAAGTACGTTTATATGCAAAATATAGAAAAAAATCTATACACCTTACGCAAAAATTGGCATAGTCGCATAGTGATACTTTTCGGCATTACTACTGAAACTCCCTGGATTGGACGGAAATCAACTGTAACACCATATAATTGAGAAATGAATTAAATTTAATGAGGAACATACTTCCATTGTTTTACGGTAACTATAGATAAAATTTTTATCTAATAACATTACCAGAGGGTTTTCTTTACGATTTACTGATAATACTTTGGCGGGGTTCCTACGATAACAAGAAAATCCCAGAAGCTCAAAAAACACCGTAAATTTCGTGAAGTAACACTATATTAGATAAATTAAAAGTTAATCTACGTGCTAGAGAGAGCGATGCTAATTTGGATATTTTATAATATTCGCAATTAGTACGGTTGTGAATAACACTGAAGATCATAATTCTCTGTTCTAGAAAAGTTTCATAATGTAATTTTCAAAAAAGTTTGAGAAAAATTTTTATTTGTAGGTATTATCTCAGATGTTTTCCCCCAGAAATCTTAATCAACTAAGTTCGTAAGTATTTAGTTAAAATACTGCATGCCGTCGAGCGAAGTATTTACGCTATGTTTACTAATTGTGCAGCATGTGTGTCATTAAGACTAAGCAATAATGAAAACAAACGAATATGGCCGGTTTTGATTTCGAAACTCCAGTAATGAGCGCGTTCTTGTTTCGAAACTCTGCAGAAGGCTAGCCAGTTGCGATTTGGGCTTCTCTGACAGCAAGTCTTACGCGTTATGCGGCGATGGTGCAGCGTGTGGCCCAAATGACTGGTGGCCCGAGGCTCTAGGTCAGGAGAATTCTTGCAGCACTCTCCCTTTCTTGTCCAACAATTTACTCGCCTACTTCAAGTATTTGACGACGGCCTGGCTGTTAGGACTCTCACAAATTCCGAATGAAAAGCAAAGGGCTTCTATTCGTTACTTTCTGTCATAGAATGTGTGGCCCAAAGCGTTTCACGGCCTCAAAAAGCCTCAAAAAAGATTAATTTGATTTTATTTTCCAAATTTATTTTTTGATTTCATATGCAAACATTATTTAGTATTCAGGACAAAGGTAATTATAAATTTACTTCTACGTTCGGTTTTTTTAATTTACTGTTTCGTCTTTAAATTAGCAAACGTATTGACAATTAATAATAAGTTAAATAATCCAATGAAGTATGTGTCTATTTCGCAACTTTTCTTGATATTTTCACAGTAAGAGAACTAAATTTTTTCAAAGCAATTATGTTTATCGTAAGTAAGGGTAAAGGGGTAAAGGGAAGTTAACTTTATTAACATTAATAAAATAAATGATTTCATGGTCATATTTTTCTTCAATTCTTAACCCTTGAATTTTCTTACTTACACTTACACTTACACTTACACACACATACACACACACACATTATTTTATATCTAAATAAGATTTTTACGTGCATTTATTACCTTACTGTCTGTTTATTTGTATTTTTCTAAATACGTTTCCTTTTAATTCATTTTAATAGAATGACGATGAGCAGGAAGTTGTTTGAAATATAAATATTGGCTATAATTCCTTGTTAAGCTGAAAAATTATGAAGTCATTAATTTCCCTTCTGTCATTTAATACCAAGAATTACAACAATTGTGAACGTTGTTAAGTGGTATTCCTCTATTACAATACTTTTTTATGTTGTGAATAATTTTAAATTTACTATAAATATCAATGAATCACTAATTATTATACTTTTCCAAATTGCATGCTAATATTTTTTCACCGTGGTTGAATATTTTCCCTGCGTTTTGCTTCTTTTTACTCAACATAATTTGAAATAGCGTTTCAGGCAACTGTCGCATAACAATAAGTAAATACTCTTCTCAGGATACAAGATGACAGAAACAGGAGAAATGTGGGTTGAGATTGTGTACCTTGAGTTCTAGATATGAAAAAAATGTTTAATATAAACTAGGTATTATTTATTTGTTTTTCATCAGGTCGAAATGTTTGCGTATGATCATGAGTGAAGTATCCAGATATTTGAACAGAATTTTTGTGTACAATAAATTGCAGACCTTTACATATTAATCAATTAAAAAGGTACTATGGATAAGATATTTAAACAATTCAATGAACAATTCTTTTGCAATTTAAATATAAAAGAAGGTATCAAACAAAAATAAATATAATCTATTTTTTTTTAAATAATTTAGTCATAGGATATTGATTCTCTTAACTTAATATACCATGTATTGCACTAAAAAAGCGCATAAAGAATGGAATTAATAAAATATAGTGTTCCTTAGGTCACTGGAACGGTTCAATCAAAAGACCAGTCTCGAGGTTTGGAGTGAAGGCCGGTCAAGGCAGATGAACATTTCCTTAGATTCGAAAGAACGATTGTGAACTAATAGTGAAATGCATGAACATATTTTTTGGGGCATTGTTAATTATACATGAAATAATCAATAAAATAGGTGCATGCCTGCGAAGAAAGATAGGATTGAATGCGACTAATGGAATGAAAAAAAGAGAGTTCCTCAGATCACTGGAATAGTTCAGTGGGTAGATTACCACCCGATTGGGTAAAAAACTGATTCCAGTCCAGGCAGTTACAAATGATATAAAAAGATCAGTAATGGTGGTAGTACCATTAATTGCGCGTCTTTACTTTCTATATAGAGAAAAGGTAAAATATACAATACAATGTAGTTGGATCTTAGATTTTTGTGCAATGCCTGCCGAATCATAACGAAATTTCTTTTGTCAATTTCTTTTTCGTTTAGATTATCGCTGTTATTACCTGGGCATTGAAATATTTGTTTATTCCTTCATCATATCACGATATGCTTTTGAGAAGTTGTCACCCATTCTGCTCTTTGAGGTCAGGCTCTTTGTTTTCGAAGTTCATCATACGCAAAATGTTCTGCAACGTCTCTAGAGTGTCTTATACGTATTATACGCTTCTCTTCTGAAGGACTTTCCAAGAAGATTCTCAAATTTCTTTCAGTATTCTCTTCTATGTGTTTTAAATAACTAAACAAGATTAATATTGTTTTTCATGCAGTTTTGATTGCAAATATCGATATAAGATATATTGATAGAATATATCGTGCAAGAATGTTAAAATCTTCGGAATCCAAAAATACCCTTTCTATATATTCATAATGCAAAAAATGCCATAGGACTTAATTTAACCAAGCAACCAATCGCACACACCTGAACTATTAGGTATGATTTTATTGTTTTGCTTAAGAGAAAATCTAAACCCTAAAAGCCTTTTGGCGACTTTAGCTTGTCGAAAAGATTTGATTCTATGCAACTGTTCCTAAAGTGACAGAGTGGAAAGAATTTCTTGGAATCGATTCCCGTGATAAGCCGGCATAGGTCGCAAAGGAAATCTATCGCAGTGCGGATGGAAACTCAGTTTAGACATGGAAGAACGATTTCAGTTTCCGGCCCATCAAATGTTTTTATACGCTAGAAAAAGCTAGTTTTAGAAGAAATTTATTAATTGAAGTAGTCTTTACTGGAGAAATCTCGCGGTAAACATTGCATAGTTTTTCTACCAAAATTCTTTTTTTCGCTAATTTCCTTCACTGGATATCTGTTTTAAATTAGCACTACGTATGCTACGCAAGATATGTTACGTAAGCTTTCAACCAGAAAAACATGCTCAAAAAATTAAGGGAATTCTATTTTGTCAGACGTAATAAGACAAAAGAAGAATTCCAAATTATTACACATTAAACTTCTTACATCTTAGATGATATAAAACTTTGTTATGCATTTGAAAATATTATTGGTTAAAAATTATATTCACTGCTAATCACATGCTGCTAAAATATGTTTTGTCAAGTAAGTAGTCGCAAGGATAGGGTACAAAGTAGTAAGAAATATTTATGCATTTACACAAGAATTTGTTCAGATTATGGGACTTAACGGGAATTTCTTGTCTCCATCTTCAGAAACAAATTAATATAAAGGCGCAATTCTACCCTGAACGACATGAGGCCACACTGAACGACATGAGGCATGATACTTGTTTCCTAGTGTTGCCTGATTATAGGTCTGCGACTAGGTGTCACAAAATTTAGTAATATCGCATGCGGAATTTGTCGTCTATGCGTGTAGCATGCGCCTAAAACGATTCCATTCAGGCAACTTCAGTTTGGTGCGTCATGTCTTTACAAACAGTCGCGGAAGCTGCTTATTTGGTAATAGCTTTGAAACGTAAAAAAAAGAAGAAAGCTAAGCTGGTGGAGAAGAAAACTATATGTTGATGGTCAAGAAACTCAGTATTATTATACGACAAGTTGGCTGCTGACGATGAAGCTTTATTTCGAAATTTTACACGAATGTGTAAAGATGATTTTGAGAGCTTGCTTGAAAAAGTCTCACCTACTATAAAAATATGATACCAACTTTCGGGAAGCAATACCACCTCGTGTGAGGTTGCTAGTGACATTGAGATATTTGGCTACGGGTGATAGCTATCCATCACTTATGTGTCTGTTTCGGATATCTGAGACAAGCATTTCTCGAATTATTCCAGAGGTATGCAGAGCTTTGATCGACTTTCTATATGATTTTGCCAGGTTAGTAAAAATATGAATATATTAAACCAGTTTTTTAAATTGTTTACCATACAAATACTTATACAAGATGTATATTAATCCAAGATTTTAAGTCAATTGTCAGAGTTACTAATTAGGAATCAGAAAGGCCAAAGATTTTCTGAGTGCTTGAATGTTTCTTGAGATTGAAAAACGTCGATGCAGATGCCTCAAAGGATAGAACAGTGTAACTATAGTTGCTGTGAAGAGGTGTACTCAAGGGTGTACTAGTATGAGTAGGCATATTCTCGGTTCCAGAAGATAGAACAGTGCCCCAATTGCAAATTTCACAGCTGTAAAGATGTGTACTAGCATGACTAGGTTCATCGCACTTGCCCAAAGGTGCTTCAAATAATTTATTATTTATTATTCGCTTGACCATTGTTCGTGCTCTAGAGCTTAAATTCCGCAGCTTATTAGCCAAATGTTCTCCATATGTTGAGCAATCATCTCTTTGACATGCATTTTTGAAAATACTCTTCACGATCCGAAGGAGACAAACCTTTCCGTGTCTTTTTAGGGGCAATAGATTTTTTGCGTTTCTTTCACATCGATTTCTATTGCGTTTATTGCTCACTCTACGTAGCTTTCCAGACTCACTGACCCCTAACTGAGCGACTCATTGAGCAGTTGACAATGTTGATTTAGGTACATCGACGTCCACTATAAAACTTAAAAGCTCAAATGCCAAACATTTTCCTTTTTTGCTAGGAGATGAGCCACTCTTTTTTTATTTTAGTTTTTTTCGCTCATGATGAAATATGCTGAACGCAAATTCTTGATTTTTTTTAACCTCAACCACCGTACAATTGTATTTACTCGCTAAATGCTTTAACTTATAATTTTTAATTCTAATGTCTTTATAATCGCTAATTTTGTTATTCCATAATTCGGGTGAATTACGGTAATCTTCAATAAATGACGTGGTTTTTTCATTATTCCAGTCCAAGTCGCACGATACAAGCCACGCCGATCCACTGACTTTTGGATAACGACGACACTGTTCGACTCGTTGAATCCTGTCGAGAGTGACGTATGCATCCCGGCAATAACAATCAACTTGTAGCATGCGGCAAGGAGACGTTTTTGTTGCTTCCTGTTCCTTCAATGGAAAGACTCTGTGTAGCATGCGTCAATGCCGCATGCTACCTGTTGCCTAAAAGTTTCCTCAGTGGAATTGGCCCTTAATGGTTTTGTTAATACTTGCCCTTTAGCGATTGCAAAGGCTCGAAATTAGCCTTCACTATTTTTCAGAGATTAAAGGTAGAACAGAAAAATAATTTTACTATTTTTCAGCAATATTTTCTCTGTTAGTCTGCTAATCAAAACAGATTAACTAACATAACGGTATTAGATTTGGTTTCAAATTAAACGATGTGGCGTTCTTAATCATTAAGGTGAAAACAAATAAGCAAATACATTTCAATCTCTATATAACAAGTATACATTGTCCCTCTGAAAAACTTCTTTAAACAAAAATTCCTTAAGTCTGAAAAATTTAATCTAATAAATGGAAAAAAGGTTGGAAAACGAAACTTATATTTAAGCATAGATTCACTGTAAACTAATACAATTACAAAACGGAATCTAATGGAACCTTTAAATACATACGCTACAAACACTTAAAAGGTGGAAAAGAACAATTTAAATATATATTACATATAGGAAAACCGAAATGTTCAATCATAAAGAAGTTTTTGAAAATTCCAAACGTTATAAAATGTTATACTGAAAGGTTTTGCATTTTCTTATACACAGTTGTGATAAGCACTTGGAAGGCCCCGAACGTAACCTAGGTTTAAGGCCCCTTCATCTTAATGCTAAGTAACGCTAGAAATCAATTTATTATTCTATGAAAAATTCGCAAGCATGGATCTCATGTTGAAGCTGCTAGATTAGAACAATCGGAGGCCCCAAGCGTGATCACCAATATTTAGTCCATAAAAAAATTTACTTTTTTAGGATATTGAATAAGTTTAAAAAAATCCCTCACCTGGTGACAAACGGATCCAATTTTTTTTCTTCCGTTGGAGTCGTTATATGTGCTCAATGCTTGTGCAGAAAAAAATAGATCAGAGATTTGAGTACACTCCAAACTTAGGTGGAAATGCTATTAACTAAATTAACAAACATATAACTTAGTTCACATTAAAATCTAATTGTATTTTGTTTATAAAATAATCATAAAACTAATTTTTCTCTATGAAATCACAGAAATCTTTTTCCGTGTTTCTTTAATATGCATGTGATGAAACCAGTTAGTCACACATGCATATTAAAGAATAAAAAGGTAAAGAAAATTTTACCTTTTTATTATTGTATTAGCTAAACTAGTGTATACCGCCCACCAGTAGACAAGGAAATTAGCAGTATGTGCAAAAATATTGTGGTTCGTGAAAATCATGGCTTTTCAAGGCGAAGGAATTAAATTGAGTGAACTCACTTCTTACAATCGACTTGAAATGCTTGTATTACCGAAAGAAACACGAGATGAGAAGAAAAGAGTGGGGGATATTGCTTCATAGTTTTCTAAGCATTTCCACTGAAAAAGCTATAGATAATTTACCAAGCAATAAAAAACCCCTCTTAAATTATCATATTACTCATCCATTATGAAGGCAGCTCTGTTTTTCCTCTTGTTGGCTGTCCCTAGTTTTAACTTTAGTTTCATTTTGATGGTGTGTTATCTGGACAAGAACTGTGAAAAGTCATGCGAAATATCCAAAACAAGTTTTTAAAAGAAAGTAATAGTGAACAGAGATGGTTGGTTGGAGTGCTTCCCAATTTCATCTGGAGAGTGACAGCTCAATCGTGATCGCTTAAAGCCTACAATCATCCTGTCAAGAGTAGGACTCAAATGCCCTTGCCATTCAGAAAAGGTCATTTGTAAGACCATCCAAAATAAAGTTAGCGAGAATATAACCTCATTACAGGACTAGGTCAAAATGAAATACATTACAATTATATCCCTTCATCTATTTTAATCAAGGATACAGTGTAAAATTAAATGATACAGAACAATTCAAAGGAATTTTTTTGCTTTAAATTACAGTGAAATTTAATGTTTTTTAATACCATGATTGGTTTCACTGGTTGGGATGCATACTTTCGTATAACATCTCAATGAAAATAAAATTAAAAAAATTATTAAGTCTGAGCCCTCACAAAATTAATAGAATTCAATCTTTTTTCATGAAACCATATATTTTCTATTTACCTGATAAAAATATTCATTTCAAAAAGGTTCAATAAAAAATATTTTATTTCTGTTTTTAAGAGTCTCGTTCAAAGCTTTGGTGAAAAGATTTAAAGAATAGTGGAGAATTATAACTTTTGAAAATAAACACATAAATCGCTAGAAAATAAATAAATACTTTCAGAAATTTGTTGATAAGATAAGAAAGGTAACTGTAATTTTAAGTTACAGAATCCGCAGTCTATTAAATGCTCGTTTAAAATCCTAAAAATGGCTGTTATACGAATACACTGGAATTCCTATACGGTCAAAAACATGATCCGGATTTTAATGTCCATTTGTCTTCAGATAATTTATACCATAATGGATTTGTATTATAAACTACAACTGAACGTAGAGTTAGAGTAGTGCTCCTTTAAAAGTTTTGAGGGAGAAGGTTTAATCAACTGATGAGAATTTCTACTTATCTAAATAAACATATCGGCGGCTAGGAAAATACATAAAGTACTCTAAGAAAACTGGGTGAGAAAAACAAATCGCAATTTCATAATCGCGATAACAAGAACCAATTCTGGGCAAATGCTCGCATAAAATCCTAATATATGTAGTTTTCTAGGAATATACTGAACTTCACCAGTTGTTTAAATAAGCAATATATTTTACTGTCCCTTAGTTTTATATACTTTGAATATATGCTATAAACTGACACTCACAACCACTTAATGATCTGTGAATGTAATTTCGTTAATATTTATAGACCAATAATATAACATCAATAAGAAACTAGGCCTCGTTGGTTAAATATTATTTAATTATGATAATTATTTAATAATATTGAAATATGTTTAAATATTATCTAATTTTGTAAAAAGTAAAGCATCTGCTTTTCTCTCTTTTTGTATAGATGATATGTATATCCATATTAGTATATATATGCATGGTGAAGCAGGATCTAAATTATATAGGTTACATTTTATTATGACGCATTAATTTCTGTTTTAATTTATTTATTACTGAACTTATATTTTATTCCATTCATTTCTAATATTAAATGTAGTTAGCGAAAAAGATCTCTAAATGCTATAAGTCCTCATGTTGAAATAATCTTTTACCATTGGAATCAAACGGGAAATATTCAATCAAAATAGTTAGTAATGGGAAGAGAAATATTTCTTTCCATTTGGTGAGCAAAGTAGAATAGATAGAAAAGAAAAACTATATACTCATATATGTTTTATATTTAAATAAATATAACATATAATTATTCTTACCACAGTCTTTAAAAGAATTTGTGTAACAGAGGCAATGCCAATGAATTTCGCATGTGAGAATGGCTAGCACATATACATATTTTTTTACTTCGCCTCTCTAATCCGTAAGTTTCTTTGCAGAAGAAATAAAGTGAACATGATCATTCAGTTTATCATTATACTTCATATGGGAATCCAAGGCAAGTAATATATAGATTATATACATTTTTAAACGCATATGAAAGTATCAGTTAGAAAAAAATAAATGGGAAAATTCTGTTGACAATTTGAATTATGTACATGTCACATTACTGTTCGATGTCACAAATTAATCACTATAAAAAGTTAGAGAAACTGGAGTACGAACAGGATGCAACCAGGAACCACTTATAAAATTAAATTTCATAGAGAACGGGTTAGATTAAAAGGGAAATAGATAATAAAGGAAGTATTTGTATCGTAGTGAAACAGAAAGGAAATCATTTAAGGTCAAATATCAAACCAATAAATTTTGTTAAAATTTTATAAAGATTACAACTGAACTGTTGGAAGTCGAACAGCTGTATAGTCGTACTTTATAAATCTTCATTACTTTGATAATCGGAATAAATCTTCAAATTTCAGCCTTCTAAATCTCTCTTAGTCTTGAAGTTGATGTTACTGACCTAAGAAACTAGAGACCATCGGCTCTGTTAATGTGTGTTTGATTTTTGTAAATGAAATCTAGGGTTTAACATAAGTTTTCTTTGTCCGTCCTTGTTAACAACATGAACCTAACCTATCCTTAGTTAGTTATAACTAATCCCTTCTGCCTTCCTGTATGTTTTTTTTACTGTGAGGTCAAGCAATAGCACATGCCCTTTCTATTCATCTCTTTATATGGATGCTTCAGCATTTGGAACCGTAATATAATAATTTAGCTACCCAAATCACTACGCACTGGACATGATATGTTTTTCCTTATTTATTTCCGAACTTTGTGCTCAGTAAACTAATTAATTTATAACTTTTTATTCTTTACTGGGCCCTTTAATTGTGGAATCTTTTTCTTCTCTACAAGCATCTAGTATATGATATTGCATGAAATCGGAAAACTGATTTAAGATAATCGGTAAAAATCATAGATAACAAAGTACCTTTAATAATCGTATCAATCAATGTTCGAAATTATTAACATTTTTTTTCAGTGTTTTGACTATCTAGGTATATTTTCAAGAAAATATTTGTGCCTAGAGAAAAGCAGCAGAAGATAATGTTGTTTCTTTTACTGTCTTTTCTTTGATGCATACACTTACACAGCAATACTGTAATTTACATTTCCTATTCGCATAAGAATAAAAATGTGCCGTGTAACGCCTTCCATACCTATTGTTCTTTTAATGTAGACGTTCCCTCAGATTCTTTATACATAAATTTTACTTTTTTTTTGCATGTTACCCAATCAAATTGGACTCAAATATTTCCTTAACACGACCTGACATCCGTTTATTTACATTATCAGACGCTGAATGAATCTGTATAATGCAAGTGAAAGCAGATAGTTCTTTCCATTAAACGTCATCGTTTCAACTTTTAGATATTTCAAATATATAAATTCCACAATATTTAGGCGTGAAAAGTGGAAGTGTAACTCTCCTGTTAGACTGCCTAAGAGTTTTAAGGCTGAGAGTTGATTTAGTGAATGCAAGTGTTATCACTGCTCCTTCACTAAAGATTCTAGCCCCCTTAAATACATATCCCTATCTCTCATCCTGGAGGACTTCAAGATAAGCACGTAGTCAGCGTGGGGTAAGGGGCTGTAGATTCCTGGAATATGTAGCCCAGAACCATGAAAGCAAATCGATATCGGTTAAGGAAGAAAAATGTCTTCAACTTCAGCTAGTTTTAAGATGTATTATATATGTCATACTTATATGGTATACTTTTATGACAGTGGTTAACTCAGAATATGGAAACTAAAGCATTTACCATCAAATTCTATCTGTTGTATAATATCAGCTTTACCACATTTCCCAATTAGAATCATGTTAGAAGTTTAAATCATAAATAATCACGTAATTGTAAAATTATGTGATTTTAAAAGTGGCATATACATTCAGTTTAAAAGCAATTAAAATATCCATTTGAATTTAGACTAATTATCATATGCTATTTTTGAATTTGTGTAGATTAATAGATTAAAGATATTATTATAACGAATAGCTTGAGCAGTAAAATAATTTAGCTATTGAGTAAATTTCCTAGAAGTTACAAGGCTTCCTATCATCTAGCTGTATCATTTTCTAATAAGATACATAATACGTTATACACGATATAAAAAGGGAGACATCCTTAGGCATGTAGTGATTCTGAAACAAAACAACATGATATATTAAAACATTACATCATAAGTACCAATAAACCAATTGCCTCTAATTATGCTGATAAGTATCTTTCAACAGGAGTTTATTTAACATATTTTGAATACCCTATTTTGATATTAACATTGAAATAGTATTGCAAATTCATAGTAAAAAACATTAGTTTGTCTGGAATTAAAAATTTAGTGGCAGAACTGCTAAATATTAAATACGATTTACTAAGAACTTGAAAAATTTTTTCCAAAGTTCATCAACTTTTTACAAAATGGCAAAACATTGCGCAGAAAATGTGCTCAAAGCTATGCTATTTTCTACAGCAATTAAAACAACAACAAAATCTGAAAGGATTTACAATTTCTGTAACTAATGTCTTGACTGCCCACAAATGTGTTTGAGAAGTTTTCATGTTAAACATAAATATGAGAAATATAATGAAGCATCATTAAATTAAATGGGAATTTTTTATTACGTCCTCTGGCCGGAACAAGGTTCATAGGCCATTACAAGGGTCAGAATCCGATAAATGGGAAAATACTTTCTACAAATCAAAAAAAATAAAATTCTTGATCTGAATTTTTATAAATCTAAACTTAGGACCAAATACATTGAAATTTTCCTCATAACAAAATTAACAAAACTTCCAGTTAATATGCACTTAGTATTATTCCTATTATGCTCTATATTATATTTTTAGCTGAGTGCATCTGATATTCAGGTATGATTCAGGTATGATTCAAGTATGACGCGACCCCACAGGAAACATTGATGGCATTCTTATATGAATGACGTGGCACACAGTGTGTTACTATGAATGATGCTTCCTTGGTTAGTAGAAAATCTAGTGTTTCAATTCAAATAAAGTGATTTTTATCTCTGCGTGTGTTCTGAATTGCGCGTATTCTTCATTAAAAGTTTCGAATTTATGTCAAAAGGAATAACAGAGTATCAAGGGCTCAAATTTACAAGTTTCCAAAACTATATAAAAATTGACTTTAATTTTAGAGCTTTCAAATTCTCTTGTAACAAGACATCCGAAAGTTTATCTGCTGTTAGAAAGCAAAGACATTTGTAAAGTATTCTTAATGAACTTTGAAAATAACAAATTTGTGCAAGCTGAAAAGTAATAAATTGAATGTGATTGTTATAATCATGTACATATCACAAGTTTCCTATGTTTCCATTGAAATATAAAATACTACGTTACACTTTACTCTTTGCATTAAGAAACAAATTGAATAACTCTAATCAATTATGAAAGGTCATGGCGGAAAGTACTTATCATTTTAGCAGTGCTGATTAGTGTAATCCATAACATTAATTCTCACAAGAAAACATTTTTCAAACATACCGATAAAACTAGTTCCCAATAAGAGAAGGAGAGAAATTAGCACGATGCCTCTATGAGAGGATAGGGTTTCAAGTTTTCAGAATAACTTGAATACTGGAAACACGTTTTTGTCCCAGATTTTGCAAATTTGGAACTATTTTCCCGAAATGAGATAAGCAAGACGTATAATAATCCTTGACTCCGATTTCATCTATTGTATATAGCTTTATTGTTATCAGTCATAAAACAACAAAGCGATAAAACTATGAAGACTTTTAAAGGCTCTTATGTAGTGATGCATATAAAATACGCAAATGAAAATGTCAAGTTGAAGAATATCATAATAGCCAGTATTGTCAAGTTTGAAATACGGTAAATATCAGTACACGGGCTTTAATGAAACAAAGCATTCTTTCTGGGCAAGAAGTGCCTAATATTTTTTATGAAAATTTCGTAAGAAATGTGGCTTTTGCATGAAATTTTGAACTTACACTGTTTTTAATTTTCAAACGTTATCCACTTCCCGAAAGTTAAGGGGAATTTTGAAATTAGAAACAAAGATGTAGAAACATATTAGTACGACTATCAGCATTTTTAAGTTCATTTTAACAGCTATACCTTGTACAGTTTTAGGTTACTTTATATATGTGCTTTGCATAATTTGTACAGTCACTGTTAAATGTAAACCTTCTACTACTACTAGTAATTTGCGAAAATCGCAACATTTAGATCTGAATAACGTGTAAATAACATTTAAACTAGAAGATACATTTTATCACACAATTACGTGTTCACAATAATATTCGACCATGACTTTTAAAAGGCTAGGAAGTGTTACGCATGAGTTGCTGGGTGAGGAACCGCAGACAACTTTCTAGTTCCTCGACGTTTTAAACGTTGCTCATGCAAGTACAGTTACAAACACAAAAAATGAGGAAACTAGAATCACAGCTCTTTCAAACTTCGATTCTTATAACTTTCGACTTCCTATCTTGATAAAAACTAGTTCCGAAAATTTATAACTAATTATTTGACTTTTTTTATTTATTTATGCACCTTAATAGGTGTTTAATACATCCAAAACTCAACACAAAATATTTTTAATATTTTTTATCTTAACGTACAGGGATTAACAAAACTGTTTGTTAACAGCCGAATAAAAATTGCTGAATGGATTTTTATAACAAAACATATTGTAGGACAATAAACTTTTTGTAGAGTAATTACCCATTTTCTACATAATAACTCGGACTAAAAGCAATTTCATACTTTCAGCTCTTAAAAAGCTACAAAGTATTTGAAAATACATGCTTTTAGTGAGAAAATATCGACATAGCGATAAAATGTAAATAAATTTCGGATGAAAAATCATTCGTTCCTAATACGGGAAATTTGACTTTTCTCCTATCCTTACAAGCGTGAACACTGCTGCAATGTGATACAATAGAGAAGAGAAAATTCCTCCTAAATGTTTTTTAATTAAAAAATATCAGAAATTGAAAAAAAAAGTACAAAATAGGAGTCAATTTGCCTTTGAAATCGCAATTGTTGTAATTTAACCGTAATTTCCAAAATAAGCCAAAACATGGCCATTCACGAAGATTGAACCCAAAGAAAGTCAAAAGGTTGTCCATTCAGTCAAAGAGGCACCGACTAGCTAGAGCGCTAGTCTTCGGAACCACAGTCTGTAGGCTCGAAGCCGTTGTGGCATAAGATGACCATAGTGCTCCAAATCAATTAACCTGTCAAAAGAAAGCCTAAAATTTATTCAATTAAAATTGCAGTGAAGTTAACCACATATCTGAACAAGATGGATTATCCTAAAACAGCCTACCGATTTTTTATTCATTTTAGCTACAGTGATAGAGTGACTTGAAGAAAACTGTATAAAATCAAACAAAAGAAGTGGTTTATGTGCCTTCGCGTTTCAACAAAATTTAATTTTCTTTCGCCTAAAGTGTTTTTTTTTCCGCGGAAGTAAATCCACACCATGAAAATAAAGATTTGATGGATTGAATTTTGGGCGTAGAAAACTCAAGACATTTTTGACAATAATTCATTGTCTCTAACAATTTTTTTTCAATAAGGAGTTTGGTGATACTTTTGGTCATTCCTCATGAATAGATTTCTAATAACTCCTGCAATATATATGGTTCCATATACGATACAATCTATTAAAGGAAACTGTCTTAATCATCTGCAATTAAGAATGATAATTCTTTCTTAAAGGGTATAAATAATAGAAAACACTATTCAAAATAATTGAAGTCCTTTTACAGTTTACCTTAGCGATGAGGCTCCTTCTTCTAATTCTTTTTGCATGGATTTCCATTTAAATTTTTTAAAGTATGTTGACTGATTAGTTTTTGCTGTCTTTTCTTCAAAAACAAGGATGAGCTTCAAATGAATTTTAATTTATAATTACACGCTTAATACCTATGTATCCACCCAAGTAAGAGCATTGCTACTCTTAACAGTATTCTAGCTGAAAACAAATCACTGAAATCCTTTATCAGGTACATTTTTAAGTATCTGATCATGCATAGTAGAAAAGTATCTGATATTTGTTCAGTAACATATAGAAAATCCAGCTATAATATTTTATTCCAATAACATTAGATATATTTTGTCAAAAGCATTTAATGAAAATAGTTTCCATTCTCAATGATCTGTAATCTTGATACTGCTTGTTCCAAGGATATTTTTTAAGTTGAAATTGAAATTGAGTTTTTCTAAATTTATCAGCCGATGCACTTCATATATTTTTTTGTGTAAACATATACAAATGTACATTTTATATCCCTTTGAATGGAATGTAGATATCTTATATTAAGTGAAATCATCACTCCTTGGTCACTCCTTGGTAAGATGATTTTTGACTTCAAATATAAGGAGAGGAATCCGTCCATTTAGTGGTGTCGAATCCAATTAAAACTCAATCCCGCACTCGACTTTCTGTTGCTGTACGGAAACAGAGTTCGCGATGCATCAAAAATACATTAATTCGGTTAAAGGATTAAAAACAAGATGCATATAAGATTGCTTGTAAAACGCAGGAAGAATCTCAGTTTTCTTTCCTGTAGTGTCTGCTTTGGGTTCATTCATGCATTACAGTTTTAAAACTACTTTCTTTCTATCATCATTTCTATCTTCCTCAAGACAGATTTTTTTAGTTTATTTTTAGATTTGCTAACCAAACTTCATAAAATCAGTAATTTGAAACCAATATCAGCTTTGGTCATGAAATAATTTTAAAATATTATCTTAGTTTTAGCATGGAAATGTTTTCTTCGGAAAGATTAGGTCTGTTTATCTCTAAACGACGCAAAAATGACCATATCACCCAGCCAATCATAGTCAAAGCTATTACATTATATGCCATGTATAAAAAAAAGTTGGCAATATACAGCATGATGCTGTCATACTAGAGGAAGAATTAAGAACGAGCTCATATTTATTGATCTCTATCTGATATAACTAAAGAATGCTAATGATACATTTTAGTTCAATAGGATTTTTTCCCCTCACATTAAAGTTCATTTTTTATTCAGCAATGTATTCGCTGTTGGAAATATTTGCTTATTGTCAGGATAAGTAAAATGTTATTGATGAAACCAAAATATCCAAAGGTAAAGTCAACTCTGAAGAATTGTCCACAATTTTTTTTTCTATCCACGCAGGTTCCAAATCGGGTTTTACTTGAATGTCCTTTTAGTTTTGGTAACAAAAAGAAGTCTGCTAGGTTTAAGGAAGCAGTTGTAAGGTGGAAAGAGCAAGGACAAGAAAAAACCTTTTTCTTTTTAATGTTCTTCAAACTTCATAATAGTGTTTCTGTGTACAGTGAGAACATCAATCAAGATTACCTCTTTGAAATTCCCCAAACCAGTTGTCTTGACCTCTCTGCCCCTCTCATCTTTGATGCCTTCCTTTAGCGTTTGATCTGGTTGCTTTATGCATGTTATGTTCGTATCCATAAACAAATCAGGGAAGACAGTCGTTTTCAGTTTGGTTGAAAATTTGATGTTGGTAAAGCGTCTTGAAGATAACCAAATAAGACAAGGAGAAGATAATAGAAAGGGCTAATAGCACCCTTCCTGTATAATATAAAATAAAGTACTTGAGACTTTTGAAAGGTCTGCATAGTTTAAATAAACTTATTTTGATTCAAGTTTATGTTTATGTCATTTTTGCACCTGCTAAGAGAACAAATGTTAGTATTCTCAAACTTAATAATTTGAAACCACCAGAAAAACATTGTTCATATAAAAGAAAATTAAATTTTGAACTGAAATCTATTTGAAACTAGTTCGGTATAAGTATTTAACTCATTTTAAATTCTAATAGTTCTAACAAAAAATAATACAAAGATGCTTAAATGGGCTAAAAAAAAAACACCAAAGACAATGTTTGTTTACTCTTTCGTGTCATACAAATAAGTTCATACTTTTTTTTAACTATCTCTCTCTCTCTCTCTCTCTCTCTATATATATATATATATATATATATATATATATATATATATATATATATATATATATATATATATATATATATGGGATTCCCTTCGTGTGAAGGAGTATTTGCACCCATTAAAGCAGTGACTACTCGAGGTATCTAACAATAACAAAGGTATATTTATTCTAAGTATAGTAGAAAAGAGTATGAAAGCGTCTACAAGCGTCTTTCCCCATTCACGTCTGGGGACCCGTCACCTCCACAAACAGCGAAGCGTCCTCTTTTCTCCAAAAAATCTCTGGTCTCAGAAAAGGGATTGGCCAGCTCGGAGTCCATTGCCCTCTCCGGCATCTCGGCATCTCAGCTCTGCCAGGACTCGGGTAGTGCGATTCTCGAGCCTGGGGAGGGAATTCGTCTCACATATACACAGTGGAATCTCGATCTATCATTTTAAAAGGGACCAACTGAACTGAACGATAAATGCGGGAAAACGATAGATGCGGGAACGTAAAGCAATATGATCGACGGTACTTGATGAAATAAACGACACATACGGGAAAACGATGATTGAATGATCAAATGAGATTCCACTGTATATATATATATATATATATATATATATATATATATATATATATATATATATGTGTGTGTGTGTGTGTGTAAGTAATAAGAAATCGCGTCCTTCTCTAAATTTACATTTACCGCGTATTCTAAATTATCTTTTTAATAAAGCCCGACCCCTTTTCCAAAATTGCAACCTAAAAGTAAAGTAAGTTATAATTTATCTTAGCCCTGCAGATCCTTAAGCAGGCATGTGAAATATCTGAAGTCAATAACATCCCCAGATATCTCTGGATTGAAGTTATGAGATTCCGAATGTCAGTGGAATGTCAAAATTCTTGATAAGCCCTCGAACCACTCTGTATTTATGCGTTCTATAGCGTCAAAACCGCACTTTACAAGAACTTTATGGCCGCTTATCCTGCTCCCAGATCAATAGGTCGCAGATCTAACAAGCGTGGTATCTAGCAATAAAGTAATCCCCGGGATAACCGAAGTGGACACGTAAGTTTCACAAGTGGACACGGGAACTCCACGAACCTAAAGACGCCCAATTAAATATTAAGTAGTTTTGGCCCTGTGGCGTCAATATCGCAAAACACCCATTTAATATTTGCCTGAACGGAAGACTTCTCCCTCTTCTCTTTGTTTCTAACTCTCGTGCTGTCGGATCGGCTGTCCACGGACGCCAGAAGTCCGTCGGTCACGACGGCTCTTGTCTTAACTTTGCAATTTAATCAACTCTCTGCGCCCCGTCAGCGCAATTCCAGTGGCCACTGCAGCCTTCACGATGCTTCATAATTAAATAAAGGTGATTTCATGGATATCATCTGTAATATGTGTTCCTCTTCTCTGACTCCATGTTTGTTTCTCCCTAAATTTCTTCAGTGCTTTCCTGGATCAACACTTTGTCCGACTGCATCACTCCCTCGTGCCGACTGCATCTCCCATAAGTTCTGCGCATCACCTCCCTTGTGTTAATTTTTCCGATTGTAAATATTATCACACACACACACACACAAATATATATATATATATATATATATATATATATATATATATATATATATATATATATATATATATATATATATATATGTGTGTGTGTGTGTGTGTGTGTGTGTGGTAACGTGCTAGCTTTCGATGCTGAGGGTGCTTGAATCGAATTCCGGCACGCGCCGTTAAATACCTCCGTGTCTAGGCCAGATATGGGCACTTAAGTCCGTAGACCGGAAGATCCCCATATGAAGGTCAGTGAGGGGGGGAGAGGGTATGAGCACCCCAGATGGCGCCCCTCGGGGAGGGGGGTGTTGCTCGGTAAAATTGAGGTGGCTACTAGCTAAGATGGACTCCGACCCTTGTGGTGCTATTTAAAACCGGACACGCACACTTGACCCGTAGCCTACATGGACCTGGTCTGGAACTTCCAGAAAGAGGGCATAAGAAACAACAACAAATATATATATATATATATACACTGAAGTGCCACTGAATTAGGGATAGCAAAGCCTATGTAAATTTTGTAGCGCTGCTCATTATGTATGCGCAAGTGAGGGCGTTGTGGTAACTGCATATATAGCGCGTACTGTGGTTGTTCTGAATTAGTTGTTGGAATTGCCAGTATGGGTAAACTGCCTGATTTAGACGCCTTCGATCGCGGACAAATCGTAGGTGCGCGACGCTTGGACCATTCAATTTCCGAAATCGTCAGACAGCTAGGATTTTCAAGGTCGACAGTGTCAAGAGTATACCAAGAATACATGGATGGTGGAAAAAAAACTAGCGATCGGGCAAACTGCAAACGACAATTAGATTTGACAATGCGTGGTGAGAGACGGCTCAGGCGTATTGTACGTAGCCAGCGAAGCCAAACATTTGCTCAAATTACCACCCAGTTTAATGACGGTGCCAGTCGTACAGTCAGTAAACGGACTGCGCAACGCTCGCTTCACCGTATGCGTTTCGGGAGCCGTCGACCTACGAGAGTACCATTGCTCTATACTCGCCATCGGGCTGCACGTCTTGCCTGGGCAAGAGAGCACAGAGACTGGAGTGTAGAGGACTGGAAACGAGTAGCATGGAGTGATGAGTCTCGATTCCGACTACTTAACGCCGACGGGAGGCTGAGAATATGGCGTCAGGCTCATGAAGCCATGGATCCTGCATGCCTGGCTGGAACTGTACAAGGGCATAGTGGCTCAATCATGGTCTGGGGTGTTTTTTCGTGGCACAGTTTGGGATCTTTGGTGCGTGTACCAACCTCCCTCAAGGCAATTTGGTACGTAGAGTTGCTGGGTGATCATCTCCGTCCGTTTATACTGTTCTGTTATCCACACGGTAATAGAGTTTTCCAGCAAGACAACTGTACCTCTCACAAGTCCCGGTTGGCTACTGGCTGGTTGGATGAGCATTCCTCTGACTTCTCTGTCATGAATTGGCCACCTAGAAGCCCAGACTTAAATCCCATTGAGCATCTTTGGGATGTTTTGGAACAAGGCGTGACAGGCCATCACACAACACCAAAGAACTTTACTGAATTATGGACACCTTTAGCCAATATTTGGCAAGCCATTCCCGTGGAACGTTTCCAGAAACTTGTTGAATCTATGCCTCGTCGTGTGGCAGCCGTTATCAAGGCCAGATTAGGCCCAACATTTTACTATTTAGGTATCCCTAATTCAGTGGCACTTCAGTGTATATATATATATAAATATTGTGAGAGAAGGAGAAATGTATTGGTTTTAAAAACTGTAAGTTTCTGTCCGATAATAAATTTTATATTTAGGATAAAAATTAACTAAAAATGCAATTTTTAGAGGATTGGTAGTTACTCTGATCAATTTTATAGAATCAATTATCTGATATATAAATTTTGCTTTGATTCTATGATGCCTAAGAGGGAAACCAGATTTGATTTATATCAACATGTCATTTAAGCATTAATATAATTTTAAACAGACGTTTAGTTTATAATTTTATTAGGGTTGAGTTTGGAACCTGAGTATTTTGACTTTGAAGGCAACAACACTTTTTCAGCCTTATTCCTTAAATTTGCTAAAAGTGTTTCATGTGCATTTGGGAAAAATTAGTACTATTAAAATCAAGTAATGGTGTGAATAAACGTTTTATAGATGAGATATTTTTAAGAGCCCTATGTCACAAATAAATATATCTCCCTTTTTTCTGATATCCCATATTTTTATTGGTAAGATCTGGTTCTTTCACCTTGATTATATAATAAAAGGGAACATTAAAACTATTCTTGAGTCAATTTGAATTAATTTCATTGCAAAATAAATTGGAGGATAAAGGGCTGTGAAAAATACAAAATTTTTCCATTCAGAAAATTTCAAAATATCTTCTAGCGACACTTTTGGAATTACAGCCCCATTTTCCTTAATCTAATTCAATGACATACAGCTAAGCACGCTGTTGGAGCATTTTAAGATCTTCCTACATACTCATTTTACATGTCCATAATCCACTCATGTAATTAAGTTTTCAAACAGATGATGCTTTCAAAGGGAAGTAATTTCTATTGAAATGCAACTCACACTTGTACATCAAACCTTGGAAAGTGTTTAGAGCGAAAATATTCTACCCGATAAGGCCCACTTATTCATGGCATTCCCATTGTACCTCAAACGAAAACATTATTGCTGTAACCTGTTTCATGACACTTGAAAAGAGGTTCGAGAAGTTGAACTTGCTCAGTCATACCGATGAAAAAAGTAAAGAAAATATGTGATGGACCTGATCCGAGAAATAGAAATACGTCATTCGTCACGTCTGTTTTAAACTCAAATGGCGAATGTTTCACATCAATTTTGATGTACATTTTTACCTCAGGATGTCTACGATGTACTAATCATCATTTCTTTTTAAATTGTTTAGTAATTTTAAATGTATATAGATTGTATATGTATGTCATTACTGCGGCCGCGCGAACATTGGAATATCAGTTCGTATATCCAAACTGCTTTGCCTAGTCTAATAATTTTTCTCTGAAAAAAAAAGATAATTTAGAGCTTCAATTTTTAAATTTAAACCAGGCTACAAGTATGTAGCAAAATACAATTATGAATTTTATTACTATTTTATACAAATTTTAGGTATTTTGCATCTTTCAGCTCGTTTTTCAAAATCTCACGTAAGATAAACCTCTGACGTATAGAGATCATTTGCAAAATTAACTATACGCAATGAAAGTTACACAACTTGAAATTATTTTTGTGAAATTATCATTTCGTCTAATATTTACATCAGTTACAACCCATTATTACGAGTCGGCAATAGGAATGTTTGTACACCAACCGAGAGAGAAAACGGATGGCCCAATGTTGCATGAGTAATACCGTTTAACCTTTGTTTTAAACAGGTATGTAAATATACGTAACTCGCAAGTGATTAGGAAATATTTCTCACCTACGCTATCTCTTAATGATTTATAACAGCCTGTAAAAAATGAAATTCAAAATGAGTTTTTTTTTCCCACCTCAGATAGGAGAATACCATCCTGGGTTCCATTCCTAGTTGGGGCAGAAAATTTGTTACAGTGGCACCCGTTCGTTGATAAGATTGATATGTGACCTGAGGGAAAATATATGAAAAATGTTCCTGGTAGAAAAAATTCAGCATCGTCAAAAAGAGAAACACGTAATTCTAATAGCCTGCGTCGGTGGCTTAAAGAAAAAAAAATGGGAGGAATTGCCTTTTCTATGAAACTTCCTCACATTAGCTGAGAGAGCTTCGAGAACAGAAAACCCGGTTTTCATACTCTACCCTGGTAGACGATCACTAGCATTTCAGTTACATATTTATTTCTGTACTCTAGAAAACATCTGAGAAAAAGGCACAGAACTTTTTCACCAAAGAAGGAATGCATTGTTCCCGTCTTCATAGCAGATTTAAAGCTTTTATGTAAGGTTAGAATAGAACTGCAAATGCATCACATGCATAATTTCTAGCGATTTTACGATCGTAAGGAGTTAAATACCTTAGAATTACATTGAATTCCTAAGATTTACTTGCATGTGAAACTTTTTAAGTGTATATCAGGGATTTATTAGCACTGGTATTAAAGTATGAACAGTCAATATGTTAAAAAAAATTGATTGACCCAACAGTCAAAAAGAAAAATCACCGAATTTTTTATTTTTGATCATGAAAGGCACCTTCAGGGGATATACTTCGAAGGAGTGTATCCCCTGAAGGTGCCTTTCATCCCCTGAAGATTACCTATATACGTCGTATGCATGTGTTATGTTGGAAAAATTCCAGAAAACGGACTAAACTTATTTCCCCTAAGCCAAAAATTTTAAGACCGAGAGAATTAAGTAAAATATTCCCAATCATTTCGAAGTACGTAATTTAAAAAATAATTTAAGCTTAAGTTCATGCACTTGTTTTAACGCTATTAAACGGAAACCCTTTCCTTTACATCCTTTCCTTTGTTTCAGATACAACTTCATAACGCTGACAATTCGAGGAAAGATTTCCAGTTCTTTAGCGATGTGTTTCTGCTTTAGACTCCTCTTAAAATAATAAATCAGAGAGCTTCTTGATTTTAGGTTACAATATTTTGTCCTAACAATTTCGTTATTAATAAGTTTAACTAAGACCTCATCTTGTGTGTTCAGATTATATTTACTTAGTTAAAGAACATATATAATAGACGTTTAATAATTCTACCTGGACAGACTAATAAAAAAGTTAAACTTACGACACGCAATACGTAGGTTTTCCCAATGCTTTTTGATCTGAAAATTGATTGTTTGGCACATGCTTTACGTTTTGAGATATCAATTAAACACGTCAGAGGCGAATGTTAATTAAATTTTTAAAAACATTTCGTATGACATATTTATAAGTTTCAAAAAGAAGAGAACAAGAAAACATTTTAGTTTACTTCCTTCTACTTCATAAATGAAGAACGTTTCATCCACGCGATATTCGGTCTTGGCCTACTTTAAGGTATCATGCTGTTTCACGTATCTCTTCAGAAATACCAGCTATTTCTGCATAGCTACTATCAGAATCAACAAATTACAACACATTATTTCTAAAAACAAATGAATACAACATAGATCTGTTTTATCAAATTTAATTCTTTTAACATCAAATATATTTTTATGCAATCTTCATGTTAAAAGGGCGCGCATTTAAAGTAGTAACCAACAATTTCAACAATCAGTTTGTCCTTTTGTTTTTGACCCCTTCGGGCTTCTCTTTGACAGTTCTTATCGACAGCAGTAGGTTTTGGATTTTTAATTTTCAAAGAACATCAGTTTGTATCTTTATCTTTTAGCAGAATAGTTCGTCCTTAATTTCATACCAATTTTAGCTGTAAATGACCTAAACTGAACCTGAGATGGATGATCATACTAGATTGATTTGACTTACTTTATATCCTACACTACTGCATTTACTTAAGCAGATTCATAAGAAGTGAAAGTGATGATAGTAAGAAAAGTCCAGTAAATTGAACATTGTTCAAATCATAAACTAAACCTATCTTCAAAAAAATTCTTAATCATTACATCAAATATTTTTTCATTTTATCGTCATTGACATTGATTTGTTCTCATAGAAGAGAACAGGATATGAACAAGGAAGGAAGACTTGTAGAAGTAGTGAAAAACCGTTGATTTTCGCATTAATTCGTGTAGAGATAAAACCAATTGAGGAAACTTATCCGACAATTTTCTAGGGTATTCAAAAGTCGTTTCCTCGTCGTTTCGATATATAGCGTAGACTTCAGTCTTGTGGAGAACTTATAGTGGAATCTACAATGGGGAATGGCGTTCAATTTCTGTATACTTCTAGTTAAGGTCAGTTTAGGTTTTTACTGAACTATTTACAGTAGGCTTACGTAAGAGAAGGCAAAAACTTTCTTGCCATTTTGACGGAAATATTCTGCACCACTGCGCGGATAGACAACCGATTCAATAACCAGCAGATAGGACCGGCTATTCTGAGAGTACTTTATTTTTATGCATTTCTGTCACCACCGCTCGTAGAATCTATACAAACTTCCGGCATGTCTTATTCATGTTATTAAATTTGTAGTCATAATTGTTTCTGAGTCACACTTGCCGAAATGGTCATCAGTTGTTGCCAGCATGATAAGCTTAGTCACCGCAGTAAAAATATAGATAAGGATGGAAATAGAATAGCTTTTCACACTTTTGCAACAGAATGGGAAAAAAATCAGCTGTCAACGCAAAAAACATTTGAAGTTAATTAATTATACCTTCATTTGCATCCCATTTAAGTGTGTAGCCCATTATCAACACATTCTATCACACAAATGTCAGATATTTGATTAATAATCAATTAATTTTCGAGTACTTAGATACATTTGAATTATTAGAAGCAGGAAATTCGTGTTTAGAAATATTTATATTTCCTTTATCAGTAATATCTTACTATAAAGAAATATTTAAAATTACTGTACATTTAAATTGGTTGCATTATCATTGACAATAGAATTAAATATTGAAAAGAATGCATTTTTATCTCATTTACGTAATTTTTTACTTCCGACATATGATTGTCTTTATTTTGTCCAACTATCAATCAATTCAAATTGGACTAAACATCAATGTTGGTTAAAGAGATTTTTTTCGAATGATTTGAGATATTGATCTCACATTGTCTTAAAGAGTAAAGAAATTGTTAATTTTATTTTCTGTGTTTGATATCGGCAATTCAATCCTAACGGATAATTTCAATACTATCTTACGATCGTTAAGTAAAAATTTTAAAGAATATCACTCTAGCAGTTTTTTTCATCAATATCAAGTTAGAGCTCCAAATAAATTGTGTACACAATTCATAGCCTTCATTATTTTGTGTTAACAGATTAAAAAATCCTTTTGGTCCTAAACCGCCATAATTTGCAACAGAATTTTACAGTTTTATACGTATATTTATGAATGGAAAACAGTGATCAGGTAAGCAAAATGAAGTAACTTGAATGAAAGTATTTCTGCTTATATGCTGTCTTCATTAAAGCGATGATCAGGCCGTTCTACAGCCTAAGCAAACACATGATACTTTCATGTGCTGCGAAGAATGAATTCGCTGAATTCTTGTTTTCTCGTATCTAGTTAGCACAGAGGATCAGACATTTCCGCTGTGAATCGGTTCAAACACATCGGCCGTTTTCCGCCGAATGAACGTACCTTTCTTATCAAAGTAAGCCTAGATTTATATCATGATTCTATTTAATAAAAGCCCGGATCAGCGTATTAGCTAAACAATGAGCAGTATATAAACGTTTTTTAGGCTATATACATACCTGTATATTTATATCTACACACAGATACATACATACATACATACATATATGTATATATATATATATATATATATATATATATATATATATATATATATATATATATATATATATATATATATATATATAAATATATATATATATATATATATATATATATATATATATATATATATATATATATATATATATATATATATATATATATATATATATATATATATATATATACATATGCAAATATTGGCCATCCCAAATGCAACACCAAGAAGGACTAATCATACCAAAGTGAAATTTATTCCAGTGATTACAGATAGTTTCGATGATAATTGATTGGAAATTCAGCCTTCTTTGAAGTGAGGAAGACGAGAAAATCAAGGATGAGTATTGCCCCCACGTCTGCCAATAACCTCTGCGACGCGCCGCGGCATTAACTAAAAGAGGCTTTGCATGTAGTGTTGGGGAATGGCAGCCTATGCAGTCTCCACACGTAGCCAAAGTTCATCTGTTGTAATCGCGAGTACGGCGTGCCAGGCTAGGAAAGTCCAATCATTGACCAGACATGTTCGATGGGCGATAGATTGGGAGAACAGGCAGGCCAGGGTAACAATGCCTTCTAGTGGTCTGAGAGGAAATCTTTGTAGAGTAAAACTATATGGAATAAGAAAATGTTTGATGTTCATTCAGTGCTTTGTTGAGCATGTCACAAATGCGTGAAAGCTATAAATCAGCATATATTTATAAATTTAAAAGACTAATTAATTCATATGTTGTCAAAGGTTATTCTATGGCATTAAGAAAGACTTCTTTTCAGGAAAACTAGGATGATTTCCGTAAAGTTAAATTGAAAAGAAACAGGGGATTCCTAGAAATTCTCTTTCAAACTCTTTTTTTTTTACACGTTCGAAAGAGAAACTCTTTAATGCAGGAAAACATTTTGTGCTTATTATCTTTTCTGTTACACCTCGCACGGAAATATCTTTTGGCACGTTACGCATTTTTAAATTTAAAGTTTTACTGTGCACTCTAATTATATATATATAAACATATATATATATATATATATATATATATATATATATATATATATATATACACTGAAGTGACACTGAATTAGGGATAGCAAAGCCTATGCAAATTTTGTAGCGCTGCGCATCATGTATACGCAAGTGAGGGCGCTGTGGTAACTGCATATATAGCGCGTAGTTGTTCCTAGAAGCCCAGACTTAAATCCCATTGAGCATCTTTGGGATGTTTTGGAACAAGGCGTGAAAGGCCATCACACAGCACCAAAGAACCTTACTGAATTATGGACAGCTTTAGCCAATATTTGGCAAGCCATTCCCGTGGAACGTTTCCAGAAACTTGTTGAATCTATGCGTCGTGTGGCAGCCGTTATCAAGGCCAGATTAGGCCCAACTTTTTACTAGGTAGGTATCCCTAATTCAGTGGCACTTCAATGTATATATATATATATATATATATATATATATATATATATATATATATATATATATATATATATATATATATATATATATATATATATATATATATATACACACAGGGTGATTTTTTTAAAACTGCCACTACTCGGAGACATCTGTAGCGCGATCTATCCGCCGAAATTCCACCAAACTTGATAGAGGGATTAAGGACGACATGGGAAAGAAGTTCCGTGAAAACAAAAGTTCAAAAATCGCCGATTGGGGATGATATGGCGCAGTGGTTGTCGGCGCACTGGAGAATTTGCATAAAACGCAAGTAAAACATCCAAATGCAAATTCATGACTACGTAGTCTACAGCAGCGCCACTATTTCGGGTTATAAAGATGAGGGGAATACTTGAAGGCGCATTCCGAGTATCTGCTGTGTTCAAGATGCGTCTTACTTTACCTCAACACGCGTTACTGGTGAAGCTGTTTTATCTTCACCGATCGAACGCATCGGTTACTTTCCGCGAGTTTAGAACCAGTAACGACTTACGTAAAGGCCCCATTCCAATGAATGCATTGAAAGGCATTATTAAGAAATTTGAAGAAACAGGAACCCTAGCTCTCCGAACTGGTAGCGGGAGGAAACCGGTGTCAGAACAGGCAGTAACCGAAGTTGCGACTGCAATCGTCGAAGGCGCACAGGGGATCGTTGCTGGTAGTAGAGTGCCAACTGGATATGAATCCTTCGACTGTTCGGAAGATCTTGCGGAAAGTTCTCAAGTTCTATCCATATAAGTTAAGCCGCCTGCAAGAATTAAAACACGGCGATCATGATAAACGGTTGACATTTCAGGCCAAGATGGAGGTCGACGATGCTTGGCCGTGGAGAATTCTGTGGAGTGATGAGGCCAATTTTTACCTAAATGGTACTGTTAATACCCAAAATTGTCGCATTTGGGCATCTGAACATCCCCATGCAGTTCAGAAAATTCCAATGCATTCACCAAAACTCACCGTTTGGTGTGGTTTCACGGCAGACTTTAATCATCGAAGCATTCTTTTTCGAGAACATTACTCGAGCAGGAACACAAACCTGTATGTTACTACGCAAAGGTATCACCATATGCTGACTATTTTTTTGTCATTCCAAAACTTCAACAAAAGCAATGCCTTGATCACACAATCTTCATGCATGATGGAGCGCCACCACATATTGGACTATCGGTGCGGAATCTGTTGCGCCATCGCTTTACAGAAGAAAGGATCATCAGTCGCTTTTTCCCACTTGCATGGTCGCCTCGCTCCCCGCACCTAACCCCATGTGACTTCTTTTTGTGGGGTTATTTAAAGTCTAAAGTGTATCTTGGTGGAGTCTCGAACTCGACAGCCCTAAAGGACAAAATATCCCAGTGGGTGATGAACATTCCTGGTGACATGTTACACTAGACCGACACGTAGTGTTCCGGATGCAATGTGTCGTCCACCAGGACGGTGGTCACATTGAAGAAGGGAGAAGTGAATTTGCTAAATAAAGCGGTGTTGCAGTGAAATTTCTTTGTTATTCATTTGTCTGCTTATAACAGCTTTTTCGGTGTTCACCCCTTATCTTTATAGTCCGAAATACTGGAGCTGCTGTCGACTACGTAGTCGTGAATTTGTATTTTGATGTTTTACTTGCGTTTTATGCAAATTCTCGAGTGCGCCGACAACAACAGCGCCACATCTTCCCCTATCGGCGACTTTTGGAACTTTTTCCTGTGTCGTCATTAGTCCCTAGATCAACTTTGGTGGAATTCCGGACGATAGATCGCTCTACAGATGGCTCTGAGTAGTGTCAGTTAAAAAAATCACTCTGTATATACATGTGTGTGTGTGTGACAGAGAGAGGGGGAGTGTATACAGTCTTTGCCAATTATTTAAAGTATCATGATTTGTTATATAATCATTCTTCCGGTCTGTTTTAAATGAGGATTTTCTAGAAATCGTTTCATCATGGGATAATCAAGTGTTAATATGAAAAGATATTTGGTACAGCTACGCTAACAGACTTTTCTAATTTTTCTAATTTGCCTCCATTATCTAAATTGCATTTTTATCTTCAGTAATTTCCCATTTTATTGCATTGCTCATGGCTGCACTGAATCTCCAACTTTGGAAGCAAATATTTTGCACTTTCTTTCGGTTTAAAAGCAATTTGGTTAACTATGTTCTTTTTCTAAAATTGTTGATATATTTTATCCCTTTATTTAACACATTCACATATGGGGAGAATCCATAGTTATAGGTACATTAGTTTATCTACATGTAATTATACATGATCCACGTATATCAGATCGTATATCCGAGCGATCTTAAAGCTTTTAGAAGGAAAAGTAATTTAAATTTGCATTGTATTGAGGCTCTGTCAAATGATGCACTTTGTGAGGAAAGTTAATCAGATAAAGATTTCCTTCCGTTCATCCACCCCAGCCGGTTTACAAATATTTATATTCGGTACCAGAGTATGAGTGGAACTCTGGCCCACCAATGGAAATTCATATAAACTTGTCTTTACTTATAGTTTTATAAGATTTAAAGGTTTAGTGGGCTAATCACTGCTTTACTACTTTATTCAAGCTGCACTATGCAGTTTTTTAGTTCAACTGTCCCCTTACATATGATAATAAAATATTAAGTAACCTAGGAGCTGCCATAATAAATTAAAAATCGGTAGCTTACTACAAATTTATTAGAAACATCCAAGGTCATTTGGAGCTGTAAATTGGTCTACATACTAGAGCTCTAGCCGTCAGTACTAGATTCTGTGGGTTTGAGTTTCGCAATTGATGTAGGTGATTATTGTCTTTCGGTGTCATAATAACCTATCTGTTTGGATCTCGGGATACATAGAATGTCTGAAACGCTCCTGAAACTAACTAGCTAACTGACCAAGTTCCCTCCAGATGCATTAATAATTAATCACGTAGAAGGGTAAATACATTTCTTGCAAACTACAGCTCAGTATTAAATTGCTCGATATTGTCACGGAGATGTATGATAAATTTGCGAAAATTTTGCAGTATCGAAATGGCTTTATTGTGATGCTTATTTCTAATCAAGAATAACGTTAACTGGTAGGTATTGGGAGGGTATTCATCATTCAATTACATCAGTTTCGCATGCCCTGATTAAGGTGCTTGATGTTGATATTTTTGTATTTTACTTATATACCCTGCTTTAACACTTTTCCCTCTGGGAAAAACTCCTATTATAACATTAGGATCTGTTTGAGGAAACCTTTTGACTTTTAAACTAGCAAAAATTTTTCGGGAGAGAAAAATCTGTTATTTCTCTTCCACAATATATCCTTCGATCACGGTACCTCCATTGATAGAAGCAGAAGGATAATACCACTCTCTTCAGATTACCTACAGTGAATAATGAACCGAACAAATGGCTGAGAACCAGCTTGCTGGGAATAATTTATCTCATTGACAAGGTTACAAGACAACGAATATTTAATGAAAGAAATCCTTTTCAATGAAATATCTCAGGACTCCCGCAAAGGAATTGCAAATTGAAAAGATAAACAGCCGCAGAAAATTATCTAAAAAAATTTTAAGGCCCTGTAAGATTTCTCATGTATTTATCAATTCATTGTCCGTTGTGTAAGCATGTGTACATTCCTTTACACCAGAGGTCCCCAAACTTGTTTGTCCCGTAGACCCTGTCCGATTTCTTTTTGTTTTGGGTAGACCCCCTACTATCCTAATACTGATTTTTTACAAATTCATCAACTTTAAAAGTGTTTTTGAATATTTTTATATTATTGAATATTTTTATATTATAATATTATTTATAATATAAAAAAAATTTATAAATAATTTTTATATTATAATATTATTATGACAATATTTTTTATATTATTTTCAGAATCGTGAAAAACTGACAGGATTTGAATTTTTTTGGTTTAAACCAGAGATAATATTTAAAAACAAACAAGTTCAACTAATTGTATTTAATATGTAAAAAAAGAATATGACATCAACAAAATTTGCTGTTATTTTGTGTCAAAACTAAAAGGAAACACCTGTATATTCGATGCATCAGAATTTTAAAATTTCTGTAGTATAAAAGCAAATATTTAAAAATTTCTATAACCATCAGCCAGCTCTGGGACTGAGAAAACACCTTGTTTGCTAAATAATTTGGGGGGTGGGATTTATACCTCCAACTATTTCTTCCCATTTATACAAAAGGGCATCTTTATTAACAGGCCGCTTCCAGTTATTTAACTACTTCGTCATGACACTCACAAACGCTCCATCCTCATTGAAGCTTTCAATGACACCTGGGTAGTATTCATTTTTGTACATTACAACTACAAATGAATCAGTCTGTTTGTTGATAGGTTTAAGCTGGAATTTTGAATGTGTCAGTTCAATCTGTGTAGATGGATTCATCTCTTCTATCATCTTTGCACCCCTTTTGAGTTGGTGCAAAGTAGCCCCCTATCTGCTCTAAAACTAACTTCAAAAATACACTGCTGGCCACCCAAATTGCAACACCAAGAAAGACAAGAGATATCACAACAAAATTTATTTTGTAGATAACATGTTGACCAAGTATCAAATGATTAAATTTATAGACTTCTATGAAGTGTGGTTCCTGCCAAAATCAGTAGCCAGAGTAGCCGCCATTGTTGGAGATCACCGCTGCCACACGCCTCGGCATTGATTCAAAGAGACTTTGGATGAGTTCTTGGGGTACAGCAGACCAAGCAGCTTCCACACGTTGCCAAATTTGATCTGTTGTGGCAGCTGGGGATGGAATCTGGGTCAATCGTAGAGCAAACATGGACCACCTGTTTTCTATCGGCGAAAGATCCGGAGAGCGAGGCGGCCAGGGAAGCAATTTAATCTGGCGATTGACGAAGAACAGTTGGACAATGCGTGCCACGTGTGGTCGCGCATTATCCTGTTGAAATATGGCTGTGGGCAAGCCCTGAAGGTAAGGAAGGACAACTGGCTCCAACACCTCGGAGATGTAGCGCTGGCTGTTTAAAGTACCGGCAATGAGTACTAGAGGTTTGCGAGAGTGATATCCAATACCGCCCCATACCATAATACCCGGTGCAGGACCAGTGTGGCGGTGCATAACGCAGCTGTTCAGGATCCTCTCTTTACGGTGTCTCCAGACTCGAATGCGACCATCGTGGTGTTGCAGACAGAAGCGTGACTCGTCAGTAAAGACAATTTGATTCCATTCTGCCGTCCACATTCTTCTGTCATCGCACCATTGGCAGCGGAGACGTCTGTGGTTCTGCGTCAAGGGTAGACAAAGCAATGGACGTCTTGCGGACAGACCACTCTGCTGTAAACGGCGTCGAATGGTACGCGCACTGGATGATGCGTTACAGACTGCATGTGCTGTGCTATGGTTCGTGATGTGACTGAGCGATCCGTCACTGCCATGCGCACAATTTGCCTGTCATCACGTGAAGTGGTGTGCTGAGGTGGATGCGATCGACCACGCCGGTCCGTCGTACCCTTCTGCATCCAACGATCACATATCCGCATTACAGTTGTTTGGTTTCGTCCAACACGACTACCGATTTCCCTGAAAGATAATCCACAATTTCGGTAGGCCACTATCCTTCCTCTGTCGAACTCGGATACTTGATCAAAAGATGATCGCTGTTTTCGACGAGGCATAATTGATCGTTTTTTTGAAAAACCACAAGAAAAGCACAATTGCCGAACTTGAAATCGTCGAAATCTCCAAGCCTTAAATAGCGCTTTGAAGTGGCGCCACAGGCGCGCGTGATGTGCGTCTGCGCTGAAATTCTAATCATTTGCATATCTAACCTTCGCTAATGCATGTTGTAAATTTCATGTTTTTTGCATGTTTCCTTCAGGGAGTTGCATTTACAGTGGCCAGCAGTGTAGTATCGATCATAAATGGATAAATATTCAGTTTAGCAAGATTTAAACATTATGATTTCAAAGACAATTAGTTTCTGTATAAATAGACAACACTGACCTTCAACTAAAATTGTTTCCTTGGAGCAAAATACAACTTTTTCAGATGAAGATTTTAACTAAAAATAGTACCAGCACAGACACACTTGGCAAACACTACCCAAAATGGCTGCTAAAATAGTAATTATCATTCATGTTATGAGAGGTGGTGCTATCTATCAGATAACAGTGAAAATATTGTTAAATATACATTAGTTTATCTGCTAGATGGGATGAAATCTTTTTTCAACAATGGTGCAAAGTTACCCATCTAGGAGCAAAGTAGCCCCGGTTTACGGTATATATATATATATATATATATATACACTGCTCCAAAAAATTTGGGGAGCAAGCAAAGAAGATAAGAAAACCGTGCGAGACAGCCACGTATTGGCATAAAATGGATAGTACACACATATCAATGCGCAATACAGAAAAAAAGACATAAAAAATTGTAATTAAGCTTTAATTCTTTGAAAATATGGAAAAAAACATGAAAAGATGATTTAGGGCAACAATTTGGTTACATGTAAACGATAAAAAAAGTATTGTTTAGAAATGATGCAAGATTTTTAATATGGCGTGTGGTCTCCTCGAACAGCTAAGACTGCTGCACGCCTGTTTTCCATGTATGCGATGATGTTATCGATAAGACTTTGGGGAATACTGTTCCACTCCTCAAGAAGTGCAATCTCCAAGTCTCGGAGAGTAAAAGGAGGCCTTGGTCTCGCAGCAATGCGTCGTCCGAGCATGTTCCAAACATGCTCGATTGGATTCAAGTCAGAAGAGCATGCTGGCCATTCCATACGCTTTATTGTTTCAGCTTCAAGCATGTTTTCCACAAGACGAGCTGTATGCGGTCTGGCATTATCATGCTGGAAAACAAAGGAATCTCCAATTGCTGCAGCGTAAGGTATGACATGAGGTCTCAGTATCTCGTCTGCATACCTTCGGGCCGTTAAAGTACCATTCCGAATGATATGCAGGTCCGTACGTCCACCTATGCTGACTCCACCCCATACCATAAAACCAGCTCGTCTGTATTGTGACCTTTCACGAACGAATGTGGGGTTATTTCGAGTGCCCCTTTCTATACCAAAACACGTCGGGTGTCACACTCCAGACAGAATCGGGACTCGTTATAAACAGTACTTGGCTCCAATCATGTTGTTCCCAATCTCGATGTTCAGCAGCTCAACTTCTTCAGGCCGCACGGTGGCGTGAGATCAACGGAATACAGACCATTGGCCTACGTGCATAGAGACCTCCCTGATGAAGCCTATTACGTACTGTTTGGCTGGACACCCTTCGTCCTGTTGCCAAGAGCAACTGTCTTTGCAGCTGAGTAGCATTTTCTGTTCTGTTTCGACGAGCTGTTAACAATATATACCGGTCATCAGTTGCTGTAGTGTTCGCGTGGCCGATCTTGCCCTGGTCGACGTCTAACATTCCCTGTTTCTTGGAATCGATTCCACAGCCTTGCAACAACACATTTGGCGACTCCAACAGCGTCCGCGACACTACGTTGTGTTTGCCCGGATTCAAGTCTGCCTATAATTCGCCATGCCATAGATTCCGGTAAATTACGTTGTTGAGACATCTTGAAGTCACCTTTTCTCAAAAAGAATAACTGATCAATCGAATTTCACACTTAATGCAGTGAAACAGACGTTTCTGCAACATCCCGATTTCCACCCTTATGTTCTTTTTCTGGTTTTTGACGTCATGAACTTTGATTTGCATATGAAGTTTTCTTCTGTTTGCTGCAAGGCTTTAAATTATGGATGACTTATTTTATGTTACTTATCGGTGTAAGTATTTGCGTAATTTTGTTAAAACCATGTGCTCCCCTAATTGTTTTGAGCAGTGTATATGCGTGTGTTTTAGTTAAGTTTTATAGTTATACATTCATTAATTAAAACGACACAAAATGCAAATCTAGTAACATTTTTACATAGAATAAATACACAGCAAAATCAATACTTTTAATGGGAGGGATGAGCCTGATGCTTTTATAGCAAAATTTCAATATTCGGCTTAAATTTAGTCAGGTTTAACCTTAAATCTCCTCGGCAAGTGATTTCAAATCTGTTTATTTCTTTCTTTTCTTTTTTTTTGTGGGGTTGTATGGAGATTGACAACCGTGCTGAAACTCCTTTCCACGAGGTATGAAAATGGAAAAGCTATCAAAAACTTTCTCGCGATAGTTCATATGCAGGATATGTAACAGGTATGTCTCTTTGAAGCAAGAATTGTTGATATCCCTTTCTAAACTGCACCTTAAGTTCTTCGTTGGTGATTATACCGATGAGTTCTTCTTGTAGCATGGCATCCGTTTCTTCAATGTCACCGTATGGATTGATAATCCACTGTGGTATTTCCACAATCAATACATCTTCAAACCTAATTTCAAAGTTTGTGTGAAGGACATTTAAATGTTGAACGTAGGCTGAAAGGTCATCATTATGGCAGTTTGTCTGTGCCAAATTGGAAAACTGGCAAGTTCAATATAACGACCACCTGCTGGCCCTCGCTGTAATAGTTCCAGTTCAAAAGTCCATGATGTCGCAACACAAATTACACGTACTGCGGCCGAAAAGTAAATAGATTTCTTACACAATTTTATGAAATATACATACAATTAGGAAATGTATCTATCTATTATAAGAAAGTACTCATATAACGTAAATACCTCCATAGGTACTATCTGTATTAGGCGGATTATTACATTTACGAGAAGCCAAACTTTTGGTGGCGGCCTGTCTAACTCGTGGACCCCCATTTATATCTCATGTACCCCCAATTTTCTTTTTCACTGGCATGGACCCCTTTCAGATCTATATCGACCCCTGGGGGTCGATATAGACCACTTTGGGAATGACTGCTTTACACCATTGTGTGACCATTTTAAATAAGGGGAAATCATAGATGATTTATTGCCTGCAAATTATCTTTTAATTATTAGTACCTATAATCTGCCAAATACAAAAAGTAATTGTTTAAATTTGAAAAATCCTGATATCATTATTGCTGGTAAACGCAAAATATGATAGAATTACCATTTTATGTTTCATTTTTTTGTTGGAGAAGCTAATATCTATTCTCAACAACAATAATTTATTAATCTATCTTTTATGTTTAAAGTCAACTTTTCATTTTGCAATTTACTTTATTATATTATACTGGTCATTCAAGCATATTGCCGAACTATTTTTGGTTTCAATTTTGTATTTTTCTCGACATGTTTTTTTTTTTTTTTTGGAATATAATGGAGTCATTAAGAAAGAAAAATATTACGAAAGATTAACACAATACTAACATTTCAATAGCAATAGGAAAAATACAAAGTTTCCAATTTATGAAAAATCTGCAAACACATTCATTATCAGATGTAAAGCAATTGTTAATAATAGAAAATATTGCGAAATATTAACTCGAAAATAACATTTCAATGGCAGTTTAAATGCAAAATTTTTTCTTTGATGCAATGTTGGTGAACACCTTTAATTACAATGTCTTTGCATGCAGATTCTCGTTTGTAAGTAGAGCGAAAAATAAAGGAAATCGACTTTGGATGTTGCGAATACCACAAATTGCTCTATCTTAATTGATAAATATTGATACACATTTTCTCTAGATTCCGTAATAATATTCACTTACTTCTGATGAAAAGGAGAGGTTTATTTAAAGTTTGTTCATTGGAATTTCCAGGTCAGGGACTTAAAGGAAGGAGAAGCTTTGAATAACGTGATAATTTTTCTCTGCAGTACTTGATCATCTAATTGTGAACTCTTGAGGATTATGTATATGCTGATATGTTTCCATAACACTAACTGCTACTTCCGGTTATTTCTATGAAAATTATGTTCAAAATTCTTGACTAAAATTCCTGCTTCATTACTGATGCCCTTACTAAGGGGAGTATATTTTTAAGATGATGATTATATCAAACCAAGACGAAATTTTTGGAAGTATGAATACGATGCCAGATAAGCTGAAATAATCTATCTTAAAATTTCAGCAACTAATATTTTGATGAATGTATAATTTTTTGCAACTCGGGAATCTATCCCCAAACTCTTAAATGTGATATTTTTGTTATTTCACCTGTTAAACTGTCAAAACCCTTTGTTCTTTAATACTTCATCAAATTGATGCTTAGAAGCTACAATTTAAAGAGGAAGGATTATTGGACTCGTAACAAAAAAGATTTCCTAACCTACTGAAACTTAACCAAAGAAATTCTGAGTAATGGACACGTTCAGATACTCAAATTACAGTAACCATTCCTCTGCACACCGAACCAGAATAGCATAAGGCTGGAGAAATCCCGCTGTGCGTCTGTTTCTTTTTCCTTTTTCTTCTTGATGGTAAGATGCCTGATTGTTTAAAGCATAAGAAATAAAACCTCTAATTTTAACTCTTGACTTAACAAGATTGGATATCATAGAAAGGAAAATGCATAGAAAGCAGAGGCATTAAAGCATAGAAAGGAGAGGGTTATTTTTTTTATATTTTCTGAAAAGGAATATTTGAAGCAATGATAGATCGAATTCGAATAAATACATTCAGTTCTACTACAATTAAAAATGGTATTACAGAAAATTTAAAAAAATCTTTTCAATTCACATGAAAAGATAAAATACATAAACAGCATTATTTAATACCATTTGAAATTGAAATAAACTGTACTTTTTCATTTTAAACTTGCCTTACTCCTTAAATCCGACACCAGGCTTAATTTTCAACCTATTTAAATTTATTAAATGCTAGTTTATTTTAACAAATGGATTTCTATCTCATGGTGAAAGATAAAGAGTTATCATTTAAACAAGTATGGAAGCACAAATTACTTCCTTTTTAAATTTCTCAAAACTAGTTCATCATTAAAACTAGGTGGTTGCAGATTAGAATTGATATACGTCTATTCATATGAAGTAATTAAATCGCTGTGAAGCTAAATTAGAGAAGCTTTGTCAAAAAATGAAATAAAACAAAATTTACCCCCGAAAATTCAACTAGAAAATATACTAAGCTTGTTCAAAGAAAGCAAATGATTTAAATAAAAGGGAGATGACATACCAACTACAAAGTTTTTATATATCGCACATATATAGTAAATATTGACAGATTTTACCGGTATTTTAGTTTTCTTTACCATTGAATCTCCTAAACTACCCTACAGCGAAAAATTATTTGTAATAGAGAGAAAAATTTATTTGAGAAGTTTTTAAAATTTATTTTACAAAAAATGTGCATAAAAGTAATTATTTTATGCTTATCATATATGATCATTTCCAAATATTATTTTTTTGTAGACACTCGTGACGTCGTACTCGGTTATGAGAAATACACATTGGTGTACAATCGAAAATGAAAGAGAAACAACGAATAATTAGATTATTTTGCTTTTCAGACTACGTTACCCATCAGGTTGAAATTGTAGGGTATCTTTAATCACTCAACCAACTTTGTTTTCTGTGATGATTTTACATAAAAAAATTCTTGTCGCACTCTTGCAGTCACTCAAAATATGCTTTTTCTTCCTTGAAACTTACTGTCTACAGAGATATAAAATCAAAAGTAAGTGGGCACAGTATTTAAACAGCTTTAGGGCAAGTAGTTATGCAGCTTTAGGTTATTTTTTTTGAGAAATTCTGTATGAATATGAGAATTATAAAATGATATATTTTTGCAAAGACTTCCTATAGCATTTCTATATCATATATTACCCATAGAAAAATTTATGTACAAGTATTATGAAAAAATGGATTAGGATTAGCATATCCAACTCGTGTTAACTTCTAAGCCTTAAAATAATGTACTGGGTAAGTACTACATTCAGAACTATGTAGAAATTTTCCAGTTTACAATACTTTCTCGAGATGAAAGTTACAGTAATACAAATTTAAATCAATATAGATCCAAATTTTATACGAACCATATATTCTGACCCAAAAGGCAAAATCCTGCTTCACAAATTTTTTCAGCGTAATAATAGTTAATTTCTAGCTAACCTAATATAGTATAAATGTTCCATACAGAGCTTAAAATAAAAAGCTTGTTAACTCAAACTGTCTCACCGTAGACATGCTCCATCTATATTTCGAGCATGAGAGCAACCAGGAACTAGAACCCATTTTGGGCCTCATAACGGTCGTGGTGAACCTCTTTCTCGTGAAAAATCGGAGGCAAAATACTGTAATAAATAAATGTAGTATTAACCTCATATAAATTAACTATTGTTTTCATAGAACAATTCAGAAATCTTAGTTGAAGTGACAAGTTCTTGGTCTTTTATGTTTAGCAAAGCTAGAATTTTATATTTTTGCCTGTTAATGCAATCATAGAGTTTTATATCCCGTGGAAATATTTTACATATCCTGCCAGAAGACTGAAAATTTATTTCAGTTAGAACTTTTGCGAAAATTAAGAAATGTTACCTTAATTTTGTGTAATTAAATGAAAGGCAAACGATTCAAAATGTTTAAAATAAATCTATTGATAAAAAATATTTAGGCTAAGTTACGCATTGACAAGGAGATACTCTATAAACTCATTTATGTATGTCAAATTTACATCTTAATGATATCAGTGTCATTTTAAAAACCTCCGATGATTAATTAAGGAAATAACTTGAAACGTTAAAATTTCCCTTTATAATAACAGCTGAGAAAAACTGGATTGAAATCTTTAATTCTTTGAAGGTTATTTATCATACATGTTAAGGTTAAATGAAACAAAAGTAAAGTCCGTTTTTCCATTTGACCCGAACAAGTCAATATTCGTTTCAATAATCTCTTTTTATAAACATATTATATCACAAACCTCAAGGCATATACATAGAACTTTAAAGAGCTTAGTAATTGACAAGTATAGATAATATGTACTCAGCAGGAAATTTTAGGGTATTATTGTACCAAGCATATTAAGTGCACTTACATTTAAAATATTTTCCGTTTTCTGGAAAGTCTACATACATTCTGTGTTCATATTCAAGTATAGTAACATTATGTAACATTTCAATTACAGATAGACTGTACAAAAAAATCATCCCTTAAAGAATTCTCTTTCATTCACGAAAAATAAATTTTATTTCCTCTTAAATATATATGTCATATTGACTAATAATATTTTCGTATGTAATATGAATGAGTGCTCTATTTAGGACTGTAGTATCCTAAAAGAGATTAAAGTTCCCGCTTTAACTGTAGAAGCATCACTATATTAAATTGAGAATATATCATTTATAACTAATTTTTAGACATACAGAACATCTTTTCATATTTTTATAATATTCCTTTCACATCAGTAATTTCTCTATAGTATAATCGAGAAAAATAATATAGTTACATAATATTTTTTTTCTTATATACATTCTTATATTTTAGATTATATTTACACAATAGATTGCTTAAATATTTTTCTTGGTTATTTGGATGCTATTTTAATACAACAATGCTCCATGATAATGCGCATATCTAATATTTAACACGTGTTAATACTAATAAAAATTGAGATTTTTCCCTCATTCCTATTTCGTCAAATATAAAAATGAAACATTATCATGAAATGATCATCCCTTTATTAAACTGGTACAAAATTAAAATAAATGCATGTTTAATGTATATCGCACTTTTTGCCCAGTAATTATATATAAAAATATCTATCTTCAAAAGAAATTATTTCTAATGCATACATAATGAGCGCGATAACATTGATCACCAGCGACTGAATACAATGTCACGCGAAAACGGTGCGGCACTCGTCGTGCCATTGGTAAAATAAGTCATAAAATACACTACAACCTTCCAATTTCAGAATTCTTTATGATATTCCAATTGTTTTAATATAAGCCTTGAGAAAGATGGTCATTTTATTTAGATACTACTGGGATTTTTTGCTTGGTTTTTGTTCTCTACTGTTTATTACGCACACTCATGCGTTCAAACACATGCATTCACCCACACACATGCACGCACGCATATCTTTATATATAAAAGGCAAAGTCTGTGTGTGTGTGACAGAGTTTTTGTCTGCTCGCGGCACGGCGCAAAGACGGCAGGTCGGACAGTCTTGAGATTCGACACGAAGATGCCCCCCGAGGTCTCATTATGCACCTCGAAGCCCTTTTTTCGATTTTTTAATTAGATTTTCCGTAATTAAATATTTAGTCGCGATTTGGAGCTCCCGGACGAGTAAAAGCTCCGTAAATCCTAACGTATCCGTCCAAGAATTTAGGATATATTAGGATATATCCATATAGTGTCATCTTTCCCGAGACTATACGGGAAAGATGACACTATACGGAAATCACAATTAAAATTGTCTGTCTTAATTTATCGATTAATTGTGATTTTTTTTCGATCGCCTGTACGCACCCGTTTTTCGGAAAAAAACGCGATTTTGGCCGCGACCCTTTTTTCCGAATTGTCGAATCGATACGTAAATGTTGTTACATTTTCACGAAAATGTTGTTACATTTTTATCTCAGAGACCCTTGACATCACAGTTTCGAAAGCCAGAACCAAAATTAATTTACAAATTGTAGTTATTTTTTAATAATTTATTTTATGATTCGGAAACTCTTGCGAGAAATCTCATTTTGGAGATTTTGTTCTTCATTTCCGGACGAAGGTAAAGCGGGTGAAAATAGGCTTGTCTTTTTCGACGTCAAGCACGTGATGTGTTGGGGCGTTTGTTTTCTATGAGGGATTGGGTGGTTAAAGGAAATCGATTACTATTGCAGTGATAATCGATTAAAAAGTCGCATTTAGTAATGCCGTAATTTTTTGGCGAACACTTAGTTAATATCATATAATTTGTGGTGTGTTTGTGGAAAAAATCTATGAAGATTTCAAAGAATTTTAGCACAATAAACATCTTAATACGTTTTTCGTCTCGCTGACTGTTGTGGAAAGTTTTAAGTAATCCTATGTCAAAAATTTTGCCAAAATGTGCCAGAAAGGATTAAATTTATATGGGTAAAATAATGTATCGTGGTGAGGAAAAGGATGACAGCGACGACCATTAACAAAGGGTTAAGGCTACTAAAAAATTGGTAATTACATTACCCGAGCAACGCCGGGACGGGTACAGCTAGTATATATATATATATATATATATATATATATATATATATATATATATATATAAATAACAGTTCTGTGACTGACTGACTGAAAGATAACTCACAGACCAAACCGCTGGGCCTAAAGGGCTGAAATTTTGCATGGCGATTCTTCTTATAGTGTAGGGGTGCACTAAAAAAGATTTTTGAAAAACTCTTAGATTTTTGAAAGATTAAATTTTTAATCTGTTTTTGTAACTTTAAGTTTGCATTTAAAATAATAATCTGAGGGTTATAAAATTTATATCACGAGAAAGATCATAAAAATTCCTTTAAAATGAAATCTTTTTCGAATCTTTACCTCTATTTTCTGATATTTGGTGAATTTTTAAGATTAATTTTTAGAATTTTAATTTATTAAATTCTGATAACGTGGTTTCTTTTCTTTTTGTGATACTTTAATTTTGCGTCGCGTGCATAACAACGAAATAAATTGACAAAAAATATTAAATTACGCTAAAAGATAAAATTTAACCACTAGACTAATTGAGATGGAAGGTTTTAAAGACTTTAATTCAAATTAGTATGTTTTATGGATATTAAACATACAAATTAATTACATACATTGACCGTTGTATCTAATTTGAATATTTTCTTCTACATTATTCTGTGTATAAAAATATCCGTTACGATATATATATATATATATATATATATATATATATATATATATATTGCATGAATTGCATACATTGACCGTTGTATTTAATTTGAATGTACTCCGTAGCGAAGCACGGATATTCAGCTAGTATATATATATATATATATATATATATATATATATATATATATACAGGGCCGCCCAAAGGGGGGGGGGCAGCAGGGGCACTTTGCCCCAGGCCCTCAACTGCTGGAGGGGCCCCAAAAAATGTTTAAAAAATTATTTATTAGATTTCCTCCGAAAGAAAATTCTGAAACTTGTACCGTACTTCAAAATTCAAAATAATCTCCTGAAAAATGGGGCCCCTAAAAATTAAAAAAATTATTCGATTAATCAGATTTCTCTTACTACAAAATAGTCTTCTGAAAAATAGTCTTGGGGCCCCCAACAGAAGTTTGTCCCAGGCCCCGTAAAGTCTCTGGGCGGCCCTGCATATATATATATATATATATATATATATATATATATATACACTCACTTCCAAAACTTAAGCACGGAGAGGAAAATGTTAATTTCCGTAAGCCAATCTGAATTAAAGAAGCTGAAATTTGCTGCAAAGGTAGAAGGGAGTATGAAAATATGTTAGGTAACAGCCAATAAAGGTTTCGCGACTAGAAATATGAAAAGCAGGCAGTCGTATAAGAAGCCGGCATTGTGAAGGGTTTCAGGAATTGTGTGTAAGTGCTGATGAAAGGTGTTTAGAACATTCGCACGATTTCTTTTCAAGCTAGACGTGTTTCTATAGCTTCCAGAAGACGAATGGAAGATTCTGAACGCTGTCGGGCTGTCTGACGCATTGAATCAGGGCAGTCTATCACAGATGTTGCTATTTTCATCGGCGTTCATGATTCCGCCATTTCACGATTATGGGAACAATTCCAAACCAGCCAAACAGTTGTCCGAAGACCTGTAGCCGGACGTCCAAGGGTTATGCCCCCCCTCGGAAGATGGATATATTGCTGTTGTAGCCAAGCGGTATCGAAGATCGACCTCCACACGTGTAACATCTATGGTTGCAGCGCCCACTGGTTCTTACCAATGGCCGATATCTGCCACTACTGTTCGTCGAAGTCTACACATGAATGGTCTGTACGCCCGGATACCACAAGTTTGTGTTCCTTTATCCGTCCAATCCAGAGGGGCACGATTAAAGTGGTGCCGCCAGCATGTGAATTGGACTGTGTCTGATTGGGGCAACGTTATGTTCACAGATGAGTCCAGATTTGCCCTACAACCCGATGATAAGCGTGTAAGGGTCTGGAGGGAACAAGGCACACGCAATCGGCCCGAGAACATCACCAAAAATCACGCATTCCTCGGTAGAAGCATCATGGTCTGGGCAGGGATTTCATTGGGATATCGCACCGACCTGCATATCTACAGGCCAGGTTCTGTGACGGCTGGACATTATCGAGATGAAGTCCTAGACCCCCCTGTGAAAATGTACGCTGCAGCAGTTGGTCCTTCTTTCGTTTCAATGGACGATAATGCCCGTCCCCACAGAGCTGCCATCGTTGACGACTTTCTGGAGAGGGAGGGGATTGCGCGTATGGAGTGGCCGGCTTACTCGCCAGACCCTAATCCAATTGAAAATCTTTGGGATGCCCTCGGCCGTGCTGTATGTAGACGTTTCCCACCTCCAGCCACTCTCAAAGAATTAGAAAATGCCCTACAGGAGGAATGGAGATTACTGGACTCTGCGGGGGTAGATCACCTTATAACAAGCATAATCACACGCTGTACACTTTGTATGAAGGTGAGGGGTGCTAACATACCCTACTGATGACGGTTTTTGTTGTTTGTTTTGCATTTTAACATCATTTTGTTAATGACGCAAATATGACGTCATCTTATAATTTATGAAAATTCAATATTTTTTTTATCTCTGTATGTAATTTCTTGTTTTGTTTCATGAATAAACATAGAGCTACTTACTTGCAGCATTTCATGTCAATCAAAGCATTACTTGTCCACTTTTTCGCATTTTACCTCTCCGTGCTTAACTTTTGGAAGTGAGTGGATATATATATATATATATATATATATATATATATATGGCATAAATCTAAGGGCCGAAATACCGCGTATAAATACCTAGTTTTTATATACAGTGTAGATTACAATATTTGAAAGTCCCTGACACAGTGAAATATGCACGTACACACATTTATATATATGACAGAAAATGGACTGATTATTTCCTAACATAGTTTATCGTTCATAGTTTTATTAATAATTCTGATTACGTTAGACATTTGTGGTCAAATACTTAATTAAGCAGTTCGTTGAAGTGATTCGAAGTTTAAATGAAAGAATCTCTTTTGGCGACCTACTTTCGATTCTCTTTAAAATGTAAAAGTCGACGGTTTCTATTTGAGTGAAATTAATGAATTATAAGCAACTGCATTACAAAACCTTTTTGCAACATCAATTGTATACTTTCGACTCTCTTTAAAATGTAAAAGTCAACGGTTTCCATTTGAGTGAAATTAATGAATTATAAGCAACTTCATTACAAAATCTTTTTGCAACCTCAATTGTATACGTCTATCATTTCTTAACTATCTTTAATCGTTCCTTTTCCAATTATGAAATTTTCTTTTAGAACAGTAAATGTAAGTTGCATTGTAGCACAAAAGATGTTAATTGGTTTTAATGTAAAAGATCCGATTTTCTTAACGTCTAGAACAATTTATCTGTCAGGATTGTTTCTTAAAAGCTATGGATGATTGCTTTTCTTAAACACGAATATGTGTTAGTTGTATTCCTCGAGTTATAATTCATGAAAAAAAAAGTTTCCTTAATATGATAATTTATAGAAAAGCATCTTGGTCACCACTAGCTTCAATGAGTAATAGTAAAGGAAATTTAAAGCCTATTACGTAAAACAATTTTCTAGTCTGTAGATTATAGGCCATTCCTTGGTGACTAACGGAATGTTTGGAACTTAGCAATTTTTTATCTCCTAAAACAGATTAGAAAGGAAAATTTGAGTATACTTTATGTCTTGATGACGAATTCCAATGATTTCAATGGTGGATAACTTCCTCCAGCCCTAAAAGCTAAAATTAACCGAAGTTTTACATCCATCTATGGAAATGTTTTTTAATTTGAATGGCGCTACAAATGTCTTTTTCTTGAAAAAAATTCATTTCGGTTATTATAATATTAAAACTTATTATCCTTATAAACTCTCTATGAAGTTTTCGTTTTCAAAATTGTTAGGTCTGTTGCGTTTTGAGTGTAACGTTAGTCATCATGTTCCTTATTAATCTTTTAATGTAGATACATAAAAGGAATCTTTCAAGTCAATTTAAATGATATTTGAAAAAAGAGAAAGGACTTTTAGTTCAATCCATTGTGAGAGCTGAAATAATATACAATATCATTTAAGCTCTGATTCATCTGCTTCTTTGCCCTCTTTCCTCTTTCATAACTATTTACATGATATATATTTTATTTTTCAGTATAAAAATCAGTATTAAACTCACTGGAGATCATTTCTTTATATCAAATGTAATATTAAGATGATTATACGAAATTAATTTGAAGAGTAACCATATTCTGGTTTTAAAGAATAAAGAATATCAGAACACATGAAGTTTATTTGATAAACATAACTAAATCTTCTAAAAATGTCAGGTCAAACAAATAATTCATTACCAACCTAAGATTCTTAAATATGTTTGTGCCTGCTTCTATAGAAACTGTACCCTACTCCTGAAATCTTTCAATCAATTGATCAGTAAAATACCATAAATTTCTAGATTTCTAGATAATGTTTTTATCATTCGTCAATAATCAAAGGAAAGATCAATGAAGATTCTTCTCCTTCCTGGGACAGCATCCGCGAAAGCTTGACAGCGGAAAGTTAAATTTCCGGAACCTAAATGATGAGAGGTGGTTCCACTACAGAAATCACTAGAACAAGAGAAAGTCGTTTAGGAAGTCGAAGGTCAAAAAGGTTGTTCACCTCTATTTCTTTTCAGGAAGGTCACTCTGAGCAAGGTGAACACCTTTAAACCCGCTAATCAATATCATACCCGAAGATTGCATTAATTAGTGAAATTTATTCACAAATAGATATACCCAAACTGAGCCAAACCTTGAATGACTCATATATTGTTTGATAGAATTGCTATCAATATATGACATACATGAAAAATAAGTCGAAATGGCATACCCTTGTAGTGGAATGTAGTTAAGGGAACTTCTCACAAATGTCGATCTAAAGCCCTTTTAATCTTTCCCCTTAAACAGTCATATTTTCAAATTAGGCAAATTAAGTTAATAGAGGAAGCAAGAAAATTTGTTTACCAATCTTAGAGTTGTTTCAATATCCTTAAACAGAAAAATTACGCTGAACGTATAGCAAGATAATATAAATTATTAAGTTATTCTACAGTTTTGAGGAAAAACTATTTAAACTAGCCATTACTGTTATAAGCTAAACTAGCATAGATGCACTGTTTTAAATAAGAAATATTTTCTTTGGCATAAAATTTGATATTCTTAGAGCAAGTGCTATACAAATATTTCTGTTTCTAATCACATCACTGAAAACATGACTTTACTTCTGAACTTCTCTTTTATTCCTCCTTTCTCAAATTTCTTCATTTTAAGGAAATTTAAAATTTTAAGAGAAAAATGTATAAGAAATTTCATATAAAAAACATTTTGACAACAATTTTAAATATTAAGTTGTATAATGTAGTAAAATATGAAGCTGTGTTTATTTCTACTGCAGTTAAATTTCTTTTTAAATGTCGTTTTAAGTTTTTGGTTGGTGTTGAAACATAAACTTTAAAATAAGAGTTATATCAGAAATTTCAACTTTCCTCTGGATCCTTTTTTTTCATGTGTTTTTCCGATATTTTTTAGCCTGAATATTTTTACTTCGAAAATTTTTTTCTTTCTTCAAAAATATTATCCATCCATTTTTGCTGCAAATTTTATAACAGTGTTTAAAATAATCACGTTAAACGTAAGAAACTTTTCTTGAAGTTAATTTAATTTCTATTTAAGGAAGTTGCAATAGAATTTAAAAAAAATATTTTTATAGATTCATGCAGATAATAAGCTTTAACACGCTTCGGGCCAAGAGAATTTCATAAAAATTCTCCCTGGGTGAAGGCTATAATATTTTTTAAATAGTTTGATTTGATATAAACAATGTAGGGGAATTGTGAGTTCATTGTAAAAACATTTGTTTGTCAAGTACTTGAGAATTTTTACTGTCATACAGATTTGTGTGACGCGGACATGGAAGAAACTTTTTTTCTCGTTTTTTCTTAATAGCTCATTTATTTAAATGTGTGCATTGATTTTAAAAACAAGACAACTAAAATATAAAACTGAACTGCAAAATATTCAAAATGATTTGTCGAGAACTCAAAAAAGTGGTTCCAGTTTATATAAACCTTTCCAAAAAACTTACGCAACTGGCAAAAAATTGCTAGAAAACTTTATTCAGTGCTATGGTAAACTTCAATAATAAAAAGGACACTGAATAGCACAAAAAAATATCAGTTGGTTTACACTTTCTACAACTAATTCCCTCCCTTCCAGCAAATGTGTTTGAATTGTTTTAATTTGAAGCACAAATAAGTCATATATTGATACATTATTAATTCTAATGTGAAAAACTTTTTTACAAATCAAAATAATTAAATTCTTGGTTCTAATTTTTACTAATTTATAGTATTGATTAACCTAATACCAAACCTATTACATTTTCTCCGTGTCAAAATTAATAAAACTCCCATTTTGCATGCACCAAGTGGTATTCATATGAGTTACATACATTTTTAGTCGAATGTGCCCGTCATATATATTTGAATGACACGGTCCCGCAAGAAACATTGATGTCATTCATCTATGAATGACGGGACAGACACTGTGTTAAGATGACTTAATGATGCATTTGATGCTACAAGTAAAGAATAATATTTCGAAATAATTGAACATAAACGAAGAAAAAATTTGAAATTAAAAAATATTTTTTTAATCAAAAACTGATCAATAAAATTACGGTCAACTCTTTTTATGTGATATTAACAAATTACATTCTTTGAACTGTGTCAGTCGAAAAAAATGCGCTCTTTAGGAACAAAGAGAATAATTAAAAGAGTTAAATTCGAATCGTTCCATCCCAATGTAAATTTTTATAAATTGTGTTTTTACCAAATAATAATAATGATGATAACTCTCAAGGTTTTGGTTTTCCTTGAAAGGTATTCATCCCCAGTCAATTTGCTACTTTAACTGAAAGCATTCCTTCTGCGTTTGATACAGATGAGCCGTTAGAGAGTTTATGTCATAATTTTTCCATATAAGAGAGCATCACTTTTCCTCTGCCTGAAAGAGAAAGGCCAGAGGGTACTCAGGACTCGTCGGAAAGTTAAGTATCAGTGCAGGAACCTTTATGTCTCCCCTACATTTATAGATTTAAAAATTTTTAAAATATAAGTTTCTCAGCAGTTGATATGTTTAGAAAGAATATTATAATACTATTTAGGTAATAGGTTTTAGTGGGAAGAACGCAGCCTATGCTAGCTTAGAAATGTCTCCATTTATTTAAATATCACTTGATTCCACAAATAAAATTTCCAAAGTTTATTATTTTGTCGATTCCTAATAAAAAAATAACATAATATACAATCCCTGATGCATTACTATTTAGAATTTCTTCGCTGTCTTCTCAAGAATTTTTCTTGTGACCTCAACCTCTGCAAGATATAGTTACTTATTTATTCAGACGAAATCAATAAAATAACATTTCTAAGTGCTGAAGGAATCATTTTAAAAATTAATCCATAAAACCCTAAACATATTAAAATGGATCTTATTTGGGAGAGGTCTTAAACATAGGATATCAAGCTAAGAGTCGGGAGATCCTCGAAAAAAAGAATAATTCCTTCATCGAAAACATTACAAACGAATAAATATCTGTGTAATTATCTGCATTTTGTTGTTTTTGAATATACATTTGATATGTTTTTGTAATGTCTTTCTGATTTCAGCTGTGGACTCACGTTCGCCGACCAATCGGTATCCTGATCGGCATGTGTTCGCAGTTTGTGCTTCTACCTCTCTCCGCATTTCTTCTCATCAAAGTTCTTGGTCTCGGAATCTTGCATGCCACGGGACTCCTTCTCTTGGCTTGCAGTCCAGGGGGAGTAACGAGCAACATTTTTACATACTTTTGTGAAGGCGATATATCCCTCAGTATAGCGATGACGACTTGTTCGACGTTAGTGGCCATGGGTATGATGCCACTAAATCTATACTTGTACGGCCAAAGCTTAAATCAAGAAGACGTTGTCATCCCTTACGGAAAGATGGCTTTATCTTTGGTATCTGTTACTTGTCCAGTACTAATCGGCATGCTTGTCCACTGGAAGTTTCCTCGTCTAGCAGCCTACCTGACTAAAGTAAGCAGCAAATTTCAAACTTATTTTATGCACTGTTTTATAGTATTTCAGTTTGAAATTACTGTATCACTGCTCCAACTTACGTAGAATGAATTCTATCGTAGTTGAATAAAGAGAACATTTGTCTGGACATGGAAAGATCCGGGTTCGATTCCCAGTGTTGGCAGAACATCATTATGGATACCAAATACCTTACAGAGTTAGTACATTGCTGGTAAACCAGAAAATGGGGGGAGGGGGAATTTTGGGCTCTAAAAGTCGTTGAAAAGCCAGAGAATACTCAGTTCAAATTCCAACTCAGCATGGAATTCTCGGGGAATTTTTTGCTAGATTCCAATAAATTTGCTGCGATATAGGGTAATTTTTTTATTTATGGTTTTGATCAAAATATACCCAAATTATCAGTTATTTGTGGCGTAAAGGAAAGATTATTTCCGAAAAAAAGACATTATTGTTAAAATTTCTGAAATTTTATTACCTATTTCGCAAATTTCAGCCCACTTCCATCCAAGCAAAGGAAGGTAAAAAATTATCAGATCAAACATTTACCATGCAAATATACCATCAAAGTGTGTATTTTATAAAAACGGTAGCGTGTATGTTTCATTGCACTCTTGTTTAAGATCTTTCCCTCACATTTGTTCTCATAATTATATAAACTACATTTTATATGACATGCTTTATTACAAGCATTATATTAACAGTCATTAACTATTGCGAAAGCATTTTATATGATATACATAGATTTTTTTTCTATTTGAACCATACATTTCTAAGTATGGGCATAGTGGTATGTACATAATTATGTATTTACTAGATTGCGTGTTTGAGTTTTTTAAATACATTACAAATAATTCTAAGGATTATATGATCTGAGGTTCTGAAATTTTGGCAAATTTTAGATTTAAATAGATATGAAAATGACAGAAAAAGTATAAGTATAAATAAAGTATAAAAAGAAAGTTTCTACTTTTAAAATTTGATTTTTTGTTGTTGTTGTTGTTTAACATTGTACTGTATTTGATGTTAAATAATACGAAAAACCTGGAAAAGTCAGGGGAGAAATCTATTGTTTGATACTACTTTACATTTACATCATTACATTTATTTGCACTCTACAGAGTACTCAGTCTAAGTCTATTAAATTTCCTACATTCTGTGGGTCTATGGATAATTTCCGTCAAAAATACTTGCAATTATTAATATAATACAACAAGTTTATATTATTAATATAACATAATCATTCAGCTTTCTTACGTTTGCAGAGCATATCTTTATAGATCATACATTTGTTGTTCTTCTATGTGACCTATTTTTAATCCTTTAATCCTGCTATCAGAGGAAATAGTAGTATAAAATACAAACAAAACATAAGTGAAAACGGAAGTACAAAAATATGCAACTTAAATTTCAGTTCATTGCACTTATTGTTTAGAAGATTCAAAATATTTACTTTCACGTGAAATTATCCTTGAACAGAAGGTCTTTTACAATGAATCTCATTTTCGTAGCCATTAGGAAAGCTTAGAAAGTAGAAATGGGGTCATGAACAGCCATATATAACTCTAAGCACATCTTCATTCTCATAAAAGAAAACCTCAGATGACACACAGATTCTTATATAAATTGCAAATGATGTTACTCCTTTACAAAACACTTCGAACAAAACAGGCTGATTTTTCTTTTAAAAATGCTATCCATTTCAACCATACTGACAACACTGACTAGGTATATTATTTGACAGTGAAATTATATATTTAATAGATTACTGTATGTTTATAAATTAAAGATTTCTTAATTAAAAATCTTCATATAAAATCTTCATAAAAATAGAAAAAAAATCTTCATATGGCGGACAAAGGTTTATATTTTCCTAACTTCAAATCAGACACTGTGATATCTGCCAGAAGTATAAATTTTTCAACATTACAGCCCTATTATGTTTCCCATCAAATAAAAACAGTGTTTACACCTCCTTAAAAATTCTTTGTAAAGAAATTCATTTTAAAACTTTATTTCTAATTAATGTTAAATTTTTAAAGCATAACTCATTTTAATTATAGATAGAAATTTATGTACTCCGTTAGAGACTTAAATGAAAAAAAGAGTTATTTCAGCCTTTTGTAATATTTAATTGAGGTTAAATATAAAATTAGTGTATTTCTTTTTTATACTATACGTAATTTGGTTTGGAGATGTAATAAAAAAAGAAAATTTAATTTTGTAGAGACCAACAAGATCATATAACCTAATTATAATTTATCGTTTCTTTTATATAACAAAGTGATCGTTTAACTATTACGATTTACATTAGAGTGAGAGTCATAAAAATAAAGAAACGTATGAAAAAATTAAAATTTCTGTTGATGGGAATCAAAGGGTATCTTTTTCATAAACATCACCTGATCCTTTATCAGCTTTATTTTATATGCTATCCCTATTCTTAGTTATGATTTAAGTATATAATTGAGGGATGTTGCATCTGCAGGTAATTATGGATATGGTCAATAAGTTCAAGTTTTGGCTTGATAGATTAAAAAATGTATATAAAGCTTAATCTTGAAATTTTAACCTTATCTAACAGAGGACGTAACGTATATATATTCTGTTTACTAATCAGTTTTTAGCATAGTTTCCGGTCGCCAAATATTCTCAGCACCATTCTTTCTATAAACAAAGCAGTCTGAATAAAAGAAGTTAAAAGCCTTATTCAATTTGAAAGTATGAGTTAGCGCGGGATGAGCCATTTATATGAGCAAACGATGAAATCAATAGGATGGGTTTTCCCCACTACCGTCGAAGCAGTGGAAATCAAGTTTGATTTAAGAAGCTGACTATTATCCATTTTTCTACGTCAGGTAAGCCCATCGTAAACAGACTGGGTCGATGCTTCGCAGAATAGCCTCCTACTTCTGCACCAGAGGATGTTTTACCTTTATTTAGAGGATAAACGGCATATTTTTATTTTCTCCATTGTGTTATCGTTTTTTTTTTCAAATAAACTATGTTCAGTCGTAACATACTCCCTTGCAGTACATGCTTATATTATAAACGATACTCATTTCAGAGGGTTTTTTTGCGTATAGTCAATGTATGTTTAAAGCTTAGCCGTTAGTATACTCCCAGTTCCTTTAAAATGGCTGTTAACTCATTATCATGAGATTGGTAAATAAATATTTGAAGAAGTATAACAGTCAAAAACGGATATTACATCAAGCCACCAAGATCAAGAAAACGTCTTTGTAACGTCCTTAACCTTATTAAGGGATTAATTATTCATTAGGAAATATCTCCAGGCTCGGCCTAACAAGCCAACTTAGCCGTCTCTCCATAAGGATACCACCTCTTTCTTCATTACTGGATGTCACGCTTTTGCTTGGGACAAAACCTCAACTGAGACTGCACACATTTGTCGAGCGTAAATTATAACATACTCAGTCATATTGCCTCTCTTTCATTCTACTTATTTTAAATCATCACTCGGGCAAGATTTTGCCCCCAAGACCTACTGCGATCTGAAATGAGTTCTTATCCGTTAAACCTAGCGTATTCTTTTGCACTGTTACAAGAATTTACCTCAAATATAGTATTATCTATAATGATATATAGCAGTTTATTATTTGCCAATCGAGACCACATTTTCTTCTTCTTTTATCTTATAAAGTGTTAATTAGTTTAGAACCCAATTAAATGAAATTTTTCTTCCAGTTATTTATGGGTTACTTTAATTGATATTACTTTTTTTTTCAGATTGGCAGCTACGCAGGGCTACTGATTATAGTTGTGTGCCAAACAATGGAATTTTTCATATTCCCCAACATTTTTAAAAATGTTCCTTGGCAGTTATACTTTGCTGTTATAATATTGCCCTGCGTTGGATTCACTCTTGGATACTCAGCAGCCTTTCTATGTCGTCAAAGGCCAGAAGTTCGAAGAACAATATCAATAGAATCAGGCGTTCAGAATGTTGGTACAGCTTTAACCGTGGCATCACTGTCATTTCCATTCCACGTAAGTTTTGTAGCTGTACTACAGAATATCATTATCCCTCATTTAGATAAATTACAGTAATCTAAAAACAATTTTCAATTCTCATTAATCTAGATATGTTGTATATAAAAAATTGATTATTATTAATATCTGCACTTTGCATTACAAGATCCCTTTTCTCATGCAATTAATGTGTGCTTTGAACAACACGATATCAGGTTATTTTCTATTTGTTTGCATTAAAAATTTGACGTTTTAGCAGATATTTAACTCTCGATAAATTGGTAGTGATGGGAGAGATCACTTGAAATTCATGATCATTGCTCAAAATTTTCTAAAACTGATAAATTATTCCTAAGACTAATTTATCAGTTTTAGACTCCTGAAAAATTATTAAAACTGATAAATTATTCCGGGTAAGAGAAAAATTAGGTAAAATATAGCTGTGAGCAGGATATTGATTATATCCAGGTCAAACGACTTTTAGATCATGATTTTTTGCCTCATGTTAATAACTTAAATCAAAAGTAAGTAGCTTAAACGGTACATTAGCGGGCAATGTTCATGTTTTTTAGGAGTTTATTGCGAAGATCCTTTTATAGACTATTTCCTAAAAATCGGCTTTTGATTTTTTAATGTCAGCGCGACCGATAACTGTTCAAAAATATTATTCTCGAACAAATGATCGGGAGCTAAGTAAATGAGCTGATCCTTCGTGACTCAGTATCGTCGAAATTTAATATACAGGTGGTAAATCGTTTTTTCTGAAATCACATGGTATAGTGGTAAGCATCGTGAGCTGCCACGCAGTAGGCTTGACTTCAATTCCTGGTTCCCCTCGTAGGGAATAATGCTCTCCCAGCAAGATTTCGCGGTCATACTTCCGCATTTCAAATCCCAGAAAAGTGTCATTTGCTTCTTATTTATTGATCTCACATAGGTATTTACATATTATCTTCTGAAAACAACCTGCTTTCTATGCATAGTAAAAATTATACTACGAGTAAATTACGCCACTATTTCTTTCCGGTTAATTACCTGTTAAAAGTCATTCTGCAGAATTTCATACAACTTAACTTCCATTTATCATAAAATAGTTTGTAGGGTTCGCGTGTTGCTCAGATGCAAATTTCTGGTAGCAGCGCTGTACATGCCAGCCAAAGTGAGTTCGGCGCAGGTGTTTGATCTATTTAAAGGGCACACGCTGAGTTGGCAAAAGTCCAAGACTTTAGTAGCGATACGAGAGAGAGCGAGGCAAGCTTGATGGAAGGTGATAGCGGTGTTTAAATGATAGAGCGTGTATTCGTATTTAGCCGAGATGGCTGCACGACTTCGAGAATTAGCTCAGAGCCGAGGTTTACGTGGATTATTAGTAAATGCCTACTCTGCCTGAAGGATTCATTGCGACCTTTAGTTTCTTAGTACCGCGGGTTGCGGTACTGCTGTGTATTATTTTGGAAGCCCCAAGTCGGGCTATGTTAGTCTGCCTCTACGTAGAGAATAAAGGAGTTATTCAGAAGTAGCCCTCGTACTTTATAATGTGCCTGGACCGTTAGAGAGATAAAAGAAAGAAAGGAAGAACCACATAAGTTATAGGTATGGAATTCAAAATATTCGTGTTACAGTACTGTCTATGGATTTCGTTTATTGCGGATCGAAAATCTTCCGCCTGACCATCCTTTTCTCTCTCTATTACAAATATGCTACTACACAGATGGTTGAATAGTAATTGGATTATCTGTGATACACGATAAATTCATTGTTTTTCTAATGACTTATTTTCATTTTGTTTTTAATCAAAACTGAGATAATGAATTATTACATAAATCAAGATATAAAATAATTCTGTATTATATGAACGCGTGTGAGTTTAAAAAAAGATTTTCATCTTCAAAAAATATTCCGTTCTCTACTCCACTTTTCCTTCCAAACTAGACTCTTCTTGTATGATGGCGAATTGTTTAGTTTCGAATATGTTCCATCACTTCTAGCAAGTTGGTTGGTAGATTTGGAGTATTATGGTCATCGTTTGTTACTTGAAAACTAAACCGATCCATTTTGATCAGCTAATAAATGTATGAAAACGTTTCTATAATTAGAACTAGAGCAAAAGTAAAAGATTGTGCCTTGTATAGGAAAACGAATGAACGCAAAAATACCTAAACTTACAAAATTCTTCATGTCTAGTGATTCTAACCACTCAAGCTGATCTTTAACCAAATAAGACGCATTCTCAAGTCTTTTCAGAGGAATCTGAACTTTCGACAGATAAATTTAAAGGGGGGGGGGAGAGTTTAATAAATTCGTATTGAGATGTGGCTTTTAAGAGTGTATGGCTGCGAGGAAAAACCTCAAAATTGCATGCAATTAAAAACGATTTTTTTCTGTTTTGAGAGGCAGTACTGAATTTTATGCAATCATTAATTGCTACTGCCTAAAACTGGTTGATACAACCTTGATTATCATTTTATATATGAATAACATTTTCCAAAATAAGCAATTATTATAACAGTACCAATACTATTAAAAACACACAAAATTAATGACTTTGCCGCTAATAAATCAAAAGTTGTAAAATTTTTGTTCGAAATGGATTTTACTTTCAGAAAGAGAATAGGCTTTCGAAAGCTTGAAGCACTCGGCCAACACTACAGTTACGAAACTAAGTTAAGTATTTCTAAATACTGACCATTAAACAGAAAAATAGGCCAAATTTTTTGGTAACGCAGCCAAGCAATGAGATTAAACGATCCGTTATTCAGTGGTACAAGATATCTTTGACTAGGGATTAAATGTCCAATCTTTCGTTGTGACTTTCAATAATGCGTTTTCCTGCATTTTTGTCACATCAATAAAGAATGGGGTGAGTTACAACAGAAGTAGCAACGTTTGGGTGCCTTGAGTGGATTGCAGATCTGTACTGTATATCCGGCAGCCTCGGGCCCTACCTGAATGCAAAATGGTACCAAACCTGGGAAATTTACCCTCGGCTGCGAGTACAGGTATTGCTACGTAGTTTCCGGTTGTCGGTTTGCACAAGGCGTATAAGCGAAAGCTGGGGTCGCCGTAATTTCTGAATACTTATGATACTACTCGAAGGGCCAATGGGTCGGCAGATCTGTACTGTCCGTCCGGCCCTCAACAATGACATTTCACCGAACATGGGAAATGTACCCTCGGCTGCGTCTAGAGGAATTGCTGCGGTGTTCGGTGAATCATGGGCTGATACGGGCTGAAAGCGGAGGGAGCCCAGCTGTTAAACGACGTATGATACTCCTCGAAATCTTAATTTTACTGAACGCAAGGAAAGCAATAAGAACTATAGTATTTTGAAGACATAGGAATGGAACGTAAGAACACGTTCACACAAGGGGGCACCCGACTTTGTATCATATAAGCTCTTCGAGATGTTCTGGCCACGCAGAGATAACGATGGTCTTATGCAGATATATCGCGGAGACGAAACAAAATTACCAGCGAGTAAAATATGGATAAGACTGAAAGCGAGATTTAGTATCATCATCATTTTATCATGATTTTGTACGATTCCTGATACCTCTTGACGTGCTGACAAATAACTGATGAATCTCACTTTGCTAATAGCATTTCTTATTAGACGGTACAGCAAGAATTCTTACATATTATGCTTAATTCTCATATATTGGTGGAAAAAGTAATAAATGAGGCAACTTTATTGCAAAAGTTCATATCATCTAATGAAAAGTTATAAAATAAATGTTGCTAACAAAAGAAAGGAAATAAACTGCTTATTTCTATGCTCAAAGTTTGCAAGAGGAACATAGTAAAAACATGCTGTAAAATAATATATTGAGCAACATTCAAGGGTATTAAATGATTTCCATTTGTATAAATCAATATCAGTTTCAAGCGGAAGGTATCCAGAATGGAATTTAGTACATTTATGTTAAATATATCCATAAATGTAATTATTTCTTTTAAGGATCTTTAATCTCTAAATTAATATTTTTTAACGGCTTTTCTGACAAAAGTAAAAATTTTTTAAAAATTCTTGGTGTTTAAAAAATGCTTGTTATGATAAATTTAATTCTGCATAAAAATTTTAAAAAAAAATTAATTGTGCTAAAATGTTAAACCTAATGATATCATTGCATTAAATGCGCGCCAACGAATTTGGTAACCATCGTTAACTTGCGGCAGCCAGTAACTTTTAGAATTCTCGGGGTAAAATACATCTATTTGAATTTACGATTGGTAGAAAATAAAGAAATTAATTGTGTTTTATTAAAATTCTATCGAAACACACGTACCTGTGAACAGTTCCTTGGAATTAATAACTTATTTACATATTTTATGATCACATGTGCACATCTGATAGCCTTTCACTCAGGTGAGAAACATAAATAAGTGAAAAAATTACTACATGGCATCCTCATATATTAAGGTGTTATTGTAAATAACTAGACTATAAACATTAAAATTCAGCTTTTTGAAGTTAACAAAAAGCAAAATGTCGGTAATGCGATTATCCTCCAGACAGTATCGTAAATTAAGATGAGTCATTCCAATGTCAGAGATATATTTCCATCTTAATCCATTTTACTGCTCTTCTTAATTACATAATATACTTTTCAGAATTGCCTAACATATAAAATAAATCTTACTTACAAAATCATGAATTGGTGATAAAATTTTGATCGTAATTTATAGCTAGATTTTGAAAAAAGAAATTGAAATAAGGCGATTGAATTAATCTTCTGTAAATAAATTTAATTTTTCTACGCTGTTGAATGTGAACTTAAACTGGTTAATGTGGCGGTGAAAGAAAATATAGGAATTTTGAATAGATGATTATATTAATTTTGGTTCATGTAAAAATATCTCAATAAGTTCCGTACAATCAAGAACATTCCCTTTTTGTATCGTGGTAGTACATTGATAAATTCGTTATGACAATCACATTTTAACTCTGATTTTAATTAACAAATTGATTTATTGAATAATAAAACACATAAATATGATATACAATACTACTACTAAATATTTCATACTTCTTCTACACATATTACTTACAAATTCATTACTACTACGTTAGTTGTCTACGACACATATATTTAATTCATTCAATTATTTTTATATTACTCCTACTGAATATTTCATACTTCCTCTACACATATTACTCACAACTTCATTCCTTTTAAGTTCATTCTCTACGACACATACATTTAATTCATTCAATTATTATGATAATATTTCATACGCATAATCACTCATATAACCTTGTTCCATTACTACCAATATTTTCTCATATACAAGCATAGCATCATGTTAATTAAATTGTTTTTTACGAATTATCAGTCATGTCCTTAAATATTCTATACTCAAATCACATCCTCATCGCGCTCTATATTAGTTATTAAGACTACTCACTGAGAAGCAATGGCGGTAATATGAAAAGGAAACACAAAAGTTGGTACCTCGAAAGATGACTGTTGGATGACTATGATGGGCAGCTGGCACTCGTAATGACGAATTTCGTTGTATTATCATCGCACTGGAACTGGGACACTCTCTTCGTGGGGTACAGGGCTCCTTCACTCATTATAGATGCTCGGTCCAGGAAACTGGGACACTCTCTTCGTATGGTACAAGGCCCCTTCAATCATTTCATACACTCTGTACAGTAAACCTGGGCTCTCTCTTCGTAGGTAATAGGGCTCCTTCACTCATTGCAAACCCACGGTACAGGACACTGGGGCGCTCTGTCCATACTCGTTAGTTGATACTTCTTCTTTCTCAAACTTCTAACTAACTCTCCTTCTTTATCAAACTTCTAACTAACTCTATCAACCGTCAAATCATTTCAGTCTATCTGTCTGTGCAGTCCCTTTTTCTCCTCTTTTACTCAATATTTCTTCCCTTACTTAATTTTTTGTTCCGCCCACTCTGAAATTTCATTGGTATCTTCAATCCCTTCTTACAACTTCCACACGCCATTATTCGCTTGGGTTTTTAATTATAATTGTTTGGTGACCACTCCTAGTTAAGGAGCGTATCTATCTTCCTGACCCCTATTTCGTCGTTCCCACGGATGGGTATCCTCTTCTTGTAAGGTCCACTTTTATAACCCTCAATAAATTTTGCCTCCTTGACTTGCAACACTTTTATACCTCCTTTTATTTTCTCTGTCTTTTACGTTCTAAGCCCTCTTTCAGCGATTCGTTTATTGCGAAAATTGCTCTTCACTATTCTTTACCACCATATCTTCCAATTAACCTACTTTCTATACCTATTTCTTTGTGCGCTTTCACGATCTCGCGAAACTCTGTGACAGTTAATATTCCAAACATTGAATGCGATGGCAGAAAGAAACTTTAACTCCTAATGGCATATATGTGATGAGTTGCGTTTAGGAAATGATGCTCATCTGTGATAACTTTTTACTTTGAACATATTTTGTAGCAAACCACACCTAGGAAACCACAAAATCTAGTTTTACCGGTAAATTTCAAGTTATCCATAATTTATATTGCTTATTTTATACACGAACTAGCGAATAAATAAAGACTAGAAATTCTTCTCCTTCCTCGTGATATGACTATAAAAGACCTGTTTAAAACTTATTGCCACGTGTAAATGAACGCCCTTCTATTCCCCAGCATCAAAGATTCGCATAAATGCTTCAAAAGATTCATTTACACATTGCTTATAAAATTCAAGAAAGTATTATTCATTACATTTCTCTCATTCAGAAACTTAGTAGTATTCAAGAGTATGGCTGCAGGACTACTTATTAGAGCACCCACGTTTTCCTCTTCATATTTTCATGACACACAATCACGATCATTAAAACTTTAATTAAAACCCAAGGTTTATTTCCAACGAGGTCACAATGTCAAGATGTACCATTCAAATTCCCTCGATTCTTCAGCAGAACGTAAACCTTTCATTCCTAAACAGTGTGATTTCCCTTTAAGTATTTGTCGCAGAGTTTCGCGACATCGTGAAAGCGCACAAAGAAATAGGTATAGAAAGCAAGTTAATTGGAAGATATGGTGGTAAAGAATAGTGAAGAGCAATTTTAGGCAATAAACGAATCGCTAAAAGAGGGCTTAGAACGTAAAAGGCAGGGAAAATAAAAGGAGGTATAAAAGTGTTGCAAGTCAGGGAGGCAAAATTTATTGAGGGTTATAAAAGTGGACCTCACAAGAAGAGGATACCCATCCGTGGGAACGACGAAATAGGGGTCAGGAAGATAGATACGCCCCTTAACTAGGAGTGGTTACCAAACAATTATAATTAAAAACCCAAACGAATAATGGCGTGTGGATGTTGTAAGGAGGGACTGAAGATACCAATGAGATTTCAGAGTGGGCGAAACAAAAAATTAAGTAAGGGAAGAAATATTGAGTAAAAGAGGAGAAAAAGGGACTGCACAGACAGATAGACTGAAATGATTTGACGGTTGATAGAGATGGAATGAGGAGAGAAGGAGTTTGTTGATATATAGAGATAGACTGAAATGAGTTGACGGTTGATAGAGTTAGTTAGAAGTTTGAGAAAGAAGGAGAGTTAGTTAGAAGTTTGAGAAAGAAGGAGTATCAACTAACGAGTATGGACAGAGCGCCCCAGTGTCCTGTACCGTGGGTTTCAATGAGTGAAGAAGCCCTATTACCTACGAAGAGAGTACCCAGGTTTACTGTATAGAGTGTATGCAATGATTGAAGGAGCCTTGTACCATACGAAGAGAGTGTCCCAGTTTCCTGGACCGAACATCTATAATGAGTAAAGGAGCCCTGTACCCCACGAAGAGAGTGCCTCAGTTCCAGTGCGATGATAATACAACGAAATTCGTCATTACGAGTGCCATCTGCCCATCATAATGATCCAACAGTTATCTTTCGAGGTACCGACTTTTGAAATTCCTTTTCATATTACCGTCATTGCTTCTCAGTGTGTAGCCTTAATAACTAATATAGAGCGCGATGAGTATGTGATTTGAGTGTAGAATGTTTAAAGAAATGACTGATAATACGTAAAAAACAATTTAATTAACATGATGCTATGCTTGTACAGAGGCTGTTCGCACATTTTTTAGACGATTTTGGTAAGCGGTAATAAAAAATCGTTTGCTGCAAAAGAAATAATTGCAATTGTACTATGTTTTTAAAAGTCAAAATTATCGTCTACGGCTTGAAAGTTTTGTTTTTATTCAAAATGGCGTTTTTAACGAAGCAGTGGTTCGAAGGCTACATTTATACTCTTTCCGAAGGGAAATATGCATACTCCGTTATCCAAAAACGATGTGAGAGTCATGGTTTTGTGATATCTAAAGCGTCGATAGGTAATATCGTCAACAAGAAAGGAAAAAAACGTCAAATTGGAGCCTCAAGTGGGACAAAAATTCCAAACAAGTATCCAAGGAAAAAACGGACATCTTCGACTATTGCAAAAGTACGTTGTTTAATGTTAAAATAAAATCCCCCTAGTCAAAAGACAGTTGAAAATCATTAAAATGCTCGGTGTCCACTGTAAACAAAATGATAAACGTTGATTTAAATCTTAAGAAAGCGAAAAAACGCAATGTGCATCGTCTTCTTCCAAATCATATCGCTGAACATAGGACACGCTGCAGAATTCTATATGAGAAACACTTATCCAAAGAAAAATGGAAAACAATTGTCACAATAGATGAATCATGGGTGTATTTAAATGATTGCAACAAAAAAAGAGCCATTTATTATCATAAAAGGGGAGAAAAAAATATAAGAACATGGTTCAAAGAATCGAAAGAAAGTTTTTCTAAGGGATTCATGATTGTTGTTGGTTTTTCCTATAATGGCAATTTTAAAAAAAAGAGAGTGGAAAAAAAATGTGAAGATTAACTCCAAATACTATCAGGAACATATTTTATCGCCAATTTTTCTGAATGAAATTCCATCGCTTTACCCACAGTGCCATCAATCTGTGAGACTCCATCAGGACAAAGCTAGAAGTCACACATTAAAATCCACTGTAAATTTCCTAAAAGAAATGGAACAAAAAACTGGTATCAAGGCCATACCCTTCACTGATATCCCTACTAAATCTCCCGATGTATCACCTATGGATTTTTCTGCTTTCGGACTTTTAAAATCTGCATTATCCAAACGTCGTCCCAAAACCCTTACAGGACTCTGGAAAGCTGTTCAGGAGGAATGGGATAGAATACCTCTTCTGACACTTCAAAAGGCATTATTATCCTGGAAATTGCGGTGAAAGATAGTTCAGAATAAGGGATGTCAAATAGAACATTTAGAACACAAGAATTTTATGTAATTTAGTTTTGTGAATACAATATACATTGTCTAAAAAATGTGTGAACAGCCTCTGTATATGAGTAAATATTGGTAGTAATGGTACAAGGTTATATGAGTGATTATGCGTATGAAATATTATCATAATAATTGAATGAATTAAATATATGTGTCGTAGAGATTGAACTTAGTAGGAATGAAGTTGTGAGTAATATGTGTAGATGAAGTATGAAATATTCAGTAGGAGTAATATAAAAATAATTCAATGAATTAAATATATGTGTCGTAGACATTTAACGTAGTTTGTATGTAATATGTGCAGAAGAAGTATGAAATATTTAGTAGTAGTATTGTATATCATATTTATGTGTTTTATTATTCAATAAATCAATTTTTAATTAAAATCAGAGTTAAAATGTGATTGTCATAACGAATTTATCAATGTACTACCACGATACAAAAAGGGAATGTTCTTGATTGTACTGAATTTTTTGAGATATTTTACATGAACCAAAATCAATATAATCATCTATTCAAAATTCCTATATTTTCTTTCACCACCACACTATTCCCTACAACAAGACTTTACCGCATTGTAGCTGTGCACTCTCAGAGCATTGATATACTGAACAAACCACATTGCACTTAAGAAACTGCTATCTACCTTCTGAAATACTCGTCGTGCGACTAATTCAACACATCTTCTTTTCTTGATGTCTTTTGGGGATGTAAATATCCAGTACAAAGACAAATAATTATTGCAATAATGCCAAAGAAAAACCAAAATTTAAGCAATAATGTTTTCTTTGACCTAATCAATTTGAACTATCGCATGCTTTCTCTTTAGTCTATAAAACATGGACTACTGACGCTAGAGAGTGGTAGAATGTGCATGCAATTGAATCCTGTTGTTAGCAAAAACCTCATTAATTTTTATTTTCCCAGTAATAAAGTCATTTAAGAGATATTTGGGATTCGACATTCGACCTAGGAAACTCTACCCTACAGTTATGTCGGCGTTACCCAGTTATTTGTTGTTGTTGTTGTTGTGACTGATACCCCTTGACCGTATATTGTCAGTTCAAGTCCATAATGGCTCTTGGGCGAAGTGGTGCGGCTCCGGTTTTGAATAGCACCACAAGGGTCGGAGTCCGACTTGGCTAAAGGACCGGTCCCATAATTTTGAACGGAGTCATGTGACGATACCGGAACACTTGACCCCGCACCTCCACAGGTAAAGTTGCAGCCACGAGAGATCCGCCATTAGTGTACACTGCGGCAGATTTTGTCAGTGACCGGCATCGAACCAGAGACGTTCAGATCACCGGCTCACTGCCTTTGCCAACCGGTCCACCGTACCCTTACCTGTTTGTGTTTCATAACTGTTCAACGTAAGTCCTAGGAATTCATACCCTATTAAGAAATACGTTTCAAATTCATCATTTAAAATAAATTTCCCTAATTATCTTTGCAGAAAGTTTTTTTCTATCAAATATCTAAACCCTAAGTTTCAGATTTTCCAAAATGTTAATAATGCTCTAAATTCATGTGACATGTTTTTCCATCATCATATTAACGTGCTTTTATTTTAATTGATTTCTTTGCTTTCAGAATCTAGAAAAAGTGTTGCTTTTCCCATGGCTTTACGCCTTTTCAATGACTGGAGTATGCGTCGTCATAGCTGCTTTGTATCAAATGTATATACGCCACTGTTCCCTTTCCAAGTCAGTGGAGACGTTACCAGCTGACAGAGAAGTTAGCGCAGTGCGATACGCTGAAGAGGGTGGAAAAGCTAACGGGGCTTATATAGCAGATTCAACCAAGATGTGATTCAAAGGTCAGTGAAATCTTATCCGTTGTAGTTACTGAAAAAAGAAGGGCCTTTCAGAGCTAATTCCCCATACCGAAAAATACGGGAAATCTCTGTAGCATCCTTACACCTAATGCCGATGAAAGTTCAATCTAACAGAGTACCATTAAATACTATTAATGAAATTAAAGTGACATCACTTACATCTGAACCGTGATATATGACATAAAATTCTAAAAGTGCAGCAGCACAAGTGAATGTTTGTGAGAAATATTAAATTCCAAAATTATAACTGTTCAACTTGCTTATAAAAATGAATGCCCAGCTATACTTCCATACATTGTGCGGTGGTTAATGATGATGTCGAATCCAAGACAAAGCATGCATATTCCCGAGTTGTCCCTTTAAAGGGAGTGTCATAAGTTCAAAAAAACTCTCGGGGGGAATAGGCAAATGTCCTTAAAATTAGAACCTGGAGCAATAAAAAAACAAAAAATTATTTACAGTGGAAATATTATTGAACCTGTATTATATTCTCCCGCGAACTCGTTAAAAACTCCGGAGCTGAAAGTATTTGTTCAGTTTAAAAGTGCACCTCTGATTTTGTTTCATATTTATGATGAAAAATCACCACTTCATTATGATGGAGCATCACCATGGAAACTATCATCCTAAGCAACTCACCGAGAACTTTTCAATGTTCCCTTTTATTACGGCTAGTCTGCTAATCAGTCATATCTCTGGCAGGATGGAAAGAAGGTGGGATTTATTGAATAACTCAAAGGAGAACATTTCTGATAATAAAATGAGACAACGTATAATGATGAATATAAAACTAGCAACCTCATTTGATTCGTAAGTAAAATTAAACTAAAGGATCATTTTTTTATTCTGCTATAACCTAAAATCTTAAGTTATGAATAACAATCCATATAGCTTATCTGTTTCCTGTAAATTTTTTTGGGGGGATGTCTGAATAGGATTAATACACTTTTAACAAATAACATTCTTTTACGTCCTATTCCATAATAATTCAAAGTTCCTTTTCATGTAATTCAGTGTCATAATATGAAGGAAAGGTAAAGCAGGATTGACTTAACTGAAATATTAAAACTTAAGAGATATTAAAGAAGTCGATCAAGGGAGCAGTCTATGAAATTCTAATTCAAGCAAAACCTTTACTGTATTTTTTTTCCGATGCGGAGGCACTTGTCGTCAAACATTCGCCTATACTACGCCACAATTTTACTGCCCATTTTATTGTGGGGGCACCATATAGGAAGACAACATTACCCCCTATGAAGAGACGACACGAACGGAGGCATTTTTCGTGGCGTGACGCCAGGATTCGATCCGATCACCCTCAGCACCGAAAACCAGTGCGCTGTACCACTGGGCCGCCACAAGCCCTACCTTTACAGTATATGTTCTTGAATTTAGTCCATCAATTTTTGACATCGTTCACTGTTATGAGAATTATAGTTTTTACTCCATTTCATCCTGTCAAATCCCTTTGGACCTTTGGACACCCCCCTGTCTAAACAGGAAAGGTCCTCCTAAAACATTTAATATTCAATAGTGCGTTGAGAGATTTGTTTCTCAGATTTCTTGATCGTTTTTACAGAGATGTTGTCCTGTGCTGACAACAGACTACCACAGTTTTTCGTTCAGCATCTACAGTCTTCGGATAGGTATCCAAATGCTGGATGTGTTGATTATAGTAGTGGATGTTAAGATCTCTTTGGATACTGATCTAGAATACACGCTACCCAGAAGCGTAGAACACGACATTTATGCTATTTAAACTAATGTTCACACTTCCATCAACTTAGCAAGTCATTAACCTGCCAGAAAGACTCATATCATTGATAGCCTCAATCATCTTGAAATGGTACTTACAAGAATCACGTGAAAGACAAATGAGAAGTAATAAAGAAGGCTTAATTCACCAATAGTGAACAGGATATGTGACTAGTGTTGGAGTAACGAGTCAAAACGGTATTGTTGTCCCAATGCAGGAGAGGAAAAAATTGTGGACAGTGGACTACATTTAAAACACGGGCTTGTGGTGGCCCAATGGTACAGCGAGCTGGTTTTCGGTGCTGAGGCTGCTCGGATCGAATCCTGGCGTCGCGCCACGAAAAATGCCTCCGTTCGTGTCGTCCCATCATAGGGGGTAATGCTGTCCTCCTATATGGTGCCCCCATAATAAAATGGGCAGTAAAATTGCGGCGTAGTATAGGCGAATGTTTGACGACAAGTGCCTCCACAATGGAAAAAAAAAACATTAAAAGACAAAAAGAGAGAACCCTGAAAATTCTCGTCTTCGTGTAACACCTGTTGAAAAATTTTATTTATTCTTATTCTTTGAGATTTTATAACAATTTAATCAATTTCAAGTCTTCCGTGCTGTAGGTTCGGTCTCGAACGTTGTGGGATCTTCCCAAGTATAAAAGAATTTGCATTTTGGACTCCTCCTCTGAGACATTTGCATCTAATTCTTCCAGACTGACGAAAATCTGCATCCTCGGTTGGAAATTAATTCCCAATCCCGTTCATAATTTTAAGTTTCAGAATATATCATCGACAACTTTTCATCTTCGAAGTATGAAACTGGAACGGCAGGAGATACAATAGATTACCATTTACGAAAGTTTTCTTCATAATTATTCAAGCTGCGATTCCTTTCCAGTGGGTATTTTTCTTCATACCTCCATTTAATCAAATTGAAAAGTTCAACAGTAAAACTGAAATACTCCTTTACAAATAACTGTTATTAATTGCTGACTATTGTACTATCAAACCACTCGTGTAATTTAAGTTTTAAAACATCCCTAAAACGACTACATTTTTACGAGTTTTTTTTTTTTAGTTGGTCTCGTTATTTTGTGTTACCTGAGAAACTTATTAATAACAGATGAAGCTACTGCCTGTGTTTCAATCTTAAGTAAAATACCTGTTAATAATAAAATTAAGGATTTTGTAAGAATACTTGTCTCAAATGATATCAAGCGTAAATTTATTTCAGGGCACCCAACAAAACATGAATTTCAATGGTCAAAGGCAAAGACACTAGCTAGTAAAATAAAGCAGATGGTTGAAGGAATAAATAAATGTAGACGAACAACTCCTCAAGTACAGGGTGGTTATAATTAAAGTTACACTTTGTAATAGTCATAAAAGGAAAACTACTGGACCAAATGTTATCAAACTTGGTAATAGTTTAAAGAAGGTCATGGGAATTTCTTTTCCGCCAAAAAAAAGTTCAAAAACTCAACATCAGGGGGGAAATGGTGCTGTATGCAATATTGTTAAACGAAATAATAGTCGGAATCTAACTTAACCTTTTGTTACACGGGTTTAACGTTTTGTATACCCTTAAGAAACATTGACCTAAACAAAATTACCATTTAAAGTGTGCGCATTCCGGAAATCGGTTTCTTACAGATCGCTAATTTGTCCAAAATTAAACCAGACCTCAACCCCTGTGACTTCTAGCTATGGGGTTATGTCAAAAACACTGTTAATGGTGATCATCTAAAGAAGTTGGCGGAATTCAAAGATGCTATACACCGACATATCCGTAACATTCCTCCTGATATGCTAAGAGCTACTATTGAGAATGCAGTAATGCGATTTAACTTGCTTTCGGAAAATGGTGGACACCACATGGAACATGCTTTGCAACACGTTTCAGAAACGATTAAACACATTTTAAACCGATGTCTTATGCCTTATTTCGTTTAATAATATTGCATACAGTGCCATTTGTTCCCTGGTGGTGAGTTTTTGAATTTTATTTTTCGGAAAAGAAATTCCCATGACCCCCTTTAAACTACAGAGGCTGTTCGCACATTTTTTAGACGATTTTGGTAAGCGGTAATAAAAAATCGTTTGCTGCAAAAGAAATAATTGCAATTGTACTATGTTTTTAAAAGTCAAAATTATCGTCTGCGACTTGAAAGTTTTGTTTTTATTCAAAATGACGTTTTTAACACAGGAGTGGTTCGAAGGCTACATTTATGCTCTTTCCGAAGAGAAATATGAATACTCCGTTATCCAAAAACGATGTGAGAGTCATGGTTTTGTGATATCTAAAGCGTCGATAGGTAATATCTTCAACAAGAAAGGAAAAAAACGTCAAATTGGAGCCTCAAGTGGGACAAAAATTCCAAACAAGTATTCAAGGAAAAAACGGACATCTTCGACTATTGCAAATGTGCGTTGTTTAATGTTAAAAGAAAATCTCCCTAGTCAAAGGACAGTTGCAAAATCATTAAAATGCTCAGTGTCCACTGTAAACAAAATGATAAACGTTGATTTAAATCTTAAGAAAGCGAAAAAAACGCAATGTGCATCGTCTTCTTCCAAATCATATCGCTGAACGTAGGACACGCTGCAGAATTCTATATGAGAAACACTTATCCAAAGAAAAATGGAAAACAATTGTCGCAATAGATGAATCATGGGTGTATTTAAATGATTGCAACAAAAAAAGAGCCATTTATTATCATAAAAGGGGAGAAAAAAATATAAGAACATGGTTCAAAGAATCGAAAGAAAGTTTTTCTAAGGGATTCATGATTGTTGTTGGTTTTTCCTATAATGGCAATTTTAAAAAAAAGAGAGTGGAAAAAAAATGTGAAGATTAACTCCAAATACTATCAGGAACATATTTTATCGCCAATTTTTCTGAATGAAATTCCATCGCTTTACCCACAGTGCCATCAATCTGTGAGACTCCATCAGGACAAAGCTAGAAGTCACACATTAAAATCCACTGTAAATTTCCTAAAAGAAATGGAACAAAAAACTGGTATCAAGGCCATACCCTTCACTGATATCCCTACTAAATCTCCCGATGTATCACCTATGGATTTTTGTACTTTCAGACTTTTAAAATCCGCATTATCCAAACGTCGTCCCAAAACCCTTACAGGACTCTGGAAAGCTGTTCAGGAGGAATGGGATAGAATACCTCTTCTGACACTTCAAAAGGCATTATTATCCTGGAAATTGCGGTGTCGAAAGATAGTTCAGAATAAGGGATGTCAAGTAGAACATTTAGAACACAAGAATTTTATGTAATTTAGTTTTGTGAATACAATATACATCGTCTAAAAAATGTGTGAACAGCCTGTATTACCAAGTTTGATAACATTTGGTCCAGTAGTTTTCCTTTTATGACCGTTTCAAAGTGAAACTTTAATTATAACCACCATGTACTACACTTAATTTTCAGCCGGCAGTTGAGTTTTTATAATGCTCATTTTTTAAGCCCACCATGTTAATTATAACCCTTCTGTATTTCTGTAGTCTTCCCTATGACTTCTAGACAACCAGGTCGTACTCTTGTTTTTAGGAAGTGCACGGTGTGCACTTCTTTAATGCAAACAATTTATTGAACAGCCGTACATTTACGGGAGTGTCTGACTCAAGCGACAGGCGATGGCCCTTTTAATCCTTTTCTCGAGTTTTTCTCCCCTGCCCTTTGGTCACGTGCTTACAACTCACGGTTACTTCAAGGTGCGCTCGCTGCGCCTGACGGACTTAATCGCCCTCCATTAATGTGCATTACATCTAACCATAAGTAACAAACAATTAACATATTAGTGATTAACTTCAAAATTAATTAACTCTCTAGTGCATGGTAACATAGTATACAATACAATTTTGAATGATTTTCTATTAAATGTACAGTGGACGCTCGTTAATTCGAACTCAAAGGTTCTCAGAAAAAAGTTCGAATTATCCGATGTTAAGAGAAAATATATAACTTTAAATGTGTATCACTGAAGAAGAAAATCTCCTAGTATGTATAACCCCAGAAAATATATTATACTATGTTATCTAAAGTTAAACATATTAGAAAGCAATACAAACTTACCTCAATCTTAAAATGAAGCAGAAGATATGCAGTATAAAGTAAACTTTTATTAAAAATTTTAATTACACTTTGGGGAAAAACTGTAAAATGGATGTTTGGTTCTGTTTATGATGCCTACATTGTTCAGCCAGCTTCTCGATTTGAAGTAAATATTTCAATTCATTTTCAGAGGAAGGTTCCATCTGAATAAATGCTTTCAGAGTTTTAATAGAATCCATTATGGCTTTGTCCATTATGGCCGCATTAAAAATATCTTTCGGCAGGTAAGTAAAGAAAAGCCCTGGCAGTTTCCTACCGAAATTAGTGCATACGTCTTCGTTTACATCAGAGCTTTGGCCACATACAGTTTGAAAAGAAATATTGTGCCTTGACATAAATCGAAAAAGTCATCCATCACTGCATTTAAAATCTTCACTACCCATTCGACTTGCCAATTCATCAGCCTTCGTCAGCACTAGTTGTCCATTTATAGGAAAATTTCGAGATCTAATCCTGGAACCATAGCAGTAGAACTTTTTCTAGAATTTCTTGGGACGCATTTCCCATGCGCTTCCTTCCTCTAGCAAATTTTGATTTTTCCCATGAATCTAAAATTGACTCCTTTTTTTCAAATTAGTTGACAAGGCATTTTTTTTAATTCCATAGTCAGCTGCTAACTTTGTTTTACATTCGCCATTCTCTACTTTCTTTAAAATGTCTTCCTTTGTCTCCAAAGTTAGGGTTTTGTACTTTCCACGTGTAGACATCCTGAATTTTTACACGTTCACACCACACAATGAGGAAGAAAAACTAGACCACATTAACTTGTCTGCACTGCAGTTATAACTGACGCAGCTCCCTAGAATCTGTAGTAAGACTAGTTTTTCTGAAATTCTAAGAAAATCGATCCAAATAAAGGAAAATTGCTTTTTCCGTTTAGCACTAATAAGAAGGACAATAGCTACTAACGTTTAGCGGACATGCAATAGTCTAGGAATACAGACATTTGCCTCTTTATACAGAAAAGAAATTTTGACACACAAAATAATTAATATAGTGTGTATTTTCTCCATTAAACGAGGAAAAAGAATTTTTTTTGCCAAATTTTTAGCTCGAATTAACCGAAGTGATAAAAATTTAGTTCGAATTAAGGAGATATTTTTAACATTAACTCCAGTACAAGTTTTTATGGACATTTGGATTAGTTCGAATTAACCGGAAGTTCGAATTAACCGAATTCGAATTAACGAACGTCCATTGTATATGCCTTGAGGTAGCAATATATTTCTAGAAACAATGTTAAAATATTCAAGTTACTACATATTTTCAATATTGAGAAATAAACTTTCAAAAACATTTCTTGTAAATACATTAATTAGAGTATATCAACTAAACAGGATATGAAGTAAAAATTCGGAAAAGTGATATTTTACATTCTAGTAAGTATATAGAGTCTATGAAAGTGATTTTACTTCAGTTCTCAGATTTACCGGGTGTCCCAAAAATAACCGACGATTTGAAATATCAATTAAAGAAAAACGGAAGGTGATAAGAATGTACGGTTTGCTGCATTCTGCTTAGGCAATCAGGGAATTTATTCTCACCAATTTTCAAAATAAGTTACAAAGTTCGTCAACAGATGGCACTGCTGACTAGGAAAAACTATAAAACAATGTTTTCAAAATAACCACCGTTTGCAGCAACAACGTGACGCAGTCTGAGGTCAAAATTCGCAGACTCCCGTGCAAGCATTTCAGTTTGAATGTTCTGACAAGCAGCAGAGATGTATTGTTCCAGTTCATCTACAGTTTGTGAATTGTGACGATACACCTGGTCTTTCAAGTACCCCCAAAGAAAAAATCGCATGGCGTCAAATCTGGCGAATAGAGAGAAAAATCCATGCCACTTTGCGTATGCTTCTTGCTTTGAAAACATTGTTTTATAGTTTTTCCAGTCAGCAACGTCATCTGTTGACGAACTTATTTTGTAACTAATTTTGGAAAATTGGTGAGTATAAATTCCCTGGTTACTTAAGCAGAATGCAGCAAACCGTACATTTCTATCACCATCCGTTTTTCTTTAATTGATTTTTCAAATCGTCGGTCATTTTTGGAACACCCGGTACGTACTGCACGTCGAGGATTCCTTCTAAGTGCTATGGGTTGCTCATCATCGGTACTGTTCTGGGATTAGATATTCTCCTAATCACTGCTACTGCCCTCTTCCCATTTCCAAGATTTTAGTTAACTCACATGAGCTGTAGTCCTATAGAATCGGCCTCTTTTCTTCTCCTCCAACTGAGTAATTATGTAGGTATCATTAGGTGATGACTAACGGTCCTCATATTTGGGTTCAGTTTTAGTGGATTGTCCAGTTGGTTTGGGCGAACATCGTTCAACAACTATTTTCCCTGGATCGAAAACCATAGTTCCGCATTTCTTCTTGTCATAACCGTGTTTTATTTTCGTTCACTTCTTTTCGATCTCTTTTCTTACGTCCGTATGAGTTGTTGCTGGATCAATTCAATACTCCGCATCTTCATCTGCTAACTTTCTCAGTATCCATCACTGAATCGTGGTGAACAGCCATGCAGCATTTCAAATGGCGTTTTATTCGTAATTTTATTGACCACATTGTTTAAGTTTCTTTCGTTCTCCTTTATTCGTAAATACCAATCTCTGTGACGCTCATCTTCCATAAAAGTTGATATCGGGGCTAGAATGGTTCTGTTGGCTCTCTCCACCAGTCCATACCATGATGGTGTCTGGTAGAATTTAAAGTGTGGCATATTCCGTTTTCCCTACAATAGTTCTCAAACTGATGTGATGTGAAACACGTTCCTCTGTCAGATATTATCCTACCGGGTAAACCGAATTCATTGACGAATGTCTTTAAAGCTTTCAAAACATTCTGAGCAGATGTATTCTTCATAGCTGTAAGTCTGACAAACTTGGTGAAGTTATCTATTATTACGAGAAGCTCTTGATTACCTTTACAAAAATGACCCAGGTGATTCATATGGATTATCGAGAAGGGTCTTTTTCCTGGCTTGCAACAATCCTTGATGTTTACATCCTGGAACTTTATTAACTAAGCATTCGAAACACATCGCTATATGTAGCCTTACATAACGCTTCATTTTCGAAAACCAATATAGTTCTTTTATCTTGCTCCCAGTTCTATCCACTGAAAAGTCCCATAAGACCGTGGATCTTCACTGCTATACTTTTTATCATACATCTTGGTATCACGTAAAGTAGTTTTTCCTTTCCATTTTCTTTAATCCTTCGAAATAGTCTATTTCTCTTAAACACATAGTTATTCATCATATGGCTTTCTTCTGCACTTCTGTGAAACTTCTCTTTCCGAAAGATGTTGAATAGTTTTCGTAATTCAGGATCGGCATGTTGTATGACTAGAACTTGGTCATCTTCATTCATTGTCAAAAGGACTTCTAAATTTATTTCTATCATAGTTGTCAAAGTATCATCTGAAGTTATAAAAGCAGTTTTTGCTTTAGCGTTTTCCGTGAGAGGAATTTGTAAATAGCCATGGGCTAAATCCAAAGTTGTAAATAACTTAGATCTATTTATGCATTCCACTAAATCGTTAATTTTGGGTAATGGAAATGTATCCTTCACTGTCTGATTGTTCAAACGACGATAATCAATTACTAATCTTTACTCTCCGGTTTTCTTCTTAACTAACAGGACTGGACTGGCATATGGAGAGCGAGTTTCAGTCACTATCCTGTGATCCTTCTATTCCTGAACAATTTCTTTTATCAATTTACGTTCAGTTGCATTTTTTTATATGACAAACAGGTTTACTGCCCTCAATCTCCTTTATATCCATTTTAGATAGATTTGTACACCCGAACTCGCCTAAAGTTAAAGTAAAACAATCCCTATATTCATTTAATAAATTTGTGATTTCGTCTTTTTGCTTTTGAGTTAATGTATCATCGAGTTTAATCTGCTCTATATCTAGCTTTATAGGACTTCGTTCCTGTAAATTATTTACATTATTATTTTCGTTTATTTGTACTTCATTATATAGAGGCAAAACATTAATATTGGTGTTCAAATCAAGCTTATCCTTTATTTCGACCTTTTCAATGCATTGCTCTTCTCTCTGCTGTATATTTTATCCCTTACATTAATAAGTGGAATAACAGTTTCCCCATCAATGATTTCTACAATAGAATCCAAATTATTTTCCACTCTTTTAAATAAAATTAAACCATTACTTGTTTCGTCAGTTTTTGCTTTTATGAAATTAATAGAATTCTTTTCTAATTTCTTAGCTCAAGAGGCCTTAAATTTAATATGTGACAATTTGTCATCGGATAATAAATTCTTAAACGGATAATCTTTTGCGTAACCGATCTTCAAATTATTCTCATCTATTCTGGCATAAGCAATGTAAGGGAGTTAAAGAAATGTTCTTCTAACTATCAGATCGTAAGACAGCGTTTCGTCTGGTACCTCCAAAACACTGACATCATTTGCTAATACGTCATCGATTTCTATATCAATTAATGTCACACCTACGTTTTTTATTACAGGCTTTGTTTGATTCCCAAACGCGTATAAATCCTTCTCGCACTCTATTTCATTTAAACCAAGATTTTTCGCAGTTGTTTGCTTAATAATAGTCCAGATACTACGAATGTTAATCATAGATTTTACTTCGCTGTTATTTATGATTGCCTCTTTAATATAACTGACTGGCTCCAAGGAATAATCCTGAATGCCTAAACTATGAGGTTCTTTTTTATTTTCCGAATTAGTCATTCGATTCACCGAGTTCCTTAAGCCAAATCTATTATTATAAGGTCGCTGATAGTTCTTAGAATCCTGCATTTCTTTCTTCCTTTCATTATACGGGGCGGAAGGAAATATTCTCTGGTAATATTTACTATCCCAGTATCTATCACGATAATTCGGCTTATCTTTTGGATATCTATTTTCGTAATTGCCTCTTAGTTCAGGCTTAGAATTAGTTTCGAAATTTGATGAATAACGCTTATTTATATCTCTTAAATTCGTAGGTTGACTAAATTTTGAATCATGATGATAGCCACCAAACCTAGGCCTTCCCTTATACCTAGAGTTCTCATTTTCGACATAAAACGCTTTAAAACGCACGCTTTCAAATTGATCCAACTTTTCCGCCAAATCATTCGCTCTAGTGAATGTCGGCCACTCGTCTACGAAATGATCCCGCATTAAATTTGGAACTTCTGTTTTTAACTGATTGGTAATTATTAATTCTTTTAAAGCCTCAAAGTCTTTAATTTGTCTCCTCAAAATAATAATGCAAATCAAATATAAAATTCTTCCATGTGCTTTTAGTTTCTCTGACGGGGTTTACAAACTTTTGCATAAACTTTTCGGGGCTTAGTTTAAACCGTTTTAGCAATAAAGATTTTACGAAGGAACAATCATTTGTTTCCTCCTCTGCTTCTCGAGCAATTAGTTGAGTTATTCCGTATGGGAACAAACCCAATAGCTGCATAACATAATCATCTTTAACAAGACCAACACGTTTATCTTGTCATTCAAACAAAATCAAATATGTGCTTATATCGCCTTCATTCATATCATAATTTCGCATTAACTTTCTTAAATCCACTGTCTTTCCATCTATCGAACGAGATCTATCTTCAATTAATCTGCCCGTGTTGAATTTTCAGTTTTTCTAGTTCGTATTCTCGTAATTAATCCTCTTTACCAATTTCTGCCTGTTCCTTCTTCATTCTTTCATGATTATTCTTTCTAACATATGGTTAACAAATATTTCCTCATATTCTTTACTTTAAGTTATGATTCGTTTCAAATCAACTAATTTACTTTCCACCGGAACTTGTTCGCCAAGTTCGTTTGCTAACTCTACCAAATCAGATTTCTTACCTTTGGCCAAAAATGTCATATTTACAATTAAAGCCTTTCTTCAAATAAAAATAATTTCAATAATGCCTTTACTTCAATAATAAATATCTTAATACATAAATAATACTGTAGCTTCAATAATATACTTCATAATTCAAATCTATTCTTCATCCAAAAAAGTTTACTCTGAACTTGAAACTTTCTATTCGTATAAAAAAATCACAAGGTATTTACCTCATAATCGATCCATGTAGTTATTCGTAAATCCCACTTCTGAGAATTCTGTAGTTTTCTCTATTACTTCTAGACAAACATTTAGTACTCCTAAACACAGTGCACTTCCTATAAACAAACTATTTATTGAACAGCCGTACATTTACGGAAGTGTCTAACTCAAGCAGAAGGTGACTCTTCTCGAGTTGTTCGCCTCCGCCCTCTGGTCACGTGCTTACATTTTCAAGGTGCTCTCGCTGCGCCAGATGTCGAGCTTAACACTTCATTGAAGGGACCGGAAACAACAACGGTAGTCAAAGATGAATTCTAAATCCTTATTTTAAAGTCTGTTAGGACTTACTTCAGATCTTCTGCATCGATTCAAACAAGCATAAAGGAAAAATCAATTGACAATTCACGAGATGACACGCCAAATGTAATTTCTGTCACAAATGATTTACGAATTTGGGCTAAAAAAGAATAAAAGAGGGAAGCTTTATCTAACGTTCTCGTCTTTGTTTACTGCTAAAAACGAAACGCAGAAAGAGACTGAGTCTCATATTTCATCTCGTAGCATTATTTTCAATAAGGATCCCAAATACTGCGATAGGCTGGAATAAAAGGTCCAGTTATGCTTTGAATTAAGAGATTACAAAGTTTGCCTAAACATTTTAGAATGCTTTATTAAAGATTTTACTATTTTTGAAGAAAAAAAGCTAAATTTTTAAGTCCATTTATTATTTTCAAATGTTTAATTTGGAAACCCTCTTGCCACCTGCCACAAGATCATGATCTAGCAATTGAAAAGCACCAGTCTAGAGCAAATATTGTTCTTCGAATTTCCACACCTCAAACTACTTATTCCCGTGTTCCACCAGAGTAGTAGTAATTCTTGACGGCATTACTTCATCGTTCTCTCAATCCACTGGCAAATGAATGAAACGGGATTCATAGGAAAGGGTGACTTTTTTTCAATCGTTAGTAGTCCACTGCATCCATTTGTAGGTAAGTTCGATGTCTGCTACGTGTCCATCCATAATGATCGGCACGAACTCTGGATGGTCTTGGGGAGCTGAGTGCGTTGGATTTTCTCCAGACATATGACATTGGGTAATCTTTTTGGTAAGTATTCTACTGATGCCCAATAAACCACAAGACCCGGTATCTTTGTCGTGCATTATAGTCCACATATAACAGCTCTTGCCCACAGCCGTTCTACCAATACGCTTGTTCTGGCAATGTATGAAAATGAACAGCTAAAAAAATCATGTGGTTATTCTCCTATTCTTTTATTTGGAGATGTAATAATGTCTTCCTTTAAAAACTATATTCTTTACTTACTTCAAATAATATTTCACATGCTTTGTTCAGAAATGCTCCTTCTTTCTCCTTTTCGTTCATTTTTTAGTGTCCTCAAACAATTGGCAATAGCCTATTGATCATCAACGGAAAGTGTCTCAATAGTTTCTCTAGCTAGCATATATATATATATATATATATATATATATATATATATATATACAGGTGGTTATCAAAATAATGGAAATACCTATCAATATTAGTGGTGTTATGAATGGGCTTCGTATTCCTTGAAAAACAAGTCTGGCTACTGGTATTATTTTTATATAATATAGTTTATGTATTATTGTAATGTCAGGTAGCAATAATGAAGCTAAGGGCATCGTGCGTTTGGGGAGAACAGCGTAAAATGTCAAACCTTGCAAACCTTGTGAAAAGGGCAAATTGGAGTATCTTTTACTGCAACCCCCAGGCACTTTTCGGATTATTTTCTGACGTTTGTTATCTTGTTAATACTTATCTTGTTTCTTTTGTTAGGAAAACTGAAACTGAAGTGATGCGATAAGAATCATGTAGATTAATATGCATACTGAAAACATTTTTTATAATACTATGTAATCAAAACATTTTACCTAATTTAATTTTTTTTAGTTGAAAATTAAGATTTTTATGAAACTGTGTATCTTATGGAACTGTGTATCTTATGCTCCAATGTAATTTTTATCATACTATTTCCCCTTAACTAAATAAATCTTTTCATCTTTCACAACCTATAAGGCTAGAATTTTCTAAAAAGCCTTTTAAGTTCAAATAAAATTAATAATCTTTTTAAAATAGACCACCTGCTTAGTTATTTGTTTCTTTCATGTTGTATTCATATATTTTATTTAATATGCATTTATATTATAATACGCTAGTTACAGTCTTCTCTTTCATAGGTCTGTATTTATTTAAACCGTGAATAGAATTACTGTATCCACCGAGCATCGAACACATCTCAGCAGCTCTACACATAAAAGGGACCAATAATATGGACTATAAAGACATCACGCGAGCTGCACGACAGAACTCCTAAACTGTCTATGCTAGTACAGTGCAGTACTGTAAATTATTGTTGTCATGACTTTATCATTTTTAATTAAACCTCAAAGGAAAGAAAAGGTGGTGCTTCTGACGGAGAAAGAAGCGCAGTAATCATACATATTTATTGAACGTTTTCATTAATAATGCCCAGTATTCATTAATGGTGAAGAAATTAAACAAAGCCAGAAAAAGTAAACGGTTTCAAGAACCATTCTTCTAGGATTAACCCTTGACGAATTTAAATATAATGTCAATATATACTGATAGAAAGTGATTAGTGTAGCACTAATCAAAATAAAACTAAATTTGAAAGGAAGCAAATATATTATTAAAAGTAATACGAAATAGCAACAGCTCTAATTCTTCTTTTTCTCTTTTTCAATAGCACAGAGAAGCATTAAATTTCCCCCTGGAATGTTAGAAAACCTTTCCTATGACGGGAAAAATATTAAGGCATTGTCAAAATAATGAATGTAAAAATGACATCAATTTAGAGCCCCCCCCCCCTCCAAAAAAAAGAAGTTATTAAATAAAGATCCTTTTCTGTGAAATCAACAGAGTTAAGAATTTTTATTCCATACCGGATAGGAAAATATATAAATGTGTATGCAGCCAAACTTCAAGAGTGGGCCAATAGACGAATTTCATTCTGTTTGGTGCTGTTCCAATAACTACACGTCATACTGGGCTTCCAAAAAATGATCGAATACGAGACTACTAACTTATGCAGTTTAAGAATCTCCTGTGATTTCTCTTCACATATATCTCGGATAAGTGAATGTTTCATTTTTCCAATTCCTTACTTAGATCTTATAAACTCATAACTAAGTGTGACTGAGCTCTTCTGGGTATGAATTAATATTCGTTTAATGTTGTGTTAAATATAATCAAAAGATAGGGTCAAAATGTAGGAAAAATGTAAACATTGAATTTTCAGCGTTTGTAGATCTTCAAATAATTATTAACTGAGAGGCTTTAACTTTCTAAATATAAAAGGAAGAACAGAATTAAGATCTCTGTGGGACATTAAATAAAAAAATCTTGAAAAATGTACATATAGGAAGATACAGAGCATACACTATTTCAAATATTGAATTCTTATAGTTAAAAAAATTGGATCATTTTGAATTACCTCATGAATGAAATTTTTTGCTACATTTACTATAATGAAAGATAAATAAACAAACATTAACTATAATAGGATTTTACAATAAGTTCGTTTTTCCAATCATGAAACTGAAAAAAAGGATCCACTATACAAGATTATCACATCACTTGAGAAAAATCTCTCTCTTACAAAACAAAAATGAAATTTTGTAGCAATTTTCTATAACATATACTGCTTTCCTTTCCTTTCCTACTGTAACTCCTAAAATTATAAGCGTGAGAGAGATAATTCTGAAATTATTAATCTGAAGAGCAAAATCAAAATAATTTCTATTCATCACTCCTTGTATTTAGTTGCATTTGATTCAAAGTCATATTAACTTCATAAAAAACGGATCTGTCCTAAATTATTGATGTCACTTTCATAAATGAGTTTTTCTCATTTAACATAACTATTTACAAATGCTTTACGTGTTACAATATGTCAATTCTAAACTGCCAGATTTTACACAAGCGCTCAAAAGTTTGCTTCTTGTATAAAAGTTCTCTAATGCATTTCGAAAAATAGCTATGAAATTTGTGTGCCATGTTCGGTATCTTATTTTAGTTTTTTACGACAAAAATCTTAACAGATACTTTGTTCGTGTGACTATTTTAAAACAGTTATATGCATTTATGTTTACTTCATTGTACTGATGCAAACATTAAAGATTTAATTTAATCTAACAGTCTTCTCAGTATGTTTCTTTTTATTTAATTCATAATGTTTTGGGGTATGTCACATATACATAAATACGAAGACTTCTGTCATATAAACTAATAAACAGAGGAATTTCTATGAAAATAATGCAATAGAAAAGGAAATTAGTAAATACAAGCTATTTATAATTCTTTGCTCAGATGGTAAAATGTTATAAGAAACTTCTCTTAAAAAAATTGAGTTTTTCACATTCCAGATTCTCGTTCACCGATATTTTCTATTTACTGTAACTACTGTAAGTAATAGCCAACTATTTTTCTGAAACATTCATACTACGTTTGCTTATGTAAAACAAATTACTGATTTTTCATGACATCTCGAATCTTAGAATTGCTGTCACGTAAATTTCTTATAATATTTTGCCATATGAGCACAGAATTAATCCTTTCAGATGTTGTTTCATGTAACTTCAACAAATTTATTTATATAACAGCTTGCTGCGTGTTTCATTATGTATGAACAAACAATTACATAATATTAGCTAATTTTGATACCAGTCTTTTAGTCGTAATACTATTTCTGTCTTAAACTCAATATAATAAAAAAATTTCATTAAATAAAGAGAAGTCAGTAACTTTTATCGAAAGATTGGAAGAAGTGAATCGTAGGAGAAACCTAATACCAGTCTCTATACATAAATGTTCATTTATCTGCACGTTATATATATATATATATATATATATATATATATATATATATATATATATATATATATATATATATATATATATATATATATATATATATGTGTGTGTGTGTGTGTGTGTGTGTGTGTGTGTGATGCCCCGTACCGCACGCCGTGGAGGAGAGGCATAGCGCTAATCGGAGGCGAAGCCGGCACGAGGGTGTGATGCAGTCGGGCGAATTATAGATCCAGGGAATCACTTACGAACGTTAAGCGATACACGCACACATGAAGCCATTGATGGAATACACCACTTCGAAGACTTGCTTTATTTATTTGAAGGCATTAGCTGCAGTGGCCACGTGACTTGGCCCGACGGGGCGCGGATTACATTACAAGACAGAAGCGGCCACGAGACAGCAACGAGAGTTAGACACCAAGAGACAGAAATATTCTATTCACGCAAATAGTAAATAAGTGCTTTGCGATATTGACGCCAGAGGGCCTAAACTACTTAATATTTTAATTGGGTGACTTTAGATTCGTGGCGTTCACGTGTCCACTTAAGTTTATCGGGGACTTTACTGCTAGATCCCGCGCTTGTTAGAATCGCGACCTATTGACCTGGGTACAGGATAAGTGGCCATAAAGTTCTTGCAAAGTGTAGTTTTTGACGTTACAGAACCCATAAATATAGAGTGGTTCGAGGGCTCTTCAAGAATTTTGACACTATACTGACACTCGGAATCTCATAACTTCTAACACTCATATCTGGGGATCTGAACTTCTAACACTCATATCTGTTATTGAGTTCAGCTACTTCACATGCCTGTATCATGATCAGCAGAGATAATATAATTTATCTTATTTTACTTTTAGGTTGCAATTTTAGAAAAGGGATCGTGCTTTATTAACAGGATAATTTTAAATACGCTTTAGATATATAATGGTGGGCCGTTATTATCACAATATCCCCCCCGTCCGGAAAAAGACTTGCGAGAGGGGCTGGGCCCTAGCTCCTCGATCAAGGCTTCCCTTCAGGCGAGAACATTTTACTAAATTTAGAAAAGAAGGTAACAAGTTAAAGGGATGAGTTTATCAAAATCTTGACCTCGCTGTCCGCATACTGTCCGTGGAGCCTTACTTTACATATACAATAAACAACATTACTCGAAAAACACATCATATAAATTGAGACATAGCTGCTAATACTATTGATCAATACACAAAATTTTAACAAAAAAATACACAGCATATCAATATTTCTCTTAAAAGTCATTGGAATATCCATATTACACATGAAGCTTCAAAGTTTAAGAACATGAAAAAACCATAAAATATTTCCAACTGTAAAGTAATATGAAGAACTGGAATACAAAAATAGAATACTTGATATACAACTAATTCAGTATTTTGAAGTGGTAATAATAATACTTCAATATTCAAATTCAAATAACTCTCAAAATGGTAATACAAAATATAATATGTTAATATGAAATACAATATATTAATACACAAATGTAGTATAGGTATTATGAAAAGTGTAGCTTTATTCAAATATGTAGTATTAAAACGCAAAATATAGAGGAGAAATTTTTCTATATTGGCGAGTTTCTCTTACACTCAACCGGGACTTCTTCATATTTAAATTAATGAGACGACAGGAAAGTGCTTAGAGAAGGAGAGAATTGCGAAAGATTAAAGTATTAGGGTTGACTCATTCATGGTATAATTTAAATTCGGCAGGTGGATTGTAATATCTCAACTTGGATGCATGTACAATTTCAGTAGTCCTGTTATTATATTGATTTGGCTTATCTATTTCATAAGTCACTTCAGAACACTGTTTTAAAATTTTGTAAGGGCCAGAATAAGGGGCTGAAAGTTTAAGGGTATTTGGATATGAAAATTCTTCTAAGATTACAGCATCATCAGGTTTAAATTTAGAGGGTACAAAGCGAGCATCAAACCAAATTTTGTTTTTATTATGATAATCTATTGTCCTTTGTTTTGCTAGTTTTCGAGCTTCATCCACTGGAGGGTAATTAGTTTGATTTATAGGGGAGTCATAAGGCTGCTTGCCAAACATTAAGTATGCAGGAGTAAATTTTGTAACTGTATGGGGACTATTGTTATATTCGGTAATGACTTGTTCCAACAAACGTGTCCAAGGAACTTTAGTGGACGAAGAATTGACTTTGCATTTTAGCCTACTTACTTTTGATTTATTCACTCGCTCAACTTTACAGTTAGTCTGAGGGTGATGTGCTGAAGTCAAAAGCTGTTTCACATTATAATTTTGAAGGAATCTCCTGAATCGTGATGAAGTAAAGGCTGCATTCCTATCCGTTAGAATTTTTTCTGGTACCTGAACTTGGAATATTTGCTTAAGGCAATTGGCATGAGTTTCTGTGGTGACACTTTTAGAGGGAAATGCCCACACATATCTTGTTGCATGGTCTATTGCAATGTGGAGATTTTTTTTTGTAGAATTATAGTAGTTAAAGCCACCGACAGTATCAACAGAAATACATTCAAAAGGTTTATCTGTTGGAGGTACAATTTGCATAATTCCAAATTTTTAAATTTTGATTTCTTGTTAAATTGGCATGTTGCACAGTGTTTGACAAACTTTGCAATATCCTCAGTTATATGAGGCCAATAATACTGAGGGGTAATCAAATTTAGCATTTTTTGTACACCAGGATGACCAAATTGATCGTGACACTTTTGCAACAATTTTGAACGTAGTGACATAGGAACAACAATTTTATGTAGATTTTTTTCTTTTTAATATGATTACATCATTTATCTCTTGATACTTTGGATCATGAAGGCTGTCATTTTTCTGTTGTGTTTTAATTTCATCCAGGTCTAATAAATGTATAGTATGTTGAAGATGTTGGGAAACAGGATGCCATGAGAGCATATAAGCTTCGACATTTGTGGAGCCCTTTTGGTATTTGATTTCATAATCAAACATACTGAGTTTTAAGGACCAGCGGAATAACCGACCTCTTAGATTTTTTACATTTTTGATCCAAACAAGAGCCGCATGGTCAGTATGAATGACAAATTTTTGGCCATGGAGATAATAGTAGAATTTGTCTAAAGCATCCACAATCGACAGACATTCCAATTCTGTGATAGCATAATTTTGTTCATAATTACGTAAAGTCCTTGAATGATATGCAACAGAATGTAATATATTAGAGGCATCAGGCTGTTTCAACACAGCTCCAACTGCATTTTTTGAGGCATCAACATATACATTACATGGTAATTTAGGATCATATAATTGAAGAACAGGTTTAGAAATGAACACATGTTTTAATTTTTCGAATGCACTCTGGCATTCTTCTGTCCAATTCCACTTAACATTTTTTTTCAAAAGTCTATTTAATGGATTCCGAATTTGAGCATACTTTGGAATAAATTAATTATATACATTGATACATCCTAAGAAACGTTGCAACTCCTTTATGTTCTTAGGAGGTTGTAACTTCTGAATACTATCAATGTTGGTATTATTTGGAGTAATTTTTTCCTTGTTGAACTTCATAACTAAGAAAATTAATTTTGTGTTTGGCGAACACACATTTAGATAATTTAAGTTTAATGTTTTCTTTCTTACAGATTTCAAAAATTTGTTGTAAGTGTTGCCAATGCTCCTCTTCAGATGAAGAAAAAATTATAATATCATCGAAATAGTTATAAGCAAAGTTAATCTTATATTTAGCCAAAATTCTACGAATGGTTCTGTTAAAGATTCCTGGGGCATTTTTAAGCCAAAAGGTAGACGAAGCCATTCAAATAATCCGAAACTTGTTGCAAAGGCAAGCTTTTCAATATCCTGAGGGTGAATTGGAATATGCCAGTAGCCTGAAGTTAAATCTAGTGTTGAAAATATTTTAGCTTGACTTAATTTGTCTAATAGGCAATCTATTCGGGGTAGAGACTCAGCATCTCTTTTGGTAATTGCATTTAATTTTCTAAAATCTATGCACAACCTTGTATGCTTGCCTGCGTCACGCTTAAAAGCCAAAGTGTCGGGAGACGAGTATGAGCTGCTACTTTCTCTTATAATACCTGCTTGTAACAATTTCTCAATTTGGCTTTTTATTTCCTCTTCTTCTTTAGGAGAAGTACGATAAGGTCTTAAGGACACAGGAAGCTCAGACCTAAGTCTAATACGCTGGGGTTCAACCCTATTTAAACCTATATCATACTTGTCCTTAGAAAATATATGCGAGTATTTACACAGTAAAGAATTGAGTTCACAATTCTCTCTATTGACAGTCTGGAAATTTTCAGAATTGTTTTCAGAGGTCAGAGGAATGTGAACCAACTCAGTACCTACATTGTTTACATTTTGACTTACATTTGGTTTAAGATTTACATATTTGGACTCATTATTATTAATATGAAATGACATTGGTGTACACATAAACATTTTATTACGTGGAATTATTAGTCTATTTTGATAAATTTGCATAGAATTACAGTCAATATTTATTTGAAATTGTCCACATTCTGGTAATCCCAGGATTATATAAGGTAAATCACTGTCTATAACATACATTTTTACCTTTTTAGTTACACTTCCTATGCATAAGTTAATGAAACATGATCTCTTTAATTGGAGAAGGCCTTTTGCTTGTTTTACTAAAAGTCTTTCAGACGTCTGTATTTTTAATCTATGTTGGGTTGTCAAAATCGAGGGGATGATAGACAAGGAGCTGCCAGTATCTATCACACAAGGAATTGGTCTCTTATTTATGTATCCGGATACGTTTAGTTGTCAAATCTGATTGTCATCATTAAGGTTAGGTATCTGATTCTCAGTGTTTTCCACTACTTGAGGAGCCATCGAATTACTAAGTGCATTTCGAAAGGGGCACGTCTGCACCCAATGATATGCATTCAGTATTCCTCTCCCTGTACATTCTCTACATGGAGCTGGAGGCAGTTGAGTTTGGTAATGGACATTACCATTCTTGGTGGTTGAAATTTTGGGTATGGGTTATTGAAATTATTTGGATTGCGACTGTTGAAATTTCTATAATATGGTGGTAGTTGAAATCCAGGTCTAAAATTAAATCTGTTATTTTGTGGAATTCTAGGACTGAAATTATTTGCTTGTTGAGGTCTGGGACTGTTAGATTCAGTATGTGTCTCTTGACTTTTAAGTAATTTAGAAATTAAAGTGAGCCATGCTGTTGGGGGTAGCAGGAGGACTAAGTGCCATCAACTGCTGAAGATTTGGAGGAAGACCATCAGTTAAACCCTCCATTAATAGACTGTTTGATAATCCCAGCTTTCGACCACACGCCAATTTCTTATGGAAATAATCAGTAACCCCTTTAGCTTCCTTTAATTTAAGATTCGTGAACTCGCTAAAGGATACTACATTGATTTCTATGAAATTTTCCCTCAAAATCAAACACAATTCTTCCCAATTTTGAATATATAAACAAGAATTAATAAAAACAGTAAGTGCTTTCCCCTTTAAATATTTACTTAAGTTATTTATTTTCCATTCCTCACTTTTACTACTTTCCTGACACTTTCGGTTAAAATAGTTTAGCCATGAATCCAGATTCATGCCAGTTTCGGCATCAAAACTAATAATGTGCTGTTCAGCAGTACAAAGCATTTTTAATTCAGTACTGGTGCTGGCGGCTACTAATTTAGGTTCCATTGAAGTACACTGCTGGCCACAGTAAATGCAACACCCTGAAGGAAACATGCAAATAACATGAAATTTACAACATGCATTAGCGGAGGTGAGATATGCAAATGATTAGAATTTCAGCGCAGACGCACATCACTCGCGCATGTGGCGCCACTTCAAAGCGCTATTTAAGGCTTGGAGATTTCGACGATTTCAAGTTCGGTAATTGTGTTTCTCTCGAGGTTTCTTAAAAAAAAACGATTAATTATGCCTCGTCGAAAACAGCGATCATCTTTTGATCAAGTATCCGAGTTCGACAGAGGAAGGATAGTGGCCTACCGAGATTGTGGAATATCTTTCAGGGAAATCGGTAGTCGTGTTGGACGAAACGAAACAACTGTAATGCGGATATGTGATCGTTGGATGCAGGAGGGTACGACAGACCGGCGTGTTCGATCGCATCCACCTCAGCGCACCACTTCACGTGATGACAGGCAAATTGTGCGCTTGGCAGTGACGGATCGCTCAGTCACATCACGAACCATAGCACAGCACATGCAGTCTGTAACGCATCATCCAGTGTCTGCGCGTACCATTCGACGCCGTTTACAGCAGAGTGGTCTATCCGCAAGACGTCCATTGCTTTGTCTACCCTTGACGCAGAACCACAGACGTCTCCGCCGCCAATGGTGCGATGACAGAAGTATGTGGACGGCAGAATGAAATGAAATTGTCTTTACTGACGAGTCACGCTTCTGTCTGCAACACCACGATGGTCACATTCGAGTCTGGAGACACCGTGAAGAGAGGATGTTGAACAGCTGCGTTATGCACCGCCACACTGGTCCTGCACCGGGTATTATGGTATGGGGCGGTATTGGATATCACTCTCGCACACCTCTAGTACGCATTGCTGATACTTTAAACAGCCAGCGCTACATCTCCGAGGTGTTGGAGCCAGTTGTCCTTCCTTACCTTCAGGGCTTGCCCACAGCCATATTTCAACAGGATAATGCACGACCACACGTGGCACGCATTGTCCAACGGTTCTTCGTCAATCGCCAGATTGAATTGCTTCCCTGGCCGCCTCGCTCTCCGGATCTTTCGCCGATAGAAAGCATGTGGTCCGTGGTTGCTCTACGATTGACCCAGATTCCATCCCCAGCTACCACAGCAGATCAACTTTGGCAACGTGTGAAAGCTGCTTGGTCTGCTGTACCCCAAGAACTCATCCAAAGTCTCTTTGAATCAATGCCGAGGCGTGTGGCAGTGGTGATCTCCAACAATGGCGGCTATTCTGGCTACTGATTTTGGCAGGAACCACACTTCACAGAAGTCTATAAATTTAATCATTTGATACTTGGTCAACATGTTATCTACAAAATAAATTTGGTTGTGATATCTCTTGTCTTTCTTGGTGTTGCAATTTGGGTGGTCAGCACTGTACTTTGATCCATTACATTTGGTATGTTGACATTGGTAGGGGGTATTACATTACTAGTGCTAGTAATTACTGATTTAGGCTCGATTGGAGCACTCTCGTCGGTTACATTTGGTAATTGAGCATTGGTAGGGGGCATCGTTTCTTCACTCTCGGACATGATTAGCAATTTTCCAGAACGTAAAAGCATCAATATATTACATAAAAACTTTCAATAATTTAAATATCACTCACATAACTACCGTACAACAATAAAATGTCATCACTATAAATCAATTAGATCATTTTCATTTTCTTATTTTTTCTGACCTACCTTTAACTTCTTTTAAAGTGAACATTTTAATTTTTAAAAAAATTTATTGACGCATACGTTGGAATGAAGGCACATTGAACCAAAACTGCACACCACTTGTTTTCATCTCCTTGCAGGGCACTACACACACTGAGTACATAAGTACGAAACTCGAAGTGATGATACAGGCAGCGGAGACGTTACATTGAAAACACGTAAGAGGAAACGTGAACACAAAAACTTGAACATCGTAAACCTTAATTCACTCGGAATGACGTAAAACACCTTCACATGTATCGAACACGAACATTACGATTATTTATTACACACTATGACGTACGAAGGAGCACTAGGAGAATATACCGCGATGATCTGGAACGAAGTTCACAACGTAAACAAAAAACTTCAGATTTGGCGGGGGGTGAAAACGCCGGACGTAAAAAAAAACATTTTCTCTTCCCACGCAGGGTTCCTGCCTACTCTTGTGATGTCCCGTATCTCACGCCGTGGAGGAGAGGCATAGCCCTAATCGGAGGCGTAGCCGGCACGAAGGTGTGATGCAGTCGGGCGAATTGTAGATCCAGGGAATCACTTACGAACGTTAGGCGATACACGCACACATGGAGCCATTGATGGAATACACCACTTCGAAGACCTGCTTTATTTATTTGAAGGCATTAGCTGCATTGGCCACATGACTTGGCCCGACGGGGCGCGGATTACATTACAAGACAGAAGCGGACCGCAGATCCGACAGCAACGAGAGTTAGACACCAAGAGACAGAAATCTTCTGTTCACGCAAATAGTAAATAAGTGCTTTGCGATATTGACGCCAGAGGGCCTAAACTAATTAATATTTTAATTGGGCGACTTTAGATTCGTGGCGTTCACGTGTCCACTTAAGTTTATCGGGAACTTTAATGCTAGATCCCGCGCTTGTTAGAACCGCGACCTATTGACCTGGGTGCAGGATAAGTGGCCATAAAGTTCTTGCAAAGTGTAGTTTATGACGTTACAGAACCCATAAATATAGAGTGGTTCGAGGGCTCTTCAAGAATTTTGACACTATACTGACACTCGGAATCTCATAACTTCTAACACTCATATCTGGGGATGTTATTGAGTTCAGCTACTTCACATGCCTGTATCATGATCAGCAGGGATAATATAATTTATCTTATTTTACTTTTAGGTTGCAATTTTAGAAAAGGGGTCGTGCTTTATTAACAGGATAATTTTAAATACGCTTTAGATATATAATGGTGGGCCGTTATTATCATATATATATATATATATATATATATATATATATATATATATATATATATACATATATATATATATATATATATATATATATATATATATTATATATATATATATATATATATATACATATATATATATACATATATATATATATATATATATATATATATATATATATATATATATATATATATATATATACATATATTCATGTGTTTGTGCATGCGGGCGTGTGTGTATGTGTGTGAGAGAGAGAGAGATTATGCATTGAAAGTTATATATTAAACAAATGATATAAGAATACAGCTTATCGACAACGGTTATTCTAATCGGCCACATGATTAGTAGCTCTAGATTTACAGATTTGTTTTTTAAGCGTTCGTCTAAATTTGACATATATATCCGTATCACAAAAATCAACAGTGACGACATTAATTGTATTAAATGCTTTTAATTCATTTCGTTCTACAACCATAAATTAAATAGATAATAAATCAATATTAACTTCTAAATAAGTTTTATCCTTCGATTTTTTTACAACAATTTATGATGATTACGTTTAACTGTAGAATCGAAGTAAATTATGTGTAGTTATTTGTTGTTGATGTTTTTTCATTTAAACTTCTCTAATTTTAAATCTCCAAACTGTTTAATTCAACTAATTTTTAAAAAAAATTATTATTATGTTCTTTAAATCTTTCTTCAGTTCACCGTCTGTCAAAGCAACTATTCTGTTAGCAGGAATTTTTTTCCATAAAGAATTTTTCTTTTGGAAAATGTCAGCGAATTTGCAATATTTTCCTTTCCTTTTTTTTCCTAGCGCAATACATTGCAAATCTAAATTTTCATACCAAAATCAATCCCAATGTTACCTCATTGATATTTTCCTATGGGCTAAAAGTTATCACTTTCATAAGATTATTTGCGATTATATGTAAACTTGGAAGCTTCATTGACGCATGTAGCTAAGAACATCGTATCAAATATAAAAAACAAATCATTACTGAAAATCTTTTTAAAAAAGAAGTATAGAACATAGTTTTGAAACAAAATTAAATTGTTTTACTCAGTAAATTGTATTTTCTTCAGTTCAAATGTATAGAAGCATTCTAAATGGATTAGACAAACTTATTACTGGATATTCCGCAAGGTAATTTAAAGATTTATAAATAGTGCAGAATTTAAAATGATCTTGTGAAACTAAAGGTTACTGTCACGAAATAAAAATGCAAGCACTTGTAGCTGTTTTCATTATTTTGGGTACTCATGGGAAAGTTAGTGTGCTTGGAGGTTGCCAAAAGTTATCAGAGGGATCATGCAATAAAACTGATAAAGGCAGCATATCAACGGATATGTGTAAGTCACCGAATAGTAACCACGATTCTTACTGACATTCGATTGGTTTTATGTGCACTACAGACAACGAAATTGCAAATATGGGTCACTTTATCCGCGGTCGAATAATTTGGAAGTAGAAGACAGAATGAAGTAGAAAGTGTCTGGCGGAAGAATCCGCCTACTGTCCAAATTTAAGATTGAACTTATTGAAATCTTAGCTGTTATCTTCCTCGAAAAACAGTTACTTGTGATGATCGCCATGTACTACGAGGAATCGACACAAGTAGCATTGCATAGAAAAGGACGCTAGATATTACAGTTTACCGAGGCCGGGCGACTGCGACGAATTGGGACTCTTTCTGTCACTTTGATAAGTCCCATAAACATTATCCATGGAAGATAGCATGTATTATTGTACAAAAATAAATTTCAGGTAGTCTCTTCTAATGAAACTACCGCGGGTTGTTTACGTAGGATTACTTACCTCTTTGTATGTATATATGTATGTATGTATGTGTTATGTAAATATGTATCTATATATATGTACATATATTGATCTTCCACATTAATTAAAGTCAAGCCAAGACGCACAAAAGGGTCGGCTATATGAACTTTATTAACACATAACAGAGAACTTCGTGCAACCAGCACAGAGTCAGAACACAACGTTACTATCTTTTAAAACCAGAAGCATCTTAGAACATTTTACAAAACATAAAGACAGCAAAATCGTGCTGCCATCTACAAGACAAAACAATCATAAAGCATTAATAAAATGAATAAATGAAAATACATGAACATACTCCATGAACTTATATGTATGTGTTGAATAAGACGTTGCAGCCACGTGATCTGATGCCGCAGAGAGGCGCTGCTGGAGAGACAGTCGACACGTTTTCTAGGGTTGCTAGAATCTGTAACCCTGGCGAGGAAGAGAAGGAATATATTCAATTCGAACAATGTTTTTTATTCTTAACCTGACATTGTAATCTATTCGTCAATTCATGTTTGTAATTCGATGTTAATATCCTGATCCTGTTTTCGATGTTAATTACCCCTGCATAACAATCTTGTGATTCAAATTTATATTAAATCAAAATTAGCAAAAGGTTATCTTCATTGTGTTGGCTTTACACCTATTTAATGAAAACATATACAGAGTCAAAATTTTGACGCATTTTGGTACTTTTCTGTTTAACTGTTTACTGCTTGCTCAAGCGATACAGACTGGGTTTGGCGAGCTGCCAAAATTATAACTCGCGATTTTATCGATAATAAAAAAAATGTTTAACCACCACATTAGTTTACCATTTCGGTACTTACGTATTATAGCTGAAGCTTGGCAGCCTTTAACCCTTGGCGTAATATCTGCTCGCCAACACCTAACTTCACAGTGGCAACCTATTTCCTGCCCGGAAATTATAAACAACATTTCGAGCAGAAGCATGTTAAAATAATACAAATGTGTGGAAAACGTGGTTACTCCCAAGTTCTACGTGCCAAATAAGATATTTTTATTAAATACAAATTTTAAGGGGGTTAAAAAGGGCATAACCCCCTGCCCCCCTCTAAAAACACCCACTGTATCTTTGTAACCATAGGGCCTAGGAAGTTGAAATTTCGTATTGTGGTTCCCCATAATCCCTAGGTGCCTTCTAAGAAATCTTTATTTTGGAAACTGTAAATTTTAAGGGGGTTAAAAAGAGCTTAACCCCCTGCCCCCTCTAAAACCACCCACTGTATCTCTGGAACCACAAGGCCTAGGAAGCTGAAATTTCCTATGGTGGTTCCTCTTAAGCTCTAGGTGCATACCAATAAATCATTTTGAACGCTCGAAATTTAAGGGGTTTTGCCCCTTAAACTTCGAGGGGCTTTGCCCTTAATTAGGGGCTTTGCCCCTTAATTAGGGGCTTTGCCCTTAAATTTCGAACCATAGGGCCTAGGAAATTGAAATTTCGTATGGTGGTTCCCTATAATCCCCAAGTGACTTCTAAGAAATCTTTTTTTTGGAAACTGTAAATTTTAAAGGGGGTTAAAAAGAGCTTAACCTCCTGCCCCCTCTAAAAACACCCACTGTATCTCTGGAACCACAAGGCCTAGGAAGCTGAAATTTCCTATGGTGGTTCCTCTTAAGCTCTAGGTGCATACCAATAAATCCTTTTGAACGCTCGAAATTTAAGGGGTTTTACCCCTTAAATTTCGAGGGGCTTTGCCCTTAAATTTCGAACCATAGGGCCTAGGAAGTTGAAATTTCGTATGGTGGTTCCCCATAATCCCTAGGTGCCTTCTAAGAAATCTTTTTTGGAAACTGTAAATTTTAAGGGGTTAAAAGAGCTTAACCCCCTGCCCCCCTCTAAAAACACCCACTGTATCTTTGGAACCATAGGGCCTAGGAAATTGAAATTTCGTATAGTGGTTCCCCATAATCCCTAGGTGACTTCTAAGAAATCTTTTTTTGGAAACTGTAAATTTTAAGGGGTTAAAAGACCTTAACCCCTTGCTCCCCTCTAAAAACACCCACTGTATCTTTGGAACCATAGGGCCTAGGAAGTTGAAATTTCGTATGGTGGTTCCCCATAATCCCTAGGCTACTTCTAAGAAATCTTTTTTTTTTTGGAAACTGTAAATTTTAAGGGGGTTAAAAAGAGCTTAACCCCCTGCCCCCCAAAAGAAATCCTACTGTATCCCTGGAACCATAAGGCCTAGGAAGCTGAAATTTTGTATGGTGGTTCCTCTTAAGCCCTAGGGGCACACCTATAAATATCTTTTAAAGTTCGGATTTTAAGGGGTTTAGCCCCTTCCCCCTAAAAAACCCACTGTATCTCTGGAACCATAAGGCCTAGGAAGCTGAAATTTTGTATGGTGGTTCCTCTTAAGCCGTAGGGGCACACCTAAAAATATATTTTTAAAGTTCGGATTTTAAGGGGTTTAGCCCCCTCCCCCTAAATAACCCACTGTATCTCTAGATCCATAAGGCCTAGGAAGCTGAAATTTTGTATGGTGGTTCTTCTTAAGCCCTAGAGGCACACCTATAAATATCTTTTTAAAGTTCGGATTTTAAGAGATTTAGCCCCCCTTCCCTCTAAGAAAACCACTGTTTCTCTGGAACCATAAGGCCTGGGAAGCTGAAATTTGTTTGTTTGGTTTCCCTTAAGCCCTAGGTGCACACTAATAATTTTTTTAGTTCAAATTTTAAGTGGTTTAGCCCCCCCCCAAAAAAAAAAATAAATAAACCCACGGTATCTCTGGAACCATAAGGCCTGGGATGCTGATATTTGGTTGGTTGGTTCGTTTTCCTTGAGCCGTAGGTGCACACCAATAAATGTTTTTTTACATTCAAATTTTAAAGGGTTTAGTCCTCCCCCCCCAAAAAAAAAATATCCCACTGTATCTCTGGAACAATACGGCCGAAGAAGTTGAAATTTTGCATGGCGTTTCCTCTTAGGCTCTAGGTGCTGGCCAAGAAAGATGTTTAAAAAGCAACTTTTTAGGAGGTTGTAAAGTGGTTTTAAATCCCCAAAATAAAAATGAAATATCCAAAACTCGTATTTAAATTCGGATCACTGTCGTTAAATTCTGCGATGAACTCCTTATGAGAAATGACCCCACCTTACTGCTAAAGTTAATTGAAATTAAATGAACCAAATGGCATAATTCATGGCACTCGTGTAATCTGTGGCGAAGCACGTGCATGAAATATACGAAAGCAGTTATTAAACATGCATCAACATTTTGAGCAGCAGCATGTTTAAAAAAGTATTTGGAAAACACATGGAAAAGTTTTAAAAAAATAAGCAGCTGAAGAACATGATTTCGCTATAGATAATTTTAGATCTAATTAAAAATTTCATATTAAAGACAAAATAGTGAATACACTCTTAGACAAAAAAAAAGCGACGCGCCAAGAAGGGGTAATGCAAATTAGACACAAATTGATATGCATACAGGTTTCGGCGGAAAATGCAAATATTTAAAGTTTGACAATCGTTATTTTAAAGTAATGGCAATCGGGAACCGTAGAACCAGTTTTCCTTCTGAATTCTGACTGTTTTGCCGCAATCTTTAATATTACATCTCCAGCTACTGGTCGATTAGAATAGGCACGCATGTTGTGAAAGTTAGGGCATACACGCTGACTGGGAAAAATTCCACGGATCTGGAAAAAAGACACTGCATCTTCTTCTTTTGGACTATATTACACTATCAAAGTTCTTTGACAAAGATATTTTTAAAAAGTTATTTGCATCTTTTATAACAGTTATACATAAAAGAAATGCTATAACCTCAAAATACCCCTATTCCACTATCAAAGTTCTTTGACATAGATCTTTTATAAAAGTTATTTCTATCTAAGGGGGCTAAATCCCTTAAAATTCGAGCTCTTAAAAAAATTTATTGGTGTGTACTTAGGGCTTAAGGGGAAGTACCATACAAAATTTCAGCTTCCTAGACCCTATGGTTCCAGAGATACAGTGGGATGTTTTAGGGGGGAGGGGGGGTTAAACCCCTTAAAATTCGAGCTCTTAAAAAATATTTATTGGTGTGTACCTAGGGCTTAAGGGGAACCACTATGCAAAATTTCAGCTTTCTAGGCCTTATGGTTCCAGAGATACTATGGGGTTTTTTAGAGGGGGGTTAAGCCACTTTTAACCCCCTTAAAATTTGCATTTTTCAAAAAGATTTTTTAGTGGGCACCTAGCGCTTAAGGGGAACCACCATACGAAATTTCAACTTCCTGGGTCCTATGGTTTCAGAGATACAATGGGTTTTTTTTTCAGTGGGGAGGGCGTTAAGCCCCTTTTAAACCCCTTAATATTTGCACTTTTTAAAAATATTTCTTAGTGGGCATCTAGAGCTTAGGAGTAACCACCATGCAAAATTTCAGCATCCTAAGACTTTTCCTTTGAAAGATTTGAGTTTTTAACATACTCATTTTGAATATTTTTCGTGTATTTCTGTTTTGTCATTAGTGCGCAATTTTTAATTAGAGCTAAAACTATTTCGAATCGTAATCTTGTTCTTTATCTGCCGCGTTTTCCACACATTTGTATTTTTTTAACATGCTGTTGCTCGAAATGTTGTTTATAACATCCGGGCACCGAAATCTTTTATAAAACTTGGACGAAGAACCCAACTTTTATAAAAGTTATTTTTTATCAAAGTTGAGGTATTACACTGTCATATTTCTCGTCAAACTTCTTTTATAAAAGATCTTTGTCAAATAACTTTCATAACCTAAAAAAATAAAATCTTCAAAAGAAACTTAGAACAGGAGCGAAAAGCAATGAATGGCGAAAACAATACTATCAACAAGGATGGGGCGCATAATTGGCGCTTTATTGCCGCTTTTTCGCCAAACCGCAAAGCTTCAGCTATAATACGTAAGTACCGAAATTTCTCTAAGTCAAATATTCCTCTAACTTTTTGATAATATTTAATTTCGGTACATAACGGTAATACGATGTTCAACAACACCTTTATGAATTTAGTTGTCAATAGAAAGTAGCAGCCAGCGAAACAACCACAAGGACATTTTCAATGAACAACGACTAGCTTGGCAATTTGGTGAAAAAGGAACCTCAACTTGGAACTTTGTACCCTTAAAAATCACGCACAAGTATTTACGAGTAAAATTTACGAATTCACTGACAAATGATAATGAACCTAGCACAAGTGGTGCTGAGAAAAAAAATTATGAAAGAAAGTATAACGAAGATTACATTCGATATGGATTTCCGTGTTGTGATAAAGAAACACCACCTAAACCAGAATGCATCATTTGCGCAGAAATGTTATTGTTACGTCATGTAACCCTTTAGTGTCATGAGATGCATCCGTGTGCCCTCTTGCGGTAATATGTAAAAATTAGCAGAAGTACGAAAGCACCGACAGCTACTCTGCCTCACGTTAGCGGAGAAATAAAAATAAAGTTAATTTTGCAGCAAACAATGCTGTTGGTCCGTCAGCTTATTTAAGCACGAAACTATAGTCTAATCATTGTGGTCCTACCGAGGACGGAGACGAAACCAGATATGAAGGAAAGTATAACGAAGATTACATTCGATATGGATTTCCGTGTTGTGATAAAGAAACACCACCTAAACCAGAATGCATCATTTGCGGAGAAATGTTATTGTTACGTCATGTAACCCTTTAGTGTCATGAGATGCATCCGTGTGCCCTCTTGCGGCAATATGTAAAAATAAGCAGAAGTACGAAAGCACCGACAGCTACTCTGCCTCACGTTAGCGAAGAAATAAAAATAAAGTTAATTTTGCAGCAAACAATGCTGTTGGTCCGTCAGCTTATTTAAACACGAAACTATAGTCTAATCATTGCGGTCCTACCGAGGACGGAGACGAAACCAGATATGGATACAAAAGAAAAGAAATCAGGTATGGATTTAAAAGAAAAGAAATCCTGTATGGATGTAAAGGAAAAAACACCTCCCACTTTCAAGGATTTAAATAGGATTCGTGGGAGGATAAAAACAAAATTTACTCATATGCATAAGTTCATCGAAATGTATGATTCAACTAAAGAAGAAAAAGAACAAGAAATAGTGTTGGAACAAAAGTTAAGTAATCTATATCAAATAAAAGAAGAAATTAACAGGCTATTTAGTGACTATTCAGAGCTAGAAGAAGCCGATGAAGAAACCCTGTCGAAAGCCGACACAGAATTACTTCAAATGGACGAAGAACGAGATAATTTAGAGGTATATGTCAAATGCTTACTTTCTAAACTTAAATCTGATGTATCTGAATCTCAGTCAACTAAAGCTGGGCAAAATATAAACTTTAAATCTGTTATGAATCAGTTAGAACTTAACACTAAATTACTGGAAATTCCTTTGCCATTTTTCAGTAGCCAAATCGAACAGTTTACTAACTTTAAAACTCAATTTGTTAGTTTGATAACAAACAATAAAGGTTTATCTGAAGAACAAAAATTGTTCTACCTGAAGGCCGCCTTACGTGGTGAAGCCAAATTTATTGAAACAAGTGATGATACTTTTGAGTCGTTATTTGCTGCTTTAGAGCTGAGCTATGAAAATAAACGGGCTGTTGTTGACATACACATCCAGTCTATTCTCAAAATAGAAAAATTAAATGTTGAGTCATCAAAGGGTTTAAGATTAATTACAGAAACAGTAAATAAAATCTTAAGAGCCTTAAAGGTTCTAAAATTAGAGTGTAACGAGCTTACGAATGCAATATTTGTAGATATAATTTCACAAATATTAGATAACGAAACAAGAAAGGCATATGAAATGTCTCTTACATCAAAGGAAATTCCATCGTTTGAAAAACTACTTCAATTTTTACATGCAAGATCTCTCGTTTTAGATCAGATTTACAAACCCCCAACAACAACTAAATTTCGTCAGGCTACAACAAGCAAAGTGAATAATTTACTTGTTAATCAAAATAAACAAAAAAGTTATGTCAAACCCTGTGTTTTGTGTAACATAGAACATCCGTTGTACCGATGTTCGAAATTTTTGAATATGAGTGTTCATAAACGTATAAAAATAGTAAATGAAAATAGATTGTGTAAAAATTGTTTAAATAGTCATAATGCACCCTGTAAATCAACATATGTCTGCAGAATTTGTAAAAAATCAGGTCACAATTCTCTAGTTCATGTTCCGTCGGAATCGAAACTACCGCTTTCGAACTGTGAAAATTGTTCTCATGTGGATGAATTATTGCTTTCAGATACGAGGCTGGCGCCAAATGCCCCACATGTTATGCAAACGTCTCTAGCCGCTAATTCCAAACATAGCGCGTTGCTCTGCACAGTGAGCTTATATATTGAAAACAAATTTGGAGAAAAAATAAAAGTAAAAGGTATTTTGGATAGTGGTTCCAGTATATCAATCATGACCTCGGAAACAGCTGAATCATTAGGATTGAATAAACAAAAAGTTAACACAGCGATTTCGGGAATAAATTGTGGTGAATGCTTTGTGAAAAATAAAACGACAGCAAAAATATCTAATGAAGAGAGTGATTTTAGCCGAACTTTATCATTTTTTATTTTGCCTCGTATTACTGGGTTAACGCCTAGTCAACGAATTGATATATCCAGTATTTATTTTCCTAATGAAATAAGACTTGCTGATGCAGATTTCAATGTCCCTAGCTGAATCAGTGTATTGTTGGATTGTGAATTATATTTTGATTTGTTAAAGGCAGAAAAATTCAGATCGTATGACGGTTCATTATTATTGCAAAACAGTGTTTTCGGATATCTAGTTACAGGGTCGATCAAAAATACAGATTCTTATTATTTTTCTGGTCTAATTTCAGAATCTGAAAATTTAGATGAGGTTGTAAAACATTTCTTTGAATTAGAATCCTTTCGTCGAGTTTGTATAGAAAATTCAAATGACTCAAAAACATTTGAAAAACAGTACTGTGAAGAACATTTTAGTTCTACAATTAAAAGAGATGAAACAGGAAGGTACATTGTGAGATTACCAATTATTAAAGAAAAACTGCACATTTTAGGGGATTCTAGAGAAATCGCAGAAAGGCGTTTAAACTTACTTTGGAAAAATTAGATAAAAATAAGACAATGGGCACATTATATAAAGCTTTTATGGATGAATATGTTGCTCTTGGCCATATGGAAAGAGTGATCAATGATAAGTGTCCTAAGGAGAGCTATTTTATTCCACACCATGCTGTTTTTCGCCCAGAAAGCACATCAACACCACTTCGCGTCGTGTTTGATGCTTCATCAAAATCAAGTAGTGGAATTTCTCTGAATTCCATATTGCTGAATGGTGGGACAGTACAACAAGAATTATTTTCTATAATAGCGAGATTCCGTACTTATAAATATGCATTCAGTGCGGACATAAAAAAGATGTGCAGACAGATTCTTGTAGATGACAGGGATAGAAATTTACAAATTATAGAGTGGAAACCAACTCTTTGCGCTCCAGTGGAGACATACAGACTTAAAACTGTTACTTATGGTACAGCTTGTGCTCCGTTTCTAGCGAAAAGAACTCTAAAGGCCCTAGCTGAAGACGAACAAAATAATTATTCCAAGGCGTCCTTAGCACTAATCAATGATACTTATGTAGATGACATTTTGTCGGGATCAGATAGTTTAGAAGAAGCAAAGGACTTGCAAATTCAGTTAACTCAAGTCCTATCTAAAGGAGGTATGGAACTGCTCAAGTGGGTGTCTAATAACCCTGACTTATTAACTGACAACAAAATTGAAGAATATGCATTTTCATCAGACTTGTCCACTGTTAAAACACTTGGCATGCTGTGGCAACCCATGTCTGACAATTTCAAATTTAAAGTAGCAGTACAACATTCAGAGAGCTACACAAAACGTGACATTCTTTCAACTATCGCCAGACTGTTCGACCCATTAGGTCTTATCGGTCTAGTTGTCACAAAGGCGAAAATATTTCTGCAAGGACTTTGGCAGTTGAAGCTCATGTGGAATGATCCCATTCCACTAAACGAATTAAATGACTGTTTGAAATTTTTAAAACAATTACCTGATGTCAATCAACTGCGGATTCCAAGGTTTGTCCTTCTTCCAAATGCTACTACCATTGACCTGCACTGTTTTTGTGATTCATCAGAAAAAGCTTATGGTGCAACGATTTACATATCTTCTAAACTCATCAACGGAGAAGTGAAAACAAATTTATTGTGCAGCAAATCAAGAGTTTGTCCAATTAAGAAATCAATTATTCCTCGTCTTGAGCTCTCCACTGCTTTGTTATTGTCTCGCCTCGTGTCGAGGATGGTGTCAATCCTACAAATTTTCATTAACCACTTATACAAGTGGAGTGATTCCACGATCACTTTGGAGTGGATTCGTACACCTCCGGAAAAGCTAAAGACCTTTGTGTCTAATAGAGTGATGCTGATAAACTCTTTGTGTCCTAACTACGACTGGAGATAGATTCCCTCTTCAGACAATCCGGCAGATGCTGTATCATGTGGTGCATCAGCTGCTGACTTATTGCAGAACTCTTTGTGGTGGGATGGCCCCACTTGTTTAAACTCAGACATTCTATCTTCAAGTGACTGGGATAATCAAAATGATGATTTATATAATAAGGAACTTAAACCTTCTGTTCCAATAGTTTTATTAGGGGATACAAAAATTGATTTTCTTGACAATATTTTAAATTTAAGTAATAATTTCACTAATATTTGTCGTATTTTAAGTTACATTTTCAGATTTTATCAAAATGCTAGAAATTCAAAGGAGCGTAAGGTAGGTAGTCTAACAACAGAGGAGCTCAACCATGCATCGGATGTATTGGTAAGATTGGTTCAAGGAGCTGAATTTTCTGAGAAGATTTCAAGTTTGACTAAACTCAAACCTATTAAATTTGGTAAATTAACCAACTTAAATCCATTTTTGGATAACAAAAAGATTCTTCGTGTAGGTGGTAGGTTATAAAATGCTAATGTAAATGAAAATACTAAACATCCAAAACTTTTGTCATCTAGACACAAACTTACAAAAATTATAATGGAATCCCTCCATAGGAAATATTTGCACTTGGGCCCTCAGGCTTTGATGTATTGTGTCAGGCAAGAATTTTGGCCAATTGGAGGAAGAAGTTTCGCAAAGAAAATTGTTAACGAATGTGTTACGTGTTTTAAAACAAAGCCCATTAGTTCCAACCAACTACTAGGAAACTTGCCTGCGGAAAGAGTCAATCCTAGTCCTCCATTTTCTCATTGCGGGATTGATTTCTGTGACCCTTTTTTAATCAAATATAAGGGTCAACGCAAGGGTATATTTCAAAAGGTATATGTCGCAGTATTTGTGTGTTATGCCACTAAAGCGATTCATTTAGAAGTGGTCACAGATCTAACTTCAAACGCATTAATTGCGACACTGAACGCTTTTTCGCTAGACGTGGAAAAAGTTTTTGTATCTTTTCTGACAATGCCAAGAACTTCATAGGAGCTAATTCTGAGATCAAAAAATTACTTAAACTAATGAGTAAACCTTCTGAAATGTTTGTAAATTATTTAGTCACAGAAGGAATTAAATGGAAATTCATCCCACCTCGGTCCCCAAACTTTGGTGGGTTATGGGTATTACATTCGAAGAATTCTTAACTGTAACAACAGAAATAGAGGGTATTCTCAATAGTAGACCCATTATGCCTGTGTCTACAGATCCCAATGATTGTAATGCATTAACACATGGACATTTCTTAATTGGCCGTCCATTAATTTCGATACCAGAGCCAAATTTAACAGAAAGTAAAGATAATTATTTATCCAGATGCCAAAAAACGACTGTAGAAAATTGTATCGAGGGGGCGCTGCGACGCCCGTAGAGAGGGAGAAGTTTTCGCTTCTCAGTTCGCTCCTCGCTCTCGTAAAACAGGGTCATGTAACCCCCCGTTGGAATCCCTATCTGGGGAAACATTTTTCTATTTATTTTTTACAATTGTTAGATGTTACCAATAAACAAAAAGCCCAATCTTCGTTGTCATCGATTTGTAGTAGTTCGTCATAAATTCGATAGTGGTGCATCGGCCGGGAATTTTGTAGTGTGTCGTAATCGGACTTTTTTTGTGCTCATCGGTTCGTTTTCGAAGGGTGTTCAAGTCGTCGTTTTGGGTGAGAAATTTTTGTTGAAATTTTTGTTGAAAGTTTTTGTTGAATTGGTTTATTGTGACATTTGTTTTGATTGTCGTTAGTTATTTTGTTGACTTTGCCATTCTGTTTTCGTTAGTTTGGTTTCGTTTAATTGTTGTAGTAATTGTGCTAGAAATTGTTGTAGTTGAAGTTGATTTTGTAATATTTGTTGTTTTGTGTTAGCGATTGTCAAAATGTCGAAATTGATAAAGCTCAAAACCAAACGGGATGTTCATAGAGAACAATTAACAAAGATAATTGACAAAATTGATAATTATTTGTTAGAACCGGATCTGAATCCTGATGTCTGTGAGTCTTTGTTTGAACAGTTAATTAGTAAAAGTGAAATTTTGAGTATGTTAAATGATGACATAGATAAACTAATTAATGATGAGGATGAAATAAGGGCTGAAGTTTTAACTGTAGATTAATATTGTGAAAAGGTAATTTCTGCAAAAATTAAATTGCAAAATAAAATTAAATCGTTAAACTTAAAGTCTACCACTGAACATAGAACCACCGAAAATTCGTTACCATCGAAAACTCGTGTAGAAATTACTGCTAAACTTCCCAAATTGTCTATTGCAAAATTCTATGGAGAGCAGTCCGAATTTCTTGAAAAACGTTGTCTGATGTGTTGTAAGATTAACTGTTTCGTAAAAAGATGCAAGGGGCCAACATGTAGCTTTTGTAAGGGTCGCCACGCCAAAGCCATTTGCTTTAAACTCGAGAATGACAAGAAGCCGAGAGAGGAGGTTCAGAATCATGTATCATTGAATCATGTGGTAAATGATTTGAGTGGGGTTTTGTTGCAGTGCGTTAAAGCAGAAATAGTGGGTCGGAAAAAATCGAAATTAGCCTTAGTTTTCTTTGATAACGGCGCACAACGTACTTTTATTCGAAAAAATGTGTCAGAGAGATTAGGTTTAAAGGTTTTGGGTTCCGAGAATTTGAAAATTTATTCTTTTGGTGCTAAGGCTCCTAGTACCGAAATTTGTCGCAGAGTAGAGATAGTTTTAAAAAATGTGTTGAACGGAGAGGAATTTATCGTTGAAGTGCTAGAGGTCGAGGAAATATCAAACGCTGTTGTGAAACTTCCTAGTAAAGAGGTGTCGGAAAAAATAAAGTCTAAGGTATTTGTGTTGACATGTTCAGATGAGTCATCAGACAAGTCTATTTCGCTATTGATAGGATCGGACTACTACTGGAATTTAACTAGAGGTGTCGAAAGGTTGAATTCTTCGTTAGTGGCAGTTGAAACTTGTTTAGGGTGGTCGCTTCATGGAAGATGTGGTAAGGCTGACGAACTTACATCTGTCAATCTGGTCCTCAATCAAGAAGAGTCAATTTCCACAGAATTGAGAAGGTTTTGGGAGTTGCAGAGTTTAGGTGTACAGGATTGTGACTCAGGTGTTGATATTAGGGATCAGGAGATGATTTGAGAGTTCAATGAGTCGATTCGTTTTGTTGATGGGCGCTATCGAGTAAAATTGCCGTGGAGGTCGGGTGTGAAGGATGGTTTAGAGGATAATATAGGAGTTGCTCGTAAACGGTTTGAAGGATTGACTCGAAAGTTTAAGATGGATAGCAAGTTTTTCGATGAGTACAAAGGTGTTGTTGATGAATATTTGAAAGAAGGTATCGTTGAAAAAACTGCTCTAAAAAATCCGGAAGAAAGATCATTTTATTTGCCCCATCACGCTGTCATACGGAAAGACAAAACAACTAGTAGAGTACGCATAGTATTCGATGGATCTGCACATGACAAAGAGAAAATATCTCTCAATGACTGTTTGCACGCAGGTCCGAACTTGCATCCCAACATATTCCAATTGCTTTTGAAATTTCGCCAGAATGCTGTTGCGTTCACAGCTGATGTAAAGTCGGCTTTTCTGCAAATAGAATTCGATGAATCAGATCGCCAATTCACTCGTTTCTTCTGGGTTGATGACCCTAATGAACAACCATTTGTGCTCAACTTCACGTGGGTTCTCTTTGGGCTAACATCGAGTCCATACCTTCTTGCAGCCACTCTAAAGTACCATTTTCAGAAATACCAAGAACAACTGCCAACTACATCGAATCCACTTTCGAATTGTGTCTACGTCGACGATCTAATAGGAGGAAGAGAAGAGGTTTCAGATGCTCTGAAAACCTCATTAGAAAGTGTAAAAATATTCAGCGATGCTGGAATGGTACTCAGAAAGTGGACAACTAATTCATCCGAACTTCGTGAATTGTGGAGAGCCAACAACATTGAAGTCGAACAGCCGGACACTCTTGTTCGTTCTGGCTTATCGTCGAAGGTCTTAGGTTTGGCCTGGGATCCAGATAGTGATACGATATACTTTTCCACCACAGAACTTGTGAAATTCGTATCTCGCAGAATAGACACCAAACGTTTTATTCTACAAATTGTCGGTAGACTCTTCGACCCGATTGGTTTCATCGGACCGTTCATTGTAAGGGTGAAGTGTCTACTTCAAGAACTGTGGACATTGGGTTTGGACTGGGACCAAGAATTGCCAGACAAACTGACTCATAAGTGGCACTTGTGGTGCAAGGATGTTGAACAATTGACCAATGTCAAGATTCCAAGATATTACCTTTCCGAGTTTAATTGTGAATTTGTTTCATTTGAACTTCATTGTTTTTCAGATGCATCGTTAGCAGCTTATGGAACTGTGCTGTACTTGAAAAGTGTTTCTGCTGACGGTAAGGTAATCACAAGTTTCATATGCTCAAAGAGCAGGGTAGCACCATTAAAAACAACAACCTTGCCGAGGCTGGAATTAATGGGAGCATTGTTATCTGCTAGGTTAGTTAAAGAAGTGAAAGAATGCTTGAAATTTGATGCTAAATGTTTTTATTGGAGTGATTCTCAGATAACACTTTTTTGGATTAAGGGTAAATCTAGCAAATACAAACCCTTTGTAAAAAATAGGGTAGAAGAAATCCAATCTTTAACTGAACCTGGCAGATGGCATTTTTGCCCTGGAAAACAGAACCCAGCTGATGTGCTATCTAGGGGTATGTCCGCCACAGACTTGGCTGAAAGTTCATTGTGGTGGTATGGACCGCCGTAGTTGAGACAACCACCGGAATTTTGGCCCCCTTGTGAAAAATTTGATTCTGATTATTTTGAACCTAATTGTGATGTTGAATTGAGAAAAAACTGTGAAGTAATTGTGCAAAATAATTGTATTTCAGAGAACGAAGGGTTTATTTTGAATTTGAACAATTTTTCTAATTTAATGAAAGTTTTAAGAGTTACTGCATTGGTTAATCGTTTTATCGCAAAATTGAAACATTTAGAATATGAAAATGGTCCACTTACTGCAACTGAATTAGAAATTGCAGAAAATACTTGGATAAAATTCGAACAATCTCTAGCCTATCCTTCGGAATTGCATTGTTTGAAAACTGGCAAGCCAGTTCCCACAGAATCGAAAATCTTTAGCTTAGCCCCATTCTTAGACAATAACGGAATACTTCGTTTAAAGGGGAGGATTGAGCAGGGTGAATTATCTGAGAATGAAATTCATCCTATTATTTTGCCTAAATCAAAATTTGTAGAATTATTGATAATTAGAGAACATAGCAAAATTTTACACGGTGGGGTGTCAGCTACTTTGGCAAAAATTCGTACAAAATTTTGGATTGTGAAGGGTAGGCAAGAGGTAAAGAAAATTTTGAATAAATGTTTGATTTGTCGGAAGTATACTTTGAAACCTGTGAGACAGGTAACTGCTCAGCTGCCAAAGGACAGGATTTTGGAAAGGCCGCCATTTTCAGTTTCAGGGGTCGATTTCACAGGACCTGTTTATTTGAAATCAGATAAGGACATTCGTAAGGCCTACATTGCTTTGTTTACCTGTGGAGTGACACGAGCAGTTCATATTGAATTCATTTCCGACATGTCAACTAGAAGTTTTATTTTGTCTTTAAGGCGATTTCTGGCTCGAAGGGGAAATTGTGAAGTCATCATTTCGGATAATGCTAAAACATTCAAAAGCACAAATGACATTTTAGGACAATTTACAAAAATAATTCTAGACAAAAATTTGAAGGATTTTGTTGCTATTAACGGCGTAACATGGAAATTTATTGTGCCTAGTGCCCCATGGTGGGGTGGATTTTATGAGAGGCTCATGAAAAATTTTAAGGATCCTTTGAAAAAGATCCTAGGCAAGGCTTTATTATCTTTTGAAGAAATGATGACTATCCTCACAGAAATCTAATGTGTTTTAAATAATCGGCCACTTACCTACGTAAGTAATGATTTAAATGAGCCACAGCCTCTTACTCCGGCTCAATTTTTGTTTCCTGGTCAAAATTATAGTTATCCTGTGCATTTTGCTGATCTTTTCAACAATGAGTTATCCACAAAGGAAAATTTAAATCGCAGAAAATTGTACCAATCTAGACTTTTGAAGCAAATTTGGCGTAAGTGGAAGGAAAATTATCTGCTTCAATTAAGAAATGCCCATAATTTTATAGTTCCTTCTCCTAAAGATAATTTAAAAGAAGGTGATGTGGTCTTGTTGGAAGGGTCAGCGAAATCTAAATTACTTTGGCCTTTAGGTATCATCGATGAAGTATTCGTAGGTCGTGATGGACACGTAAGATCTTGTCTTGTTCGTACTTCAAGTGGCCAGCATAAACGTCCCATACAACTTATATATCCTCTTGAATTAAATAATTAATGTTTTGTATATACTTTAATACCTTTTCTTAGATTATGAAAATTTTAAATTTGTTTTGAAGAACTGTGTACATAAATTTAGTCTCTTTTTGTCAGTAAGTTTAAAATAATATTTGTTCTCGTATTGATGTAAATTTCATTATTGCATTGTATTTTGAGTGTTAGTGACATTTTATTAAGTAATTTATATACCCTACATATTGTGTAATTAGAGGTGAACATTTTGTTCACGGTGGGGTGTGTAGAAAATTGTATCGAGGGGGCGCTGCGACGCCCGTAGAGAGGGAAAAGTTTTCGCTTCTCAGTTCGCTCCTCGCTCTCGTAAAACAGGGTCATGTAACCCCCCGTTGGAATCCCTATCTGGGGAAACATTTTTCTATTTATTTTTTACAATTGTTAGATGTTACCAATAAACAAAAAGCCCAATCTTCGTTGTCATCCATTCGTAGTAGTTCGTCCTAAATTCGATAACGACCAAATTAGTTCAAATGGTCTGGAAAAATTGGTCGAGAGATTATTTAAATCATTTACAAGCAAGAAATAAATGGAAATTTACTAAGGATAATGTAAAACCGAACGAAATGATATTACTAAAGGATAGCAATTTGCCACCTTATAAATGGAAGTTAGGACGTATACATGAAGTTGTAAAGGGCTCTGATGGAAAGGTCAGAGTCGTTTGGGTAAAAACTTCTGAGGGTATCTTCAAGAGGGGTATAAATCAAGTTTGTTTATTACCTATAGACTGTAAATAGTTGTATATAGAACTTTTCAGACAGTATATAATTGTATATAACTTTTCTTTTACTTTGCATATTATCACTTTTTGTTTATTTGTTTATTTGTTTATTTGTTTATTTGTTCATTTGTTTTTTTAACTGTAATTGTAATATGTGTATTGCATTTTGATGAAAATTTATGTGTTAAGCTGTTATAATTGTTGAAACCTTCAATTTCAACGCGGGGTGTATGTTACGTCATTTAACCCTTTAGTGTCAGGAGATGCATCCGTGTGCCCTCTAGCGGCAATATGTAAAAATAAGCAGAAGTACGAAAGTACCGCTTGACAGCGGTCGACAGCTACTCTGCCTCACGTTAGCGGAGAAATAAAAATAAAGTTAATTTTGCAGCAAACAATGCTGTTGGTCCATCAGCTTATTTAAGCACGAAACTATAGTCTAAACAGTTATCTAACTAATCAATGGTACGTAGTAAACTGCTTCGCCCTCTAAATTCAAGCCATCGCAGCTACAGCTACGCTAAGATGGATAAATAATTTTTTCTTCGGCTGTTAGATCATAGGGGAAAACAAAGGCTATTCCTGTTATCATCTGTCACGGTTTCCTTAGAAACTAGTTACCATGTTGCAAGATTAACTGCACATCAGAAAAAACAATATTATTGGTAAAACTCTCGTTAAACAAGTTTGCACAGAAATTGTTAAATCCATGCTTGAGTCTAGAGAAGTTAATGAAGTGAAAAAAGTACCGTTGCCAGCTGATTGTGTTAAAAAACGTATCAAGGATTTGTCGAACGGTATTTTAGGAATACTAATTGAAAAACTGAAAGCGACTCAGAAGTTTGCACTTCAGATTGACGAGTCAACAGGCTTTAAAAACCGAGCACAACTGATATCCATTATAGGGTTCGTTGATGAGAGCACCATAAAAGAACACCATTTATTTTGCAATGAGTTTCCAGAGCGGACTACCGGTGAGGAAATTTTCCGAGTAACTAATAATTTTTTCAAAGCCTATGATATTTCATGGAGTAATTGTACCAGTATTTACACGGATGGTGCTACGGCAATGATGAACAGTAAAAAAGGCTTTATTTCGTGCGTAAAACGACAAAATCCTAATTTAGAAATTACACACTTTTGCGTACATCGCAAAGCATTGATGATAAAAAACTTGCCTACGGAGCTATTGCAATCAATGAATCAATGTATTACTATAATAAACATTATTAAATTAAGAGCCCTAAATTCGCGAATTTTTAAATTAATCTCTGAAGAAATGGGAGCGGATTATGAATGTCTATTGTCATACACTGAGGTACGTTGGCTATCCCGAGGCAAAATTTCGGCTAGATTGTTTCAGCTTCGCAACGAGGTTCGTGAGTTTTTGTTAAAACAAAATATGACCGAACTATACCAACTTTTCGAAGATAATCACTGGATGGATAAACTTGCGTATATGGCTGATGTCTTTGAGCACCTGAATGAACTGAATAAAAAAATGCAAGGTCGAGGAGAAAATTATCTGAAGTGTTCCGACAAGTTAATGGGGTTTAAAAATAAGCTCAAACTATAGCAGAGAGAGTTACAAAAAGGATCTCTAGAAATGTTCCAAAAGACTTATATGTCAATGATTAAAAACAAACTATTTATTCTGGATCTGACTCAACAACATTTAGGTTTACTGCTACAGAAATTGAATCACTATATTTGCACAATTAATACTGAGCAATACAATTGGATAAGAAATCCTTTCTAGCTGATGTCTAAAATTCAAAAAAGCACTTTCCCTTTAAATTCGAGAAGAATTTATAGAATTGAGAAACGACGGGACGCTGAAAATCAATTTCAGTGAAAAGTGATTGGCGAATTTCTTGATTTCAGTTAAGAAAGAATATCCTCAAATTTCTGACAATGCCATTGCAATTTTGCTCCTTTTTTTCTACGACATGCTTATGCGAACAAAGTTTTTCGACACTAGTTCTAATTGAAAATAACAAACGATCATGTTTAAAGGGTCTTGACCATGAACTTCGGGTAGCACTTTCTGATATAGAGCCAAATATAAAACGTATATAATCATCAAGAAAAGCTCAAATATCTCATTAAAAATTAGTTATAATGTTTAAATTAACTTTGATTAATTAAGCTTAAGTAAAGACCAAAAAACAAATTTTAATATTAAAATTTAAAGAGAAAATCTTTTACTTGTAATCTATAAGTATATTTTTGTTCTTCTGTTGGTGTATAATTCAAAATGACTTATATAAAGCTTAAATAATTGTAATTATTTAGATACATAGAGCTATTTTTTTGTGTTTTTTATTTAATAAAAACATATACGTATTATTGTAATTTATGAATTTGCAAGCTTTTATTAGTGGTGTACCGCGGGATTATCGAAAAAACGTTGTTGTGCCGTGGAAGATAAAAGGTTGCGGAGCTCTGGGATAAAATACTTGTTTATGAGTAAAGTAGATTCAATCTCAACAGCCATTATATACGTTCTTAGTTTGGCTAGAGGCTGAAACAAAGTATAGATGAAGTGGCATTATGCTTGTCGGACCTAGAGAACTCTGTGTACAGCAAGTATAGAATGGAATTAATTGAAGTAATTTTACATCTAAAACAGTTTATTTCTATGTGATTGACGTCGTGTTTGGGGAATCATCATACTGCGGTTTCGGAAAATGAGAACATGGTATGAAGGTACTGAACAGCAGCACGTTTCTCCGATTAATATCCCATCAGACACGTATGGGATGCTCTTAGAAGATGGAGGCCACTCAAGGCGATTTTTGGCATCTGGGATGCCAGGCGTATTGAAAACCTCTCCGTCAATGGGGTTTTGAAGTGAGATGCCAGATGCCAAATATCTGGAGTCTCAGTCCAGACCGAATTCCTGGCGTCTTGAGGCGGGAAAACTCTGTGTCAGTGGGGTCTGGACGCCAGATGCTAGACGTCTGAAGGTAGTTTGCACTAGTTTACCACTTGTTCTCGAACGAAATGGAGGTTGAAAAATTATTCTTCAGTCCCGAATTTTTAACTCAGTTTATTTAACTGTATAGAAACCTACCGTCGATATGGAAGGTTAATTCGGAAGATTATTCTAATACTATTATTCTAATAATATTTTTTGTTGTTTGTAGAAAATAATAAATAAAAACTTTTTATTAATAATAGTTATAAAGGTACAAAATACTTTTTAAAACGGACCATACACACAAAACTTTAGTGACGTGTTTTGAAGGAATTAATCGTTCATAATCCTGCTATAAAAAGGAAATCAAGCCTCCATCTCAAAGGCTGAAGTTCGTTTGCAAATAATATATTTTTTCTTCTGCTGTGATACTTTTTTCACAGATGTGTGGCCCGCGGAACTTTACGAATTTACTGATGTGGTCCTCGAACACGAAATCCTACCTTACGGTATATGTATAGCCAAGACAATAAAAATGAGTTTTTGTACCCCGAACTCCGCAAATGCGTCCGATTGAAATGATGCGAGTGAAGCTCGCATGATGATATAATATATATTTCGGTACTGATACCAAGTTAACATTTACAAATAAACTTATTCAGAAGTAAACGGCTTAGCTAGAAAAAAATATAATACTTTCAAAATTTACCGGGACCCAAAAAAAATTCATTTTTTAATTTACTTGCATTCTCTAAGGAATTTTTTTTTCAGTATATCTCGACTTGCATATTTCTTTTACATACACATTTCTCATTGAATATCTTTATATAGATTGCGGGTATATTAAATTCTTGAAATAGTTAAAATGTTGTTTTTTAATACTAAATTTTTGATTCCTCTATTAAATTTTCCAAACCGGCACTATTTTCATGCTTTTTTTTCACTTTAGTGCACGGGAAAGGTTACTAGATAATTTATCTTAAGGATTTATAAAAATTTTGTTGAATAAATTTTTAAATGGCAAAATAAAAAATATTTTGGTGTAACTTTTACTTCAGTGAAAACGCTTTCAGAATTTTAACTCACAATGGAAAAAAACAATGGAAACTTGTACAGAGTTTCATAGAAACACCTAGTGAGGAGTTTCAGGTTTTATTTTTTTATTCCAAAATATTAAGAAAATATAAATGGGCCTTTTTTGAAGATTTTGAACCCAATCTTAAAGTTTTAAAATAAGATCAAACTTCCTGCCAAAAGAGTAAAACTATTTTTAGCGGTTTATAAAATTGGGGTATATTATTTTTTGCATCTTACATAGAAACAAGAATACGTATAATTTAAGAAATATCGAAAAACTAATAACCTTTCAATTGGCTTTAAAAATGGTTTAGGGATCTTAAAAGTATTTCTTTACAGATATTAAAGACACATTAATGAGCAGTTTCGAGTGTCTGAATTCGATACTTTTCACAACATATTTCAAAATCACATATATAAATTAACGAAATACACTGAAGTGCCACTGAATTAGGGGTAGCACAGCCTATGCAAATTGTGTAGCGCTGCGCATCATGTATGCGCAAGTCAGGGCGCTGTGGTAACTGCATATATAGCGCGTACTGTGGTTGTTCTGAATTAGTTGTTGGAATTGCCAGTATGGGTAAACTGCCTGATTTAGACGCCTTCGATCGCGGAGAAATCGTAGGTGCGCGACGCATGGGCCATTCAATTTCCGAAATCGTCAGACAGCTAGGATTTTCAAGGTCGACAGTGTCAAGCGTATACCAAGAATACATGGATGGTGGAAAAAAAAACTAGCGATCGGGAAATCTGCAAAGGACAATTAGCCTTGACAGTGCGTGGTGAGAGACGGCTCAGGCGTATTGTACATTGCCAGCGAAGCCAAACATTAGCTCAAATTACCACCCAGTTTAATGACGGTGCCAGTCGTACAGTCAGTAAACGGACTGTGCAACGCTCGCTTCACCGTATGGGTTTCGGGAGCCGTCGACCTACGAGAGTACCATTGCTCTATACTCGCCATCAGCTGCACGTCTTGCCTGGGCAAGAGAGCACAGAGACTGGAGTGTAGAGGACTGGAAACGAGTAGCATGGAGTGATGAGTCTCGATTCCGACTACTTAACGCCGACGGGAGGCTGAGAATATGGCGTCAGGCTCATGAAGCCATGGATCCTGCATGCTTGGCTGGAACTGTACAAGGGCATGGTGGCTCAATCATGGTCTGGGGTGTTTTTTCGTGGCACAGTTTGGGATCTTTGGTGCGTGTGCCAACCTCCCTCAATGTAATTCGGTACGTAGAGTTGCTGGGTGATTACCTCCATCCGTTTATGCTGTTCTGTTATCCGCACGGTAATGGAGTTTTCCAGCAAGACAACTGTACCTCTCACAAGTCCCGGTTGGCTACTGGCTGGTTGGATGAGCATTCCTCTGACTTCTCTGTCATGAATTGGCCTCCTAGAAGCCCAGACTTAAATCCTATTGAACATCTTTGGGATGTTTTGGAACAAGGCGTGAAAGGCCATCACACAGCACCAAAGAACCTTACTGAATTATGGACAGCTTTATCCAATATTTGGCAAGCCATTCCCGTGGAACATTTCCAGAAACTTGTTGAATCTATGCCTCGTCGTGTGGCAGCCGTTATCAAGGCCAGAGGAGACCCAACTCGTTACTAGATAGGTATCCCTAATTCAGAGGCACTTCAGTGTAGTTGCGCTTTAAAACTTAAAGAAAAGTAGTAAAACCATTTTTAGTGGTTTATAAAATCAGGGAAATCTAATTTAGAAGAAAATCACAAACAATTTTTTTTTCTTTGTGGAGGGGAGAAAATGTTTATGCCTAAAACGCACTATTACTTTAATATCAGTTACTTGAAATTTAAGGAGAACGCTAAATATTTCAACATAGTTCCTTACGACCGAATTCGAATTCTTATTTTGATTTTAAAGAATCTATGTTTTTTTAGTGCTTTTTTTTTGTTTAACTTTAATATGATTTATTGTGTGTGTACTTAAAGCGAAGAGTATGGATACTTAAATTTATATCGGCAAATAAATAACCATTTAAACTGGATTTAAAAAGATTAGGAAATTTTAAGAAACTTAGTACAAATATCGAAAACATATGTTTATGAGTAAGTTTGTGCCTCTAGATTCGATACTTTACACTATTTCACGTTCATAACGTATATTTAAAGTTACGAAATAATTGTCCTCTTATAAAGGAGGAAAACATAACGATATTGAGGGTATTATAAAAGGACAAAAATTGCCGCTAATTTTTTTCCGAGAGAGCGTGGTTACAGCACGACAGATCTACATGAACTGAGCTATCACGAGTGTGCGGAGGCAGGTCGACGTGACGCTAAAAGTCCGGCACATCGGATACCGAGTCTCCTGTGAGTACGCTAGGCGCCCAAGATGCCAAAAGTCTCCGTGAGTGGCCGGCTTTACGCACATTTTTAAAATGGAAACAAATCGGAAAGGTCTTGTTAAACTATAGGGGCTTAATTTGAAGATTGGAAAAAGAATGAGAGCTTGAAACATACAGATATACGAAAGAGGCTATATCTGATTCCGCAGAAATGTGGAATAAATAAATACAAAATATACAGCTGTTGTCAATGTAAAAACGTTCGTGGCTCCATCTATCTGTCAAGAGTGAATTTGAGGTAATAAGTAATTCTTCCCACACAGTACGTAAATTCAAATCTTCTTCATTGTCTTTCCTCCCGTCCATAACTTTATAACGCAAATTAGATTATTCGAACCCTTACATTAAATGTAATGTTCCTTTGATAGATATTTTTTTGTAAAGCTGGCTTCATGTAGAGCTTAACTCTGCAAACAAAATCATACTTTCATATGAGAAAATATAGGAGAGGGAAAACAAATCAGCAGTTAATATTTCCAGTATATTACAAACTCTGAAGTTAAAAGCTCTACTTTGAAAAATTAAATTATTGAAAGTAACTAAAAACGTGTGTTTTTAGTTAAAAATTAAAAATAGTTAAAAAGAATAATGAATGTTGAAAATCAGAATTTCGATTTTTGTTGAATTGCAATTAAAAAATAATATTAAGGAACTAATATCGTCATTGGATATATATGCAGAGGTAACATTAGAAATAATATACATAAAATCCCTGATTAAAATAAAATAGAAACGGCTAAATCTATAGGTCTTAATACTGTTGAACTTGGCTGGTCCCATAGAGGAGGCAGCGAGACAACCGCCTCAAGCGCCGGTGTGAGTTTCAGTGTTTTAAGGGGACCAGAGAAAAAAATTTAGTTTAGTTTACCCGCACGTATAACGGAATTTAATTCTCATAGGAGTCTTAGCAATAATATCATTATGTACATGAATAATCGAGCACTTTATTTTTACATAATTCATTATTAAAGAATGTTTAGTTTTCTTCTGTGTTCGTGAGCGAATAACTCTATTGGCATTTATTTTTTTTTAATTCTGTGCAAGTTATTAGTAGCTGTCTTCAGAAGTTATAAATATTTCATTAATAAGACTTTTAAATTTTTAAAAGGCTAAATAGTAGTTTTTTTTAGGAATTATTTAGCCTCAGATAAAATATATAGAGCATTGTCTCACAATCGAAAATTCCCAAACCAGTTGCATAAAATGGAACAAGTGTAACAATGTCGAATTTTTTTTCAGAAAAACCTTTCGCGAAATTTTACTTTTTACCATCTTCAAGGCAAAACCTGTAATTTGCAGATTCCTTTAAATTAGAGTTTACCAGTTTTTCTCAATAAAATTTTCAGTACAATCAATTATACATATCCATATCATATAATCCAATAGATGGCAGCACTATATTTCAACCAACTTTTGATCAAGAACTTTCTCTTTCTATGAAAGTAATTCTTCACGATTTATCGTACATAATCTTTCACACGTAATACGCATTTTTTAAGATGACTTAACAGTGAAAATACAGCTCAAAGATACACAGGCTTAATGTACGGTTGTAAAGCATGTTACGCAACGACGGTAAAGTATTTGGGAACGCAATTATAGTTGAAACATGCGGTTCGAGTTATTTGATGCTGATTGTTCTCTCGTTTATTACAGGTTTACCCCTTTGCTGCTTCTTCATGAAAATAATACAGTGGCATAGCGAAGGGAGGGCAAGGGGGTCTATCATGCCCCGGGCGCCACTCGCAGAGGGGCGCCAAATGGTCCCTAACACCATTGGGCCATTTGGTCCCCCAAGACCATGGGGATGCCAAAAAAGGTATTGTGCCCCGGGAGCCAGTTATTCTCACTACGTCACTGAAATAATAATTCAGATTGTTCTAAGATGGGATTAGAATCTCCAAGGTTCCTGTTCAAGAAAAATTTCCCGGAATTGATAATTTGTAAGCTACCGAAAATAATTAACTGAGAGGGTTATGGTATGGCTCCATAAAATTTTGTTTCCAAACAAAACAGTAAACATGATTCCTAATTACTTCTGTGAAATAGTTCCATTGAGCTATCCAGTGGCGCACCCAGGATTTTTTCTTGGGGGGGGGGGGCAAGATGAATGGATAAAAATATTTATAATGCATTGGGGGGGCCGAGATGAAAGAATAAAAATATTTATAATGCAAAATCAATATTTCTACTTCTTTGGGGGGGGGCAGGGCCCCTTGGGCCCCACCCTGAGTGCGCCACTGGAGCTATCGAGTAAAAGCCAAGCAGCAGTTGCTTCATTTTGAAACTTACCTTTAGAGAGCTTTCCCTCACGTCGTTATACTCTGAAAAATAAAGTACGCAACAGTCTAATCGAGCGGTAGAATTGGATAATTAACACGTCACTTATTTAAAGCTGACATTTTGAATCGCGTCGAACGGCTATGACATCTGGCACAAAGAAAAATTAACAAAACTATTCCTAGACATGTAAGTGAGAATAAATATTTTCATGATGCTTTAATAATGCCGTACTGCAGTTTGTTACCTATTGATTAAAATGCAACAACAGAAAATAAGGTTACCTCATTAGATCTTATCAATAGATCCGCGCCCTTCGAGAGTTCCGGAATTACAGACTGGGCGAATTTCTTTCCAGTTAAATCAGTGGTGGGTAAACGTTTTTTGGATAAAAAATCACTTGATCCCCTATGAAAATCTTTTGGTAGAAGCAATTTAAAACAAATTAGAAAGATATTAACAAAAATAGAAATAAGAAAAAATTTGACAAACTATTTTAAAAATTAATGAACTGCATATTTTCAGTATATATTTCCTTTGCAGGATAGTAATAAAAATATGTCTTGCTTACCCGCTGTATTTGTTTTTGTCTAATGTCATGTCACTATAAAGAAAATCGTATTTACGAAATAATTTGTATTTGTATTTCATATAGTTTAAAATTAACAAAATTAGAAATGAAAAAAGAGCATGATTTCAAAATTATTAGCATATTTAGGGCAGTTTTAATTTAAAAATTCAATATATAAGTTTACTTCAAACTATCCACGACCCCTCTATTTTGCGACCCATAGTAGGGAACCCCTGTAATGTATGTGAAAGATGAAGTTTCTATTGCAAGCATTGCAAATAAAAATGTATATCTTTGTAACATGGGAGAAAGACCGCAGGTTATTGCTCAGAAGACGTCTATCTCCCATGCTACGGTGAAAAAACTTTAATTAGACGTGGAAATAAAAAGACATCATGGCTGAAATGAAGACGACACCAGCCTATGGGAACTTCATGTTTATTAAATCGCTGGCAGTTCTGCCGGGTGTTTCGTAGCAGGCAAAATATTACAGAGTGCGTCTAAATTTAGATATCAGATAGTTTTATAAAGTCATTCCATCACGTGACACAGAGGTGTGACTTACTTTTTGATTGGATAAAAGTTATTTGTTGATTTTCTGATCTGATCTAATTCGGTAGCCACGCCGCGTCGAGCTTAATTTCGTTAAAAAGTCAGCCATCTTTAATGAAATTGCCAAAGACTGTAACAATGGAATTTAACACGAATGCCCAAGGTAAAATTAAGTACTTACTAAGATTAAAAAGGGGTATCTAATTTTGAATAGTAAAGTGAGGAATTAATAGTTTTTAAATGTTAAGAGTGTTGAATTAAGAAATTACTAGTTTTTAATATTATAGAATAACCCCCCCCCCCCCGTCCAAGAAGAGGCTGGCCTACAATGCCTGCATTGGAGGCCAGACTCACTCAGATGAATGAGAAGAATGGGCATTAACAACAATTTGGAATAGTTTCTTTAAGTGTTGTCAGCAAAAGTTAGCTATAGCAAAGAAAAATTTAAAAATCACGTGATGAAATGACATGACATTATGAGCAATTTGTAACAAGTATTTAAATTTCACATTAAAAAAAAATACACATAATACTAACTTTGAAACTTCTACATAATTTCTAACTGAAAAAATAATGCGTAGGGCTGCAGTCCCCACACAACACAATCTCAGAAAAACAATTAAATTAAGTACAAAAAAAATTTTTCACTGGAAACATATATTGAATACAATATCTACCATCATCTCGACTTGAACAATACAAAATAACAGAACATGACAATAAAAATATCAAAAACAAACAAAAATTAAGTAAATGAAGTTGACTTTGATAACAAGTTGAAAATTCAAAAAGTTTTCCTCAACTTTCACTACTATGGAGTGAGTCAAAAAAATTTTATTTATTTTTTCTTTGCCATGAATTTGCTGTGCAAAATTTTTAGTCCTTTCACAGTCATGACCTTGTTGAGGAAATTACACTATTTAAAAATCACAGTCTTTTTAGTGCTGTGCCAATTTGTTTCACCAACGTAGACTACACACAAAACTTTCACATTGTCTCGATTTGCTTATACCGGGTGATCCAAAAGTCAGGACGAACTTTAAAAATGAATAATTCGAAAACGAATAAAGAAAAAAAGATGCGGTTTGCACCAAACGGATGGAAAAGAAGCCGGGTTTTGTGTGGCAACAAAAAAAAGAGTTCTGTTGGCGTCCAACAGATGGCGCTGTCGGATTTCTGATATAGGATTATGCAAAGCAACAAACAATATAAAAAGGAGCAACTGCAGCAGGTAATGGTAGTCGAAGCTTATATGCATCAAAATGCTGTCCATAGTTGAGAAAGCCCTCTTAGTTAAACTGTATTGTAAGAATTCGGAAAGTGCCATTGCGATATTGCGAGCATATCGTTACATGAAGTGTATGCGAGATAGCAAAGGACCAATAAAGTCTTCTGCATTGAACAAAATGATGAAGAAATTTGAAGATACAGGTTCTTTGGCGTCACGTCCAAGAAGTGGACGCCCCTCATGACAGTGGAGTAGACGGTGCAATCCATGTTTGCGGTTTCTGCACATGGGGAGTGCAGTGCTCGAGAAGTTTCGAGACAGATAGGAGTGTCGTACGTAAGTGTCTGGAGAGCACTGAGAATAAACCTGAAACGGTATCCCTACAAGTTGCAACATAACCAAGAACTGAAACCTCTTGACTTCGACTCTCGCCAAGATTTTGCGAATTTGGTATTCAATAAGATAGAAGAGCAGCACGACTGGCTTCACACTGTGCTTTGGACAGATGAAGCGCATTTCACACTCTCTGGCGCTGTTAACACCCACAATTGTCGAGTGTAGACCACAGAAAATCCACATGCATTTGTTGAGGTACCCTTGCCACAGACTAAAGTGACATTCTGGTGTGGCTTCACTGATTATTTCATAATTGGTCCATTCTTTTTCGAGGAAGTCACAAAGACGGGTTTCAAAACAGTTTCTGTCACTGGTCAGCGATGTGCAGCACTGTTACAGAACAACATTAATCCTGAACTGCAAGCGCGACAGGCACTCCAAACAGTCCCCTTTATGCAAGATGGAGCACCACCTCATATTGCTCTGCCTGTGCAACGCCTGCTACGCTCAACATTTGGAGAGGATCGCATTATCAGTCAATGCTTTAATCACGCATGGCCTGCAAGATCTCCCAATCTGACACCCTGTTACTTTTGGCTGTGGGGATTCTTGAAGTCAAAAGTGTACCGCGACCAACCGACATCACTAGAAGCACAGAAAGATGCCATCCGCCAAAATGTGTCTGCCATAACGCAAGAAATGCTACTCAATGCTGTGAACGGTGTGGTGACTCGTCTCACAGCGGTACTTCTGAATGATGGACAACACATTGAACATTTACTGTAAGTAACTGTAATTAAGCTGACTTGTAACTTGTAAACATTTTTTCATTTGTAAATCATCTTTTGGTGAAATAAAAAACTATAGCGCCATCTGTTGGTCGCCAACAGAACTTTTTTTTTGTTGCCACACAAAACCCGGCTTCTTTTCCATCTGTTTGGTGCAAACCGCATCTTTTTATCTTTATTCGTTTTCGAATTACAGTCAAACCCGCTTAATGGAATATCGGTTAAAAGAATATCCCGTTTAATGTAATAAATTTTCAATGTCCCAAACCGTAGTAATTTGTTTCTGTGTTAAATTTCCCGGTTAATGGAATATATTGTTTTGAAGTTATCCCGCTTAAAGGAATAATATTTAGCCTTGACGATATCGATCTTTTTCTATTTCGCGCACTTCTTTTCAGAATTTTTTTTTGTAAAGTGCAATAATGAATGTGCAGTAACTGAATGTCTTTCAAAGCAATTTTGTCACTTCGTAGAAAGTGTCCAATCGCAGGAAATGGGGATTTCTTCGGTTTTGAAGGGCAATTCATTGTTGCTGTTTTTGCTAGCCGCAACCCCCGCCCTCCCCTTATTGCTCAAACGCTGGCCTACGTTTCCCTATTCAGAGAATGAACAATAGGCTTCACCCCCAAATGAGAGCTAGAAAATGAGTGGGTGTGTGTGTGAAGGAAATGTGAAACTTCAACAGGTCCTTATCTTGAAAGGGACGTGGATTACCAACTGTAACGAATCTCTTCGGAGAAGCGCAACATTTAACTTGGGGGATCTCTAGCCTTGAACATTTAACTGTACATTTTCTACGGCGATTAGTTCGACAGTTCGTTTTCGTGAAATCAGTAATCTTTCTTGTGCTTTACAATGTCTTTGAGACGAAAAGATCTTACTTTAAAAGAAAAAGTAAAAGTCAGAGAGTTTGCAAAAGTAAATAAGTGTACGCAATTAGAACTCTCAAAAAAGTTTGAGATATCCCAAGCTCAAGTTTCGAAATTGTTAAAAAATAAAGAAAAAGTCTTGAACGACTGGAAATGCAATAAAAATCTTAATCAAAAACGAAAACGTACAGGAAAAGAATCTGAAGTTGAAGATGCTCTTCTTCAGTGGTTTGCTGAAAAACGAGCTTGTAATGTTCCTATTAGTGGATTATTATTGAATCAGAAAGCTGAAGATTTGGCACAAGAGTTAAATATAACTGATTTTAAAGCTACAAATGGTTGGTTGTGCAGATGGAAAGCAAGAAACCAAATTTCTTTCAAAAAAATTCATGGTGAAGCAAGTGATGCTGATGAAGCCGCTGTCAGTTCTTGGAAAAATGTAGTATTACCTGCTTTATTACAAGACTACAGTTCTTCTTGTATCTATAACTGTGACGAAACAGCCCTTTATTACAGAGCAATGCCTGATGGGACTTTGTGCTTAAAAGGCGAAAAAGTTGTTGGAGGAAAAACCCCGAAAGACAGACTGATAGTTTTATGCTGTAGTAATGGTGACGGCAGTCATAAAATGCCTCCTTTTTGTAATCGGGAAATCCAAAAGCCCACGATGTATTAGAGGTGTAAAACCCCTTCCAGTTAAATACGAAGCGAATTCAAAAGCTTGGATGACTGTTAATTTCTTTCAAAACTGGTTAGTGTCATTTGACAATGAGATGAATAAGATGAAAAGAAAAGTTATCCTTTTTATCGATAATTGTCAAGCCCACAAAGTCGACATACGACTAAAAAATGTAGCACTTCATTTTTTGCCTCCGAATACTACAGCTATTTTACAGCCAATGGACTAGGGAATTATATCACTTTTTAAGAGGAATTATAGAAAAGAAATCGTTAAAAAGATAATAGCTTGCATAGATGATACTAGTGGATTTTCTATCAATAGCTCAACTAGTAAAATTATTAGAAACATTTCAATTCTTACAGCTGTTCATATGATGAACAAATCATGGAATAATATTTCCTCTGACGCAATAAAAAGTTGTTTCTTAAAATGTAAATTTTCAACACACGTAACAAATGATGAATTAAATGATGAATCAATTACAAACGCAAATGATTTACCACCAGAAGGAATGACAGAAGAAAATTTTTCCAATTTTATAAACTTCGACAATAATTTGGTAGAATGTGGTGAAACTTCAGACCCTCAATTTGATCAAAGCGAAGTCGATGAAGATGAATTTGATGAAGAATGTACCATTAAAAAGGTTCCGTCACATGTTGAAGTTAATAAGGCTTGTGATATTATAAGACGTTTCTTGGAAACGAAGCCAAATGCAGACTTTCATTTATTTTAAAAACTAGAAAATAAAATAACAGATTTGCTGCATTCACAGAACAGTAACACATTCTAAAATATCCAACTTCTTTAGCAACAAATAAGTAAGTAACATTGTAATTATTTCCAAAAAATTAAGGGAAATTTGTATATTCTACAATAAAATTAGCTCATTTTTCATCAATTTTCTAAATTTTAATGTATTTAAATTGTTTCTTACTTTTAATTAATAATTGTTTGTTAATTATAATAGTTTAAATATGCCTATGGTTTAGGCAATTTTTAATGCTTTCTAGGTTTAACTGTAACTTTAAACATTGTGGGCGTGTCAATGTGATCCCGGATAATGGAATATCCCGCTTATTAGAATAATTTTTCGTGGCAAATTGGCTATTCCATTAAGCGGGCTCGTATGTATTCATTTTTAAAGTTCGTCCTGACTTTTGGATCACCCGGTATATAAAGAAAAATAGTTCTTTAGTTATATAATAAAAATCACAGTTTATAATAAAAATCACATTTCTAATATATAAATTGTATATAAAAATTACAGGACATATATTATACTTTTAGAAAAAAAACTCAATCATGTCAACATTTTCAATATCAAATCCTTATTCATTATGTCTAGTTTCATATCTTTATATTTTCTTATTATTCTCATTTCACTATTCCCTATACTCATTTTTATTCCAACAATATTTATTTATTCAAAAATTCTATTGAATATTTTTTTTATTTATTCACTTTTCTTCTAATCTATTTTACTTGTTTTAAAAATTTTTTTCACTTAATATTCAATGTACTCATTCTAGTCATTTGTATATACTTATAGATGAATGGAGCTCTCTTTTCTTTGTTTTAGGTACCTGTTTGTATGTGTGTCAACCAAACTCTTAGTTTCAAACCCTTTATTAGTCTTACCTCTAAGTAGTTTTGGTGTTGTGTTTATGTTTGTGTAACAAGTGGGTTTTCTTTCTCCCTATTGTACGAAGACTAATAAGGAAGAAAGAATGGCCGTACAGTGGACCGACCGTTATTCTCCCGACAGGATATGACCGCCTAGAAAAACAGCATCTTGCATAGTACAAAGATGGAGAAAAAGGGAAAATGTGCATAAGTCATGCCTGTGGGAGTGTAATATAGAAATGGGAGACAAAGAAGTGGCCATCCCAAAGCCTGTTTTAGTGATTACTTAAGCATATAAATTTCAGCACTTTAAGTGTCTGAAATGGTGAATTAAAAACAAATAACAAAAAAAAAATCAGAAAAGATCTTAAACAGCTGGGATGACATCCAACGCGCTTGTAGAGGGGTTGATAGGAACGATTATTCAAGGAAGAGAAAATTTACTAAAAGGTAAAAGAAGTAGAAATGTCATAGTAGGGTTTAATTTCAGATCCAAAAAAAAATTCACATATAATAGTACTCTTAAGAAGAAAGTTTAAGCTAGACAGTTTTTTTTCAACAGTTTTATCTTTAGTGGGACAACACATAATTAATTATATCAAATAAAAAAAATATGATGTTAAGCATCAAACAGAAAAAAAAATGGATCTATTGTTTGTTATTATTCGTGGTGTAGTTTTAAGTTCTCTGGGGCATTATAATATCTTAATTTGCAAGCATGGACAATTTCATAATTTTGTTTGGTGTTAAAGTTTGGTTTATCAATTTCATAGTTAACTTTTGACATTTGTCTTAAAATAGTGTAAGGTCCAGAATAGGGGGAGTTTAACTTTCTCGTGTTAGGGTATTGGAATTCTTCTAATAATACTAAATCTCCAACGCTAAATTGAGATTCTACGAAGCGTGCATCATATTTAACTTTATTCCTATTATGGTAATTAATTGTCCTTTCTTTAGCTAAATTTCTCGCCTCATCTACCTGAGGATAAAAGTCTTGTTTTTTAACATGAGGTTCGTAAGGTAATATTCCAAAAAGTAGGTAAGCTGGGATCATTTGGGTAACTAAATGAGGCGTATGATTGTATTCATTAATTACTTCGTTTAATAGGGTTGTCCAAGGAGTTTTACTTGTCGAGTTATGTACTTTGCACCTTAATCTAGTAATTATTGTTTGATTTACTCTCTCTACCTTGCGGTTGGTTTGTGGATGGTGAGCCGTCGTTAATAATTGTTTCACATTGTTATGCTCTAAAAACCTTCTAAACTTTGAACATGTAAAAGCTGCGTTTCTGTCAGTTAGCAATTTTTTGGTGTTTGAATTTGGAATATTTGTTTTAAGCAATTTGTGTAAGTTTCAGTAGTTACGCTTTTTGATGGAAAAGCCCAAATATAACGCGTTGCATGGTCAATTATCAAATGTAAGTATTTCTTTGTGGAATTATAGTAATTAAATCCGCCTACTGTGTCCAAACTTAAGCCCTCGAAGGGTTGGTCTGTCGGAGGTACTTCTTGCAGCAATCCAAACATTTTTTGTCTTTTCTTTTTGTTTAATTGACAAGTATGACAATGTTTAACATAATTACTAATGTCCTCAGTGATTTTGGGCCAATAATATTGGGGTGTAAGCAATTGCATTGTTTTATTGATTCCAGGGTGTCCAAAGTCCTCATGGGCCTTTCTTAAAATTTCTAATCTCAATGAAAATGGTATTACAATTTTTAAGAATCCTTTCTTTCTCACGTAAATTACTTCATTTAGTTTTTTATAGTTAAGTCCCTGCACATTGTCTTTATTTTGAAAATACACAATCTTTTGTAACTCGATTAAATGATTTATTTGTTGATTAGGTTCTGAAATACGATTTCTGGAAAGCATGTCTGCCTCAATGTTTGCAGTTCCTCTCTGGTATTGTATTTCATAGTCAAACATACTTAATTTTAGTGACTAACGAAAAAGTCTTTCACCATCTTCAAATGAACTGAGATCACCATAGCTAAAATTAGGCTTATTCGTTCTCTGGCTTTTAACTAGTATTGCATTTTCATCCATCCTTAATTTTCCCCCTTCCTGTAGGGACCTCTTTGCCTTTGCTTTTGCTTTATTGTTTTCTTATGCTTTTCTTTTTTATCTTAATCTCCTTTTCCTTGTTTATCGTTTGATTTCTTATCTTTTAGGTCTATTCTTTTTTTTCTTGTAGGAAACAAAGTTTTTTCGAATATGCTGCAGTCCTTTTATCTATATATATAAAAGAGCTTGTCTGTTTGTTTGTCCGCTATAGGATCATAGACTGTTTCACCCACCGGGGCCAAATTCGGCACAGTTAATGTTTAGGACCCGAGAAACTTAAATCAGCAAAAACGAAGTTTGGGGCTCAATTAGTTTTTTTTTTTAATTAATTTTTTAATGATTTTTTGTGTCCTTAACAGGTGCGAGTACCCCCTGTGGATACCACAACATGTTATCAGTGAAATCCGAACCTATTCCCCTCGCGGTTATTACCAAAACCTCTTCCCCTGCGCGGGGGAAGAGGGATGCTCGGGGGCAGGGGGGGGCTTCATGGTAATAAACCTTTGGCCTTGCCTGCCTAACTGACTGGCTGACTGACAGATAACGCACAGTCCAAACCGTTGGACAGAAAGAGCTGAAATTTTGCATGGCGATTCTTCTACAGTGGAGTCTATAGTGGAGGGGTAAACTGAGAAAGATTTTTGAAAAATTCTTCTTTGATTTTTTAAAATTAAATTTTTAAGCTGTTTTTCTAATTTTTCTAGGTTTGCATTTAAAATGCTAATCTAAGGGTTATAAAATTTATATCACGAGAAAGATCATAAAAATTCCTTTAAAACGAAATCTTTTTCGAATCTTTACCTCCCTTTTCTGATTTTTGGTGAAATTTTAAAGATTAATTTTTAGAATTTAATTTATGAAATGCTGATCACGTGGTATCTTTTCTTTTTGTGATACTTTAAATTAATTTTGCGTTACGTGCATAACAACGAAATAAATTGACAAAAGAAATATTAAAATACGGTAAAAGATAAAATTTAACCACTAGACTAACTGAGATGGGAGTTTTTTAAGAATGCAGTTCAAATTAGTATGTTTTAACACAACTTTCCCAGCTCTGCTTTGTGTCCTTTGTTATTTGCAGTTTTTGTCATCGCTTGAACCGATTTACAATTTGGTTTTTCTACGGTTGTTGGCCTTAGGAAAATTAAAAACCGAATTACAATTCGCTTTTTTAACGGTTTTTGGCCTTGGGAAAATTAAAAACCGATACGGTTTTTGGCCTGTGGACAATAAAAAACCGAATCACCAAGGTAAGGAAAATAGGCTTCATGTGGAATCTCGCCTTACTTTGAATAAATAAAGGGGATAATGCATCTTGCACTTTACCTCTTAGGTGATGTGGAACAAACTGAGTTTTTAAGGGAAAAAAAATAATAAAGGCAAATGTAAATTATAAAACTTATTTCTAATTAAACAGTGGATCAAACAAATATAATTAAATATAATTAAACAGTATCTAACAAATATAATTAAACAGCAAACTTATTCAATCCAAACGTGCGAATCACGCAACACTGTGTTATTAAATCTCAATAAAATCAGACGTATAATCAGACGAAGGTCCGCAGGCTCAAAGTTTCTTTTTTTCTTATTGTTTGTATATCATTTCAGTAGAAACGTGCTAAGCGCAATCTGTCTAGCCAGATGATTATGAAGAGCGGGAGGTGCAGCCCAGTATTTTTTTGATGGAATGCATCGAAAATTTTATATCTATATATCTACCCGGGCATCGCCGGGCAATAATGCTAGTTAATGCTATAAATCAATTTAGTTTTATAAGGCGATGATGTGATAATATCGGCTTTACGGGCCCCTCTTGGTTTCGAGGTGTTTTTCTCAGGTAACGTAGGCAAGGGATTTATTTCTTCAGGAGTCACTAAGAACTGGTTTGAAATTGTTTAATCAATACCTTCCACATTGTCACTACTGCTACATGGTTGTGGATTTCGCCTGGGCGTCATTGCATCTGCAGCTTCAGAGAAAACAAGGCTGTGAGAATGAAAACTAAAATGCCTAATATGTGACCCTATCTCATATTAGGTATGATTTGGGGTCTCATACTGGGCAACACCATGTTGTTGAACACGCCAACAAATTTTTTAGGTTAGGATTGACGTTAGGTTAAGAACAAACAGGCGCGTTTACACACCACATTTATAGCTACCTATCCAATACTAACAGTTTTAATAAGAGTCTCACCTTAAAGGTGAAAAAAACCAATGAAAATGGTGATACAAAAAAGTCGAGGAGCACACATTCAGAAAAAACAATACTGCACCTTTGTGTGTGCTTGCAGACACTCGACTGACTCACCGGTTACGAATGATGCAATAGACTACTGTTTTACGCTCCAGTCGCCAGGCGGCAGTACTTGATACGTCCTATAAGCTGGGGTCTTCGGACTTATGACCGGATATAATTTCCACTTAGGCTAACATAGCGGAAATTTCGGAAGTGTGTAACTTCGGATCTACAGATAAATTTTGAATGAAACTTCATATTTTGGAAAGAAGAAATCCATATTTAACTAGAAAATCTAGTCTCTAGAGGATCGGTGACTTAGTTCTGGAGTTACAAGCGAATTGACACAATCGACAGATCTCGGAGTTTGCAGCACTTGGTGCATTAAAAATTTCGGGAGTATGTAACTCCGGATCTAATACACCGATTTGAATGAAACTGCATATTTCGGCATGTAAATATCCCTAATAGGCTAGAAAATTAAGTTTCTAGGGGATCGGGGATTTAGAACCGGACTTATCACCAAACATAATTTTCCCCATGGGATAACATGGCCGAATATCCAGGAGTGAATAACTCCGGTTACGACTTGAATGAAACTGAATGCAATCGAAAAAGGAGATCATCGGAGTTTACACCATAAAGCTGCTAGAGGATCGGTGTAATAGAACCGGATTTATAACTGGACATATTTTCCCAATAGGCAACATTGCGAAATATCCGGGATTGTGTAACTCCGGATCTAATGATCCGATTTAAATGAAACTTATTATTTTTGAAAGAACAGAACCCCATTTAACAAAAAAATTAAGTCGCTAGAGGATCGAATCCTTAGTTCCGGAGTTATAAGCGAATTTATACTCAATCGACAGATCTCGGCGTTTCCAGCACTTGGTGAATTTAAAATTTCGGGAGCGTGTAACTCCGGTTATAAGGAACCGATTTGAATGAAAGTGCATATTTTGCCATTTACAGATTCCTAATAGACAAGAAAATTAAGCTAGAATGAAACCGGATGCATTCGAAAAAGAAGATCATCACAGATTATACCGTAAAACGGCTTGAGTATCGCTGTTTTAGATTCGGACTTAGACCGGACATATTTTCTCTAAAACAAATGTAAACCATGTAGTCAAACAGGTAAACCATGGAGTCTGCAGCATTCCCCTACCTTTGAATTTTTAATGTCAATAAAACACTCAAACAATTGACTCGCTAAAAAGTCTTAAAAATCGAGTCTCTGAGGAAGTTTTAAAGTTCGTCCATATCCAGAATGAGAAATTGCACGAATGTTACATGTATCAGATATGTTGACTTCTAACGGGTAAAGTCTTTGGATAGGTCTCATGAAGGTGCCAAAATGAGTCTTTACTTCCACCACACGAATTCTTCCGTCTTTACCTGGATAAGTCTTTACTACCTTAGCCAAAGGCCAATTAAGTCTCTTTACATCCTTATCACCAATTAGCACGACATCTCCTTCTTTAATCGATGATTCCTTACGAACTTTTGAATAATCTTTCAACAAACCTAAATATTCGTTTCTAAATCTTTTTCCTAGATCTTGGCGAATCTTCATTCTATAAATAAATATTTTTTCTAACATTTTAGAATCAATTATATCAAAATCAGGTACACCAAATTTTTAATTTCTTGAAGGAACATTGACGTTGAGAGTTCTACTAAATCTACAGGAACTTCTGATAAATACACTGCTGGCCACTGTAAATGCAACACCCTGAAGGAAACATGCAAATAACATGAAATTTACAACATGCATTAGCGGAGGTGAGATATGCAAATGATTAGAATTTCAGTGCAGACGCACATCACGCGCGCCTGTGGCGCCACTTCAAAGCGCTATTTAAGGCTTGGAGATTTCGACGATTTCAAGTTCGGCAATTGTGTTTTTCTTGTGGTTTTTTCAAAAAAACGATCAATTATGCCTCGTCGAAAACAGCGATCATCTTTTGATCAAGTATCCGAGTTCGACAGAGGAAGGATAGTGGCCTACCGAGATTGTGGATTATCTTTCAGAGAAATCGGTAGTCGTGTTGGACGAAACCAAACAACTGTAATGTGGATATGTGATCGTTGGATGCAGGAGGGTACGACGGACCGGCGTGTTCGATCGCATCCACCTCAGCGCACCACTTTACGTGATGAGAGGCAAATTGTGCGCATGACAATGACGAATCGCTCAGTCACATCACGAACCATAGCACAGCACATGCAGTCTGTAACGCATCATCCAGTGTCTGCGCGTACCATTCGACGCCGTTTACAGCAGAGTGGTCTGTCCGCAAGACGTCCATTGCTTTGTCTACCCTTGACGCAGAACCACAGACGTCTCCGCCGCCAATGGTGCGATGACAGAAGGATGTGGACGGCAGAATGGAATGAAATTGTCTTTACTGACCAGTCACGCTTCTGTCTGCAACACCACGATGGTCGCATTCGAGTCTGGAGACACCGTGAAGAGAGGATGCTGAACAGCTGCGTTATGCACCGCCACACTGGTCCTGCACCGGGTATTATGGTATGGGGCGGTATTGGATATCAATCTCGCACACCTCTAGTACGCATTGCCGGTACATTAAACAGCCAGCGCTACATCTCCGAGGTGTTGGAGCCAGTTGTCCTTCCTTACCTTCAGGGCTTGCCCACAGCCATATTTCAACAGGATAATGCGCGATCACACGTGGCACGCAATGTCCAACGGTTCTTCGTCAATCGCCAGATTGAATTGCTTCCCTGGCCGCCTCGCTCTCCGGATCTTTCGCCGATAGAAAACATGTGGTCCATGGTTGCTCTACGATTGACCCAGATTCCATCCCCAGATGCCACAGCAGATCAACTTTGGCAACGTGTGGAAGCTGCTTGGTCTGCTGTACCCCAAGAACTCATCCAAAGTCTCTTTGAATCAATGCCGAGGCGTGTGGCAGCGGTGATCTCCAACAATGGCGGCTACTCTGGCTACTGATTTTGGCAGGAACCACACTTCACAGAAGTCTATAAATTTAATAATTTGATACTTGGTCAACATGTTATCTACAAAATAAATTTTGTTGTGATATCTCTTGTCTTTCTTGGTGTTGCAATTTGGGTGGCCAGCAGTGTAATTGAGAGGTCTGGAGTTAATCAGGCTTTCTGCATCGCATAATATGGTGACTAATTCCTCTTCATTAAACATGCTTTTCTGAGTACTTTTCTGAGAACGTTCTTCAACATTCCTACTAATCTCTCCCAAAACCCTCCCCATCAAGGAGCAGATGGAGGGCTGAATTTCCACTGAATTTTCTTCTTAATTGCGAAATCTTAAATTTTATTCCAATCAAGGGCTTTTATTGCGTTGTACATGCCAATTCTTTCCGTTGTCCGAATATATTGTAGTTGGACGGCCTCTTCTTGCGATGAATCGGCGAATAGCTAAGATAAAACTGTCAGTCGGCAAAGAAGACACCATCTCCAGATGAATAGCTCTATAGATCGCACATGGACTGAAGAGAACTATGGATTGAAGAGAACTATCCAACATTTCTTGTCTTCCTTCAAGAATAGTGGACCACATAGGTCAACTTCACTGATTTCAAAGATTGCTGCATCTCTCACACGATCTTCAGGAAGAGGAAGACTGACAGTTTCTAAAGGGCGAACCGAAACCTCTTACATTTTATACAGCTTCTAATTACCTGATGAATTGATTTTCTACTCTTGATAATCCAGTAATGCTCTCTGAAATTCGACACTAATGTTTGTGTACCAGCATGCTCATGTTCTATGTGCTTTTCCATAATTAACTTTTTCACTAATTGGTGTTTACTTGGCAATAATATCGGAAATCTAAATGTTTGTAAATCTTTTCTTGAAGCAACTCTAGTTTCAACTCTTTACAATCCTTCATCGTCTTTTATAACGTGCAAATTCAGATGTTTCGCTTTATTGAAACTTTCTAGTTGTATTTCTTTCAAAATTAATTTTTCTGCTTCTTCGAGTTCGGCAACTTCCAGTTTTCCTTTTTTTCGGTCGTTCTGACCTCTCTTTAAATTTCCAGAAAATCGTAGTACATAGGCCATGATTCTTGTAACTTTACCAAAGGATGATATATCCTCGAAGAATTTAAATTTATTTATTTATTAATTCATGGCAGAAGTAACAGTCTTCCTTTTTTCAGAATTAACAACTTCACAACTTCAGTGTTGGGAACAACTTCAGATACTGGCCACGAGATTTCAACAGTTATTCTGTACTACATCCCCTGGATGGAAGGTCTGGTGGATTCAGGGGTCCGGCAACATGTCGCCAATCTTCCGATTTAGCTAACTTTCTGATTTCTCGAACTCGATTGTAAACAAATGTGGTCCAGCTGTCATTTTTTGTTATCCAACACAACGCGTTCATAGAATATGTCCACTATGTCGTAGGTACATCCTGAAGATTCATATCGGTTTTAAGAGTGTTAACTAATCTATCTCCAATTGAACACGCTAAATGCTCCAATCTAGGGATAGATATATTTTTTAGTGAAGTAGGGGTTTTCAACCCCTACTTTACAGCGGACCACGGGTGGCCCGCCGACGGTATTTTAGTGGTCCGCCGAAGCATTTCGATCATGCAAAACGAAAATTTGAAATAAATTTGAAAACACAAAAAGAAAAAAAACTGAGAACGGGAAATTCTCTCCCACAAAAAAGAATGCAAGGGGAAAAGTAGCCCACGGAACATAGGCTTATCAAAATAAGAAACTGCTAATTGTATTCAGAATCTTAAGACGAAATAAACACAAAAAGCAGTATGCCAAGGCTCTTAGTTTCCAGAACCTCACACGTGTCTCGTCTTCCTGCATTCATTCTGTTTCATGCAATATAAAATACGAAATATACTGATTCAACTCCTAATTTTTGTTGTTTGGTGAAAATAATAAATAATTTTTTTAAAAATTAATAATGGTTATAAAGGAACAAAATACTTTTTTAAAACACACTATATATACAAAATTTCAGTGACGTGTTTTGAAGGAATTGATCCTTTATCATCATGCTATACAAAGAAAATCAAGCAATCATTTCAAAGGCTGAAGCTCGTTTCCAAATAATACATTTTCCCCTCTGCCTATACTACTTATTTCACAGATGTGTGGGCCCGCGAACGTGAAAGGTTGAAGACCCCTTCCATAAAATCTACATAATTTTCAAATATCACTCATTCTAATGTATTTTTTTTTGTGTCTAATTTTAGTAGGAATTCTCAAATTTGATAAAACTTAATTCTAAACAAAAGTAGGCAAAAAGACTGCATTATATCCATTTATAAACTGAATTTCATATTTCCCCCTCCCCTTTCGTTAAATGAATGAAATAATAAAAACTCGCCTAGAAAGCCAGTTTGCAGTTAACATAAATACCTAAAGCTCTCTAGATGTCAACTTTAACTGTATGAAAAAAATAAACTCGTTCTTAGTTGAACGTTGCATGGTGACGCCATCTGTGATTTTGTAAGGAAAATAAAAATCATTTGGCCAGCAAATGCATTCATTCAATTTTATTTATTTTAAAAGTAAGAGAAGGCTTTATTTTCATCCACACTTTGAGATTTTCATTTCCACGTCTTGATGCATGGGTTAAGCGTGTATTATCAACAGGAATGGTACTACACTTTACGTGAGAGCCTAATAAAACAGTTCATGGCAGTGGAAACGGTTTTGTCAGTTTTTCAGTCGAGAGAGGAATTCAAACTTGTTTAGCCCCCTCCTGAGGCTAACTACATTTTACGGCCTCCTAATAAACTTAATTTCTTTTGTTGGGGAGGGGGAGAAATTTCTGAAATATTTTCAGTGTTTGAATAGTAGTGTCCTGGGATGTTGCAGCCGAATCTAAATCTCACTAATGAATACGGCAAGGAACATATTATTTAGGATACAAATCTTTCAGTAAAATATCCATCTGATGCCTGTGAATCCTATCATGTTATTTATATGATATTCCGGAGTTACATTGGCATAACTGCCAAAATAATATCGAATAACTAAAGTAATTGCATTTTGAGAAAACTTTATTCTTTGTCTTCTTTTCTATGAATTTAAATTATTTCCCCTCAAGAAATTATTTATTTATATACTAATTTAAAAAAAAAATCATGCGCCATGATTCAACCAGAGCGTCAGCTAAAATTCTTAGTAATCTAAAGAAAACCCTCATGTAATGTAAATAACTATGTGTTAAGGTTGCCGACCTCTGTTTCAGAATAACATATTGGCTCCTTTTCCTTACCGAAGTTGTTGCGACTCAAATTTAGCTGAATCATTTGGTGTTTCCATCTATGAATAGAAATTCAAACAAAAATGTTATAAATGATTAAGTTTGAATATTACGTTGCAGCTTTTCTGAGTTTGATTTATACTGTGTGTTTTAAATTTACGAAGACAGAATTCTTACAACCTTACATAAGCAATTCATCGGAAATAGTCTTCAATCTTTTAATAATAATTTTTAAAAAATTCCCGGGATGTCTGGTTCATTTTAAAAAGAACTTCATAGATGTAAACATTCATTCTTCTACAATGATTTATTTCAAACGAAATGTATATTCTAGTACACAAATTGTCAGGGAAATGGATTCGAAAATTCTTACTCTAACTTTCGATCGTCTGCTAGCATCACCCCTATTCACACCCGATAATTTTAAAAGGCCACTAAGAGGGATGGAAGAAACCGAGGAAATCTTTTTATGTATCACGGCGTAGGAGTTATTCCTTTTTCTTTCGAGAACAATGATAAGAAAGGAACATTTTTTATAGACAGGGTCAGATTATTGCGTATAAGGACGAACACAAAGGTACTGAAGTAGCAGTAAAATTTTCGTAGTATTGAGAGAAGCTTTATATGGGATTCCCATACCTAGGTGAATCAAATAGTTATAACCGCTAAATAATATTTTTAAAATTAAGTAAAGACATTCATATTATGTGAAAATTGGATCTCTGGTATATTCGTCTTGCAAATTAGTCCCTTGTATCATATACTGAATAATAAATACAGCATAGACATTCATTAAAATTGTATTTATGGTGATACTCTCAGTATTTAGCTTTGTCCCCTAGTACCTAACAAGATACTCATCTTAACACATATTAATTTCAACTGGTTGAAATGTTTAATTAAAATAGAAATAAGAAGAGAATACATAAAACGGTGACATACGCCTGGAACACATCCATAACATGAAGTAAGCAACGACAGTGTTGCCAATACACATTATACAAAAAGTGTTGTTTACGCCTGGTTAAAAGTTAACCGTCGTTCCTTGGCACCTTGATTTGGCGGCAACAAGCTTGTAAAGCGCGGTTGAATTTCGTCTCTCGCTTTGGGAGGAAGCTTCATTCGGAAGCATCCCTAAAGAAATGAGCCATATCGTTGGCTGATGTCAATAAATCTTTAGTAATTGAAACTTTTAAATTTATTCGAAATTTAGTCATACAGTACATCTCGACCAGTTTGGTCCTTGCACCGGAGATGAATTGGCTCGAATCGCTTAAAACTTTGTTTAGATTTAACTTTGAAACGTATTGCATAATACTTTTGTTCGGAAAATGGCTAAGAACGAAGAAAATAAAAAATCTTCGGAACTGTTAAAGACTGAATCACTGGAACCATTAAAGACTTTGAATCGTCGGAGAGGCAATTGCCAGTTGAGGATTATAAAATAGCGAACATTTCTAACCGAAAAGGTATCGGAAGCTAACGAGATTGTACTGCAAACCAAGATTGATTCTGTTGTGGATACATCTGCTAAATTAGAAGAGTTAAAAGTGGAGTATTATGAATTACTAGATGATGACGCTCTGGAGGACGTAGAATTGAAATTTAAAAATCTAGAAGAAGAGCTAGAAGATATTAAGGTAAGATTACAAGAATTTCTATTTCATTCTGATTCAGTTGATAAATTACAATTAAGCAAAACTCAAAAAGTGGATGAAAATTATGTTAAATTGCCGGATGTTAAGTTACCCAAATTTAATTGTAATATAGAACAATGGAATATTTTTAAAGTACAATTTGATAGTTTAATAACCAATAGTTCATCGTTATCCGATACTCAAAAGTTATTTTATTTGCGATCTGCCTTAAGAGGTGAAGCAAAATCTATGGAAACCCCAGAAGACACATTTCAATCATTAATGACTGTTTTGATTGATAGAATCGAAAATAAACGGTTAATTGTTCGCACTTATATTTTAAATATATTAAACATAGAAAAGTTGACTGTTGCATCGACTAAAGATATTAGAAACCTCATGTATATTTTAAACAGAAGTTTAAGAGGCTTGAAATTAATGGACTTAGAAACAAACGAACTGACTTATCAGATTTTAATTAATATCCTGTTACAAAAATTAGATAAGGAATCTCGCAAACTTTATGAAATGAATTTGACTACAACTGATTTGCCTAATTGGGATACCTTTATTGAATTCCTGCAGAAAATATCACAAATTTTAGAAAAAATGCAAGGAGCGCAAATTCTGTTAAAGTTAAAGCTTCGAACATACCCAAAAATAAAACCTTTTTGTTAAATTCTAATAGCGACTTGTGTGCTTTGTGTAAGCAATCACTGTTGTGAAGGATGCATAATTTGAACATTTTGACTCCTTCCAACAGTATCGCCATATTTTTTCAGCAACGCATGTAATGGATCGTAAAATGGCCATACTTTGTAGAAATGGGAGGCCTGCACCTGCACCGAGTTCTGAGAAACGTCGCACCCCAAAATTATTTTGGAAGGGTGGAAGAGAATTCCACGAAGAGACAAGGGGCATTCCATTTCCCGAAAATAAAATACCACGTGGTCAACAGAGGGAACTGTCGAATCATCCTGCCCACGAATTAAACATGAGAAACAGCAATAAATTTACGGGTAAGACCAACCTGGGGTGGAGCCCAGGACTGAAAGGGGAAAAAAAGAGCCCCGAGTTTTTTGGGGGGAGAGCGACTACGAGACCTGAGGGAGAAGGACAGAGATTCGAGGTTCGGGAGCGGTGAAAAGATCCCTGACTGCTGAGCCATGACAAGGATGCGTCCCTGATAAAGTCCGTCAGCAACGGGAGCTCCTCCGAGATGCCGCAACCCAAAGACGCCATCATCACCTGCACCGAGAGCTTCTGCAACAACATTAACCCAGGTTGGTCAATACCCCCTAAAATAGTGCCCGCATAATATACTGGTAGTTTATTTTATCCAGCTTGGACTGTATTGTTTCTCCCACAGGGAGCAGATAAGAAATAGTCTCTTTTTATGTATTATTCATATATAGCCAAGATTATGTTCATGCAACGTTAATTTTATGCTAATTACTGTCTAATTGTATAAATAAATTGTTCATTTATTTATTTGTAATTTCATGTCGATTAGTTAGTATCTTGTTGGAGTGTATCTCCCCTTTTTATGAACACAACGCAATGGGGTATCTCTGGTACCCCTCATAACAATCACATATTATTTATAGATGTCCTTCGTTTCTGAAAATCACTCCTGTGCAGCGATTTAATGAGGTTAAAAGGAATAAATTTTGTTTAAACTGTTTAAGTGTATCCCACAAATTAATATCTTGCTCTTCTAAATACTCTTGCCGCTTATGTCAAGGCAAGCATAATTATCTGTTGTGTCGGAAAGCAGTTAAATGAAATAAATTCACCGGTCAAAAACTCCTCGCCAAGCTGGCCACAACCGGCACAGACGTCTTTTTCGCCAGCGCCAGTTACAACACCTCGGGTCTCTGATGAAGTAAACATTTCAAATAACCAGGATGTGTTAAGTTCTTTCTCGACCATCAATGAAACTTTGAAGAAAACAGTGCTGTGACGACAGCTAATGTGTGGGTTTGGTCACCTGCTAGACATAACTATATTTGCGGGAGAGCGATATTGGACAGCGCTGCTATGTCGAACATTATAACAACAAATTTTGCCTCGGAATTGGGTCTGGTAAGGAAAAAAGTAAATATTCCGGTTTGCGGTTTAGGAAGAATTTCAACTTGCGTCAAATGGAAAACGAGAGCATTAATCAGTAATAAGAATAATACCTTTAAGCAACTTATGGATCTATGTGTTGTATCTAAGATTACGGATGTCATCCCGCTCTCGGTTCTTGACATTAAAGAAGTAAGTATTCCACCGCGATCGAAATTAGTAGATCCTCAGTTTAATAAACCTGGACAAATAGATTTGATAATTGGTGCAGAATTCTTTTTTAATGTAGTTAAAAATGGTAAACAAATTGTGTCAGATAATTTAATATTTCAAGATTCAGTGTTTGGTCTCCTTGCCAGTGGTTCGGTTATGGCAAAAGCTTCTAAAGAATATTGTGGGTTGATTTCTAATTCTTAAAATCTTGAGGATAGCATTCGAAAGTTTTGGGAGGTAGAGGAGGTGTCTTGTGATCGACCATTAAGTAAGGAAGAAGAATTCTGTGAAATTCATTTTCAGAAAACTCATATGTGGAATGAAAATGGTAGATTTGTCGTTAAGATGCCAATTCAAGAAGAATTAAATACTTTAGGGGGTTCTCGAAACTTAGTGGAGAAAAGACTGCAACAAACAATTTGTAGACTCCACAAAAATCCGGACATGCATAGGCTCTATGGTGACTTTCTTAAAGATTACGAGGCTCTCGGGCATATGGAAAAGTTTTCGGACAAAAATTCGTCTGCTGTAGTGTATTATTTACCACATCATGGAATTTACAAACCGGAAAAAACTACAACGAAACTTAGAGTAGTGTTTAACCCATTTAAGACTGGCATTGCGAAAACGCAACATTAATTTCTGTATTTTTTAAAGGCATGTTCAAAATTTTGTACGTCTGAAGTAACATTTTTATTTTATTCTCTATACTTCAATTGATCATAATAATTTTTTTGTTTCCTCATTTCCCCACTTTTAGCACATGCAAAAAATTGTTTTTTTCTGGTGTTTTGAAAGGGAAAAAAATGACTATTTTCAAATAATAACCTTAGATAGCAGCGCATGTTAAATTTCCGATTTGATGCTTGTTCCGAGTTTACTAGAGACTAAAGAACAAAATGGCTTCAACAGATAAATCATAATTTTTGTTTTTATGTTTCTCAATTCATATTTTTAAAAATGTTGCGAAAACGCAACATCAGTCCAAAGTGTATTACTTATTTCCAATGTGTTTTATTAGTGCTGCCTAGTTTTTCATGCAGTAAATTGGTATTGTTTGAATTTCGGATAAGTTTGTCTCTAGAAAAAAGCGATTTTTGACATTGGAAGAGACATTGGAGTATTTTCATAGGCTAGATGATGATATTTCAGAATCGTCCTCAGCCGAAGCTAATGAGAAACCATAATTCGTCATTATCCATCCAGATCCGGATGATTTGACGTATGAAGAAGCTATTGATGATAATATTTTATGTGAAAATGTCGAATCACCTAAAAACATTACAGGTGAAATCGACATTTTTTTTCCTAATAAATGTAAAAGTAAGCAATATAGTAAGAAAAAGGAGCATATTGTATGGGAAAAATGGAGACTCTACATGGATGTAATGAATTCTAAAATAAGTTTATTAGAGTTTAAAAGATCTATATCTTTGAGAGAGCCATATCTTTGATAAAAAGGCTTGAAGAAATGCAGATGAATTCTGTTTTACCTGAAATTTCACATATTGGAAGACCATCTTCAATTCAAAATCTAATTCTCATCGAAACTCGGAAAATCCGTATGGTCCATATTATTACTAAAAATAGTGAAAATAAACAAAAAAAAATGTAAACACTGCAAAAGTCAAACAATTTCTGTATGTAATAAGTGTAATGTACCTCTTCATGCTAAATGTTTAAAATATTTTAAAATTTTTTTTAAGATTTTTATAATTTTAAATTTTTATAATTTTAAAATTTTTATACCGCTTTGGACTGATGTTGCGAAAACGCAACATTTTGTAACTCTCATAAAAATAAATTTAATTTTATGGAAACAACTTATTTGTGTAATTAATGCTCTAAGAAGTGTTAAAAAACTGTTTGGTGCATTTCTAATAATGGAAACATGGAGCGGTCCTAAATGGGTTAATACGTCGGGCCCCTACCACTTCTGGTAGAAGTTTAAATGATCTACTACTTACAGGCGAAGTTAAAGAGGATATATTCGATATCGAGGATATATACGATTTCGTAAAAATATAAATAACTGCTGACATAAAGTAAATGTTCAAGCAGATAATAATTGATCAAAGGGATCTATTGAGAATACTATGGAAAGATAAGGAAAATCAAAAAACCGTCGTCTTTAACTTAAACTCGGTGACTTATGGCATAAAAAGTGCTCCATTCCTGGCAACAAGGGTTATTAAACAGCTAGCCCAAGATGAATCTGTAAAATTCCCATTAGCTTCAGAAGTTGCGTTATCAGATATTTATATGGACGATATAGTTATTGGTTGCCCAGATGTTACTTCAGCCAAACTTTTGAAGGTTGAACTAATTGAAATGTTTCAAACATGCGGTACATGCGGTATGAGCCTTCACAAATGGAATTCGAATTGTGAAGAACTTCTTGAAAATCAAAAACAAATTCGAGACGAGCATTCATTTGCTCAAGATTCAGAAGCTACGATCAAAACCTTGGGAATGGTTTGGAAATCTAAGGAAGACCAGTTTATCTTTAAAGTATCTGTAAAGCCACAAAACTTCTATTCTAAACGAGATGTTTATCAACAATTGCTAAGTTATATGGCCCATTTGGATTAATCGCACTTGTTATTTGCAGAGCTAAAATTTTTATGCAGAATGGTTAGAAAAACTGAACTGGGATGATAAATTACCAGAACAATTCGCCAATGAATGGCATTATTTTTTTAGCTCTTTAAAAGAAATTGAGCATATCATAATCAACAGTTATGTCTTAAGGAGGTTAAAGTTATCGCACTTTTTGGATTTTGTGATGCCTCAATCTCTGCCTATGGATCTGTTGTTTACCTAACTTGTTACACTCGAACTGGATCTCATACCTCTAAAGTACTCGCTAGCAAATCTAGAGTCGCCCCGTCGAAGACTTTATCGATACCTCGTTTAGAATTATGTTCTTGCTGGTTACTTGAGCAACTGGTCAACAAAGTTCTTGTTTCTTTGAAAATGACTATTGAAAAGGTAGTGTTATTCTCGGACTCTACCATCGCCTTAGCGTGGATCAGGTCACTTCCTCATAAGCTAAAAACTTTTGTTGGCAACCGAGTTTCCAAATTATATTCTTTAACCTCAAATCATCAGTGGAAACACATCTCTTTCAGTGAAAACCCTGCGGATGTTCTTTCCCGTCGTGTTGATCCTAAAGAACTTAAAACCTTGAAATTGTGGTGGAATGGACCACAGCTTGCCTTTGAAGAAATTCTAAATTCTCCTAATGAAAGTGGAATGGACTCTCCTGATAAAGAACTTTATTTAAGTGAACTAAAACAATCTTCGAACGCTAACTGGATTATAACATCTAATAATGGCTTTATTAACCAAATTCGTGATTTAAGTAATAGCTATGTTAAAATAATTAGAATTCTTAGCTTTATTTTTAGGTTTCAATACAATTGCAGAAATAAAGAGAAAAAACATGGACCTATCACTAAGGAGGAATTTAATGAGGCTAAAAGATATTTAATCAAATCAGTGCACGTAAATGTATTTTTCAAAGAATTAAGTTCTTTAAAGAAAAAGGAAAGGTTGAAGGACAGTCATGTAAGTAATTTAAATATTTTTCTAGACAATGATGGATTAATTCGTGTTGGAGGTCGACTTAATTATTCAAATTTGTCATTTGACCAAAAGCATCCTATTTTGTCACCAAGAGATCATAAGCTAACTATTTTAATAATGCAATATTTTCACCGAAGGAATTTGCACGTTGGTGCTCAAACATTACTTAATTTTGTTAGACAAGAATTTTGGCCTTTAAATGGCAGAAATAACATTAGAAAAATTGTTCATAATTGCATCACTTGTTTTAAAAATAAACCTAAAATTGAAGAACAATTAATGTCATAATTACCAAGGGAAAGAGTGACGATTAGCTCTACTCTTTTTAACACAGGTATTGATCTATGTGGCCCATTTTTTATAAAATATAATAACCAACGTAAAGGTGTTGTAAGCAAAATTTATGTTGCTATTTTTGTGTGTTTTTCAACTCGAACTATTCATTTAGAAATTTTAACTTATTTGACCTCGGATGCTTTAATTTCAACTTTGAAGAGATTTTTTGCCCGACGTGGTGTTCCCGCAACCATATTTTCGGACAACGCTACGAATTTTGTCGGAGTTAATTCTGAACTGAAAAAGACTGTACAAACTGGTCCAAAAGTCATCTGATGATATAGCATCATACTTAGTATCGCAGTCAATATCTTAGAAATTTCTTCCTTTCAGATCTCCGAACTTCGGGGGATTGTGTGAGGCAGGAGTCAAATCTTTTAAACATCATTTAAAGAGAACAGTAGGAAATTTAAAATTGACTCTGGAAGAATTTTTAACGGTAACTAATCAAATCGAAGGCATTTTGAAAGAAGGCCACTTATTCCACTTTCATCAGATCCTAATGATTTTAAAACCCTAACCCCTGGCCAATTCTTAATATGTCGCCCAATCAATGCTATTACAGAATCTTTATTAAACGATATGCAAGAAAATAAACTTTCTCGGTGGCAAAAAATAACTAAATTTAATCAAACTATTTGGAAAAAATGGACACGAAATTATTTAAATCCTTTACAGCAAAGAGGCAAATAGCTTTTTGATAAAAAATAATATTACAACTGGAGCACTAGTACTACTAAAAGATGACAAATTACCAATTTGCACTTGGTCTATTGGTAGAATTCACGATACCAGGTAAAGATGGAAAAATACGAGTAGTTTTAGTAAAAACGCCTCGTGGTATTTTTAAACGCAGTATGTCTAATATTTATATTTTACATTTAAATTACATGGAAAGTTAAAAGAGTTAATTTTATCTATATCTTTAATTTGTATAGTCTATTGAAGAGTATTTGTATGTTGAAGTTTATTTATAATTATATAGATGTATTGTGTTATACTGCATTGTAATCTACATATTAATTTTGTTGTTTCTAAATTTGGAATTATATTAGTGAATGTATAATTTGGATATTGTACGAATATGTTTGTAAAATTGTATTTTTTCTTGAAATCACTAGGATTTCAAAGTCGGGTGGTATGTTTACGCCTGATTAAAAGTTAATGTGAACTGTAACCGTTGCTCCTTGGCGCCTCTTGATTTGGCGGCAACAAGCTTGTAACGCACAGTTAAATTTCGTCTGTCGCTCTGGTAGGAAGCTTCATTCGGAAGCGTCCCTAAAGAAATGAGCCATATCGTTGGCTGATGTCAATAAATCTCTAGTAATTGAAACTTGTAAATTTATTCGAACTTTAGTCATACAGTCCATCTCCACCAAGTGTGTTGCCACAAATAGTGACAACAGAATTAGAAATTCAGTAATACACATCCGTATACCCTGACCCTCAAAAATATAATTTCTTCAATTGGTCAATGTACTAAAGAACTTTGAGTTGGACACAGCCAATACTTTTAAACGCTTAAATGCATGGCATGTCTGTACGTTTGTTAGTCATATGTATGGTGTTTGGACTTAAAAGACACTTTTATTGTTAATTTTTATATGTTTTATTTGTGTTCACCAACAGATGGAAGTGTTTCACTTGGTTGGGTTTTTCTTTTTCTGAAGTGGCAACGATAAAAATTTAGAATTCAGTTTTCAGTAACTTTTACAACTAGCATGTTTCTTTTTAGTGTAATTTAAAGCCAAACTTTAAGAAGCGGCTTCTCAAGCTTTATGGTTTTCAACAAGAAATATTTTAGCGAGGGCTTTGCACAAGGCAGGTCCTCCTATTGTGAATTCAAGCAATTACTTCTAAATGTATTTGTTATTTATTTTGGGACCAGTTCTCCCTTCGTCGATGCCGCTGAGCGAATCTCTGCCATTTTGCAATGTTTGTTCTACTCCGCATTTACTGGTCGTGAAAATTTAAATAAATAGCTACAAGTGAAATGTATTTTGTTTCTAATTAGTTATGATTTGGAATACCTCGCATTGCGGTGACACCATACTACAAGAAGACAGGAAGTAAGAATGTTTCGTTCATGCTAAGCTTTATTTATTTTCCCACATTGGTTGCATGGCAGTCGGTGCTGGGTTGGTTTGAATAACTCTTTTAGTGTACCGATTTACAAACTACTACATGGTACGTAAGTCCGAATTAATGTTTCTAAAGTAAAACAATAACACGTATATAACGTGCTGTATGGCAAGGAAAAGAAGATACCTAAGTTCAACAGAACCCGGATTTAAAATTAGCATATTATCTTTGCCTAATCTATTTAGTGTCTGATATAGGCAAGGATAAACTTACAGTTACCTAAAGCTTCCAAGGAATTAGTAAACTTGCCATCATAATTTAAGTTTTTGGAAAAAAATTGTCTCAAGCTTCCTGTTATTGAAACTAATCCCTTTTTATAAATTGCACTGGTTATCAAAGTTAAGAAAAAGTCAGAAAAATAGCGATTACTCAAGAATTTACGCGTAGAATTTAATGAAACTTATACACATTATACAACACATAGGTAGGAATAAAATAACATAAAAAGAAATCGCCAGACAATTATGGTGTTATAGAAACTAGCATGTGTATACAATGAATAAATCGGATGTGTCAGTTTAGTATGGGAAAAGTCCCTTTAATATGGCGTATGATCCCCCCCCCCCCGAGAGACAATATAGCACATACAGCGATGTGTAATGCTGTCAGTTATGCTATCAACGAGTTCGGTAGGAAGTGAGAGCCATTGTTCTTGCAAAGCAGTTGAAAGTATGGCTAGGGTATTAGGAGGAGGATTGAGAGTGGCTATACGTCGTCCTAAAGCGTCCCAAACATGATCGATAGGATTCAGGTCCAAAGATAGAGCTAGCCACTCCATGCGCTGAATTCATTCCTGCTCAAGATAAGCATCCACGATGCGAGCCCTGTGCGGTCTCGCGTTACCGTCCTGTAGCACGAAAGCATCACCTACTGCCCCGGCATAAGGGCACACATATGCATCAAGGATGTCATCTCTATAGGTGTGAGCATTCACATTTCCACGGGCAATGACATGGAGGTAAATAGAACAGCCCTCCATTGATCACGGGTCCAGTGGACATGTTGACGTGCCCACTGCAAACGTTCCCGCCTATGCGTGACGTGAGCGGGACGCAAATGGCTGGTCACCTCGCAAAATGACCACCTTCGTGAAGCCTTCTAGGCACGGTTGACGAAGATACCAACCTTCTGGAGCTTGCAGCGAGGGGGGGATAACTCCGTCTGAGTTTAGACGGAGTTTCTGTTCTATTCCTTCGTGCTCATAATGACAAATGTCGGTCATCGGCACCGACGTAGCTTATAGCCGTCCTTGGCTGAACCTCCTGGATGCCGAATCCGTGGTTAGAAATTGTTGCCAAAGTCTATGAACCACAGACGGACTCACATTTAGCCATGTGGCCACTTCTGTCTGACTTGGCTGTCCTGCCTCTAGTCTCCCAATAGCTCGCCATCACAGTTTTTTCGGTCAAATGATGCCTGGAGGTCATTGTTACAATTTGGCTATGCCAGCTCTCTAATCTCAGCCTCGCAGCGACAATTGCCACCTTGCTCTGAAACATGCACGTTTATGCTCCTCGCAAATGACGTATTCCGACTGCAGCACCACTATTTTGCGTAATGTAGTATTGTTCAGCACCTTTTACTTAACAACATATTCAAATTTTAAACAGATTGGCCTAGTTTTGAACGTATTATCCCTCTTTTTGTGATTTTTCTTTATTTTTTGATAACTTGTGTATATATAATATGTTCTTGTAAAAATAACTTGTTTTCATCTAAAGTGTTAGACTTAAATTTTTAAGCAGAGAGAAAAATACTAAACTTTTTTTAAGCACACCTTAAGGAATGACATTCTATGTTGAAAGATATCTATTCCATATTGAGAAAACCACTTTATATTTGAGGGATTTCAGACATGAGCGATAGGATGTGTTTATTTACAAATCTTACCAATTTGACACCGTGGTGAAACGGAGTTGCTAGGTTAAATCCCCCCAGGAGGTAGGACGTTATGAAAAATGAGAGAATTCCGGTTTTAACTCCCTCCTCTTCTAGATACTTAAATCCTTCTCCCTGAAACATGAAAAAACATATATAAAGATTATTAATTTAGGATGGTCCCGCGGTAGCTTTTCCTTAATTTAAAGAAATCACATGAATACGTTTTTGTCATGATGATAATAGGATATCAAAATGCAATACGGGGTAATGAGTGACCGAATGGCTAGTACGGCTGAATTTTTAATTCTTATGTAGCTTATGGATCTTATATTTAGATTAAACTTTTTCTTAAGAACTATAGAGGATGCATTGCTCGATACAATTGGGTTTATGCATACTTTTTCCTGCAATTTAACTTCTTTCATCTGACCAGTTATTACAAGATTAGTTTTTTTAAAGCTCTACCTTCATACCGAGAATAGTTTGACTTCTCTGACTAGTGCGAATAATCATTGGCTTTGTTCATACTGGGTGAAGGTACAAGTGGTGGTTCTTTGACTCAATTCGTATGACTTTAAATATGGTGTCACGTAGCTCCACTAACGTGACACCGTATTCCTACTACTAACACAGTAGCTACTAACACAGCTTTTATGAATAGAATCGTCTATTTCTGCCCAAAACGGGATGTTTTCCCAAGTCTTATGTCAGTGCAGGAGTACACATTTTAGAATTTATTATAGCTATACATAAAAAAATTAAGGTAGTGAGCTCAACTAGTGTGCTCGAATAAGCTTCAGATAAAAATTACCTGTAAACTAAAGTTTGATAACAGAAACTTACAAACTTAAGTCATATTACAATAAATAAGAATTATAAAATAAATACATATATTTTGCCCAGACTATCCAGACCACTTATTTTGTAAAGACTCTCCGGTCGTTTACCCTAATCTTACGTCGATGGTGTGAGTACACTTCTTTAAATTTGTACAACTGAACATAAAGAATATAAGAAAAGACAGTGTGCTTCAACTATCAAATGAAAAAGTTTATGATCGAACCACTTATAAAATTAAGTTTGATTACAGGAGAAATAAATAGGAACTTTAAAATAAGTACATCTGTTTTATCCATCTGAAAGACTATTTGCTCTATTTGTTTGTGAGATATTGATAAAAACCACTGTGGACCAGAATTTCTAATACACTGCTGGCCACTGTAAATGCAACACCCTTAAGGAAACATGCAAATAACATGAAATTTACAACATGCATTAGCGGAGGTGAGATATGCAAATGATTAGAATTTCAGCGCAGACGCACATCACGCACACCTGTGGCGCCACTTCAAAGCGCTATTTAAGGCTTTGAGATTTCGACGATTTCAAGTTCGGCAATTGTGTTTTCCTTGTGGTTTTTTCAAAAAAAAAACGATCAATTATGCCTCGTCGAAAACAACGATCATCTTTTGATCAAGTATCCGAGTTCGACAGAGGAAGGATAGTGGCCTACCGAGATTGTGGATTATCTTTCAGGGAAATCGGTAGTTGTGTTGGACGAAACCAAATAACTGTAATGCGGATATGTGATCGTTGGATACGACGGACCGGCGTGTTCGATCGCATCCACCTCAGCGCACCACTTCACGTGATGACAGGCAAATTGTGCGCATGGCAGTGACGGATCGCTCAGTCACATCACGAACCATAGCACAGCACATGCAGTCTGTAACGCATCATCCAGTGTCTGCGCGTACCATTCGACGCCGTTTACAGCAGAGTGGTCTGTCCGCAAGACGTCCATTGCTTTGTCTACCCTTGACGCAGAACCACAGACGTCTCCGCCGCCAATGGTGCGATGACAGAAGGATGTGGACGGCAGAATGGAATGAAATTGTCTTTACTGACGAGTCACGCTTCTGTCTGCAACACCAGGATGGTCGCATTCGAGTCTGGAGACACCGTGAAGAGAGGATGCTGAACAGCTGCGTTATGCACCGCCACACTGGTCCTGCACCGGGTATTATGGTATGGGGCGGTATTGGATATCACTCTCGCACACCTTTAGTACGCATTGCCGGTACTTTAAACGTCCAGCGCTACATCTCCGAGGTGTTGGAGCCAGTTGTCCTTCCTTACCTTCAGGGCTTGCCCACAGCCATATTTCAACAGGATAATGCGCGACCACACGTGACACGCATTGTCCAACGGTGCTTCGTCAATCGCCAGATTGAACTGCTTCCCTGGCCGCCTCGATCTCCGGATCTTTCGCCGATAGAAAACATATAGGTTGCTCTACGATTGACCCAGATTCCATCCCCAGCTGCCACAGAAGATCAACTTTGGCAACGTGTGTAAGCTGCTTGGTCTGCTGTACCCCAAGAACTCATCCAAAGTCTCTTTGAATCAATGCCGAGGCGTGTGGCAGCGGTGATCTCTAACAATGGCGGCTACTCTGGCTACTGATTTTGGCAGGAACCACACTTGACAGAAGTCTATAAATTTAATCATTTGATACTTGGTCAACATGTTATCTACAAAATAAATTTTGTTGTGATATCTCTTGTCTTTCTTGGTGTTGCAGTTTGGGTGGCCAGCAGTGTATATCACAGAAAGCTGTGACTGAGTTCTGCCTTACTACTGGTCACGATTGTCTCTCTAAAAATTCCTCTTATAAACAATCTTTCTGTCTCACAAGCAATCTCTGTAATCTCCGGAGCGATATGGATTCAGCTCATCTTCACTGCTGTCTACTTTCCTCTGGGAGCGGTACTGTGAATCAAAAAATCTAATGGGTTTTAAGATGTCACTCTTATCAATTTTAACCTCTTTTGTATTTGTATTTATTGTCATTTCTCTTTTGCACAGTACAATTATAAAACAAGCAAACAGGGGCCTGGTAAATGTTCCTACATTATGCATGCGTAATCTTTAAATTAAATGCCTTGAAAAATTTATTCTAAAATAACCTTTCAATGTTGAAAAGGAAATTTGAACAAGAAAGCTTAAATGAGCATTCCACAGAAATTTATTGTATAACTCTAAACTATACACTTAGGATATCATTTAGCACTAAATACTGAATATTTTTATCATATGGTTTTTCACGGAGGTGCCGAATCTGTAAGGGAGATTTCACGGCACCAAATCTATGATACAGTTATTTGATGGTTTTACTGGAACTCACGGCGCTATATCTATGATAGAGAGAGAGTTCACGGTGCCATACTCTATGAGGACGACTCTGTAGAAATTCTGATGATGGCTGTTGATTAAACGCTGGAAAGCTGCATAAAGGTTCTGTAAAGACGAAAGTTTCTGTGCTGAATAGTCAATGTTATCGATGAAGAAATAAAAGGAGCACCATATTCTGTGTTGACGAAAAGATTCTGTTTGTAAGCTGGTACAGTTCTATAGTATAGATTTTAGACGACTCAAATATTAGCATGGCCGAAATTGAATAAAGATGTCATCGACACATGATGGCTGACAACGCCCAGAAACACATAAAGCCGTATAGTGAATGTACAACGTCGACAATGAGTTAATAACTAATAAATGTGAACCGCATACCTAGAATTCATTCGCGTTCAGCATCCAACAGGATAAATAAATTTGAATTCTTATAAACTCCAGTCTACACCTTTTTGAATAAAAACATGCCATTATTTTAACTCAATATCTTCGAAGAACTTAGGGTTTCACATAAAAAATTATATCGTACATAATGATCTCCATTAAAAAACTGTATGCAGTAAGGACCATGCCAGTCTAACATAAACTAGGAGACACGTGTATGAGCGACCTAACACGTACGCTTGCAAAGCACTTCTGACAAATATTCCAGCTCAAAAACATGGCTTCTCCCACCGGATCGAGACGAAACTCTTTCCTGGGGGGGGGGGGAGCTACCAATTCCTCACACGCAGTAAGTAAAATCTCAAGAGTGTAATAATATCCACTTTTTCAAATCTGGACAGAGTGGGGAAGGAAGTAAGGTTGCCATACACGGAAAACCGCCAAGCGCGGAAGAGAGCCGCCAAAATAATGTGCCAACAACCTTGCGAGTGCAATAGAAAACGGCCAAGAACTCGCCAAGCTAAGTACTTAAGTTTCGCCAACAACTCGTATTGGTCTCAGCATGCTTTGACGTCATCAGACCTCTCTTTTCAAAGAAAAACGACAAGTTGTATCCTGATGCGAGGCTTGTAGGAACCAAGCTAAGAGCCTAAAGCGAGGCTAGCAATCGTAAGCAGACCAGTTCACCCTACAGCTGTTTAAGAATAATAGAGCAGGTCCAAGAAACCTATTGAACGTGGTAACACTGGGTACAAAAGCGATTGACATGTAAACGCCCTGCTTTCAAGCGTACACAAGCTGACGTGATAGATATGATACCTTAGGCTGAGTCCACTATGAGTTGTGTAAAATAACATTACCTTTAAGAAAAACCGTTACTGGACCAGAACACACTAAGCGTGGGAATTCCAGAAACGACCACGAGGAATTGTCCAAATAGGGACCATATATTAATTGAAAGAAAGTAAACAAAATTATAAAATTTGGACTAGGATTACTAAAAGTTAATAAAAAGAGGTTAGATTTAATTAAGAAAAACTGTAACGAAAAATCATCGTTACAATATTAAAATTAAATTATTTTAATTAGTTATGTCCCGAAAGAAAATATTTGCAAAAATATACTTCTTCAGCAACTCCCCTCATACTGAAAAGACAAAAGTGTTGTTGTTGTTGTTGTTATTACTAATCCTATCTGATCTAGCCGATAAGCTAGACCAGATCCATGAGATCAAAAACATCTAAAAAATCCAAGACAAGGAGGGTACTTCTCAAATCATCCTTTTCAAGCCCCAAGCAAGAAAGAAGATGGTCAGGTGTGGAATTAATGTTACATTTTCCACAAAAAGGGAAATTCTTATTGCATTGATCAAATTTAAGGCACTTCAGGTGGCGACTTAGGAGTCTTGACAAAGCAGTCTGCTGAACACGATTGCCCACAAAAGCCAAAGCTCTTCCTGGCTGTCTGCCACAATACCAGTCATGTGCTGGAGGAGATCGCCATGAAAGGGCGATGGCAGATTTAACTCTTGAGCAGATCTCCAAAAAGGTTAAAGTGTTAGAGGTCAACCAATGTAGTTCCCTCCTTAGCCAGGGCATCAGCCACTTCGTTGCCACAGAGACCAATACGCGATGGGATCCACTGCAAATGGTTATTATGATATATTGAGAGCTCTTGCAGTAAAGTCAGAACAGAGATTGAAGTTCTATCACCAATATGAGGCCAGTTGTGAAGGTGTTGGATAGAACTGCGGCTATCAGTCAAAATCCAGGTATCTTTATAGGCAGTGCAGGAAGCTGCAACCTTGAGACCCTCTTTAATTGCAATCAGTTCCGATAGAAAAACAGACCAGAGATCTGGATTTCAGATTTTGATGGTAGAGCTACTCGAAGGAGTCTTCACCAAGATACCGCTACCGCAGTTGTTATGCTCATTTCTACTGCCATCTGTATATAGTACTTGAGGGCATCAGAGGGAATACTGTTAAGTGTTTCCCGAACAATTTTGTTTAAGATATTCTGGTAAATCTGCCTTTTTGTTGGCAAAGGAGCCAAGGTCTGTATTAAAATGAACTCCAGGAAGTCCCTCCAAAGGACTTAGAAAAAGTTTCAGAGAGTGTCCTTCAACACTAGTGTCAATGTCGCCCATTTGGTAAGCCAGAGAAAGGGGGCTGTTTCTCTATAATCATTGATTTCCTGTCCAGTTATGAAGAAACATAGAGGTACGATTGTGATTACCAAAACTGTACAGTTAATTAAATTATTTTGACAGTTTGCATGAATTTTGACAGTCTGATGAAACAATCAGAATCACGTCAATAGACGAACAGAAGCTGTACCTTTCTCCTTTCTTTCCATGAGCCGTAAATCTTCCATAAGACAAAAGTTTCAAGGTGAAGTTACATAAAAATGTGATGCTCAGTTAGTAATTACAAAGATGGAACAATCAAAATTCACACCAAACCAATGGGTATAAACTAACTACAACCATGCAGGAGAGAAATTCTAACGGCGTCTACGGAGCAAGAAGGGAGGCAGGTGCAATAGACAAGCAGAAATTAAAACGCTATTGATATATATAATGCAACAACATATATCAAGCAGTATCTAAATGACAAAGTAAAAAAGGTTTATTTTTATTTTTTACACGTAACAAAGACTGTAAAATTAAACTTAAAAAGAAAAAAAAATTAAATATGGAAAGAATGCTCTCCGTTCGTGCTATTAGCTCTTCCTTAGCTTTTGAAATGAAAAATTTAGTATTCTCTAAATATTTAAACCTTGTGTTTTCAAACAAATAACGTGTTAAGGGACTTAAAATAATTGTAACTCCTGTAGTAAATCCAATCCAATGGAAATATGACGTCAGATTATTCAATAAACTCGTAAAAATGGGTTAAAGTAACAAAGTTTAATAAATCTTTTCTCTATGTAGTAGTAAAGAAGGGCATCTACTTTGTAATTGCCCTTTGGATCTTATGCACCGAATTTTTAAGACATGCTATGATGCAGATAAGAAGGGTAGGGGAAATGTATCTCTTATATACATACATACGTATATGCATTAAATATGTATTCTATACATATATATGCATATATGAATATTTATCTATCTCCCCCTCTTCTCTCTCTCTCTCTCTCTCTCTCTCTCTCTCTATATATATATATATATATATATATATATATATATATATATGTGTGTGTTTCTAAACAGAGAGTGAGAGAGAGAGAGAAATTATTGAATAATTATCATTACATACGCTTTAATTATCGACGCACTTGATCGAACTCTCAGATCAATAGTTATTAATTTTTTAGCGCATGTTTTGTTGTCATGTGATTGACACTGACATACACACACAGGTATATATATACTATATATATATATATATATATATATATATATATATATATATATATATATTAGCCTTATATACCCAGCGTTGCACGGGTGTACCGTTAATAAGCCTTACTTGTATATTATGTAAACGTGTATTTTATGCCAATCGATACCTCTCCCCACTAGTTAGCACCCCTTCAGCATATTATAATCACCCCCTCCCCATGCTGATGTCAGCATTAAAATGTTTCTTTTAATTTTGATATCTAACTGGATCCCGGCCCTTTGAGGAGTTTGAGGGCTTCCCCGTAAACCCCTATGAAAATTGCCGGGGTGACTGAGTCACCACAATCAGTTTTATTAAAATATGTGCTATAAATTTAAAAAAACATTTGATTTTACACAATAATTGCAATATATCATTAATAAACTATACTTCTTTACTTAAGAAAACTTATTTTTCTATTTAAAGTACAATTCTATTCAAAAGAATTACATACCTTTTATCAGGGATCGAGAATTTACATACACTTCTGGCAAACATAGGAAGAATGAATTTTACATGTAAAATTATCACATTTTTTTGCAAGAAATTGTAGTTTTATTGTCCTTGGACCTTGGACATATAGCACATCAGCCTTTATCGGGTTTTGGTTTTTTTGATGGGCGTTCCTCTGATCCACTAGAAGTGGCTTCATTGATGTTTTCACGAAGCACTTTAGGAAGCATTGGCATATTTTTTATCATCTCTATATGTGTCTGTACAAGAGATAATGCCAACATTTTTAGGAATTTTCTCCTATTTCTATATTGTAAGGGAGGGGTCTTTGTTGACATTAAGGCAACTCGGGCATTTATTGCAGCGACGTTCAACACGCAATAAAAAACGACCATCGGCCATCTGTTGGTTTTTCGAGCTGTCGAATATGATGATGACATTTCATCAACTTTGTCTACACCCCCCCTCCTTTGTTGCATTATAAAATTTAATTATTTCTGGTTTCTTCTTATCACTTTCATCAATGGCGTCATCGCGATGCATAGTAGATAACAAAACTACACATTTTGATTTCTTAGGCACATATGATACTAGTGTCGTGTTCTTTTGAAATCCAAATATAGAATAATAAACTTTCCTAGTTTTTGTTTCGACGAACTCGATGGGAATTTCAGCCTTGTTTCTCGTCAGGGTTCCTACAATTGTTAGCTTCTTTGATAAAAGTTCTTTTGCTAGAGGATAACTCGTATACCAATTATCCATTGTTATGTTTCTGCCTGATCCAAACAAAGGAGTGCACAGGCGTTTAGTAATTTGAAATGGCGAATTTTCATTTCTGAAGGGACCTTCCGGCTGTTGTCCTGCGTATATCTCCATACTATAGCTGTAAAATGTCCTAGAATCTACTAAGGCAAAGATTTTGATTCCATACTTCGCTGGTTTGTTGGGTATATATTGACGAAACGAACACCGCCCTCGAAACTTCTCTAATTTTTCGTCGATAGTAACATATTCGATAATATTATATGTCTTTTGACAATTTTCATTGAAATAGGCAAAAAATTCTCTGACAGCCGCCAGTTAGTCCACTTTTTTCCGAGCTGCACGACCGGTCACATTGTCTAACCACAGGCATCTGCGAAGAAAAATAAATGTTCTGTATGACATTGTGTTCCTTAAAATTTCAATGCCTGATCCATCAGTAGACCACAAATCTAAAGCATTTGTATGCGATGATTTATGCAAGCCGCACAGATATAAAAGTCCAAAAAGGGCTCTGATTTGCACCTCATTTGTCCACTTGGCATCCCGATCTCTGGTGTAATTTACCGATATTTTCTCAATATAAATATTTGTCCACTCTACTATGGATCGTATGATTTTAGTACTAAAAAACAATTCCCAACTTTCTAGAGGATCTGTTATATTGCGTGCAATATCTTTTACTCCTGGTAAGTAAGTTATTATATTTTGAGAACACGTTTTAACTTTTTGATTTGGTTTTTCTTTCTGCAAAACTGTCTTATTTTTGCTGACAAAAATGCTTTCTTCTAAATCAGTATTTTCGTAGTCTTCATCATTCTGCTCAAATTCACTTTCGCTGTCATGAGAACTGTATATTTCTTCATCAGGTTCATTTTTGCTACCTTCATCAATTTTTTCTTCAGAAGACTCAACTTCATCCAACAGTGTTCTCAAACGTTCCATCTCTTTTTCATACTCCATAAACTTACGTTTGTACGCCATTATCTATCAAATATGTTGGGTGGATTAAACAGAATAATTTGTCCCCTACCTAATTATCTGAAATAAAAAACCTTTCACAAGAAAGTAGACTTGATGAGGCTAACTAAAATGCCTTTATTTTTCTTATTTTACATAAAAACATAGTAAAAGGGGGGATCGATTTGATCCAATAGCTTGGAAGAAAAATATTTACAAAACTTAATCATTAAACAAAAAAAAAGAATACAGATAAGCGTGTCATGAACGGGCGAAAATTAACCTACTTAAATTTTGAAAAAACTACTTAAACTGAATGGTAAAGATTGGGATAGTTATAGGAATAAAGAAGGGATACAAGCCTAATGGTTCGACAAGTCGTCGCAAACACATCTAAATATCAAACTTGCTGCGTAAATAGCTACTAACACTATGGCTGAAAGCCCCAACTCACTCGCAGAATAGTTACTGCTTAAAACCCCACTCGCTGAAAAAATACGTACATCTTAAATACTTGTTGTATTTATTTGTACAAACCCCATTGGCTGTGACGCGAGAGCTTCGTAATTCCAGTCCTGCCTTCAAAGTAGAAAAATCTGCATATTTATTTTTAACCATCCGTTCATGACACGTTTTTAAATGTCGCGCTTTTCGTTGAAGGGAAAACAAAAACTACAAAATAACCGAGCAGAAAACATCTAAAACACGCCAGAGCACGAAGCTAAACTGCTTATAGTGTCTTTCCGTTTAGGATGCGATGCGAAGCGCTTCTGTGAACTGTAGTACAAAAAGAAATAAAAATAAACACAAACGTCCGTCGAAATACCACTGTTTATTCACGATGCGCAGCAGCTACATCATCGGTGGCTCACTACTAACTCCTGCTGCATCTGTACTCAATCCTATTTATGGCGCTGCTATCGCTTTCACAAATTTGCATAAAAGGATGAGCACTGCGAGGAAAGTTGTAGTACATTCCCGAACATTACCCCCGGCCTTGAAATCCCCAAGGGTTTGAAACAAACATAAACATAATCTAAACACAAAAACAAATCAAGAATACACTAACAATACATAAAAATAGAAAAGGAAAAAAATAAGCATAAAGTTCACTGTCCAGAGTCCACTGGTAGAGGGCAAAGTTTACCGACTGCTCTCTTTAATGTTCCGTCCGCGGTCTTGAGCTCCACCACTCTAACAGAACCATCAGCTCCATGGAGAAGTTTTGTCAAGCGTCCCAGTTTCCATTTTAGAGGTGGCAAGCGCTCATCCTTCAGCAGGACTAAGTCTCCCACCTGGAGATTCCGTTGACTCACTCGCCACTTCGGCCGTCCCTGGAGTTGGGCAAGATATTCTCGTGTCCATCGTTGCCAAAAGTGTTGCGTCACCTTTTGGACAAGTTGCCACCTTGATAGGCGAATCATGCTTTTGTCGGTGGGGTCCGGCTCTGGTAGTGCTTTCAGTGGTTCTGCAATCAGGAAATGGCCTGGAGTTAGAGCAGCTAGATCTGTAGGGTCTGTCGACAGCGGGCAGAGCGGTCGTGAATTTAGACACGCTTCTACCTGCGTAAGGACGGTGTACAGCTCCTCATACGTGAGAGGCAAGTTACCGCACACTTGTCTGAGATGCAACTTGACAGCTTTCACTCCTGCCTCCCAGACTCCTCCCATGTGAGGAGATGCTGGAGGGTTAAATTTCCAGTCGATCCCCTTGCCAGTAAGGAATGAAGACACTCGCTCACGATGATGAGGAGAACGCACCAGCTGGAGCGCAGGCTGAAGCTCTCTAGAGGCTCCGATGAAATTGGTGCCGCAGTCACTGTACAGCGTGCGGCATTTCCCACGGCGTGCAATCAACCTCTTGAGCGCGGCGATGAAAGCTTCTGCAGTAAACTCACTGGCAAGCTCTAGATGGATGGCTTTGGTCGCGAAACAGATGAAGAGACACACATAAACCTTGAAGGTCTTGTTGCACCGACCCTTTGACACCTTGAGTACGAATGGGCCTGCATAGTCCACTCCGCACTTGCTAAAAGGTCTCGACGGAGTTACTCGAGCTGAGGGTAAGCTCCCCATCAGCTGATTGGCTGCAACTGCACGCTGGCGGAAACATACGACACACTTTCGTACGAACCGGCGCACAACATCTCTGAGTTCAAGAATCCAAAACTGTCTTTGGATGGAGGCTTGAAGGAGTTGAGGACCGGCATGAAGATAAGTCAGATGGAAATGAGCAATTACTAAGTCTGTGAAAGCATGAGCTTTGGGAAGCAGCGCAGGATGCCTCTGCTCCATCGGCAATTCAGCATGGCTCAGGCACCCACCAACACGAAGCACACCATTTGCGTCGAGAAATAGATGAAGCGAAAGAATCTTACTATTTGTTGGCAGAGACTTGCCTTCCTTCAGGTGGTTAATTTCAACATTAAACGTTTGAGATTGCACTAGCTTAACTAAGTGAAAAAACGCGCCTTCAAGATCTTGAGTGGAAAGCGGTCCTAAACGTGGAGTTTTATCCATAGCTCTCGCGTTGAAGACAAATCGAAAACAGTATGCGGTTATTCGTTTTAGCTTAGTCAATGTTGAAAACCTTGTTATTAAGTCAATGTCAGGAAAGGCGTGAATGTGAGAAACTTGGGAAGTCTTCCCCTCCTCGATCAGTGCTTCCTCACTGATTAATCCCTTACCACTTGCACGCTCCCCGAGCTCTAAAGGCTACTCTCGTAACCAGTCAGGAGCCCTAAACCACAGATTGCACCTCAAGAACTCAGATGGTAACATTCCACGCGTTCCACAATCCGCGGGGTTTGATTTTCCCCCTACAAAGCTCCATTTTAGTTCAGGTAATGACCCCTGAATCTGTGCCACTCTGTTTGCAACAAATGGTTGCCATCTCCTAGCCTCTGACGCCAACCTGGGAATCTGTCCAAGCGTACAAACCCTCGGTGGGAAGTCCTAGAAAAGGCAAAACACCCTTCATCAGTGACGTTAGCAACAATGCACCACACAACTCTAACCTGGGAAGGGACTGCATCTTTAAAGGGGCAACTCGCGTCTTAGATGTCAAAATTCACACATTGACCCCCCACACTTGGCAACCGATCTTAAGTAGATGGCTGCGCAGTAAGCCTTCTCCGAGGCGTCACAAAATCCATGTATCTGAACCGATACATGACCTGGGCTTAAAACTAATCTTGGAATTTTGACTAAAGAAAGCAACGTTAATTGTTGGTGAAAAGTTTTCCACCGCATAAGAAGTTCGTAACTTATGGGTTCATCCCAAGAACAGCCCTCTCTCCATAGCTGCTGGAGAAATATTTTTGCAAAAATCCCGCAGGGTGCTAACCAACCACACGGATCGAAAAGCTGTGCCATTTGAGACACTATGTCCCTCTTAGTATACTTGGGGTTTTCCTTAACTGTGACTGAGAATTCGAACTCTTCACTTTGCGGATTCCATTGAACTGCTAACACCTCAATTTGATCCTCTGTTTCGATAATGCGAGAATGCTCAATATCATTCATTTCCTCCGGAAGCGAATTTAAGATGGCAAGATTACTTGAGCTCCACTTGCGCAAATTAAAGCCTTCCTTCTTTAGCATCAGTGATAACTGCACAACTAATTCTTTAGCCTCTGCAGTGTTTTGTGATCCTGACAACATGTCATCTACGAAAAAATCCATTAAAACCACCTTCGATGCATCAGGGAATTGCCCTTCCTCATCGCGTGCCAACTGCTGCAAGACTCGAGTTGCCAAGAAAGGAGCGGAAGAAGTTCCGTACGTCACCGTTGTCAATCTAAATTCATGTAATTCCTCATTAGGTGATTCACGCCAGGAAATCCTCTGGAAATCGCAGTCTCGAGGATCAAGTTGTATTTGCCTATACATTTTCTCGATATCAGCAATTAGAGCTATAGGAAATGTCCTGAAGCGCAATAAAATGTGATATAGCTCTTGCTGAATTCTAGCACCAATCATCAAGTTGTCGTTTAGCGAAACATCTGACACTGTTTTGCAGCTCGCATCAAAAACTACTCTTTATTTAGTAGTAACACTAGATTCCCTTAACACCGCGCGATGCGGCAAATAATAAACATTAGGAGGACTTATATTTAACTCCGAATCAGGTACGCGATGCATGTGTCCTAAACTCAAGTACTCCTGCATAAAACATTTATATTGGTTGTTTAGCTCCTCCGAATCTGACAATTTTTTTCTAATCGCTTAAATCTAAACAATGCTCTATTTTTTTGAATTACCTAACTCTAATTGTGCATCTTTAAAAGGCAGTCTAACCTGATATCTTCCATCTGCAAGCCGTGAACAGTTTTCTTGAAAATGCTGTTCGCATTTTTTCTCCTCCTTAGTTAAAAGACTGATTTCAGGTACTTTCTCAAGCTCCCAAAAATTCTTAACTAACTCATCTGTACTTAGTTGAATAGTATTTACAGTCACTGAGGGAATATCCACTGACTCAAATAAAGTCTTTCCAGCAAGTACCCATCCCAATCTGGTAGCCATTGCTATTGGTAAGTGTTCACCGCGCTTCAATAATTGGCCTCCCATCAATTGCAAAAGCACATTAATCCCCAGCAACATATCAACAGGTCCTGACTTATAAAAAGTTGGATCGGCCAACATTAAGTCATTAAAACTAGACAGTATTTTGTTTATTACTAACGCGCGAGTTTCAAAGAACTTGGATTCATCAAAATGCGGCGAAAAGAGTAATTGCACCTCTCCCTGAACCCGAGAATTCACAGTTCCTCCTAAACATAACACCCTGACTGCCGATGATTTTACCGGAAGTCTTAACTTCTGTAGACAGGAGTTTGTAATTAAACATACCTCGCTGCCCTGGTCTATGAGCGTTCTAACACTTATAAATTCGCCAGCCGAATTCCACACCTTCACAACCGCCGTACATAATAGCGTCACCACCTCTCCCCGCCTTGGTCTCTGGTCACTCTCTAATGCAGTAACGGTGCCATAGAACACACGACTCGCTTCTACGCGTGACTCCTGACCACCCTCACTATTTCCTTGCAACACAATTGACTCTTTACCCTGGGGAGGGAAAGGAAGAAAACTAGGCGCGAGAGGATTCAAATCACAATTAGTACTTTCTAACGTAGTTGGTTCAGGCGAAGTTTTACTATGCAAATGTAATAAGCTATGGTGCAACTTATAACATACCTTGCACTTATTTGCACTTTTACAGTTTTTTACTTGATGCATATTTGATAAACAGTTGAAACATAAAGAATGTTTTTTAACGAAGTCTACTCTTTTTGCGGGAGTTAAGTTACAAAATCTCTCACACTGATAAAGCGAAAGAATTTTACTACACAAAATACACGAATTTGAATTCCTTCTTGTTACTAAAGATGTTACCTTACGGTAGACATATTTTGGGTTCAGTTCCTTGAAAGCGGGTTTACTATTAGTAAGAGTTCTTGCCTGGTTTTTAAGAAACGTGAGGAAATCCTCAATCGTTCCCATTTCGTCCTTTTTTAACGACCGTTCCCATCATGCTCTCGTATTGCGATCAAGGTTTTCAGTGAGAATAAACAAAATTAATGTATCTGCGAACCCTGAAACTTTCTGGTCAAGCGCTTGTAACGACCTAATGCACTCATTTGTTATATCTACCATATTAAGAATTGCTATTGGAACTTCGGAAATATGCGGTTGTTTAATTTGCTTCGAAACTGAAGAATTTACGAGGTCACGCTTGTTAGAATATATTTAGTGTCATAATTAGCGTCTGTGATGTGAAGACTACTTATGGCCTTAAGTGCGTCTCCACGACATGAAGACTTCAAACACTGCAGCTTTTGAGCCTTACTTAATTTACAGTTGTGATGTATACTAGCATCGAAAAGGTCCTTTAACGACAACCATTCGTGCACAGTACCACTAAACGTAGGGAGCGTCAGCCTAGGCAATTCAATTTCCGCTACCGTCTCATTCTCTAAAACAACCGATTCGTGTTTAATTGCTCGCGATTGAGTTATAACCTTCCTTTTGATTTCGAGCCACATCTCATCAATAGTGTCTTGTAAAGACACTTTTTCTTCTAGAAAATTGTCTGTCTCTGAATCCTCACAATCCGATAAAATAGCTTTAAAAATTTCATTTACTTCTAAATCTATTGCCTTAATTTTCGAACTGAATAGCTCAAGTTCACACGCATCACTATTGCTTATTTGGCTTTTAACCTTCTCATGCAGTTATGTTAATTGGTCTTTTATAGTGCGTTTCCGCTTTACTGCCTCTTTATAAGACAACATTTTGCAATCGACAATAACACCAATAAAACGAAAATTTAACTTAAACTCAAAAACTTAAACTGACAGAAACAAATTTTATCTAAAATATGCGAAACTTACACTAATCAAATGTAAATAATAACTGACGCGAAACACAACTAATTAATCAAAACACAGAAATCAGAAACATACCTAAGCAAATACCTAACAAACCTTAAAGTTAACTAAAAACGAACCCACTCACCTAAGCGAAATTTAACTCACCAGAAGGACAAGCTCTACCAACCTTTCTCGATAAACAGCGGCGCATTTAGCGGTATATAAAAACTCTGGCTCGACGGACCAATCTATTCGTTTAGGATGCGATGCGAAGCGCTTCTGTGAACTGTAGTACAAAAAGAAATAAAAATAAATACAAACGTCCGTCGAAATACCGCTGTTTATTCACGATGCGCAGTAGCTACATCATCGCTGGCTCACTACTAACTCCTGCTGCATCTGTACTCAATCCTATTTATGGCGCTGCCATCGCTTTCACAAATTTGTATAAAAGGATGAGCACTGCAAGGAAAGTTGTAGTACATTCCCGAACATAGTGAAAAATTTCGAAGCAATAACGGTCGCACGGGGAGACTGAGTCACCCCGTTATCACATGGATTCCAAAAAACGATTGCTTCTCGCAGAGAAAGGAATTGCACGTGCAAAATAACAATACCCATTCCAAGGGGAGGGTCAAACAGGAGGATACTAAAAGGGTGATTGATTAACAATAGAAATTTTCCGTCAAGCTTGTTGATTTTCTACTCGTGGGGTGACTCTGTGCACCGCGCGACCTCTCCGGGGATAAACAAAGGATTACCTATCGTTGCCCAGGATAACAAAAATGAGTGACTTTAACCCGAGATCTAGATGCATACGTATGAACAACTGGTATATCTACAATCCACACACACACACCCCTTTCCACACTTCATAATTAAGGTTGATCTCTCTCTTTTCCCCTACCACCAATTTGGGGTTCAAAATAGTGATATATAGAAAATACAAATTATTGGATTGTTTCTAGCAAATTAAGGAGGGGGGATTGTATTTTGAATTTTGAACAAAATTTCTAAAATTTCAAGTGTATACAAAGCAAAATACAATAAATTCAAAAATATTTCTAAACAATTTATAAAGCAAAGCTGATTTCATGTAAAGAAAAAAGCTAAAATTTTTAAATATTATACGCATTATCCTTTTTTTTAGTTTTCATTTTAGATCTTTGTAGACAATATTGGTAGTTTTACCTTCAAGTGTTAATAGTTAAAGGCTGCTTGGTGAACTGACTCTGGAGCAGGCCACATAAAACTGGCCATGTGAAAAGCATTCCTCCCTCAAGTAAATCCCTGCCACCGTCAGCGATTGTCTCTGGGACTTGTTGATAGTCATACCAAAGCAAACCTCGAGGGGTAACTGCAGTCTCTAAAACTTAAAGGTATAATCTGATGGAATGAGTGGTATTAGTGGTATTAAAACAGATTCTCCCCGAGCACAGATGGTGAACACTGTAGCCTCAATGACATTCCTTTTATGGGATGGTATTTTCAGCCTGGTACCATTGCAAAGTTTTGGAGGGTTGAGGTTGCGCAGTAACATAACAGAAGCCCCCACTTTGAGATGAAGCGTATGGGTAGTAAGGCCAGGAGGGTTAAGCGTATTGAGAAACTCTACAGGATAGTGGACAGCATCCTCCATGTACAAGACTGAGTCAACAGACTTGTATGTCATTTCTACACCTTCAAAACTTTTCAGTAGACTCTCATTAATGCTATCAGCACTATCATTCTTTGGAGTGAAAATAGTACGTTCGCCAAACCAGTCCATGAACTTGACAATATCAGAATATATCCTGGCTGTTAGGGCTGCTAGGGTTGTCACAGCTGAGCCAAGACCTGCAGGGATGGTAATTTCCCCTTCAGACTCTGGATATTCTCCATCTCCTGTATTAAGTAAGGTTTGGTTTGGTTTGGTTTAGAGCGCTACGGTAAATTTTTGCTACACGAGGGCTAATTAGACCGGAACCTACTGCTTAAAGACGATTCCTAACGGCTACAAACGTCAATGCCAAGAGTGGGATTCGAACCCACAGATTTTGGTACCAAATGCCAGCGCCCTAGCCATTCGGCCATCGTCCGGCCCCTATTTTAAGTAAGAGTTCAGAGAATTGGCCAGCAGAAACATTACCCATCAAGTGCACTCTCATGTTTTTCCTGAGAGATAACTTTGTGATGAAGGGCCACAGATATGAAGCTTTGATACAAGCTTTAACCTGGTCAGCCCTAGTTACCCTTGGCACTACTGGCAAGGTATGATGAAACTCCCCAGCGAACAACAAAGTCACTCCCCCCATCAATCCATCATTGTCTCGGATATTCTTAAGAGTTCTGCTAAGTGCCTCAAAAGCACCCTTGTGTGCCATGGTGGTCTCATCCCAGACGAAGCTTCTGACCCAGTTGAGTAGCATCAGCATCATGCTTCAATACAGCATCTTTTAGGTGAATGTAGTTGTCTACCCTCAGCTCTGCCTGGCTAAACCTGATATAGTTTAACCTTTCAGTCTCTATTTTAGCATACATATCTACTAAAAATTGACTGAAGAGGGAACGGAAGTACAATAGGCGGTTGTCCTCTCCTTTTTCTGGCCATAATGCGATAGCAGTAGAAGATCAATGCAGAGATTGTCTTCTTCATAGGCAACTTGGTTTCAGGATCGTGCTGAGATAGACTGATGGAGTATCCATCCTCGCCACAACAGAACAAAATCGGGTATTGAAGAGCATCGTATGACCGGTAGATCTCACTGATGAGCTGCAGTTTGTTATCGTGGCTTTGGAGCAACATATCTAGCTGCCGAAACTGCTGGCCAACCATCGCCAGAGCTATCTCATTTTCTGTTGGTGCATTAAAGCGACCTTCTTAAGCATCGACAGGCATTTTTCAGCCTGGATAACAGCTGCAAACTTCTTGCAAGTTGGGGAACTTTATCCAGGGTAGTCTTAAGTTCTTTTATGTAGCTATTAATGTCATTTATCACCCCTTTCAGTTGCTTGACAAATCCCTCTTTTTCACCAGGAAAGTTGCTACACCTTAAGCGTACTTCCCTTTCGTCCTCACCCACAAAATATATTTGAAGAAATTGGGCTTCTTTAGAAGATGTAAGTAGACTTCCAATCAAGTGATAAACCTGTCTTCGAATTTTGAAAGTTGGCATAAAACCATAATCTACAACCTGTTTAGCTCCAAATGATGTCATTTGGAAGCATCCATTATACTGCCGAACACACTCCAGAAAGTGGATGTGCTCAGGATGGCTGCCCATTACCAGGCTACTGAGAGGCCCAGGAAGAGTTTCAAATGGAGGTAGGTTCACCTTGCCAGCACTACAACACATTCCTGGAGATTCGTCTGCCCACTTCAGGGCATTGCAGTACTGACGCTTGTTGTTCATAGCACCCAGGAATACCATGCTATCTGCTTCATAAGGAACAACAGCTCATATGCCAAGCCTGAAAGAACTTTTACCTGCCATGGAAGTACTTGCCTTTCTACTTGTTGCCAGGATTCTTTTTTTCATATTGGCATTGTGCTGCCCTGTGAACCTCAGGCTTAGCTTTCTGGTACCGTGCAACAGCTTCTTTGATCACCTCAGGCTTAGGTTTAGGGTACCATGCAACAGCTGCCCTGTTCACCTCAGGATTCCTGTCTGCATACTTCCTTCTTGCATCTTTAAGTTGCTGCTTCCTTTGAGCAAGAGTACATCTAGAGTGACGTCTTTTAGTAGCTTTATTGGGATTAGAAAGGTGATGCTTCTTGTGAAGTAGACTGAGGGAGAGATAACATGGCTTGTGCTTCCTGTGACAGGTAGTAAGCATCGAAATGCCCACTCGAGAGGTCACACGCAGAGGTATAACGCAGCCTCTTAAATGGGTTACCAGCAGCACCAAAACTGTGACATAGTTCACCATTGAGGTATTATACCCCAAAAACAAAATTGAAAAGTTCACCTGCTGCTACCAATTCGCAAGAACTGCCATAAGTGAAGAGAATTGACATCTCGGAAAAATATTCAGCAGAGCTAGAATAGTTATCCCCATTCCTGTCATGAAACATTATAGCAAATCGCTCCCAATTCTCTACCACGTGACTCACAATTCCCGGACTTCCCTAGACATCATGTCTGTACCATACATTACAAAAGAGAAAGAACGTAAAAGACATGCACCATCTCCTATGATTGGGAAAATGCTATGATGTACAAACTCCCCATTTATGCATAAATATTCTTATATCTACATTTTAGAAGATATAAAAATCAAAATTAAATCCAATTCAGAAATATAATTAAAATCAAGTTAAGTAAATCTGATCAAGAGTTAAAAATCATATAAAGCTTATCTTTCCTAATTTATTGAGAATATTATTTAATTTTAAATAAATAAAAAAATCAAATAATAATGTTAAATTTACAATTTTAAAAATTAAACAAATTAGGAATTAAAGTTTGTAGAAAATATTATTTATCTTTAAATAAATAAAAAGTAAAGTATAACGTTAAAAATTAAAGTCTAACGTTAAAAATTAAAGTCTGACACTGTCCGACTTTTAATCCACGTGCTTTTCGGTGCCTTGTGCTGCCAAATCCAAATTCATAAATTTGAACCCACTACTGACATCAGTGAGTCACAGTGCTGCCATCTGGCGATTACGTGAGCAAACAAAAAGAGTGGGGACTTTCTAAAAAAAGATTTTTTTTCTTCATGAAATGTTACGATATTTGCTTTTCCTGACGTATCTTTAAAATTTTTTAATGGGGGGGGGAGGAGAGGGGAGAGAATTTTGAAAAATTCTAAATTTTGTTTTTAGAAATTTTCTGTCATCTCTATCATTTAGAGTTTGTCATATTTATGGAAAAAATATTATCTCCCCCGAACCCCTCCGAATATCCAGTTTTAATTTTTTTAACAAAATCTAAAGCGAATGCCGAAAAATCGCGGCATTGATCGTGTTTGTTACATTTAAAATGAAGAATCTTATGTATATCTATTTCTTTCTATGAGATATGATGGAATATGTGAAAAACACGTAGAAATACGTTTCGCTCCCCCCCCTTCCCCCTTGGGGGAGCCGAATTTTGAAAAATCCTGAAATTGGTTTTTAGGTATTCGGGTTCCTTACGTTTTAAAGCAAGAATCTTATGGATATCTGTTTCTTTCTTTGAGATATGAGGGAATATGTGAAAAACACATAAAAACAAGTTTAGCCCCCCCCCTCCCCCTTTGGGGTGCGAATTTTGAAAAATTGTGAAATTCGACTTTAGGTATTCTGTTCCTTACATTTTAAAGCAAGAATCATATAGATATCCGTTTCTTTCTTTGAGATATGAAGGAATATGTAAAAAACGCGTTTTGCCCCCACCTCCACCCTTGAAGAACGAATTTTGAAAAATCGCTTCTTAAATGACGCCTTCAGTACAAAATGAATAAGCTACTAAAATTTGACATCTGTATCTCCAATAGTTTTACCTGGGCGTTGATACGTGTATACATGTATGAATAAGTCAGGACTTCTTCTTATATATATATATATATATATATATATATATAGATACACTCATGGACAAAAAAATTAGCGCACCAAGAAATAATTGCGGGATCGTAACGAAACTTGCAATGAAGGTACATGTCGGGGAGATATGCAAATGATTAGAAATGCAGCGTGATTGCGCATTACGTATAGCCGGTAGAGGGCGTTGAACATCGTACTCTGTGGAGTATAAAACAGGTAACCAAAGCTTGTTTGAGTGTGCTGAATCATTTACAAAGGAAGATCTGAGATAGATACGCCATTACGCCGTGTTCGAAGACAATATAAGCAGTTGTCGCAGTTTGAGAGGGGGAGAATCGTCGGGATGATGGAAGCTGGGTGGTCAGCTAGGCGAGTAGCTCGTCAATTAGGCCGCCGTGATTGTGTTGTCAGGAGGTGTTAGGACCAGTGGACCCGAGAGATGTCATGTACATGATGACCAGGATCAGGACGCCCTCGACAGACCAGTCGTCGAGAAGACCGCCACATCGTAAGAAATGCACGCATACAGCCAACTGCTTCATCGGCCGCCATCCAGGCACAGGTAGCACCTTCACTAGGGGCCTCTGTGTCTTCTCGAACCATACGAAGGCGCCTGGCTGAAGGACAATTGGTATCGCGCAGCGCATTACGTGTGCTGCCCTTGACGCTCACCCATCGACGCCTCCGTTTGGAGTTTTGCCGCACACGAGGAAACTGGACTGCACCGGAATGGAACCAGGTCGTCTTTAGCGACGAATCCAGATTCAATCTCGTCAGTGATGACAATCGTGTTCGTGTGTGGAGAGCCAGTGGTGAACGCTTCAATCCTGCCTTTGCTGTACAGCGACACATCGCTCCCGCAGCTGGTGAGATGGTATGGGGTGCCATTGCCTACAATACACGGTCACCCCTAGTATTGTTCCGTGGCACCATGACAGCCCAGCGGTATGTTCATGAAATCCTGCAACCACATGTGTTGCTACTCATGCAACGGCTCCCAGGAGCCATTTTTCAACAAGATAATGCTCGGCCTCATACGGCTAGGGTGTCACAAGACTGTCTCCGCACTGTTACTACCCTTCCTTGGCCTGCCTGATCCCCAGATTTGTCTCCAATCGAGCATATCTGGGATCATTTGGGACGACGAGTTGGGCATCCCACGAGTTTGCACGAACTAGAGGCAAGGTTAAAGCAAATATGGAACGAAATGTCTCAAGACACCATACAAAACTTGTATGACTCAATACCCGATCGTATCGCATCGTGCATTCGCGCTAGAAGGGGTCCAACGGAGTATTAACTCCTCCGTTCTTTTGCATTTTTCTCTGAAATAAATTATCCTTTTTCTTTGATTTTCTTATCATTTACTTATATCAAAGTAGTCATTACGTATGTAAAATTTCGTTTCATTTTGACGACTCGTTCTTGGTGCGCTAATTTTTTTGTCTATGAGTGTATATATGTATATATATATATATATATATATATATATATATATATATATATATATATATATATAGATATAGATAGATAGTGGTACCTCCGAAAAGCGGAAAAACACAGAAAGTTTTTCCTCTTTTGTTTGACATTTGAGTGAAAATTACGGCTGCAATTTAAATAAAGAAGCAAAAATTCAATACGTAAGAAAAGAATAACTACAGTACAAATCGTTTATAAGAACACCCAGGGGACTTTAAAAACTGGTTCTTATAATCGATAGTTTTTATATCCGATAGATAACTTAAAACTGCTGAAAATGCCATATTAATTTTCACATAACTTCTATTTACACCTGAAACATGACGCTAAAAAAATTGTTAAAAGTTTCAAGTTCAGTCAGGGAAAAGTACACTGCTTATTTTCATATAAGTATGTTTTTTTAAACTTCTTCAAATACATTAGTTCTAAAAACGTTAAAAAGAAAAATCAATAAAATTATGTAGCTATTAAGAATGTACATATATAATGCAATATATTGTTTTTACATGTTTATTGGTTTGCTGAAAAACTGTCAGTAATATTCGTTTTTTTTAAATTTTTTTTTTTTTTTTTTTAGTAAAAAGAAAGAATTTTCGGTTATTGCGACAAGCTTTTTGACAGTTTTTCTATCGGATCTTGCACAAAATCGTCATTGCAAGCTAAAAATTTACTAACTGTATTGATTGCTGAAAACATTTTTAAACTCGGGCAAGAAAACTCGTTCAAATGATCTTCTGAACTGGCATTGTCGTGAATATCATTTCTCTGCCAGAAATCTCTGCCTTTACGCCTGCAACAATATCTTCATCCGTTACATTCCCATGAGTTGCAAGAGACAAATATATGTCTTCATATTCCTGAAGTGAATCTTGTTCAAATGGTAAATCTTGAGCCCTGTCTTGAAGCGTTTCATCTCTAGCGTCTTGAGTTTGAAAAATGGGAGGATTTTCAGCCCTAAGGAAACCAGCATGCCGGAAACAATTCGAAATCGTTAAATGTTTAACATTTTTCCACGCCTTGTCTAGCATGATGATAGTGTCCAGTACTGGAATCTTCGGTTCTTTCTTATTTTCAATATCGTCGATGATCTGTAGGTTCAAGTTCTTCCTGAAATGAACTTTTAAGGACTTAATGACACGTTGGCTCATAGGCTGTAATACGGAGGTTGTGATGGTAGGAAGAAAAGTTAATTTAATGGCATGAAGACCTTGAACCGGAAGGTGGGCTGGACAATTGTCCACAATAAGTAGAATTCACGTTTTTGTTTAATAAGTTCTTGGTCCGATTTCCGTAACCAGTTTTCAATGATTTCCCCTGTCATCCAAACTTTAGAATTCGAATGATACTCAACTGGCAGCGATTGTATATTTTTAAATGCCCTCGGTTTTTTTTTTATTTCCCGATTACCAAAAGCTTCAATTTTTCAATTCCAGTTAAATTTGCAGCATCCATAACTGTTATCCTTTCTTTTGAAAGCTTACCACCACTGCAGTTTTCGTATTTGAAACGTAACGTCCTATCCGGGTCATCCTATAAAATAGGCCAGCAACTTCATCAGCGTTGAAGATTTCATGGTCTTCATAACCTTCTCTTAACGTAGTCCAAACGGTTTTAAGCCAGTTATCAGAAACTCCTGCTGGCACGGCCTTCGATTCTCCACTGATTCTCCCGAACACAATTGAATGCCTCTCCCACAATCTCTGGATCTAAAGTTGAACAAAATGAAATCATATTTTTTAAAGAGCTTCTTAAATTTATTAGCTTTCACTTGCAAAATCGGTCCGCTTAGGGGTATGTTGGCATTCATTTGAATCTTAAACCATTGCAAAAGGGCTTCTTCTATGTTAGCATGTGGACTTTTTCGAAGTTTCATAATTTTAGTCTGATGTTTTTCAAATACTTCTTCTAATTTTTCTCTATTCTTAAAAATTTTTGAAATCGTGGCATGACTCGCCTTTAATTCGTTGGCTAATGCTCCATTTATTTCACCGTTTTCTAATCTGGAAATTATATGAATTTTTTCCTCAACTGTAAAAGTTTTACGTTTTACACTCATCATTGAATATGTACTTCACTCTGAACAACTATGACAAATCATTTTTGCTTACCATAAGAGGGAGCATGTGAGCTGCCAGATGTGCTGTACGTGTAGTTGTTGTGATGACTTTTGTCGGCTGTAGAAAGGGTTGTAAATGCCTTGCACTCTCTCTACTCGCCATGCAGTCTGGGTTGGTTTCGGACCTCATAAATTTTTCTTGTCGGACTCCACTGGTGGGTGTAGGTTTTGTGTTACTGGCTTAGCGGGGACAGCACTTCCGATCATTATGTCCCAGTCACTAGGGGTATGGATGTTGGCTCACTTTTCTTGGCAAGCTTTGTTTTGTTTACGGTTTTCTGCAGCACACATTTTCTGGCAACCCCTACTTTATGAGGGCTGACCACAGCCGAATTAGTTCGTGAGAGTTGGGGAATTTTTTTAGATCAAAAATTGGATAAAATGGTTGAAGAACAACGTGCTGCTACTTCCCGTCCATTCACAATTAACATGTTCTTATAAGCTATTTATTTTCCCCGAAACCAATTTATTTTAAGCCACTAAAAGCGATATGTTCTTATTAACGATGTTATTATAACCGGATTTTGTATCCATCATTACACATTAGAATTGGCCAGGAACTAATAATTCCGTTCTTTAAGCGATATGTTTTTATAACCGGTGTTCTTATAATTTTTTTTACTGTATTTACTACATTTACCGTTTAATTGTGTGCTAATCCTTTTATCTTGCATTAAATAATCCCAAAATACAATGTATAAGAGCTAAACTATTTTAATTACTATTGAAAAAATCTGTTAAAGTTTGATTTCTCTTTTTTTACACAGCAAACCTATTTTTCAAGGTGAATCTTCATAGGATTTAGCTTTGCTAGTCCCTCCGAATCCTCATTGATCAGAAAGAACTGTTTTAATTGTTCGCTGCATTTTAGTGCTTCCGAATAATCTTCGAATTTGCAGTCTTCCATTGGTGATTCTTCGTCATCATCCTCAGAAAGGGCCAGTGCTTCAGTTGTGTCCCGATGAAGGAAATTGAAAACATGCAGGTTTTCTTCCTCAATGAATAAATCGTCGTTGTTCTTGACATGCTGCTCAACGTTGACATTTGAATCCAAATTGGCTACTAGATCCGCAAGTTCTTTTACAATTTTTTCAGTAGTACTGTCAGTTGCCACTTCACTTGTACTCAAAAATCCCGTCTTCTTAAAAGATTTTAGAACGCACCCCAGTTCCATGTTTTTAAGGGCTGACGTAGTCCAGGAAATTGCATCCAAAACAGAAACCGATTTTGCTAATTCTTCGCTGGATTTGCAGGAGATAATCTGTGAAAGCACATGTCTCAGAAGCAGCTTTCTGTATCGTACTTTAAAGCTGCGGATAATTCCTTGATCAAGTGTCTGTAGTATCGAAGTGGTGTTAGGAGGTAAGAAAACTAAATTAACATTTTTGAGCTTTAAATCATCAGGTTGGGAAGTAGCATTGTCCATGAACAGAATGATTTTTCTCTTTTGTTTTTTCATTTTGTTGTCAAACTCCACCAACCAATCGCTCATTATCTCAGTGGTCATCCACGCTTTCTTATTTGACTTCCACAAAACATTAAGTTTTCGTACAACAATGTTCTTGAAACATCTAGGCTTCTTAGCTTTTCCAATAACAACTGGAGTTTCGAGTTGTCAAGTCTCCCAGCATGTTGCAACACAGCAAAAGAGTGAGCCGCTCTATTAAAATTTTCCCGCCACTACATTTTTGACCCTTAAAACATAAGGACTTGTCCGGAAGGACGTGATAAAAGAGGCCAGTCTCATCGGCACTGAAAATGTCTCTGTCATCATATCCTTTGTACAAAGATTCAAGCTTTCCAATACAATTTGTAACTTCATTTGAATTTACAGATTTTTCTTCGCCGCAAATCTGTTTATAAGATATGTTGTAACGCGTCTGGAATTTTTCCAGCCATCCATTTGAGTCCTCAAAAGTTTCTAAACCCAAAATTTCACTGGCTTCTCTGGCTTTTTCTTGGAGTAAAACACCATTTACAGGAATGTTCTTTGCACGAGCAGAACCATTTCATCAATACTTCGTCAATTTCGCTTGTTTCTGTCTTACGAAACTTTAAATTTTGCAAATTTCCGTTTGAATTCAGAACCCACATTTTTCAAATTTCTTCTTTATCCTTCAAAAGTTCACTAATCTGCGTTTTACCAAAGTGGAAATGTTCGGCAAGGCAACGAACGCTCAGCTTTTCCTTTTCAGCAACTTCCAAAACGTCATTTTTTTCTTTCAAATTCAATCTCTTCCTTTTCGACGCCAATTTAACACTATCTGAGTCAGTTTGCACTGTCGCGCTAAACTGAATAGACAAGTAAAGTTTCAGCCTTTCCAGTGACCAACGACCAAGCCCCCCAAAACAGGTTTCACGCCTCAAAATTCCAAGAAACAAGGTGAGTTTTGGAAGAATAGGAAGAAAGAAAGGGTGAGAGGGGCAGAAGAATGCCATTGTGCACATTTTAGGATGGAATTTCATTGTGTCAAGCACGGAAGGGAGGAGCCGGGAAGAGTTCGTTGTATAAACGCAAAACCATATTTTTTTAGCTTGCTTAATAGACTAATTTTGAAATATTTGCCAAAATACTTGAAAGTTCTTCAAAAATTCCCGTTCGCTATTTGGAGTGTCCGCTATCCAGAGGGAATAACATGGACTGTCCTATATAAAAGCACTGGGACTCGTAAAAATGTCCGTTAATTAGAGGTGTTCGCTATTCGGGAGTGTCCGTTAAGAAAGGTTCTACTGTATATAGATAAAATACCCTCCATGACCATGGGTTAACTTAGCAAGAAAATTACGAATACCTGTAAGCCCCGTAACCATAACTATTCAAGGGTTGAATGCAAAAGACAACCGAATAATTACACGGTATGTTGAAGTTACACCCACCAAAGTCCATGTCTGGTAGTAAATCGGTTAATGAGACCATCATGCAAGACAATGCCTTTCGATGAGTATTTTCAAAGTGGATATTTTTACATTACAGGCTGAGTAAACTCTGGGTAGTCTAGTACCCTGCTATAATAATGATAGTTCTTGTTCAACCCCAGAAAGTCGTTTATCTTTAAAAAAAATCAATACGATGTCCATAGATTAAATAATATCTCTCAATTTCATTGTAAATTCAAATTTTGTAACATTTAAATCCATGCAAAGTGTGAAAAATTATTGAAATGATATAAACAGTTTTAAAAAGCTGTTTAATAAAAATGGGAAAAAAACTGATGTACCGTTGTAACGACGGGGTCTTCTGAAATTTCCAGTAATTTATGTAGCGACAAGATATATCGTTCACGCTAACTGCCATTTGAATAATTTATGCTGCAGATAAAAGGTAGGGGTACATGTAGAATATTCGTTTCCTATCGTTATATTTAAATATTCCTTTTAAAAATTTCTACTGTTTTTAAAGAGAAAAAAATTAATTACAAGCATAAAGTATGATTTAAGGTACTAAATTCAAGCTAAAGTATTACATTTTAGTTTTATATAATAAAAATTATATATTTTTGCAAACTTACAAAGCTTACAACTTTGTGCTTCTCCCTGAATCACTAGGTTTTCTAGCGAGACTTCGCGCATGCGTAATGTCTTGATCCCTGATATATCAATATGAATTGAAACTTACGGGAGAAAAACGGTTGTACTAATATGTCTACTTAATATTAACACCTAAAAGTATATATGTGCTTTCTTACCTTTTCAACATAAACCATAAATGAACACGAAGTTAAGCTATGACGGTGAGTAAATAATATTCTTTATAATACCGTGTATCTCTTGTTAGTTAAACCTCAAGTCATTGTGTGTAATTCTTTACTGTTTTATATTAATTATATCAAAATGATATTCAAATCAATATCTTTTGGGCCATGGAATATTTTTTTAAAGAAAAGGTCTTAAGAACTGCAATTGAAAATTACAGTCCTTTAGCGTAAGACTGCGGTTTCGGACTTCACTAATACTTCAGGGAGGTTTTAATCTAAAACACTAAGTAGATGATGTCTGTCGTTAATAAAATACCAGAAACAGCGTTATGTTTTAGAATAAAAAAACTTAAATCATTTTATTAGTGTAAGAACATATCTTTGTGAGTAGCTGCAATTTTATTCTGTGAGCAGGAGGAGTCAGTAGAGACAGATGCAAACTTGAACTCGGTTTTCATAAAGAATAGGAATATTTTTACCTGTTCCCTGTCTGCTTAAGCGGGAGGGGGAGTTTGCGGTTTTTGGGCGTTGCACCTCTGGGGCACATATTGAATAGATGCTCTGATTAAACAAAGGAAGGGTTGCTTTCGAAACTTGTAACTGCCGAAATAAGCCATATTTTTCAAGCTCTGCTTGTGATGCAGAAAAAAATATTTTTAAGCTTGGCAACAGACAGCGAATATTTTATGAATGCTTCTAAAAAGTAGACGAATGGGAATTATTGCAGAAATGAAATTCTTTTAATATATTCCCCTTGCTTTCATCGTAAAATCACTAGTCAAGAAATGCATTTAATAATTAAGTCATATCTGCTCTTCCATATGTATTGAGAAATGTACAATGCATTTCAATATCCCCAACTTAACTATAGTGAACGTTTAAGCACAGTAACACACACAAAAAAAGGATCATTGCAAACTTTATTATCGATGAGCGAAATATTAAAATTCCCTTTTTTTGTTGAAGTAAGGAAAAAAGCTAGGATATATGCTATAGGGAAATTTGAAAAATCTGTTCTTGAATAAAATATGAATAATGAGAGAGTAGTTATAAGTGTTTACCATATCCAGTTAGAAGAGTTGTTAAGAAGCAATAATAGAAAATGTATTATTATAACTTTATAGACATAAATCTTAGATATTCGACAGTTATCCTTGACAGAATCAACACACTGGCAAATAGGACATTTTTGAGTTTGTCTACTATTTATAGTTTTATACGAAGTTTCTGTTGGTTCCCTCAATCAATCCGTTTTCTGACCGTAGTATTGCAGCTTCAGAAACTTGATACATTCTATTGGGGAGTTTGACGTTTTTAATAAGCCCGAGGTTGCAGGTTCGAGAAGGCACTCACACCCGTACACCATATTTCATCTTTCTCCTTTTACACTTCATTACTCTGACTAGCCTGCCAATTTTCAGATCACTTTCAACGTGTAAGTTTATCTTTGTCCTCCTAATCCTTATTTTATAATTTCCATACTCAAGGAGAATTAATTTGTATATCAGTGAAATTTGGCGAGAAAATGAAGGAGTTTAAGACTATTAATTAATCTGCCGCAGTCCTCACTCTCAATAAATGAATGAAACACATTCGTGTCATAGACTTTGACTGGATAGATAATAACTTTGTGATGGTTCAAAATTATAAAACTGGGAAACTTGATTTTTTTAAATCCATAAATCATGATATTTGGATGTTTTTCCAACTATGAGGAGACATTTTATTCATATTATTAAACTGTGCTACAAAAATCGATAACTAAAGGCAAGTTTCACTATAAAGGTGTTTTGAGCAATTCAAACTATGGTGAAATAATATATCCCATAATTTTCTGGCATTAGTTCAACTTACCTTTTCCCATTCTTTCTTTAAAGCTGCCGTGTACTAACCCTATTGGATTCGCTCACCTCATTGTTAACCTATGGAGAAAATTTGTCAACTATTTATAGCTACATAAACGCTTATATTTAAATAAAAATAGTGTTTTCAGATAGCCTGCCCTTTTATGAACCTTGCAACAGGATTAATTTTATAAATTTCGCCCACCAGAGGAATTTAAGATTGTTTAAAAGCCCCTATACCAGATTTTTTTCTTCGAATAATTTAAATTAAAAAATATTATTTGCATTTTTTAAAAAGGAAAAATGCCGCAAGGTGCAAAATTTATTTTTGTATTATGGAATACAATTAAATAAAAATCTTTGAATCCAAGTCGGCAATCCTTGGACAAATTTGTTCACAGGTTAACATTGAGGTGAGCGAATCGATAGGGCTAGCAGCCATAAGCCATCTCCATGTACACTACGCCAGAAAAAAAAAGAGGAGTAATTATAGACAGTGTCTTTGTGATGATATTTTAAGCAATCGTAATATTTTCATAATTTGACTATATTAGTTTAACTTATACATCTCTATAAATTTTCAATCAAGCTTTCGTTCAGTTTATTATTGGGGAAAAATAAGAGGAATTTCTTTGTTATGCTATTCGGAGCAATATTATAGGGGTCAATTTCCATGACTTGATGACATTCGTTTAACTTATTTGTTTTAACATTTCATCAAGCCATCTGGTTTTATTATTCTGGAAAAATAAGAGGAGTTGTTATAAATAGTTTCTTTATAATGTCGTTTTGAACAATATGTGACGTAGTCCATAATAAACCACATAATTTGCTCATATTCCTTAAACATACCTTCTTTCTTACTTTTTCATAAACCCCTCTGGGTTTATTACAGATTTTCAGAATTGTTTCTCTGCTGTCACCATACTATACCGTTTTTACCACAAATACGAAAACAATAACTCTACTTCCTTACTATATCATTAATCCTTAAAGCTTGCCGGGTTTGTTCTAATTTTCACTATGCTTCTTTTAATTTTACAATGTTTCATTTCTTTTCTTATTTCCACACTCGAACCGAACGCTGTGTCGATTTGTCTACTTTTTCCTCTCGAGACACTTTCTTGGCTCGCTTCATTGCCTTTTTGTAATTGCCCTATCTTCTTACATAAATCTGACGCACTTTTTCATGTAGAAAATTCTTCACGATGGGGTTTTCTCCTGCGTGGTAGATCCTTTTTATGGTGGTTTGTAATGTCAGAGAAGTCTCTACCTGCATCTCTCGCCTCCTTATTCCACTACTCTACTTTCCAAAGGAACGATGCCTTTGCATTTATAATTCTAATAAATATATTTTTCCATTTTGAATTCTGTGTTTGTAGACATTCTGAATCGGCTATTAACTGAAGGTACTTGTCTATTTGGCTCCCGTGTGCCAAAAGATGAATGTAAATCTTCAAAAGTCAACATACCATTTAATAGATGAGACATCACGGCAATTTAAGTATAGAGTTCAAATTTTTAACTATTTTTAACAAACTTAGTATCTATAACATTGGATTTACTGGGGTTAGGTTATGTACTTCTAGTAGCAGGAATTGCATTTAGTGACAGCTCCTGAGTCCGCTTTACATCTCTTTGAAGAATGATTCATTGGTTTTTATTCTGGCACCTTTCCTAGCAGACGAAGGAGAACTTTACCTGACAGGATTAAAGGAAGATAAATTAGAGGAGTAAATAAATAGAGGAGTAGATTGTGGTCAAATTAAACGAATTCAAGTCATTGTTGTAATTCAATGCTGCAATGCAGATTTCATGGGGATTCACCCTCTGGCTTCGTATTATCGAAGTCGTACTGTAGCTCCAAGAAAAGAATAATCTACTTCGTAAACAAAGTAAAATGTTTTGTTCGATTTGAATATGTTCTTTAACAATCTTGATATTGCCATAAAATGGACTCAAACAACCACTAGCTCACGTGCCCCGTTCCTCTGATCCGCAACTATTCTTAACTACTTTAGCGCTGCAACTCTGACTCCAAACAATCTACATACAGTAACCGCTTCTACCACTCCACCCATTCACGTAACCGTCTCGAACTCAAGGAAAGCAAATTTGCATACCAGCTTGATTCAATAACGAGTTGAGGAGTTTTTGAATACCCATCTGCTGTAATTCTCACGAGGTTTTATGAATTATTTTGTGACCACCGAGCTATCTAAACTTTGCAATACAGAGATTTTTTGACAGTGGTTGGTTTCACAAGAATTTTTTAGGGCTCAGTAAAAATCGAGAATAATCTAGCATGCACAATTTCGTCATCATTATAGTACACGAAGTCCAAGTTGCGGATCTCTTAGTAAAGGTGAAATCCTAGTCCATGCCTACTAGGCACGCTAATATTTAATTTATTTTGTTTAATATATTTGCGCTTTTTGGAAATCTATATATTTACCTAATTAAATGCTTGGTGCCTTTCCGTGTTTCTCTAATATTTGATAAAATAAACTCAAAGCTAAAAATAGATTTCAAATTTAATTCATTACTCAACTTCAAGGAACAAAACAAAGAAGATATTACCAATAACAACTTAAGAATATCTTTAAACCTATAATCTCAGAACTGGCAACTTCACTGGATATTTAAAATCTGATCTTTCTGCCCAACGCGTTCTAACTCCAAATAAGCAAAGCTCACTCAACTAGCCCCGTGACCCAAAAGAGATCTTCCAAAATCGCTATTCCTCACAGCATTAAACCAGTCTGCATTGAGTCTTGGTTCTGGTTTGCTTTCAAATGTTGAGCTGTTTTAGTCCCAGCTAGTCTGGCTGGTACTCCACCATTTCTTTCACTTTAGATGTTCAATCGCAACTGTCGTCACACTCCCTAATTTCCATACCGTTTTTTTTTTCACTTTAGTCGCGTGCCTAATAGAAGACTTCGTGAGCGTTACCGAAGAATGACCACAGGAAAGGGAACTTTAGATAAACGCGTCAGAAATTAAAATCATCAATGTACTACCTTAAGGCATTTAATATTTCGGTATAGAAACTTTTATAGTTGAGATTGTTATAAAGACATTCCAAGAAAAATGTCTATATAAAGATATAAACCTCTTATAGCTGTCCTTTAACAACAATGAAAAGGGAAGACTGCCACGTCTCTGAAAGCCCTAAGGCCTATATCTTCATCAAGTTTTATGGAATAATTCAAAAAACTTCATAGATGGATGTGAGAAAAAAAAAGCAATCCCCTATGTTTGAGCATCAGCAGTACTTTAATTCCCCCAATAAATCGTCCATTGTCTTTTTCGGTCAAATCTGCTCTTTTAAAATTTAAAAGTGCGTAATTCTGGGCTTAAATTGAAAATGTTTTAGTCAATAGACTTATTATTAAACTGAAAATCTTTTCAAAATAATTGCCATAATTTCATTCCTGTCGAAAGAACAGTTTACACCCTTTTTAAGACTTTTAAAAGAAATTCCAGCAACTCAAAACTTATACAGGTCCAATGTCAAGTGTAACTTTACTTCAAGTCTGATTCTATGAGGCGTTGTAATATTGTAGATGTAACTATATCGGATAATGTATGTAAAGCAACACAAAGTACACAGATATGTTTTGTCATAATGGATTCTTGCGTTCTTCCATCATGTTGTAGAAGATATAAGAATAGGTTATATAAGAATATTTTTTTATGAATATACTTCCCTACAGTTAGGCGTGTTTTACTTTAGAAATAAATTTACACCAAATGCGTAACGTATAACACCAAAATTTTATGGAATTTTTTCACACCGTCCTTGACAAAGCTCCTCCAGAAATTTGAAATGTGTATTTTCACATGACAATAGCTGTGTCTCTTAGGGTGCTATATGAACTCTAAGGTAGGTGCTAATATGAAAATAAAGGAGAACTTTCTCCGTAGCCACTGACAAAGATTTCGACATAATGTTAGGATTTTAATGAGGAGAGGGGGTGAGGTAGTTAAAATGGAATATAAATTATTATGAAGGAAAGATTTCATAGAATATGGTAGAGACACATAATGGTATTCCTACGGGTTCAGTAAGAGTGCCTTGATGAGCGTTCAGAAAGCATTATCTTGGATTCCTTGACTCATATTTTCTACGACAATATGAGTAATACACTGCTGGCCACCCAAATTGCAACACCAAGAAAGACAAGAGATATCACAACAAAATTTATTTTGTAGATAACATGTTGACCAAGTATCAAATGATTAAATTTATAGAATTCTGTGAAGTGTGGTTCCTGCCAAAATCAGTAGCCAGAGTAGCCGCCATTGTTGGAGATCACCGCTGCCACACGCCTCGGCATTGATACAAAGAGACTTAGGATGAGTTCTTGGGGTACAGCAGACCAAGCAGCTTCCACACGTTGCCAAAGTTGATCTGCTGTGGCAGCTGGGGAGCAACCATGGACCGTAGAGCAACCATGGACCACATGTTTTCTATCGGCGAAAGATCCGGAGAGCGAGGCGGCCAGGGAAGCAATTCAATCTAGCGATTGACGAAGAACCGTTGGACAATGCGTGCCACGTGTGGTCGCGCATTATCCTGTTGAAATATGGCTGTGGACAAGCCCTGAAGCTAAAGAAGGACAACTGGCTCCAACACCTCGGAGATGTAGCGCTGGCTGTTTAAAGTACCGGCAATGCGTACTAGAGGTGTGCGAGAGTGATATCCAATACCGCCCCATACCATAATACCCGGTGCAGGACCAGTGTGGCGGTGCATAACGCAGCTGTTCAGCATCCTCTCTTCACGGTGTCTCCAGACTCGAATGCGACCATCGTGGTGTTGCAGACAGAAGCGTGACTCGTCAGTAAAGACAATTTCATTCCATTCTGCCGTCCACATCCTTCTGTCATCGCACCATTGGCGGCGGAGACGTCTGTGGTTCTGCGTCAAGGGTAGACAAAGCAATGGGCGTCTTGCGGACAGATCACTCTGCTGTAAACGGCGTCGAATGGTACGCGCAGGCACTGGATGATGCGTTACAGACTGCATGTGCTGTGCTATGGTTCGTGATGTGACTGAGCGATCCGTCACTGCCATGCGCACAATTTGCCTGTCATCACGTGAAGTGGTGCGTTGAGGTGGATGCGATCGAACACGCTGGTCCGTCGTACACTCCTGCATCCAACGATCACATATCCGCATTACAGTTGTTTGGTTTCGTCCAACACGACTACCGATTTCCCTGAAAGATAATCCACAATCTCGGTAGGCCACTATCCTTCCTCTGTCGAACTCGGATACTTGATCGAAAGATGATCGCTGTTTTCGACGAGGCATAATTGATCGTTTTTTTGAAAAAACCACAAGAAAAACACAATTGCCGGACTTGAAATCATCGAAATCTCCAAGCCTTAAATAGCGCTTTGAAGTGGCGCCACAGGCGCGCGTGATGTGCGTCTGCTCTGAAATTCTAATCATTTGCATATCTCATCTCCGCTAATGCATGTTGTAAATTTCATGTTATTTGAATGTTTCCTTCAGGGTGTTGCATGTACAGTGGTCAGCAGTGTATTTTATTCTTCTATTATCATACCTACTGCAATACCATTACGTATTTAAAATGTATGGTTTTGTAAGGTTTCAGATGAATCCCATGTGATTTCTGAGTAGATAACCCTTGATCAAAAAAATTTTGAAGTTGGGAAGTTTTTCAGTGGGGTATCCATTAATTAAAAAATAGACCTCATCTTACAAAACTATTGCCACATTCCAAATATCGTCCCAGCGAAACCGTACAAATGATATATTGTAAGTGAAACTAAAAATAATTCTGATAATTAATGAGTTTACTATTAAGTTTCTAGTCAAATGTTATACTTTTTAATAAGGAATTCTCACATGTCTTTGGATATATAACGCAAAGGGTGGACTTAATTTAAATTGTCTCTCATGATATCATGTTGTACGAACCTACCTCATTTTCTATAAATAAGGACGGACACACACGTGCTGGCTGGTGATTACGAAAATGGTCTAAGTCATATATTTTTCATTTTGTGATATTTAATTATTATATATATATATATATATATATATATATATATATATATATGTGTGTGTGTGTGTGTGTGTGTGTAAATGTATATATATATATATATATATATATATATATATATGTGTGTGTGTGTGTGTGTGTGTGTAAATGTATATATATATATATATATATATATATATATATATATATACACACATATTACTAACTAACCAAGGGCGCACCAGTTTGTTGTGGACGAAGGCCGGTGGTGCCTATCTCCTCTTCCTTGACCGTGGGGGCTTGTGGTGCCATACAGCATATGTCTCGGGCATGTGGTCAGCCTGTCGCGGGACCCCAGAGTTAGTTCCCAAGCATTCATGGTCCTCATTTTATCGACCCACTCAAGGTATGAAAGGCTGAGTCGACATTGCCCTGTCGCAGGGTCGAACCCTGGACCTGTGGTGTGGCAGCTTAAAGCTTTTAACCACCGGGCGTCATATGTATATATATATATATATGTGTGTGTGTATATATATATATATATATATATATATATATATATATATATATGTATACATATATATGTATATATAAATATATATATATATATATATATATATATATATATATATATATATATATATATATATATATATATATATATATATATATATATATATATATAATAAAGATTAGTTGTATCTCTTTTAAAGTAATTATTCAATGATTGATAATTCTAAAGTAAAAAAAAACAAAACTTAGGCACAGAATATTATCATGGTTCATCAAAAAAAGTATGTATAAGTTACTGTAGAAAAGTGAGATCCAATTATTGCAAGGGAAAGTTTCCTAAGTAATGCATGCTATTATCGTGCGAAAGCTTAGTAAAGATCATGAAAGCAAAAAGAAAATTGAAATGATAGTAAACTGGATTTTCAAGCACACAGACATTTGGAATATTAGGAAAAGTATTTAGAATTTAAATATTTTAATAAAAGGAAGAAAATATGAAATATATATACGAAACATTCTGAAACAGGAATTTAAATAAAACTTATCGAAATAACCTATTATGTAGTGAATTGTACGACAGAAATTTCATCAACTTGTACGTTGAAGAGATAGAACATGCATTTCAGCTATTCATCTTCTTGAAAGGTGGCACAGAGCTATTTTCAGAACTATTCGTATCTAGACAAATATGCTTTCTGTTGAATCACTCTCAAATTTTGAAATGTGTGTTTTGATTAATAATCAACGCATTCTCTGGGAGTTGTGGGATGGAGTCCAAAGTTTTATTCAGTGACGTGTCCCAAGAATGTGAATTACTTTTCAGGATGATGAAAAAAAATTGTTTTGGGTGACTACTTGGTTCAAACACTGTATAAGTTAGAAGTACCGCATCTGATTCCCCAAAATGATACAGTTTTTTGAAATAAAAAAACGTGTTAATTGAAATATTAAACAAGCTTCCTAATATCTGATTTCTGGTACTCACTATTTACACAAACACCTTCGAAATCGCCAAATGTATTGCGGCCAGAAAATAATGTTTACTTATAAATCTTGAATACAAACTTTTATATTAAATTCAGAATCCAGAAAATTAGTTAAAAATTAATAATTTGTGAATAAATTGTGTAAAAATTTATACAAACACACACACATACATACATATATATATATATATATTATATATATATGTATATATATATATATATAAATATATATATATATATATATATATATATATATATATATATATATATATTTATATATATATATATATATATATATATATATATATATATATATATATATATATTGCAGCAGTGAAAGTTATATAATTTAAATTAACTATTGGGAGTTATTACATATATTAATACTTATTATTATTAATGTTGTGATTATGATTTTAAATTCATTGCTTAAAAATCGTGGTTAGTACATTGATTGATTGTGATTCCCAAATAATGGAAACAACTCTGGTTTATATTGACAAATTAATTTATTGATTATTAACACACATAAATAATACGCTACAAGTTACTAATTATTTCCTGCGGCATTTACACATTATTCACAACTTCTTTACTGTTAACTTAATTCTTTACGACACATATATTTAACTCATTCAATTATTATGACAATCCTTCGTACTTCATTTATACATATTACTCTCAATTTCATTACTACGACACATATATTTAACTCATTCAATTATTATGACCATCGTTCGTACTTCATCTTCAACTCTCAACTTCATTACTACGACACATATATTTACTTCATTCAATTATTATGACAATCTTTCGTACTGCATCTACACATATTACTCTTAACTTCATTACTACTAAATTGATTCATATATATAAGCATAACATCATATTAAATTCTTTGTACGAATTATCGGTCAATTCATTAACATCTTATATTCAAACACTATACTCATCGCGCTCTATATTAATTATTATGACTACACACTGAGAAGCAATGATAGCAATATAAAAAGGTAACTCAAAGTTGGTACCTCGAAAGATGACTGTTGAATCACTATGGGCAGCTGGCACTCGTAATGATGAACTTCGTCGTATTTATCATCGCACGGAACTAGGGCACTTTCTTTTCTGGAATACGGCTCCGTCATTCATGGCAGGCACTCTACACGGGACACTTGGGCACTGTCATCGGTTCTCTAACTCCATCACTCCTTGCAGACCCTTGGCACGGGATACTGGGCGCTCGGCAACTTCTATCTCCTAACTCATAGGTATATGAGCCTTGACAACATTTCTATATCTCAACAAACTTCTGACTAACTCTGACTTCTTAGGTTATCTCTGCCTTCACACTATTTCTCATTTCATATTATTTTCTTATTAATGTCTCCGCCTCTTATAATTTCCATTGGTCATATAATTATCATGCCATCGCCATTCGTCCGTGGCTGCCTCTTCTCAATCCCCTTTTTACCAATGCGCATCGAGGGCGGGATTTATAAATTCTCCCTCAAATTTAACTTTTTTCCCATACTTCGGCTTCAAGCAGGTGGCCTGTTTTATAGCCATCATAAATTTTCTTTTCTTCTCTTCGTGCAACTCATTCTCTTCAACTTTTATCTTCTATTTCTTGCTACAGACACAATCTCTAAATTTCGTTTCGGTATATTGCTGGCTTTCTTCCCTTCTCTTTTATTTCCCGTCATTTGCCATGTTTCTTTTCTTGCATTTAACAATTATTTTACTTTGTCATGTACTTTTCAATGCCCCTGCCCCTGGCTGTGACACTACTGTCATGCCCCTATGACATATATATATATATATATGTGTGTGTGTGTGTGTGTGTGTGTGTAACAACATACAGATCGCGTTGAGGAGGAGATGATTCTTGTAATAACAGCACATGATGGACGCGATTGAAACACTTTCGCTGACCTAGCGGTACAAACACTCGAGGTTGGGAAACATATGAGGGAAGAGAAACAGTGAATATTCTTTGGATTCACTTTATTCCATGTAAGTAAGAAGGCAGACATCAAGAAGATACAGTAGGACAACGTTGGACGAAGTGGCACATAACGGCCCCGGAACTTTTACATCATCGGACGAGGACATCGGCGGAGACAGTAACAAAAAGCAGGACGAGACAGCACGAAAGTAGACAGACAGAACAAGGCAAAGAAGCGAGGAAGTCTTTATTAGGAACTGACATCTGACTGACCATGTGGTATATGAATCAAAGTCGTATGACTTTTCGAAAGGGGATCGAGATCAGGGGATTCTCAATCATGTCTAAAAAGGACTATACCGCGCGTGCATTGAAGATAATAGAATAGTCGGTTATTTAGTTTTTGAAATAGGAATTTAGAATACGCGTTAGCTTATCAAAGGCAAATAATAATGGTACGGCGTTTTTATTACATACATATATACACACTAACTGGCCAAAAGTATCCGGACGCCCAGTGGTACAAACTCGGAGATTCCTGAGGCATATATTAATATGATGTTGGTCCTCCTTTTGCATCGAGGACAGCCTGCACACGTCTGGCGAAACTTTCCACCAGTTATAGATAGGTGTCCATAGGAATTGACTTCCAGGCGACCATCACATCTAAAGTGAGTTCTGGCAGTGAAGATGGTCGATTTGGCTGGCTACGTTATCTGCGTTCTAATTCGTCCCAAAGGTATTCAATGGGATTTAGATCGGAGTTCTGAGAAGGCCAGTCCAGTTTTTGAACATCCATTTCGTCAAACCATGCCTGCGCAAGTCTCGATGTGTGAAAGGAGCAGTTATCCTGCTGGAAGAGAAATGGGCTTTCCCCGAAATATCACCATACAGTTGGGAGAACAGCAATGTCCAGAATGTCAACATACATCTCAGTTCCTGTTTCAACCACAGAAACTAAGGAACCAAGGTCAGACAATGAAAAAAACTCACACCATGATGCTACCACCACCAAACTTAACACTCGGCACAATGCAGTCACGTAAGAAACGCTAACCGGGCATCCGCCAAACCCAAATGCGTCCATCGGACTCCCAGTTTGTAAAGCGAGATTCATCACTCCAAAGAACGTTTTTCCACATGTCCACAGTCCAAAGACGGTGAGGTTTGCACCATTGCAATCGACGCTTCGCATTCTGGGGAGTGATATTCGGCTTGTGAGCGGCTGAATGACCATGGAATCCCAGGTTTTTTAACTCTCGACGAACAGTCCTGCTGCTAGCACTAACGCCGGATGAACTTTGGAACACCTGAGTGATTTCAATCAACGAGGACTTGCGATTTTGTTTCACTACCCTTTTCAGAGTTCTACGGCTGCGTTCACTATTTTTTTTTTCGGCGTGCCACTTCGTATTTCTGCAGTTTCCCTGTCCCGACGTTTCCACTTCAGAATTGCATTACTCATAGTGGATTTTGGCTCCTGTAGAATGTCCGAAATTTCGCGAACAGATTTCCCATAAAGGTGGCATCCTACTATAATGCCACGATCAAAGTCACTAAGCTCTTTTGACTTACTCATTGTCTCACAAACGCATAAATATGACCTGACAAACCACTACCAACACTTTTATAGCTTTCGGTTAAGTATCAAATTACATCACCTGCCATATCCACTTCTTTAGGGGATGTTCGGATACTTTTGGCCAGATAGTATATATATATATATATATATATATATATATATATATATATATATATATATATACAGTGGCTCCCAAAAGTGTTCGTACACTCACGAATTTCAATGGAATAGGGGTATATCCATTAATTAAAATGAATATTTCAGAATGGGAATTTATTAATAAGATCAATAATCTATTCTTAGCAAAACTACATGAAATATTTTGAAAACATAGTAAAACTTTATTTTTAAGAAACCAGTAATCAAAAAGTATCAAAAACTTTATCTCACAAAAGTCATCGTATACTGAAATATTTTCGAATAAATTCATAATTAAAATTATTGTCAGGCACTTTATTTTAATTTTTGAACTGTGGTGGCATTTAAAATATCGTTTGGCTTTAACTTTTGCTTGCCTATTCCGTAATATTCTATTTATTATTTAAAAATGGCTCGTATTCGTAAAGAAACAACAAACAGCATTCGAAAATTGATTATTTTTCATCATAGTAGTGGTAAATCAGTTCGGAATATTGCTAAATTACTTAATTTATCCCATTCTACTGGGCAGTATGTGAAAAAACACTTTTAAGAAGAAAATTGGATCGAAAACAAGGTAAGAAAAGGCCGTCCGGCAAAGTTAACAAAACGTGATCAGAGATTTATAATTAGAAAATTTGTGAAAAATTCACGTTTAAGTGCTGTAAAAGTTTCTGCAGGATTCAATGAAACATTTTCTACTTCAATTTCACCTGAAATATTTTGACGAGTTCTCAGAACAGCTGGATTACATGGGCGTTCTGCCCATAGAAAATTTTTTGTGAGTGAGAAAAACAGAAAGTTTAGGCTTCCCTTCGCACTATCAATGATAAATAAGCCCCAAACCTATTGGAATAATGTCTTATTCGCCGATGAACATTTTTGGTGCTGATGGGCGTATAATTGTATGGAGAAGAAAAAAATGAGGAACTTAATCGCAAGAACTTTGTAGGAACAGTTAAGCATGCCGGGGGAGGTATCCTTGTTTGGGGGTGCATGTCAGCATCAGGACTAGGAAATTTGGTATTTATTAATGGCATAATGAATCATGCTGTTTTTATAAATATTTTAAGAGACAATTTAAAATTATCAGCTCAAAATTTGGGTATTGGAAACAACTTTGTTTTTTATCAAGATAACGATCCTAAGCACACGGCTCTCAACGTTCGCATCTGGTGCCTCTATAATTGTCCACAAGTTTTTAAATCACCACCTCAATCGCCAGATTTAAACCCAATAGATCATATTTGGAGAGAACTGGAGGTTCGAGTACGAAAACACGACATTCACACGAAAAGCGAACTAAAAACAATTATGATGGAAGAAAGGATGAACATTGATGCAAAAACTGCAAAAGAACTAAAGCAATCTATTCCCAGACGTTTAAAAGCTGTTGTGGATGCTAAAGGATATCCTACTAAATATTAATTTAACGAAAAATTAGAATATTTACTAATATGTAGAGATTTTTTACACGTGTACGATGAGTTTTGTGAGATAAAGTTTTTGTTACTTTTGGATTATTGGTTTCTTAAAAATAAAGTTTTACTATGTTTTTAAAATATTTAATGTAGTTTTGTTAAGAATAGATTATAGATCTTATTATTAAATACCCATTCTGAAATATTCATTTTAATCAATGGATAGACCCCTATTTCATTGAAAATCGTAAGTGTACGAACACTTTTGGGAGCCACTGTATATATATATATATATATATATATATATATATAACCTCGCTTAACGAGCACCTCGCATAACGAGCAAAATAAATTTTAAAAAAATGGCTCCCTTAACGAGCAACATTTCTCATAACGAGTGACGTGGAAGGAAGTCCCCTCTTCACGTCACCAGGATCATCAACGGCTGAAAAATAAGTATTTAAAGGTAGTCATGGATGGTTCGAGAAGCGAAGGACGAAGAAACAGCAAAAAACAATCTTCTGGCGCAATAAAAGAAATGATGAAAGCATAGGAAACTGTTGAATCGTAAGGGCCTGTTCACATAGGAGTCCGTTGCGGAGCGTTAAAGTATTGAAATATATTTAACCAATGACAAATCTCCAAACGATTAGCAATGACATTTTTAACGCCTATGATTGGTTTATTTTCGTCTCAACGTCATCTTTTCCTTAACGCAACGCAACGGACTCCTATGTGAACAAGTCCTTAGTTACAAAGCATCACCCTGATAAGACGGTGGCTATGCGCGCTATAAATTTATTCAATGACCATTCGGTGACACATTTTCAGCAAATTTCGAAGCGCCGAGTAAAACAAATGTCGCTAGATAGCTTTCAAGTAAAAAAATTAGATATGTGTCATAAATTCGTAAATAATAAACTACATATGGATGATTTTGCTCCTTAAGAATTTATGTATAAGTAATTTTCTTTAAATAATAAACGTTACATCTAAAAAATTTTGAGTATTTTTTGGCATGGAACGCATTATCGTATTTTACATTAATTTATATGGGAAAAATTGTTTCGCTTAACGAGTGTTTCACATTACGAGTAAGACTCTAGAACGAATTATGCTCGTTATGCGAGGTTCCACTGTACAACCTTTATTGCTGGAGAGTCTAATTAACATCTTTTACTTGGAATATACACTTATACAGCAGATCAACATATGTCCTTTACATTGTCCGGAGTCTGCCGGAACAGCACAGGAAAACCTCAACAGGGACGCAGCGCTCTAGATTACATATTGTCGGGTTGGTAGCAGACACTCAAAAGCCACAGAAAACGCTATCTGCGAATGGGGATTGCGGTCACGTTAAGACTTTTAATTGGTCAGTTCACGACACCTGACTCTCACGTCAGATGAGGTGAGCTGCTCTGGAATTTTCTGGAACTTTCGCTGTTATATAAGCTCCTGTCCGCGCGTGGATTTAGGGGAAATATAATAGATTACTTCGGTTATTCCTAGGTCAAATTTAGGATTAAGGAGTGATGCGCTATGGAGATAAGAAGAAAGAATTTTGAATCGGCGTTTTATTAAATGAAAATGAAAGGTTATTGTGTCATATATATATATATATAATATGCATTTTAACTAATTGGTCTCCCTATTTCCCCAATTATTGTTATTTCTTTCCATTGCGATAGGCACTTTCGGCTTGCGATAGGAACATTCAGGAGAGGAGCACCCAGTAGGTGAACTATTATTTGCGTACGTTATTAACTGGCCGGGTCGCCCGGTGGTTTCGTCCACGGATATTCTCTGAGTGCTTTCACCGCCAAGTTGAGGGTTTGATTCCCGCTTGTCCGAGGACAAGGGAGCTCTGTTGGTCTCCCTATATGGGGCTTCCATAACAAAGAAGTTAACTAATTCACGATGTGGTTGTAACAGACAAAGTCTCTGCAGCGTTGAAAACCACGTAAACAACATTTGCTTACGATATGATGGGACAATGTAACAACATTCTTCCATAAGCTCGGATTTGAACGGAGGGCCCACGCGGTGGAAGTTTGAGTTGCTAACTGCCATGTAATGTAGACGTTAATTATCATCATTGCATGGAAAGCTTTATAGAACCTACAAGATTCAAAATATATTCTCCCACAAAAAAATATATTTTAGAAATTCATTTCCGACTTCTTTTATTTTTGCTGATGGGATGAATAGTGACCCAAACTTGATCACTAGGTTTGAAGTATATCTGTCGTCTATGACGATCAAAATTTTCCTTTCGTTTGTCTTGCTTGTTTTCAACTCTATCTTTTATCTGGGTAGTTATACGAGCAAATCATTTGAGATACGGTGTAATCTCAGGTATGAAGTTGCCGTTATCAATAACTCCTCTTATATCATGAACCACATCGTCCGTTGTTCTCAGCTCTCTACCAAACTGTAGGTATGCAGAAGTGTGACCAGTGATGTCACAAGTAGCAGTATTCATCGCAAATCGGATCAAAGAAAGCTTGTCTTCCCAGGCAGTATGTTCTTCTTCAACTAAAATTGCAAGGCGGGGCTTCAAGTCGTGATTTTTGCGTTCTGATGGGTTGGCTTGTGGATGATAGACTGATATGAGATCATGTGCGATACATAACAGGTGACACGGCTGTTGCATGACGACGCTCACAAATTGCGGTCCGTTATCGCTAATTGACCTTCGATGTAGACCATACCGTAAATAAACTTCTTCAAGTAGTGTTTTATCACAGTTAGCTGTTGTGGCTTCCTTAAGGGCAAACAAATCAACCCACTTAGTATTTGTGTCTTCCACGATAAAAATCCATCTTTTTTTCAGATGATGTCTCCGGTAGAGGAATAAAGAGATCGATTACGAGAACTTCAAATCTCTGTGCATAAACTGGGGTTCTAAGCAGTTCAGCAAGTTTCTGATTCGTTGACTTACATCGATTGCATTCTGCACAGGTTTGATGTAATCAGAAATGTACTTCCTCATGCCTGTGAAAAAGTATCTGGAAGCAATCATGTTGTGGGTGCCCTCCACACCATAATGGCCGGCTGTAGGAGCGCCATGGTGCTACTTCAGAACTCTCTGACGTTCTTGAATGGGTAGTACGAGTTGAGCATCTTCTTACTCGGTTTCAGGTGAGTAGAGATACAAGACACCCTCATTCATAATGTATCCTCGACTGATGTAGTTGGCAAAATTTTCGTCTTTATCATTACTCTCAAGAGAGTTAATAATTTTCTTTAGATCTGTATCTGCCAGCTGTTCTTTTCGAATATCGCTAAGCTTGTATATTGATAGATACGGCTTGCATCTCACAGTTTGTATCTTCATGGGAATATGTCGGTCTCTACAACATATCAGCTACCACATTAGCTTCTCCTGTAGTATATTCAATTTTCAGATTAAATGATTGGATCTTCAAAGCTCATCTTGCCAAATGTCCTGAGGGTGATTTACTGCTCAGAAGCCATTTGAGAGCTTGATTATCGAATAAATGATAATTTCTTGATTCTCGATGTAACGGCGGAACTTTTCTAAGGTCCAGACTACTGCCAAGGCTTCCCACTCAGTATTCAAATAATTGCGTTCTGCTGGTATCAACAGACGACTAGCATATTCAATCACTTTCTTCTGGACTATTTCTTTGGAGAAATACTGCACCAAGGGCGTAGTTACTCGAATCTGTGCGAATTATGAAAGACTTAGATCCATTAGGTTGCTTTAACACAGAGGCTGTTGTCAAGCGTTCTTTTGGGGTTTCAAAAGCTTCTTGCTGTTCAGGACCCTACGACCAATCTACTCTTTTCTTAGTTAGGTAGCTAAGAGGTCGTGCTATGTCTGCAAAGTTCGGAACATATATTCTGAACCACAAGCAGGTCTGTAAGAAAGGAAGGAGTTCTTTGACATTAGTTTGAACTGGGATTCTTTGGATAGAAGCGATTTTCTCTTGATCAGTTTCAATTCCATCTCTCGTTATCCAGAAACCCAAGTACTTAACACGATCACAGGAAAAATGACATTTTTCTTTATTTGCAAGAAGTTTAAAAAGAGAAATTCTCTCAAAAACAGTCTCTAGATCTATCAAATGTTTGTCAAAAGTCACTGATAAGATGACTGTGTCATCTTAATATGAGAGTGCAAAAACATCGTTCAGGCTACTTCGGAATTTATCTGTCAGGCATTGAAAAGTGGCCGGTGCGTTACGCAGATCAAAAGGCATGGGCAGATAACGGTAAGTTCCAAAAGGACAAATAAAAGCAGTTTTGTCCAAATCGTTTTCATCTACTTGCACCTGATGATAACCTGATTGTAAATCTATCGTTGACATGTATGCTATCGGTGTAGCTTCGTTTAACAAACTATCTATTCGAGGCAATGGATAAGTGTCCAGTTTCGTAACGGCGTTGAAGCCTCTGTAACCAACACATAATCTTACTTTTCCGTTTGGTTTAGCGACGAGCACTACCGGAGCAGCATACGGAGATTCATATTCTTCTATTATGTTCTTTGTCAAAAGTTCATCAATTTGTTCTTTCATTATTTCTTGGCTGAGACATACGATACGGTGGAGCAGATACAGGATGATGATTCATAGTATCTATTCTGTGCTTCATGAAAAGAGTAGGTTCTCCCCCTGGTTCAAAGCAGTGCATGTACTCTTGAAGTAAGCAGTTTAATTTTTCCTGTTGCATCTGCATCAGATGTTTTTATTCATCACTTCTCAAGTGAACAATAGTAGTAGGCTCAGGTACGATTGTTGATTTAAAAGTTTTAGACGTATCCTTTAATTCAGTAGGCTTCACATAGAAAAACTATTGTTTCTGTGGATCTTCGCTAAAATGCCAGGTTCCATTTTGAACGTTAAGAACAATACCGACTGCATGGAGAAAGTCTCTCCTTATCAGTGTGCTATTCCCTTTTGCTTCAGGCAGAACAAGAAGTTCTGTTGACACAGTTTTACCTTCTATACACAAGTTGATAACCGTTTTAAAGCAACCATGGAATGGAGTTTTCCATCAGCGAGAGTCAGTGAATTTTTTTTATCTTCAAAAGCAATTCTATGCTTTAGTAGAAAGTTATACAGTTTTTCTCCTGCAATAGAGTGTGAGGCACCAGTATCGGCACACAAGCAATTTTCTTACCAAAAAGTTAAAAAATAATCAAGCTTGAAAGATCTGCAGTTGGATTACTTGTGAACAAGTTCGTATAATTGACAGTAGTTTCTTCAGCTTTAGCTTTTTTACAAGTAGGACAATTTATATATTACAACACCTGGTATTCCACATCCAAAACATCGAATTGGGGGTCTTCCTTCTGATCTAGGAGTAGAGTTTCGAGGTATCGGAACTCTTGAAAATTGACTTTGCGTATATTCATGTCTATTTATCACGGGAAGGAATTTTCTATCTGCAGTGGCTCTTTTATTTCCGTCGCTAGAATGTTTCCTTTCGAGTCTGGGTCACGTGTTTCTTCGCTCCTTGCGGATATTCTCATAAGTGTCCAATTTTTCAGCTAACTCTAGAGGGTTGGCCCAATCTGTCCACAAATCAATGAAGTAATCTTTGATGTCTGGTGGAGTCCTTTTCTTAATCTGATCAGTAATTAATAAACTTCTGAGCTGATCAAAGGTTGTGACATTCATTTCATTTGTCCAACCCTCAAAATAAGAAGTCAGTTCGAAAAAGTAGTCCCTCCATGTCATATCAGGATTCATCCTATGTTCAGAAAATAGTTGTCGAAACTTACCAGCTGTGACCCTAAATCTCTGGAGAAGCCTTTCTTTCACCTTTTGTTAATTTTGAGCCTCCTGTTCATCTTCTCTAGCGAGTAACTGCGATATTTCAGCTGGTAAGGAACCAATGAGATATGGTATCCATGATGACTCTGGAAGATTCATAAACTTCAATTGACGTTCGAAAGTAATTTAAAACAGTCCTATTTCGTCTTCTTAAGGATTAACACTAGGGATAATCCGATTTAGATCATACTTCGAGTACTCTGAGTCATGAGTAGAGACAACCGAATTGGAACCCTTTTGGGCTTCAAGCAGGAGCCTTAGATTCTCGAGTTCATACTTGCGCTCATTCTCGATTCGGATCTGTTCTTCCACTTGTGCTTTAAGTAATCGTTCTTCTTCAATTTCTTTTTCTCTTGCTGACCTTTCCTCCTCAGCCTTATTTTCACCCTTCAACTTGTCTTTCATGGCCGCATTCTCCATTTTTAGGTGAACTTCAGTTATAATGGTGAACATATTATGTACGAGCTCTTCTTCATAATTTTTACTTTTCATTATAAGTTTTCGAAGATCAATAACTTTTAAGCTGTCAGACACAATCACTAGTTATCGATACATTGTTTCAGCATACCACACATTCTACAACATTAATATTCATAATAAGTCATTAATTATCTAATTATTTAAATACATACATACGGTTAAATAGTTTTGAGCTGTCTCAAACACTTAAATCAGGATTGATTTACAAGTTTAAGTAGTCAGACAAACAACTGAATATTAAAACGAAAACGATTTCTTATTCCAATAATACAAAGCAAAGGAATTTCTTCCAAGTTAAAAATTACTCATTTCTGCATTTTAGCTTTGAAAAACATTCTACATAAAGGACTTTTTTGTGTAGGTTTAGACGACATAAAATATAAAAATACTTCTCTCTCCTATGTACCCGTATATCGGGATTCGGCCCACAGTTGGGATGCCACTTTTTTCCGTAGTTATGAAGCATGAACATACGGCTAGCTATTACTTAGAAAACATTTATTTACTTATATCGCACCACAGAAATTACAACACTAAATTGCTCACAAAATACAAAGAAACAAATAAGATAAAATAAACAAAACAGCATAGCTGCTGCTTGCTCGAGGGTTGGAGTTACACTGAGTGAGTCTGCGTCAGTCCGCTAGGGGGCGTTGTTGGTTCCATTATAGTATGTGTGTATATATATATATATATATATATATATATATATATATATATATAATACGACTTTTTTTCGCCTAAACTAAGCGTTAAGAATAAATAATAACATTTTATTATTTGCTTTTAGTTTTCTGAGCACTTTTAGTGTTACCGAATTTTCTCACGTTCTGTGAGGTTTCTTACGATCAATTTCTTTCGAACAAGAAAATGTAAATACCAAATAAAGAAAAATATATTTTATTGTGTGCAAGAGCACTACACGTAGAAGGAAGTCCATCCTTTCTATTATTAGTGTTCTATGTGCCAATGAAGCATTCAAAATAATATATAGATTTTTTTTTCCATTTACGTGGTCATTGCTTTTCCACTATTATGCGACCAGGTCAAGTATGAACGTACACGGAACGAAAGAAATAAAGAAGCAACTTGTATTGTTGTTATTTCTTGATATTTGTCGGAAAGACAAGGGTTCTCTCGCAAACTAGGTTTTTCCCAATCTAGCGTGCATCGAAACTGCATTTTTATTTCAGGAATAACCAGAAGATTATATCTCCGCACTGTCTTCAATGAAAATAAATCCCGTCTTTCTGAAAAAGATAAGGAAGAAAAATGAAAACGATAAGAGCTTGTTTAATGTCAATAAGCCTTCTTTCTCTTTCATCAGAGTGTGTGGCTCTTTTTTTACCTGATAGTTCCCCCTTTGTTAAAAGATATTCTTTCTATTAGCGCGCGGTATTATTTTGATACATTCTTAATACAAACTATAAGCACTTAAACAATAAGCACTTGTTATGATAACAACTCACGGTTTTCTTGCTTGAAATTGCGATGTTTAGAAATGGAGTTGAGGGAACATTTGACATTGAAATGTACCTTATGTAAGGTGTGTACGTATTAACAAAGAGAGAGGAGTTTATTTTGGATTCTGTCTTTGCTTTTAGGAGTTTTATGAAGTTAAGAGATGGTTTTGAGGGGAGATGAATAAAAAAAATTCACTTTTTATTAATAAGGTAACACATAATTTAATTTGTAAATTTTTGTTACCTTCATTTGAAAATGAAGCATAATTTTCCCCTTGATGCTACTGTCCAGCATAAATTTTGATGAATATTTAGTGAAATTTATTGCCATCGACTCTACGGTGGGCCTAGCCCTATTAAGTTTGTCAAGTCTTTCTGTGATTTATGGTTATCAGCAAATGGAGCTTTAAGGCAATGGTCACCAACCCCCGGGCCGCGGACCGGTACCGGTCCGTGGCTCAAATGGTACCGGAGCGTGCTAGTGAGTTAAAATGTTAAATCACTTTATATTCATTTTTTGGTGTAAGTGTATTTTATTTTGAAGGCATGTTTGAGTACATTTACATTAAAATTATTAAATCAAAACAATCTAAAATATAAACAATCAACGCCCCCCCCCCCCTCAGCGGGCCGCGGTACACTCATCTTGTTCAAACTTGTTAATACTATTTTAAATGATTTTTATGAAAATATTTCTATTTATTTTTTCAAGAAGAAAATAAGTTTTAATAGTTTAATTTGCCTATTAAAACTCAATATTAATTAAAAAACAGATTTGGAATGTTGTTTTGAGATAAATAAGCAATCCATTATTATTTTTTCAATGTTATTTTTAGTTATGATGCCTCAAGTTTAAGATATTCCTTTTTTCTCAGGTTACCTCTTGTGGGGGACTGACATCTTAGAAAAATTTCCAAGGATTTAGAGCCCCTTTTTCGGAACAATGCTTAAGATAAATGAGCTAATAAATCCGCAAAATTGTGATTCAAATCCTTAAACTGATAATTAATATACGAAACCAGTTTCTGTAATACGTATATGTTTCCTTAAATAAAAATTCTTTAGCAATCCAGCTCTTGTTATTTTCAATTAAGATAACTTTATTTTAAGAAATTCATTCTTACTCGAGATACCTCCTAGGGGGACTGACATGGTAGAAAAAACTTCCAAGGATTTAGAGGCCCAATTTTAGGTGTAAAATTTCAAAATATCCACAGAATTGAGATTGGCTTAACATCAAATCCTTAAAACCAGAATTTATAAACGAAACCAGTTTCTGCGCAAATGTTTTCTTAAATAAAATTTCTTAGGCAATCTAACTCTTCTTATTTTCAGATATGATAAGTCTATTTTTAAGAAATTAATTCTTTTTTTGGATACCCCCATGGAGGAATGTTATGTTAGAAAAAAATTTAAAGGACTTGGAGTCATATTGCTGGGACAATGCCTAGGATAAATAAGCTTATAAAGTTACCAGATATCCACAAAATTTAAGAACGGCTTAACATCCGAAACAAAAAGTGAGAATTAATATACAAAACCAATTTCTGTAAAACGTAGACTCTTTCTTAAAGAAACAAATCTTCGTAGAAATACCAGGTGACCATAATTAAAGCACACCTACTCCGACCTCTCTATATATTGAACTACTCAGTTCAAATTTTGTACACATACTATTCAAGACATGGGGAAACGGATTACGTGAAAAAAAAATTAGTTCCAGAAATTCCGATAAGTTGCGGTCTATAACTGGACATGACTGAAAAGACACAAAACCACATTTTGAACACATTTCATTTGAAGCTATCAAACATTCATGTGACATGGATGGAGAGAATGCTGCTCAATATAATTCCTTTCTTGAAGATGTCAAAACTGCACTCTGTGAACAGCTTGTTTAACTGCGGATCGTAACTGGCCGACTGAAATGCTTCTCATAAGCAGAGTGATACCTTCTTTCAAGTCTGCCACGGTTACCCGATGTCCTCGGTAAACAAGATTTTTTTAAGTGCCCCCATAGCCAAAAATCACACGGATTAAGATCTGGAGATCAAGATGGCCAGGTTTTCGGAAACGCACGACTGATTATTCTGTCATTACTGAAACGTTGCCGAAGACAGAGTTCAATGTGTGGATGCTCTCCTTTTTGGCATAAAAGTTGTAAAGTTTACATAAGATTCGATTCACAATAATCGAACTTTTAAGTGAATAAAGTTAAAGAAGCCGCTTAAGATATGTTAATTGCGGCATACGCGGTTGGTATAAATACCAAGCAGCTAGATTAAAGAAACGAAGTGAGAGGAAGTGAAAGGAGGAGTAGTGCTGGCGAAATGAAGTATTGAGCTGGAGCTAGGCTTAGAGTCTGGTTTAATAATAGATGAGTTTTGCGAGCAGCCGCTTGAAGCATAGCTAGGTTGCTTCAAACCTACGCGAGTTCTTGTTAGGCCGAAAGTTTACGTGGCAGCTCTGCTGGTTGACTTTCAAAGTATCTGTGAGTATTGCAAAGTGTATTTTTCTTGAATGAGTAGTTATACAAGTGAATATATTGAATTGAATTTCCCTTGCATGAAGGCTATATATATCTTGTACTAGTAGTACGTATGCTTTATGTTGAAAAGCAAATTGACATATGCGAATATTTAAATAAACATTGTTGTTATGTAATAACTGCGTTTGAATGAAATTGTTAGAGTGCCACTTCAAGATATACATACCCAAAGGTAGGGTAGAAGTGCAGATACTCTCTAAAGTAATTGAGTCAAGACATTGCCGCTGTTGCAAATGGAGTACAACAAAAGTTTCGAGTATCCTTTTGTACCTGTTGTCTCAGGGACATTGCGAGTAGCCTCTTCGAAAAAGAAAGGTCCAAGAATGAATGTGGCTATGAATCCACACTAGACTGTAACTTTCGGTGAATGGAGTACAATCTCTTGGAAGGTACGGGTCCCAAATGCGACAGTTAGAGGTGTTCACTGTTCCACTGAGAGGGAAATGGTCCTCGTCGCTCTCCACAAATTTCATTTCGCATAAAAATTATTATTATGATTTCTTTTTGTCTTTTTCATATTTTCTGTTGTACAGCGCCACCTATCGAATTTCTGGAACTAATTTTTTTTTGCCTAATCCGTTTCCCCATGTCGTAAATAATATGTGTACAAAATTTGAAGCTTACACGCCGAGTAGTTCAATATCTAGAGAGGTCGGAGTAGGGGTGTTTTAATTATGGTCACCACACAATAATGCTAACAAATCTCTACATACTACTCTTTATATATTAAACTATACAATTTAAAATACTTTAATAATTTTATACATGTATAATTATGTATATTTTGCTTACAGAATTTTTATAACATAGAGACTTATGAATATTTAGTGCGTAAATTTGGTTATTCATACGCATTAAAAACGCGAAGAAAGTTTGGTAAGAATACTGGTTTATAGTGCGTATGTATAACAGAAAAATTTTAATTCAGAGCCTTTTTACGATAATTGATTTCAGCATTCTGTAATTTGTAAAAGAATAAAATAGGTCTTTAAATTATAATTTTCAAAATTTGTAACATGTTTACAAAAAAATAGATTTTCTTATGTACGGTTTAAAATAGATACCAAAAAAGGGGGGAGCGCAACACTCATTACTAAAATTTTATTCTGTTTGCCATCTATTCTAGCAGCATAGGAAAACTGTCCTTTTTCTTTGATTCTAGCTATATTTGGCCCTTTATTTTTCACTTATTCGTAATTCACATTCATTCTGATGCTCCAAGTGTGATAAAGGGTATTCGCTGCTCACGTGTCAACTATCGGCAGTGAACTTCCTTAATAATTTAATCCTCAAAACTGGAAGAAATAAATTGAATGCAATGTTGTTTTCCTGACATGTTATGTCAATTAGGTACATCTCCCATATTTCTGTAAAATATTCATCATAGACTGCAACTGCCTGATTAGAGGATATTTCATATGCTGCGTTTTGCTGGTAGAAATACCAAAATGATTCAATTTTTGCGTTATGAGACGACAGCCGTTCCATTTAAAAAAAACAGTTGGTATTAACGTAGCTTTTCCCGAGAAAAAAATCCCAAATTTCTTCCTAAATTAACGTAAAACTAGGATATCTTTTGCTTAAACGATTGATCCTCCCGCATGGATTGGGAGGAATAATATCCATAATGTCCTCATATCTTCGGGACAGTTCAGTTGGAAGATCTCCGGCCTTGAGCTTAGAAGGTCGGGTTCAATTCCCATTCCTGGCCGACGTTACAGTGACACCCTACCGATAGAAAACATGATAATGGACTCAGAGCCAAACATATGGTAAAATTTTTTGGGGTACAAAATTCACTATCGTCGTATAAGTAAGTGAATAGAAATGCACATCGACAAATCAACATTTGAAGTATTTGGAGGAAAAGGAGAAACAAATATTTAAAACAGGTTTTCTCGCATCGACTGGATAACAGATACTTGGGGAATGTTGTCTTCGGGCTTAACCCTTAGACCTTTAAACCCGTATCACACTAAAGAATTAGGTGAAACTTTAAGATTTTCGTCAAGCTTTCCTGCACACGGAGTGTCTGTGAAGGGTTGCTAGTGTTTGACAAACGGATTCGCAAATCGAAACGGAGGGGTTACCGTACCAATCCTGTTATTGACCATTAGGCATAGCATAAAAATTTTTTAGCGAATGTACTACGAATCGATTGCTCAATCGGACAAACCTATTTTCAAAAGCAATTCAAAACATAGAAGTTCTGATACAAATCATGGCGCCATCCAAATTTATGAGCATATCGTCTAAAAAAAGCTATGCACTACAGTTATTTGCCTTACAGCAGCATTAATCACAAAAAGAAAAAAAATCTGAAAGAAAAATTTGGACAAGGGAATGGTTAACAAAAAGAAATAAACTAGGATGTTATGAGAATTTGATGAGGGAACTGGCACTTTAGGTAAGATTTCTTCTTTCAAATTTTGCTAGAATAAATAAATTATTATAGAAATATTTATAGAATTATTATGCAGAATATCTGACCCTTCTTTAAGTCCCCTAAAAGAAGATTATTTCTTTTTCCCCAAACTGTTTGGTTTTATTGAAATGTTTGAAAAGGATGATTTCTTTTTTATGTGTACCCATATAAATTGGGTTACCCATATGAATCTGATCTTTTGTGGTACAAATGGAAAGATTAGTTTCTAGTAATATTCTTAGCACAAAAAAGTGGGAAATAAAAAAAAATCAGTTAACAAAAATCTAGGTGTTCTTGCTTTACGGAGTATTATGCATTTTGTGCTCGTGAAGGAGGAAATTGGGTACTTCTGAAGTAGCTGTGAATTTATGGTGCACTGTGAAAACTTGTTTTAGTATACTACTGCTATATATTTTTCAAATGCCAAAATACCTATAAATACCAGTTATATGCAACATACCAGCTATTTGTAAACTTAAATTATGGTCAACGAAATCAATAAAATGAAACATGAAGTAAAAAAAAATTATTTAAAAATTAGTTATTATTATTTAAGTCTAACATGCAATATTTATTTAAGACATATTGCAATTCAATTCTAGCTCTCTCTTTTAAGTGATTATCTTTCAGGCTTTTAAAACGACATCTTAAATAATTGAAATAGGCATCGTTAACATCATCTTCATCATCGTTTATAGATGCCATTAATTTTTTCGCCTGGTCCAACGTGCTGGATATTTGTTTGTCAACACTTTCCCTTTTTTGTTTTTAGGGGGAATTAAGGAAGTTTCTGTAAGTTTCCTTTTATTGGACTGGGGCTATTCATCACTGTGGTGTTGTCTTGTGATTGTTGTCACCGATTCTTGGGTCAATTCCCCATCAAATTCATTTTCTGTATCCTGTAAAAAATAGACATATTACAATGAAATATTGAAATGTAATAATAAATTTAAAAATGAGAGCTGTAATTCTCCTCTATTTCTTCTAATATCAACATCGCTAGATTTTATCATTAAAACGTATAAAATTTTTAGTTTTCTTAAATTTCAATTATTATTATTATTTTTTCAATACCTAAAAGAATATTTTTTTAATTCAAAAACAAAAATTAACCATATCATAGCTGCATAGCCAGGTTCATACATCATAAAACATGGGTCAGAAGGCCCATGCTTTTGTCCAGTCCCTTGAGAAATTACCTAATGCTCTGCTGAATTTATAATTTTTCTAGGTAAAGTGAAATTGTAGTAATTTAGCTTACGATAAATACTAGTGTCAGTACAGTAAATCAATGTAACCACAATACTTAAAATCTTAGCATTAAAAATATCTCTTGCATTATTGAACAATCATAAACAGAGGATAATTTATTATTAAATTATACGACACCAAAAATTATCACCAAACAATAAATTGTTGTTCACGTTTGTCAAATGTTTATTTAATTTATGTAGCCAAAATTAATTACCTTTAATTCACCCCAAAATGATACACACAATCATTAAAAATAAAATTGATTTCAAACAACACATTGAAAAAATGCACTAGTATTATTTTTCAGGATACTGGTACCCTATCTCAATAATTACTAATACATTACACTATTAAGGAAAGGTATAAAAATTTTTGAAAACTGAATTAACTAGCTTTTAATGCTTAAATAGTGATGATAAAAGTTTCAAACATTATTAACCGTAGGTAATACAATCTAGTTTTAAACATGTTTACTCAACTGTAACACATCCAAATATTACAAAATAAAAAGTTTTACAGATATTAATATTAAATCACTTCATATATAATGACAAAGCAGGGTAGACTATTAATGGCTTTCAATACAATTAACTTTGTTAAATAAGAAGTTATTACTACATGATTAAAAATTCTGATTGATTTTTTACCGAATACAGAAAAAAAAATTATAACTTGTTTCAGTGCAATATCCTATGAACGAAGATTATTTCTGTTGACAAACATTGGCGAAATTTGGTGATAACCCTGACAATTGATATGAATCCATATCAATGATAAGAAAAGTTCCGAAAGATCCACAATTAAATAGAAATATTTTGAAATTATATCAAACGTAGCAATACTATAAATAATTATTAAGTTGTAACGGATAAGAAATGTATAAAAAACATGCAAAATATTACTTACCGATAGTAAAAGAAGATTCGTATTGAGGTCATTTCTCACTCATTAGCTCCGCTATCTATCTGAATGTTAATCGCTTCAGCGTTCTGCTTTTGTAGTAATCATGTGTGTGATTCCAAAGATTTTCTCTGCTTGAGACTTCATAAATAAAATAAATCAAAATCTCTTCATCACTCCACGGATCCATGTTGATGGCAGCCATTTTTTCTTCCTTGCCCGATCGTGAGTCACGTGAGCCAAAACCTGCCCTGCTATTGGACAATTATGTGCAACACAAGTTGTACGTGCAACTTTTCCCATGTAGAATGGGAAATGTTGCAGTTAAAGATTGATGGAAAAAAACTCTATCACACAGTATTTTAGTGGAACAGTTGCAGGTAGAACAGGTTTAGTGCAACAGTTGTGCTTTAAGTTTGTGCTAAATCTTTAGTGTGATACGGGTTTTACGAACGCGCTCAGCGCGTTCACCAGAGTCTTTCCCCCAGCGTTACGAACGCGCTGGACGCGTCCAACTGGATTTTCGAACGTTTTGCGCGTTAGAAACGCGTTTAACACGTTCTAAATTGATTTTTTCATACAACAATATGTGGCAGAACTTAATGGCATTCAAATAAGATCAATAAATCAGATTTTTAGGTAATATTTTGAGAATGCATACAGTATAAATAGCTTGAGTTTGGGTTTTCGAAAGCTTAAGGCTAGTCTAACTGACATTTTAAGTGATTCCGAGAGTGATATTTTTCAGATTTATTCAATGACAAAAGTAATGAAAAGACTATAGTGGACTAAGTGATGAATAAAATATATATTGTAAAGACTGTGAAGTGGGTTTACGCATATTACATTGCTTTAAAATATATCATACTATAAGAAATTTACAAACAAAAAAATCTGTGCATTATACAAATATACATATGTATTCTTAAAAGTTTTATGTTTCACTTATTTTGTACTATTTATTTTGATTTAAATAACTTAACTGTATTGAACAAGCGTTTTTGAACATTCCTTCAAAACGCACATCCTCCGAAACGTGTTTCCAAAAAATAACCCAACGCTGGGGGAAGAACTCGAAGGCGAAAACTCAACGGTCTAAGGGTTAAGAGACCCAGGTTCGAAACCCGGCTACAGCTTAAGAAGCTACAACTTGCCCCATAAAAAAAACCTTCTTGTACCTCACAGGATCAAGCGTCATGCTTCACTTAGCATTATCTTAACAACAACTTTTCTTATTGTAGCTGCCAGCTTTTTCATGCTCGTTTACCAAATATTTTCCAACTTCTCAAACCGAGATGATGCTAACAGTTTATGCAGTTTAAAGCTACGTAAAAAATCCTTAGATAAAATCTAATAAAAATTTAGAATTCTGATCAGCAGCATGATTTTTAAAATGATGCACGACGCATATATTTGTGAATTGTTAACTAACTGAATATTTGAATTAATATTTTGCATAATATTGTGTCCGCAGTAATGAAAATGACAACTTCACACATCGTTTAGCATTTGGAGAGAACATTTTAAGATATTCCTGAACACCAATAAAAATTGTTTGTTGTTGGGTTTTATAAGCAATTAAGGACATTTTTATGAATATTTTAACGAAAAAAAGTAAAGAAAGATTTATCAACTTAAATAAAATGATACATTAAATTATAAAGGAGCCAGTTTAATAATAATCATTCATCTTCACTTAGAATAATAGTTTACGGTAGAAACATTCACATATCTCCTCTATACAGCTCTAAAAGGTCGAATTTTTAATCACATCGTTAATGTTACTAGTAATTAGCAAGAACTAAATCATATGTGAGCCCAAATTTTAGAGTTTAATCTGGTCTAATAAGTATTTTTTTGTCTTATAAAGTGCATAGATATATTAAAGGATAAAGCAATGATAAAATTTTTCGTAGTTCCAAAATGTTAGCGTAGGAAGATAACTTTTATAGATAGATAACATGTTGACAGTTTTATTCATCAGATTTCTCTCACGATGTGGGTCTGACTTGTATCGCTCAAACTAACGAAATTGGACCCAGATAATCAGAATAGTAAACGTGATATTGTTTTGCAGTGTCATGGAGGAGAATGTAAAAGATGTATGTTACATCGACTTGGTGCAATGATCTAAGTGGTTGAGTTACGTCCACGCCTGTAATTCAGACTTCAGAATGCTCTATAAATAAACAGCTTCATTAGGGGGAGGCATAAAAATGGAAATGACAGTTGAACAGATGTCAAGACGTGGGTTTCGGAGGAAGGCAAATGAGCATTTTTCAACACGTTTCTCGGTACTTTACAATGTCTCAGCTTCCGGTACCATTTTTTATTTGAATTTTGTTCCATGCTCATAGAATGTTTTAAGCGAGAAAAAAATGATCATGTGCTTGGCAACCTTGGTATGAAATATGTGCCAGAAGATAGCAGAAATTGGTTGGAAAACAGTCAATCTTTCAAAGAATGTCACTCGAGTATTTGAAGAATTTTTCAAGGAGAGGGTAAACACTACTTGATATCCTTTGAAAACATTCGTATGTTGCAATGCTTGTATTACAGAGATTTCAGGATTTTTCTGATAGAATAAGAGCAGCAGAATGGGTTTTTTAAAAAATAAAGAATAAAACAGCTGTTTCCAAGTTTACACATATTTATGGTTTTTCTGTTTATCTAGCTACAGCATCTACCATAAATTTACATAATATATTCTCCTTATTCAAAGCAATTACGTTAGAACTTGAATATTTTTTATGTCATTTTGTTTTCTGCAGAATTTCCTCGGATTCATAAGTTATGTACTTTCATTCAAACTCATTTTTAAAGAAGGAGAATTTAATCGAAGAAGAATTTAATCGAAGTCCTCAATTATCATCAACATCCCCTTATTTGTTTTTCAACGAGATATCATCCAAAAGACGAAGTAAAATTGATTGATTTTAAAAGAGGAATAGCACTATATTTACATTTCCCTCTCGCCTGTTTCGTATAAATATCAAATCACGACTATTCTTATCGAGAGGGAAAGAGCAAACTAAACAATAAAATATTCTAACTTTATAAATAACGAAAAATTTTGCAATTATTTTATATATGTGTTAGGATGTATTTTACTAATAGTTGTTGTATGTAGAATATAATGCTGTTTACGTTCACTTTTGTTATGAAATTAAATACTTTATCATACTTACTTAGGTCATTTAGGCCTGTTTCAGACGAGTCGGATAGTTGATTCAACTAGTTGAACGGGCGGCTGATAAAGAGTGTAGCCACATAACAAATGGTGGGGAATCGCCCGAACCCCTTCACACGCAGTCAACTCGTCCGCCCTGGTGGTTTGCCAGCTTGCACAAGTGCCGCTAACGTGACCTTGACAGCCGCCCATTCAACTAGGTGAATCAACTAACCGCCTCGTCTGAAACAGGCCTTAATCTATAAGGCTTTCAACTCTAGTTCAGCACAATATATATATATATATATATATATATATATATATATATATATATATATATATATATATATATATATATATATATATATATATATATATATATATGTATGTATGTATGTATGCATGTGTATGTATGTATGCATGTGTATGTATATATATATATATATATATATATATATATATATATATATATATATATATATGTATGTATGTATGTATGCATGTGTATGTATATATATATATATATATATATATATATATATATATATATAATGTAACGGCTTTAACGGTACAGGTAATGGATTCCCACGCAGGTAGTCGTGGTCGCTGTCATAAACACACTCGAGGAAAGAACAATAACACACTGAAGATCTGGAGTACTTTATTCCATGGAATTATACTTCAAGACATCAGAGAAGGTACACAGCAATACTTAGTTGAACGAAATGGCACAAGCTGACGACGTGATATTTAACAATAATGGCAACGGGCAGCCCGGAGTTGCCGGGGCTTGAGTATCGAATACGGTTACATCATAATTTAGTTGGAAGCAATACGCGGACAAGGAACAGAAGAACGAGAGAGGGCGAGCCAGATGGCAAGGGAGCAAGGCACAGAAGGGAAAATCATTGGTCAACGTTTTTATACCATGGGGGCACTAGGAGTCTAAAATTCTTTTAATTGGTTAGAATCGAACACGTGAGGGTATAAGTCAACATCGCAAGATTTTCCGAACAGGTGTGGCTTGGCGAGATAGGCGCGTTACGCTGGCTCATGTCTAAAAATAATTTTACCGTGCGCGCATTGAAGAGAATAGAATAGCCGGTTATTTCGTTTTTGAAATTGGGGCTGTGCTTTATTGAGGTTGAAAGGAATTTAGAATACGCGTTAGCTTTTGAAAGGCAATTAATAATGGTAGGGTGTTTTTATTACTTTCATTTACACACACACACTATATATATTTAAGAACAAAAATACATACAAAGGATTTTCCTTCGCTAAGGGCTTTTCAGTATGGCACAGCCAAGGAGTAAGTAAAAGTGCCGCACAATTCAAAAGCTTAATATCTTTAAATATTGCCTGTTGATTCAGAATTTTCAGTCCTTCTTGAACTCCTTCTTGGTGCATCGATTTTTTTGTTACAGAGTGCATATACCCTAGCTTTAATAACCCTCGGTACTTTTTCAATGATTAGTTACATACAGAGGTATGTTATTTTACAGTGGCTTCAAAGTTTAATTTAATACTTTAAAATCTTAATAGTTTTACAATTACACAGGATATTGACTGCAAGTTTCCCCGCAGAATGTTGGCCAGAAATTAAAGATCTTGCCGTCAAACAGACTTTTGGAGACTATGTCTTGGTTTTTATTGTTCATTGCTTTCATACCGTATATGTGAGTTGAAGCCAGTATTTATTGGAACCAGGGCTTGAAGATATCTATCTGAAGAACAAATCCTTTTTGCTCCGACCCGAATAGAAATATTAAGGGAAAAACGAATTATATCAGAGCCGGAAGAGAAAGAAAAACTGCTCTCTCGGATAAAGTTTGTTTACGGATTGAATCCAAAGTATCGAATTTTTTTTTTTATCCTTTTGAATATATCCGGAGCAAAAAAGTTTTGCAATTTTATTCCGATTAATTTTTTTTTTTACAGAAATCTTTTATTCTAAAATGGGATTTAAGTTTCTCGTCACTGTATTTATGTTATCTAAGGTGTTTCTTTTAATGTGTAGTTCCCAGTTTCCCAGAAGTAGGCAAAAAGACAGGATGATAATGGAATTACATGCTGTTTTCTTTTTGTATTCAAAATTTAAAAAAAAATACCGTATCCTGAAGAAATATATCAAATTTCTTGCAAAATAAAATAATACCTTGTATACATGAAATTATATGTACCTATACGTAATGAAAAAAGCCAATTTTATTGGAAAGGTTCGTGTAGCGAATTTAATACACGTTATTTCCAATTCAACTCCAAAATACAGTTTTGAAAAAATAGTGTTGTAAAAAGAATTCTTCTAACTCTGAACAAATTATGTAAATCGGTTGAATCTATAGACTTGATTTTAGTCTCGTTAGATTCAGAATGGAAAAATACACAAAAACATAGACCCAACTCAAGTCATTTGTTAAAAACTTCAATTTTGAAAACTTTCCCAAATTTTGTATTGAAATTTCACCATTTTCCCGTGGCCACATTTTTCTGAACAGTGAACTAGACAAGAGCTATTTTTGTGCCAAAATTGATCTCTCTACTTCAATCTATTCAAAAGTTATCGGGCAGGACGATAGATATATAGATCTATACTTAAGTTTAGATCTATATGTCTATCAAAATCAATTTTTTCTACCTTTGTATACATTTATACACATTAAAAAGTAAATCCTGAAATAGCCTAAAAAACCTAGTTGCTTCAGGGTGACATGACTTCGGGTATACGGCCAACCAGTTTTGGCCACTCTTTCCTACCTAAAACGGGTAGAAAATAGCTAGAACCACCACTAGCTAGAACCGCCTTACCTTAAACAGGCCAATCCTCTGCCCAAAATTATTACACCCTGAAACAGGCAAATCCGCTACCCAGAGTTATGTCACCCCGAAAAAGGCAGATGAGCTACCCAGAAACGTTACTCCCTGAAACAAGCGACACGAATCCTAGAATGTATTAATTATACAATAACTATATAGTTATTGTATGTAAAACTTTTTTAGTCTTTACGCATAAAGAGATAATTTACTGCAACGTTCATTTACGTTATTATTTATGTAAATGAAAAATTAATATTTTCAGGGTATTTTAGATCCAGAATATAAAGAATTTTCAACATAAATTTTTAAATCAAACTGTAAGTAAATACATTTTAGAAATTCATAGATTTCTATTATTCTTTTTAAAAGACTGGTATCAGTGTTTATTCTTGCATTCTTGGACAAGACAGTGGGAAAGTATGAAAAATAATGAAAATTTCAAGAGATAATCTCATTTGAATTATCTGTTCATTCATTAAGGAAGTATTAAATTTTGAATTATCCGGCATTAATTTGTTGATAGTTTACATCTACATTTTCATTAAATAGTGTGTGATTTCTTATGTTTCTCATAAACATTTATATATTACATAATGGGATTAATAAGAACCATGACATGCTAGAATGAAAATTTTCCTTAATTTTTTTAAATCATTTTTTCTAAGTATATAACTTCAACAGAGGATTGAGATAAATTTTTGCAGTAAATGTAATATGTAATACATACCACGGAAATAATTTCATTCGCTAGACTGAAAAGCAGTCTGTAACGCATCATCCAGTGTCTACGCGTACCATTCGACGCCGTTTACAGCAGAGTGGTCTGTACGCAAGATGTCCATTCCTTTGTCTACCCTTGACGTAGAACCACAGACGTCTCCGCCGCCAATGGTGCGATGACAGAAGGATGTGGACGGCAGAATGGAATGAAATTGTCTTTACTGACGAGTCACGCTTCTGTCTGCAACACCACGATGGTCGCATTCGAGTCTGGAGACACCGTGAAGAGAGGATGCTGAACAGCTGCGTTATGCACCGCCACACTCGTCCTGCACCGGGTATTATGGTATGGGGCGGTACTGGATAACACCCTCGCACACCTCTAGTACGCATTGCCGGTACTTTATGCAGCCAGCGCTACATCTCCGAGGTGTTAGAGCCAGTTGTCCTTCCTTACCTTCAGGGCTTGCCCACAGCCATATTTCAACAGGATAATGCGCGAATCCAACGGTTGTCCAACGGTTTGTCCAACGGTTGTCACGCATTGTCCAACGGTTCTTCGTCAATCGCCAGATTGAATTGCTTCCCTGGCCGCCTTGCTCTCCGGATCTTTCGCCGATAGAAAACATGTGGTCCATGGATGCTCTACGATTGACCCAGATTCCATCCCCAGCTGCCACAGCAGATCAACTTTGGCAAAGTGTGGAAGATGCTTGGTCTGCTGTACCCCAAGAACTCATCCAAAGTCTCTTTGAATCAATGCCGAGGCGTGTGGCAGCGGTGATCTCCAACAATGGCGGCTACTCTGGCTACTTATTTTGACAGGAATCACACTTCACAGAAGTCTATAAATTGAATCATTTGATACTTGGTCAACATGTTATCTACAAAATAAATTTTGTTGTGATATCTCTTGTCTTTCTTGGTGTTGCAATTTCGGTGGCCAGCAGTGTAATTTTGAAATGGTCCAAACGTTTATTTTATTCCAACAAAAAGTGCTGTAAAATAAACCATGAAAGTAAACTTGATATATTTTAAAACTAAGAATTATAATGAAAAAAGAGAAAGTTGAACTTTTATTTACATTTGAAATTTTCAAAACAATATACATATAAGACATAAAATATAAAGAACGGATAATTTCCACATGCCTATCCATCGATTGTGGCATAGGGATATCTTACAATAAGATTGTGAACATGTTTTCTCTAGTTTTCTTTCAGCTACAGGTGGAAAATTATTCACCTTAAATATAAACTTCATAAGTGTTATTCATTTGAGTATCAAAGTTGATTTTAATCTACATGTAGTTAAACTTTTAGTGAATTATCTACTTATGATAGAACATATAGTGTATGTAAAAACTTTGAGGGCAGCAAAAAAATTTTTTTTTTGATAAATTTCAAATCAGATAAAAAAAAGTATACTATAATGTGTATCATAAATTTAAAAATCTAATAAAAAAGTTAATAAAATTTATCTGTAGGTATTTTATTACAAAAAATATTTACAAAAAACACACGATTTCCACCCGTGTAAAAACTTAAAGGAGAGGAAAATAAAAACAATATAGTAATGAAGAAACAAATACTTAATATGTTGTGCACCCACCATTGCTTTTAATGACCGCAAATATTCTATCTTTCCCGGATATTAATAATTTTTGGCACAGTACGGGACTGGTTTTGTACCATTCATCTTCCATCGTAGATCTGAGTTCTGAATCTGGTGAAAATTGCCTTCCATTTTTGTAAACTCGTCTTTCTAGATCTCCCCACAAGTTCTTGATAGAGTTTAGATTAGGACATCAGGGTGGCTATTGCAAAACTTCAATATTTTTCTTCTGGAACCAGAGTTTTGTCCTACGCATGTGTGGATAAGCGTATTATTTTGCTGATAAATCCATTTTTACCCATGCCAGAAGTGTTTCAACAGGTGAAAGATGGTCAGAAAGTGTTTTTAGATATGCCTTTGAATTAACTTTTCCTAAAAGAAATGAAAGTGACCCCACGTCGTTAAACGAAAAGCAGCCTCATGTCATAATGGATCCGCCATCTAATTAACGGTTTGAGAAAATTTCTTTTTCTTTTCTCAAATTATGCCAGTAATACTTCGAACCATCAGTATGATCATCTAAGTTCCATTTTTTTTCATTGGAGAAAATAACCTACAGCCATTTGTCGTACCAAGTCATCACTTGTCTTGCAAATTGTAAACGCTGCGATTTGTGTCTAGTCAGTAAAGAGGGTTTACATAATTTTGGTGTGTATTGGAAATTTCCAGATCGAGTAATTATATTGCATATTGTTTTCTTGCACACATTGAACCCAGTTGTTCGTAAAATTTCTTTACGTGAGTATTTTCCAGTTGATGACAGTTGTTGATGACAGTTTTAGATCTTCCTATCTTTTTTGCAATATGCCGACAACTCATTCATGACAATGCAAAAGATTCAGCAGCACATTTTTCATATGCAGTCATATTACTTACTTTTGGCATTATTATAAAATTAATAAAACTCTTAATAGAAAAAGTCAGAAAATTCACTATACACAAGAGTTTTTATTGTGTAAATCAATAATAGTTTTATGTAAAATTTCTATAAAAAAACAGAGTTGTCAGTAAAGTTATCATTATAGTGTTGTCATTTCACACAGACGAAAAAAGTGTTTGTTTGCCTAATTATTATTTTTTCACAATAAAAAGCTCGCAGATACATTTTGTTGACTTTTATATTAGTATTTCAACTTTATAATCAACATTAAATTTCAATTCTAATTATATCATGTTAAATTTATCAAAAGTTTTTCAATTGCTTGCTGTCCTTAAAATTTTTACACGCTCTGTAAAATTAAACTAATACTTAGCACTAATGAATGTAAGCATTTACAGAAAACTAACTGCAATTTATAATACTCCAGAGCATTACTCATTAATAAATACTTTTCTTCACACATTCGAACATTTTTAGCGAAATACATATGTTTAAATGACTTACAAACAGGATATACTTTAAAAACACTTTATTAGATCAGCAAACGAAAAAATATTTTATACTCAATTCTCCAACATAATGTGACAACTAAACAATAAAACTTGCACTCGTTAAATATTAAGCAGTAATAATCTCACAACATCCAAGTAAAACCATTAAAACATACTTGCAACTCCCACAAAAATTGACCGCATTGTATGCGTTAAGATTACAATTTTACTTAAGTACACATACAGACTTGCTTTACTTATTTTATTGATCACCCTGAAATTAAATCTTTTTAGGGCAACAATATCATAATCTAATTATATGCAAATAACATATAGTTTAATATACAATATTAATTATAATTTAAATTCCAATATTAAATAATGCTCTTAGAACATATATTACTACTTTTTCTGCTACGTAAAAATATCTAATTTTGTCTCAAGGAGAAATAAAAATCTTAATATAGTAACAAAAGAATTTCTTAGCACTTCAAGTAAACTAAAAATTTTACTATCAACATACTGATGTATATGATACTAAAGTAATAACACCATGATACTCCATCGTTTTACTTTTAAACTGCCTGATATATGTTCTATAATATAGATCATGCATATTATACAGCATCACAAAACACTGTCAAACGACACACACACACACACACACACACATATATATATATATATATAACATTAAAAACCCCATACCATTTTAAAATCTAACATTAGTCTAAATTCCCTTGGGCGTACGAGCTAAATTTCGCTTTTGATTCTAAACTCTAATAACCTCGAGAGAAAATATTAAATGGCTTCCTTTTTCAAATAGGCGCGGCGTCCCCAATATTTTAGATAAGCTCTGCGCAGATTATATAAAACCACATGTGACTTATCGACAACAGCAAATCCCTAATCGCGTTGATGATCACATGACAATGTTTATATAAACCACATGAACGGAAACATGTACGCTTTTTTGATTTTGTAACTGCCTTGATAAGACGTATTCGCCGTCGAATAAAATTTAATGCCGTAACTTGCCGCGTCGTTTATTGGAGCCACGACTACTCTTCATTGCCTGTGATGTGCTGGACGCCCACTCTTTCCTTGGGTTGTCCAGTATGATACATAGAGACGGCAGCATTCTCACCTGCTGCGACCACATCCCACTGGATTTTCCAAGGCATTTCGGCGTTTTCGTTTCAGCGTCACCGCGTGTTTAATTTTCGCTTTAGCTGGGTGCATTAGTGCGCATTTCTGCCTTACGATGGTGAATCAGCTCCATGTGCGACCTTCGATCGGAGGCCAGCGTGAACAGCCCCATTTCGGTGCTAGTGTCAATAAGTGCTTCGACTTGCTGTGAGATTCATCCTGGATCAGTTTCAACGTGTGGGCGTCCAAGTCCGGTGTTTCTTCAAAAATTGTGTATTTTCCTTTTCAGAAATCTTGTGCCGGAATGTGTATACTTACGATTTGTGTTCCCCATTGCTTCGTGTGATCACCATTTAAATTCTTCGCGAGTGTCATCATGTAAAAAGTGCGTAATCCCCACCATTTAAAAATCATCAGTGAAAGTATTAGGCCATCGAAATTGTGTGCATAACAGAAAAATGTGTTCGCGATACAACTTCGTTCCAGCAGTTCAACGCAATAGTGCCTTCTTAAAATGTTACCTAAAGGAAAGGTTCTACAACTTCCGAAAAAAAAAAAAAAAATTTCTTTTAAAGTGCTCTTTCATAGTGTTCCAATTGGGATACTGTGTACTGGGACTAACTAAGCCAAGAACTTCACCAAGATAAATTCAGAACCGAGCTACAAATGTTAAAATTATGAAGATATGTAATAGTGAAAATTAATAAGGATAATGGTAAAGAGTGTGAATAACACTTCAATTGGTAAGCTAAAATTTACAAATTATTGTGAAAAATTTTAATATTAATAGATACTGATAAAAATTTATTATAAATGTGTTTCGGTGAAAGTATTTTCAAATTATTGATTTAATTAAGTACCTATGATAAAAAATAAATCGATAAAAAGTAAAACGAAAGTAAGAATCATTGGTTTAAAACGTGTATTTTGTTTTTGATTTTAAAATGTTTCCTTTTGATTTGCATTTTGATGGAATTTTAAGAGTATATTGTTTCATATTGTAAGATATTTGAATTTAAAGAAATTTTTGAGACTTATATGTGATAAATTTATTATAAGTGTGTGTTTTTAGTGTAATTTTATAATATTTCTATGTTCTTTTTCTGATAATGAATATTTTAGTGTTTTAAGATAATTAATGATCCTTGGTTACGTTAAACTGAAATATTAAATGAGTAAAGTAATGTTACAAGTATCTAATTTAGCACGCAGTTCTGAATCGTCGCGGAGAAAAAAAAAATAACGTAAATCATTTCCGTTTTCGAGCGCCGTTGTATTACATTTCGAAGGTCGCCTCCGCAATAAATTTGAATGCTCAGCATTAGTTTTGTAAACACGATCACGAAAAGACCCAAACTTGTTTTGATTCATTTGACCTAGAATTTTTGCGACTTTTTAAATTTAAACATATGATGCCTGTGGTTTTGGTTTTGGAAAATATCTGCAGGGATAACATAGTAATTTTCAGACATCAAGAAAATTTTATAATTTAAGTACTTTGACATATTCCATTTGATGTTGAGACCTCGTAAATTGTTCTACGAATTTAAGTAAAGGAGATTTCTGGAGGTTCAGTCGAAAGTTAAAATTCGTGTTACGATTTTCATATAAACGGAACGTCTTTATAACATGACTTAGGGTGCCAAAAGACCACAATTGGAGAATTGAAAAACCATTGTATGTTATATTTGGTTCATCCGCCCCAGAAAATTCTCGAAATAGAAATAATGAAGAAAAATAAATAAATAGAAGAGAGAATATTATAATGTGAAATATGTTTTAAGATATTAAATACAAATGATGAATATTTGGGAACTTTACAGCGAGGATTCATACCAAAATGTGATATAAGAAAAGAAAAATTAATTTTGGTTTATCGATTTCATGATTAACTTAATAAAACTGAGATGGGTATTGGTAAAAGAATTTTGATTATTTGTGTCAATTAATAGAATAATAGTTTGAAATTTGAACATTAACATTAAATTATGGCAATTGATAGAGAATATTAAGGTATTATTATTGTTATTATTGGTATTAGGAGTATTTTATTAGTGTGTGTTTAATACTTTCATATGTTGTGTATTTTGGATTCTATTGAATATAAAATTGATAGACCAAACTGTCACACTAAACGAGATTCTGAAATTGTCCATGCTTGCAAATTGAGATATTATAATGCACCAGAGAACTTAAAACTACACCACGAATAATGACAAACATTAGATCCATTTTTCTTTCTTTTCTATGTGATGCTTAACATCATTATATATTTTTTTTAAATTGATATAATTAATTATGTGTTGTCCTACTAAAGATATTTAAAAAAAAAAAAAAAAAAAAAAAAACTGTCTAACTTAAACTTTCTTCTTAAGAATACTATTATATGTGAATTTTTTTTGGATCTCAATTTAAACACCGACTATGACAACTCTACTTCTTTAACCTTTCAGTAAATTTCCTATTTCTTGAAAAACACTTTCCTATCACCCAACTCTACAAGCGCGTTGGATGTCGTCCCAACTGTTTAAGATCTTATTAATTTTTTTTTTACTATTTGTTTTTAATTCAACAACTCAGTCACTTAAAGTGCTGAAGACTATATGCTTGAGTAATGACTAAAACAGGGCTGGGATGGCCACTCCTTTTGTCCTCCCATTTCTATATATTATACTCCCACAGGTATGACAACTGCACCTTTTCCTTTTTCTCCATCTTTGTACTATACAAGATGCTGTTTTTCAACGCAGTCATATTCTGTCGGAGATTTAACGGTTAGTCCACTGTACGGCTAAAAGACTCTTCCTCCTTATTAGTCAGAGAACAATATGGAGAAAGAAAACCCACTTGTTACACAAACATAAACACAACCCTCACTGCTTAGAGGTAGAATTAAAAAATTTGAAACTAAGAGTTGGGGAACACACATACAACAAGGTACCTTCAAAACAAGGAAATGGATCCACATAAACTTATAATAAATGTACAAAAATGAATAGTAGATAAATAATTTGAAAATAAAGTGAAAAGCATTGAGAATAAATAAAGTTAGAATAAATATGAATAAGTATAATTAAAGAATATTGAATAGAATTTTGGAATGAATAAATATTGTCGAAATAAAATGAATATAAGAAATGATGAAATGAGAATAATAAGAAATATAAAAGATATTCAAAAGAGATTTTTGTTAATAATAAGTAATATTGAAATAAAGGAGATAATGGATATTAAGAAAAAATAATGAGATAAATAAAGATACGAAAACTAGATAATGAGTGATATGTTTTGTAATTCTTATATACAATTGATATATTTGAAGTGTGATTTTATTAAATCTTGTGATTTTTATTGAAAGTGTGATTTTTATTATAAACTGTGATTTTTATTATGTAACTAAAGAACTAATTTTCTTTATATGTAAACAAGTCGAGATAATGTGATATTTATGCATTCTACGTTTGTGAAGCAGAAATGACACAGCACTAAAAAGACTGTGATTTTTTTTAATTGATGTTTTTTCCTCAACATACCAATGACTGTGAAAGGACTAAAAATGTTGCACAGATAAATCATTACAAGATAAATAAATAAAATTTTTTTTTGGACTCACTCCATAGTAGTGAACATTGAGGAAGAATTTTTGAATTTTTCATCCTGTTATCAAAGTCAACTTCATTTACTTAATTTTTGTTTGTTTTTGATATTTTTATTACTATGTTTTGTTATTCTGTATTATTCAAATCGAGATGATGGTAGATATTGTATTAAATGTATGTTTCCAGTGAAAATTTTTGGTAGTTTACAAATTTTGGTTATGTTAATTGATTTTTTTTTTCTGAGATTGTGTTGTGTGGGGACTGCGGCCCTGCTCAACATTGTTTTCAGTTGATGATAGGTGCATTTTCAAAATTTAATTTTTTTTTCACAGCAGCAATATAAGAAATTTACATAATTTACAATTTTCTATAGTTGATCATTAATTACTATAATTTTTTTTGCTTTTATTGTGTTCATAAATTAGTAAATCATTAGTGTATTTTTCTGTATTCAATTTTGAAATGTGCCATGTCTTGCCATGTGATCATCATACTAAATTAACTTAAAACATATGTTCCTTTTCAAACTTTTCCAAATTTGTGGTCGACGCCCATTTTCCTCACATGGTCGGGTGAGTCTGTCCTCCAATGCAGGCATTGTTGGTCAGCCTCTTCTCGGACGGGGGGGATATTCTATAACATTAAAAACCCCATACCATTTTAAAATCTAACATTAGTCTAAATTCCCTTGGGCGTACGAGCTAAATTTCGCTTTTGATTCTAAACTCTAATAACCTCGAGAGAAAATATTAAATGGCTTCCTTTTTCAAATAGGCGCGGCGTCCCCAATATTTTAGATAAGCTCTGCGCAGATTATATAAAACCACATGTGACTTATCGACAACAGCAAATCCCTAATCGCGTTGATGATCACATGACAATGTTTATATAAACCACATGAACGGAAACATGTACGCTTTTTTGATTTTGTAACTGCCTTGATAAGACGTATTCGCCGTCGAATAAAATTTAATGCCGTAACTTGCCGCGTCGTTTATTGGAGCCACGACTACTCTTCATTGCCTGTGATGTGCTGGACGCCCACTCTTTCCTTGGGTTGTCCAGTATGTTACATATATATATATACACACATATATATATATATATATATATATATATATACACAGTCAAACCCCGTTATAGCGAACCCGGTATATAACGAACTCCCGGATATAACGAACGAAAATTTTGGTCCCGCCGTTTTCCTATTGTATTTATTGCTAACTTATCCTTTTATAGCGAACCTCCGAAATCTTAAGAATCGGATATAACGAACATTTTTTCAGTCGGCAACTGAATTTTTAAAAATTTTTAAACTTTTTAAGAATGTTGAAGACACAACGAATGTTGAAGAAGCAAAGAATGTTGAAGAAGAAGATGATGAAGATTTATCCATCGCCATGTGGACAAAAAAGCTTAAAATTTCATCATTCTCAGATTGTGGCGAGCAATTGTTCGATACATGTGAGGATGAAGTCATTACATGTGAAAATCCGACTGATGAAGATATTGTGGAAGAAAATAAAATGAATCATTCTGAAATCGAAGATTCTACTTCTGATGCTGATGAAGGGGAGCACATAAATGACGAAATCTCCACCATCTCAGATGCTACAGCAGCGATGAGTGTATTTAATAAGTTTTTGTATACATAAAGAGTGGAAGAAAGAGTGTTAGAGTCATTTGATGTATTGGACAAAGAAATTCATAAAATGTTCTTGAAATCGACATCACGACAGCAGAAAATTACCGATTATTTCTCTATCAAAACAGTGAGCAACAATTAAAGATAAAATCAACTTATTTCCATTCGTCTTCATTTTTAGATAATTTAATTAGTATTGTGTCAGTTTAATGTAATCGATTTTAGTCAATTCTTTAATGATCATTTTTAATAGATTTTACCATTCTTTCAATACATCATTATTGAATATACATAGCAACTAATGAGTTGTACATTTTGTGAACTTTAACATTTTTCTTACTTGTTCGGATATAGCGAACTACTGGATATAGCGAACAAAATCTTTGGTCCCTTGAAGTTCGTTATAACGGGGTTCGACTGTGTATATATATATATATATATATATATATATATAGTAAGCAGGTCGAATATGAGACCCCTTTTTATTTTCATATATAACTAGGAAAGTAAGTGAGGGATTATAGTAACAACTTGATATCCTTTTAATACATACATTTTACTACATATAACAATGACAAAAAATTTAAAATAACCTTACAGTTTTCTTCTATTAAATTATAAGCACAAGTGTTTCATTTTTGGGGTTTTGAAAAAGTAGTCCTAATATGAGACCCCCATTCTACAACTCTAAATATGAATTAGAATTACTGAAAAGTTCGTAAAAACAAAATTGTACACAATAATTAGATAACAGTTACCTATATACTCTAATAGGGGAAAAAGAAAAGTGACATTTTAAACAAATTGGTTGGTTTACACTACAGGTTTTGTTTACTTTTTGTTTTTAGATTCAAACTTTTCGCATTGTTTACAAATAAAAAGTTCGTCAGCTCCACAATCTTCATGGGCCCACCTGAAACACCTTTTACATTGACTCCACTGCTCTCCCCGTTTGTTTTCTGGAAAAAAACCCACAAAAAAGGCATTCAGCGTCATTTTCATCAATGTTATCATCACTGCTGTCACGGAGAGAAAGTTTTTCATCATCTTCAAATGAGCTGAGATCATCATAGCTATAATTAGGCTTATTCGTTCTCTGGTATTTAACTAGTGTTGCATTTTTATCCATTTTTAATTTTCCCCTTCCTGTAGGGACCCCTTTGCCTTTTTTGGTTTTTATTGTTTACTTATCCTTTTCTTTTTTATTTTAATCTCCTTTTCCTTTTTTTTATCGTTTGATTTCTTATCTTTTAGGTGTATTATTTTTTTTTCTTGTAGGAAACAAAGTTTTTTTCGAATATGCTGCAGTTCTTTTATTGATGCTATCAATCAATTTATTTTTATAAGGTGATGATGTGATAATATCGGCTTTATGGGCCCCACTTGGTTTCGAGGTGTTTTTCGCAGGTAACGTAGGCAAGGGATTTATTTCTTCAGGAGTCACTAAGAACTGGTTTGAACTTGTTTGATCAATACCTTCCACATTGTCACTACTGCTAAATGGTTGTGGATTTCGCCTGTGTTGTTTCGCTGTGGAAAATGCCTAATATGAGACCCTATCTCATATTAAGCATGATTTGGGGTCTCATATTGGGCACGACCATGTTGTTGAACATGCCAACGAATTTTTTAGGTTAGGTTTGACGTTAGCTTAAAAAGAAACAGGCACGTTTACACACCACATTTATAGCTACCTATCCAATACTAACCGTTTTAATAAGAGTCTCACCTTAAAGGTGAAAACAACCAATGAAAATGGTGATGCAAAAAAGTCCAGGAGCACACATTCAGAAAAAACAATACTGCACCTTTGTGTGCGCTTGCAGACACTCGACTGACTTACCGGTTACGAATGATGTAATAGACTACTGTTTTACGCTCTAGTCGCCAAGTGGCAGTACTTGATACGTCCTAAGCTGGGGTCTCATATTAGGCAAGTTCTCATATTAGGCATATTTACTCTCTCTATATATATATATCGTCGACACAGGACGTGGACAGCATAGCAGGATTAGAGATGGGATATTGATATCGATATTATTGAAATATCGATATTTTCTCTTCGATATTAGATATTATAATATCAATATTTGATTTATGATAATATCGGAATATCGATATTATATTCCCGATATTATCGATTACACATATTTTCAAAAGAATTTATTTGAAATAATTATAATTTATAAAAATTTGGGTTGAAAATCTCAAAACCAAAGAGAATAAAAAAATGACTGATACAAATAATTTCTAACATATAAAAGTAATTTTTGATACAATCAAAAAATGTGTGAAAAAATCAAAAATTATCCAATATATGAAAAGAATTCTAGAAAGTACAAAAAATGAATAAACGTTTTGCATTTTGCACTTTTCTCATCAATACGAGAGAAATTACTCTACCATTTCGATTTTGGAGGCATTATTGAATTTATTTTATTAATTTCTAGCTGAATACCCGTACTTCGCTACGGAGTACATTCAAGTTAAATACAACGGCCAATGCATGCAATTAATGCCAATATATATATATATATATATATATATATATATATATATATATATATATAATAAATACAACGATCAATGTATGCAACTGATGTAAATATATATATATATATATATATATATATATATATATATATATATAAAAAATCGAAAGGGATATTTTTATAGACAAAATAATGTAGAAGAAAATATTAAAATTAAATCTAATAGAAAATAATAAAGAATATAGTACAGTTAATATAATACAGTTTGAGGAACTTATCTTTTACTGTATTGTAATATTATTTTGGATTTTGTCCAATCGTCTATCGTATTGGCAAGAAAAAAATATATTCTTTTGTCTATTTCGTTGTTGCGAACGAAACGAAATGTGAACGAAACGTTGTTGCGAACGAAACGATGCACGTGACGAAAAATTAATTTAAAGTACCAGAAAAGAAATTACTTGATCAGCATTTAATACATAAAATTCTAAAAATTAATATTTAAAATTTTACCAAAAATCAGAAAATGGAGGTAAAGATTCGAAAAAGATTTCATTTTAAAGGAATTTTTGAAATCTTTCTCTTGATATAAATTTTATAACCCTCAAATTATAATATTAAATGCAAACTTTAGAAAATGCTACAAAAACAGCTTAAAAATTTCCACACGTTGCCAAAGTTGATCTGCTGTGGCAGCTGGGGATGGAATCTGGGTCAATCGTAGAGCAACCATGGACCACATGTTTTCTATCGGCGAAAGATCCGGAGAGCGAGGCGGCCAGGGAAGCAATTCAATCTGGCGATTGACGAAGAACCGTTGGACAATGCGTGCCACGTGTGGTCGCGCATTATCCTGTTGAAATATGGCTGTGGGCAAGCCCTGAAGGTAAGGAAGGACAACTGGCTCCAACACCTCGGAGATGTAGCGCTGGCTGTTTAAAGTACCGGCAATGCGTACTAGAGGTGTGCGAGAGTGATATCCAATATCGCCCCATACCATAATACCCGGTGCAGGACCAGTGTGGCGGTGCATAACGCAGCTGTTCAGTGTCCCAGTGTAGGCGACAGTTTTGGAAAATTAAACAGGTGCAAAGTTGGGAACAAAGAATAGGAGGAGAAGATATATTCCAAACAGCGGATAAATGGTGTACAGATGCAGTTTACGATCTGCTTATGTCAAAAAGGGAGACGAGAATTGACATGTAAAAGGGGAACGGTCGAAAAATTGATGGCAAGGAGCGGCGGCCAGCTGCAGTTAATGATCTGTACAAGCAGAAATAGGAAACGAAGGGGTCCGAAATTTGATGTTAGTGAAGGACAAGTTAAGACTTTACGAGCTTCAATGCGTTAGGAGGTCGGTAGGGGGTCCGAATAGAAGCGTGTGAATGTAGGGGCGTGAGAATTCTCCAGAAGGGTGCAACGACTGACGCCCCCTTCAATTTTAAGTGGAGGAGATAGTAATATAAAAAAAAGAGTTGGAACCAATAAAGGGTATCCATATTTACCCATTGGTCAAGAGGTGACTACCAATGGAAAGCCTAGAATGAAGTGGGGGAGTTAAGTAAAAGGATAGTCAGAGAGAAGAGAGAGAGAGATAGAGTTGAAAAGCAATGAGCAGATGAGTTTTAGAATCCGCTGAGGAGAAGTCGGAGTCAAGAAAAACGGAAAGGGCCGCAGACGAATAAAGAAGATAGAGGTGTAAGCCCTCAAGTGCCGATGAATATATGTCCGCCGAGTGAAGGATCACTTGAGCCGAAAGCCTACCGCGCCGACCCAAACTAAATGCGCCCGCCTAATGACTCCAGGAGCGAAGTCGATCTGACTACCAGCAGATAGCTTAGCCCTAGAAGGAGACACCTGTCCAGGAGCCCAGATCTCTTTCATGCCGCACTCCTTCGTCGAGCGAGCGCCCGCTACCAAGAGGTTGTAAAGCACCGGAGCCCCGTATGCATAGATGATTGCCACCAGGCATCATCGCCCCGAGTGTAGAGTCCTTGTGCCACAGATGACCGCCGCAAGCCTCCCATCGTCCCTCACGATTTCCCCGAGTCGTGCAAGTATGAGGTACGGGATTTTGTTTATTTGGTGATCTTGTGCCGATGCTCAATTAGGTTAGGAGGATGCTCAATTAGGTTAGTAGCCGCGATTAATATTGCATGTTGTCATAGATATATGTTACCGAATATTTGTGGTTTTGTATATATTGTATATATATGTATTGTATTAACATGTTAAATGAGTAGTGATAGAAAGTCAATAAGGAGTAATATTAATGGTATAGGATAAGTGATATGAGGTATATATATGTATTATATTAACATGTTAAAAGAATAATGATAGAAGGTCAATAAGGAGTAATATTAATGGTATAGGATAAGTGATATGAGGTCTATATATATATGTGTTGTATTAAAACGTTAAAGGATTAATGATAAGAAGTCGACAATGAGTAATGTGAACTGTATAAATAGTGTGTTGATAGTTAATAAATTGATTTGTGATCATACACATGAGTAATCGTTAATCCATTGGGCCAAACAATGTACTAACCACAATTAAATACTCCACAATAAATAGTTCATAAATATCATAATCACCGAACTAAAATAATTACGGTGACATTCAGCATCCTCTCTTCACGGTGTCTCCAGACTCGAATGTGACCATCGTGGTGTTGCAGACAGAAGCGTGACTCGTCAGTAAAGACAATTTCATTCCATTCTGCCGTCCACATCCTTCTGTCATCGCACCATTGGCGGCGGAGACGTCTGTGGTTCTGCGTCAAGGGTAGACAAAGCAATGGACGTCTTGCGGACAGACCACTCTGCTGTAAACGGCGTCGAATGGTACGCGCAGACACTGGATGATGCGTTACAGACTGCATGTGCTGTGCTATGGTTCGTGATGTGACTGAGCGATCCATCACTGCCATGCGCAGAATTTGCCTGTCATCACGTGAAGTGGTGCGCTGAGGTGGATGCGATCGAACACGCCGGTCCGTCGTACCCTCCTGCATCCAATGATCACATATCCGCATTACAGTTGTTTGGTTTCGTCCAACACGACTACCGATTTCCCTGAAAGATAATCCACAATCTCTGTAGGCCACTATCCTTCCTCTGTCGAACTCGGATACTTGATCAAAAGATGATCGCTGTTTTCGACGAGGCATAATTGATCGTTTTTTTTGAAAAAACCACAAGAAAAACACAATTGCCGAACTTGAAATCGTCGAAATCTCCAAGCCTTAAATAGCGCTTTGAAGTGGCGCCACAGGCGAGCGTGATGTGCGTCTGCGCTGAAATTCTAATCATTTGCATATCTCACCTCCGCTAATGCATGTTGTAAATTTCATGTTATTTGCATGTTTCCTTCAGGGTGTTGCATTTACAGTGGCCAGCAGTGTATATATCGACTAGCGGCCCGGTCCGACTTTGTCCGGGTTGAACAATTATCTATCTTAAGTAGATATTAGGTAGGTATAATTTATTTTAAATGTTCATGGTATACCACATTTTTCGTTTTTCTGAGGTTTTAAAATAAATTGATTCTCCTCATTTCCTGACTTAGAGAGACCAACATATAATTGTCCATGAGTAAAGCAATCTTCCTGTAAGTCAAGTCCAATATATTTGTATGTTTGACCTGGGGATTTGTTGATGGTGATGCTAAAAAAAATTTTTATTGGAAACTGTAACGTCAGGCAATGAATTGTGTCCGGGGACCACCCGCATGCCGATTTTGATACGATTCGGCCCCATAGCCTATCCGCTATAGAGTCCACACAAAAAAAAACACGAAAAGAGGACCAAAAATGGCACAAAAAATTTAATAACTTTCTTAATTAAAAATTAAAAAATCCGGCTACGTCAGGCAATGAATCGTGTCCGGGGCCACTCGTGTGCCGATTTTGGTACGTTTCGGCTCCATAGTCTCGCTGTCAGCGAGGGCGGCCGCGGAAGCTGTCGAAAGAAACAACTTTTAGGGGCAAAATCACTAAAATAATAATTTTAAAACTCCAGGGTCCGATTTTCATAATATAATATGCCTGTGTTTTAATCTGAACTATCAACTATATCTATACAAAATTTCAACTCAATTGAAGCAATACTTTTTCACTTATAAAGGAAGAAACATAGGCCTATTGGAAATAATCAATTAATTTCAAAGTTTCAATGAAGCACGCTGATTTTTGAATAAAGTTCAGTAACTCAAGTTCGATTTACGCAAATTGTGCATAAAATTGTACATAAATTCAAAACATAAAGTTTATAAGTTAAATAAAGTTCTGTAATATTATACCAATAAATTTCCAGTTGGTAGCCAATAAATTGTAAATCTTTTTTTACCTTTAATGTCCAATAAAAAGCGTAGTTCCAAATGAAATTTTCTTCAATAAACCCTTAAACGTTGCCAATTTCAAAAATCCTTTTTGTATTTATCAATACCTCCTCCACTTGAATCTTTAAAATATTAAATGTTTTACTGATAATAAATGAAAATATAGTTTGATTTGTTGCTATGGTTACTTGACTATGGTTGACAAAAAAAAATTCAATTGTTAAATGTTTTACTGATAATAAATGAAAATATCATTTGATGTGTTGCTATGGTTACTTGATTATGATTGACAAAGGAAAAGTTGTAAAGGCGAAGCTTCAGCTCAACATTTAGGCTCCTAACTTTCTTTCTACTAATCAGATATACATAATATATAGCCTATGTCCATCTGGAATAATGTACCTTTCAAATAGTGAAAGAATTTTTCAAATAGGTGCAGTGGTTCCAGAGATTACCCTGTAAGGTATACACAAGATTCGATTCACAAGAATCGAACTTTTGAGTGAATTAAAGAAGCTGCTTTAGATATGCTAATTTCGGCATACGCGCTTAGTATAAATACCACGCAGCGTCATTAATGAAAAAAGAGAGAGGTTGTTAAGGTTGAAAAGGTGTTATCCTGCGCTAGTTGTTAGCGGGCCAGAAGTTTACATGGCAGTACTGCTGGTTTGACTTACTGTTCGTGAGTATAGAAAATATATTGTTCTTGAAAGCTGTATTTATATTCCGTACAAGTGTACGTATGCTTATTGCTGTAAAAGCCAATTATATGTGCAACGAATTCAATAAACATTGTTTCATGTATAAACTGCGTTTGTATAAAATTCAAATAGAGTGCCACTTCAAATTATATACACCCAAGTCTGGGTAGAAGTGAGCATAGATTCTCTATACTGGCGCCCGGAAGATATATATACCCTGGTAGTTAGCGTTAAATTTGTAACGAACAACAGAATTGAAATTAAAAACTGCGTACTGTGTACTTATATTGATAAAATTGTTGCAAGTACTTATATACTATTTAAAAATGAGTGTTGTAGAACAAAATCCTGCTGGAAATTTTCCTCAGGTAATTATGGTTCAGCATTTTGCGCCATTCGAAGCCACCTTCAATGGCGGCCCCTCAAGCCAATTCCTAAAGAAAATTGAGCATTACTTTCAGCAACAATGCACCCCAGAGGGGGATAAACTTAAAATTGCTCTAGCCGCTTTAAGAGGTAGTGCATTTCAGTGGTACACATGCATGCACAGCAGTAATCTGATTTTTGACTATTTGTCATTCAAGCAACAGTTTCTTAGTGTTTTTCCAAAGACCTTTACTCAAAGTGAAATTGAAGCGGAAATTTATTCGCTAAGGCAACGTGAAGGTCAGTCTGCATTAGATTTTGCTATGGAAAAGATTTCCAAGTGTGAGGAATATTTAGAAGGGGTGACGGAAACGATAATCTTAAAAAGTTATCCAACGTTTGAAGCCAAGTGTTCAAGATTTTTTAGATAATCAAACAATTGCAAGCAAGGTTACCCTCCTTCAAGCTTTAGCTAAATATGACAATAGACATTTCTTCGCTACCCCTCACAGTCATTCAGGTACGATAAGTTTTATACAGCCGCGCCAAAATTTTTCGCGAGTTTCAAACCAGCAGCGTAAGCAGTACCGCAGGCAAAATAATAGAAGCGCACGGCGTTATAATGAAATTAGTGCTCTTAAAGTAAATAATATGGAAGCACCTTACTTGCACTGGCAAGTTGATTCACATGATATGGTTCAACCTGTTGAAACTGTGTGGTCAAATGTATTATTTTGTCCGAGCAGTAATCATTATTTTGAGAATAGTGAAAGTCAGGGTATTTTTGTGGCTTATAAAGAAAGTGAGTCTAGCTGGAATGATGAGGTAATTCCAGTACAAATTTCTGAAAATAGTGCCGATACTAATGCTAGTGGTTTAGAAAATAAATCATCTGACACTTCTATTAATGTTATACCTCATATTATTGATGCTATACCTGATATTTTAGATGATATTCACACATCTGTTAATGAAGGAAATTTAGTAGATGACGAAGTATGCGTTACGGAAGTTAGTGAATACTTATTAGTTGACGGCAATAAAAATTCTTTAAACGATAGTAGGAACTCGCTAGGTAATGATGATATTATTTCAAGTTTCCATCCGAATGAGGATTGTGTAGGCCAGGTTGATAATATGGTTTTAAATAAAGTACATGAAAACCAGACTGAGAATCAGGATGAAAAGTTGACACAGAGTTATACTGTAAGTAGTTTAGCTGATGCTTCGGAAGTTATAGACGTCGTTTGCATTAAAACGCACCAGTACGAAAAGCTTAATCTTCCTAAAACTGAAGCAGTGTTAAAGAATTTAAATGATAACGATTCTGATGTCGCAAGTTTCAAAGAGACTTTTTCGTCAAAAGAGGATAAAACTAAAGTTAAGGGGGATAAAAAACGTGAAAAAGCGCCTTCAGGTTCCAGCATTAAAACGGCAAATACTGAAGTAATTAAGGCGGTAAACAAGAAGTTGCATAAGCACCAATACCAAAAACAGAGTCAGTTTGTTGAAAAACATGACACAAGTAGAGAGATAAAGCCAGTAACTAAACACGATGGTGCGGCGTATAAACTTGACAAAATAGAATCTGCATTAAAATCTAATACCGATACAAGCAAAAGTACGAAGAAAGGTAAAGTGTGCACTACAAAAACTCCATCAAAGGATGAATGCGTCGCTGATAAGGTACACAAGGTTATCAAAAGGAAGAATGACAATTTTAAAGTTCCTTTGCATAAGTACAGGAAACGGAAGATTTCAGCCGCCCAGCAAGGTTGGCCTCCTCCCAAGAGACCTCCTGTCCATCGTCAAGCCGGACCAGCGCCTCAGGACCTACGACCTGCTGCACGAAGGATGCCCACACGGTCAACGAACCCCTTTACTAGGACTGCGACCGTCAAGAGAGGTTCCACGGATTGGACAGACTGGTGCAAGGAAGTTGCTGCATTCATGAGGAACAAGTCTTGTATCAACTTTCTTATTCTAACTCCCACCCTTTAATAAAACCGAACCAAATTGGTTTGAAATTCCCCAGTGTATATACTGTGTAAACATTTTGAGGGGAAGGGGTGAGCCACTGAAAAAAAAATACGGCATACTGTTGTTTTATAAATGTTTGAAGGGGACATGTAGTGACTAGGAAAAAAATACATACTGCACAATATACCAATTAACCACTAATGTACTAACTTCACAAATCATTACACATGTGCATTATAAATTGGGGGAGAGCAGATACAAACAGTCAAGAAATGTCATGCTGTGCAATTGTGTTGACAATTTTAACTAAAATAAGTTTTTTAGGGCGCAGTTGGCCAGCCCAGTATCCGCAACTCTGCAAATCCACTGTGTGATGGTGTCACCTGGACCCTTCGGGGTTAGTTTTGTAAAATGGTAGTGGCGTTTTTCCCCCACACAACGTGTGGAAGGTTTTTTGGCTTTGCCACCCATTATGTAAAAAGTCAGACCAGCACGCGTTTTCAATTAGTTAACTGAAGCCGTTCAGACCTCAGTTACCTAATTTTTTTTTTCGAGGGAGGCCAGTGTAAGGTATACACAAGATTCGATTCACAAGAATCGAACTTTTGAGTGAATTAAAGAAGCTGCTTTAGATATGCTAATTTCGGCATACGCGCTTAGTATAAATACCCCGCAGCGTCATTAATGAAAAAAGAGAGAGGTTGTTAAGGTTGAAAAGGTGTTATCCTGCGCTAGTGCTTAGCGGGCCAGAAGTTTACATGGCAGTACTGCTGGTTTGACTTACTGTTCGTGAGTATAGAAAATATATTGTTCTTGAAAGCTGTATTTATATTCCGTACAAGTGTACGTATGCTTATTGCTGTAAAAGCCAATTATATGTGCAACGAATTCAATAAACATTGTTTCATGTATAAACTGCGTTTGTATAAAATTCAAATAGAGTGCCACTTCAAATTATATACACCCAAGTCTGGGTAGAAGTGAGCATAGATACTCTATAACCCTTGACATACAAAATCCGCCCTCTCTCTTTATATATTAGTCTAGATTGAAAACAAACTGAAATTTATGAAAAACACGCTAAAACACAACTGCAGAACTTTACTACAATGAAAAGAATAAAAGAAAGAATACTAACAATAGAATCGAGGAAACCGGTTATCTCCAATATCTCCTTCCAGCTTGTTTATATACACTCAGCGTTGCATATTGAAAGCAACTGTTGCTCAGTGTTTCATATTGAAAGTGACTGCATATTGAAAGGAAAATGTGTTACCGATATTTTGAAATATTATTTATATTTTGAAATATCGTTTATATTTTGAAATATCGTTTATATTTTGAAATATCGTTTATATTTTGAAATATCATCAATATTTTGAAACATAGTGAATATTAAAACATCGCCGATATTTTGAAATATCGATATTTTTGTGCTGATATATTATTGATATTGTATTAATAGCCGATATTATCATCGATACTCATATCGATATTTTGCTTTCGATATCACATTCCTAAGCAGGGCAGGGTGAGAGAGCGCAGAAGGCCGCGGAAAACCCTTGCTCTGGGTGGATTGAATAAGTAAATCAATACAATTATAAAGTAACTTACACAAAGCTCTCTCGTTATTTTATGGACGAACGGAGAATCAAACCCAGATCTTTTCGTCTCATCATGTACGTTCTACCAATTGAGCTATTGCGGTGTTGTGAAAAAGCTATTTGCATCACATCATCTAAGGTTAACGAAATGGTATGTTGGTCATACATACATAGTTTTTCTGTCGAAGATTCTCAAATTTTTCCCATTACCTTGCAGTGCACTTACTTAACATTTCACCATTATAATATTACAGAGACCAATTTTCCACCAAGACAAGAGGTTGAATTGGATTCTTCTCACCTCGAAACTTTTTTATCCACTTCGGCTATGAAACCAAACCTTATTTTCATTAGCTTCCCTTAACATGGTTATTAAACACTCCCCCCCCCCTCATATATATATTATCTAGCCGGCCACCTCGCTAAACAGCCACATTTCGTTCAGAATCGATTAAATACACAGCATAGAGCACCCCCTTTTCCGCGGCCCCACTCTTTTTCGGAACCATGGCGGCGAAAGCGAAGTTTCACTGCATACGCAAATATTTATATATTATTCCTTATATATATCGTCTATCTTTCTATCAATTAGTTTAACAATGGCCTCTTTCATGTCTAAATTAGTTTTTGAATTTAAACGGGCTTTTCCCTTTTTTTATGCTATCTTTAAATTCTTTTGATGTGCGAAACTAGAGCTCGACCAGCTCCAATTTTTACAGATGTAGTATATATTTCTTTCAAAGTCACCAAAATTTCTTAGAATCATAACAAATCTTTCAATATGTTTATGTCAATTCCTTTCCCCTCCCCCGCTCATGCGATTCCTCCCTAGGTTTAAGAAAAGTGTATTGTTCTTTCTTGAGAGATTTAATGCCTTTGAAATTTACAGACACTAAAAAAGCTCAATTAAAATTGAGACTTATTTATAAATTATATGGGGTATGCATACGAATGAATATACACTACTTTTGTGCTTCAGCCCCCAAATTTTTGCAGGCAAAGAAAAGTGTCAAGTTTATAAATGATACCCACTGTGTTCGAAAGCTTTGTCTTATTGTCCTATTTTGAACATTCGGAGAAAAATAACAAAAAATGAACAAATAACTAAACTATTTACGAGAGAAATTATGAACTGGTTCAGTGCCCATTCACTACTAGATGCTACAGAATTATGATGAACAAATTACTCTGACAGAAATAAGCACCCCAAAGTCCAGTTCATTATTCCCAATCTCTTTTATCCTCATTTCAAACAGATTTGAGATCGCTGAGATAAAAATCTAGTCAAAAAAAGAATTCAAACTGCAGAGCTTTTTTTCTCATCTCATCATGTCTTGAACGTAACAATAAAAAAATCAACTCTCCTACACATTCATAAAAATAAAGTAGTAAATCTTAAAGACATTCAGGATACTTTTGCCAAGAATCATGCCAGACAACTGAAACTTTATTAAGTTGGTAGTCACAGCAAGATATGCAGAAAGTATTTGTGTGAATATTCCGTGAATGTGATATAACATCTCAATCGAAAAAAATTTCGGGGATCACCTTTACAGTTTGATAGATGTCAATTTAAAATAATAATTATTTTTTTTTCAATTTTAGTTCATTTTATTTTAATTCATGCCTACTTCATCAGAACGAATAAAAAAATTAAATTTTAATACCTTTGCCTCGAAATTTACGGAAGGATAATAAATATATTTTTTAATATTATAATTTAAAGTATATACTTTACAACAATTTTTTCAACAAACTTATTTCATATACTTTACTACAATCGTGATATCCAAAACCAACGAAATATGAATGTAGTCAAATTCCTTTATGTATACATTTTTACTATTCTTAGTTTTTGATCTATCTTAACGATCTCTTCAGATATCTAGGGTAAGAAATTCAAAAGAAATGAGGTATTTATGTAGTGAGAAAATGAACTAAGAAGCTTAAGTATTTTAAAGAAAATAAGCTATAGAAGAATATCAAACAATGCATTAATTAACTGCAAGTGTGAATTATTTTTTGACAATTTCATTTTTATGATATTTCGATAAGCTATTCCTATGTACGGAACGTAAAAAATAAGTTTAAAAAGATCTATGTAATTAGATAATCAGTGCAGAATATTTATTTCTGATTATGATTAAAACTAGCTATATAAACTGAAAATTGCAAATTAAGTTTGGCGAATATTTCATTGAGATATAAAAGTCCTGTATCTTCGATTAAAATTTTCCAAAATTTTTCTCACATAAAAACAAATTTGACAGAAAAAAGAAAATTTTCACGAAAAAATTAATGTTATTATCGTTATGTTATTTTTGTTTCTATTATTGTTTCAACTAAAGGAAGTAAAGAAGACAGATCATACAGGGTGAGTGTCCCAACTATCGCCCCTGTGTCTAACATCGCCTACTGGTGTTTCTAAAGTATGATTCGCGCTATGTAAGAGAAAATGCAGTAACTTCTTAGTTCTGGGTTTGTACTAATAGCGGTGATAGCGATAACGCTCTTATCACTGACAACAGAAACATTCTGTTGTCTGAACCAAGTCACTGCAACAGAAACATATGTCGTCTGAAGTTGCTTTCGCTGTTGTCTTCGTAAACTTTGGCTTCAAAGAATCAGAATTCAGTGAATGACCAGGTAGGTGCATCCAAATTCTAATTTTGCTTATACCAATTGAAAGTGCACTAAACAGAGACTTTGCTAGCAACGCCTTTTAACAGGTGCTCCTAATTTCGCCTGGTAGGCGGTAAGAAGAACAGAGGTAGTCGATATTAGGAACCGCTCTGGAGTTGACTGGAAATTTCAATTTTTCCAGTTTAGCTACATAACTTAAACTGGCACTGGTTTTGGAGCTCGTTGATCTCAGGATACCAAATGAGATAGATCTTAGGGATGTTCTTTGAGTTTCCAGCCTAATCAGAAACTAAAAAGTGGATGAAATGTCGAAAAAAAGTTAGAGTAGGCGATATTTGGGACACCTACCTTAATAATCCATGTTAACAATTGTCAGTAAACCATTACCATCAAATATCAGAGAATAATCATTGTTGTCAAGACAAAACTTTTGTAATAGATTTTAATTATAATTATCATTATTTTAATATATTTTTCCTAAACTATGACCGACTCACGTCACATAAAGGTTTGTCCCAAAGGACTATGCAGAGGCTACAAGGAGCAGTCTTGAAGTCACTTGGATTGCCATGTTTATTCTTTTCATAATTTTCAGGATGATTATTAGAAAATTGAAGATAAATGTTTTTGACAGAAAATTTTGCTTCACTTAATTTAAAAATCAAAATGAGTTTTTGAAAAAAAACTTATATGTATATCCTCATACATTTGATGTCAAGTAAACATGTATCCATTTGATGGCCGAAGGACTAGGGCGCTGGTTTTTGGTTCAGATCCTGTGGGTTCGAGTCCCATTGTTGGCATGGAAGTTTGTAGCCGTTCGGAATCGGCTTTAAACTGTAGGTCCCGGTCTACTTAGCCCTCGTGTAGCAAAAATTTGACCGTAGTGCTCCAAACCAAACTAGTATACATGCAAAGCCTTTTAGATTTATTTTGTATTTAATGACACCGCACAGATTTCTAATCATCTTGATATTCCAATAATACCAAGAAATCGGTGGGATCACTATCGATATGAAGCCTCGGCTTTACTGTGATTAGTGGTTCCTCAAGGTGTTTCTATAAACAACCAATATTTTTTTGTTAAAAGGTTTGAGGCAAAAATTTCCTTCTTTGCCAAAAAAAGAAAAAGAAAAAGAAATCGTTCATTGCTTTCTATCTAAAATTACCTCTTCGATTCCTACACGAGTCTAAGGTGTGTGGTACCTACCAGGCCGTGAAATTTTATCCATGTCCTTCAGGTGTCAAATTACAGTAGATATATTATTCTTTATTTTCTCGGATTAATCTTTAATCTCCTACTGAAATCTCTTTGATGTTAGAAATAGGTTATCATTTATCAGTTTTTGTCAGAATCAAGCTTCAATGACTAATCATAATAATAAAATTTTTTTATGAGAGGGGATATTGGGAAAACCCTATCTTTTTGAATTTCTCAAGCTGATCGTAAAAAAAGGCAAGGAAACAGATGTATTACCAAAATACTGCGTATAAATTTCCCATGCCTACATTTTTCAACAGTAAGTTAGTGTGCAAACGTACTGAACAGCCTTGGTTATTCAAATGGACAATTGTCTTTAAATACTTCCTCGTGTTCTCTTTCTCGTTTCCAAATGCAAACTACAAAAATTGTTAAACGATTCTCTTACAAAGGAAGGTAAGTGAGAATACGAGTGAGTTACATTTATTTTGCTGTACAATTTTTAGCACACTTCCTAATATGGCATAGGGGAGGGGATTAAAAAGCGTGTTCCGAATCATAGGATTTTGATAAGAATCATAGGGCTGCTTTACAAGGAGTCCTATGATTCTTATCAAATCCTTTATTATCCTTGTATCCAATTCTTTCATTACTTTTGTATCAATATAGCATTAGTTTTATACAACAAATTAAATATGTTTTATAGCTGGAAGTTAACAATCTCTTCGAAAATCTTAGATATCTCTATACCTTTACCGACACAGGTAAAATTTAATGTAGCGGTTTCGCAAAACTCTGAAGCATTTCTTATCACTCCAGATGAACAAATAATAAGAAATTAGCAGATTATTTTATTGATAATTTTTACTTAGGAGGATAGGTACATTGAGAGAAAATTAAAAAAAGTTATCACAGATCAGGATGGGTCAGTCAAAATTTCCTTTACTGAAATATTTCTCCTTCTGGGGTAATTCTTAAATGTATATGTATTGCGAGTTATAAATAAAAACAGAATACATAATACAAATATTTTCATTGTTGTTTGCTTGGTTTTAAGGTAGTAGAACCTTGAGAATGCACTGAAAGTAATTACTTATATTTCAAAACATTTCGACAGTGCAGAGGATTTTCCCTCCCCAAATTACCTTTTACTTCCTAGAAACGATGTAGGTAATGCTAGTCATTTGCAAAATCCTTATATTTTATGAATCGGTTCTTGTGTTTGTGGAAAAAGATTGACATTAATACAATTTTTTTTAACATTTTCATTTATGATAGCTTGCATATTATTCAAATATTTGCTGCAATCTTGGAGGTATTTTAGAGGCAAACTTATTTTTGATGCAATAACAGATATTACTTGAGCAATTCTAATTTATCTTCACTTAAATGGGGTATCAATATTACAAGAAGCCGAGGAAATGGTTTTCCTTTAAAGGATTCAAACACATTTTTTTCTGTGGTTTCAATGAAAATTAGCTTTTTAACCCCTTACTGACATCCGTATCTATATCTCATTGCTCTGTTATGTGATTGGCGCATATTGTTCTTTCTGGACCTTGCGGCAGTAATATTCAACCAATCTATTATGTGATAATTTACTTATAAGAATGAAAAAAATGAGTAAAATGTACATTAAGCCCGTGCTTACGTTTTATCTTAAGGGCTCAGGTGACCTTGTGGTACAGCGCGCTGGCTTTCAGTGCCGGATCGAATCCCGGTGAAGCACACCTAAAATACCTCCGTTTGTGTCGTTCCTTCATAGGGGGTAATCCTGGTCCACCTATATGATGACCTCATAATAAAATGGTCTGCCAACTGCGGTGAAGTACAGGTGAATGTCTACACGACAAGTGCCTCCGCTAGGAAAAGAAAAATCTTCTTATCTTAACGAGTTTTGAGGAAAATGTCACAAATATAGAAGTCAACAAATTAAATGCGTTCATGTCTATGCGTGGATTGAAATTCATCATTTATTAATAAAACGCCTCAAACAGACGAATCTTCAGTGCATAATTTGAACTAAATTTTATCAAACAAATATAAAATCTCATAAATCAAACCAACAAAATTTGGTTGCCTATATTTACTTTCCTCGGATATTGGTCCAGAGATAACGATAAAATGTGGTTTGTCAAGTTTGAATAGTCCCTCTATTCTGGATCTCATTTTGATATGAAGCAATTTTTTTCACTAAATTGTTATTGATTATAATGAAATGGCATATTAAATTTTGAGGTTTATCAGCAAATTTTATTCATGGTCATTCATGAATTCAAGAGGTGGAATTAGAAATTTAAAAAATTTTATAGCTTATGGGAAACATTTTTAGATAAATACAGGGTGGTTATAATAAAAGTTCCACTTTGAACTGGTCATAAAAGGAAAACTACTGGACCAAATGTTATCAAACTTCGTAATAGCTTAAAGGAGGTCATGAGAATTTCTTTTCCACGAAAAAAAAAATCAAAAAATTCCAGGGGGAGAAATGGCGCTGTATGCAATATTGTTAAATGAAATAAAACATGAAGACATCGGTTTAAAATGTGTTTAATCGTTTCTGAAATGTGTTACAAAGCATGTTCAATGTGGCGTCCACCATTTTCCGAAAGCAAGTTAAATCGCATTACTGCATTCTCAACAGTAGCTCTTAGCATATCAGGAGGGATGTTACGGACATGTCGGTATATCGCATCTTTCAATTCATTTCAATAAATTATCACCATAAACTGTGCTTTTGAGATAACCCCATAGCCAGAGGCCACAGGGGTTGAGGTTTGGTAACCGGGGTGGCCATGTTGTGGGGAACTTTCGGCCTATAATCCGTTCATTCGTGAAATGTTGCTTAAGTAACAGTGTGACACGTGTACCAATGTGCGGTGGGGGCCCCGTCCTGCATAAAAATCGAGGTGTCTAAAATGCCGCGTTGCTGGAGTTCAGGTATCACGAAACATCTTAACATTGACTCTAATCGAGCTGCAGTCAGTGCATGTAACAGGTCCAGCTGTCGCTTCTCTTCAAAGAAAAATGGTCCAATTATGAAACTAGCTGCCATACCACACCAAACGGTGACATTAGGAGAATGCAATGGAACTGGGTAGATAACACGAGGGGTTTGTTTGGCCCAAATCCTGCAGTTATGTGTGTTGACACAGCCATTTAGGTAAAAATGGGCCTCATGTGTTCACAAAATGTTCCATGGTCAGTTCGTTCATTTCCATCCTTGCAATGAAATCTGAAGCGAAAGATTCTCTTGAAGGATCGTTACGTTTAAGTTCTTGAACAGGTTTGATTTGTATGGGTAGAACTGAAGCACATTACGGACAATTTTGTACACCGTTCTCCATGGTACGTCCATTCGACATGCGAGAGCACGTACGCTGCACGTACCGTGTGTGCATTCTATTGTTGCTTCCTCCACTGCTAATGCAAGAGCCTCCTCGGTTTCCACAGAAGCAGGTTTCCTTCCTCTCCCAGGTGCAACAGATAACAAACCCGTGGCTTCAAAGTTTGCCATTATTTTCCTCAAACCCTGTGGTGTAATTGACCCACGGCGTATTCCTCTTACTGAACGATACCTTTGCAAAGCACGCCGTTCATTGCTATCACATTCATAATAACATTTAACGAGAAAAGCACGGTTTTGCATGGTTAGAGACATTGTCGATTCGTAACAATGAGAACTCTGACAAACAGGCTCACTTTTATCTGGAAAATCAAATGACGTGTAAAGCGCATCTGCATTAATCATTTGCTCCTTCCTGCCGTAAGCCAATTACAAGACATTACGGTTTTGCATAACCTCACAAACAGTTTCGTTTTAGAAACGATTAAAAACGTTTTAAACCGATATCTTCATGTCTTAGGGCCGAATTCAGGCTTCAAAATTCACAAATTAGCGATCTGTAAGAAAACGATTTCTGGAATGCGCACACTTTAAATGATTATTTTGTTTAGGTCAATGTTTCTTAAGGGTATACAAAATGTTAAACCCTTGTAACAAAAGGCTAACTTAAATTACGATTCTTATTTCGTTTAACAATATTGCATACAGCGCTATTTCCTCTCTGAAGGTGAGTTTTTGAATTTTTTTTGGCAGAAAAGAAATTTCCATGACCTCCTTTAAACTGTTACCAAGTTTGATAACATTTGGTCCAGTAGTTTTCCTTTTATGACCATTTCAAAGTGGAACTTTAATTATAACCACCCTGTATAATGCGTCCTTGTTTCCATAAAATTAATACTCAAATGATGCTAATTTATGTTTATTATTTATTTCTAAAGAAGGATTATGTGTAATGGTTTGGAAGTTTTTGGAGTGTCTGTATATGATTGTGCAGTCTAGTAACCCAAAAAAATCAAAGAGAGAAACAATAAATAACACAGTTGGAGTGCATCATTTAAATTTTTTTCTAGGGCTTCTTTATCTGTAGTGTCGCATAAGAATTCCTGTTTGTATAATCAAATGTAACAGAATAGAAGAAAACAGAATACTATGGGAGCATGAAGTGTGAACATAAATTCTTACCGTCGATCCTGATTTAAATATGTCTGCAAAAATGCTTAGCTAAAATAAAACTTTACTTGCTAAAATACGTGTTTTAAACAAGGAAGTACTCAAAAATACTAAACATACTGAGAAACTTGGTTTCGCGAACTTGATTTATGAACACCATTCATACCTCTCGTAGCAACAGCAAACATTATTTATAAGACCTAAAGGGGCTTTTATGAGTCTTTTTGGTGAAATAGGAATACGGAGGGGAGTTGGTAACACTCACACAACTATGACCTTCAGCAAGTAACGAAGCTATATTTAGATATTAAGCAAACGGTGGACCTAAAAAAAAATCGATGTTTTTTTAATTTTTTCTAATCTCATAGTATTTCTCAAACTTCATAGTATCTTATGCAAAAAACGGTATGCAAGTAACCATGTTTTATAAAGAAGTTATTAACGTATAAAATTTGTAAACAAACCCCTCGAGGCCCTTTAAATTTCAGTAAAATTGTAAACAATAGTGTGCCAAGAAAAATCTAAAAGTTAATTATTAACTTAATACATATTATTTAACGATAATTGAAGTTAACTATAATATGAAGTTAATTTGAGCAAATTGTTATATATTTGCTTCTTGGAGGAAGTCTGGAGCTTCTTATAAGTAAGTGTTAAAGGCAAGTTCAGAAAAAAACTTTAAACGCATTTCTCAAAACAAAATTTTTTCCTGTTTTTTATGTTTTCAAAATGCTCCTTGCGACTAATTTTTTTTGTTCAAACTTTATGATATTTCAAGGAGACCATAGTGGAACATGTTTTAACAAATCTGTGTATCCTTTTTACTATGCGAGTATATTAAGTACTGTCGATAAGCTTTAATTCGATGCATAAAATTTTGCTCAAAATTCTGCTGATATCTAAAAAAATATGTATAAAAAATAAGCTTACTATCAAATTATAAAATGGATACACAGATTTGTTTCTATGTTACTATTGAATAATATGAAACATATTAAATAGAAATACACAAATTTGTAACGCATGGAGCATTTAAAAAACTTTTTGAAAATTTTAAAAATTAAGTTGTAAAAAATTAAAAAATAAAATTCTACAATTTTATTTTTGGATATTTCAAAAGTCATGTTATGATATATGCTAATACAAAATTTCTTGACAAAATGACAAAAAAAAGTTTACCGTCCCCTTAAACGAAGAAACCAACTGACACATTTCAGCAAAGAAGTTATGGGAAAAGAAAGATTGTGAAAGGAAAATTAACGATTGTCAAAATTACCCGCAGTATTAACCCTTCAGCGGACGCGCCAATTTTTGTAACACCACCAGGCGCGCGTTGCATAAAGTGCAACGTCTCTTTGAACCTTGATTATTCCTTTTGAATTAACTTTTTTTTCAAATTGGAAATATTAATTCTGCGTTTTATGACAAGATATAAAATGTTGATAATATTGAGATTATTTATAATTAAAGGGCAAAAATAAATAAGAAGAAATTTTCATAAAAAATTAAAATTTATTTTTAAAACACAAATAATTTGTTCAGTTCTCTTCAGTTTTCTTCAATTTCTTCCCATCGCAAACATATAGTACGGATTTTGCAATGCGCCTTGCATGAAAAACTATTACATTTATCACAATTTATCGTGGTAGTTACATTATTTAGCCGTCCGCATATATATTACACTTTCCTCTTTTTTTTTTTTCCCCGATACCTCTGGTTCTACTTCTCGGGAAATTTCCACTTTATATTTTAGTAAGAATCTAGTTATGTCTGGAGGAAGAGAAAGGATATTTGCCCGGGTCTTCAAGGGGCTTAGGGTGCCTTGAGTGGATTGCAGATTTGTACTGTATATCCGGCATCCTCGAGCCCCACAGCAATGAAAAATGTCACCAAACCTGGGAAATTAACCCTTGACTGCGTATTCAGGTATTGCTACGTGGCGACTGGTCTCCAGTGATTCATGGCCGATACCCGAAAGCGGAGGAGGCCGAGGTGTCAATGAGAGTTGCCCGGGTCTTCAAGTGGCTTTCGAGAAGTTCTAAAGCCAAAGAATACAGATACAATCACCTTTTTTCAAAACTGTCCGGTTTATTGGATCTAAGGACACCTTGCGAATTCATTCCTATTATGTCCATAAACCTAAAAAACAACGAGAGAGTCCATCTTCGGGATATGCGGGATACCGTGTAATAGCTGCACATTTGATCCACTACATCAACTCCTGCTTTTGTCGTATTGTAATCCAGTATAATCGCTGGTTTACCAGAATCGTCATCCACTGTTTCATTACCATGCATTGTCGACAAAAGTATGACTCCCTTATTTTTTTCGTAGCATAGGAACATAGTGTTCCTATGCTACGAAAAGTAAAATTAATTTTAACATGGGGAACAAAATTATTAATAATTATTTAGTATTTAAAAGTTCATCAAGACATTTATTTGATTAGCCTTTTTAAATTTATAATCATAGAAAAGCAACTTTGTAAATGCTTAGAATTATTTTAGAGAAATAACCAAAAATAAAATAAGGAATATTTTCTTACATGACCAGGCGCGCTGTGCACAGAGTACAACAAATAGAAGTATCCTCTGTTGGAATCACGATTAAAAATGAATGGAAAGGAATACAAAGAACAGAAAATCAGACCTACATTAGAAAGGGTGTAGCTATAAATAGAAACTGCTTAGAACATCCAAACCTTACATGTGAAAACAAACCATTCAAAATTATGAAAATGTTGCACTTTATACACGGGCACGCCCGCTGAAGGGTTAAACAAAGAATATAATATAACGGAGGGCCCGGGCCAACTTAGTGATTAGGACGTCAGGATTTGGTACTTAGGGGGCTGGTCTCGAATCCTGACAAGCTCCATTGAATGCCCTCTTGTATACGCCGGTCACAGACGTATTAAATCTATGGGCAGGAAAATCCCTCCGAGGGGTTTGTAGGGGTGGGATGATGGTACAATTCCCCAGATGTCATTTCCTGAGATTGCTCGGCCTTAATTGAGGTGGCATGAGGGAGCGATTGGGTTAATCCTCACGATACCAAGAAATCAACAATCTTACGGTGTATATGGGCGAATATCGAAAGACAGTGTACCATGTAGGAAAAAAATATTTAATGGATTTTTGCTAATTGTAGTGAGTTTAAGTTCAAAAAACTTTGGATGATAATAACTCTGTAAATTTGTAATATTACTAGAGCTATTTTATCTTTGCAGCTAGTATTTCCAATCTTAAAATAACCGTGTTAATCTACTTTTGAAACATTTTAAAGTAGAAAGCTTCATTAAAAAAATTAAACAAAAGGGAACCCTATGTTTGGCACGTATAACCATATGTCGGTGTTAATTGTACGTAAGTTAGGCATCTTTTTCAATATTTCTCTAATTGTAATGGTAGTAGCACATTATAAAGATTGCGTGGTTATTTAAAGTAAATAAGGAAAATTGTTGTTATATAGTTTTAAACAGTTAAATAACAAACTGCACTCCGTTATATTCTTTTCTAATTTAAATGAAACTTGCACCTTTAAAAAATACCTAAACGTTTCCCCTAATAATTGTTTTTTCCCTTAACTGACTACTCATTGTTTGAACAAAGGAAATGATTTTGTAATACCTATTTTAAAATATCCTTTAACGTGAAGGTCTTAAGAAGTCGTGGCATTAAGATCACAAACAACGCATTGCATTTTGCTATGACAGATTGGTGGAAATCCGCAAGAGAAGTATTTTGCTATCTATTCGGAAATATTACACTTCATTTACAGCTCACTTTATCGTGAATCACTGATAAACTGTCTGTTTATGTGAGATAAACTCCTAAAGGCTACATTAAATTTCAAAATAATCATTGCACGCATCCTGCATTATGGATCATTCAAAACAAATAAATATCAAGTACGAATGCTATATAATAAGTTTCCGTGTATATATATATATATATATATATATATATATATATATATATATATATATATATATATATAATATATATATATATATATATATATATATATATATATATATATATATATATATATAAATATATATATATATATAAATATATATATATATATATATATATATATATATATATATATATATATATATATATATATATAAATATATATATATATATATATATATATATATATATATATATATATATATATATATATATATATATATATATATATATATATATATATAGGCCAGTCAGTAGAGGATCGAAACAGGTGGGTATGTTGCAAAAGGTTGTGCAAAAACTTTGATTTTTTTAACTTTTATATATGGGTGCAAACATGTAAGAAACAGAAATGCTAACACGGACGACTTCGGAAAAACTTTTGGCAGCCAAAAAAGTCGCAAAATTTTATATATCAAAAATAGATATGTTACAAATATATATACTACATGGTGAAAAGTCCCGGGACTAGCAAAGGAAAAGTAATTTTTTTGTCAAAAATAGATTTTATTCTTCAACATAGTTTCCTTCCAGAGCGATACACTAATTTCAATAGTCCGCCAACATTTGATTACTTTTCATACAGTACAATTTGTCAAGGGCTTCAAAATATGCATCAGTTTTGCATTTGACATCTTCATTTGATGAAAATCTCTTCGCCTGGAGCCATCTCTTTAAGTTAGAAAACAAATAATAGTCGCTGTGGGTCAGATCTGAAGAATACGGGGGATGGTGGAACAATTCGCATTTCATTTCATTCAATTTTACCATCGCTTTCATAGATGTGTGAGCCAGTGCATTGTCTTAGTGGAACAGCACTTTTTTTTCGCCATGTGTTTATCTTGATTTCGTCCTTCAAGTGGTCCAATAATGCTGCATAATACTCTCCTGTGATTGTTTTTTCTTTCTCAAGATAGTCGATGAATATTATGCCACGTGCATCCCAAAAAATACTGGCCAAGATCTTTCCAGCCGATTACTGCATCTTTGGTCGCTTTGGGCGGTTTTCGCTAGCTTCCAATCACTCTGCACACTGCCTTTTTGACTCAGGTGTGTAGAAATGGATCCATGTTTCGTCCATTGTTACGAATCGGTGGAAAAATCCGTTTCGATTACGCTTTAATAGCTCCAAAACGCGCTCTGAATTATCGACACATTGCTGTTTTTGGTCGATTGTTAGAAAATCAGGCAGCCATCTCGCAGAAATCTTTTTCATATTTAAATTCTCATGCAAAATATGTCTGACCCATTCGGTTGATATCTGAATGATGTCAGCTACCTCCCTTACTTCACTTTGCTGTCATCCAAAACAATTTGATGGACTTTTTCAATGTTCTCTAGAGTTGTTGCCTCAATTGGATGTCCAGTACGTGCATCATCATCGGTGTTCCTACGACCACTTTTAAACTCGCTAAACCATCAACAAACGGTTGTTTTCGACGGAACAGATGTGCCGTAATGCTTTCCGAGCCATTCTTGGGTTTGGACAGTATTTTATGTCATCAAAAAGCAATGTTTAATTACGATGCAAAATTCTTCCTGATCCAATCTTTACAAAAAATCTAAAGTAACGTCACTTACACAACCACAACTTGTGAATAAATGGCCGCTATGTCATGAAACTTTGATAGAGGTTTTTGAAGGTCAGTTCTAACAGAAAATTATATGGAAACTTGATTGGGAATGCCATCTAGTGGTGAGTCCCGGGACTTTTCACCCCATGCAGTATATATATATATATATATATACACTCCTCAAAACAATTAGGGGAGCACATGGTTTTAACGAAATTACGCAAATACTTACACCGATAAGTAGCATAAAATAAATAATCCATAATTTAAAGCCTAGCAGGAAACAGAAGAAGAAAGCTTCATATGCAAATCAAAGTTCATGACATCAAAAACCAGAAAAAGAACATAAGGGCGGAAATCGGGATGTTGCAGAAACGTCTGTTTCACTGCCTTAACTGTGAAATTTGATTGCTCAGTTATTCTTTTTGAGAAAAGGTGAGTTGAAAATGTCTCAACAACGTGATTTACCGGAATCCATGGCATGGCGTATTATAGGCAGACTTGAATCCGGGCAAACACAACGTAGTGTCGCGGACGCTGTTGGAGTCGCCAGAAGTGTCGTTGCAAGGCTGTGGAATCGATTCCAAGAAACAGGGAATGTTAGACGTCGACCAGGGCAAGGTCGTCCACACGCTACTACAGAAACTAATGACAGGTATATACTGTTAACAGCTCGTCGAAACAGAAGAGACAATGCTACTAAGCTGCAGAGACAGTAGCTCTTGGCAAAAGGACGAAGGGTGTCCAGCCAAACAGTACGTAATAGGCTTCATCAGGGAGGTCTCTATGCACGTAGGCCAATGGTCTGCATCCCTTTGACCTCAAGCTACCGTGCGGCCCGAAGAAGATGGGCTGCTGAACATCGAGATTGGGAGCAACATGATAGGAGCCAAGTGCTGTTTACATACGAGTCCCGATTCAGTCTGGAGTGTGACACCAGACGTGTTTTGGTATGGAGGGAAAGGGGCACTCGAAATAACCCCACATTCGCAAGGTCACAATACAGACGAGCTGGTTTTATGGTATGGGGGGGGGGAATCAGCATAGGTGGACGTACGGACCTGCATATCATTCGGAATGGTACTTTGACGGCCCGAAGGTATGCAAACGTGATACTGAGACCTCATGTCATACCTTACGCTGCAGCCATTGGAGATTCCTTTGTTTTCCAGCATGATAATGCCAGACCACATACAGCTCGTTTTGTGAAGAACATGCTTGAAGCTGAAACAATACAGCGTATGGAATGGCCAGCTCCATAGGCCAATCTCCTGACCTGAATCCAATCGAGCATGTTTGGGACATGCCCGGACGACGCATTGCTGCGAGATCAAGGCCTCCTTTTACTCTCCGAGACTTGGAGATTGCAATTCTTGAGGAGTGGAACAGTATTCCTCAAAGTCTTATCGATAACATCATCGCATCCATGGAAAACAGGTGTGCAGCAATCTTAGCTGTTCGAGGAGACCACACGCCATATTAAAAATCTTGCATCATTTCTAAACAATACTTTTTTTAATCGTTTACATGTAACCAAATTGTTGCCCTTGATCTTCTTTTCATGTTTTTTCCATATTTTCAAAGAATTAAAGCTTAATTACAATTATTTTTATTTCTTTTTTTCTGTATTGTCATTGATATGCGTGTACTATCCATTTTATGCCAATACGTGGCTGTCTCGCACGGTTTTCTGAACTTCTTTGCTTGCTCCCCTAATTATTTTGAGCAGTGTATATATATATATATATATATATATATATATATATATATATATATATATATATACCTATACCTCGCTATACGGCTGCTCTTTATACGGGATTTCGCTATAACGGCCTTTTTTAATTATGACACTTTTTCGATTGACAGCCCACAATGTTTCGTTATACGGCATTAACGGCGGAAAGTGATGATGGCAGCTTATTATGGCCAGGGACCCACTGGCAACTTTTAATTTGGGAGATTAAACAGTTTAGTCACTTGAAAGTTGCCGGATACCTTCGGCAGCCGCACACTGGCTACAAAATAGTTGCTTTGCACTCAGTCTGAAAATGGATTTCGTGGAAGCTGCATGAGTTTGTGCCCTCGCTCTACGACGAAAACGTAAACAAAACCACAGAAGATTTTTGGTCCATTCAATAATAAGTAGGAGATTATTTCATGAGTAATTTTATAAATTATTTGAAGATTTGAGAGTACACCCAACAAAACTTTTCAACTACTTTCGGATGAGCGTTGAAAGTTTCGACAACCTGTTGTTATTAGTGGGGCCCAGTATTTCTTACCAACATACAAATTTTCGTTTGGCTATACCACCGCAGGAAAGATTAGCTGTTACTTTAAGGTAAGTAAAAAGATTTTCTTAAAAATTTGCGTGTTTATTGAAATAAAATATATATTACAAAAATTTTTTGTAAATAATTTTAAGTAAATTTGTTTTAAACTAATATACATATATTTTATTACAAAGATAAAAAGGATGAAGCTTCTGACTCGTTATCCCAAGACTCTTTATCCCAAGAAAGGGTGTGGTCGGAGTTCCAGGTTGCAGGGGTTTTCAATTTGCCCAGGAGAAAATCTTAATAATAATGTTTCCCAGGAGAATATGAAGTTCTGCAATATAATGGATTGTTATTCCAACCGTTTTGCTCCCGAAACAATGGGTTTCTAAACGGAGTTTCATCGTGGTGACCCCCGACAAACGAACACGTGTCATAACGTTCCTTATCTCGGTTCGAGCAGTGAATTTTTGATTTTCGTTAAATTTCTTGAACGAAGGGAGCAAAAATAAAAGAAAATATATGTTGTCAACTCCTCGTGAATCGGACTAGCCAAACAGGCCCTCTATGATTTGCCACGATCAGATCTATTGCAAGCAACTAAATAATCACCAATGAGCGCGGTCCTATCTAAACCAACATGATGTATTTTCACCGGCAACAGTTTCATCACCCATAGAATCGAACTTGTTGGAATTTTTTAGTTGCCCCAACTGAAAAATCGTCAATGGGTGCTTTGCCATAAGAATCAATATGTTTCATTTTTTTTATTAAAAAGTTGCTTTGAAATAATCGCCAGTGGGCCCCTAGCCGAAAGCTTAGTGATTCTTCATGTTAATGTTCATCATCACATTAAAACAGTATTTAAACATTCTATTGTATGGTTTTTATTATATGTACACATACGTGCGTCTGATTTCTTTTGTTTATATGTTTATTTTTTGAATTTCTGTTTATTATTACATTGTTTTGTACTTTTATTTTATGTAAGCATTTTTATAGGAAATAAAAAGAATGAAATGCTTTATGACCAAAAAAGTACATTATTTATAAAAAATTGGAACAGATCCAATTAAATTTGCATTGGTTTGTATCAAAATAATTGATTCGTTATACGGCTTTTCGCTTTATGGCTAACTTTTCCGGAACTTATCTAGGTCGTAAAGCGAGGTGTGGGTGTATACAAAAAAAAAAAAAAAAAAAAATATATATATATATATATATATATATATATATATATATATATATATATATATGTATATATATATATATATATATATATATATATATATAGTATCCCGTCTTCTCCCACCTCATATTTCAATCATTTGTTCGCCTGAGAGACGTCTAGATGTCTGCGATAGAGTGTTGCTACAACTCCAGAAGAGAAGCTTTCGCCTCGAATTTGAGCGCGCTATGACTTTGGCGGCAGACCAGACCAGGAGTGGACACGAGTAAAGACGGACTCTTAATGTTCGGTGTATAATGCTGAAACAACGGTGTTTTGTTTGAAGCAATTATTCTTAAGACGTTTGCAATGAAGCCGTAATACCATATTAACTTTCTTCTAAATAATATATGTAACTGAGTCGTCCCTGTATATCCGAGAATTTTAATGAAACGTACTCTTTTGTATTCCCGTTTGACCAACTCCTGACGTATGACAGCCCACTACATATATCTTATTAATAAAAGAGAGTGTTTGCGTGTGTGTGTGCGTGTGTGCGTGTGTCTATGCGATCCCCAGGCGAATCTGTGAAACTTACAGACGTCAAATTTGGCACACGGTTAGTGCAGACTATGGGAAGGTGCACCTCGAAGCCCGAATTTTAAATTTTATTCTAGAAAATTTTTTATTTTATGTTTTGTGCGATATTTTATGTTTTTTTAACTTCAGATTACGATATCTCGGCAAAAAAATGATCGTAGAATTTTGATCTTTTTACAATCTAAGACTACAGACATTTCTCCTTCAAACAAGACCTCATTTGTTTAAAAATAATTTAAAACATACTAATATTTTCATCAAAATATTAAACCCACTTTTTCGAGAAATTTACGCACTTTTGAGGATCTACGGTCGATGCTCTTCGAGTTTTTATCTTACAAAGAAAATATTTACATCATCTGGAAGATGAAAGCTTTCTCATTCATATGAACCTCATTTCAAGTCTCTATCTTAAAATTTCGATTTTTAATTGAATTTTAAAGAACAATACGTCAACGCAAATTCCCCGCTTGAATCTTCAAGTGCGGTTTGGTTGAAGAACCTTTTTTTCACCCATAGGCGAGGGGGAGGGGGGGAAGGCTCGAAGAAGGAATATTTCGCCCATTCGTGGAGGGTTGGACCGAATGAAATTTCTCGCCGGGGGGGGGGGGAGAATTTTTCTTCTGGCTGTGACTGTTAGCAGGAAGTGGAATACGCAGCCAGAAAATTTAGATACCTTGATTCGTTGTTTTTTAGTGTTTCCATTCTCTGACAATGATTGCTGAAGGGAGCGGGTCCCTAAACCGACCGGCTAGAAGGGCGAAGCCCGTGTCATGGGTTATGTCACAGTATAAATAACATAGAAAATGTCAATTTTTCTATGTTATTTATACTTTAATCAATTTTTAAATTGATTTTGGTTAACAAACATTCTTAAAATCCCGGGCAACGCCATCTGTAATTAGGAATACCTCTAGCTTTTCCTTTCTTACAGAACAAAACTCATTTCGGAAGTTTCATGAAAGGTAAAACGAGTAATTTCTGTTGTGGCATCTAAAAAGGTATTTTAAGTAAACAATCAAACTTTGAAGCGTATTCCCATCTTTAACATTACAGTAATAAGTATTACATCTTATTAATAAAAGCGAATGTTTTCTTATTAATAAAAGCGAATGTTTGCGCGCGCGCGTGTGTGTGTGTGTAGGCGGCCCCCAGGCGAATCTGGGAAACTTACAGCCGTGAAATTTGGCACACGGGTAGTGCAGACTATGGGAAAGTACACCTCGAAGCCCGAATTTTAAATTTTATTCTAGAAAATTTTTTATTTTATGTTTTGTGGGATATTTTATGTTTTTTTTTAACTTTAGATTCGATATCTCGGCAAAAAATGATCGTAGAATTTTGATCTTTTTACAATCTAAGACTACAGACATTTCTCCTTCAAACAAGACCTCATTTGTTTAAAAATAATTTAAAACAGACTAACATATTCATCAAAATAATAAATCCACTTTTTCGATAAATTTATGCACTTTTTAGCATCTACGGTCGATGCTCTTCGTGTTTTTATCTTACAAAAAAAATATTTTCATCATCTGGAAGATGAAAGCTTTCTCATTCATATAAACCTCATTTCAAGTCTCTATGTTAAAATTTCGATTTTTAATTGAATTTTAAAGAACGATGCTTCAACACAAATTTTATACGCGATTCTTCGAAAGCGGTACTCTAGGCGTTGGAATCAATCATTCATAAGAACTGCGCATGCGCACAAGGAAAAGTTTTATTTACTTTTGCCGGTGTTCACTTTTTCTGTATTCTGTCAATTTTTGTTTAATTTAGTTACTTTTTTGCATATTCTTTCTTTTTATGCTTCTGTCTGAAACTCTGGAATATTTTTTATTATCATTCTAATACTTCGAAACTTAACAATGTTTACCAGGGGTGTTGTAAAACAACTGTTAATTATGTTTGTGTTTAGCTTCGAAAAAAATTATTTTGTAAAGGTTTTTTTTTGGTCTTTTAAGCTAAAATAGCACTTACAAATCAAAAAAAAGAAACAAAAACTTACCTGTAAATAGCATACCTTTTTTATAAATTGATCAATTTGAAGTAAATTTTTAAGAAATTTAGCTAAAACACCTATCATTCTGCACAAAATCCTAAAGCTAATATTTTAAACCAATTTTAGCTTTTGATTGTGGAAATTTTTGATGTTAAAACATGTTAACAATGTATTAAATATGCATTATTTTGTCCGTCAAATATAGTTGCACATTAATTTTATAGAAATTTGTGGTATGACTTTCTTAAGTAGCATGATTTATTTTTTCTCGATGATATCTTTTTCTTAATAGTCATATTTTGAGAACTAACTTTTTTAAATTAAAAAAACACAAATAACAGTTTAGGTTAACAAGAATTATTGTAAAGAATTATATTTCACATAATTGGACAAGCCACAGGTCAAGAAGTGTTGAAATTAATGGAGGTAAGGTTAATTTTTTTTACATGCAGTAATTTTTTCATGTCCTGATTCATAAATTAGAATCGATAGCTGATTTATACCTCATTTATATTTTTAGAATTTAACTTCTTACTTCTGTTTTAACTTTCCTTTCTATTTTACCATCATGTTTTGTTTTCTATTATTGAAGTGTGTAAAATATTTTTCATTGCTTACTACGATTTAAAATTTTTTTTTGTATTATTGTCCTGTACTTTTATATTCATACTGTGTTATTCATACTGTTATTTTTTCTACGTTATTTATACTGTATTTAATTTTTAAATTGATTTGGTATTGTTTACTTTTCAGCTTTTCCCGAATGATTTTCCGAATCTTTACCCCGGAAAGAGAAGCGAGACTGGAAGAAATCAGACAACAACAGCAAAGAATAGTTGGACAAAAACCACAGGATGGTCATGATTTGTTAGCAAGAGTGTTTCATGAAAAACAAAAATCACTTATGAGTCTCATCACAAAGACAAAGATTTTTGGAGAAGTTAGGTGTCATATGTACACCATAATTGCAGTTTTGGCTGATTTAAACTCTGTATTCTCACATTTTGATACCCCTGTAGCAGTAGTGGATTACATGGTTAACTGGAATTACTCATTTTGTTCCATTTTAAAGGAATTAGGTTGTGGTTCATATGGGAATGGCGTTTAGAAATATACGGCATATGAGGCAGATATTACGGATCAAATAATAGCCAAAGATGACACCACTTCAGTCAGTTGTCACAAACCATCTGTCTCTGTCCACATGTTGCAGAAGCCTCCTCTACACGATTTCTTCATTCGGGAATGGCGTTTAGAAACATACGGCATATGAGGCAGATATTACGGATCAAATAATAGCCAAAGAAAGCTAGTGTCTATAGACAATGCGTGGATTGTCCCGTATTGCCCTCTACTAACCATAATTTTCAAGGCCCATATAAATGTAGAGTACTGTAATTTAGTTTTATAGTGTGGCGTGTGAGTGGAACACTGGTGCATGGATTTCAAATGATTTTAGCTTTTACTGGAAATTAGCAGAACATTAGCATCCAAAACAGTAATCGTTTGGAAAGTTTTTATTTATATACACATCTTACTACCATAATACTCTTAAAATTTATATTTTAACGCATTTCGGTTACTGCTGTTGTTTGTAAACACACGATCTTCATTGCCATGCTCATTTCAGAAATTTCTCATTGAGATGATGCTCATTTAATGCGTGTTTTCAAAAGTGAAATATATCATGTTCTGTAAATGCTCCGAAAATATTTCTATACTGAAGATGTAGACAGATTAAAGAATTTAAGTAAACTTTTGTGCAATTTATACATTTGTGTGTGTTTAATTATTTAAATTAATAGATTTATATTTTTTATACGTTTTATTCTTGCATTCTTTTAGGGGTTTATGGTGTTGCGTGTGAGTGGAACACTTGTGTGTGGTTTTCAAATGATTTTAGCTTTTACTGGAAATTAGCATAACATTAGCTTCCAAAACAGTAATCGTTTGGAAAGTTTTGAATTTAATTTATTAAATGCTGATCACGAGATTTCTTTTCTTTTTGTGATACTTTAAATTAATTTTGCGTCACGTGCATAACAACGAAATTAATTGAGAAAGAAAATATTTAAATACAGTAAAAGATAAAATTTAACCGCTAGACTAATTGGGAAGGAAATTTTTAAAAATTTAGTTCACATTAGTATGTTTTATGGATATAAAATCAAATCTATATATTAAACTGTTATTTCCTCTCAAAATATGCTTCGCCATGACGATAAATTAGTCCCAAGGCCAAACTTGAAAATATGCTGGCGTACATTTACAAGAAAATTGTTTCTCGCACGGTCAGTTTTACGTAGCTTGCTCACACGTAAGTTCGCAGACGAGCCTGGTAATATTAGTTCCGCTGAATGAAGAAACAAAATATATTGTTTATAAGAAAATCTTCTAAAAAGCAATTTCACTACTTTTTCATTGTAATTATCCTAAAATGTACCCCGTAGCGAAGCACGGGTATTCAGCTAGTAAATAAATAAATATATATATATATATATATATATATATATATATATATATATATATATATATATATATATATATATATATATATATACAGTCGAACCCCGTTAATTCGCGAAATTTTATCAGTCCCTTGGGAAGAAAAACCTACGTTTAATATGTGAATGCCCCTGAATAGCATAGAAAACATGATGCTAAAGGCGCGGCTGCATATCAAACAGGCCAAATTTGATAGCAACTTTGTCAAAAATAAATTTTTATGTCATTATTAGCTTTATTAATTTTTTATTTTTGTTAATTTTATATTGACTTTCTCTTATTATCGACACTGTTCTTTATTTGTGCTGTATAGCTAACAAGGATTTTAATTTTGCTAACATTAGTTTTAGTTAACCTGGTTTGCAGAAATTTTTGTGTTTGTTTTGTTAAATTTTATGTGCCGTACATAGTAAATCTAATTTTTAAATGACTTTTATTACACTGCTGGCCACCCAAATTGCAAGATAGTCAAGAGATATCACAACAAAATTTATTTTGTAGATAACATGTTGACCAAGTATCAAATGATTAAATTTATAGACTTCTGTGAAGTGTGGTTCCTGCCAAAATCAGTAGCCAGAGTAGCCGCCATTGTTGGAGATCACCGCTGCCACACGCCTCGGCATTGATTCAAAGAGACTTTGGATGAGTTCTTGGGGTACAGCAGACCAAGCAGCTTCCATACGTTGCCAAAGTTGATCTGCTGTGGCAGCTGGGGATGGAATCTGGGTCAATCATAGAGCAACCATGGACCACATGTTTTCTATCGGTAAAAGATCCGGAGAGCGAGGCGGCCAGGGAAGCAATTCAATCTAGCGATTGACGAAGAACCGTTGGACAATGCGTGCCACGTGTGGTCGCGCATTATCATGTTGAAATATGGCTGTGGGCAAGCCGTGAAGGTAAGGAAGGACAACTGGCTCCAACACCTCGGAGATGTAGCGCTGGCTGTTTAAAGTACCGGCAATGCGTACTAGAGGTGTGCGAGAGTGATATCCAATATCGCCCCATACTATAATAGCCGGTGCAGGACCAGTGTGGCGGTGCATAACGCAGCTGTTCAGCATCCTCTTTTCACGGTGTCTCCAGACTCGAATGCTACCATCGTGGTGTGGCAGACAAAAGCGTGACTCGTCAGTAAAGACAATTTCATTCCATTCTGCCGTCCACATCCTTCTGTCATCGCACCATTGGCGGCGGAGACGTCTGTGGTTCTGCGTCAAGGGTAGACAAAGCAATGGACGTCTTGCGGACAGACCACTCTGCTGTAAACGGCGTCGAATGGTACGCGCAGACACTGGATGATGCGTTACAGACTGCATGTGCTGTGCTATGGTTCGTGATGTGACTGAGCGATCCGTCACTGCCATGCGCACAATTTGCCTGTCATCACGTGAAGTGGTGCGCTGAGGTGGATGCGATCGAACACGCCGGTCCGTCGTATCCAACGATCACATATCCGCATTACAGTTATTTGGTTTCGTCCAACACAACTACCGATTTCCCTGAAAGATAATCCACAATCTCGGTAGGCCACTATCCTTCCTCTGTCGAACTCCGATACTTGATCAAAATATGATCGCTGTTTTCGACTAGGCATAATTGATCGTTTTTTTTGAAAAAACCACAAGAAAAACACAATTGCCGAACTTGAAATCGTCAAAATCTCCAAGCCTTAAATAGCGCTTTGAAGTGGCGCCACAGGCGCGCGTGATGTGCGTCTGCGCTGAAATTCTAATCATTTACATATCTCACCTCCGCTAATGCATGTTGTAAATTTCATGTTATTTGCATGTTTCCTTCAGGGTGTTGCATTTACAGTGGCCAGCAGTGTATGTGCGACATGTCGTACTTACGTGTCGTATGTAAAAATGACAGGATTTTTACTTACGAGAGTAACCCTTATTTTAATTTAAAACTTTCGATCGCTCCTGTTAAAGAAACACAAAATAATAAAAAAGTCATTCTAAGGCTTAAAAACGCCTAAAATTGTCATAAAAATGTGTTTTATCCGCTTAGGGTGTTATTAGATTTACCCTTGGACGAAAACTTCGGTTAATGCGCGAATTTTGATCGGTCCCTTGATTCGCGGATTAAAGGGGTTCGATTGTATATATATATACATAGATAGATATAGCGAGATGTATATGTGGGAGTCTCAACAGTATAATTCTTCTGCGCAACGCTGGGTGATGGCCGAATCTCTGATTTTAGTTGAAGTATTGAGGTCATCATTATTTTGATCATATAAACACCAGGGGGCGAAAATGGTGGATGCAGCGGATGGCAATACATTCTAACGTCCCAACCAATTAAATATTAATACGGAGAGAAAAAAGCTTAGTGTATAGGTTTGTATGTCTTGTTAACTTTTTACAATTACTATTGGTAGTGGGGTTTCAGTCGAAGTGAATAATTATGAAAACAGACTGGTCGAGGGATACTCTTTCTTGTTAGATATATTTGTGTTTTCCTTAAAGAACGAGAAACTGTCACATGCCACACCAGATGACACCACTTGTTCAGATTTCATGTAATTCCACTGTTGTTCAATGTCGCGTGTTGTCTTGTGTCGTGCTTAAGATATTAATGTAAAAGATGCTTATTAAAACTTAAACTTAAATTACTTAGCCTCAGCTCTTTATCATCCAAATCATGATTCTCTACAACTCCATTGCTCTGCTGTGATGATAGCGCTTACGTGCTACATAGAATAAGGTAAGAGTATTTTTGCCTTACTTTGATTAGCGAGTGTTTTATCCAACAAAGATTAGGAGACTGAAAGATCTCACAGCGGCAATTAAATTGTAGTGTAAAACAAAACTGATCACAAAATGGCTCTTAGAGATAACTATCTTGTTGAAAAACTGAACTCTAATAATTTTGCAAACTGGAAGTTCAAAACCGAAATGGTTCTCATTAAAGAAGATCTTTATGATCTCGTAACTGTTGAACCACCCGAGCCAAAAACACCAGCATGGTTAAAACAGGATCAGAAAGCTAGAGCGTTGATAAATTTGTCTATTGAAGACAGCCAAATTATGCATGTAAAATATCTTACGACAGCAAAAGAAACTTGGGATGCATTAAAGAAAGTGCATGAAAGATCTAATCTAACAAGTAAATTATTTCTACTTAGAAAGTTATACAGCACGAAATTAGAAGAAGGTGGAAACGTAAATAATCACATTTGTAATTTAATGGAAATAATTGATAAGCTACGTGCTATCGGAGAAAACATTAACGAATCTCACATTTCTGCTTTACTTTTGTGTTCACTCCCTCACAGCTATGATAATTTAATAACTGCTCTAGAAGCGAGACCAGAAAGCGAACTGAGTGTAGATTTTATCAGAGGAAAAATTATCGATGAATATAACTGTAGAATTGAAACAGGTCAAAGCGATATCTCAAATAGAGTGTTTAAAACCCAAACCAAAAGTACAGCACCAAATCGCGAAAATAAATTTTGTTCCTTTTGTCGTAAGAAGAATCACATGAGATCAGAATGTTATCACTTGAAAAATAAAAATCGTAATTCTCCCACGTTTCAAAACAAAAATACGACTAAAATGAAACAGCATAACGCGTCGATTTGTTTTGAGACTAAAACGAAAGCTGTTAGCGGTATAGCTGAATACGCACATTCCTCCTCCTTGACAACGGGGGCGAATATGTTAGCAATGAGATGGAAAATTACTTAACCGAACAGGGAATACACCATCAATTGACTGTGCCTTACTGTCCTTCCCAAAATGGGGTGGCAGAACGAAAAAATAGAACTTTAACTGAAATGACTAGGTGCATGATCCTAGAAGCTGGGTTACCACATAAATTTTGGGGTGAAGCCATCTGCACAGCAACTTACTTGCAGAACCGGCTCCCAACCAAATCAAATAAGAAAACACCTTACGAAATCTGGACGAATTGCAAACCAGATTTATTCCATATTAAAGTTTTTGGATGTAGAGCTTACGCTTATATACAAAAACAGAAACGCTCAAAACTCGACGATAAAGCCGTTGAAGGTATTTTCTTGGGCTATGATAACAGAAGTAAAGGTTATAGAATTTATACAGGTGATAATAATGTGGTGATAAGCAGAACAGTGAAGTTCATTGAAAATTCTCTTCCATATGCTTGTAAAGAAGGAAAAATACCTTGGAACCAGGAAGAAGAAACAAAACAGCTAGTTGAGTTAGAATTCAAACATGAAGAAGAAGAGCACAATGAAAACGAAAACGAAAGTAATTCGCAGATACCAACCAATCAACTAAGAAGATCAGAAAGAGAAACAAAAGGAATAACTCCTGAGAGATTTGCCTTTTATACAAACGCGGGAAGAATTAACGAACCAAAAGGCTGGAACGATGTCCAGGAAATGGAAAATCCATATGAAAAACAAAAATGGATAGATGCAACAAAAGAAGAGATGAAGTCCCTTCGTAAGAACCAAACTTGGGAATTAGTGACACCACCTCCAGGAAAAAAGGTTATTGGATGCAGATGGACATTCAAAGCTAAATATAACTCCGAAGGACATATCGAGCGATATAAAGCAAGATTAGTCGCAAAAGGTTTTTCACAGAAATTCGGATCAGATTACGACGAAACTTTTGCTCCTGTGGTCACATATACGACAATACGGGCATTCTTAGATAATGCTGCATACAAAACTCTAAACGTAAAGCATATCGATATAAAAACTGCTTTCCTGCACAGGAATTTAGAAGAACATGTTTACATGTCACAACCAGAAGGTTACGTTGAAGCGGGTAAAGAACAGAAAGTCTGCAAATTAAATAAAGCAATCTACGGGTTAAAACAGGCCGCAAGAGCCTTGCATATTAGAATTGGGGAATCATTATCGAAATGTGGTTTCGAACAAAGTAAAACAGACCCATGCTTATTTAAAATGGCAAGAGATGGAAATACTATGTACATAATTGTCTATGTAGATGACTTACTCATAGCAGGAAAAACAGGAGATATCAGAGAAATTGTTAACAAGCTGGAAAAAGAGTACGAATTGAAGGATCGTGGTGAAGCAACTTATTATTTAGGAATAAATATCGAAAGGTCCAAAGAAGGAAATTTTGCTTTAAGTCAGAAAAATAAGATAGAAGAAATCATCGAAAAATTTAACCTGAAAGACGCCAAACCAACCAATACTCCTATGGACCCGAATTATCTGAAAAAATAAGGATATGAAGATCAGCTGCCAAACAATACCCAGTATAGGCAAGCAGTAGGGGGGTTGTTATACGTTGCCACAGTATTAAGACCCGATATTGCAGCAGCCGTCAACATTTTGAGTAGAAGGAATGAGAAACCAAGAGATAGAGATTGGGATGCTGTGAAACGGATAATAAGATATCTCAAAACAACTAAAGATTTAAAACTAGTTATTAGCAAGGATAATGAACCAATCTTAACTGTTTTTTGTGATGCGGATTGGGCTAACGACAAGTTAGACAGAAAGTCAACCAGTGGGAATTTATTTAAACTCGGTGAAAGTCCGATACGATGGCTCTCAAAACGTCAGAACTGTGTAGCACTCTCGTCCACAGAAGTTGAATATGTTTCAGCGGCTAATGCTGCGCAAGAAGTTATATGGCTGATCAATCTAACCAAAGATCTGGACTTACCACAAGCTTTACCAATAACATTTTTTGAAGATAACCAGTCGTGCATCAACCTTTCACAATCTGATAAACATCATTCAAGAACAAAGCACATTGACGTGAAATTTCATCATTTAAGACAACTTAAGGAAGCTGGTACTATTGATTTAGAATATTGCCAAAGCAAAGATATAACAGCTGACATCCTGACCAAGCCATTGCCACGTCCTGATTTTGAACGTCACCCAACTAATCTACATTTAGAGACTGTTTCTTTTTCAGAAAACAAGTAGGGGTGTTAGATATATTTGTGTTTTCCTTAAAGAACGAGAAACTGTCACATGCCACACCAGATGGCACCACTTATTCAGATTTCATGTAATTCCACTGTTGTTCAATGTCGCGTGTTGTCTTGTGTCGTGCTTAAGATATTAATGTAAAAGATGCTTATTAAAACTTAAACTTAAATTACTTAGCCTCAGCTATTTATCATTCAAATCATGATTCTCTACAACTCCATTGCTCTGCTGTGATGATAGCGCTTACGTGCTACATAGAATAAGGTAAGAGTATTTTTGCCTTACTTTGATTCGCGAGTGTTTTATCCAACATTTCTAACATAACATAATGGCATAGAAAAATTCAGTGTATTTGCCTAAAGATCACTCATTTTTTATCATCATTAAAATTCCTCATTAAAGCTCTCCAAACCAAATTTTCTGCGCAACAATGACACCATCTTAAAGATTTGTAGGATACTGAAACGAATCTTGTTTTATATTTAATTTCGATAAAGGGTTCAAATACCGTGGATCTGATACCCAAATTATTTTAAGTGTAAATATAGTTGACTTTTCTATTGATGATGAAATTGACAGCGTAGTGATTTGCGATGACATTATATCATTATTGCCCAGAAAAATGGGATATTTACAATAGACGTTGTAGGTGTTGAATTCGACTCCCGAGCCGTCTAAGATATTTTAAAGTTAGAGGGAAAAAGAGAATTCGGACTGACATATAGCTGTTATACACTGGCATTCCAAATTAAGAGAATTGGCACATTTTGTCGTATTACTGGAAACATAAAGGACAAATTTGGTATGGATACACAGTTATATAAGAGAAAAGAATTCTACCATACTACAGTCATGATGGTCAGTTTGGCTCCTCAGCGCAGGAATGTCCCAAATCCAAGTTGCAAGATGACTCTAAAATGGTGTATGAACCCCTCTACCAGTGAGATGCTATACTAGAAGGTTGATGAGTCCTGCATCAACTCAGTTTTCGATCGTGCATGCCTCCTAAGAGATGTCCAATAGGGTATACGTCAGGATATCTGGCTTGCCAATCCATCGGGAGAATAGCTTCACTTTCCGTAATCGTCGACTAAGTGAGCCTTATGTCGTTCAACTGCGCCCCTGAACATAGGGCTATATCATCTCATCCCTACACGTCTCACCATTCAGGGATTCTCTGACATATATGCAATAATTTCTCATTCGAACTTGCTCTTGAATGTGCATGTTGAAATACAAAATCAGAACTCAGATTTCTGGAGTGTTTGCTGCTAGTTTTATGCAAATAAATCTGAATTTAGATACACTTTGACAGCAGTTAAAGTAGCGCATTATTATCATTTAACTGTTTTTTAACAATAAAATGCATCATAATTTTACTATTTATCAGTTGATATCAAAGTGAGTTACTGAACCAGCGCAATTGAATCTCCTATCAAATCTGTAAATTAGATTTGAATGGGGAGAGACGATTGGAAAATTACCGAAATTGGGGTCTATCAAAACTAAAGCTTTGTTTTTGGGGGAGAATTTTCCTTTCCGCTTATTAGGTGTGACATTTTCTTGTTTTTAAGAAATTGGTTTATTCTTTGGAATAAATCATTTTGTAGCAGATAATATAAATATGCACATACACTGAAGTGCCACTGAATTAGGGATACCTACCTAGTAACGAGTTGGGCCTCCTCTGGTCTTGATAACGGCTGCCACACGACGAGGCATAGATTCAACAAGTTTCTGGAAACGTTCCACGGGAATGGCTTGCCAAATATTGGCTAAAGCTGTCCATAATTCAGTAAGGTTCTTTGGTGCTGTGTGATGGCCTTTCATGCCTTGTTCCAAAACATACCAAAGATGCTCAATAGGATTTAAGTCTGGGCTTCTAGGTGGCCAATTCATGACAGAGAAGTCAGAGGAATGCTCATCCAACCAGCCAGTAGCCAACCGGGACTTGTGAGAGTTATAGATGTCTTGCTGGAAAACTCCATTACCGTGCGGATAACAGAACAGCATAAACGGATGGAGGTGATCACCCAGCAACTCTACGTACCGAATTGCATTGAGGGAGGTTGGTACAAGCACCAAATATCCCAAACTGTGCCACGAAAAATCACCCCAGACCATGATTGAGCCACCATGCCCTTGTACAGTTCCAGCCAGGCATGCAGGATCCATGGCTTCATGAGCCTGACGCCATATTCTCAGCCTCCCGTCGGCGTTACGTATTCGGAATCGAGACTCATCACTCCATGCTACTCGTTTCCAGTCCTCTACACTCCAGTCTCTGTGCTCTCTTGCCCAGGCAAGACGTGCAGCCCGATGGCGAGTATAAAGCAATGGTACTCTCGTAGGTCGACGTCTCCCGAAACCCATACGGTGAAGCGAGCGTTGCACAGTCCGTTTACTGACTGTACGACTGGCACCGTCATTAAACTGGGTGATAATTTGAGCTAATGTTTGGCTCCGCTGGCTACGTACAATACGCCTGAGCCGTCTCTCACCACACACTGTCAAGGCTAATTGTCCTTTGCAGTTTGCCCGATCGCTAGTTTTTTTCCCTACCATCCATGTATTCTTGGTATACTCTTGACACTGTCGACCTTGAAAATCCTAGCTGTCTGACGATTTCGGAAATTGAATGGCCCGTGCGTCTCGCACCTACGATTTGTCCGCGATCGAAGGCGTCTAAATCAGGCAGTTTACCCATACTGGCAATTCAAACAACTAATTCAGAACAACCACAGTACGCGCTATATATGCAGTTACCACATCGCCCACACTTGCGCATACATGATGCGCAGCGCTACACAATTTGCATAGGCTTTGCTATCCCTAATTCAGTGGCACTTCAGTGTATTTTAATATTTTTTTGTCAATTTATTTCATTGTTATGCACATGAGGCAAAATTAATTTAAAGTATCACAAAAAGAAGAGAAATCTCGTGATCAACATTTAATAAATTAAATAAAAAAATCGATTTTTAAAAATTCCCCTAAAATCATAAAATGTATGTTAAGATTCGAAAAATATTTCATTTGAAAGGAATGTTTATGATCTTTCTCCTGATATAAATTTTATATCCCTAAAATTATTATTTTAAAAGCAAACTTTAAAAAAAGCCACAAAAACAGCTTAAAAATTTAGTTGAAACAGTCTGAAGAATTTTTCAAAAATCTTTCTTAGTGCACCCCTACACTATAAGAAGAATCGCCATGCAAAATTTCAGCCCTTTAGGTCCAGCGGTTTGGTCTGTGCGTTATCTGTCAGTCAGTCAGTTACGGAACTCTTTTATATATTTATAGATAGATAATGTTTCACGCTTTTATAAACAATGTTAGATCATTTTGAAACTAATTTGATAACAAATTATCTTTCCCTTTTTTTAATTTCCATTTCTTCCACGTTTATGGGCATGGTCACGTGTACTCTTTTTTCCGTTGAGTCCCTTTTTATTCTCTCTAGGTGACAAAGTTTCTGTGGTTCGTGAAAAAAAAAAAATCCACATATTAGCATCATAAAATCAGCTTTATCTATCTTTGTTTTAAACACTAAGCATAACTTTTAACTCCTATCACTTTTACTCTAAAATTTGTGTCAACCTTATTACACCGAAATAAAATATTGAATGATTGATACATAAATTCTGTTTCCGATCAACGTGGGAAAATTCAGATGATAAAAATTGTTTGCCTTTCTGCGAAACGTATTGCAAGAATTCATAATTCGTATGTGCGTGGCGACTTTATATCGCCTTTTTGGCGTCATATTTCATTCTAGAGTTAACTGGTTTGATTAAGAGGGAAACCGAAACTGAGAGATTCCGTTGGTTGCATCTGTACTACTGATTTCAAAGATTGCGTGCGTCAACTGTTACGCAATATTTGGAATTTCAAGCTGAAAGAAAATAAAGTTTCTGTACGAACATGACATTTAAAAGGTCGGAGCATACGCATTAAGAGATACTTTAAATACCTCAAACATCTTAACAGTGGCGTAGCGAGGGGTGGATAAGAGGGTCTATCATGCCCCGGGCGCCACTCGCCCAGAGGCGCCAAATGGTCCTTTTCACTAATTCTATATATTGTATTACTATATGTTTTTCGGAAAGGAGGGTGCCAAAAAGGTATCGAGCCCCGGGAGCCAGTTATGCTCGCTACGTCACTCTATCTTAAATCTTGATGCTTAAAATAAAGCTTACAAATGTTAGTTAAAACAATTCATTCAATAAAACAGTTAAGTCTTTTGAAATTTAATGAAATGTACGAAATACGTAAAACGCTCAATGCTTATCGTATTGCTTGCAAATGTAAATTTTTAAAAATATTTCGATAAAATACTGAGATTTTTCTTTGAGTTTCAATAAAATAAAATAAAGATACGACAACGTAATCTGTGTTCCTCGAACCACCGTGCAGTATATGTTTTTAATACCTATGCAGTTGAAAAGGTCAAACATCATAAAACAGTTTGTTAAATGTAATTAATTTTCATTGCATTGTGCTGTTTGTAATCCCTCCTGGTTTAGCGGCGGTAAAGCAGGTCCATATATCCTCAATAAGCGAGGATCGGTAATAAAGTGGTCCCTCGATAAATTTATGCAAGTTAGGATGGGAGCAGGAGTGGATTGCTCATTATTACACTTTTGACGAGTGGCAAAGGTTTTTCCTCATTGCACTGGATATTTGTTTAATGTACAACCAAATTCATCTGATGAAATAAACTGTCGAAAATTCCAAACAGGAATAGTTTTCTGATAAATGCATTGAACGCTTGGATACGTCTGCTAATAATTGCAGGAAAAAATCGAAACAATCTCTAAATGGCCCTGTACACCACAAAATGGGAAGTTTTAAATGGACTGATTTTTTTTAATTCAAATAAAGTTTAAAAGAAATAACAAAATTTAAATTGGTTTTAATTTTTTCATCTGGAAAGTTATATTTTTTCGGGGACAGTTTATGTTTTATTTCTAACCTTTTCGACATGGGATGTCTGGTAAAGGAACAAAATGGGTTATCACCTGAAGAAGTAAAGTATAAACAAGTTAAAACCTTATACGCATTAAAATAGTAGGCAATCAGTTTGATTATTATGCTAGTTGCCTACATCCCCACGAAATTCACTTTGCTTCCTGAAAACATAACAAACCTTGTCAATTTTTGAAAACATTAACTCCATCTTCGGGATAGGGAAACTCCCGGTCCTGGCAGAAGATCATTACAAAATGATACCATTCTCAAAGCTAATTTTCAGTTGGACTTCCTAGATATGAACATTAATATTTCTGTTGAATAACTGTCCTACAGCGACTCGAAAAATTATCGACTTTTTGCACTTTGATTTCAATTATCTATGTGTCCCGAGTAACTGTAGTAAATGACAGCTGGTTAAAAACAAATTCAGTTCCTTCTGTGTTTGAGAGCCATGATCACATTCTCTCAAACAAACTAATTTTTCACACACTATTTAATTTCTAATCTTTTTTTTCTCATACACGGATAATCCGCTCATAGGTAATCAAGAGATCAGTGTAAATCTACGGAATATACTTCAAAATTCCCTATTAGGTTACATTATCTAGATGTGTTCCACAATCAAAGTTCTGGGAAGATTAAACATGAACATACACAAAAAGGAAATTACATTTAAATATTAATTTCAGGTCATAAATTTTCAAACTTAAAATCCATCTATAATAAAGAATGTAATAAAAATTACAGCAGATTAAAATTCACCGAAAATATTTTCATTACTTACGACCGTGAAAAGAAGTTGCATTTTTTCTTTTTAATGTTATTCTTTTAAATTATAGCAAACATTAAATATTCGTTTCTAAAAGAAAAAGCGAGTTTAAAGATATTGAAATAATTTCTTTATACTTTGCTGCAGACAGCGACATACAGCTAATTGTTTTTGAATCAGCATCCGGGCAATTAATTCTGCTGTATTCGAGAGATGCAACAGAAACCACAATAAATTTATTTTTACTATGTTTCCCGCCACTTTTCTGCATGCTTCCCAACGTCAATGCTTCGTGACTAAAGAAACAAAATGCGTGCCATGATGGACTGTTTTTACTTCTTAAATTAGCTGCTAATATGTTCATTAAATAGACAAATAAATGATATGCTTCAAACTTCTCAAGACTGAGTAATGACAAGTCACGTTTGCTCGGTAATTAGAATTTAGATCAGGGAAGTCTAAAAGTGTGAGTTCAATATCTGCCCCGGCCGCAATTTGTTTGAATCGGTATATATAAAAAAAGATTGAGTTCATTATAAGAAATGGATTCTTTCCGACTCCTCGCTAGTAACTCTTGAAATCTTTCTGAATAAAAAATAAAGGGACATTTTACATTTTACTGTTCTGTGTGTATCAGATTATACCATTTAAAACAAACTATACATATAAAATATATTTTTGTTAGTTAACCATTGAGTCTCAGAGTTTATGGTATTTAAAAAAAATCTACTCTTTTCCATTTGTTTTCAAATTTCGTATGTTAATTATCGGGTATGCATCCAATTAACACAGAACCAATTGTATTATCTTATTTCAGTTTTGTAGTATGATGTGTGCATACATTTACGATCGACACACGCGCATAAGTACACGAAGGTCCACAGCCAAATGCATACATACATATATATATATATATATATATATATATATATATATATATATATATATATATGCGTGTGTGTGTGTGTGTGTGTGTATTATGGATGCCAATTAAGCAAGGACTCCGTCATGCTCTTCAAACCATCCGTGGACAATGTGAGCTTTGGGGCTTGGAGCAATGCTGGAGCATTCTGCAGGAAGTTTCCACCTCCGGTGGGGTAAACCACTAACAAAACTAGATATACTTGGTCTGCGACATTATTTAAATGCCTTTTCTTAATGAGACGTTCTTCCACGCTAATTAAAGGTTCCAAACAATGGCAGGCATACAGATTCCAAACCATAACATTTTCTTGCATCATCTTGAAGTTTTATGGCAATGCCCTTAGAGTCCATGCATGTTATTCTCCTTGTTCGAACCCCGATATCCGCTTGATGAAATTCAAAACGTCATTTATAGGGCTATATTACCCTTTACCATTCATTTATTATACAATCTTTGTGATCCTGTGTGAACAAAAGATGCTTGATCTTGTTAGTTGCAGAGAGCAAAGGCTTTCGAACAGCTCTTCCGCTTCTTCACTAGATACAGTGTAATGTATGGCGAACAGAACTTTGGGAGACCATCAGAATCCGTCACTAATTTAGCCGGACGATGGTCGAATGGCTAGGGCGCTGGCGTTCGGTACCAAAGTCTGTGGGTTCGAATCCCACTCTTGGCATGGACGTTTGTAGCCGTTCGGAATCGGCTTTAAACAGTATAGCCCAGTCAAAATAGGTTTTATGGCTAAAAAAAATATGAAAGTTTTGAAAATTGGTCGAGAAGTTTCTTTGAACATACTGTTGAACGTACTAAAAGTCCCCACCGATCAGACTTGAGTTTTCGCTGCCATCTTGGAAAATGTGTACACTTTTTTAGTTTTTTGCAAGTAACTTGAGAAAAATTGATTTTATGTAAAAAATTTGAATATAAAAATTGAGGAGCATTAAATTGTGAACAAAAGCATTAATTTACATTTTTTTATAATTCGAACACGAACAAAGATAAGTGACTTTGAAAAGAGTGAACCATCACACCTGGGACGCGGATGTGCGAGTCATTCCCATCGCGATGGGGGGATGACCCACGCATGTGCGCCAAAAGTCTTGCATACTCACGTTTGTCAAACCTCTGCATATCAAAGCTCAAGAGAAAGTTGCAACAGCATCCAATCCATTGTTATCAGATTGTATTATGAGACTTGGTGGATCCTATATTTTTATGTCATACTTAGGCTGTATTGGGTACATAATGGCTGGAGGTGGGCTAAAATAAATACTAACTTTGATGTATGTAACTATGGCAGTAGAAAAAATGTTGCCTGGCCTTGCATGCGCTAGAAAAATCCTAGCTAATTTATTTACCCAAACATCTTTACTTACAATAATTTTTGACGCCATGGACATATCCGATTACAAAAGCAATATTCTCTATGAGTTGTTTAGAGATTTTGAAGGCTTTTTTGTGTTTTTGCAAAGAACTTGGGAAATAGTAACTTTGTGTAAAAAATAGTTTAATACAAAAATTAAAGAAAATTAAATTGTGTACAAAAAATATTAAATACATTTTGTCGTAACCCTAACACGTACCAAAATATTGACTAATAAATGCGCGTTGATTATAGAGGTAGCGTCCAAGTCTCGTTGCAGGCGCTTTACTTTGAATTATCTCCACTCCCTCTTTGCGGTCTTCTTTAAACACAAGAAAATAGACTTTAATGTGTTTTGGTATGTAGATAATTGATCATTATTAATTTTATAAACGAATGTAATAAACTTGGATGTATTCATTACGGTATTTTCACTGTGTATATTTTTTTAAGATTACGTACTTTATAGTTGACGTGCTTTTTTCGGTACGGGATTGTTCGCGTCGTGAGTCTTGAAAAGATCGTCTATGGGTCAGCTAACATCACCTCATTCATGAATTCCTTTTATTGGATCGTCATGATCTACAGGGCAATGATAACTTCAACTCTTAACTGCAATGGGGTATGTCGTTGTGACATACCCCATTGCAGTTATTGCAGGCCATTGTGCAGTTGATGCCTGCATTCCTACACAAGCATCTTTCTCCCCAGTCAGTCTTACAGTTGCAAAACACTATGCTTAAAACTGAATCGGGTGCCACTGTATTCATAGTTGTGATGGGCACGAGGGTTTTCTCTTGACGTTTCCAGTCCCACACTTCAGGTCTCAACTCATTCCCAAACCACTTCTGCACTTGGTTATACAACCGAAAGGAATGTAGCCTGGCTTTCTATTCAGTTCAGGGAACAAGCGAAATATATGGTTTTCTTTTAGTGCCAAAGTTTGCGAAGCATTTGTACCTAAACTTATTTAGGGACTGTTCACTGGAACGTGCTCCATACTAGATCAGACAAAAGCATTCTCCAACTTGAGCAGCATTATTGTGCGATGAGTTGCATTTATTAACTACTGTCACGTTGTGTTCCATATCTTTACTTTGGAACATGTTTATACAAAGTTTCTTTCCTTTGTCGAATGCAGCAGAAGTAGTATCGCATTCACTGAACGCATGGAGAAAAGGGATACTTTGGTATGTCCCGATGATTGTATTTTATTTGATGAATTTATTTTTTTTCTTTGCTTTCCCTTTGTGTGGTTTGACAAGGAAAATGTCTTTTTTCTGTAGCAGTGATAGCTGTTAATAGAAACACGTGGTCAACATCTTCACCGATTATTAGAACGATGTTGTTATCAAAACATGCTTCATTAATTGCATTATTTACAATGAGAATGTCGGCGTCGTCATTACTTTGTCGGAATCGAATCCCATTGTTTTCCAGCTCAGCTGATAGAATGCTGATCAATTCGCTCTTGTTTTCATCTGAAAGGAACTATTCTTGTTGAACAGTAACTCGCACGTTTCCATCAAAATTTATGCCTACAGATTTTTTCACAATAGATTTTTTGTACTGTTAGTGCTGTTGGATTAGCCATTAAAATCGACTATACAGCTGGTACCATAGTGCTTTTTTATATAGTTAACTTAATTTGTGCAAGCAGACGAAAAAGTTAATTGTGTTCCCCATTTGACACGGTGTAGGAGAAACCACTGTCCACAATGTTGACGCAGTTCAGGAGATTAAGGTCTTTGTTTCGAACTTCAAAAACGTCGTACATGGCCAATGTCGTTGTCTCTCGCATACCAGTTTCATTAAACAGAGCCAACGGAAAAGGAGCTAACTCATATTCTAAATAAAATGCTAGGTCTTCATCGCTTTATTTAGCAATCGCTATCCTCTGAAAAAGCAACAACGGGTTTACTACTATATTGAAACCGTTTACTTTCACTGTACAATTGACGGTGATCAAGCTTTCATAAGGTTTACCATTTCAAAGTACTGAACCCAGAGGGCTGCAGTGGGGCCATTCTCTTTCAACTGTTTGAAAGTTATCCTCATTTTAATCTCATATACGATGGCTCGTATACGAGTATGTCCGTTTATGGTATCTAGCGATAGTAGTTCAGCAGCAAAATCTCTAAACAATTCATGGAGATAATTGCTTTTGAAATCGGATAAATCCATGACGTCAAACATTATTTTTGCTAAAGCTGTTTGGGAAATTAAATTAGCTAGGATTTTTCTAGCGTATTTATGACCAGGCAACATTTTTTCTACTGACGTAGTTGCATACATCAAAGTTAGTATTTATTTTTACCCACCTCCAGCCATTATGTACCCAATGCAGCCTAAGTATGACATAAAATTATAGAATCCACCAAGTCTCATAATACAACCTGATAACAATGGATTGGATGTTGTTGCAACTTTCTCTTGAGCTTTGATATGCAGAGGCTTGACAAACGTGAGTATGCAAGACTTTTGGTGCACATGCGTGGGTCATCCCCCCCATCGCGATGTGGATGACTCGCGCATCCGCGTCCCAGGTGTGATGGTTCACTCCTTTCAAAGTCAATTATCTTTGTTCGTGTTTGACTTATAAAAAAATGTAAATAATGCTTTTGTTCACAATTTAATGCTCTTCAATTTTTGCATTCAAATTTTTTACATAAAATCAATATTTCTCAAGTTACTTGCAAAAAACCATAAAAGTGTACACATTTTCCAACATGGCGGCGAAAGCTCAAGTCTGATCGGTGGGGACTTTTAGTATGTTCCTTAGCATGCCTAAACAAACATCTCCACCAATTTTCAAAACTTACATATTTTTTTAGCCATTCGTCAAAATCGGGTCTATTTTGACTGGGGTAGTAGGTCACAGTCTAATTAGTCCTCGTGTAGCAAAAATTAGTTGGATTGGACCTATTTGGATAAGTTGGATTGGACCTATTTGGAAATCTGAAAACCTATGCTTTCAGACCAAACATTCAGGATCCAGTGACGACCATATGCATAATGTTGAAACCCGGTTTTTCTTTTGTTTGGTAGCCCACTCTGTACACTTCAACTGTCTTTACAACCATCCAGCAATCCCTTTGTATACCAGTATCAACTTCTAGACGTCATAACTGATCTGAACAAAATTATTAGGTGGTCATGAATGAATGCTACACAGTATGTTTTTCTATGCATCCACTATGGTCATACCAGTTGACGTGATTACTTGCTAATTACTGCAGGATATATTTCTCTTGAGAAAGGTTATTCGCATATTCTAACCATTTATATTACCATTTTAAAAAATATAAAGGTATTAAGTGAAGTTAGAACATGTAATAATTTGAATTTTGTATAGTGGCTTTTCCCTTTTTTTTTTTTTTTTTGCAAAATTATTAATTTGAGAAATACACTCTCTGACACATGTCTGAGAATAACTAAAGGACACGAACTCAAATTTTATATATAATGTTACCATTTAATTTCTCTTAATATTACTGAACATTAATTTAAACACTGATTACAAACTTTTCAGAAATCATCATATTAATTGTTTTCATACATTAAAAAAATTATTAGAACACATAAAATTCAAGTTACACATATTCAATTAGCACTGTACTCTCGCCTGATAAATATAACACAAATAATTATGACTTACCACCACCCTCGTTTGAGACTGAAGAATCTGATCGTTTCTAACTAAGTCGACCAGCGGAATCGGCAAAGCATGAATAAATGGAGGATAGTTCTAGATCGGACCACCTCGAGGTCCTCTTCCAGTCGCTGCTTATTCTTCAACTCACTAAGAAACGTTACCAATTTTTTTTAGAACCGGAAAGAGCAGAGGTCAGCTATGTCCTCGAACAAACAACACCTTTCAGCTCTCATTGGCTAAAAAGATGTTGCTAGGCCGTTGCTATGGGGAAGCTAAGACCCCTTTACAGCCGAGAAGGGGTGGCAAGTCACTCTTTTCTTCTGTGCACAAAACCTTGCTACAGGTTACGCTAAATTTGCCTCCGGGAGGTACATACCTTTCTTCCGGAAACCGATACAAAATAAACCATAGGCGCGATCTCAAGCGCACATACACCTTAGGACATACATAATAAAACAGATACACTAAAATGTGCATGGAACCGAATCAATACTGTACAAGACTATGAGATTAGAAAATATATTTACAAAGTCGAATTCCATGTCACAAAAAGTAATATAAAATTCTATGAAATTTAAAATATATAGCTGTATAAAAGCCTAACCGTGACAGGAATTTAATAACTTTGCAACAGGAAAATACTACATGTTGAATTATTCAAATTACTCCACAATTTTGCAGAAAGTCTTAACCAGCTGTATTAAAATGAAAGCAAGAAAATGCTTACTGTGGTGTGAAAAATAAAATGTGACTTAATAAAGTCAATTTTCTTGTTCGTTTCCTGAAAGACAATTTCATGTTTTTCAAAAGAGTTAACCTCTTATGTTTCTCTAAAGCCTTTGCAAATAAGTACATCGAGTTATTTCCTATTATATAAATGAAAATTATTGAAATTATAGCATTCATATCTTTGAAGTTCTCTAAACATTCTAATGATATAAAGAATTATTTTTAAATCAATAAACATCGTGGGTAAAAAAGGAAAAAAAAATGATTCAACATGTTTACTTTGTTCCCTTTTTTTCTTAGCGAATTCATGTGAACGCGAATACTTGAACTCTGGGGTAAAAAACCGAGTGAACTTTCGCGGATGTTTTCGCGAAGAACGTTGTTGTTTACCACAGCTGAAGTTGAAATATTTAACGTTTTTAAAAAGATTATTGTATAATTTACAGTAAAATAAATTTTATTGTTCGGAACTCGCGCAAAAATTCATCCAAATTACATTTTATGAAGATTTTACCACACTAAACCAGAAAGAAGACATAGATACAATGTGTGCAAACCGATAAAAGTTATTTCCCGCTAGCACGAGAAAATATTCACGTAGGTGAAAAAATATTTCTAAACATGTTTTTATCAATCAGACTGGAAAAAGAAGTATGAACGTGAATAGACTTTGTTCTTCTCTTTGAATAGAGTAATTTCAATGCAAGAATTTGAAAAAAGAAATTTGTAAAATTTACATCCATGGTAATATTTTCATTCTTAAAGAATTAACTTTAATTAAGCATTTAATATATTAAAAATATTAGATCTGTAAACAAAAATTTTCCAACAAGTTTAAAAAATCTTCAAAATTATTTTATTTTCGTACCAAAGTAAAAAAAAAAATAAATATATATATATATATATATATATATATATATATATATATATATATATATATATATATATATATATATATATATATATATATATATATATATATATATATATATATATATATATATATATATATTAATTAAAGCGAATATAGAAAGTATCAGTGATTGATTACGAATGGCTATTGCCCTTTAAAAAAAAGAAATCTCAAAACCGCAACGAGAGAATAGCAAACATTAGAGAGGGGAAAATTGCGGTCTTATAAATCCTAAGCCTGGTGGGAATTCACTGTTAAAATTCTCATGCCAAATAATAATGTGACATACTTTTAACTTTTGCCGTAATCCTATTCAAAAGTATATAGACAGTGAAGCATTTAATTGTTTAAATTAAGGGAGTTTGATGGATGTCAAAAAGTGAAAGACGAAATATGAGTAGGTGTAAATAAACATACAAAGTTTCTGCGAAGCAAAGCGATAAGTTTATTGATCTGACCAGTTTTGACCTCGCTTGATGGAATTCTAATTGTGTGAAATCATTGTTGCAGTTGTATTGTGCAATACGCTTTTAGATTCTTGCGCTTTTTGTATTATATATTTTACAAAATAAAACTGACAAAGAGTAATTTCTTTGACCCAAATTAGATATTGTTTCCTGTTTGTTAATTATTAATTTGTGGAGGTTTTTTATCATGGGTATGATGTCACAGAAAATGATGGATAAGGAAAAAAAGATGCATTGAGGATTACAGCATTATATATTGTTTGAAGAGTCATAATATTAAATTCCTATAGTCGTGAAAGATCTTTTTACGAATAAATTCTATAAAATATTTTGTGGTAAGAAGTGAGACTTATAAAACTAGGAATTTTAATAGCTAACTAAATACAATACAAGGAATCTACTAAGTGGTAATTCAGATTATTAATTCGTTTCTTGCATTTACAATGCTACATCTGGTTATCTGCCTAACTGTTTAAAGTCAAAAATAAAATCAGGTGTTATCAGCTACAATAAAAAAGCATAAAATTCTCACCTTCAGTCTGTTTTAAATTACATTGCAACTAAGGTAAGAATTACAATTCATATTCTAAGAAGAGTGAGAGCGGGGCAGGAATTGTAATATGAACCCCAACTTAACTTTTTTTCTTAGTGGTTGGTTTTTCTATGCTCCCTCGTTTAAGGAAGAAATTCTCCGAAAAAATGTCTCGGCTTGCTTCTATTTCAGAATAGTCTGAGGCTAATTGTAAAACACCTCTTTTATATACACTGCTTATATGCACTGCAATTCTTTTTGATGTTTGTTACATACAAGTGAGACCCCTTCCTGTGCAACAGACTTGAAAAAAAATTGTATCAGGAAAGGCAACTTAAGGTGATGAAAAAGCAAAATAAGTGGCAAGTAAAAGGAATTTCTTATTTTCTAATGTTTTCAATGATGAACTACTGATTTTGATAGGTGGTAGGGAGTATTGCAAGAACAAGTTTCAAATCTTGTCTGAGAAAGGGATGTGATTTAATGCCGTTCGAATTTTTAGTCTGAATGTATTTCTCCCTAATGGCGCAACAAGGGAGATCTTGGAATCTAAGAAATGCTAAGTTTGCAAGATGAAGTTGGTGAGACTTAATCTTCTAGAATAACACACCTAAAGATTAGAGGACACTTATAAATTTAAAAAAATGAGTTGAGAAATCAGAGGAATCGTTGTTAATTGGGATTATTAATGAAACTTTAACACTTAGCTTATCATAATTATATACAGAAATGTTGAAATGGGCACCAATCAAGCGTGGATCAAATCAAACTTAGATTTCAAAGGGGAACAACAGGATTTATTTTCAACTTAGTTAATATTTAACTCTAATGAAGCGGGAAGGATTAAATTGAAATCTGATTCTTTAGATAAATACATATTTTTCATTTCTTATAAGAAAGTATTATTTTTAAAACTTCCAAAGCGGTTTGAATATTTGTTTTTAAACCGAAGATATACTTATATGAGGATATTTCATTTCCAAATTCCCATGTTAAATTGAATTTATGTTAATTTTTCCCAATTTCAATTTCTTTGGGTAACTAGAGAAACCTGTTATTAATTAAACCTTAGTAACAAAAAGCACAAAATCATACATGTTTAAAAGAATATGAAGAATAAGATAAACTACAAGCCAGTCTATTTCTATATTTTGTCCAAAGCCAGTACGATATGCATAAAGTATAGATAATAGATAAATAATGTGCGTTTTCGAATAAGAACTTATGAGATTCCATAAAGCTGTAGGTAAAAATCAATCTTACAATAAACGTGATTTTAATTATTATACTTTTCGTAAAATGAAGAGAATATTTATTACATTATATCTACCTTTTTATTATATTTACCTTTTTATATCTTACCTTTTTATTAAATTACACCTTTTTATATGTTGCCTTTTTATTAAGTTACACCTTTTTTTTACTAATATCCCTGAAAAATATAGTTTAGAAACAAACTAAAATTCTATTGTAAATTATTATTTTCTCTATCTATTCTCAGCGACTGGCCAAAATGAAATATCAGCATTTAAAGCTAAAAATACAAAAGAATATATCCTAAGTTATTAAACCCTTATAAGAATTTAAGTTTTGCATACCACCTGCATATGTATAGTGACCTCGAAATATTTTTCAGGTCCCAATATGCAATGTTCAGTCTAGAAATAATGCAGAAAACAGCTTAATAGCAATCAGAATGCTATAAGTTTCCGCTATATTTCAATTGTCATCTTATGCCTAATCATATATGCAAATATTCAACCTATTTTTCATGACAGCTTTTGCGACATTCTACTGGTAGACTCGAAAATATCAGACCCCTAGCTTGATCTTGATGAGAATTGATTTCCTCAAAGAACGAATTTCAATCTGCTAGGCAATTAGAAGTGGAGAGGAACAAGATCTGGTGACCAGACACTGACAATTAACTGGCTATTACAGCGCCTTAACACTGTTCAATGTTCATGTTTTTTTCAACACTCTGAAAATCGTTCTTCGAGGAAGACAATTTTCCAGGAGGTTTTACATCTTGGCAGTGTTTCCAGCGTGTATCAACAGGCTGTTACAAAAATTGTTATGCAAAAGTAAGTTGAGCTTTGGCAGATATGTTTCGAGAGAGGAGACTGTGCGTGAGAGGAGTGGAGAATTAACACAGCATCCGTTTGCAAATAAGTTATTTCGAGAATTTTTTTGTACTCTACTACTCAACTGCCTGTATTGTAATGGAAGACGTGATAATTTTGAATAAAGAAAGTGAAAGTAATCTCCCCTACTACTAAATTGAAATGAAGAATTTTATTAAGTTCCTTCCAAATATCGTCAACTTTGCCCGATTTTTAATTTCTAGTCAAAAATCTCTGTACTTCTCTATCAGTTGGAGAGGGGGAAAAATTTCTAGGCTTGGTAGAAGGCTTATTGAGTTCATGTATGGTGCTTAAATATATTTTCATTGTTTTCTCTTTCAGTAATAATTCAAAAATTTGCCTCGTCGTTCCCTTGGAGATGTAGTTTTGAAAACAACTTCGGTCAGAGAAATGTTGCATTTATCCACTTTTTCAGGAAATGTGAACGACTTCCCTTTGTCTTTGGTTCTAAGATAGGAAACTTCCAAGTCACCATCGTCACAAATGTTTAAAAATTTTGCTAGGAAATGCTCAAAAGTTTTTTTCCCGAGCAATTTCACAACCACAAAGTCTCCTGCTTGCAAGTTTAGCGGCCTTTCATGAAGTTGAATGTTTTGTTCGGTTTCCATCGTTCTTTCTTCCTCAGAACTGGTTGAGTCATGAGTAGAAATGTCAGCATCCTCCTCGCTGCTCAAGTCAGTCTACACAGCTAGTGAGAGGTGGGCAAAATAACACCAATTTTCCTATGGATCATGGGGATCATATTGCCCATCAAAACAATGATATGAAAATTATATATATAATAGCCATTGTCTGTGTATAACACTTCCGGGCTGTACTCATCTTTCAATTGAAGCCCCCGGTAAACAAACAGCCGGTTAGGCTTAATTTAAATTTCAGATGTGGATCAGAATTTTTTCTTACCTAAAAACTAATATCTTCTCCATGAAATCACGTTTGTTCAGCCTATTTTTCTATAAAACATTCAGAACAAAAAAAATTGGATGTTTTTAGCTGTATATTTAACAGTTTTTAAAAATCTGTTTACTTTTGCGATGAATTCTGAAAGTAAACAATCTTGAATGTGAATGAATCAAGTAGCTCAAGTATTCGTATCGCGTAGTGAGCTGTAAAAAACTGGATGGCAGTCTTCTACTCTATGAAAAACTAAATAAATAAAAAATAATGAAAGGGTTTGCTTTTACAAGGTGTGGATTAAATGCAGTTTTGTTAGATAATTCGGGATATTTTTTAACTTTCATATACTTTTTTCATTATTAGTATTATGACGTCAAAATAACGGGTTACCTTCTAGTTAAAGTATAAAAAAGCCACAATCATATCCCTCCAATGGTTATTATATGCAACTCAAATAGAAATAACACAGACCTGCGATGAAAAAAATACAAGGGAACTGACAGCTGAACTTTATGTATTTTTTGGTGCTGATTTCATAAAAAATAATGAAAAATTTCTATCACGTCACGTTTTCTTTAAAAATTCAATTTTACTTTGATTTTTATGAACATTTACCATAATTTTTTTTCGGCGTTGAATTTCTTCTCTCCCTGCCTGACCATCTTTCTACCGTGGTGAAACCTACAGAATACCTCTCTGTGACACCCTCCCTAGCATTACAGACTATGTAAGACAACTTTATCTTGCGTATTTTGGCATGAGATTAGGACAAATCGTGGGTTCCTCATAAAGTTTATGTGCAGTGTCTCAATGATCTACGCTTATGCTCAAAGGAAAGAAGACTGCTGTACGATTTGGAATTCCTATGACATGGAGGGAGCCGAAAATCCACTCTGATGATTGTTACTTTTGTTCCTGCCATGTCCGTGGGTTTAACCGTAAAAATCAAAAGCTAATCTCTTATCCTGATAACATTCCATCGGCCATACGCCCCGCCCCGTTCCTCATAGACTTGATGTGCCAGTGCCTTTGCCTCCAACTGAATTGCCAGTCATCTCTTCAGAGTCTCCATACTCGGAACATCCAGAAGTTCAAACCTCCGCTACCGAATATAAGCCCTCTGGAGGCGATGACCTCCAGAGGGGAATTTGGGAGGCCCTTTACCTTTCTCTCAGGATGAACTTAATGATCTGACTAGAGATCTGAGCCTTTAGAAAGAGGCAGCTGTATTGTTGGGCTTAAGATCGAAAGAAAAAACTTAATGTCCAAAGGAACCTCTTTTTATTGGTATAGGAATCGGGAAAAGGAATTTGTTTAGTACTTTGAGGAAGAGGAGAACCTGGTCTATTGTGCTGATGTTCCCGGATTCATGAGCAAATTTAATATCACTTAAGTTAAAGATGAATGGAGGCTGTTTATAGATTCATTGAAAAGGAACCTTAAAGCTTTCCTTCTTAATCACGGAAGCCACTATGCTTCTGTACCTGTTAGACACTAGGTGCATTTAAAAGAACACTATGGAAACCTGGCTCTCGTCCTCAACAAAATAAAATGTGCCCACCCCGGTTGGACCATTTGCGGTGATTTGAAAGTTATCTCCATGCTTCTTGGTCAAGAAGGCGAATGGCCAAAAAGACAAAATCTTGAACCTGGAAAATTTCTGGGTAATTACAAGGATCCTGATTATAAAGAAATTGTTATGAATATGCTGGACAAATTTCAAGCGTTGGGTTGCTCCATGAGTGTCAAAATACATTTCCTTCACTCACATGGGGACTTTTCCCCCGAAAATTTAGTATCAGTCAGTGAAAACAGGTTGAAAAGTTCCACCAAGACATCAAAGATATGGAGCGCAAATATCAAGGAATATGGGACAAGATCATACTCGCCGACTACTGTTGGATGTTAACACGAGATAGGCCTAAGATTGAACATAAAAGAACGTCAAAAGGAAATTTCAAAAGAAAAAGAGTGCGTACTTAAATATAAACATTTTTTGTTTTGTTTTGTTTTTTGCTCAGATTAAAATTTGTTTCAAACTTTCATGTACACATACATAATATTTGCTCCTCCTAGTCAATCGTCTATTTTATGTTAGTTACCTTAATAAAAGCTAATTAAAATAGTATGTTGGTGATTTTCTTCTAGAAACTGCACCATAATTTGGTGTAAAAAGTTTAAACTCAAGGGAACTTTTTGTTTTTCTCCCAATCAGAGGCGGCTCGTGCGATCTGGCAACAGTGGTTGTCATGCATTTAAACCTATAAAAAATAATCGATTGCTGAAAAATAAATTTGCTTCACCAAGAATCGGTTATTTTACATAGATTTAAATGAATAAAAACCACTGTTGCTAGATAGTACATGCAAAATTGTTGAGAAAATTCCTTTTCAAATAGGATTTTAGCAAAAATATCGATATCAATTTTACAAAAAATCCTGACGTGATTGAAAAAAAATGGAGGTCATTTTCGAAATCAGCACACCAAATAACATAAAACTCGGGGAAAACTTCTCTTGTATTTTTCAAAAACTTCAATTTCGTAGGCCTGTGTAATTTGAACAAACTTACCAGCTATCCCTATGGGCTTCACGGATCAAAGTTGCTAAGGTACTCAAATTGCTTGCTCATAGTCGCTTTACAAATGGATTAGTATCACTCTGATAAGCTATCACCAAATGTAAAAACTCCTGCCTCACTCTTGCCAACATTACAACTAACAGCGCTGATTACGTGCAGAGCACTCAGTGCCATTTGAGTAACCGCTGTTTGGCGCACCAACTTTTTTTTAAACATGGGCAAAGTTACCCCGGTTGACGGTACATCCTTTTTTATACTGGGAAGCTAGAAAGCTAATGACTTGATTGTCAAACACCCGACATTTGTAAATAAATAATAACATCCCTTTTTATAAACTATAGAATTTTTTCAGTAAACTCAGTTTTTAAATAATTTCCTTTTTCAAAGTCATTTCAAATTTTATAAAGGTAATAATGCCTGTTGAAGTTGGGTTTCCACAAATTTTCATTGCTGTATTTAATAGATAATGAGAATGCTAGAAAAGATGTGTTGGAGATTAAACTATAAAGTGTTTATCTCTATTAATGCGATTCCATTCTACAGTGATATGACATATCTTATCGTCATACCAGCTGAGGACCGCAGAAAAACTGTTGATTTTATGTGCTTTCGAATTTCCACTGCGATGAGTTATGATCTGGTCTGAAAATGACATTTCCACGAATATCTTGAGCTAGAGAACGGTTCTTTCAAACATAGAAATATTTTGAGTTTTAACCAGTCAAGTCGAAATTTTTTGGATATTTTCACTCTAAGAACTTCTTGATATCTTCTTAGTTTAAATGTTAAGCTGCAGTGTTTTCATTTATTTCTAATTCTGTAAGTATACCCAGTGAAAAAATGTCTGGCATTAAAAACGTATGTATTCCTATATGCAGGATAATCATCCCCAATAATTTTAAATTGGTATTTTTGTGTGCTGTAAATAAAATGTTAATTTTTTTATCTTTAAAATTGAAGATTCCGGTAATGCTGAATTTGTCTCACATTCTCCATTCATGTGTTAAAAAATGTGAACTGTCTTTTTGAACATTAAATAAAATATCTTGTCACTTACAATGCATAAATATTGAATATAATTCGACCAGTTAATTGTTAGTTAATTTTAGAACTGTTTTTTAAATCAATTTTAATGGTCTAAATTGGATATTATATCTCGAGTACAGATTTCTCGAACTTGTGAGTGAACCCATTTAAGGAATTTTTCTGTAGTTCATGGTTTCAATTTATTGCAGAAAGGGATAAAGCTGATGATGAAATTGAAAGATGGGGAATAAATTATCTTGTTTTAGATGAACATTTATTTGTAATTGTTTTGTATAGGTCTTTTAAATGAACACTGCCATTTTTTAGTTCATTTTTCAAAATGTTTTGGCTTGTAAACATCCCTTTGATCGACGCGAAAGGAAAAAAGGAGAGATTGCTAACATAAATCTACCTGTGAGAGGACTATACAACTGCATGCGTGTTTTCTTGACAAACCTAATAAACTGAAGATCAAAACTTCAAACAACAGATATCTGAGTAGATTTGAGCATATCGCCTCTGAGGCAACTCCGTATTAACCCTCAGTATCTGATAATAAAACATATGTATCCTATACATATGTAGCTCAGTACTGAAAATATTTTTTTGTCCTTGATTTCTATATTGAGTTAAATAAACTTTTCAACAGATAGAACCGTTTAACGGTTGTTTATTTTCAACGAAAGATATAGTAAGCATGCGTTTGTCTTACGATGCTCTAATTACGTTGGCATATGTAATAAATAATTTAGTTCAACACATCAAGTAATTAATCTCAGTTAAAATTTATAATATTAACTTTTGTTGAAACACATATGGGTTTTCTCCCCGTGGCATGTTTTTAGAACTATTGGATGTATTGTCTATATGCAAACGAATAAAATTTATTTATATAATTTTGCGTAAAATTATAATTATTTAAGGAAAATCCGCGGGACATATTTATCCCTTATATATATATGTGTGTGTGTGTGTGTGTGCGTGCGTGTTAATAGGTTGTAAAATATAGATAAAATGCAATAGAAGAAAAATATCTTACTTTCCGGCTTACCACAAATTTAGATGTAGGATATCTGTGTTAATATAGTTACTTATCCTTTTCCATTTTATTATGCAGGCTTTCTTCAGTATAAATTATTCTTTCCCCATAATGATTCTTATATAAAGAGCGTCCTGATTAAATGGACATTTCCTGTTTTTTTATAAAAAGGAAAGTTTTTGATTCGAAAACAGTATGCGTGTCAGCCAATTTAAAATAAATTTTGCGCAAATAACGCATGTCTACAAGTATGTACATAGAGCTTTCTTCTCCTAATTCACCATTTTCCTTAAATAATGACAACATATGGAAAACAATATTTAAATGTTTCCACGATTTACCTAATTGTACGAGAATTATTTTTTAAGGAGAGTTAATTGTTTCCGGCTAAACCTCTCGTTAAGAATATTATAAAAGACCTGCTTTTCACACTTCTGAGAATTTTGTCTGATTAAGTGTTTCTGTTTGCATTTCTACATTTCATTTCTACGAAAATAAATTTAATGCCCATATCAAGAGTATACTTAAATTTTTAAAAAACCTTTAGTTTCATAGGAATCTTTCAAATGTAGGGGATGTTTAAAATGCTCAAATTGACAAAAATGTGTAATTTATTTCTAGTATTTAATACTTTTTACACAGTTTCCATAGTGCAAAAAGATTCATAGTATTTAAACTTTATTTTCAATAAAATTGCATTTTACATTTGATTTATAATTTAGTGTTATTTAAATTACATTAATTATTTAATATCTCTCTGGTTTTTACGAAAAATGGACACTCTTTTTTTCATAATTTATGAATAAAGAAAAATCTACTTACATAAATATGTGTGATCACCCTCATTTTAATAACTTATATTGTTTTTCCATTTTAATTACGGTCCTTTTGTCACTCAGTTTAAAGAATTCTTAAAAACATTAAAATAAATGTTTTACCCAAATGAAATATAAAATAATGTGTGTAGAGTTGGGAAAGAAAACAAATTTTAATTTCTTAAAGTTGTTTTTATCAGCATCAAAATCTTACTTACTCCTTCAAGTTTTCTAAGCTTGTTTTTGAAGTGAAACATACTTTGACAAAGAGATATTCTGACCATGGTCTATTAAATAAAATAGTAAATTGTTGTTTGAACCTCTGAAAGTCTTTCGAGTAATCCCGAGATGCAAAAAATGACTGTAGCGCCACCAACTGCAGAACCTTCTGTCAGTCAGTTCTCAATAAAAATCTTCCACTCAAATAGCTTCTCCTGCTCAATTTCATAAACAAATGTTCATTTGTAAATATTAAGAAGCTGTTCGTTTCTTTTTTCAGTTTTCCACAAGTTTCCTGCAAATTATAAAAGCAGACAGTGTACAGGTGTTCCTCGGCTTACGGCCGCTCGACTTACAACTGCTCACACTTAAGACCGAGGTTTTTATTTTATTTTTACATATTTTTACTTTTTCCTCAAAAAAAGTTCCTCGAATGTACAGCACATACCTATATGTATTACATAATTACTAAAAATATGATGCGATATTCTGCAATACTGCAAAAATTTATACCGCAATAAAAAAAATGTATGATGCAATCGTTTCGATATCCACACGATAAATCAAATAAACCTTCATTCGAGAGTTAACAAAACAGTTCCGCAGTCGTCGCTTATCATTTTTATTACATAAAAATATTACTAACTATTTTGCTTTGTTAAATATATAGTGGTTCGAATTTTATCTGTGAAGTTAAGTAGACACATAATTTTATTCCTAGTATGACTAGACCAAGAAAAAAAAAATAGAAGTGAAATAGACTTAAAAATGAAACTTCAAATACTAAAAGACCATGGAATGGGTGAAAAAAAGTGAAGGATATAGCATGTGAGTTAAGCCTGCCTCATTCCAGGATCTCAACTCTTTTAAAAAATTAGTTGTTAATTTTGGAAGCAGTGAAATAATCGGGATCTCTGAAATCAACATTTATAACAGCAAAACGACAAGGTCCCATCCACGGAATGGAAAAACTGTTGGTGATTTGGATGGATGATTTAATTCAAGAAAGAATTCCACTAAGTCTCATGACCAGTCAAACCAAAGCACGCAGTCTTTTAAAACAGTTTAAACTACAGAAAGTGAAAGATTATGACCAGACTTTACTTCAAGCCATAGATGATTTCAAAGATACGAGAAAAGAATGAATTTCCATAATGTCAAAATAAGTGGATAGGCAGCAAGTGATGATTGTAAAGCTGCAGAAGATATTATAACCAAATTTGATGAGCTGCTTCAAGATGAAAAGTATAAAAAAATTTGTTTTGAAAGAAATGGCTTCAACTTTTCACTATATTAATAAAGGACTACGGCAATTAGAAGCACTGGACCCAAATGAAGAAAGATTCACAGGTGTAAATCATCGTATTCAGGAAAATATGGCTTGCTACCAGACAATATACAAGGAAAAAAAGACGAAAACTGTTCAAACTACCTTGGATAACTTTCTTAAAAATACTTGCAACTAATCTTCTGTCGCCAATTCTAAACCAATGGATTTTGCTAACATAATAAGTAGTGATGGCGAATAATAATTTATGTCTCCTAAATAAAGTACTACAATGTATTTTAAATTATGTATGAAAGTAAAAGATATATACATGTACATATAAAAACAATTTGTTTGCAACTCGACTTACGACCAAATCAACATACGACCAATGTTTTGGTCCCTATCTTGGTCGTAAGTCGAGGAATATCTATAAAATAGAAATTAGCTCTGCGAATAGCGTAGTTTCAAATATCATCATCGGAAGGCAACAGTCACTCGCGTTATTCAAGAGGTTATCATCATAGCATTAGAGTGTTTGGTTGAGTTGTCGGGGGCTGGGATGTAGAGAAAAGTCAGCTATTAACATCTCATAGTCCTCTTTCATAAAGTCATCACATCCCCTTTCTGCAAAAAAAGGGTGTTCATTTTTAAACATTTTGTAAAAGGGAAAAATATTTTATATAAAATCTTCTTTTGGTGAAAGAGAAAAAGTATTTCGTCAAAGCAAAGTATTGCAGACTTACAAATAGCGAAAACTACCTACTAAGGCTATTGAATGAGCTGTGTGTGTGATAATATTACTAACAACCTATAATCACCCATTCTGAACTTTATCTCTGTCCTGGTAACCCCTGTTTCTACTCTTTGGCGAAAATGCCTCGCCTTTCCACACACTAACTTATTCCACCAATTCTGGCAACCTCTCTGAGCTAATTGTATTTTGGCGCTTTTACGATAGACTCGGGTCGACTTCGATGCGAGTAACATGTTGCTGTTTTCGTGGAATAAACTTCAGTTTGTCTTGTGATTTGGAATTGCATTTAATTTCGGCCTCGATTGTGTTTCTTCAAGAGATGACCATTCGGGTCATTTCATATACACTCATGGACAAAAAAATTAGCGCACCAAGAAATAATTGCGGGATCGTAACGAAGCTTGCAATGAAGGTACATGTCGGGGAGATATGGAAATGATTATAAATGCAGCGTGATTGCGCATTACGTATAGCCGGTAGAGGGCGTTGAACATCGTACTCTGTGGAGTATAAAACAGGCAACCAAAGTTTGTTTGAGTGTGCTGAATCATTTACAAAGGAAGAGCTGAGATAGACATGCCATTACGCCATGTTCGAAGACAATATAAGCAGTTGTCGCAGTTTGAGAGGGGGAGAATCGTCGGGATGATGGAAGCTGGGTGGTCAGCTAGGCGAGTAGCTCGTCAATTAGGCCGCTCTGATTGTGTTGTGAGGAGGTGTTGGGACCAGTGGACCCAAGAGATGTCATGTACACGAAGACCAGGCTCAGGACGCTCTCGACAGACCAGTCGTCGAGAAGACCGCCACATCGTAAGAAATGCACGCGTACAGCCAACTGCTTCATCGGCCGCCATCCAGGCACAGGTAGCACCTTCACTAGGGGCCTCTGTGTCTTCTCGAACCATACGAAGGCGCCTGGCTGAAGGACAGTTGGTATCGCGGGGCGCATTACGTGTGCTGCCCTTGACGCCCACCCATCGACGCCTCCGTTTGGAGTTTTGCCGCACACGAGGAAACTGGACTGCAGCGGAATGGAACCAGGTCGTCTTTAGCGACGAATCCAGATTCAATCTCGGCAGTGATGACAATCGTGTTTGTGTGTAGAGAGCCCGTGGTGAACGCTTCAATCCTGCCTTTGCTGTACAGCGACACATCGCTCCCACAGCTGGTGTGATGGTATGGGGTGTCATTGCCTACAATACACGGTCACCATGACAGTGGCACCATGACAGACCAGCGGTATGTTCATGAAATCCTGCAACCACATGTGTTGCCACTCATGCAACGGCTCCCAGGAGCCATTTTTCAACAAGACAATGCTCGGCCTCATACGGCAAGGGTGTCACAAGACTGTCTCCGCACTGTTACTACCCTTCCTTGGCCTGCCCGATCCTCAGATTTGTCTCCAATCGAGCATATCTGGGATCATTTGGGACGACGAGTTGGGCATTTCCATGAGTTTGAACGAACTAGAGGCAAGGTTACAGCAAATATGGAACGAAATGTCTCAAGACATCATACAGAACTTGTATGACTCAATGCCCGATCGTATCGCATCGTGCATTCGCGCTAGAGGGGGTCCAACGGAGTATTAACTCCTCCGTTCTTTTGCCTTTTTCTCTGAAATAAATTATCCTTTTTCTTTGATTTTCTTATCATTTACTTATATCAAAGTAGTCATTACGTATATAAAATTTCGTTTCATTTTGACGACTCGTTCTTGGAGCGCTAATTTTTTTGTCCATGAGTGTATATATTAATGTGAGCTGCTCACTAAGTAGGAACAGAAAATCGAAAAACTAAAGTGTATATTTGAAAATTTGAAGCTTAAAGTCTAAACTCTTTCTAAGGAAATAAAATGACAAAAAAGTACGTACAGTTGCACACATTACAATATTTTACGCATACGTAGAAAAACATTATGCATGTAATAAACCACGTAAAATGATTATACATTCACAGGAAGCTTACAAACATTTTTAGGTAAATTTATTTAAGTAGGTCTCAAAATTTTGTTTCAAAAATCAAAAAACAATTTTGCGAGATGAACAGATCCTAACTTTAATCAATGAAATTCTAGCTCATGTTGATTATTTTAATTTTCTATGCAAAAAAAAAAAATCATATATCTGTTCAAACTATAAAATTAGTCCTGAAGAATGAAATAAAATAACTATTTAACCCAATAGATATTTCTAATGGAAACTTTTCAACAGGAAAGAAGTGCTTCTTTCATAAACGATGTTGCTATGAATGTAATAGTTATTTGCAGAATTTATAGCTCTTATTCATATATTATGAGAATTATTGCGATTACCGATATTTATTTGTTGCCTTCAAGCGTAGTAAAAACTAATTCCTTAGAATAAAAAAAGTAGAAAATCCTATGCATAATCATGAGTTTACAATAAAACGCCCTTCTTTTACTTTCGTTTTAACCTTCGAAGCAAACTATCAAAGTTACATATTTTTCTAGGCATGAATCTATGATTGCTCGAACGGTATAACCTATTGCATTAGAGACGTCAATAGCACCTATAATCATTGAAAACATAGCTTACCATGTGTAACTTTTTAAATGACAAAAAGTTCAGGCCACTTTAAAAAAATAAACTAATTCAAATCTATGTAGGAATTTTTGACAAACTATTGGGCTTTTGGAACTATTCTTATCTAAGAAGAATGAAAATTGACAGTTAAATTTGTCGTGTTAATAGCTTTCATGTAATCTCCTCATTACTCTAAATCGTGGAAAGGGGAAATTCATGATAAAGCACTAAATAACCTTTTAAACGAAGCATGAAATCTAGCCATTTACGCAGCATGCAATTTTATGATGAAAAGTAATTTAATCCATTTTTATGCATTATTCAACAATTTCCTACATCGTGATCCTTCCACGATGATAAACAGCTTTCGACGATTTGCTGATCTGAATTTCGCGACTGACAGATGAATCGTAGCTATTGATTTTTTTACAGTGGTCCCATTCCAAGAAAAGAGTGACCCTGTGCGCAGTCCCATCTCGTAAGAGTGCGCACCATCCACAGTTCCAGGTAACGTTTTACTCCCTAGAGGTGTGAGGGATCACTTCCTAAAATTGTTTCAACCGGAAATTACATAACTTTACTCACTGAAAAATTTCGAGAATTTCACGAACGCTAATTGCTGTTCCAAGGGGGAGAGAAAAAGGAGTTTTCAGTCGGGATGAGCAGGTAATGAAAGCTCTTTGCTCCTCGGTTACCATGGCAGGTGAGTAAGAAAAGGTAACATTTTGGTATGCAACAAAAGTATATTTTTCGATTTTCGAGAAAAGGAAGTGAGTCTGCAATGACATATCAATGATTGCAACCATTCTATAATCCACCTATGGCATTATACGCGTTACTACGATCATATCACCTTGTAAACTGCCTCTCCCCTCTTTTAATATTTTAAGGAGTCAGATTTCATCCGACAATCTGCATAATCCCATGGGATGTGGAATAAATTCAGTCCATTTCAAATGTGATTCGACTATGATATATATATATATATATATATATATATATATATATATATATATATATATACCAATAAGTACTTGGACACCCATACTAATGACGATATCTGCGGTCCTTATATACGTCACGTCCTCCGCCGTTAAATAGGAGCCGTTAAATAGGAGTGTAGGAAGCAACATGCGACGAAGTGCAGAGTTATCGGATTTCGAGAAAGGTGTAATCGTCGGGTATCACAGAAATGGCCGATCCTTAAGGGACATATCTGGCGAGCTGAATTACCCAAAATCAACAGTGGCTTATGGGATTCAGAAGTGGAAGGTGAACAGTGATAGTTGGAAAGTGCCCCGAGTCAGCAGATCCACGAAAGTGGGAGATACAGACCGACGGGTGCTATCTAGAGAAATTGGAAAGGACCGCACCCAACCGATGGCCCACATACTCCTGGAATTTCACACAGGCATCCGGGAGTGTTGTTTCGATGAATACCATCCGTAAAGAAGCACATCTGCTTGGTTTACATAGTCGTACTGTCGCTCATAAGCCGCGCTGCTCTGTTAATGTGGTGCAAAGAACGTCAAAAGGGGACCGTAGATCAGTCCTCCTGCCAGAGTGCATTGCGCCCACAGTAAAGTTCGGCGAAGGTGGAATTATGGACTGGGGCTTTTCTCCCAATTCATGGTAACGCTTATTGCACTGTTTCGGATAACAGTTTGCTTCCTACGTTGTGGCAGTTTTACGGGTTGATCCCATGTTACTTCCAGGACGACAACGCGAGCTGTCATTTTGCAAGGTCGACTATGGATTGGCATGTTGACAATGGGATTTACCGAATGGACTGGCCAGCCCCAGAGCCCAGACCTGAGCACAATCGAGATCCTCTGAGACGAGTCGGATCGCCGAATTAAGGGGTGCATTAATCGTCCAAAATCGATGAAGGGACTACATGTTTTCTCCAAGCCGAGGGGAAGAAAATACCATTAGCCATCATAAAAGGACTTGTTGAAAGCAAGCTCCGGAGGGTTGAGGCAGTAATTGCCTCTCGTGGAGGCTCTACCAAATATTGAGCATGAGTAAATTTTGGTTTTCTTTTCTATAACAGGTGTCCGAATAGTTGTTGGTAGATAATATATATATATATATATATACAGGGTGTAACGAAACTCTTGGGCAAAATTTTAAGGGGTGATAGTACACATCAAGACAAACAATATTATATAGGAAACTTAGGGTCCCAAACGTCTTCCAAAGGAGATAGACGCCATTAAAGTTTAGGGTCCGAAATTTCAAATATAAAGTTAAAAAAATGCCGTTAGAGGGCACTTTAGACTTTGGAGTAACAAACAACTATTTTTTACTGTTATTTTTTGTATCAGATTAAATGCTTTCAAAAGCTAAGACTTAAACTTAAATTTTGAGCTCAAAATCTGAATCGTTGGGGGTGGTTATGTAGCGAAAACTCAACAGTGTTCAGGAGGTGAAATTTGAACCCCCCCTCCTCCCCTGTACGCAGTTCAGTTATTCACGATTTTGGAGACCAGGCAGCAACTATTACCCACTAAACGTAAAATAAACAAGAGAGAGATGACAAAAAATAAAAAAAAAGTTATTCATAACAGACGATCATTTGATCGGGCCATATCTTCTGCCAAGGCGCCTGGACGGCGGAACGTATCTGGTATTCCTACAGGAGGTGTTTCCAGTTCTGCTGCAAAGTGTTCCAGCCAACATAAAGGCTCGTATGTGGTTCCAACATGATGGAGCGCCTGCATATTTCAGCGCAAATGTGAGAAGTGCATTGGATACAGCATATACAGGGCGATGGATTGGACGGGATGGTCCGGTAAATTGGCCGGCACGCTCGCCTGACCTCTCCTGTCTAGACTTCTTCCTCTGGGGCCATATGAAGAGTCTTGTTTACGCAAGCCCTGTCGACTCCAACGAGGAACTGGTTGCGAGAATTGCCGTCGTAGCAGGCGATATCCGGGAGATGCCCGGGGTATTTGCTAATGTTCGAAAGTCCCTCCACCGGCGGTGTGAGGCCTGCATCCTTGCTGGTGGGCGCTCTTTCGAGCAGTTTTTGTGATTCCACAAGAAAATCATGCGTGTACCATTTTCTACGTGTCATCATTCATTCAACCTTCATTCATGCGCACGACGTGAGTACATCAAATTGTTTTTTTTTTAAATTTCGAGAGGAGAAATTACTTATATCTAGTACTATGAATAATTTTTTTAATTTTGTCATCCCTCTCTAATTTATTTTACGTCTAGAAGGTAGAAGTTGCTGCCTGGTCTACGACACAAAGTCCTACGACACCAACATCGGGAATAACTGAACTCTGTTCAGGAGGGTGGGAGTTTCGAATTTCAACTCCTGAACACAATTCCGTTTGCGCTACTTAACCACCCCCAACGAATCAGATTTTGAGCTCAAAATTTAAGTTTAAGGCTAAGCTTTTGAAAGCATTTAATGCGATAAAAAAATAACGGTAAAAAATAGTTGTTCGTTACTCCAAAGTCTAAAGCGCCCTCTATCGACATTTTTTTAAACTTTATCTTTAAATTTATTTTTCAAAAACAAACTGACAAAAAGAATAATTTTAGCTAAAACCGCTAACGAATTGACCCATTTTTCCGTTTTTTATAATCATTTGAAATTTCGGACCCTAAACTTTAATGGCGTCTATCTCCTTTGGAAGACGTTTGGGACCCTAAGTTTCTTATGTAATATTGTTTGTCTTGATGTGTACTATCACCCCTTAAAGTTTTGCCCAAGAGTTTCGTTACACTCTGTTTATATAAAGGAAGAAGTCCTGATTTATCTATACACGTATCAACGCCGAGCGAAAATTATCGGAGATACAGATATCAAATTTTAGGAGCATATTCCGTTTCTACTGAAGGCATCATTTAAGAAGGGATTTTTCAAAATTCGCCCCGCAAGGAGGGGAGGGGCGCAAAACGTGTTTTTTACATATTCCATCATATCTCAAAGAACAAAACAGATATCCATAAGCTTCTTGCTTCAAAATGTACGGAATATGAATACCTAAAAACCAATTTTAGGATTTTTCAAAATTCGGCCCCCAAGGGGGGGAAGGGGAACTAAAAGTGTTTTTCCCATATTCTTTCATATCTCAAATAAGGAAACAGATATCCATAAGATTCTTGCTTTGAAATGAAAGGAACACGAATAACTAAAAATCAATTTCAGGATTTTTCAAAATTCAGCCCCCAAGGTGGAAATATTTTTACAAATATTTTTACAGATATTTTTTAATTTATTGTATTTTGCTTTGAATGCTCTTGGCATTTTAGGAATTTCGGTCATGATTTAAGATGCAATTTGCTAGAAACAATCCAATAATTTGTATTTTCTATATATCACTATTTTGACCACCAAATTAGTGGTAGGGGAAAAGAGAGAAATCAACCTTAGTTACATGAAGCGTGGAAAGGGGTGTGCTTCTGGTTTGTAGACATTTCGGTTGTTTGTACGTATGCATCTAGAGTTAACTCCATTTATTTTTATTATCGTGGGCAACTCCAGGTAAGTTTTTGTTTATGAAACCGGCGATTTTCACAGGGGTTTACGGGGAAGACCTCAAACTCCTCGAAGGGCCGGGATCCAGTGGAATATCAAAATTGAAAAAATCATTTTAATGATGACATCAGCATGGTGGGGGATTATAATATGCTGATCAGGTGCTGACCAGTGGGGAGGAGTACGATTAGCATAAAATACAAGTTTACACAATATACAAGTATGCCTTATTAAGGGTACACCCGTGCAACACCGGATATAAAAAGCTAGTATATATATATATATATATATATATATATATATATATATATACTAGCTATATATTTGGCTGTTCACACATTTTTTAGACGATGTATATTGTATTCACAAAACTAAATTACATAAAATTCTTGTGTTTTAAAGGTTCTATTTGACATCCCTTATTCTGAACTATCTTTCGACACCACAATTTCCAGGATAATAATGCCTTTTGAAGTGTCAGAAGAGGCATTCTATCCCATTCCTCCTGAACAGCTTTCCAGAGTCCTGTAAGGGTTTTGGGACGACGTTTGGATAATGCAGATTTTAAAAGTCCGAAAGCACAAAAATCCATAGGTGATACATCGGGAGATTTAGTAGGGATATCAGTGAAGGGTATGGAATTGATACCAGTTTTTTGTTCCATTTCTTTTAGGAAATTTACAGTGGATTTTGATGTGTGACTGCTAGCTTTGTCCTGATGGAGTCTCATAGATTGATGGCACTGTGGGTAAAGCGATGGAATTTCATTCAGAAAAATTGGCGATAAAATATGTTCCTGATAGTATTTGGAGTTAATCTTCACATTTTTTTCCACTCTCTTTATTTTTAACTTGCCATTATAAGAAAAACCAGCAACAATCATGAATCCCTTAGAAAAACTTTCTTTCGATTCTTTGAACCATGTACTTAAATTTTTTTCTCCTCTTTTATGATAATAAATGGCTCTTTTTTTTTGGTGCAATCATTTAAATACACCCATGATTCATCTATTGTGACAATTGTTTTCCATTTTTCTTTGGATAAGTGTTTCTCATATAGAATTCTGCAGCGTGTCCTGCGTTCAGCGATATGATTTGGAAGAAGACGATGCACATTGCGTTTTTTCGCTTTCTTAAGATTTAAATCAACGTTTATCAATTTGTTTACAGTGGACACCGAGCATTTTAATGATTTTGCAACTGTCCTTTGACTAGGGGGATTTTCTTTTAACATTAAACAACGTACCTTTGCAATAGTGGAAGATGTCCGTTTTTTCCTTGGAAACTTGTTTGGAATTTTTGTCCCACTTGAGGCTTCAATTTGACGTTTTTTTTCCTTTCTTGTTGACGGTATTACGTACCGACGCTTTAAATATCACAAAACCATGACTCTCACAACGTTTTTGGATAACGGAGTATGCATATTTCTCTTCGGAAAGAGCATAAATGTAGCCTTCGAACCACTGCTTTGTTAAAAACGCCATTTTGAATAAAAACAAAACTTTCAAGCCGCAGACGATAATTTTCACTTTTAAAAACATAGTACAATTGCAATTATTTCTTTTGCAGCAAACGATTTTTTATTACCGCTTACCAAAATCGTCTAAAAAATGTGCGAACAGCCTCTGTATATACTATATATATATATGTAATAGTATAAGGTTGTTGCCGGGCAAATAACTTGTCCGTTGAATCATCAGGTACGAGAAATCGCAGCGTCCCAGGAAAATCTTGTAGTCGTAGTAACATAGGAACAAAAACCAGGCGAATACAGACATCTAAGATGATGGAACAGTCTCATTATTTTCACAGTCTTTCGATGATTAGGTATACTTCATTATCTAAACATACATACTTAGTTTAGGATTAACATGCGTGAAAAGTATCGTTCGGGGGCCGTTTATCGGGAAGAATTCCGGCGACGCAACGCCGCGCGTTATTTGACGGAGAGCTCAAAATCACGTCATGTTAGGTTGAGACCAGACAAAAAGAAACTCGGAATTATTGGAAAAGGTGCGGATTTTTAGGCGGGCTGAACTTCAATTGGTTAAAAACTGACGTCATATCGGATGATGATCGCACAATGTCTGTTATATAATGCTTATATAAGCCTCTCCGTCCGCACGTGGCATTAGGGGAAAAATAGATTTATATTGGCTGGGTATAGGTCGCAATTCAAGGTTAAGGGACGGTGTTCTGTTGCAATAAGATAAACGAATTTGGAAAAAGCGTGTCAGTGATGGAAAGGATTTGAAATTTATTTCATATATATATATATATATATATATATATATATATGTGTGTGTGTGTGTGTGTGTGTAATAAATTAAATATTAGGCCCTCCATTCTAGCATTTAAATTCCCTTTCCTAAATCCAATCCGCTGTAATCTCAATTTATCGCTTAAAAGCCCTTAACAACAAAACTTTCCATAAAGTGCATGCCTTGCATATCTACACGTGTATACGTCTGGAGAAAGGCGTGGGTTGACATCGCGAGCCCCAGAATTTGCTGACACTTCAAAATAACATGCACATGTACCTCTCTTCTAGCGCATAAGGTTGAAAGGTGATATACATTTCGCTCCCGAGCCGTCGTCTGAGATGGACGGATGTTACTTTCGCTCCAATAAACTATTCGGTCAGACTGCATCAAAATTTTATTCCTTTCAGGCTGAGCCTAGCTCCAGCCAAGTAAATATGAGCTAGTTTTCCTTTTCAGGTTATATTTAAAGGAAGTATGTAATGGATATATTACATACATATATATATATATATATATATATATATATATATATATATATATATATATATATATATATATATATACATTAATATCAACGCTCATGATAACGGCCGGCCAATATAGTGACCGGTGCAAAATGTCCCAAATCTAATCCCCTTTAATGATGTTGTATTTAAATTTTAGACACAGCGAGCACTCGGTATAATGATTTACTTCTTTGGGACGCACGACTGTATATATATATATTTTAAAAAGTAAACCATAGAAATAAACAAAAATAAAATTCAAGCATAGGCTGCTAAATCACTATAACATAAAACATATCCTGCAAAGAAAACATTTTCAATAGAGGATAGCGCAGAAGCTTCATATCCCCATAATGAAAAAACAAATAAATAATCCAACAGAAAAAAATAAAAAATTATACTAAAATAGACAAAAACAAACAGAAATCAAGTACTCTGGGCATCCACGCACCAACGGCAAGATTCTGCATAAGAGCCGGAACTGAACCATAAAACGACAGAGGTAATCGACAGGTCACGTCATCAGAGGGCCTAACCATGTCAATTACCTCAAGGGGAACTTTCTGAATAGGATGCAGGTAAGCCCAAAAGACATCCCAAGGCCCCGAGTTCCCCAAAGAAGCAATTAGTCAAGAAGAAAATGAAAAGACAAACACAACTTACTGTATGGGCTCAACGCACCTTACAAGCAAGCACACAAAAATCCTAATGCAATATAATCGGTGCCTACACACCCTAATTCCGTAAGTGACGGTTATAGCGAAACAGCAGCCAGTACTATCCTAATGGTTACGTCATTGTAACATTACTATAGCTCCACACCCCATAACAACTTAACCAAAAACACAAATACTATTCTAAACAACTTTAAAAATTCCTGAGTCTAAATGCCATTTTTTTAAAACTTTTAAATTACCGAAATTTTTAGAGAAATCGTTTTTTCTTAAGTTTTAAAAAATATTATAATATTTTTTACTCACAACTTTACAGAATAAAAAACATATGTAACAATGGTGGGGATTTTCTGGAGGCATGTAGCATTTTCGAGGAAAACTTAAGAAAAAACGATTTCCCTAAAAATTTCGGTAATTTAAAACTTTTAAAAAAATGGCATTTAGACTCAGGAATTTTTAAAGTTGTTTAGAATAGTATTTGTGTTTTTGGTTAAGTTGTTATGGGGGGGTGGAGCTATAGTAATGTTACAATGACGTAACCATTAGGATAGTACTGGCTGCTGTTTCGCTATAACTGTCACTTACGGAATTAGGGTGTGTAGGCACCGATTATATTGCATTAGGATTTTTGTGTGCTTGCTTGTAAGGTGCGTTGAGCCCATACAGTAAGTTGTGTTTGTCTTTTCATTTTCTTCTTGACTAATTGCTTCTTTGGGGAACTCGGGGCCTTGGGATGTCTTTTGGGCTTACCTGCATCCTATTCAGAAAGTTCCCCTTGAGGTAATTGACATGGTTAGGCCCCCTGATGACGTGACCTGTCGATTACCTCTGTCGTTTTATGGTTCAGTTCCGGCTCTTATGCAGAATCTTGCCGTTGGTGCGTAGATGCCCAGAGTGCTTGATTTCTGTTTGTTTTTGTCTATTTTAGTATAATTTTTTATTTTTTTCTGTTGGATTATTTATATGTATATATATATATATATATATATATATATATATATATATATATATATATATATATGGGGAGAATAGAAAATAATTATTTGTAATTTTCCTTAGAAATTATCTTTATTTAACTTTCTGTCATTCTATTTTCCCGTTTTAATAAGGAAAAATATTTCAAACTTTTACAGTTTTTACAGGCATCATACAATTTTAGAGGATGCCTATGAAATATAATCTCAAATTTTGACAAAGCTGATTTTCAAAGCGTTGCATTCGAATACTTTAATTTGAAATTAGTTACTAAATATTCAGTCGACTTCGAGTTTCGTCGATTTCCTTACTTTCAAGTTTGGTATTAATAACTAAATACTAAATATTTTGGAGCGTATAAAAAGGGGTGGAGGTTCTTGCTATTTTCTTGTTAATTACCCCTTTAATCGGTAAAATATTTAAATTCTTATAATACATTACTTTGCATTTTTACGAATTTCCATCTTATAGCAAATGTTAAAAATTTTTCTTCAACCCGCCTTATGTAATTATTTATGTCCCGTATTATGTGCGTCTGAAATGTAAACGTTTGTGTAGAAGCAGAATAGTATAATTCCCCACGGTGTGTGGCCAAGAACGAATCTATTGTAAAGGCTGCAGAGGCAGGGGTAAATAGGGGCTTGTAAACCAGGAGGAAATAAAAGAATAGCTGTCGGTGTGGCCATTGATAGCGATCTGAAGTCTATAAATATTGCAAGATGGATGGTCGTTATTTTATGGCCCACAGTAAAACCTTCAGATGATAAGGGTCAAAGTGGTATTACAAATGAAAATTATGGTGGGGAGGTACTTCGTAGACTATGGACAGGGGCAGTATAATAAGGAACCAATTGGGGCAGGAACTACTGAGAGAAAAACAGCCCACTGCCTAATGAAAAAGAGGGGCTTGCCAGAATGGCCCCCCTGTAAACGGACAACAGCCCCTCCATGTACGAAAGGAATAGGACAGGAGGTCCAGATTTATCTCATACTTTTTTCTTAGAGCTCAGAAGATAGAGAGTCTAGGAGAAGTGCCAGTAACCCGCCAAAATGTTCCTGTATATGACGTGATTTTGGGTCCCTGTCGTCGATGCCATCTTTCATCGTTGCATACTGCAGCTGTAGTAAGTGCCTCCCCATAGACTCTAAAAATCATTACTTTGATCATATAGTTTGCCTCTGCTTCTGAGTTCTCGTATGTAAATTGTTAATATGAAAGGGAATATTGTGCTTGTAACAATTACAATTTAATTTAATTTTGTGATTTATTAAATAAATGTATGTTAAAAGCCAATGCTCTGTCTTCCTTGCTTGCTCCAACACACGCATGCATCCATTGTTTTATGGTTATTAAATTGCCTACATCTGGTGCCGTGACCAGGATCAGATGACTTCCAGTATCTTTAGAGCCTTTTTTAGGACTGAAGAATAGTGGAAGTTATTACTTTGCGTAACATATCTTCAGGAATAGTAACTTTACAATTGCACTAGTTAATTTATCTTTAAAAAGTCAAGGCAAAGTGAAAAAAAAGTTATATACTATATTTTAGCTAAAATATCTACCCGAAACTGTTAAGAAGTTGCTACAATATTTTAAGTTGAGAGTGGAGAACAACATCCTTATAATTGAAAAACTTTAAAGAAGTATAGTTATACATATTATTTAAAATCTTTTGAAGCTGCAACGTGAAATCTCCTTTACCTCAACTATTGATATTCCTTAATATTGAATTTTCCGGATGATTGTGCAGCTTTCAGGATGTTGATTAGGAAATGCTGACAGTCTTGAATATCGATATGTTAGGGCAGGAAAAATAATGATTCTAAATCTTAAGTGAATGTAACGTCTGCTTTTGATTAATGTTCTATGTCATTGCCTTTTCCCACCGCATTTATCTTCACGACATTCGCCTCTCCATATCGCGATTTTTTTGCCTACTCTATTATAGGCATACTATTAAAGTGAATGAACATTGCTGTGAACATCCATGCCTTAGTCGGGATTCGACCTTTTCGTACAGTCATATGGAACATATCCCAGTCAAGTTACAGAGAGGCGATATTCACTCATACGAATTGCCGGACGATGGCCGAATGACTAAGGCGCTGGCTTACAGTACCAGAGTGGACGTTCGGTTCTGGTCTAATTAGCCCTAACAATCACTGACCATTCCTCGGTCTCAACCAACCATTTCAGACTGCCACTCAATAAAAAACAGTATCTCTAGAAAAGAAAATCGTGCTTTAACAAATTGAGCTTTCAATGTTATTTTTTTTTATCTCGTTCTTGAAAAAAAAAATGGCTCTCTGATCATCGAAATGATGTTGTACCACCCCGGTGTTCGGAGGAACTTTCTTTCTACTCAAATTTCCCATTCATCTTCACAGAAATCAATTTATAATGTTAGCCCTGTCTATGTCTTTAGAGATCAATTGATTTTTTCATGGTGTTGACCAATCCGCGTTTTTGTCATGTTTGACTATTCACTCAAGTATTCTTTCCATTTCCCAATCACGGGATAAATAAAATGTCTAGATTTCTATTTTCAAAACTTTAAATGAATGACATTGATATTCAGAAGAAAATCAAAGGAACTGGCTATCAAGTCCAACTGATAATCTACTCTTTTAGCATCCTAAAAGTTTGAATTTTAAATGAACATAACATCTGATTGTGCACTGAGGGATTATAGATGGAGCGGATCATCCAGACAAAAAAATGTCTGAAAGAATTTCAACATGGTTCTTAAAAAAGAATTGTAAAAGGCTTTTGCCAGAAGAAATCACTTAAAGTCCTTTAAAGTGTTACAATTTTTTAGTTGTTTAAGTCACTATCTGAAGTGTATTTAAATCTTATGATTAAATTTATTTTTATGGTATATAAGGCCTTTTTTGAATTATCCGTGTGTTCCAGTTTTTCATGTACTTCCCATGAACTAATTTGCTCAGGTATTCAGGAGTACGGTATAATTTAAGCCGCATTTTCTTAATTTAATTGTATTAGAGTCTCACTTATTTTATATACAGATGTGAGTTTTCCTTCTTATTTATTTTTATCGTTTTTGGACAAAACAAAGGTAAAGTCTTAAAATAAACAGAATAAAGCTTTTAGGCAATGTAATTGGGTTTCATTTATTTACCTTTTTATATTTCTTTTTTTTTCAAATTTCTAGGAAATATTCGTATACTTTTCATTTCTGTGGAGTGGAGAACTTGTAAACTCATTTCTTGAGATCTTCTGTCTTATTCCCGAAAAGAGTCCGAAACTCCATAGACATACTAATAGAGGATGAAATAAAAGACAAGTAGGTTTGAAAACAAGCAATTAACAAATGTGGGAGACGTTAATGATCGGTTTCCAGGCACAAAAACCCCTTCCCGTGACTCACAAATACTAGTCATGTTCCAGTACAAGGCTACTCAATCAAGAACCATATTAATTACCGTCGAGTCACTGAGTCGGTGTCCCCGAATTCCTCGAATAGTGAGTGGCTCGTAACCGCGGAAGGTTTATTCATTTTGGATAAACGGTGTGGGTCAGCTGCAAAACCGTGAACCTGAGCGTCGAGTTCATTGCGGTGCAGAAGCCGAAAATTGGGTTAGGTCCCTAGGGTAAATGGAATGGTTTGAGGTTGCTCCATACCAATCTGAAAGGAAGGGATATAAATTTTTTATTGCCTGTAAATACGTACCCATTGATAGATTTGTAGTAGGAGTAATTGCTCCGACACAGTTATTTTCATTCAGGCGCGATAAACTTCAGCTCGTGCACAAGAATGGGCAGGGTGCCAAAACGCTTTTTCATTCCTCATTTGTTTAACGCTACCCATTCTTTATTACGTAACGAGTTTCCTTTAAAAAGTTATTTATTATTCATACTGTGATGTCACTGGGGATATCTTATTCAAATTCAAAAGCACGAGGAAGATTGTGCCACAGATAGATACAATTTTTCTATACTTTCCAAATAAACTGACTTATTTTATTATTTCAAAATGTGCATTTGCTGGCTAAAAGATTCACCATTTCAGCTATATATATATATATATATATATATATATATATATATATATATGTGTGTGTGGGCGCGGGGTTGGAGTAAAACATCCACAACATAAACTAACTAGAAACCATCGTAAATAACAAAAACAATTACATTTATTAAGAAAGAATTAAAAAAAAACGTAGTCCGTCCACGACGGAAACCAAAGCGGGAGTCTCAATGTTCTCCCCAAACAGAGTAGAGGGGTCGTGATAATGTTCGTGCTAGCGGCGCCCTCTTGCGCCAGACATAATATGCGTTTACAAATAACATTTCATGAAGTTTAAAGTTCATAGTTAAGAGTTCAGTTCTGCTTTCTACAAATCGGCCATCCTAGCTGTCATGCGGCCTCGGATGACATGATGACATTAAGCAATAGGCACTGACAGTCTCTGAAAAAGAAATAAAATGGATCACACTTACAATACACGGGACCATGCAGGGGTGCGCTGGTGCTGACCTCAAGTACACGGGACCATGCAGGGGATGCTCTTGTGCTGACATCGGGTACACGGGACCATGCAGGGGATACTCTGGTGCGGACATCGGATGGATGGATACCTTGTCAGTCTGAATCGGGGTAGCGGGGATGTCATGCCAGTCGTCTAAATCAGGATAGTAGGGATGCCCTGGCTTCGTGTAGTCGGCAGCAGAAGACGTGATGTTAGGACGTTCATGTTGTTCGAATTTGATGACACCGCACTGGTCGTGGGACTTGACATTGGTCACTTTGTAGGGACCTAGGAATTTCGGTCGTAATTTCATTCTTGTTCCGTACCACGTAGGCTTGATTGCACGTAATTTTCTTGTCTTGTACTTGCATGATTTTTTCCTTTTCTTAAAGGATTTCTAGTTTTCGTCTTGAATCTTAAGGATATTCTTTCTTTCTTCTTCCTTCATTTTTTCTCTCTTTTTCATCGTCGCGTTAAGGTACTCTTCTTCACTCGTATCTTCTCAAGACTTCTTTCACTCGTATGTCTGTTATGCCTTTTAGTTTCATGCCTGTCAACAGTTCGAATGGTGTGAATTTAGTACTTCGAGAAGCGGTACTGTTCATTATACGTTGAACCATAGACACGTATTTGTACCATTTCGTTGGATCGGAATTTGAAAGTTTAGAGGGTATAGGAATTAAAGTTTCATGCATCCTTTCAACTTCACCGTTACCACGGGGAATTCCTGCTGTAATTTTAATATTCTCTATTTCTTCTTCTACGCAATAGGTCTCAAAATCATTCGAAGTAAATGCGCTTCCTCTGTCAGTGATAATTCGTGAAGGATTTCCAAAGGTAGTTTGTTGTAGCTTTAACTTTTCTATTGCGTCGCGTGACGATGTCGATTTTACTGGGTATAACCATACAAATTTCGTAAAGGCATCGACAACAGTGAAAATATGTTGATAATTCTTGTTCGTAGAAGGCATAGGACCTATAAAGTCAATGTGATACGTGCTCAACGGTGAATTTTCTTTTGGGATAGGATTAAGTAAACCTTCTCCTTTGCCACGTTTTCTGTTACATAGGATACATTCTACGCAGTTGGCAATGACGTTATCAATTTGTTTTCTGGCATTACGTATATAATAATTTTGATTTAAAACGTCTTCGGTCTTGGATGATGCAAAATGATTTTTATTATGAATTCGTTTGATTATTTCTTTTTCCATTTCTTGAGGCACCATTAAAAGTTCTCTTCCATTTTTATACTTATATAAAATTCCATTTTTGACAAAATGTTCTTCATCATTTCCCTTTTCTATCAAGGTTTTAATCGTTTCAATATTTTCGTCTCGTTTTTGGGCAGCTTTAATTTTGGCGGTTATATCGTCGTCTAAAATTATCTTCTTAGAAATATCTACGGTTTCAGTTTTGTTTGGCGTATATGTAGATATAGGTTTAAAAATAGTGTCTCTTCTTTGCTTATCGTTAATGTGGTTTAAATCTAATTCGTTAGTAACAAAGTTGGGTAAATTTTCTATCAACAATAAAAGTTGTTCGTCTTGGAGGGCTTCTGAATAATTAAAGAATCTTTTTTCAAAATAACGTCAGCTAAATCTAACAGAGGGGTACCAATAATAATGTCGAATTTTATTGCTCCGTCCGGGACAACATGAAACAGCAATTCGAAGGAGTGACCGTTGATTTCCACGCTATGCATAAAAGAACCCTTGGTAAGCACATTCTTAGAGCCTAGTCCTACTAGATTTATGGCGGGGGGAGAAACAGCTGGGAGACACTGTCTTTCATAGCAAGCGGATCGTATTACATGCAAACTGGAACCACTGTCGAAAATACCCGTCAGCTCATTATCGTTCAACCTGACGCTTATCTGTACAAGAGAATTTTTCTCTTCGGGAACACGGCAACTGATATTCATGGCTTGACTTTCAGGGGTTTTATTATTTTTCACCGGACAGTTAGCAGAAACGTGGTCATTCGTAAATTGGTTGCAATTAAAACATTTTCTTCCGCGGTCTTTAAACGGACAAACACTATGATTTTTATCGCCGCAGTTTTTACAACGCTGAAAGCGGGGAGACACGTCTGAAAGAGGGGTGAAATGTTTTTTCTTTTTTGTTGTTTGTGGTTCAGATGGAATCGTAGTATGATTTCGCATTTTTTCGTAAATACCTAATTTTTCCTTAAACTCTTTTAAATCTTTCGCACCGTAAAGAATTACTTTGATAGACGGTTTATCGGGAATACCATCTATAACATATTGAATTAGGGATTCTGTTTCAATGTTACCTCTGCTTGCTAGTTCTTTCATGACCAGAAAATATTCTTGCAGAGATTCTTCGTTGTTTAAATGACGTTTCGTCAACATTTTATGGAGTTGGGCGCTTGTGCACTTCGAGGCAAATTCTTGTTCAAGAGCTGATTTAAGCTTAGCCCACGAAGTTAAGCCAGATTCACCTTGAATAAAGAGTTTCGCTAATCCAGTTAATGATCGTTTCGCGAATATTAATTTTTGAAGATCATTCCATGCGCAAATACTCGCCGTTTCTTCAAAATCACTTATCCACTTTTCGATGGAATAATTATCTTTCCCGTCAAACTTTCTCAAACTGTCTTCGATATCATGATAGGAAATAGTAAATTTAGAAAATTTATCTACTGATGGTTCTACACGGGTTAATTCGCTAACTTCGCTACGAATTTCTTCATTCACGTGTTCATCGTCGCTATCAGATTCAAAATTATCATTCTTAAGCGTTTCAATATCTAATAGGCTATCGAGAATTCCAGTAGCGAGAACAGTTTCATTTCCGTCACAATCAATACATAAAATATTGCAAATTGTAATTAAATTAGCAAGCCTAACGTTTTTCACAGGAAAAGTTAATTTCTTCTCATAATGTTCGTCGTTTTTCTGGTAGTCAAAGCCAGAAAATTCTCGTAACCGTTTCCGGTTTAATCGGTCACCTTCAGTTTCATAATCAAAATTATGCAAACATTTTATAGATTTAACAGAAGCAGACTTCAAGTTTGCTTTGATTCGGGGAATATCAGCTAATTTCATTTTTTCCATTTAGAGTCGTTAATCGTAGCAATCGGTATTTAGAATCGTTATTCGTAACATAAGCTCGTAAATCGTATAAATAGAATTATCGTAATTAGCCGTAATTCGAAGAAACAAAACAGTCACTATCGTAATTCATAAAAATAGTCTTACTTTAGTTCGGAGTCCGTTGCATCGTATTCTCGTAGATTTCTTTCTAATTCATATCCAATTCCGGTCCTGACACCATCTTCTGTGGGCGCGGGGTTGGAGTAAAACATCCACAACATAAACTAACTAGAAACCATCGTAAATAACAAAAACAATTACATTTATTAAGAAAGAATTGAAAAAAAACGTAGTCCGTCCACGACGGAATCCAAAGCGGGAGTCTCAATGTTCTCCCCAAACAGAGTAGAGGGGTCGTGATAATGTTCGTGCTAGCGGCGCCCTCTTGCGCCAGACATAATATGCGTTTACAAATAACATTTCATGAAGTTTAAAGTTCATAGTTAAGAGTTCAGTTCTGCTTTCTACATATATATATATATATATATATATATATATATATATATATATATATATATATATATATATATATATATATATATATATATATATATATATACATTGGGTCCCAAAACTGTTCGTGCATTTACGATTTTTAATAAAATAGGAGTCTATCCATAAATTAAAATGAATATTTCAGAATGGGTATTTAATAATAAGCTCTATAATCTATTCTTAACATGAAATATTTTATAAATATAGAAAAACTTTATTTTTAAGAAACCAATAATCAAAAAGTAACAAAAACTTTATCTCACAAAACTCATCGTACATTTGTAAAAAATCTCTACATATTAGTAAACATTCTAATTTTTCGTTAAATTAATATTTATAGGATATCCTTTAGCATCCACAACAGCTTTTAAACATCTGAGAATAGATTGCACTTGTTCTTTTGTAATTTCTGCATCAATGTTCATCCATTCTTCCATCATAATTGTTTTTAGTTCGCTTTTCGTGTGAATATCGTGTTTTCGTACTCGAACCTCCAGTTCTCTCCAAATATGTTCTATTGGGTTTAAATCTGGCGATTGAAGTGGTGTTTTCAAAACTTGTGGACAATTATAGAGATACCAGAAGCGAACGTTGAGAGCCGTGTGCTTAGGATCGTTATCTTGATAAAAAACAGAGTTGTTTCCAATACCCAAATTTTGGGCTGATAATTTTAAATCGTCTCTTAAAATATTTATATAAACAGAATGACTCATTATGCTATCAATAAATACCAAATTACCTAGTCCTGACGCTGACATGCACCCCCACACAAGGACACCTCCACCGCCATGCTTAACTGTTCTTAAGATCTTGGGATTAAGTTCCTCGTTTTTTCTTTTCCGTACAATTATACGCCCATCGGAACCAAAAATGTTAAACTTGCTTTCATCGGCAAATAAGACATTATTCCAATACGTTTGGGGCTTATTTTTCATTGACAGTGCGAAGGAAAGCCTAAGCTTTCTGTTCTTCTCACTCACAAAAAATTTTCTACGGGCAGAACGCCCATGTAATCCAGCTGTTCTGAGAACTCGTCGAACAGTTTCAGGTGAAATTGAAGTAGAAAATGTTTCATTACATTCTGCAGAAACTTTTACAGCACTCAAACGTGGATTTTTCACAAATTTTCTAATTATAAATCTCTGATCACGTTTTGTTAACTTTGCCGAACGACCTTTTCTTACCTTGTTTTCGATTCAATTTTCTTCTTTAAAGCATTTTATCACATACTGCACAGTAGAATAGGATAAATTAAGTAATTTAGCAATATTCCGAACTGATTTGCCACTACTATGATGAAAAATAATCAATTTTCGAATGCTGTTTGTTGTTTCTTTACAACTACGAGCCATTTTTAAATAATAAATAGAGTATTACAGAGTAGGCAAGCAAAAATTAAAGCCAAACGATATTTTAAATGCCACCACAATTCAAAAATAAAAATAAAGTGCCAGACGATAATTTAATTATGAATTTATCCGAAAATATTTCAGTGTACGATGACTTATGTGAGATAAAGTTTTTGTTACTTTTTGATTAAGGGTTTCTTAAAAATAAAGTTTTACTATGTTTTCAAAGTACTTCATGTAGTTTTGTTAAGAATAGATTATAGATCTTATTATTAAATACCCATTCTGAAATATTCAATTTAATTAAGGGATAGACCCCTATTTCATTGAAAATTGTAAGTGTACGAACACTTTTGGGAGCCACTGCATGTGTGTGTGTGTGTATAAACTGATGCAACTGGTAAAAGTTGTATCAGCTTCTTCATTCCATGGCACAATTTCATTACCACTATATAAAAGGCAAAGCTTTTAAAGGTAATAAGAAAAATATTTTAGAGATGTTTCAAATTTCTTGGGGGCAAGTACTTTTTTGGTGACCTGGATGCTCAACCTGGTGTCTTATTATTGAAATATTTTTGCGATGCTCTGTAAATCCCTTCACCCTTTTTAGAACTTGAAGGAGGGATTGCTCATCCATTATGTTTTTCAAAACCTTCTAGATATGATATGTTACTCCTAAGGTTAGTATCGAAATTTCAGTTTCATTGAGATGGTCACTAAAAGCGTGTATTTGAGGACAGCCTGTCTGGCCGAGAAGCATACACAGAGCAGTTCAAATTGAAAGCTAATTATTAATGCATAGTAAGATACGTCTCGATGCCTCTTCTTCGCAGATTAAAGAACCACATCTGAGAATCTTTCTTGCAAGTGAACAGTCTTCTCTGACTGATTAGAATAAATTCAAAATTTTGAATTAGAATAAGTTTTGAAAATTATGGCGACCTCGGTCGGCTCTCGCCTGTCAAATTGAAAACCGGTCACTACGTAGAAAAACCTGTATACGTAGTCGAGGGTTAATTTCCCAAGTTCGGAACAGGCCTCTTGGACTTGGTACGGACGTTCAGTACAGATCTGCCGACCAATTTGGGCAACCCTAGACTCCTTGGATTAGAATAAAATCAAAAAAAAATTCAAACTTTTTGAATAGTGTTTCCATGACAGCTTTTGAGGTGGATGAAAGGAAGCTGTGAAATCCGCCTAGTAAAAGAGATTCTTTCAGAAAAGAGACTTCTAAAGTAATATTAATTTTCTCGCAATCTCAAGCTCGAATTTTTCGAGTCCCATTCATTTAGTTCAGTGCTGTATGCAGTGTAAATGAATATTCAATTTCATGCGTTATATGAAACATGTATTCAATGCTAACAGACGTTGTACTATTAGTAAACTGTATTTAATGGCACCAGTTTCTGGGTTTTCTTGGAAAATAAGCTTCGTATTATGGAGAAAGGAAAGTCTGAACTAGAACTCCCTGAACTTAGAATTTAAGAGAAGAAAAACCTATCATATACTACGCCTTTCAGTGTCAGTGGCTATCAAAATATTTATAGTTAATTGAATCTAGCAACTCAGAATATATTATTGGAAGCCAACGTTTGTAGTAGAAATTGTTTATTTACTGCTTTGGATAAAAATAAAAAACACGTGGTCTTCTAGTTTTATCATTTCCCGAATTATAAACATATGAATCTCAAAGAAGCACACAAGCGAAAGTACGCTTGAGCAATGTGGCAGTTTTATTTATATGCTTATATTGTATTTAAAAGTTTTATGAATAAAGAAACTGATTTTTGAACGACAAACTACGATTAAGAATCTTCTTAGAAAAAGTAACTGTAGTGGGAAAGATTGAGCGGCATCATAGTTTGTAGTAGGAATGAGAACGGTACCATAGTTTGTAGAGAGAAAATAGGAACGGTACCAATTCTTGACCACCAAGGTAAATTGTTCAAAAGCACTATTTCTGTGTATGAGAAGCGGCACGGCACTATGTCTATCTTGAAGAAGATTTTACCTGTCGGACAATGTTCGTGGAATCAAATTTTAATAGTTCAATCATCACAATAAGTCTATGCAGGAGAACTCGATGCCAAACTGTTCGTAAGGGGAAAATATGGCCGAAAGTAGATGTTGAAGAAACCACCGATGAACCCAGTCAAGAAAACGTGAATAGTTCGTGGAGCAAGGAATCAATAAAAATCTCTTCGACGATAATTACCGCGTCTCAATAAACTGAGATACAGGATCTTGATGCCTAAACAGCTTCAGTTGATATGTTGGCTGAAAACGTCATTATGCAGTGGTATTAGCGAAGTGTAGCCACAGTAACCTCAGACAACTCCATCGTCTTCTGCAATCCGGGAATAAATTCAAAATAAAAATAAAAATAGATCGAGCCAATCATTAGGTCGAACAGTTATTTATTGAAGTTCACATCGGAAGATTTCATCGTTAGTTGCAATACACAAAATGACCATGATGGTTCATAAAAATTATACATCGAAATTGTATAGCCTCCTCACAGAATTAGGCAAAAAGAGCCACATTCTGGGGGGGGGGCTTCTAAAAGGCACGACCTATATATCTACCAAAAATCGTTATCTGTATTAAAGTTCTTTCTCAGACAGGAGTAGAGGGAGTGAGGGTTACACGAAAGTTGTGCGCCAAGATGCCAAGCGCCGTAGCGTACCTAGTGTGAAGGCAGGATGCGCATTAAGTTAAAAGGGCGATAACAGGCGAAAAGTTGCAACCATCAGCCTATATCGTAAAGGCGCGGCAACTTTAAAAAGCGGTGATTGGCTGAGCAGGTAAGACCTGGCGACTTTTGAAATTCACCAAAATTTGGCGATTTATCGCCAAAGTGGTTTTCTCAGAAGCTGCACTGATTCAATTAACGGTACTGCCTTTGGGGGTTTGTGAAACGGCGTGAATTTATGGATGCGTCGCCTTGAGCGTCGCGTAAATGACAAACTGCTCTCGAATGGGATTTTGATAGATGGTACGTTGTTTGTTAGCCATTCCACAGGAAACCGTAATTTAAAAAATCCTTGCAAAAAGAGAACCGTAATGGTTTCTTCAACAATATCGAGCTGATTCTATTTACACACAGATGTGCATGAATGAGTAAAGATGTCGTTAAGGAAGACCACCCGGAATTCAAAGCAAGGGCTTAGAAACACACCTGTTAACGTAAAATATTGCTTGACAAAGTGACTGAATTAAAGTATTTCCTGATATTAAATAAATTCTAGATTAAATTGGTTCAAAATTAGCACACATTAACTGTAGCGTTAAATTCCACGCTACAGTAACACTCAAAGTCCCACAAAAGGAAAGAAGAATAGAGTTTAAGGTCAAATAAAATACACCAGATTTGATTTTGGCTAATGCGGAGACATTATGTCACACAGAACCGAGGAAATTGTTAACTACTTTTTATCTGGGAACACCATACAGGGGAGTCAACATCGTATCCTTTGTGTCATATTAGTTTTGATCAGGTATCCTTAGAGGCGACATCTGGACTGCTTGCACCATCACTGGTACCGATAAACAAAGTATTAAAGTCATATGTAGTAAATTTGCGACAACATGACCTTAAATGTTTAAAATGTATATATATATATATATATATATATATAGAGAGAGAGAGAGAAAGAGAGACTGATTGATTGATTAATTGCAGTATCAAAGCCAATTTTTCATATCTAATGTGCTTAATATTCCACCACTTATCTATTTAATAATTCGATTATATTTTGAAATTCGTACCTAAAACTGGATTGCAAATCAGGCTGTAGAGAAAATATGGTATCTCTTTGATTAAAATTTACGTTACCCATTATGTCATCTTCAAAAATATAAACAACTATTCGTTTAGTAACTGCTAAGAAAAATCATAAAATAAGGAAAAATCATAAAATCAGGAATTTATGGAAATTCTGAATCAGTGATATTATCTATGAATTATGCAAAGAAAAATGCTTTATAAAGAACAACTATAGATTTTGCCATTTTGCCATTTCAACAAAATTTAATAATCATCTTTTGACTTCAATAGCCCAATCGCCTGGTTTTGCATCTTTGATTCTAGAACTGGACCGAGGAATTTAGTCATCGGTTTTGTATCATCATTCGCATCAGATCTAAAAATGATACTGTTAGTACATTTAGTACGAATATGATTATGCTTATATTGATGAAAATTTTTCAAATGATAAAATACCCGTCTCGAAGCGGGGGATATGAAAAGATATGCATTGATTCAAATAAAGCCATGTGACCCATTGTAACACAGTATTTTCTAGTGTAAAATACGTTAGTACAAGTTTTCCGAACTACAATATATATTCGGAATTATTTCCCACTTTTTTACAGTAGACAAAAGTTAAAGAACTGCCAAATAATTACAAGATAAAATAACTTTTTATATACTACGTTTTTAAATTTTCTGTTGAATCATATAAATTTGACAATTCTATGTATTAATAAATACTTTTTTTTAAAAATTTTGATGAATTATCCCATCAACTTGAAAGAAAATGATCGGCCAGCGCTGTGCACAAAATGCAAGGATGTTCCGTGAACCACGCAGTTCTGTACCTCGGAAAAAAAACTCTTCGCCAAGGGACAGGCTTGCGTCGCATTAATCCGAGTTAGAACATTGGAAGGACTGCGCATCGAAGAGTTTGAGTGCTCCAAACTTACTGGAAAGACCTCTTAATTAGCCAAATCACAATTTTAATATTTTCCTATTTAAATTTTTTTTCACTTGTATATATTTTTATTTTTCTCTCCTTTTCTCTCTTAATTGCTCAAAGCTTCACTTAATTACTCTTTTTCACTTTCTTTTATTTAATTTTAATCACTTTTTGTCGTTTCCACTATCCACTGACTTTATAAACTCGTTTCCACTATCCACAGACTTTATAAACTGCTAACTTTTATAATTTTTTTTAAATTTTTCGCACAATATTTTTGTAAACAAACTAAATTCACATGTATTCTGTTTTCAAAATCGTCAAACACCGTTGTGCATAAGTGCAAGCATTGAATTCGATCGAAGCGCCACCTTGCGAATTTTTCTACTTAAAGATGGCTAAAAGTTAAAAGAATGCATTGTCGTCGTGTTCTGAGCTATTCTAAAAGTTTCAAATGTCTAGCTAGTCGGGAAGTTAGTTAAAAATCGATTGCAAGATTTGTACTTTACAAACAAGAAAGCGAGTTAATATAAACGTGGTGAAAATGGGAAAAGAGGCTTACCATTTTCATATTATTATTTGAAACGATAATTATGTTCTAACAATAAGGTGTATAATTTTGATATTTCATATGTGCATTTCCTTTTACCAAAAAAAAAAAAATAAAATGATTCCTGCACCGTCATTTTAAAAAGTATGTGGTTACTCCCCCTCTCATGGTTTAGCTCCACATTCGAAACCACAGCACAACCTTCAAGTTATCACGATACACCTGGTCTCCCAGTAACCTTATAATGCCCCCTTAAGATTCCGAAATGTTAGCGGTTTTATATGTTCTCTTTTTTTAATGGCTATATCTAACAATTACTTCGCATCATAAAGAAATACTACGGAAGATATTCTTTCCTGCGTGTTAAAATACAATTTTTGTATAGTTAAAAAACAAATTTTTCATTTCGATCTCAAGAAGTATACACAAAATAATAGGAATTAATGCCGATGATTTTTCATTACCGAGAATCTTTCATAATTCGCTGCTTAAAAAATAACAGCAAAGATTCTTCATATTCATGTTGTTCCGAAAATTCAGTAGTAAATTTCTTAAAAATTTCAGAATAAAATAAATGGCCATTTTTAGAATTTAATTTTTGTTGCTATTAAAACATTTTATAAGATCTTCATTAAGGGACTGAATGTTAAAAATCAGAAATAAAAGCATCGAACAATAACAGAAAAGATCACAAATGAAACGCTGTTGCATTGTATCTAAGAAATTTTACCCCCAGTTTGCTGATTTTGCTTAATACGGTTTGTTACCCATTTAAAGAGTGCGTAAAAATTTTGATGAATCGGAAAGCTCATTTGAAAATGTTGCATGACTTAACGTCTTCAGAACAATTTGACTGCGCTGGGGTAATTTTCGATTTCAATCGCCTAATGCTGCCCCTCAAGAATATCTTTAAGGGATCAAAATCTCGAAAAATTCTATCTGTAAGTAAAGGACATTGGAGAAAAGAGGAGGGAGTCTAGCGTAACAATCGTGGTTCGGCACTCTGTGGCCAAAGTCATATACACAAACTATGAAAGAAGAAGCTGTTCTTTTTTTCAGCGATTTATACGAAATCCGCTGGGGATTTTTTTTTATCTTTTGCTGACCCCAAAAACTACTTTGTAAATATGTGTATAAATATCAGCGATTCTACCAATATTTATCTTTGAATACTTACCGAAGTTTTTCTCTTACGGGAAAGAGCATAGCTTTCTATTTTTGCGTTTGAGACATTCTTTCAAAGCGTTTCTTCGTCCTGAAAATTCCTAAATTAAAACTGAAAACAAACATGCTTTTTGAAATTCGCAGATTGAAAAGATTAACTTCTAAGGATAATACTACAGTTTATTTCAAAACTCTTCTGAGTACCTAAGTTTAAATTTTTATTCTTTAAAGTTTCATGTAGATGGATTAACGTGTCTTCAATAATACCATACAGTTATGTTACTTGTACTAATATGCTGTAAAGTTCGATTGTTTTACGTAAATTCCATGTCTGTTGTACTGTATATTCTTAAAACAAGAATCTTTGTAAACAGGGAAAAAACATAGAGGACGACTCGATATCAGTAACTTCTGTGTCATAGACATGCGCTTGAATCTATTAATTGGCAGGAAAATTCTCTAGATTAGTCAGATAGCAAACTTTTATATAAGATTCTCCCTTTGATAAAAAAGAAGGCTTGTGAACTTACTTCAGCTTTTTTTTTTCAAAACGGTTAAGGTTATTCATATATATATTTTTTGTAAATTAAAATTTCATATAAGCTAAAAATGTATGTTCCAACGGATAGTCAGGACTCTGGTACCGAATAGCCATTCGGAAACCGCCAGGCCTTGAGAAAATGCAGTAGAAAACTTATAAACTGCTAACATACTAGATTTCTCTTTAAAAACAGTCCCTAAATCATCCGTAATGAAGTCAATCCTGAAAATGGCATTGTCGGTATATTTTAGCCCAAGCAAATAAGCTGAAGCTATTGGGGCGAATATGGACTTATTACCCCTTCAGTTCAGCTTTGTATACGGTAGACACCAACTCGTCATCGCCATTTTTGTCCACAATATCTTCGCGTTTTCTATAGAAACAGCCATGATACATATCTCCTCTCTCAGAATGTTTCTATCCCACAATATAATTTACTAAAATTGCCGCCCACTAGGTGTAGTGGTTAGTTTTCTGAGCTGCCACGCAATAGACTTGATAAGGCTTGGTTGTTTCCGCGTTATAAGGAGTAATTCGGGCTCACCTAAATGGTGCTCTCATAATAAAATAGCGGTGAATAACAAAAGGTAAATGTCTAACAAGTGCCCCCCGCATTAGACTAAAAAAAATATTAAAATTGCTCGGTGTTGTTTTTTCTAGTGTTAATAACTTTTACAAACGGTTTGTTGGGTCATCGCTAGGTTATGGCCGAATGGTTAGGGCACAGGCATTCGGTTCAGATCCTGTGGGTTTCTAGTCCCACTGTTGGCATGGATGTTTGTATCCGTTCGGAATCAATTTTAAACTGTCGGTTCCGGTCTAATTAGCCTTCGTGTAGCAAAAAGTTGACCATAGCGCTCCAAATCAAATCCAACGAAACCGCTAGGGTCATCTTTTGCAACAGCAGAGCTAAACTGACTCATTTACTGACGGAAAGTTCGTTATCTTGGAATTGATGCCATTCTTAATTTTTTTTAGTCCCTCTCAGTTCTCTTTTTGTTATCAGTACGTATATTATTTCCTTCCTTGCTGCAGGGTACTTATAAAAGTGCCATGTTTTAATTTCTTTAAAAAGTGCAGAGTGGAAACATAGGTGAGTGAGATTAAGCGAAGGGCGAACTTTTCATACGGTTGTTTTAATTGATGCTGGTTACTTAGGAACAATCCGCATAGTTCGGTTACTCACCTCGCTGAAATTTAAAGAATAGTCACTGTTCGTGAAGTGGATCCCACTGCAGTCTTGTTAGAATCGAGGGAATTCGAATTATACCACGATTTAATGGGAACCAGTTGTCAATAAATCTCTGATTTTAGTTGAAGTATTGAGGTCATCATTATTTTGATCATATAAACACCAACGGGCGGAAATGGTGGATGCAGTCGGGTGGCAATACGTTCTAACGTCCTAACCAATTAAATATTATTTAATACGAAGAGAAAAAAAGCTTAGTGTATAGGTTTGTATGTCTTGTTAACTTTTTACAATTACTATTGGTAGTGGGGGTTTCAGTCGAAGTGAATAATTCTGAAAACAGACTGGTCGAAGGATATTCTTTCTAACATAACATAATGACATAGAAAAATTCAGTGTATTTGCCTAAAGATCACTCATTTTGTATCATCATTAAAATTTTATACAACATTATCTCTAGTTTTATATATTTTAGACTGTGGAAATAGGGTTTTAAATTCTGGCTTTTTGCATAATCGAATTTCATATCACATACTTATTGACCTTAGGGAAAAACACGCCTATGCGGGCAAGTTCATTGATTTATCATAAGATTTATAACTAATGATTTATTAATCATTTTCAATGTTTTTCTTTAAGAAAAAATAATGGTGACACTATCTAATTATTATAATTATATAACGTATATTTCATTATTAGTATCAGGGATCTGACTTACATATAAAATTTTGGAATTGCTATTTATTCTTAGAAGAAAACCTGGTTCTTTAAAACTTTGATGATTAATCGTCCTCAAAGCACAAAAATTTATAAGCACAAGGGATTAAAATATTGGTTTTATTTTATACTGTTATTGCGGTTAAATAACTTATGAGAAAGGTTATTCAGCTGTTGAACTCATCTAAAAATAAAGTTTGATATTTCCAGCAAAGGCATTCACCAATTTTATCATATAAATCATGTATTCTAGTGTAATTAAATACATTTGACACTCTTTTCAGAAGTCCTTTCCAAAACCTTTTCAGAAATAAATACAAGCACCAGTCATTATCTAATATGGAGAAATAGGGAAATAACTTTCACTTAATTTTAGAGAAATCAATAGTCTTTTGTGAAGAATGTAATCAACACTCTTTAAAGGCCTAAGCTTATCCTCAAAACTTATAAAGGAACTATTATGGATTATAATAGGTTTATATTATGTGTTCTTAATCGCAACGTCTTGTTTCAAGGGATGTAATATCTGCTTTCAAGCAGCAATTTATCTCACTGCTGCTAATGACTCGTGGGAATCAGTACATATGATCTCTAATTGGTCACAATTTTATTTTTGTTCAAACCACAGAAACACCAACATCTTCTTTTGTTTGTTTAAGCGTTGGTGTCAGAAGTTGAGGCTATCAGGCTCCTGAATGTTCCCTTAAAAATCCTGCTAAATGAAATAGAACTTTTCGACCAGTTTTTTCATTCTTTATTTCAACGGGTGACGGAAATTGCTAATTTTTATCAGTCTGTTTACGCATTTCCTTCGTGATACAAATACTAAGGGATATTTAGCGTCTTAAATATACGTTAATGTTACATCCTCTGGATTTCAGGAGAAAGTTTTTATTTATTTATTTTCTAATGCATAGGAACTTATCGTGAGACATTAGCCTTTTGTTATTGCTGGCTACTTTATTTTGGGAGCACATTTAGGTGGACCAGCATTTCTCCCTATGAGGGGACAAGACTTATTCCGGGTTTGAACCCAAGCCCACTGCGTGGAAGCGTGCGACAGCTAACCACTATACCATATGGGCAGCTTTTCAGCAGAAAGCAAAATGATAAATTCTTCAACTTTCATAATCAATAAGTTTCTACTGGTATTCATTTTTGAAGACATGACTAAAGTAGACTGCGTTAAAACAAGATTTTACATTGCAATACTCATTGCTAAAATTAGCCAGCATTTAGAATTTGTTTAATAGCAATCCAATATCTCATCAATTATCAAACAGTTTTCAAAAGAAACGGGATATTTCATAGGACTGAGGAATTTCACAGTATACTCTACAACAGTTTTCCATGGATACTGCATTTTATGCTGTTGAAATTCCTCCTGCTGTCTTTAGAATATCATTGTCAGACATCGACAGCACGCCTGGGAAACTTACCACAGACGAATGCGTCTGTTGTCTGACAATTGTTTAACAATCACTGCACTATGCAATTACCTAAGGTTTACCTACTACTTTTTCATATGGTTGGTTAGAATCGAATTTTACATTTGCAACCCTATCCTTGTGTTTAAAAGCTCTTCCTTGAATTACAGAGTCCAAGATAATTTTTGTGTTTCATTTAAAGATTAGTGTTCTAAATGAATTGTTCCAACATTTACACTGAACGCTGCCTTCGTCTAATCCAAGAAATCCTTTTGAACAAAAGCCATCCAGAGGTACAGTTTTATAGTAGTATTCCATTATAGTCCCTTTCCCATAAATACTCCTAAATGTCGAAAGATTTTGCGGACGCTACAGATTTAGCGGTGATGTTCTCATGACTTGACTATATTTACTAGTATGTTGGATGGAGCAACTCCACATATTCGGTTGCCGTTTGAAATACTGAACAAAAGTTTACAATCAGCTAAGTAGCCTGAGATATATATCGCATAATATGAAAATTTTTATCACTGAGCTTTAAATTATCCTGTTTAGGAACCGTTAAAGCAGTTTTCGAAGTCACAAGCCATCTACACAGGAAGCTAAATGATTCGAAAAAAATACAGTATTTGTTTTCCACCTTGGAAACTGTTATCCAAAGGAACAAATTAACTACTCTTAAGGGGACGGTGGACCTTTATTTGAGCAAATCTTGTCATTGTAATATTGATTCTGTTATTGCAAAATATATATATATATATATATATATATATATTTCTGTAAATTAATAGTACCAAAATAGTTTTTTTCAAGTCAAAAATCATTTATGAAGCTTCTACGAAGCCATTTATAAAGGGTAAGTGTAGTAATAAACTTCAAATCCCTTTTTCTGAAAACAGGTTTTCCAAGGTTTTTAGAATTTTTAAATGTTCCATGCTACTTCATTTTTGTTCAAAATTCATGAAATTGATAAGGAAGAATCCTGATTCTGTTTACAAATAAACTGGGCATGCATTTTACAATTCCGATTCATTAAGGTAATTAAATTTGATTTATGACTTATTAAAAGACATAATTTTGATGAAAATCGGGATGGAATTCAGAAACAAATTTCTCAAAAATTAACTACTCAAGGGATTAAATAATTGATGCACATATTTGTTTGTTAAACAGTTTTAAGTAATTAAAATACGAAATAGAGGCAATATCTCAAAATTTATTTAGCAAGGAGCATTTTAAAATTTTGGTTATAAATTTTAAATTTTTAAAAAATTTTTAATTTATTATGAGATTGAAAATTTCTTTTAAGGCATTCTATATATTTATAGTGAAATGTATATATGTACGAGATTTCGTATCTCTATGATGAAAAGTAAAAAAAAAAAAAATTTTAACGTCCACCGTCCCCTTAATATTTAGAATTTTATTATTTCTTTCTGATTTTTACAATCTTGAGGGTTAATTTCATTTGATATTTTGTACTTCATTTTCAACATGGATTAGCTTTTCTTTTTTTAATTTTACAAATTTAAAAAATTGCAGTGAATACGATTCAGTTTCATTCATAGGATCTTTTGTTTTAGAACGTGGAGCATTTTTTTATTTGTTATCGTCGTATTCCACAAAATACAATGAACTTGAATATATTTTCATACCTGAAATCTAAAATGGGAAACACAAACATAGCAATAAATTCAGTGTATGATTATGCTAATTGCTCCTAATAGGCATTAAAAACTATTGTTAGCATATAATTGTTACAATTAATGAATGACTATTCTACGGTTTTGGCATATATAGCTAATATGACCAAACACTCTATACGCATTACTAAAAATATGTTTAAAACTTAGAAGAATTTAAGTGGTCACTTGTTAAAAAAAAATTCAAAGTGTAATTTTAGCATCTTCTTTCATCAGGCCTGTAATTTTTAGTCATGTCAGTAATTTATAGTTATTTTAATCGATATTGTGCAATTAGGTTTGGTATAAAACGAGTTGAAAAAAAGAATTGCTAATCACTCGTACAAAATGAAAGCATATCATCGCAGATATATATATATATATATATGTGTGTGTGTGTAAGTAAATATTATAAGTATTTAAAGAAACCACTAAACTTGATTTAATAAAATAGCAATTCATTCAATTCCAGGAAATATTTTTTATTTTAATTCTTGAAATTTATTTCACGGTTTCGAAAACTTCCCAGGCTTTTATAATCGCTTGATTTCTCTTACTTTTATTATGTGGTGTAATGCGTTACTAACAGCCTTTTGCATTCAAGATGGCGTTTCAAAGCATTATTACGATGTAATCTCAGATTTCCTTTACAGTTATGTCATGACATTTAACGAACTCAGACTTTTCCCTTTTTGAGTTCTAGGAATTGGCTCGCCTTTCTCTTTCTCGTGGTGTATTTATACACCATATCTAGAGCGCTTGGGTGGTATTGAGAAGAGACGACCTTATCTGTTTTCTTCTTTATTGTACCTTTTGTGAGGGGGAAAAGCATTATTTAAAGGTAGACTGGCAATTGTGTGGTTTTATCGGGATATATATCTTTTAAACCTGATTTCATTATTGCAAAATATGATGTAATAGATTATAGTCGCTTTATTATTTTTCATTCAACAAAAAATTCCCGTAATCAAAAAGACTCTCATTTGTAGACATTTTTAAAAGTATAATCACACTTAAGAGACTATTAAATGGCATAAGAGTTTGCAAATTGCTTTTTTACACTAGGCTCCAGAAGATAAATTGTCAATAAAATTATCTAGCTTATATTCATTGAGATCCCTTCTGATTGATTTAAAATTTTGCAGTGGAATTAATTTATTTTCTACTCATCAGGGAACTTAATGAACTGAGGCACATTGGGGAAGAAACGAGAAAATGATACAGTATTGTTTACTGAATTTAAAAAAAGATGTCAGTATCAAATATGAGTTTCTCTCATGTCGATGCAAAATGAAGTGGAAATATTTCATGTCTTCAACCTGGTGGTGGCAAGAAATTATGAATGTGAATTTTTTTATGAAAGTAGAGGGTTCTGGAAGTTTAGAATTGGAAAATTATAGTCAACCAAAAACTTGCCGCAAAGACGTTTTTTGAGATGACAAGACGAAAAATGCCATCATATATTTCTCCGTTCAGTGGGTTCGTTCAGTGGACAGTTTCCCATAAATCATAGTCTATATGTCCATTGAAATAGAGTCCAGATGTAATTTTAGGCAACAAACCTCTGGTTGGAGTACAGAACAAAAGCGACTGCTAAATAATTAAGGCGAATTTTGTACTGAAAAATGAAAGTTGAAGTGGCAAGTTACAGCACTTAACAGCATTAGAAAATAAAACCATTACCTTTTCAATGTATTTATAAAAATAGGTTTAATTTAATGCTGACATTGTTTTCGTAAAATTTATTTCTATTTAATAATGTATTACTTTGAAAACTGTTTTTACTTTTCATTATTTTCAACAAGTTTGCTACAATTATTGGTAAATTGTAAAAGTTACAATTTTTTCATTAATTAACTATTTTGCGGTAATGACTAAATACAACACTATCATCAGTATTACTCTATTCACGATACAAATAGAAAATAGAAAGGATTTTTTACCAAAGGATTACTCATGTTTTACTGACTTTTATTTTTTTTAATTTATTTAATTTCGGTGCATTACAGTACAATCAGACGCAATAAATTACATGACTTACATATTTCTGAAATTTTTCTATTCAAAGCATATTTATAATCCGTATAAATAAATTTCTCATAATATTGTTTACTAAATATAAAAGTCTAAATCCCATACTAAGAAAACATTATAGTAGTTAAGAACTTTCATGAATGCTATATCTGCGAGTATGACTGATCCCTTTTGCATAATAAGCATTATTAGGACCGTATACGCGTTTTAAGCTATATCAGTCTGTTCAGTGAGGGCATATATACGGCCTGCGTAAGTTAGTGCATAGCTCTATGGAGTAAAATAATAATAAATCACTGACATTAGAAGTCAAGACATTTCAAGTTAAAAGTAAACGAAGAAGGAAAGAATAAAATACTTTAGGGTTGAAAATGCCCAGGAAATAACCAAAAAGTAGGTTAATTTATAATGAGACAGTTAGGTAAAAAAATGTGAGAACTATAGATATCATGAGAAAAAAATGAGAATTTGAGGTCTCCAAATATTACAGCAGGATGTGAAAACGGAAGCCTTCTGTATAAATTCTTCATTATTTACTTCGGGTTCACTAGCTTTTCGTTAAATGCTATGTTGAGAGATAAGCAACTGTAATTTAAGTCAAGCTAATGACGGGTTTGTTAATCGTATGAAGAATAATATTGCATCATTCCCAGAAAGAGGGGGGAAAAATTGTGCTGACTACAGACGAGAGCACGGAAACTCACCTAGGTTTTCTTCTTAACTGAAAGGGAAAAAAGTGTGAATGACATAAGAGAGTGGTGGATCAAAAACAGCTGAGGACTGGAATTGGGCTAAATTGCGCCGCACACGCCTCTTCAGTTTATCGGACTCAAAATACGAGTATCCGATATCATACATTTTCAAAACGCAGCGTTTCTTTAAATAAATGCGTACACTAATTTTGGAAGCAAAAGTTGCATGTTGCATGTACGTTGCTTAACATTGTCTTAATGATTAGTATCAAATTCTCGGTATATCTAAGTGATACAAATTTTTAAAACTGTACCGTAGAATTTCGAATGAACCTCGTTTAAACAAAAACTTTCTGCTACGTCTTCACCATAAACGTAATTCACGTGGAAAATAATCCGGTGTTATTAAAAAATACTGTATATAGAAGTTTTTTTGATGTAAATACAGTTGATAGCACTCGACGGGGAATACAGTTTTAATAAAGTAGCAAAGATTATCTCTTTCGTTATTTAGAATAACATGAAAATTGTTGAAACAAAACATGTTTTTAGCAAAAGAAACCACTTCAGAATAGATATATTTTTTTACTGATATATATGGAATGCGAAACAGGTAAACCTCTACAGTTTATCATGTTTGAAATTTAGGAAGCTTTTCAGTATCTTTAAGGCAATTTACGTGCAAAATACATAATTTTTGTTTCTTATACACTATCTACCAAAAAGTTTTTGGACAAGCATGTAAATTAAGATATCTGAGGTCCTGATATACGTCCCGCTTTTCGCCTTTTAATATCGTGTATGAGACAACATTGGCATTAGTCGCATACAAGATTCCACGAAGTGCAGATTTATCTGATTTCGAGAAAGGTGTAATCGTTGGATATCACAGAAATTACAGATCCTTAAGGGACATATCTAGCGAGCTGAATTACCCAAACTCGACAGTGGCCTATGTGATCCAGCAGTGGAAGGTAAGTGGTGATTGTCGGAATGTGCCTCGAGTCGGCAGACCCAGGAAACTGGGAGATAGAGACCGACGGGTGATATCCAGAGAAATTCGGAAGACCCGCACCCAACCGATTGCCCACATACTTCAGGAGTTTCAACAGGCATCCGGGAGTGTTGTTTCGATGAATACCATCCGTAAGGAAGCACATCTGCTTGGTTTCCATGGTCGGGCTGCCGCCCATAAGCCTTTGATGAAAAGGTCTAACCACGGTGCTTGATTAATGTGGTACAAAGACAGTCGAAAGTGGACCGTAGATCAGTGGAAACGGGTTCTCTGGAGCGATGAATCAAGGTTCACCCTTTACCGTTCGAGTGGTAGGGTCTGGGTCTGGCGTCTGACACGAGAACACCTCCTGCCAGAATGCATTGTACCCACAGTAAAGTTCGGCGGAGGTGGAATTATGGTCTGTGGGTGTTTCTCCTGGTATGGACTAGGACCCTTGGTCCCAGTTCATTGTAAGCTCAAGGCCGACGCCTACTGAACTATTTCGGATGACAGTGTGTTTCCTACGTTGTGGCAGTTTTACGGGTTCGACCCATGTTACTTCCAGGAAGACAGCTGTGATGTTGCGAGGCCCACCATGGTATAGTGACAATGGGGTTAACCGAATGAACTGGCCTGTCCAGAGCCCAGACCTGAACCCTATCGAGAACTTCTGGGAAGTTGGATCGCCGAATTAAGGGGTGCAACAACCGTCCAAAATCGGTGAAGGAAATAACATGTCTTCTCCAAGACAAGGCTGTAATTGCCTCTTGTGGAGGTTCCACCAACAATTGAATATGAATAAATTTTGTTTTTCTTTTCTATCACAGGTGTATAAATACTTATTGTATGATAGTGTACCTTAAGAAATGTAAATATTGAATTTATTATATTTTATGTGGAATAATTCTTATTTTGTTAATTTGCTATTGTTAGTAATAAACTCATTTTCCTCCACATGTGCAATTAATTTACTTGAACCAGTGGGAATTCATAGCATAACTAACAATAGTCTAGTTTTTAGTTTTTATCATTGGAAAATGCTGAGTTAATTTCTGCCATGTATTTTTATTCATGGCGAAATTTTTAAATGGAACTACCGAACTTGATTAAAGAGAGACTCAACTGAGTTCTCTGTTAAAGACTTATTTTCTTTTACCGTGTATCTAGTTTGCCTCTTGTTTGTATCAACAAATATACTTTTCATCGATTAGAAAAATTATTACAGTTCTAACCACTGAAAATATAAGTATGGTATGTATCAGTATGGTAAATGAAAATTTAAAAAAAAATTAGTGTGCCCACTTTATTTGGTGATTTCGTCCATCCTTACAAAACCAAAAAAATTTTTCTCGAGAGTCAAATTATTTTGTTCTTTGGAATGTTGCAAGTAAAAAAGGTTTTTATGCAACACTTATTTAAATTCAGTGAACTTTTGCTGCAGAATTTTTAAAAATATTCACAAAACTATTTTCATTCATCAACTACAAACAATTTACTAAAAAATAATTTGTATTCATTACCAAAGAAAATTTCTAAACATAGAAAGCAAATTATTGAATTTATTGAACTTGTATGAATTATTGGATTTATATGAGAAATTTTATTTCTGCAAATGAAGCTTCATTGAAAGAATATGTTGATTCCTAGTATTCTTACCATCAAAGTAACCTGAACTGTTTCATGAATTTTCTATTTACTCCTAAATTACTTAATAGAAATGTTTTTTTGAATTACTCCCGGAGATTAAACGATCTTGGAGTGTATTGATTCTATACCAGGAGCGAAAATCGAACCCAAATCTTTTCATCTTGGAAATGAATGACACCCTACCATAAAGCTACCGCCAACTTAATTTTGTTCTTGTTTTCGCCCATTTCTGTCCCTAGTTTAAGCTTCTTAGTTTAAGATTATAACTTTTGCAAGGCTTTTTCATCCAACTATCCTGTATATTAAAGTGAAACAAAAACGTTTTGAATAAATTTGAAAAGGCAATAAACAGGACATGCATCAGAATAAAATGAAATAAAATTAAGTATTGTAAAGGTAGGTTGCTTGCAAAGCTTCCAGTAATTTACCTTTGACTATTATTTTTTATGGCCTTTCTCGAAAACTCAAAATGTGCTGGAAATATTCTGTGGAAGTAATTTCATTAACAATTTTTTCCCACATTTTTGGGGATTTCCAAATTTGGAACGAGACAATATAAAATGAAGAGAATTAGTTTAATCGGGTCATTAGGAAAATGATTGGGGAGTTTAAAAGATATATATCTCGGTGTCTTTAAAAGCGGATCTAGCTTGTAGCGACCCGCCTTGAAAGGGCCTTAAACGCCCCTTGTTGTTATTCAAATGCCCCTTGCTGTCTGGCAGACAAGCTTTAAACGCATTACCTAACAAATAAATACCCCGTAATGAAAATAATATGCATATTAAATGGTGTATGCGAGCTGTCATTTATTCGTCTCTGACTTTTAAGAGTATTACGGAGAGCAAACAATTTAATAGAGACTTTCCTCAATACCACAAATCTACTAGAATTCAACATACCACTGCTTGTATTTGGGTTGTTTCAGTTTTTTTCAGGGGTTACGAAAGAGAACATCAATAATGAACAGATATTTTAATAAAGACAACGTATAAGGAATGATTATTTACTTATAAAGGAGTGTATTTGACAGACGTCGTGGGAAAGTGTCCTTTACGATTCATCTATCTAGAAATAACGGTATTTATTCTGAACTAAGAATTTCCAAAATCCTCTGAGGAAGTTTTCATAAAATGAGAATAAGAGTAACTCAAACGAAAGTTTCATTTAATGAAGAAAATTATGTCCTTTATCTTGTTACCTTAAAAATATTTAGAAATATTTTAAATTATTTCTGAGATAACTGAAAGCAATGTAGATAAATTTTTTATTGGTACGGTATTTTAAACCGTGCCCCTTTTTATCCTTCTATTTCCATGGATTCAATGCATTAAAAGCCAATTGTATTATGGAATCAAACATGCAAGAGGATGAGTAACTGCCACTCATATCACTCAGTTGGATACGAAGAAATTAGAAAAAGATGTCAGCAGGTATGTGAAATATGGAGATTCTCCCGTGAGAGAATTCTTCTTCCTTTCATTGCTTCCCGGGCTAGAAAGATTTGCACTTCTGTAACTTTCATTAGAAATGTTGCAGAAAGCTTTCAAATTTTGAATACTTTAAGATCCCATAGTTATTAGTGGTAAGAATGTAGCCGTTTTGGTGCAAAAGAGTTTAAAAAATTTTATTGCTCTAAAATTGAAAAGAGTTGCGCAAAATAAAATTTACATAACTTGCGAAAATTTCCTTTTCTTTTGTCTCTAATATTTTTTTTTGTTCTTCCATATCACGATACTAGTAAAATTCTTGTCATTCGACAAGTACGAAAGAAGAAATGTAGTGAAATAAAAACTGAGCGTGATTATAAACGATATTAGAACGTGGTCTGCAGACTAAAACAGACATTCTTGACAGTTCCGAGAAATGCACCCAGAGTTGTAATAATTTCTAATGCTCTAAAACTGATATGAGTTGCAAATAATGAAATTTACATGACTTGAAGAATTTCCTAGTCTTTCGTCTCTAATCCTCTTTTTTTGTTTTTGTTGTTTGTTCTTCCATATCACAATTTACTAGTAAAATTCTTCTCAACTGCCTCTTTAAACCGCTCTCATTTGGACAAGTATAAAAGAAGAAATGTACCGTAAGATGGGGGTAATTTGTGACGGATTTTAAGTTTTTTCCTGTGCCAGCAGATCAGTTTTAAAAGCAGCCCGAAACGAACAATTGCAAAACATTGGTGCATGTCTTCCTTACGTAGCATATAACAATGTACGTAATGTATTGCGCTAACCCGGATCTTTAATTACCACTGAGAAATTAAAGGTGAAATGTGTCACAAAGTTGCCCCGCCGAGTGGAGCTACCTTATGACATCTGTGTTTTCGCCTTGAAATCCAAGAGGAAAAATTACTTAACATAATGTTAGACAGTAAAACGCTTATCAAAAGCTTGATACACAATTATATATACCTATTACAAATATTGGATAGCTTTATCTATATCTTTGACATCAAAGAGACCTCGGGTGCCCAGGGCAGCCATCAGTCCTTTGAGAAGATGAGGAAATTCATCTTTCGGCTCATTCTGCTCCTTCGGGTAGTTTTTATCCAGGTAGTCAATACTTCTTTCTCTCCAGTGGTACTTTAGACGACGTAAAAATGCAACGTCGAGCGACTGGAGGAGGTAGGTCGACCTTGTAGGTTATATTGTGGCAGTGTTAATGTGTCACTTTTCGATATTTAGGTTATGTTCTTATCTCTTGGAAGTATTACTACACAAAAGTTATATCGTTCCACAATCTAACCAACATATTGACAATAAAAAATAATTTCCTGTGGTACTTGGTTGTATAAGGTTGGTTGTCTTCAGCACACAAAGTTTCCGAAGTTTGAGTCAATAGCTTGACAACAAGTTTGAACAATACACTAGCCAGCGAAGACAAATGGTGCGCAGGAGCCTCGGACACTGGCCACTAGGTGTCTCTGTATGTCGAACAAGCTGTTGGCACTGTTCTTTACCCCCCCCCCCGGTATCACGGGCGCGACGTAAGATCCGAAATACGAAAAAATTACTACGTGTCCCAAAGTTACCGCTGCAGTCACAAAGTAACTTATGGTAGTCCCCCGTCTTACGGTAGTAAAAGAAAAACTGAGTGTGATTATAAACGATATTCGAACAGGCTGAATTATAACGAACAGGCTGAATATTAGAAGAGGCATTCTTGAAAGTTCCAAGAATTGTACCCAGAGTTGTAATAATTTCCAATGCTCAAAAATTGAAAAGAGTTGCACAAAATAAAATTCACCTGACTTGAAAGAATTTCCTTTTCTTTCGTCTTTAATACTCTTTTTTTTTTGCTCTTCCATATCACAATACTAGTAAAATTCTCATTGGACATATACTAAAGAAGAAATGTTGTGAAAGAAAAACTGAGAGTGATTCTAAACGATATTAGAACGTGGTCTGCAGACTAGAAGAGGCATTCTTGAGAGTTCCGATTATCTATTATGCTGCAATCGCAGCCAGCTCTGAAATTTGGCAAAAATGAGCTGAGGTAGAGCCGATTACAAAGATCCGTGCCTGCAGTGATACTCAACTGTTGTCAAGGCCCTAGCCATTCGGATGATAGTTTCTCCAAAGTCAAGGCCAACTTCGACGAGTGCCATGACCAACACTGAGCGGAATCTGGGTTATGTTTGGGGTGCGTCTCCCAAATTTATGTTTGCCTTTGATATTCTTTTGGTTGCAAACTATAATCCCTATTTCGGTTTTTTAAGGTGGAAATGTGATCATCGTAGAAACAAGTTGTTTCAGTCAATTTATTCTAACAATTCTAATCTCTATAACCAAGAGAATTTAATGCATTATATTTTTAATTTTCTTGCTAAAGAAAATAAAGCTTTTAGGATAAAATTAAGCATACAACTTCTTTCTACGGTGATCAAATTTCTACATACATTTTTTATGCTATACGGTCAGCGCGTACCCTGATCTATACCTGTACTTTTTTTATTTATCTAGAGATGGAATTTTTTGTGTTTTATCATTTTTCAAAATTCCTTGTCAGTATCGCTATGAAATTTCGTAGAGCACCTCATAAATCTGTTTCCAATAAACTGGCATTAGGAGTCTTATAGTTAAGATTATAAAACTGTTTTCTCTGAAGCAAAAATAACATTGAAAAAATACGTTTTTGCCCTTTCAAATGCTTAAAAATGTTATAAAGTTTTTATAAAGCTAGAAGACAGGTTATTTTGAAACCTTTATTATGTACAAAATTGGTAAAAAAATACTCAAATAAAAGTAACTGCTTCAGCAGATCTAATGATGCTTTAAGTTATTGACTTTTTTCAAACAAAATTTCAAATTTGTGAAATAATATTTGTAAGAATAATGATCGTTACTTGAAAACACAGTTAATAAAAAAAAAATCATGTGAATATAGGGTTAAAAAAATGTAGGAAATTTTCTGTTCCGATACCCTTAAATCGGGTCTTAGTTGTAGTGAAAACACGTTCTTCGTAGAGTGTTTGTCTCAGATTTGACTTCGTTTTACTCTTACTCTAAAACCAGGATATTGTTAAATAGTTAACTAACATTGGTTATCAGGTTATTCCTAGTGATTTTATTTTAAAACCTTAACGAAAATCTTGTCCAATGAAAAAGGTATTTTCCCCGTATAGCTAACTTTTGCTCATATTCTGTATATGTAATAAGTAATGAATAATTAACGTATTTTATTAACGTTGAAATGATACTTGCAAGTAAAATTATAAACCAAAAATAATATCACGTAGTTTCAAGATCTTGTCAATTCAACATCTGTATGTTCATTTTGTCAAGAAATTTGTTTACTCAATGAAATCAGGTCATCAGCCGGCAAGACCTTGAGTGTGCAGAACAGTATTATGCCCTAAAACTAATTTCTTTTGCGGTTACGCTCGTTTGTGTTACGTTCATTTGAGTTAAAAAAAGTGATTTTTCGAAATATATTTACATATATTTTAATGAAAAAAATCTATAACTCAATTTTTTATACAAAAACAGTATTTTGTAAAATTTAAAATTATAAAACAATGTAACATAAATTTTTATATCTTTCTGCATTAAGTAAATGGAGATTAAAAACTTGAAAAGCACCTCGTTTTTGACCATTTCTAACGCTCCTATATAATTTTGGGAAAAGAATTTATACTTTGATATTATGAAAATTAGAATTCTATCTCTGCTTTAGTGTTAGTTTATTCATTTTTCTAAGAATGACTTGTTTGAATGCAAAAAAATAATACTAACAATTGCAAAGTTAAGTTTGATAATATTAAAAAATTAGATTTATATCTACTCTCTCGTGTCACTTTATAATTGTCAGTGCTTATTATATAGTATAAATATTTTGGTTCAGCTTTAGGTCGGTGGTGGCAGAATCAGTAATTTTAAAGATATTATTTTTCTGTGGGAAATCTTCGTAATTAATAGGAAACATTTACTACACATTTTCACATTTTTATTCTTAATTAGGAGTTTCCTTCGACTGATAAATATTTTTTTCAGTTTAACACATTTAAAACTGTTTCTATACGTTTTGCAATAAATATTGGTTTGAAGAAAAAAATTCCAAAGATAAAAATTTCCTTCCAACCGATCAGCTGTTCATTCGCTCAACAGACTTGACTGAGCACTCCTTCCTGACGTCACATTGTTTTAATGATATTGGCCAATCCTGATGTCAGACTCTGGGATAATTGTGTCTCCTACTCGAAATCAGTTAACACGTGCACTGTGATGCAAGATGTGACGCTTGCCTGCACGTTCCTTTTACCTGAATGCTAATAACTCTCGCACTAGAATTTGATGCATGTGGATTGTTGCGTGATAGCGACTGTCCGCTGCAGGTTTTTCCGAAGGATTAACTTTTTTTTCTTTGTGATTAAGGAGGGTTACATTTTTGTAAAGCAACATCGATCTAATAGACGCAATAATCTGTTTCTTTGATGTTACTCCGGCTTGTAATCTAGATTCGTTGAAAATATAAGTTCGTAACTATACATTTGCGCATATGATGATGGTTAAAGCAGAATATTTAATTGTATTTGCATACATAAACAACTGCAATTACATGTGCTGGGCCTTTTCCCTTATTATTTTTATTTGGAAGGGTCCTTTCTTTTAAATTTTGGATAATTTTTCTTTTCTTTCCATAATTGATTTTAGTTAAAAGTTTATCTTTAAAGTGATTCCTCTTCTAAATATTACTTTTATTAGATGAGGACCTTTTTTAGCTCAATATAATATTCTTTGTTTGATTTCTTCACTTCAGATGTTTATGCCAAACTTTTGGAAATTGAAATTTAAAATACTGAGATACAAAGTCTTTGTGTACGAAGAAATAGTAAATTATGGACTCTAAGGATTCAGCAAACATACACCAAAAGGATATACAGCATTTTAAGCGACTACCTAAGATACTTGAGAATCTACGGGAAATGACCCGCCGAGGCCTAACAGCTATGTGAAAGTCAGAGCTGGTGTAAGTTACTTGCTTGAGTTTGGGATAGAGTAAAAAGATGTACTAATTATTATAATTAATTGAAAAATCTTCCGAGAAAGAAAGTTATTACAAAAATACCAGCCTCTCTCATAGATGGCAGCTATAAACGTAATATAACCATACATGAAACGAAAAATAAGTTCCTTAACTGCGAAGTAAAGGCTTTAGATTTAATAATACGTTAGCATCATGGAAAAAATCTGAGACCTCCATTTCATACACTGATAAAATTTAAAGTACAGCAGCTTCTAGGAAAATTTGATATTGAAACCTGCGTAAATCTTGTCTGCATTGTATTTGCATGTAGATACACCGAATATTCTTGAACGGAAAAGAGTTATGACAGTAGACAAAAAAAAATGTAGTTTATTATTTGATTCCTAATGAAAAAATTATAAAGAAAATTTCTCATCTCATACTCTAGTTCTTTACAGCAGTTGGATGAATAAGCTCGGCTCGTTTTCCTTTATACAATGCCTTATTCCCTTGCTACGATTACAGAAACTGAATTTCAGCTTTAGAACTCTGACTTAGTGCATTAAAAGTAATAGTGAGCAGACTAAAAGGATTTTAATTATATACAGTTGCTTTTCTAATCTTTTATTGCAGTATCCAATATTAGTGTCTAGCAAAAACAAAACTTTTTCTTTTCTAGATTTTTTAAGTTTACTTTCTCTAGTCATTTACGTTAAGCACAAAATGAAAATTACGTTTGCCTTTAAGTTTTCTTGTCAAATAATTTAGAACTTTAAATATAGAAACAAGTGAAAAGAGGAAATTTTCATTTAAAAAAACTTTTTCGAGTGTACATACCTTGGTTTTAGCAAATAGGATAAACACTTCCTATCATATTTATTAATAACGTGAAATCATATTAAGCATTATTTTAGCACCATTTAAAGGCATCATTAACCATCATGCTAAAAACACTTTAAATAAATTTTAAAAATCTGCCAAATTCATACTTAAAAACTTATAACTAAAAATTCTGTTAACTAATACCAACTGTTATATTAAACATGAAATTTTGTTGGAGGAACTTAATATTCAAATATATTCTTAAAAATCTCCCAGATATATCAACATCTGCTCAGGGTTAAAATCATTCGCAATATCTGTCATAAAGACTCTTGCATTCAGTTATTGTGTATTTCGAAAGAAAAACTGAGAGGTGTTGCAATATGTTTTCGGATCAGGAAAGAGTAGGGGATCTAACAGTTGTCGTTTAGGGCGGTTTCAGAAGCCAGCGTCACTATCTGGTATTCCCTGCAGTTACAATTTGGCTTGCAAAAATTGCTGCTTGACATATCTGACTACACTTGCATTAGTAGAGGAAGTTCAGCCGCGTCATTACTGTGGAGATATCGTGCTCCGATGCTTGAAGTAATGATTTTTCCGACCTATGATGTATGCAAACTTGCTTGGAATATTACGTGTTTCTTAGAGGAAAATAAGAAATCAAGAACACGATCTTGGATTATTTTTCTATAAGGAATGATTTTAAGGTATGATTGCTGATCTAAATTTTCATATTTATCATCTGATTCTGAATCATAATATATATTGATTCTTTGATCATAAAGTAGTTTTGCTATTATATTAATTAATTAAATATAGTATCTATTATCGATTTTTTAACTGTCGTTATCAACATAATCTCTTGCATTGCCAAAGTGCTTTGTGCATTGTGCTGATATATATATATATATATATATATATATATATATATATATATATATATATATATATATATGTGTGTGTGTGTGTGTGTGTGTGTGTGTAAAGGATTCTTTATGGAGGGTAAACAGAATCGGACTGGGTCAATAGTGGGGCACGCGGGTGCATACGTCATAGCAGTGTTCTAGAAGTTTTCGATGGGCTTTTGAACAGCTTGAGAAAAATAAATTAACGGCAGAGACAATGTGATCGCCAAGATAGTAAGACATGCCGCTTAGGCGGGCAGGCATTTTAGGAAGGGACGGAGTAAATTAAATTAAAATGGAGCTAAGCATTTACATATGTTTATAAATATCGGAAAGTTTGATGAATTGGTTTTTGTACCACTCGTGCAAACATCGACTGCAATATTGGGATTATAAGAAGTATTGGATTTAAGAGGAGGTTGGACTATTACTAAAATATGGGCGTGAAGAACACACATATATATATATATATATATATATATATATATATATATATATATACAGGGTGTCCATAATTAAAGTCCATAAATTTTAAAAAAAAATATGTTACAGCGCCAACTATTGATAGATTTTGGAACTTTTTTATTATGCCAAATCGTTTCCCCCTTCTTCCAGTATATTCATTTCAAATTTGAAGTCATTCTGACCAGTGGTTCTTGTTTTTGCAGCCTTTTGAAAGTGGGACTTTAATTATGGACACCCTGTATATATATATATTATGGTATCGTGGCCCAAAGCTACCGAAACTTGATGAAAATAATTCAAAAAAACGAAACTGAGACTTGCTTACTATATGTACAAAAGGCTTTGTTAAAACCTCGAATAGTATTTACAAGAAAGTGTATTGTACATGAATTCACTAGCTAGCCAAAGTCAAAATCTGATTACACCACGGTCTCTGTTTCAAACCAGAGCAACCCCGGTCATCACTTGGAAAAAACAGGCCTCAACCTTCACAATACGACCGCACACCGCGTCGTCGGCGTAGCAAAAGTCCCCGAGACAAAGGCAACCGCCCTTTATATCACCTCCTCTGATTCTTTCTCGAGAGGCCTCGAAACTCCCAGAGACGACTAATCTCTCTCATTTCCGGGTCCTTTGCGACTTCCGCTTGTGCCTTCCTCTGACTGTCATTTCTCTCTTAGGTGACACTCCGAAACGCCCCTATTGTCCAGGCACGGGCTCCTACCTCCCATCGCCCATTCATCACTCCTCTGTTTCCAAATTACTTGGCAGTCGCCATCGGTCCTGGTTAACCTGCAACAGATGGGACTTTCTGGAACGGAAAAATGTCATTATTATGTCTTTCCTTTATCGTTCCTTAACGTCCTTTGAAGAGCACATGTGGGGGGGGGGAAGATAATGAAGTCCACCGCTTGTGAAAATGGGGCTGCCGAAATGATAATATATATATAATCGTTCAAAATACTTTCAAAACATTAAAATGGGAAAAGAATTATATTTTAGTAAGGATGTAAAAGAGAAAAAAGGATTTCATGCAGTCGACTGAAGACGAAGTTCTCTCAAACAGTGTGCGAAATTTACCTCGCTAAATGCTACTAAAAACAAACCCATTACTAGAATAACTAACCATTTAATAGCTGTTGGATTTAGTCCAACATACAACAGCCTAGGTAAATTTTTATTAAATATACAAGGGAAAGGAAGTTCATGAAGGTACATGATCATTCACTCGTCTCTCACATTTAAGAGAAATGTTTCGCTTAGAAAATATTTGAACGTCAAAATTATTTCTGCATATCTGACCGAATCATTTACACTAATTTAAACATTTTCGCCTAATTTTCATTTATTCATGTGTTTTCAATCTTTGGTTGAGTGGATCCTGGGCTATTTTCTATTTATTTTTGATGTAATAATACTAATGCGTTATATTTCTTTAATTAACAGAAAAGCTCAGTTCAATGACTTACGAAAGAGGAAATTTTTATTAACTTTCACTGCACACACAAACACATACATACACACACACACACACACACACATATATATATATATATATATATATATATATATATATATATATATATATATATAACTCCTCAGAATTTAGGTATTTCTGCCTTTCAACATTGTACCACTAAAAATTGAAAAGTAAAAATGTCAAATTGTCTTTTTTTGCCTTGAGAACTGTATATGATGGAAGGAACTGAAAAAAGAGTTTGTTTACCAAAATACATAAATAAACTAAACACAGTATAAATAACAGATAAAAAGTATACGAAATGTTATACACATCAATAAAATGAAAACCCAATTTACAACTCCTCTCCACACTAAACTCCTATAAACATCCTCTACATATTAAATTCCTTTTCTCTCCATAATAAATCCTCAGAATTTTGGTACATTTAGCCTTTCATCATTGTACCCCTAAATGGTGCAAAGTAAAAATGTCAAATTGTGTTTTTGCCTTGAGAACTGTACATGATAGAAGGAACTGAAAAAAATTAAACGCAGTATAAATAACATAGAAAAGAAGCATACGAAATGTTATAGACATCAATAATATGAAAACACAATAAAAAATATATAAATTCATAATAAACTCCTCAGAATTCACCTAGATTCAGCGTTTCATCATAAAAAAGGCTGAAATAAAAAATTATAATAATTAAAAACTAATAAAATAAGAAAGTTGAAACCACAGGTTTAGCATAAACTTACACGGTCGGATTCGAACCGTGGCCGAAATCATTATAAGCGAGCCAGCTGCCAACGGCGACACGATGTGGCAGTGGGATTAAGAGTAAAGTGAAACATATTCGCACTGAGATTATTGAAAAGTTCTTATATAATTTTTCTTGTATTAAATATACATGTGGGAGCAGTTTTAAGTAAGAAATAAGTTAGCAGAATAGGAAATAAGTCCTTAGCTCTTCAATAGACACAAAGATATAGGCGAAGGGGATTACAGTACCAATTAGAAAGATCGCGTGACACTTAGCGTGGTTGATTCGAATTTTCCATCGCGTGTCGAGACTGTCAATATGCCGTTGGATCTGATATATTTTATAGTAAAAGAGCTGGTTTGAAAGATTATTATTTTCATTTGTTATTCTGGTTTAATATATGACCTGAAACTTTTTGATTTTATTAATTTTTATCTTTTCCCTAGCTGTTTGCTAGTTAACCCTAACGTGGCTGCCATATCCAGAGGGGTGATTCCACAAATTGTAACAGCTTCCATTTACTGGACGCACCCCCTTATAAATTGTTGTATTTTATTAATTAAAAATTAACGGTAATTAATTTCGATTCCGGAAGTTCTTACTGACGACCGCTGTGTGAAACGACACCTGTATGAAAAATTTCACGATCGTTGCTTCTAAACTGTGGATTTCTATACAAAATCAGACATACATACAGACAGACAAATTTTCATTTTATATATTATACACACACACACACACACACATATAGACATTCCTGTCTACGTAGCTGGCGTTTAGGGGGGTGTATTAGAAGAACACACTTGAATCATAAATCAACTATACTTTTTAAAACTCAACAATACTGTTTATTAATGTAGACAGCAATTATGATATGGAGAGCCTACTTTCACTGTCTCCGGTACAATATAACAATAATCACAGGAGCTCAATGGCTCGCTTCCCTTCAACAGAACGAAAGATCGGGCAGCCTTCTCGCTCCCGTCTATACACCACAATGCAGGCCTTGACTCGCCCAGTTCGAAAAACAATCTCTCTCGTGCCTATCGCACGGAGTAGCAAAAACACAACCTCCCTCAACGAGATCTCTCTCTCTTCTCTCTCTGCCCGTGCACAGGGCATTTTTTCACCACGCTTCGAATTGCCTCCAAGCCGGGGTCATTCAACCCTCGACTGTCCCCTCAAGAATGTAGCAAGAAGAAGGGTGTAGGCATAGCAACATAGAATATTACTAGGGCATAAGAAGAGATTTTGCATAAATCCTACATATATATATATATATATATATATATATATATATATATATATATATATATATATATACATACATACATATAATATATATATACATACATATATATATATATATATATAATATATACAGGGTGTCCATAATTAAAGTCCCACTTTCAAAAGGCTGTAAAAAAAGAACCACTGGTCATAATGACTGCAAATTTGAACTGAATATACTGGAAGAAGTAGGAAACGATTTGGCATAATAAAAAAGTTCCAAAATGTACCAATAGATGGCGCTGTAAACGACATAAAGAAAGTGGATTCGGCTACAAGTGACATTTTGAATCGAAATACGACAGCTTTGGAATGAGTTGCACAGTAAACCAACTGTAGTGTTCAATGTGCATGTGTGTTTGGGTCGTTTGACGGAAAATATGACTTCCAAGACAGTCAGCAGTTGTGGCACTGTTAGTGGAAAGCCCATCCACCACGGTAAGGTCATACCACATTGGATGGGAAAAATTGGTTTTAATTGTCCTTGGGCCAAAAACCGTATAAAAAGCACATAATGATTCGGTTTTTAATTGTCCTTGGGTCAAAAACCGCATAAAAAGCAACAATGAAAACGCCTGTTAATTATCGCTAGACTTGCGGCAGACAGGTTCAATATGCTTTCCACCATTGTCCGCCACAAGCTGAAAGCGATAAACAGCATGTTCCAGAACAGACCGGAGTGTCTCAGGGGGGACGTTGCGAATGTGTTGCGTAATCCGTGCCTTCAATTCAGCTAAATTTGCAATCGGGCCACTGTACACAACATTTTTAAGATAACCCCACTGCCAGAAGTCACAACGAATGAGGTCTGGTGATCTTGGAGGCCAGGCTGTTGGACAATGACGGCTGATAAGTCGATTATTTCCGAAATGCCTCTTGAGCAGTTGCATGACTGGCTTTGCGATGTGCGGAGGAGCGCCATCTTGCATGAAAATGATTCTATCCAGACATGCACGCTGTTGAAGTGTTGGAATGACATGGCTGCGCAAAAGACTCGAATACCGTTTACCATTCACGGTACAGGTAACAGGACCCACAGGTCCTATCTCCTCGAAAAAAATGGCCCTACCATACACGATGCTGTCAACCCGCACCACACAGTTACTTTTGGCGAATGCATCGGTACTGGTTGAGTTGCGAATGGGTTTTCCTTTGCCCATATCCTGCAATTTTGTGTGTTGACAAACCCGTGGAGGGGGAAATGGGCTTCATCTGTCCACAAAATGTTCCATGGCCATTCATTGTCCACTTCCATGCGAGCGAGAAATTCCAGAACAAACGCCTGTCTTCTTGGCAGGTCAGCAGGAAGCAACTCCTGAACATGTGTAATTTTGTATGGATAGCAATGCAGGCTATTGCGTATAATTTTGTGCACCGTACTCGCAGGCATGTCTACACATCGGGCAATACCACGTACACTGCACGTTTGCACATCACTGCTCGTCCCTTCCTCTAATGCTGTGGCCACATCTTCTACTACCACTACTGACGTCGAAGCAATTGATTTTCTCCCTCTACCAGATTTCACTTCAAAAGAACCTGTTTCTTCAAATTTCTGAATCTTATTCTTTAGACCCTTTGCAAAAACGAAAATTACAGCTCGAAAATACAAACTCGAAAATTTGAGAGAAAGTTCTTTTAAAATTTAATCACTCAATTCAAAAAAAATTTTAATTACCATTCAAAGACAAAAGCTTAACTTAAAAAAAACAATGTTATATAAAATTTTAAGTTTATTATAATTACGTTAAAGTCTTTATTCCTTAAATATAAGGTCTCGTAACAGTACAGTTTTGAAGCTTACTTATAGGTTTGGTAAAAGAATCTGCAAGATTATTTTTACTATGAATATAATGAACTTTAAATGCATCTTTATTTATTAAATCCCTGATAAAAAACAACTTAATATATACATGCTTAGTTCTGTAATTCTCTATTGGTGACTTTAAAAATTCTATGGATGCCTGATTATCACCCATTAAACGACATGTACCAATAGTTTGAGGAATTATTACTTTTTCATTGCATTCGTGTAAAATTCTTTTAAACCAAAGGAATTTTTTAGCCGCATCTGTTAGTGCTACAAATTCCGATTCCATAGAACTTAAGCTAACTGATTTTTGCTTATTTGTTCTCCAGGCAATGGGGCTTGGTCTAAAAATATTATTTGGCCTCCCATGGATGTCCTATCATCCCTATTATTGCCAAAATCAGCATCGGAATATGCAGTTAAATTCAAGTTTGTAACATTTGAAATATTCAACTTTAACTGCCTAGTAGCAAAAACATAACCTAGAACTTTCAATAGTCCATTCCAGTGGGCTATGCCTGGGTTCTCCTGATATTGAGAAAAAATATTAACAGCATACGCTATATCAGGGCCGGTTCTACCGGCTAAAAATGATAAACTACCTATTAAGCTTCTATACAGAATATAACGCATGGTTTGAATTTCCTGTTCGGTCTGTGGTGATTGTGTTTTTGTGTAAAGTATGCCTTTGGCAATTGGAAGTGAAGACATTTAAAATCAAATTCTTCATAGCTTTTACAAAGTTCATCGATATAGCTACGTTGGTGAATCAACAGAGAACCATTGGCCTCTTCGAATTCCACACCTAATAGCCTCTTAGTTCTTCCCAATACCTTTAAATCGAACTTTTGTTTTAAAAGTTCTAACACTTCTTCTACCCAACTTACACAGCTACCGAACATAACTATGTCATCGACATATAGTAACAAAATTACATTTCCTTGGTATGCGTAAACACAATTGCACCATTTAAATTTTTGAAATCCCAGACCTTTCAAAACTTTATGAATTTCAAGAAACCATTCTCTGCCGCTTTGGTGAAAACCGTAAATTGCTTTATTCAATAAACAAACCTGATCTTTCCCTGTTTCAAAACCTTGCGGCTGTTTCATGAAAATTCGTTGCTTTAAAGTTGCATATAAATAAGCACACTTTATATCGCATTGTACGTGAACCCAATTATTTAAACATACTAAAACCGAGAAGAAAAATCTTATAACACTAAAGTTAACTACGGGGCTGTATACCTCGTCGAAACTTTCCCCGCGAATCTGGTGAAAACCTTGAACCACGAGTCGAGCTTTAAACATTTCGACTTCCCCCGATTTGTTGCGTTTCAACGTATACACCCAGCGACATTCTAAGATTTTCTCCTTATCGGATTTATCTACTAGGTCCCAAACTTTGCGTTCTTTCATAATTTTTAACTCGTCTTTCATTGCCTCAACCCACTGCTTTTTCTGGGGAGATTTTATAGCTTGAAAATAATTTTTAGTTATAAAAATGCCCTTATCTAGTCATGCACTCGCAAGACTTGCACTTGATCCTGGTTTTGGGTTAACTATTCCTGAGAAGTCGTTTGCCCCGCTACAACAGAACATATTTGGATCAAATTTCACCTTTTTCTTTAAGCAATATTTTCTTACATCATAATTTGACCTTAACCTATTAGTTTTTCCTTGCTCATAAAAATATATATCTGTTTTCGTGCCATCTTTCCTAGGTACTGCTTTCCTAATCCAGGTTACTTCTTTAGGGGATTCCCGAATCCTCACATGAGTCTGTTCAGAATCTACGCTAGTTTCATCGTCGTCGGAATCTATACTAGAGTCAGAACTATCAGAGTCACTTACATTTTTATCTAGAATTTTAAATTGGTCCAGGACGCTTTCCTCTGCATTCACTTTTTCCGGATTATTTTCCCTATCATGACTATGTTTTTCTTCTGTTGTGAACTTGACATTAATGGTTTCCACTATCCGTTTTTCCTGAGGTAACCATACTCTGTATCCTCGGGTTTTCTAACCATACCCGACTAGTATACCCTTTTTAGCACGCATATCTAATTTCCTTCTCAACTGTTTAGGAACACCGACAAAAACTGTGCTACCAAAAGGTCTCAGGTGTTTAACGGAGGGTTTTTTACCACCATACAATTCAAAGGGGGTTTTATTTTGCTTCTTGTGGCAAATCCCGTTCCAGGTATATACAAAACACATTAGGGCTTCTGCCCAAAAACCCTTACTCAAATGACTATCCTCAAGCAAAACTTTTATTCCATCTACAAGAGTATAATCAAATCTCTCAGCTAGGCCATTCTGTTCTGGGGTTCATACAATTTTCGTAATTAAGAATCGTTCTGCTCGTTTCTGAAATCTTTCGAATGCTTCAAAAACATCGTTTTTAATTTTAATAGGGAAAACTACAATTTTACGCAAGAAATCGTCAATAATAGTCAGAAAATACCTGAAACCTTCTTTAGTGGTATAGGGCATAGGTCCACGCAAGTCCATATGAAGTAACTCCAAAGGTCTTTTCGAACGAATTTTAAATGTGAACTTAAAAGATACCCTTCTACCCTTTGCTATTTTACACACCTCGCAGTCAGGAAATTTTCCACTTAATTTAGGTAAGCCTTTAACACTTTCCCGTTTTGACGTATCTTTTATATAGTTAGGATTGATGTGGGAATACCTAATATGCCACTCCTTTAGTATCTCTTCTTGGGTTAAAGCAGCTAGAGGGGTTTCCTCCTGAATTGATTTTTGGGGATAACACACATAAAGGCCATTCTTATTTTTAGCGTTAAATATTTCATTTTCATCTTTATAAACATTAATTTTCTGATTTTTTCATAACATGTGGTATCCTAATTTATCTAAGGGGGAAAAAGTTATTAAATTTCTTCTTAACGAAGGTGAGTAAAAAACATCTTCTAAGATTAAAATATCCTTTTTAAAAATAAGTTTTATGTTTCCTCTTCCTTCTATCGGACATGTTACATTATTTAAAGCTACCACAATATTTTGATTATGGCATTTCTTAATATTGAGAAATAAATTTTTATCGTTACAAAAATGGCGAGTAGCTGCTGAATCCAGTACCCACTCGTTACCTTGCATTTCTTTCACACAGTTAGTCTCTAGCAAGAAACTGGTGCCGGGTGGCTTACGGGTACTCTTCTTCGTCTCGGATGGCTTGCTTTTACAGCGGCTCGGGCAATGGCGTCTCCAGTGTCCTGGGCGTCCACACCCAAAGCACTTACCCGAGTACTTCCTCGTTTCTTTCGGAACCTCAGTCTCTGGATTGGAAGGAGGATGAGTAGCTGTTCTGGGTTGTGATTTTTTTTTATCAGTATAGCTTCCTCGTTCTTGTCCTGCTCACGTTGTTGTAGGCGTAGTCCCGTCAATTTGTACTCAAAAGGGGCCCTCGAGGGAAAATTTTGGGGTAGTTTTGATTTCTTCAATTTTATATGTTTATTGGGGTGCTGAATCTGAATCTGAGGTTTGTTAACAAAATTTCGTGACGCAACATTGAAGAAAATGCAAAAAAAGGAAAAATTTTTTATTTTTTGGCGGTTTTTTGCTTATAACTCGGAAACTATCAACTTTTCGTATATAACCCCATTTATCAAAATTAAAGTACATAAAATTTCCTACAAATTTCACTATTTACGTTTTTTCTCCGACGGACCGTTTGGGCTCAAGCGTTATTTGAAAATTGGCATATTTCGGCTGGCTCCGCAAAAACCCACTTTTTACACTCTAAAACTTATCATTAAAGGCTGTCATTTAATGCCTCCTTCCAGTACAATGTAGGATTTTCAAAATCACATTGTATTTAAATTCTGCGCAAATATAATTCCGTCTTGTACGTCTTTTCATGTTATTTATTCTCGGCGAGCCTCACCAAATGATTTTATAACTGCCCCGTTTGGTTTAAAAGCCCTCTTTCCTTCCATTCGATTCCTTCACAGACGATTCAAGGCCAACTACGTCACCGTGTACATGCGTACCCAATCAACACCCCCTATATCCGATATAAGGGGTGTTGACCCAGTCTCAAGTCCCTTCATATTGTTCACGAGGTTTCCTCCCCTCCCCCCCCCACCAAAAAAAAATAAATAAATAAATAAAAACACCGGCCATCCGATTCCTACCAGTGGCAGTGCGAAGAAAGTAAGTAGTTCAGTGTTCACGATTCAAAAGTTATGTTTACGCGTAGTGTTAAAAATGGCTTCAAATGTGTGTTTTACACTGCTGGCCACTGTAAATGCAACACCCTGAAGGAAACATGCAAACAACATGAAATTTACAACGTGCACTAGCGGAGGTGAGATATGCAAATGATTAGAATTTCAGCGCAGACGCACATCACGCGCGCCTGTGGCGCCACTTCAAAGCGCTATTTAAGGCTTGGAGATTTCGACGATTTCAAGTTCGGCAATTGTGTTTTTCTTGTGGTTTTTTCAAAAAAACGATCAATTATGCCTCGTCGAAAACAGCGATCATCTTTTGATCAAGTATCCGAGTTAGACAGAGGAAGGATAGTGGCCTACCGAGATTGTGGATTATCTTTCAGGGAAATCGGTAGTCGTGTTGGACGAAACCAAACAACTGTAATGTGGATATGTGATCGTTGGATGCAGGAGGGTACGACGGACCGGCGTGTTCGATCGCATCCAATTCAGCGCACCACTTCACGTGATGACAGGCAAATTGTGCGCATGACAGTGACGGATCGCTCAGTCACATCACGAACCATAGCACAGCACATGCAGTCTAACGCATCATCCAGCGTCTGCGCGTACCATTCGACGCCGTTTACAGCAGAGTGGTCTGTCCGCAAGACGTCCATTGCTTTGTCAAGAACTCATCCAAAGTCTCTTTGAATCAATGCCGAGGCGTGTGGCAGCGGTGATCTCCAACAATGGCGGCTACTTTGGCTACTGATTTTGGCAGGAACCACACTTCACAAAAGTCTATAAATTTAATCATTTCCTACTTGGTCAACATGTTATCTACAAAATAAATTTTGTTGTGATATCTCTTGTCTTTCTTGGTGTTGCAATTTGGGTGGCCAGCAGTGTATTTGTGATGAAGTGCTGGTTAATAACGTAGAGAAGGTGATAACGGTGCGGCAAAGAGGTTTGAAAACGTTTATCGAGTCAAGCAAGAAGAGGAAGGATGGTGAGCATGTTCAGCTACGTGAAAAATCTGCAGTTGATGTTCACGAGCGATGTCGTACAAACTACATTAATAAAAGAATGATTGCAGCTCATTTGAAGAAGGCGGAGCAGGGTAGAGAGCAAGTCAAAAGACGTTCTACTGAAGCGCATTTCAATTCCAAAACTCGTTGTTTTATGTATGGCCTCGTCATAACACCTGACTTTATAGAACAACAAAGAAAAAAGAAAACCAATCGTAATATTGTGTATCAGGTTCGAATTTTGAAAGTCAAGGAAACTATCATAAAAAGGGCAGAAGAACGTGGTGATGAGTATGGACAAGCCATAATCAAACGTCTTTTGCCTGTCTCAGACTTGGTGGTTTCTGATTGTCAGTATCATAGTTTATGCATGAGAAAATTGTACAATCGCCCAAAAATTCAAGAGAAGAGAAAAAGGGGTCCATTCGCCAATCATGTTGAAGCAGCAATGGAATATGTCTACTCTTATCTTGAAAATAGTGATGGAGAATGTCAGTTTACGCTAGACGAGTTGGTGGGCCAAATCAAGGGTGATTATCGTCCTGACATAAAGACAGTTAAAGCTCATCTACTCAAAAAATATGGAAGTGATATAATAATGACCTTTTCTCCAAACAAGAAGCTGGTAGTGTGTTTCAAAAACACAGGGTATAAAATTTTAAATGATGCTTAGTACCAGCAGGCGTTAAAAAATGAACAAGAGGAAAGACTCTGGATTATTAAGACGGCTGCTGCAATTGTTGTTGAGGATATCCGGAGCCAGGTTTATGAGACAGAACAGTACCCCTCACCTGATAAATTTTTGGAAGGAAATGAGGAACTCATTCCTGAAAGTCTCCGTACATTTATGGAAACAGTTGTACTAAACAAAAAACGTGGGACCATGATATGTGGAAGAAGAAGAACACAGCACTGGCTCATAGTCTTGTAGCAGAAGTGAGGCTCAGATCATTCGTTTCACCAGTCCTTGTAGGGTTGGCAGTGTTTCTGTACAAGAAGTACGGCTCAAGGAAATTAGTCGATGTGGTTTCCTCATTGGGATTTTGTTCGACTTACACAGAGGCTGTCCGCCTGGAAGTATCAGCTGTCAGCAGCGATCCACTGAAAGTTAACCAGCCGTGTTTTTCACAGCAGGTGTACGATAATGCTGATTTTAATGTACATACAATCGACGGATACAGCACCTTTCACGTCATGGGTACAGACTGAAGAACAGACTGAAGAAATACGCTTACACGATGCGGAAGGTATGTCTAATCTCACAATCTATTTCGTAATCACTCATTTCTCCTTAAGATATGATCACAAGTTGTTGTTTTCTCACCACCTCTTTCATTTTCCAGATGAACAAGCCCCGACTCTGACGACAGAACAACCCGAACCTGTGCCAGGACTCGCCGCTTTCGAAGAACCTCAGCCAGGACCCTCTAAACGACAACGGCTCATATAATAATGTAATATATGATCATATGTATTGTAATACAATTTAATAAAATGTAATAATTTTTCAAGATTTTTCTTTGGAATTTCAACTTTTTTGTAACAATTAAAACTAATCTGTACAATTTCGGACTTCTTTAAATAACTTGAACATTATTTTATTTTTGAAAATATTACCTGTACCTCTACATATACGATCTAAATAAGGTATGTGCAGAGAACTGGGAGGAATTCACTAATTGACAGCCATTAATAATAAATTAGAATTTTGGAGTGGAAAAAGTGGGTTTTTGTGGAGACCGCCGAAATACGCCAATTTTCAAATAGCGCTTGAGCCCAAACGGTCCGTCAGAGAAAAAAACCTAAATAGTGAAATTTGTAGGAAATTGTATGTACTTTAATTTTGATAAATGGGGTTATATACGAAAAGTTGATAGTTTCCGAGTTATAAGCAAAAAACCGCCAAAAAATGAAACTTTTTACCTTTTTTTGCATTTTCTTGAATGTTGCGTCACGAAATTTTGTTAACAAACCTTAGATTCAGATTCAGCACCCCAAAAAACATATAAAATTGAAGAAATCAAAACTACGCCAAAATTTTCCTCCGAAAAACACTATTTGACTGGACTAGCGTGCTTCTTCTGAAATTAACTCTTTGAGAACTTTTTCGAAGGTAAAGTCCTTCTCAGGCCATCTATATATAATCTGGATTATTCCTTCGTACTTATCGGGTAGATATCGTATCAACTGGAATGACTGCTCAAATTGATCCTTTTCTCTTTTGACTTCTTTCAGTTGTCTCACGATTCTCTGGAGTCTGGCGGCATACATATCTATAGCTTCATTTTCCTCCGGCTGGCAGTTATAAAATTCATCTGTCAACATTATTGCCCTTGCCCGGGAATCCGGTTAAAAATGTTGTTTCAGTTTCTGCCATGCTTGGCCACCGGTCATCCTTTCAATTATTGGGCGAAATTCAGGCTCCACTCCCAGGTATATAGTTGTAAAAGATCGTTTCATCCGCAGTTGATAATCATTAACACTCTGTATACGTAGACTTTTCGTCGGGCTGTTTCTCTTTGCCTAGGACAATGTCCCAGCAACCTCGGTCCATCAAAACTACGGCCATGTTGCTGCTCCATGAGGTATAATTATTTTCGCTGAGCTTCTCTATCGTGCCTATTTCAGCCATCTTCACAGTTTGGCTTGTAATGCAAATCTTTAAACAAGCTCTTCACGGAAACCTTTTATGGGGCCCTCCGTCTCAATACTACTCTAATAGGTCTCTGGGCCCATAACCCTGTTGTCATCAGTGGACTTTGAGCTATAAGAGACTTATTAAAAAAAGGAATAAAAGCCCTTTATTCAGAATAAAAGTTTTTAAACATTCTAATGGAATAAGCTCTGCACCAAAAAAAAAAAATAAATAAAATATCGGAATATAGAACTTTACATTGCCCTAACTTAAAACGACATCGCTGCTCAAGTGATTTACTGCCTGATGTCTGCCGCAGTCCGCTTCAGCGACAGAACAGTTGGCTTCTTATACCAATCCACTCTGCATATTTCCCGTTGCCAAACACGGTTTGCGAAGAGTGGACTGCCAACCCAGCCACGCCCTCCTGCAGACGCACGTCACGGCCGTGTAAAAGTGGGAAGAATGCTTCGGATGACGCACTTTCCTAACAGTTTGCATAGTATGCCGCTTACAGCGCCATCTATTGATACATTTTGGAACTTTTCATATTATGCCAAATCGTTTCCCCTTCTTCCAGTAAATTCAGTTTAAATTTGAAGTCATTCTGACCAGTGGTTCTTTTTTTGCAGCCTTTTGAAAGTGGGACTTTAATTATGGACACTCTGTATATATATATATATATATATATATATATATATATATATATATATATATATATATATACATACATATACATATATACATATATATATATATATATATATATATATATATATATATACATACATACATATACATACACACATATGCTCACAATTAGACTACCGATGTTAAGTTATGAAAGATTATGATGGGAAAAAAATATTTCCTTGCAACACAGGTTAGTTGCTTAATGCCCCTAGCAGGTGGTTGTTGCATAGAATGAAAAATGTCTGAGAGAGAAGATGTTTTTTATAATTGGCAGAAATGTTCTCTTTTTGCCAGTAAAGAATGAATATTAATTTTCGAAGAATGATTTTATCTTCACTTCCTAAACAGGAGATTTTAGTTTTTTGCAGAGCCATTTTTGAATAATCTTTATTTAAAAAAAAAAAAACTTACCAAAATTTTTAGAGACAAAAAATGTTCCTCTCCTATTATATCGTTGCATTTTAAAATAAATATCTAATCTTTGAACATTTACATGGTATGTAGAAATTTTTCAAAGGTATGATTCACATAGAAAGAGACCTGAATTCTAAAAGTAGTAATATTTTTTTTTACTGTTACAAAACAGAGATTTAAAAAGACGACGTAAATTTAACTCTTCATTGTAATAGCATTAAGAGATCTATAACGTACGAGACATAGAATTATATAAGCGAGATTCTAATTTGTATTACGCTTTCACCATCCAATGCAGAAAAGAAAAGAAAAATTTGAAATAATTTACGTCGGGGAAGTAAACGCAAATGGTATTCCAGTTAAACTGTAGAGTTCAATCACTATTATTAGACAAGTTTTTTTTTATCATTAGAGCAGGTCAGCCATCGGCAATAATGCAGGATACCCTGAACCAAAAATATTCCAGTAATGCTCCAAGATGGGCACAGAGCTATTTTTGTCATACAAACCCGCAAACCAGTGCCAGCTAGTGAGACATACTAGTATGATATGGCTATTAGAACCGATTTAATCATTATCAAATTTTTAATCCATTCGTTTATGAATGATTCATGAGAAAGTTTTCAATTCCTATATTCATTTTCAAGCAATCCCATCCTTGATTCAGTGAATGTAGAATGATGAAAAGAACTTTGATTTGACCGCTGACTTGGATGTATGATTATCTCTTTAGTAAGGAATTTAAAATAGAGCGATGAATTATCATTTGACAAAATAAATGTTTTTATATTTGATAAACTTTATTTTTGACAAATTTGTATTTAATTCATGTCATTAAAATGCTCATTCAAGCTATAGTAGATAATTAAAGCTATCGTAGATAACTTATAGCATTAATTTTAAATTTCGAGCCTGCATGATTCAGAAGAGGATGTATTAATTATAAACGAAACAGTTTTCTATATGAAAATTTCCTTGAAAATTTCAACCGAAACTTTGCCTCAAGATGATTTCTTTTTAATATATTCATTAAATGTATAATGCCTTGGATTTTCAACTAATCAAATGTAGAAAAAGTTTTCCGTCATTTGTTTCATTGAAATATTATTTTACCTTAGCTTTCAATACAATTCTACATATTATTCAAATGAAACCGAAAAGAGGGAATAAATCGCGTTATTGTGAACCCTAGGTTTTCCACTGTATGCTAAATGTTTGAAAGATACTGTAAGGTTGAATATATTATCTCTTTATTTTAGGATTAGTGCAATTAGAACACCTTTTAACTGAAAATTATTATTTGGATTTTCGCCGATACCATAAATACCACAATTCATATTATTCCATATAAGCTTTTTTCTTACGTTTATAATCATGATATTTGTAATTACAAGCTTCAGAAAACACAGCTAATTACTTAACATATTTTCTATCCGCTGTTAGTAATAGAAAATTTCTATATTGTAGAAATAATAGGACCAAAACACAGCTAAAAATCGATAAAAAATATTCTTTAATTATAAAATAAATGTGGGATACTCTTAAATATGCCCATAAAACTTGAATTACATAACTAGATTTATCAAAACGCATTTTAAGTTAAAATACAATGACTATAGGACTTGAAAAATGTTCTTAACTTGAATTATATTACTGGATATAATAAAATGCACTTTAGAGTTAGCCAGTGACTAGAGGATTTTAAAAATATTTTTTTTAAAAACAGCACTCTTTTTCTAAACCAATCTTTTAAAGTACATACTTTTTCCTGTTTCATAGAAAGAGGCGAATTTTAAGGTCACCGGCTTTGATTCATTTTCGTCGATAACGAAAAAAGAAATTTCATTTGTTATGGCGATGTTTCTGAGATATGGCTTGTATAATGTAGCACATATTGTCTTTCTCCTCTCGTTTCCAAGATATTTTTTTACATTAACGGACAATGCTTCAAAGTCGCCTTACATATGTACATTCAAAAGTACTTTTCATAGTTTTAGATTTTTACTCTTTTAAATTCGAAAATTCGTATGGAATATCTGTTTCGCTGTAGATCAAATAAAGCCTAATATACAGGTTAATGACTAACTAAAATACGTCTAAAATATTTTTCTTTGATACGTTAAAAATATTTTTTGGAAAACTTTTTTTGTCATGATTTTACTTCATGAAGTAAAGGAAAGCCTTACTTAATAACATTTTACTATAATGTTAACTTACATTCAATTATTTCACTTACTTCTGAATAGATTAACATAGTAAACAGTTTAATGTCTTAATACATGTCTCAATGCATGCTTAAAATTATTGGGTTTCAAGGCTTTAAAGAAAATAATTTTAAAGTCTTGAATACAAAGAAAGGAATTTGGAGAAAAATGACGGTATAATTAAGGGATACTTTTATAGATGCTTTTAATTATAGTTTTAGAATGTTTTATGAGCTTTACGTATCATCATTTCACTAGAGCTGGTCTCCGTGTTCCTCCACTGTATGTGTCAGTATTCCTGTGTTGTAAACTATTAAAAGATCACTTGGCCGCATTGCTGTTTTATAGAAACTGCTTACGACTGCTTGTTTTGAATCAATCTTAGAACAATAACTAGGGGATATTGTTATGTGTGTATATATATATATATATATATACATATATATATATATATATATATATATATGCATGTGTGTAAGACATCGACAAAGCTATTAGATTTTTTAAAAAATTATATTGTAGTTTCTATCTTTTCTAAATCGAAACTTTTAATTTGCTAAAATATCGAATTTAGAATGAGCTGTTTTTTCTTTTTGGCCCGTAAAGCAGTTTACTGAGTCTACTGAGGGATTTTATTTCATTTTAGCCTCGTTTAGCAACTTTGATGAAAATCTTTTTCAAATTATAGGGAGGAAATAATATGCAAGTGTCAATACACTCCTTCAATGAAGTATTTAAATAAATGTTACTCCTTCGAAAACTTACATTAATTTTTTGCTACTGAGTCCTGTCATTCAACTGCACACGTGTATGAATCCAAAGAAACAGAAAAACAAAATGGAACAAAATATTTTTTAGTGTCAACAAGCCGCAAAACCTGCATTCTTTTAGCAGCTCTGGGAGTAGTTCTGCCAAAGTGGAGAAAGCAAAATAAATTCTTTCTCCCAACTCTCTCCCTCTCATCAACTGCAAACGTTTTTACGCACTTCTTCGCATCTCTTACAGCTAAAACTTTCACCTATGCATACTAATGTACGGCAGGGAAACAAACATTGTAAGTACGTAGTGAAGAGTAGCATTTTGCAGGTTTATATTTTTGGCGCCCTTATCTATACCACTTTTGAACCTGTTTAACTTCCACTGAAGTTTATAAACAACCACCACCGACTGTTTTATTGATAAAAATACAAAACCAAATTTATTTCTCGGAATAAAAGATCATCATTTCTTTCGGCTGGTATTCGCATCTCAGAACGTAAAGCATATTATGTTTAATTAACCGTAATGTTCACAAGTTTTTAGTAGTATTTTCTTTGTCATTTCACATTTTCAATGATTTTAACTTCAAAGGAATATTTAAGATCACGAAACTGAGACTATTACCAAAATTCACTCTGTTCCAATACATTTGATTGGCTAACTTTATTACGAAAACCAATGAGTAGAAACTTTGTAACGATCATGTAAATATGCGTTCAAAAAAGGGTTTTGTAAAAGCCGGTTAATATACTAACAATATTCAGATGTTATAATGTCCTAAAACTGATAAGATAAACTAAAACCTTCAAATTTTCGGGTATTATATTTTCAATAAGGCTACTTTTCATTTTTTTAATACTACTCATTTCGTGAATAGATTTCTACTTTTGAATTCATTAAAGAAATGCCTATAACAGAGTGTTAATAGATTCATTATTTCATTTCATCATTTCATTATTTCATAATTTATAGATTTCATTTTAAAAAACATGAAGGCTTTACTGCAATAAACTATTTAACTGAAAAGGATGGGGAACTATGCAGGTTTGTTAAACTATTATTTTAAGATGTTTTCGTTGAAGTTGAATGATCGTATTTACTAATAAATCTTTTCAATTAAAAATAAGTTAAAAATTGGCAATATTTTTGTTTCATGCCCATATAAAGCCGAATAAAATGTGGCAGATGTATTATTTAATGCAACTTAATTTTTACATTTTTAAAGTAATCTGTTGAAAACTTATAATTGTAGACATATTTTAGTGTGATTAAAAAAGTTAATAATAATTAGATTATTATATAATTACGAAAATGAACAACCCAAATAAATATTTTATGGCTCAGCGTTTTAAACAGTCTAACTTATAGTGCGAAAAAAACTTTTTGCGTGCTGGTAGTTAGAATTTAATTGAACTTAGGCAAAATGTGTTTATATCTAAGATACACACTCTTTATTATGTTAGTAATTAAGGTATTAACACTAAAGTTGAGTGATAATTAGTTAATCTCTTGACATTAATGATATTTTTAAAAAATTAAGAAACGCTCTAATCTTTAATAGTAACACATATTTAGGGAAAATAACAGGACTGATCACTTTTCCATTCTTCTCAAAATTAATATTTGTTGTTTAGATTGGAACAGCATCCAAGATCTAGCTTTACTTTCATAGTAGAACTAACAAAATTTTCACTAGTTTTCTTTCATACTTCCCTGAAAGAAATCAAATGATTCATAACAGGACAGTCATACATGAGTCTAAATTCCCATGCATCAGTGACTTATTAACCTGTTCGTTTCTATGGTAATATAAATGATTCGATCGAATGTGGCTTAAGTCTGCTCAAGGAATACCTTAGAAAATTTTTATAATGTCAGTGTAATAAAATTATGCAACTTCCATATCTATTTCTTTAGACATCCTGAAACTATGGACGAACGTTTTACTATTTGCAAATGTAGTTATTTTAATATTTGATACTTTCCATCTGTTAAAATAATTACTAGCTATTTAATTTTAATTTAATTCTGAAGAAATGTGTTAAGATGTACACTATCTTCCAATAAGTATTTGGACACCCATGCAAATGACGATATCTCAGGTCCTGATATACGTCACGCCCTCGGCCGTTAAATATCGTGTAGGAAACAACATTGGCATTAGTAAGGGAGCACATTTGCTTGGTTTTCATGGTCATGCTGCCACCCATAAGCCTTTGATCACAAAGTCCAACCACGCTGCTCGGTTAATGTGGTGCAAAACACGTCGAAAGACCGTAGATCAGTGGAAACGGGTTCTCTGGAGCGACGAATCAAGGTTCACCCCCTACCGTTCGGATGGCAGGGTCTGGGTCTGGTGTCTGACAAGAGAACACCTCCTGCCAGAATGCATTGTACCCACAGTAAAGTTCGGCGGAGGTGGAATTATGGTCTGGGGGTGTTTCTAATAGTATGGACTAGGACCCTTGGTCCCAGTTCATGGTAAGTTCAAGGCCTATTGAACTATTTTGGATGACAATTTTCTTCCTACGTTGTGCCAGTTTTACGGGTTGGACCAATGTTACTTCCAGGACGACAACGCCAGCTGTCATGTTGCAAGGTCCACCATGGATTGGTATGGTAACAATGGGGTTAATTGAATGGACTGGAATGCGCAGAGCTCAGACCTGAACCCTATCGAGAACCTCTGGGGCGAGTTGGATCGCCAAATTAAGGGGTGCAACAACCTTCCGAAATCTGTGAAGGAACTTACGTGTCTTCTGCAAGCCGAATGGAAGAAAATACTATTAGCCGTCATACAAGGACTTGTGGAAAGCAGGCCCCGGAGAGTTGAGGCTGTAATTACCTCTCAGAAACTCTACCAATTATTGAATATGAATAAATTTTATTTTTCTATCACAGGTGTCCAAATGCTTATTAGTAGATAGTGTATGATCTCGAAAATAATAAAAGCTCTATCGATATTGATTGCAGTAATTAAGTCATAAGATAACTTTTAGAATCACGTTAACATTTAATTAGTTACAAACCGTCTTTTGCGCTTATGGAAGTCATAGCTATTGGACTTGTATTATTTCAAGTGTTTCAAGTGTTTGCAAACGGGAATTCAACTGCATTAATCAACTTCAACCTGTTTTCAGTTTTTCTTATTATTTTAGAGCGCTTAGAAGTACAATTTTGAATAAGATAAAGCAATATCGGTTGTTAATAATCAAACAGCGGTTACTCAGTTTAAGCTTTGCTTGTTCTTCCTTAGGAGAGTTCGAAATCGTTGGATCAGCTATTATATTGATGAAGAGAATCTGTAATGAATAAATGGATTTATATTAGTGAAATATTCTTAATTTCAAAATAACTTCACATTTATATAGAATTGAGGAATTATGGGATAAATTTCAAAAGTAACATGGAAACTTATTTGGGAAACTGACGTTTTGATACATTACAATGACAATAAAAAGTTTTATTGAACTTTTAAAGTCGTGTGTTATTAACAGTTCACCATTCTTTGCATAAAAAATCTTTGATATGGTATAAAAAATTTATTTAGATTGTTTTATGTCCCTAGATGTTATGCAATTTTCCTGGAAAATGTTTCCATGCAAAAGCATGCAGCACATTTCCAATTGCCTTATCACATTGCTAGAGATATAGATATAAAAATTTTAAGCTTACGTATGACTTGACATGCAACTAGTAAAATCAATACAACTTGTACGAGTGAAAAGAAGAATTGAAAACCGACTGGTTTGTGAGTTGGATGCAAAGAAATGAGCTAGATTAGTACTGCGTACCTGTAGTAGCTGTTACTTGTCTCTTGTGATGTAGAAAGTTATATTACGTTCAAATCCACCCATCATGCCTTTCTATAGAGAAATTTGTGTTGACTTAAAATTTTGAGGAGTAAATGACTTCATATTCCATATTGTAGGGTAATCATCTGTCAAATTTGCGAAAGCAGTGGATATTGTTTGTAAGTTTTATGGGACAATGAAATTCTTAGAGATCCCTAACGAAGACATGGCTTAGGGATCAGTTCATTCCCCAGTTTAATTACGGATACATAGTCAGAAATTGACGAGGTGCTGACATCTCTAGATATTGTTGTTGATTGCCAATGCGGGGCACTTGGCAATAAAGCCATTCTCTCCTTGACCGCAAGAAACGTTGGCACCTCTATTTTGACCGAGCACCTCCAGGGGTGACTTCTGGTGGGATCTCAGAATGACAGTGACATCATAGAAAGAATTGCTGGTCTACGGATTGAACTCGCCCGTATCCGGCCTAGACGATAATGGCGTCATCGGGATCTTAATTGAGAACCCACAGTTTCAAGCTCAACGCGCTACAACTAGGCTACCTCGGGCCCCATATCTCCAGATCTTGTTACGTCTCATTCTGGAGATAACATAGATTATTTCCTCAGCTATATATATATATATACACACATATGCGTGTGTATGTTCGCATATCTTTAACGTTTGTACAAGTAATGTTTCTTTTTCAATCATAAAGGTCGAGTGTGTTAAAAAGGTCTTCCAACGATATATCAATTAGCTTGGCGCATCTTGATTTCTAAAATAGAATAAAAATTTCTAGAAATCTTGGGCGAGAGCAATAATCATTTTTTCGCTGAGAATAAATTAATAATAGTTCTTTCAATTTCTGTTTTTAGAGTACATAATTTACAAGGCGTTTAAAAATACCTCTGTGTTCTTACTTTAATAAAAATGAATCAATACACCCTGACGATACAAACTGAAGGTACACTGATTTGTATAGAGGCTTGAAATAGCGCATGCTGCCAAAGACAAATAACAGTTGTCACTTTTTCACCGATTGCTCACAACTGAGTCCAGAATAACTTGTGTTCTAGTACCTATTATGTAGAAATTAGCAGAAAACTTTTATTAACTATTAATGAACTGGTCTGAGTCTTTACATGGAGATTGTAAGAGACACTAACTGAAAGTATCTAGTACATAGAGCTTTAAGTTGGAGTCATGAGGATAAATTGGGAAGTTTGCATTTTCTTCAAACACGTAAAAATATGCCTGATGGACAGCCACAATTTTACGTTTTACAGTTTAAGTTCAGTATTTTGTCATATTAACAATTTCACCTTTGGTTTATAATCATTTAAACGTCATTAGATTATGAAATTCCTTTTTTCCCGCCATAGTATCATATTCTTGGATTTCAAACTAGGTTTAATAGCAAATAGTTGTTTCTCCCCCCCCCCCCTGTTATAAAATCAGCCATAAATGTCCGTCAGTCAAATAATTTCATAATTTTGTCCGTTCTGACTTGAAGAAGTGACAACATTCCATTCTGAAATGATTGATATTTTTATAAGGGGGCTTGCTTAGGGTACTCGAATCGAATCCCGACAATATCTTCATGTCTACCCTGGGTATGGGAACGTTAAATCCGTTGTCCGGAAAGTCCATGTGTTGTAAGGGGAGGGAGAAGGGTACAGATTTCACCCCTGTCGGATGTTCGACCAAAATTGGAGTTGCACCTGACATAAGTCGAACTCCGATCCTTGCAGCGTACCATCTCTTCGCCCTTCATGGGACCTGGTATGGAAGGGAGGGTTAAGATCTAACTATGGGCTAAGGCCATAGTTAAGTAAGGGAATCAGTATATTCCAGGATCACTAATTTTTAACTAAGAGTTTAAGTTTCCCCAGTAAAATGGCCATTACATAATGGATATCATAAAAGCAATCAGAGAAATATTAATGCCAAAACAATGCAAACGCGCCACTCATACCAAAAAGCGATATAGATTCTTGTTTTTCTTCACTGGAAGTACAACTGGCGAATCCAGAACTTTCAATATTCCTAGCAGATGTCAGCATTATATCACCAAGTCTTTTCACTAAGGAGTCTTATGTCCTTCCAAACCTGAGACGGACCAAAAGGCCTTAACTCCAGGCTGAAATCCCCGAATGCGTCATAAAAATTATTTATCTGCTTATCCTCACATTTATTAATTTCTTCTCCTCTCAAAATGCAAGTAGCTATCGTAGGAATCGAACTCGGAATTGTATGCCCTCCGGAGATACGTTCTTATCATTACACCTGCGGGCCATACGATGACTTGTACCAATAATCATCACAAAGTTCAATCTAAACGAAGGAAATTATTGTAACTGATGCTATGAAAATGTGATGATGATATTTAATTGACTGCTAAGTACACAATTGATACCAATTCTGCATTATTATACTGCTCGTAATCACTAATCGCAGAGTCTATGAGAGGAAGATTCCCCCGTGCAAATTACAAGGACATTTTTCAAGCCTAAATATTGTTGACCACATTTAGCACAAAAGTTTGAGCCATACAATGGGCTGTAACAGTTAATTTTAAGTTTCATAAAATAAAAATTACATTATCAACAGTGCAGTTGAGTGTAGGTGAAGACAGACCCTGGCGCTCGCCTACAAAGCCCGTCCAATATATTCTTCAAACTTGAAAGGCATTGAGATGAAAGTGAAATTGTTAAATTCCTTAAAACACATTTACTCATTGTAATGAATAATTAAAATTTAAGAGTAGGGAGCTAAACTCCACAAAGTTCCTATTAGATTATTGATGACGAACTTGTATAGAATCGGTTCCAAGAATGAAATTTTTTTCAATGTGGCAGGATCTTTGCCCGAATTTATTATGAGAGCACCATACTGGTGAACGAACATTGCACTCTCTGACGGTACAGCACAGGAAAGTCCATGCATCAGTGCCAAGTCAGAGGTCGACTACGTTCATTTGGCATCAACTTCAGTATCATCTGAAGAAATTTTTAAAAACTTCATTGAACTCATTAGTAATAAATAATAAAATAATATAATGAATGCTTTGTAATATTGTTATTTTATAATGGAATCTATTATCTTTTTAAGGAATAAATGATTTAGTTTTTCCCAGTTTTAAAACTTACAGGCTAATTTCGAAATGAATCAGTTCAATCTTAAAGAACATATGGACTAATTGACAAAAGGTTATCATGCAAATAATTAAAATGTTGATAACTGTTTCATCAACTGTTTGAAAACTATTTTTTGTCATAACATTTTGACGATAAAGCTATCTTTGTAGACTCAGAGTTTTAAAAATTACCCTTTCTTCCTTAATAAGTTTTGAAAGTATAGTATTTAAAAAAGGATGATGGTAAAATTTAGAAAATAAGTTTTTGATAACTAGAATTTTTTTTCTGTGACTCTTTGACGAATATTTTAGTTTTAAACTAAATTCTGTATTAGCTCATTGACTTCTGAGAAAAATTGGCTCCAAAATATGTTTGCAATATTTTAATGGGGATATTTATTTTTAAAAAATCTTGATTTGTATCAACGTTAATCAATTTTTGTCACCTTTCTTTGGTTCATAAAGCTTAAACGTATTTTCTTAATTATAGAAATTGTATTTAAAGTGTTTACATGGTTTCTAGCAATTAGTAAATCTTTACTTTTTTTCATTTGGCTTGCATACATCAGAAAGGGTAGAAAAAAATTGTGCGGACTTCCGAATTCAGTAAACATGCTAAAAATGCGACTGTTCCAGTTTGAATTCAATCTATTTTCAGTCCTTTATTATTAATACTCAGATGCAACGAATGCGTGGAACGCAGAGGGTTTGTATTATAAGATGGAAGTGAAGAAAAAATGGTTAAAAAAAGCTCCGATGCAATATTTACGGCCTCCGTGTCCGGCCATTTGCTAAATATAACTCCGAGTTGCCGAGTTTAGAATCTCTTTCTATTTACATTTTCGCACAAATTTTTTAAAGCTTCCGGAAGTGGCAACCACGCTACGTAGTTCGTTTTTAGCGTTCCTTTCTTTACATAACATCTCAAGGTATTCTATGAATGACTGCGGCCGAGGCAGAGTGTCAGTTTCTCTCGAAAGCGGATAGACTTCGACATTAACGCACTTGCAAAAGGCTTTACGTTAATGATCATTCTTTGCAAATAGATAATTGCTGCTGAAGGGGAGCATAAAATAAATTTTACAAACGTTTAAGGTGCCATATTTATGTAATTCTAATTCTGAAAGAAGAATTTTTTTATTGCTTAGGATCAACACTATTAAATTTTATGAAGATTTCAGTTGCTAAAATATATTTCTAATTATAAGGGAAAAATAATTATATATGTCGGTCAGTAGTTTGTGTGGGTAATACTTTTCAAGATACTTCTAAATTTCAAAAGATTTTCACAAGGTCCTTTTGATTTAAGTTTAAACTTATTAATGCACACAATAAGAAGTTATAAATATCTTGGAAAACTGTAGGATACTTATTTGAGAATAAGTAGTGCATGATGAACATATAATTTATGAAATTCATGGTATTTATGTACCATTCAAAGATGGAACGGAAGTTACTTATCGTTTTAAATATGATCAGCTTTAAAATTATGAATAATATCCTTTTTATTGCCTTAAATATCACTCGTCAATTTACAGGGAGTTTTCAGTTTTCGTTTTAAATACTTTCAGGATTAAACACATTCAGGATTATGTATGTCTTTTGTTAAAGTAACAGTTTTTTAAAAATGTAGCTCAAAATTTAAAATAAATATTTTAAAACAATAGATTCAAGCATACCTCATACATAGAAAACAAAATGGAGAAAATGAGTTTATTTTTCATAGTACTTTAGTACATAAGAAATTTTCTGAGGTATTTTGAAATGAATAAATTAATATAAAAATTTTAAAAGCTGTTTCTGATATTTAATGAAACGTGCCTTTACTACTATCTTATTTTTTTTATATCGTGTAAAGGGATAAAATGTGTCTCAAAACCCTGTTACCTTAGTTGTTTAGTGAGAGATGATTTATTAGTATCATAAACAAAGAAAGTATTCGAGCTAAAACAACCTATATTCACCTATATGTTTAAAAAAATTTTTGTTGTTGTTTGTTTTAAATCTAATTTCTCAGTTTCAGAGTTAATTTTTTAATGTCTGTTACAACATATTTTCTGCAACTGGTGCATTATATAATGCAATATTTGGAAATTTTTTCTGGAATTTACTACAGAACTACTGGAATCATCTGTCTCTAAAACTTAAGCTAAAATTTGTTCTCTCTCAAGGATGAAATTTTGTAATCTAAGTTATTTCATGTCAGTAGGAGTTAGTGCCTATGGAAGAGTGGAGACATTTCTATAAGATGGAATTAAGTTAAAGGTAATCTGTTATTTTCTGTAACCTCATATAGTTATTTTGTGTTTGCTGTCTACAGGAACTGGTATTTGAATCTCGGTCCCGAGTCCGTAGAACATATTTTTGGCCACTCTATTAAGTGGCGAACTGCTCGCAATGCTTTTCATCAAACGCTGACTACTTTTTATTTTCTTATAGACTCTAAAAAATTTTTTAAAAAGTTGTTGCTTTGCTTTTCAAAGATGCTCTTCCTCGTGAGGCGTTTTGTCATTTTCGGAATCAACTCTTTCCCTCAGTCAGTCAGACCATATAGCACCTGAGGAACCGTGAGGACATATTCCCTGATTTGTGTTAATACCAACAATAAAGTGTATCATATTTATTTATCACTAAACATTTTTCTACGATGAGTGCTTTCCCATCTCCCCTAATTGTTCTTTGCAGTGGCAGTAACCCTTTGTCAGATCCTGGATCTCCAAACTTCAAGGCCGATATTCAGCTTATTCAACTAGCTTGGTTATGGATGAAAACGTCTCTAACAAGCATGTAAAAGTCATCATATTCAGTTATTTATGTTCTATATACAAATAAATGAATATAATGACTTTTACATGCCAAAATAATTAAATATATTCGTTAAATATATTAATTTATTTATGTTCTATATAGAGGGCGCGGTTGGCAAAGGCGTCGAGCCAATGATCTAAGCCCATGTTCACTAATGGTGGCCGGGCACATAAAATAAGTAATGTCCCCCAATTACCTCTGGGGGTGCTGGGTCCCGCCACTTGCATCAAACGGGTTACCCCCTGTGCGCAACGCGTGCTCCCCCGGAGAAGACAGCCATTCGAAAAAAAAATGTTCTTCTATATACGAATTATTTCCTTCGTCGAGCTTCCTGTAAGAAAAGTTCTACAAAAAGTAAATAGGAATTATGGAAATTTCCTTATAACATTTAGCCAATTAAGCGATAGTTAAAGATGTATTTGGATGTAGCAACTTTATTTTTGCGACTGCAAACACATTCACTTCATACATAATCTCACACACATACAGCTATAAACTCAATTACTGGTATACTTATGACATTTTTCTTCAAATGAGAAATAAAGCAATATTAAGAAAGGAAACAATTATTTTATGTAATAAATATCTGTCTAATTTTCTTACGGGGATTTATTTTTTCAGTTCTCTAGAAAATATTTAGCTGTTGTAGATACTCGGCTAACACTAAGGTTAAAATTCTCATTATAATTTTTTCAAAATTCTATTCCAAATAATCAATATTTTATGAACTCTTTAGTTTCATCCACATACTTTTGAACAAATATTCCCGCCTGAAAACCACTCTTAAGGCAATATTTATTGTTCACTATGAATATTCGTAAATCTAATGATAGGAAATTCTAAACATATACGAGGTAGGATTCAAAAGTTCCGGGACTGAGCCTATAACTAAAAAATTTTTTTCAGTAGAGCGACTACGATAACTTTTCTGTATTACTACGTTCTCCCCCTCTTCTAAAAGTGGTTTGACCCAAATCTCGTGGTCGGTGGCTCACCACGGCGTCGTATTTTGTAGGTGGGTGCATTTAGTAACCGGCAATTGAAAGAAATGGCGATTGTTGAGCAGAGAGTTAATATCAAATTTTGTGTTCACTTGGGAAAGAGTGCTACGGAGACTTACGAAATGTTGAAGCATGTGTACGGCAGTGATACATTATCGTGAACGCAAGCTTTTGAGTGGCATCGACGTTTCAGACAAGGCAAGGAAAGTGCCAACGAGAAATGCGTTGGCTGTCCTCAGTCTTCCCGCACCGCTGAAAACATCGAGAAGGTGTTCTTCGATATCCAGGGCATTGAGCATCTGGAATTTATCCCTGAATCCCTGAAATTTATCCCTGCATCTGTAATTTATCCCTAATCCCTTTGCACTGTGAACAAAGAACTCTTTTGCGTCGTTTGCGTAAGTCGATTCGGAAGAAGAGACCAAAATTGTGGGCTGAGCAGTCATGGGTGCTTTTGCATGACAACGCTCCTGCAGACCGATCCCTCCTCATCGCTGACTTTCTTGCGAAAACGAAAACAACTGTTTTGCCACATCCTCCTTACTCCTCTGATCTCGCCCCTGCGACTTCAGCCTATTTCCTGAACTGGCAAGTCACTTGCAGGGTCGTCGATTTCAATCTGCAGATGAAGTTCAAAGTGCATAGCAGGCTGAATGAAAGAACGTGGCTAAAAATGGATTCCAGAAATGTCTCAATGACGTTTACAAGCGATGGCAAATAGGGTTTATACAAAACCTACTTTTTGAAAAACCGGTTTTCGGATTCCAGATTTCCAAAAAACTGGTTTTAGCCGGTTTTCGAATTTTTGTCAAAAAAAAATATATTAGGGGAAAATATTTTATTTAATTTATATAAAATAACAAAAAACGAAATCACTATCAAAGTCAAAATATAAAAAAAAATTCAGGATTACACATTACTTACACAAAATAACGAAAACTCAAAAAAAATTCAAATTTCAAATAATATTTATATTTATTTCACTAATTTTAATTTCGCCTAAGAAAATAGGAGTTTAAAAAACATGAAATATCCACTGAACGGTGGCTAAGTCTTGTTCTTATTTTAGACACAATATTGCAAGAAATTGAAAATGCTCGTTCACTAGAGCTTGGTTTTATAGTTTTCAGGGCATCAAATAACAAATCTAAGTTTTTGGTTCTTTTATTCGTTGCCTCAAATAATTAAAATTCAGCTTCAGTGTCTTTGGATTTGTAAGTTTTTCTTCGGCATCTTCAAGGGACTTATGAATTGATTTTTCCATGGCTTCCTTTAAAAATGCATTACTCTGATGAGTAGTTTCTTTGATTTGCTCTTCATCAGAATCGGTTTCTACATAAGAATTTGAAAATATTCTAGACAATATCTTTCCAGATAACTTTAACAACTTTATATTTTTGTTTCCAGTTTTCACTTTACAAGATTAAGCGAACCTGTCGTGACTCGTGACGGATCGCACATATGTACTGACATAAAATAAGTCGGTTAGGCACGTCTTTTCCACGTGCGCAGTGCACAATACACAAGCACTGGCCAACGCTACTCGCAACGTTGAAAAAATGTGCCTGCTGCCCGTTGCATAGAATGAATAGCAAATCAAATAAGTTAAAAATTAATTTTTACGTAATAATTTGAATTCTTTTAAACCGGTTTTCTTAATTTAAAAACCGGTTTTCAAATGTGACAAATTTCTTTTAAAAACCGGTTTTTTAAAACCGGGTTTGAAAAACCGTCAAACCCTAATAGCAAAAGTATGTTGTTGAGCAAGGGTCTTATTTCGAAGGAGAATGTGTTTCAGCATTTTATTGATAATACTTTTTAAGTTATAGAGTCAGTCCGGGAACTTTTGAATCCTACTACGTATATGGAAGTAACCGAATTATAAGTTCAGATATTGAAACTCTAAAACATATTTCTATAAGTATTACTAATCGAATATAACTTGATCTAGAAATAAATTCATTAACAAAATAGTTTGTTCATTTTATCCTATTACGGGGTAGAGAAAAACAGAGTGATTTAAATTTAAATAAAAAGATGTTTGAAGGAGGTAATTAAATACAACAATGTCTGACCTACAAATTTACTGAATTAATAATTTTAAATATAAGGTACTTTGCGTAAATTATCAGTAAGTTAAAAAAAGTAATTTGTAATACACAACAAATATTTCACGAACCCATCAGTGGTTCATCGTACTATGTACTAAAACTGCACCATTCGATAAACTGAATTACTCGAAGTTACATGACATGTTATCCATAATTAGAAGAAAATTAAGTAATTTTTCAAAATTATATCTTATGTCAATACTTGAATCTTAAGTCATGATTAAGCATTTTTACGAGGTACAGTATTCTTGGAAGTAGCTCATTATATTGCAGATATATCAGTCTTTTTGTGTAAACTGATACTTTTCTTCTATTAGCTATTAGGAAATTTATATTGCAAAGGTACTCATCCATATCGATCGTTTTTATGATGAAATTGTTAATCCTATACATATGACAGGCCAGAAACGTACACGATTGAGGTCAAATAAGATTTCAAACTGAAAGATCATCAAGCATATTGACATTAGATACAGTAGAACTTCCTGAATCCGAGTAAATGGGGACCGTTTTATAGAAAAAACATCAAATATTTTATAAAAGCAAAAAATTCATTTAGCAATAAAGCATATTTGTTTTCCATTTCAAGTATAGAAAATGAAAATGGGCTATTATAAAATTAAACACGCATATTCCGTATTTATTGAATCTTGTAACTCAGTTCCCGATTATCTGTGCCAATGAATGCACGGGTGTATGCAAAACGGAAAATGACGAATAAGCCCCAAAACATTTCTTATGCGGTGAAAAGAGATCAATAAGTGCAGGAAATTAAAATTTGGGGTTAATTAGAATAATAATAAAACTTAAATATTTCCTGCTTTTCTTCGGGAAAAAGCCTTTTGCATTTCCTCTTTCCAGATCCTTCCTACAGTTCCTACGGATAATTTTTATTTTATTTCTAACCATCTTATTTCCTTTGGCTTTTTTAAAGCAGTAAAGAGATTATCGAACTTTTTCACGCTGTGGAATCGTGACCCACAGTAACTAAAAACATAATATTCTCGATGAAGAATTCATAACGTACACAGCGAGGACAGAGACTTAATTTAAAATATATACAAGTCTTTTATTCAGACCTCCTTACTTTTGAGTACAGTATGTAAAATGTTCAAATAAGATACATAACGGTTCATTTGCTAGCAAGGGTAAGTCTAAGCTTAACCTCGGCCTACCTTGACGGCATCCAACTGTATTTTTAAGAAGACCGGTCGTCGCGAAGGAGCCCATCCCTAGCTCCGACACTTGGCTACATCAGCAACTTTACCGAGTCGCTCCATTGAGCCAACCACCCGCAGAACGACGCCAGAATCGCTATTAACACTAAACTTTATTAAAAGGTTACATAACGCTAAATGAATCAGCAAAAATACATCGAGATTGACAAGCTTTGGCTTACTGGACATGTTCATCCATCAGCCTTTTAAATATTTTGTTTACTACTCGGCAGCAGTAGTAATCGTTATAGAGTTTATGTTTACTCCAGTTTCTTGCGTCCCTAGGCAGGTCGACACGCAGGTCATCGAAGTTACTGCAATCGAACAGACAGTGCTCGACTGTCTGAACCTCTCCACAACTGCAGCTGTCCGTCTTCCCGAAGAATTTGGCCTGATACTGGCCAAAGCTACCGTGCCCAGTAATCGCCTGGTTCCTCAGGAAGTCCCCTTGGACTCTGTCCAGACGAACTGTCTTGAAGATCTCCTGCGTGCGCCTGCCGTTAGTGGACACATCCCATCTATCCTGCCATTTTTTCATAGCTTCTTTCGATAGAATGCCTTTAAGTTGGTTCTTGGTCCGTTTATAATAGTTGTTAATGGTGGGAAGGTGTGTCGCTCTTTTGGCGACATCATCCACCTCTTCATTTCTGTTATTGCCTGCATGGGCTTTCACCCAGTGCCAGGTAATATTTAAGCCTTGATTTTTAATACTCTTTTTCAGATTATCCACCAACTGACATTTTAAGCTTTTCGCTTTGAGTGCCTGTAGTGCACTCATGGAGTCTGTATAGACATCGAACACCTTGATTCGTGTCTTGATTGCGTCTTCAATCGCCATCTCTATTGCCCTCAACTATGCTTGATATGAGAAACTGTGATCTGAGTTCCTCTCCATTAGATCATAAAGCCTTATGTTGTTATCATACTTGATAACCCCTGATCCAACTTTGGCTTCCATCTTTGAACCGTCTGTGTAGTACTGAGTACTACATCTTGGTTCAAGTTTGGTTTACCAGTCAATGCTGCTAATATCCCTAATAAGGTGGATATTGAAGTTTCTAACTTCGCAGCTATTGCTGTCTAGGGCTAAACCGTCTAAGTTATATGCCCCATTTTCCTTAGTGATCAGGTGCTGTATCCTGTCCATATTAGCCTTTATGTCTAATGGCAGACACCCCGCCAGTACGGCTAGGGTGTCCGTTGCTACCGTTTTGTAGCACTTGGTTAAGAGCAACAGAAACGGTCTTTGAATCTGCAATAGTTTATCATTCATCCTCCTCGTGGTGTTGTACCACGTCGGCACTCCATACAGTAGGATCTTTTCTACTATCAGCTGGTAGATATCTTTTGCGACGAGTGGATTTATTCCCCAGGTTTTCCTGGAGTATCTCAAAAGCTTGTGCATTACTGCCAGTGACTTTTCTTTGACATTGTCTAGGTGGGCATTAAAGTTGAGCTGGTTATCAATGATAACGCCCAAGTATTTAATTTCTTTTTCATATTTAATGTTTTGACCGCAGAGCTTGAGGGTTGGTCTCTTTAGATTCTTTGTGCTCGGTCCCACTATAGTGAAGTTGCACTTATCGATGTTGAATTTTAATTCGTTGTGGTTCGCCCAGCTTTCGCACTTTGAGAGTGCTGCGTTGGCTAGTTCAGGGAACTTGTAAACAACTCTGCTGCTGGTTAGGATGACTAGGTCATCCGCGAAGGCTTGTATGTGGAAGTCCACATTGTCCTCTTCTGCTTTCAGGAGGTCGTTAATCACTAGAAGCCATAAAATAGGTCCCAGTGAGGAACCTTGGGGTACTCCGACATTGTATTTCCAATCTCCTTGTCTTAGCATGATGCTTCGATTTTGGAGATAGTCTAAAATCAGGTACCTGAGATTATTGTCGATATTTAATTTCATTATTGCCTGAATAACCCTTTTTGGGTTGATGGAATTGAAGGCGTTTTGTATGTCAAGTGTGATCATACAAGTGTAAAGCTTATTTCGCTTATTATTGCCAATGATCTCAAGTAACCTCTGTAGGGCATCGTTAGGGCTCCTATTTCTACGGAAACCGTATTGGGCTTTCGAGAGTACCCCATTCAACTCTAGGTGTTCTACGAGTCTGTTAGTGATTAACTTATCCAACACCTTCCCCATTATGGGGAGGAGGCATATAGGACGATATGCATTGGGCATATTTCGGTCCTTCCCCGCTTTGGGGAAGTAGACCACCTTCGCTTTTTTCCAAGTGTTTGGAAACTGCATAGTTGTTGAGCACTTGTTGTATAAGTTTCCCAGTAATCGGGCATCCACTAGGTGCAATTCCTCCACTATCGTGAGTGTGAACCCATCGAATCCTGGAGCCTTCCCTTTTGCCATATTTTCCAGAGTATGCTCGATTTCGACGTTGGTTATTGGATCTAGAGTCTCTTGGTTTGCGACTCTCGGATATTGAATTTCATCAATATTTTTGAAGTGGTGTTGAGCCAATAATAACTCCACTTCTTGTTCATCATGCGTTAAGTCACCGTTAGTGTTTTTGAGCTGCTTAGCGCAGTCGTCCCTGCCACTCTTAGGAATGGTGAATGTCACGTCCCCAAAGATATCTTTGGACGTAACCCCTTCGAGATATTCCCTGAACGATTTCTTTTTCGCGGCCAGTTTGGCCCTCTTGTAGTTTGCTCTTTCCCTTTTAAATATTTCCATGTTCAGGGTCCTTTCTTGGGGTGCTAGCAAGGGTAAAGGCTAGCTCAAAAACAACGACTCTGCCTCAGAACACCAGCTCTCTGGTCAGTCGAAAAAGGTCTGTGTCCTTCTCCGAGAAACCGCTTTTTATCTCCTCTATCATTTTTCCAGAAGAATCTGGAAAATTCCGTTTCTCGAATTTTCTATCGGATTTTCCCACCATCAGCGGTGTGGTTTTTTCAGCTGCCTAGCCGGAGGGAGCGTCTTTCTTCCTTTCTCATCTGGACAGCTCATCACTACTAGGGTAATGAGCTGTCATCATGTCACTAGGGTGGGTAGAAAAAAATAATTTTTTTTTTCAGAACGCTTTAGTGCGGAAAAGTTGCCTGTTGTAATAAGAAGAAAGAAGGCATAAAAAATTAAAATCTGTTAACATCTTCCATTCGCACATCGTACTTAAATTTTATGAAACATTGCGAAAATCGCGATATTTTTGTAATTTTTTGCATTAGTTAAAACTTTTAAAATAAACACGCTTTCGTTTTTTATGCTTGGTTTATGGTTTAAATGACCTAAATAAATTAAATTCTGATTATAAATCTATTTTTTTACATTCGCGCGACGTCTTTGAATAAACAGAAGTTTAACAACTTTTCGCAATTTTTACTGTGCAATTCTTCGCTCGATTTGCTCTAGAACAAAACGACCCAGAACTCACCACGCGGAGGTGGTTGCATGTCGAGTTCAACCCACACCCTATCCAATCAACCATCCAATTGTTGGGTGTGGTATTTACATTATATTTACATCTATTTACAAAGATTTTCCGTAGAGTAGGATTCTTTGGCTTACTCTGTTTTTTTACTTTTTTCTTTTTTATATCTATACACATTTATAGTCTGATATTTTGGAGAAATGAGGCATAACCGATCTAGACTTCAGTGTTTCTCAGATATAGCCATCTCTAGTTTCATGTCAACATACTTTATTCGAGGCCTCTGTCAAAATTTTGACGCACCTCTCCACAGCCTGGGTGTGATAGGGAAACTTTAGTATTTCCCTGATGAGAGTAATGTCAGAATTGATGAATGATTTAATATCATCTTCACTTAGCTTCCGCAGCATTGGTGGAGGATACACCACACAAGAATTTCAATTAATAATTTCAATGTTTCGGAATCTTGAAAGTTTATCTTCGGTGGTACGAAATTTCTAACAGTCTTCTTCTTTGGGACGGTTTGTCTTGCTTTTAAGATCCCTCTGTAACCAAGCTCCCGAATATTTTCTCTTTCATCAACAAGCATTGCCAGCAGAACATTCTCTGGGTGCGCAAAGAATGCATTTCGTTGAATTACTGGATCCACAACTTGAAGTAATTCGTCGGATAAATACCGTGATGTTTTGATTGCTTGAAAGACATGCTTTGGTCCATGAGTAAAATATTTGCTATTTTTTATGGCAAACCACATAGGCATGTATGATTTCAAGATGAAGCCAACTACTTCTTTTAAGTTTCCGGATGGATCTGATGAACGTATATACAACCTAAGGACTCGGTTGGCCGCAGTTAGCCATCTGGAATGGGAAAAAGACCATGGTCGCTATTTGCCGAGTCTTCTGGACAATGTCCGAAGGTGAATGCATTGAAATGTCCAACAAATACTGTTGGTCTTTGCTCAACAAATTCCTGTCTATATTAGGAATCGAACAATCTATGGGTTCATAATCAACCTCAGGGAGTTTTTCACAGCAAGTGAGCTGCTGCCCGATTGGCCCATTAAAAGAATTAGGTTCTGCAGTTTGACAGTCAATATGTTGGGAAATGTGGTGAAAAAGAAGCTCATTAAAATGCAAGTGGCATATGCTCCACTGTAGCGGGCGTTATACATGATTTTCTAGTCGGTGGATGACACCGTTCTTCCATCCAGTGTTGGCTACAGTGCCATCACACCCTATTACTTCTAGTTTTTCTAGTGATATTGATAGTTCAGACAAACGAGAAATAATGCTTTGAGTTATATCATTTGATGAACTCGGGGAAGGATTACATGTCCAATATAAGTTGATCCAGGTTCCTGGATAATAGAATAGTGTTCTTTCACATTCCTGCGAAATTGCTTGGCATTCAATTTTTCGACGAACAAAGTATCATCTTTTCGTCCGTCAAAGAAAAGAGCCCAACTTTCCTCAGGAGGTATGAATTGACTTTTCAAGTCCGTCCGAACACGACTCTTGTCTCTCTTTATTTTACACTTATCAACCACATAGGAAGAATCTGCGTCGGTTATCATTCCAACGTCTCGCAGAACACTTGACGCTATAAGAGCTATACTCGGTCCGAAACTCCTAACCGATCACTGTTTAGAGCTGTTGCGCTAAGTTGAATTCTCATCTGCCATTGGGACTTTTCAATCGATGTACTTGGTTTGTATTCATCTTCCTCATACTCCGAGTCTTCAATAGAACTGTGCTTGTGTTAATCAATTTCCGAGCACTCTCCTATTATAGGAATTTCTTTGCCAATCAGTGCTCGCTGAAAATCGCGAGCTTTTTGCTTGGCGGCAGAGTACGGAGGAACCACACCACGGTTCAATCTAGTTCAGACCAGTTCAACCTATTTCAAGTGAGTTCTGGTATGTTTTGTTCCAAAACGAACGAATAGTAGCACAGTAAAAATTGCGAAATATTGATAAATTTCTGTTTTTTCTAAGACGTTGCGCGAACGGGAAAAATTAGATTATTGGTCAGAATTTAATTTATTTAGGTTCTTTAAACCATTAAACAGGCATAAAAAACTAAAGCGTATTTATTTCAAATGTTTTAACTAATAGAAAATATTACAAAAATATCGTGATTTTTGCAATTTTTCATAAACTTTAAGTACGATGCGCGAACGAAAGATCTTAACCGATTTTAATTTTTTATGCCTTTTTCTTCTTATTACAATAGGCAACTTTTACAATAGGCTTATTTTTACAATAGGCACTAAAGCGTTCCGAAAATAAAACTATTTTTTTCGACCCGCCCCACATTTTACATCAATGAGACCTCCCTACTTGGAAACCCTCGAACCTTAATGATGCTCGTCCATCCGCTTGCTTTGATTGTCCGTACATGTGGTCCGTTTGGAGCTCTAAAATAATAATCAGGGGACCACACACATATAGGCAGTTAGGAAAAGACATTAGAGTTCCCTCACTACACCATAGCTCTCCCCCCTTAAGAGATTACAAAGATTTGCTTTGGAATATCCAATGTTCGGATATGAGATTGAGTCCTCTTAAGTTTTTCCAGAGAGATCAGAGCACGAGGGATCAATCTTTCCAATCTTAAATTTCAGGACAAGCATTAAGTGCTTCATGAGTCAAGGTTTACGTATTAAGTTACAATTACGCGTACTCAGTTTTGGAATTACAATTTTTCCTTCGCCTTCACATTACGCTGTGGAAGATTTGTTTAACGTCGCCGTACTTACTTTGGCTTGGTTGGGTACTCCGATCCTGTATTTCGAAGTCAGAACCTACAACTATGTCCTTCCATCCGTATAATCACAAAAACGACAGCTAACATGATCTACTAAATCACAAGGAAACATCATAACATTAAAATCATAAATTTGACTATATCCGTACAAGATATGTGCGTGACACGTAATTCATATATAACACTTTAACATTTATCGCATTTCACAAAAAAAAACACTCAACATATACCATGTGCCCTATTTAAGTACATGACATCCAAATGCACTCTTAGACAAAAAACTGTCAAACTGTCGTCTGCCAAACTTTAAAATTTTTCATTTTCAGTCAAAATTTTTATGCATATCAATTTGTGTCCAATTTGCATTACACCTTCTTGTTGCGTCGTTTTGTTTGTTTATTTGTTTGTTTGTTTTTGTCTAAGAGTGTGCCTGAGATTAATTACATACATGACTCTTAGATAAAATAATACAAACACTTAAAATCTTAACTACATGTCAATTTTTAAATCTATGACACTGAACTCAAACATCAACATCTAAAATAACACTCTTCCCTACAATAAAATAAGCACTCAAATGCAAATATGTGCCACTTCTGGGTATTCGACACCTGAATACATGGGCTTAGGAAAATATGGCCCAATCAAGTAAACTATGACTAGCACATAAGTCTATTATACTATTTAAATATAGCCAGTTTACATAAAATATCACACTTTTACATATAGTACGCTTAAATAAAACATAACAAGCGCTTAGAATGCGATTTATGCCAGTTGCTAGCACAAGACGCTTAAATATATATAGGTCCATTTAAATGTAGCACACGCTCAATAATTACTTGACCAACACATTACTAACCTTCATATAATATAGATTCATATAACATAGAACCTACACAATTTATTAGGTTTTTACCTATCAGTTCAACCTGAGCTAAAAAACTTAACAATAGACAAAATCGTCAAATTTATTTTCCAGAAAACAGAACAGTCATACTGTTGAACATAATACAACAAAAAAAAACCTCAAATAACTTTCACTGGTGAACATAACACAGAATTTTAAATAAATTTCCACAGTTCATTTTTCTCCAAAATTAATTTAACATCTTACTTATTACTGCAAATATTTTTTTTTAATTTAATTAATGCACTTCATCCCAAATAGAATTATAACATTATTTCCTAAGTAACAAATTTACACCCACAACTAAATTAATGCAATTCATCATAACAGATTAGTATAATTTATTCCTTAGGTTACGAATTGACCACTATACCTAAAGTTATATAATTCCTCACAATAGATTAATAAATTTATTTTCCTAAATAAATACAAGTGCATTTGACCTTCAGAAACATTTTTAAGAACCTTAATCCTCTCGTGCCGGGTCAGCTTAAACCTAGCAGTAATTTTTTGCGGAAACCCCATTTGTACTGATCCTCTGCCCATGACAGTTTCTCCTTAAGTTCTGTAATTTCAACATTTTACTCATTTTAACTTTGACCGTACTCAGTTCAAAGCCCAAATTTTTCACAGATTCTGATCTTTTTCAAACCTGCCCAATTAATTTAGCATTGTAAATCCGGGTCTGTACTTTACCGTCAAACACTGGCCTACTGTGATTGTTCTCAGAGAGAGGCCGTAAAAAATTGTTTGCTCTAAGCTTTCAACGCACCCGTCCCTAGACAAATACTCTTCAGCGCATCTACTTTTTCCGAGCGTCGTTCCCGGGTCGGTGAAAATCTAACTATTGCTAAATGCTCCAAGTGTACCCCCGATGTTCTCGAGCAAGGCGCAATCACTAATATAAATATCATACTGGCGTTGAAAGGTGTCACCAGACTCGCAAGAAATTCCTCTATAGTGGGGAGAGGGAAATCTATCTTGTGCAAACAATCTATCTGGTGTCTGACCTTTTTCCTCACCTTATACTTCAAAAGTTTGACCGCCTCGGAATTCCCGAAATACGGTTCCGAGAACACAGAAGGATAACCACGGGTTTTACCCTTTTTCCAGTTTCTTTCCCTGCTGAACTCCAAATCCAAAGTTTTCCCACTATACGGGTTCATTTCTCGGATTTTTAACTTTTTTTGGTGGAATCATCCACTTTATTTGTAGGACTTTTACTCTTTTCTTTCCCCGTATCCATACTCTTTTTCTTACGAGGTGCCTGAGTACTAAATTCTAAGCTCGGGTACCCTTCCATTGGGATATCCTTTGTACACCATACCCAAACTCGTTTACAGATTTGGAACGCCTATCCCTGAAATTCTGAGTCTCAACAACATCGTTACTAGGCAATTTCTGTCCAACGAACCTACCAAAACCCAAACTTTCCTTTCTCAATGGGATCGCTTTCTCTCCTAAAGTCTGTGAGGTGGGACATTCATTATGCATTACGCGAAAATCCGGTTCCCCGATACTACTCTCAGTTACCCCCTGAAAACCGCAGAAACTCTAATAAGGCGTCCACACACATGCTGAACTGCAGATAATTCTGCGGGGAAAGCAGTTATTTATGGGGCAGAGCGCTCAGCAGCGATCCCTCCACAGCGCGGATTTTCAAAGTTCATTAAAGAGACACGAGGGACCTTGGGGGAGGGTTCTAAATGGGGGAATGTGTGGAAGATAGTCTAGTGTTCATTCACACATCTCTCGGGGGAGGAGCGTGACTAATCGACCCCAAAATGTGTCAAGAGGAGTCGGGGGTGCTTACTGCATATGCGCTCTGTTTATATGTGGATGCACCATCAGACTCAAAAGAGCCGTTACTCAGTTCCCGGAATCGGCACGGAGGAACCCTTCGTTTCAATCCCACAACAACTAGTTAGGCCCGGAAAAATTCCCTTCCTATTGAGTTGTTACGAGACTCCCGAACCATCACAGTTTAAGGTTTTGGAATCCGTTTCTTGGAAACTAACCTCAGAGTCCATCCCTTTTGACCTCGCGATCGGTGGATATTCCATTCCGCTAGCACCTTCCAAAATTCTCCTGGGTTTTACTTTCCTTAAATATCAGTTCAGTGTTTTCGTTGTTGCTTTTAATTAAATTAGTCTTTAAGCTAACCTCACTATCAGTCCCAATTCCACGAAAAACCAAAAGCGGCAAATTTTCCGAGCCTGTTTTGCGCAAATGCGAAAACTTTCAGTTTTAACTGGTGTCACCCGTCTTTCTTCGTAAGCTTTGACCGTTTGCAAAAATTGCCTTAGCAACACCAATTCTTCACCCTTTTGTAACCTTATTTCAGCTTGATATCCGAATTCCGATTCACATTCTAGGTCAAATTCTAATTTTTTTTTAAATTTACTATCATCTCATTATGGTTTCGAATGAATGACTCTCTGCCAAATTCCAATTCTTCAAGAATTCTAGTCCCTAAAAGTTTAACACCAGAATCTGATGAAATTCCTGATCTATTTAAAATCCTTTCCTTATCAAGTTCAAAAGCCCTATAGCGTTTTAATCTCCAGTTCCCTTTTCTCTTTTACCTCGGTAACAATTACTTCTAACCTACTTTTCGCGAATTTTTCGTCAAAATCCTACGCTCCTACAATTTGCTCTCTGACCCCGACACATTCGTCTCGAAATTTGCTGCCAATGTCACCAGGACATCTTTGCTATATTTAGCAAGAAAGAGCTCCATTTTGGTATATTTTTCTAAATGGATCTCCATTTTTTCCCGAAATAATCGAACTAATATCACTACAAACGCACCTATCTATATACTAAATTCTGACCGATATTACACAACTACCTTAGTAATATACTAATTTACAAAACAATATCAAATATCCTTAATATTATCAGATTCCAAATTTAATATTACTGCAAAATACACTCAGTAATATGCAACATCCAAGAATGATATTATCACAATATTACCCTTAATATTATATTTAAATTTCACTTAATATCAAAACAAGAATACTTCCAGCACTGTATTTAAGTTTCCCAATGATATCAACACAAAAATACCTTTAGTGTTATATTTAAATTGTAAATTCATATCAATACAAACATACCTTTAGTATTATAATTAAATTCTAACCTAATATACATGCACAATACACTTGGTATTATATTAAGTTTAAAAATGATATTAACACTCAAAAATACACTCCGTATTATCTTTAAATTCCAAACTTAATATTAATGCATAAAACAATTAGCAAAATATTAAATTTCAGTTAATATCACTATGCAAATACCCTGAGCAAAATGCTCCAATTCAGACTGATATTAATAAATAATACTCCTTCTATTATAAAATTCCACATTAATATCAATGCCCAAAAATCCTTAGCAATGTGCTAAATTTAAAAAAAATCAAAACAATAATACCTTGTATTATCTAAAATTCCATCTTAGTATCAAGGCACTATAACCCTTAGCACTAAGCTAAAGTTTTAAAAGAACACAAAAATACACTTAATTCAGATAAACATTGCAAACAATATATATCTTTTGTATTTCTCATACACGCATGCCCCAAGAATTTGACACTTTCAGTTTCCTTCCAAATTATTATATGCAGTGTATTTCTTTTCCAAAACTGAGTTTTTCCCTTAAGCAATGCAACACTCGGGTATACTTTTTCAAATAAAATTAAATGAACAAAGCCAGCCTAACCATTACATTCACTTAATACTCAGTTAAATAATTAATTATGCCAACTTTAATGAAGTACTTCAACCAAATTAAATTAATGCAATTCTAAACAAAATTAATCAATATCCTGAAAAAAATTTTGCCCCTAAAATCTTAATTTAATTTTACGTTTGTTATAAACCTTAAGACTTATAACCTGCCTAGACAATTATTTCCTAACAGAATCTCTCTGGACATTTTAACTTAATTAGACTCACCTCTAGCTTGTAGAATTTTCTCTGTTCCATTCCGCTGCAACGACTGCATTTCCTTCCAGAATTCCTGTTCACTGTCGGCTTTCAGGGCTCGTCTTCCTTCCAGGTATACCTCCAAACGTACCCGTAATTCTCCAGGAATTCCTTGTCAGTCCTTCGTGCCCAGTTGACTACTTGATCAGAGTAGCAGGTCCGGTTTCTGTTTAACTAGATAACCATTCCATCCCATCTGCCGCCAACTGTGGAGTCGAGGCCCACAGTAACCAAGAATCTAAATAAAGAATTCATAACATGCACAGCGAGGACAGAGACTTAATTTAAAATATATACAAGTCTTTTATTCAGACCTCCTTACTTTTATATTATAGTATGTACAATGTTCAAATCAGATACATAACGGTTCATTTGCTAGCAAGGGTAAAGGCTAGCTCAAAAACAACGACTCTGCCTCAGAACAGCAGCTCTCTGGTCATCCGAAAATGGTCTGTGTCCTCCTCCGAGAAACCGCTTTTTATCGCCTCTCTCATTCTTCCAGAAGGATCTGGAAAATTCCGTTTCTCGAATTTTCTATCGGACATCAGTGTTGCGGTTTTTTCATCTGCCTAGCCGGAGGGAGAGCCTTTCTCATCTGGACAGCCTGTTTACATGAATGGGAAACCCTGGAACCTTGATGATGCTCGGCCATCCGCTTGCTTCGATTGTCCGTACATGTGGTCCGTTTAGAGCTCTGAAATAATTATCACACACATAATGCAGTTAGGAAAAGACATTAAGAGTTCCCTCTCTACACCATAACGCTTTGTTCGAAACATTTTTACTAGCGCTTTCCCAAGCGCCTTTTAGAATCCATTTAAGGAGCATTTTGGAGCAAACTCTAAGGTAATGTATCTCATCTCCCAAAACAAAGGGCACAAAGGGGATTTGATACACTTTTTGTCCCAATAATGGTTAAAATTCTTCTTGCGTTCCAAGCCCTGGCAAATTTTCTTCCTCTCAGAAAACAGGCTGTACTATATGCGTCCTACGGACCAAAGCCGCATTAATTTACAACCTCATGCTCCAGTTGATTTCAGACCTGTGTCTAATTCAGTCTTATTTTACACAACCTAAGCTTTGTAACGACACAAATCTATAGAGAAGTATTAATGCACTGATTTATAGAGCGAGCGAGAGGTATAAATTGTAAAAATGTTTCCTGTTTAGGTATACTATAAATAAAACTAGGAAATTTTTTATTTTAAGTCACCAAGTTATCTGTGTATAGAATTGAATCATTCAGCATTAAACATTTATTTCATTACGATTCCAAACTTTCTTTGGTAACAGAGATAATCAATTTTTAAAACAAATTTAAGATTAAAGTTCTTTTAATTGCACAGTTTATTGTTTGTCTTGCTAATTAATAGCAATTTTGCATGGGATTACTAGTTTTTATGCATTAATTATTGTTTCTTTAATCATCAAAAACGATATCTGAATTTAGTTTCCATAAACATCAAAGGGTGCGTTTAAATAATTTTAAAGATGTTATAAAATTTTTGACAGTGTTTTGCTTCTTATATATTTATAGTTCGTGAAAGATCGTTTTCAAGTAATTTGAGTAATTTGTAAGAGGGTTATGTGAGAAACAAGCGAGAATCCACTTGTGTGTTTACTTGCTTTCTCCATACTTTTTATGTTTACCTAAACAGTGGTTTTCTATTTGATTTTGCTGGAATATGTCCAACAACGCCGTGATTTCAAGTTCAAAAAATGTCTGGCATCTGCTTCCCAGTTGTAAAAAATATATAAATAAGAAGAGTAAAAATAAATAAATCCTCTTAATAAAATTTAGTTGCCTGTAAGCTGAAAATACAGATTTCATTCATTCAGTCTATTACAAGTAAGTATTCTAACTACTTATTTCAGTTAATAGAGTTGCAAAATAACTTTTGTTGGACTTTCTTTGGCAATTTTCAAGGTATTGAGACTTGTTTGCATGATTATGTACCAAAGAGCAATTTTTTTTACATTTTAATAAGACTGTAAACTTTGAATTTAGATATGAATAGCTTCACTTCTCCAAAACAAAAAACGTTTTACCGTATGCAGTAACATTTTTCACGTATCGTCTAAAATTTATATACTGGTTATAGAGAATATAGGCAGATTTTACGGTATGTAGTAAATATTAATTTATGAAAATATTGGATGTATGCGTTCTGATATCTACGCATTACATTAGACTTCCAATATTAAATACTGTACTATGAGTAAATATTTCTTAAATAAAAATAGTTTATTAATGTACTTATTTTCTAAGTTAGTTCAGTTTTAAAAAAATAGAAAAATCTAGGGTTCATCATTATGGTTTTATCTACCGAGGCAAGTGGGGAAGATCGAGGCATCCTCCATGCTGAAGACTCTATATCTTATAAGAGAACTATATAACTTAAAACATAAAATAATTAATTTGTATGTTATGAGACCCTTTTTCAAAGCTAAGTACTTTCAAGGAGCGGAAATTGATAGAATTTTCTAAAATATAAATTTTCCGTAAGCTTCACTCGTAGATTTATCATAAAATACTTTTCTCGTCAGTATAGCGATGGTCGTCAAAATGAACAAGGATCAAACTCTGGTTTCCTATCCTCGAGACCCATGTTTTACTAACTGAACTATCCCGACGATGTGAGAAACTCCCTATCAAAAAATCCATTGCTCGTGAATTATCTCTTTCTTTTCGAGGAAAATGTTGACCTGTTCAAGTTTTTTATTATTTTTTAAGGTGACGAGTTATTTTACACGATGAGCTTTTGTATATATATATTACACGACGTCTTAATGCTACATCCTTTCAGTGGCGCTTTTTAGTGGGGAGGTTTCGCTCCAGATCTGGGAGGGCTGTTGATGAAAATTTATCTTTGTTTACTAGGTCAGTCTTTAATTGAAAAATTCAAATCTTTACAATGAAATGAGAATTTTTGATTTCTTAAGACCCGTTTGTCCAGTAAATGTGTATTCTTTAAAAATATGAAACATTCACCACTAGAAAAAAAAATTGATTGAAAAGTTACGAGCAAGAAATATTTCATTTCAATTAATTCCAATTATGTATCATTCGAAATAAACAAGATTCTGAATTTCTGTCATTCCATAAGGCTCAAGAATAAAGACAGTATAATTTAGTAGACAAATATTCTTCCTACAATATGCAATTCTTATTTACTGAGTGATATATATATATTTTCCTTTGATATTTTACAGACTTTTCAAGTTACTCTATGACCTATTAATCATAATATTTTAAAATAAAGTCTAAAAAACTAAAATAAATTACTTGTAATTTTCACGTGTAATTTTTTGTTGAAAGAAAAGCGTTATTTAAATGATGAAAAATTATAATTAAAGTAAAATGATAACATTACTATTATTCTTCGACCGGACGATATGGATTTGAGTATAAACCTTTGTTTTCAACATCACATGTGAACGTCTCCATGAGTTACGATTACTTTGTTGACGTAGGATTTATCTCAATTTCTGACGAAATTTTTGGACATCACATGGGGTGATTATTTTGATAGATAAATTTTTGGCGGAATTATTTCCGCGTGAGTCATTTAAGATCTGTCTTATCGGTTATGTTCGGAAAACATTCTCAGAGAACTTTCATACCGTTTTTTAACTCATAATTCTATTTATTGATAAACACGGATAATGTGTCCTCCTCTAGAGATAATAACTTATAATAATACATCGTTTATCGTTGATAAATAAACATGTGCAATTCTGTTTTCAGAGTAGTTTTTAAGCTATATGATGAATTGTGTTGCCGCTTATCTTAAAACACTAAATATTATTTTCGTATGTTATGAGACCATCTTTTAAAGTTAAGTGTTATCAAGAAACGGAAATTGATAGAATTTTTCTTAAATGTCAATTTTCTTGTTCTGAGTTGCGATGACCGTCTTCACGGACTAGGATGGAACTCTGGTGGCCCATGTTCTACAAGCTCAACTATCTCTACGATGCGAGAAATTGCCAATCCAATGCTGTTATGAGACCATATTTTAAAGTTAAGTGTTATCAAGAAACCGAAATTGATAGAATTTTTCTTAAATGTCAATTTTCTTGTTCTGAGTTGCGATGACCGTCTTCACGGACTAGGATGGAACTCTGGTGGCCCATGTTCTACAAGCTCAACTATCCCAATCCAATGCTCGTGTTCCTTTTCGAGGCCAGTGACAAAACTGTTTGTTTTTTCTTTTTAGGGGGCGTCTGTAATTTTAATTTCCAAAGGTGGTTCGCAATCGAAATGACTGTTTGGATTGCGATTCTTCGGGTTTAGAAGAAAGAGATCCCCTTTCTTCTAAACCCGAAGCTGGTGTTTTTTCAATTCAACTACCCTCGTAACTGCCATTTTTTACAAAGAGTTAATTGAAAAGATTTCCCAAGAAATCAATCTATGACGATAAGCAACATTGGTGGCCTTATACAGCATCCTGTGCCTAATTTCAGATACTCTGTATACTATGATTTACATGAAATTTCGAATGAAAGAAATCGTCAGAATTCAAACAACTGGGTTTTCTTGAAAAACTTATTTTGACTTAAAGAAATGTATTCGCGGAGAGAATATTCATTTTAGTTGGGTAATGATGAAATATTTTTGAAACGCAAAAAAAAAAAGAAAAATATCAACACTTAGTCTTAGCAACAAAGAAGCTTAGTTTTACTAATTTTCGCAAATATTGAATTTTTGTGTTTTATTGGATATTTGAAATATATTTTCACTGAATAGCATTTTGACCTTTTTTCAAGTAATTATCACCAACATTTCTCAATGAACAGTAACTTGTTCGTTAACCTGGAAAAAAAGAAACTTAGAAACATTTTTTTTTAAATTTTCATTGGCAGGGGACTTGACAAATTTCTTTGAGTATAAAATTAAATATGCAGTGAATAATTCAAAAGTGATAACCTCAATCAGCTTCACGTATCCCAATTTCGCTCCATCAAAGATTGTTCTACAAAGAGAATAGGATGCCGATTATAATAACATTATTCTCGCAAGAGGGACATATGGGAATACGAAAGGTGCCCTGACAAACATACAAGTTCGGTTAGGACACAGAACATCAAAGCTTATCAGGGACAACTATACATTCCATTACGTTCCATTTATTTGTTAATGTATGACACGGTTTTCTTTACTGGTCGTAGTATTATAAGGAGTAGAACTTTGTCTTACAGGCTGTTGAACTTCTGTTTCCCTATACAGCTTACTTGTCCTGCTGCTCATTTCTACTATTCCAAAATCCCCTGGGATATAGCGCAGTGCAACTACTTTTCTTTTCACTCCTTATTTTCCCATCAACTGATCCAATAGAGAAGCATCTCTCTGTGTATATATATTTCACAAAATTTACAGTAAAAAGTCATCAACTGTGCTGTGTTTGTCTGCATATAAAATGTAATGTATGGTTTAAATTTACTGCTAGATTTCTATTTTTTCTAAAATTGTTAGACATTTGAAAATTTAGCTTTTTTTTTTTTTGGGGGGGGGGGCATTTGGCAGGGGAAAACTTTGGCGATATATATGAATGATATTACTATACGGACAATTAATGAATTATGTTTTCTGAAAATGCCTATCAAGTATCTTCTATTTCAAAACCACATGCAAAATTACTTTTAAGAGTTTCTCCTTACCGACTTGTGATTAAAAATTATACTAAGAGTTTCTACTGATGTCATTTACCATTGAAGTGCGACATTTCCTCTGAAACACAAGTGGGTGGAACGAGCAACTTTTGAAGAATTGAGCATAGCAATTTGTCTTTTAATTCTTCAAGTCTTTTCCATTAGTCAGAGAACAGGGAATGAACTGGTAGATTAAGTGGTTTAGCTTACTTTAACGAACTTAGCTATCCATCTTATTCACTGCGAACATAGTTAATGACCCTGATGACTCTTCCTACAGTTCTTTGAAGATTTAGAACTGTATCTTTTTTTTTACTAGAGTACAATACTTCCACTTTCTGTGATTTCAAGTATGAAATTCCTGTCTCTGAAACTAGTAAAATTCCTCATGTTCGAATTAATTAAATGGAATTAAAACCTTTTCGGCACAAAGAAAAAAGTAATTTAAAGATTAAAGTGAAAGGAATTGTGAAACTTTACAGACTTCAAGTTTACAACCTTATGCAACTACAACTACTTGAGTTTAAAAACCCAAATTGTAAGGCGAAAATTGGATGTAGATAACGGGGAATTTGACTGTAAGAAACGTAGTCAAAAAGGAAGACAATTCAATAAAAAGGTTATTTCTTTTCTTTATAGATAGGAAAGTACATTTCTCATAGTTACAGATGAATATCAGTGATATTTTGAAACATAAAATGTAGTTCGTTTACGTTCGTGGAGGAAATTGAAGGCATTCAAAGATATTCATTATCATACTATTGCATAAACCACCCAAACCTCAATTCTTTATATCAAATCTCCCTTCAACACAATTTTAAATATTTATTTAAGTATGCTTCTTGCTTTCAATGAGGTGTAGTGGCGGGTGTTGGAATTTCAAAATGTTTACGTCTTTTAACACAGAACTTCTATTTAATTAACAATGTTAACTAAATAATTTGACAATGTTAACTATTTAGTTAACATTGTAGCAAAATATTGAAAATTTGAGGTATAAAAAGAAATTTCTGTTAAGAATAATAGTATATATAGTTATAATAGTATAGTGAATTAAAACCTCGTCTATTTTATTTATTTTTGACTTCAGTTCCCTGTAATACTGCTCTCTTTCAAGTCAAACTGAAATATTCTGCTTCTTTCGAAGGGAAAAGCCTCTCTTTAAAGGCATTATGGGATATATTCTTACAGGTTGGTTTTAATGATCTGATTGAATATTGCGTAAAGAAAAACTAATCTCAAGACCTTAAGGAGAAATGAATCTCGACTCTCCAGAAAATCCCACAAGTACTCAGATTTTATATATGAAGTAACAAGTAGAGAAAAGTTAAGGAAAAAATATGTATATTGAATTTCCTGAGGGTTTTCATGGGCACAATATCTGCCTGTTACAGAAATAGTGGGAGTTTTGAAAGGAGAATTCAATGGAACTGTGGGCAAATTCAAGAATCTCTGAAGGAGAAAAACGTCACTTGATAGTCAATGGTTTCTCAAAAAATGCGAAGCTCTAGCTATAACAGTGTGGGGGCAGGTCATGTTCCAGCAAGTCTGAATGCTCACATGAATACCTTAACCAATCAGTTTGACAACTTTTGTAAAACAACGCATAAAAGTTGAAAGTCGCGTTTATGAAAAAACTCAGTCAACCAGAGTCTTATTTTTCAAAAACTATCGTACTTCAAAAAATTATAAAACGCAAAAGAATAATTTGATAGACAATCATGCAAATAAATTGCTGTATTAATGATAAAATCTAGTGTTCCGTTTTCTTGAAAAAAAGGTCGAAGGAAAGATTTTCGGCGAAATTAATGTTCAGTTAGTGTATACCCAGGTAGGGAGAGGAAATCGTGAAATATTCAAGTAAAAATGGTAAAGGAGCATACAGGTAAATTTTAGAACGGTCTGGTATCCTTTAAAGCGTGGAGGACTAAAAACTCCCAAATGTTGATAGAGAATATTTAGTCATGCAGGTAGATTAGATTTTATATGGAAAATGGGATCACTTTAAAGAGTTGACATGAAATTTAATTTATATTAAGCCAAAGTTTTTTACATAATATCCATGCAGTAGTTCTACAGAGCAATTTTCATTTCAACTGATTTTTTCCTAAACTGTATAATAAAATCTCCATTGTGGTTCTAGGGGTATTTTTGCTGCCCTTATCTCTGAATATTACTCATAATCCTGAGAAATTATTTTCAAACGAGTTTAACGAGTTTCAAACGAGTTAATAATTCTGTTTTTTTTTTAAATTTAATTTAAACATTTCATTTAATGATGTTTAAGCTTTTCCTACAAAATTGTCCGTTTTCTAACGATGCATTCTTCATAAAAATCAAGAAATTTAAACAGTAGCAGCAGAAGTCCTAGATTTTTCTTTGGTAAAAACATACAAATTTCATTCCCTATTGTTTAAGCTCTAATAATCTCGCTTTATTTTTGTTTTGTGATAGGGCATGAGTCCTGAAGAGGAAAAGGAATTTCTGATTCTTAAATTACCTCTTATTTATTTCATTCATAACAAATTATCTGAAGATACAAAAAGGATCTTTTAACGTTGAACTTATCAATCCAAAATCAATCTTATTATGATAATGCCTAATTTAGCAATTTATATCGGGCAAAAATTATTTTAGCTCTACAGCTATTTGTCCCGAAATCAGCCAGTTTAGAATTATTTATATAAGCTAAAATATTTCGCTTTTCAAGTGCTCTTGAGAAACGTTAATTACAGTCGTCTATTTTTTCTTATGGTATCTATATAGTAAAATAGAAAATGATAAAATAAAAACTATGAAGGATCTGAATTAATTGGAATCAATTAGCATTAAAATTTTTATGGGATAGTTTGATGAGAACATTTTAACTTGAGCATTAGATCCGAAAATGCATTTTTTACTATTAATGTCAACTTTAAACTTTTGAGTAATTAAAAAAGTGTCTAAATCTATGAAAATCCATACCCACGTCTTATGTCACATGTACTTCATGAAGTTCTAAGGTCATTACTAATATCATTTGAGCATCGGGTGTAACTTTTACAATTAGTAACTTTAATGCTTCCAGTGCACCAGACAGAGCCCGACATAGCAACTAAGGTCTTCCAATATTGAATTCTTACCGTTGAATTTGCTGCGCCCCCTACTTTAGACCGAGCAACCCCAGGGGGAGGGGTTTCGTACCCTCCTCTCACCCCTACAAACCGCACGGAGGGACTTTTCGGCCTACAGATCTAATGTGCCTATACCCGGCATAGACATGAGATCATTCTTGTTGGGATTAGAACCGAGCATCCACAGTTAAGGATCCCGACGCGTTAACCACTAGGATGCTCCAATTAATACTTAGATAAAATTCTGGTTTATTTTCGAATCAAATGCAATCTTCACAGCCTAATTGTAAGTGGAGTTGAAATATGTCCTCTTTGACGATTTTCAGAGCATGCACAACTAAATTAATCAAATATAAATTAAAAGCTTAGAAAAAAAATTATTTGAATTTTTTTTTTTTTTTTTTTTTTTTTTTTTTTTTTTTTTTTTTTTTTTAATGGGTGAGACTGGGTTCTTGAAATTGGTAGGTCATATAATTCTCGAGTATACGGGGGAGAACAATTATCCAATAAAATTTTTTATAACTATATGACGTTCAAAAATATTAAATAATCCTTTCTACATTTCAAATTTTTCAAGGATTCTAAACATTTTTTATTTCATTTTTCACTCAGGAAAGCTCTCATGTTACCTTCCCATTTACTGATTTCAAACATAAGTTCACACCAAATAAATTGTTTTATTAGGCTTTTCTACGTCTTATCATTTTCCGATAACAAAACTCACATACTTTTTTAATAACTCTAAATAATTATATTAGAAATTTTGAAATTCTCTTTCCGTCGAATGCTGTAATAATGAAACAACTAACTGAATTACAATTTTCTCCAAATATTTTCAATTAATAGTTGTGACTTAAGACCACTCGTTTCGCATTTATTAGGCCTTCTCTTCACCAAAATATAGCAGCTACCTTGCAAGGCACCTGATTATGCTCATCGTAGAAACTGTCTACCATGCTGTCAGCAATGAACTTTTAGTTTATCGCTGCATCAGTCACCAAAAAGGATGTTCCAAAAATCCTATTAGTGGTCTTCAGATGGTCAAAGGAGAATAGTCAATGTGTTGAATTATCAATGTATTAGAATTAAGTTGTTTTCCTTTCTTTCAAGAGCAACCCGATGACAAGAAACATTATTGATTTAAAAGATACCATTCCCCCATCGGCAAAAGGTACCAATAACTGGAAGTTCGGTATCAATTAACCGACCGTAACAGTAGTTGATTGTCTACGGCACTAGAGTTGCTTCACGAAATATAAACTAATCGTGAAAGATTCCGAATATTCCCAAACACCCATACCAAACACCGTCTCAGAAAGCCAACACTATAGCTTCCTGGTTCAGTAATTTTCATTAGCAATCAGAGGCTTTTTCACTTGCACCAAGAGCCCAAGTCCCGCACCATTCACCAGTCTACAGCACTGACGACGTGTGCAAAGCATTCGTAGCCTCCTGTCACTGTCACCAAATCCGTACTGACCATCTGCATAACGTAACTCATCAAACCAACAAACCTTTCCCTAATCCAACCATTTTTCTTGTACATTCTTCCTTCCAAGCGATTCTTTTACGGTGATAACCTGGTGCGGTTTGAAGAGAATTTTGTTACGGGAGTCTCTCGTGTGTGTAAGCGTTTGACACACGTTTATTCTGAAAATTATGTTAGGTTTTCCGTGGTTTTATAAAGTAGCCAATTGTTAAAGAGTAATGTCTCTACTGACCACACCTGTCTTCATTGCGAGAAAAGTAGTCACCGTCTACACTCCTAAAAGGTTAACTCTTTTCATTCATTGCTTACGATTGGTAAGAAATAGTGAATGCATCCACTAATCATGTGCTTGCAACCTCTTTCTTTTGTCTTATCACCTACCTGCTAATGCTTATCGGTTGATCGTCTATTAACAGATTCTTTACTTTGTGGAATATTTTCACTACCGATTGCCTTTTTTTATATTGTTGGGACTTTCTGGAGAAAGTCCTGGACAGCGCCTGGATACATCTTCCGGACCTGACAGCTGGCAGAGCAAGGTTCTTGGGAATAAAAGCCTATCAACTTTAAATAAATCAGTTTGACTGCGTTTCTCTTACACGATGAATGCCAGTTGTGCTTAAATTGGGATGTTCATAGAAACACAATTATTTTGGAGATTAATTCATTATTCCTTCAAATAGCTAATATCTTCTCCAGGTTCTAGAGTGTCCGTTATTGTTAGTTTTCATAGTATTCAAACATTGAATTAAAGAAGAATGCCAAGTCAACCCGAAAGCATACATTGACAAGAGAGAAAAATTGTTTTTTTTTGCTCCAATGCATCTTCATTTAGAATAACAAGAGGCATTGGTCATGCAGGAAGAATTTTTTTTTAATTAATAGTAAAAAAGTGGATTTTATAACATTTTTCAAGTAGTGATTAGTGATAAAGATAAGGTAGGTGTCCCAAATATCACCTACTCTAACTTTTTTTCCATATTTCCACTTTTGAGTTTCTGATTAAGCTGGAAACTCAAAGAACATCCCTAAGAACTATCTCCTTTGGTATCCTTAGATCAACCAGCTCCAAAACCAGTGCCAGTTTAAGTTATGTAGCTAAATTGGAAAAATTGAAATTTCCATTGAACTCCAGAACAGTTCCTAATATCGCCTACCTCTGTTCTTCTTACCGCCTACCAGGTTAAATTAGGAGCACCCGTTAAAAGGCATTGCTGGCAAAGTCTCTGTTTAATGCACTTTCAAATGCTATAAGCAAAATTAGAATTTGGATGCACCTACCTGGTCATTCACTGGATTCTGATTCTTTGGAGCGAAAGTTTACGAAGACAACAGCCAAAACAACTTCAGACGCCATATAGTTTCTGTTGTCAGTGATAAGAGCGTTGTCGCTGCTAGTACAAACACAGAACTAAGGAACATAGCACGAATCATACTTTAGAAACACGAGTAGGCGATATTAGGCACAGGGGCGATATTTGGGACACTCACCCTACATGAACGAAACACTCTTGCTCTACTGCCCTGTATCGTCGAAATTTATTAGGAGGGGTTTTGTTTCTTGGACCAGTATTTAAATTTTTTTATTTTCCTAAATATGTGTAATCAGTGTCCGATTCTATGTTTGTATTTGTTAAAAATCTTACAGCTTGTAATATATAATCTTAAACCTTGCAAATAAAAATTACTAATTTTTTTTTTTTTTTATTTTTTTTTTTTTTGGCTGGTACTGATCAGTTTTCCTGACAGAATAAAAAAATTGAAAATGACAGGTAAAGTTCCTGTCCGATACAACTATTTTACTACTCGTTGTTTTTGCCATTTTGTCTTATAGTCTGCACTGATATAGGCTGGTGAAACAATTATTTACTCTATACTTGCGACGTTTCATTAGAACATTAACAAAGTTGTGTTTGTGAATTAAATTATTCAGGAATTAAAGTGCTTTTAGATTTTAACAATTATGATTTTTGAAAATTTTTTGTTTGTAATAGATTTAAATTTTATGCCAAAAGTCATAAATATGGTGAAGAGCTGATAATTATTATTTAAAGTACTGAAATAAATAAAGATAAAAACCAGCAGTATGCAATACAAATCACTGTGCAGAATACAAATGTATTTTTTTTAATTCGAATGATTTTAGTTGAACAGTAATTTCAAAACTTCACTATAAATCCATCTTTCTTTTTTGAGGGAAAAATTACGAATAATCAGATCGAAAGTCCATTGAATATATACTGTGTATTTTACTGTATAAAAAATACTGTGATTTAGGAATATTATTTTAAATGAATCATAAAAGACTGGAATTAAAAGGCGTTCGTAAGTACTTCATTTTGTCCATTATAAAGTAAAATTAATAAGATAAGCACTAATAGCATTGCTGTATTATTAATTTATCTCAGTTAAAATAGAATTATATAGGACTCTATATATAGTTATGATTTGTTCTAATTTAATTGTTTTATATATTTCATTCAAAACTCTATAGATACCAATAGAGTATATTCAATTCTAAGTACTAAATATCAATGTAAATGCCAGTAAAATCGGGAACGTGTTTTTATGATGGGAAATGTTATTATCTACATTCAGAACGGTAAAAGAAGTTCCAGAGAATAAAAGAGCGAAAACATATAACTTATATTTTCCCTTCATTAAAATTCCTCATGAGCCCATCAAAGTTCCTATAACGCTGATGGAAAAGTTATGAATATGAAGAGGGACAGTTCTATTCATGAAGTGAATTTAATACCTTTAAACAGAAGCGTCAACAATAATTATTTCCATCGCAGTTTAATAGATGAAAAGAATCCTCGTTTATTTTGGAATGATCCTAAAAGCAGCTTCTCTGAACCTTACCGAGCAACGACAGAAGACGGATATTGGGAAGCATGAATGGGATAAGGCAAAAGACATTCCTGTTCGGCGGCTTTAAAACGAGAGACGTCATATGGGTTATTCCCTTCCAAACAATTGACCGTTTTCGCCCATTTTTTGCCGTGTTGCACGGCCTTGGTGTTTTTTCGGAGCTGGACGATTCTCACTTCCCCCCTGCCCACCTGTTACGGTTAGTTGGGGAATCCCAGCGGACACTGGGCTGTGGTGTTCCCAGAAGCTCTCTTGTGGAACGACAAATGCAACCGCAAACAAACAAAGAAAGCGGAAAATCCAGTCCTTCCTTCCCACCGTTGATCGAATGCCTCAATTTTGGGCAACGCGATGGGAGTCTCGATGAATGGTCCCTTTTAAAAAGGTCCGGCACGCGGAAGGATCCCCGTCCCACACGAAGAGTTGCGAAAACAAAGCGGAGAGCATTGTCCGGCGATTCCCCATTCCGTTTGGAATCGTCAGTTCCGAGATCTCTGTTCTGGAAGATTTTGCGAATGCCTGCTGCGTGAATCCGCGCTGACTCATCCCGGCTTTCTCCACCTGCTTCTCGGTAGCATCGATCGAACAGCGATCTTCCGCGAACAGCGTCGCCAAGGCGCTCGCCAAGCCGGAGAGAGTCGCTCGGGCCAGAAAGAGTCCCGCGTGGCCCGCGTTCGGAAGCCGGGTTCATGCCAGTGGCGCTAAGGCTATGCGTGGGGCCTGGTCGGCTCTGCTGGCGGCGCTCGTGGCAGCGGTGGCAGCGACGGCACCCGAGGAGAGGGACGCCCTGGCCCACCTCAAGGCGACAATCCTGGCCGGACTTGGGATGCAGCGGCCTCCCGACCTCACCAACCTCAGCGTGTCGCGAGAGCACGTGCAGCGCATGACACGCCGCTATTTCAAAAACTTGAAACACAGTCAACAAGAGCTTCTAACTTATCACCAAACAGGTCAGACCAATTTTACCATTTCATCCTCACCTTCACAATTGCTTTCCAAACATCAATATTATTTCACAACTCAAAAATCCCATTGCTTTCAAATTAAATCTCTTCTCTTACCAATCAAGCTCTCAGTAAAAATTTTAAGCGTGTCTCAATAAAATTATTTCAAATTATTACGTTCATGAGAACATTATTTATATACTAAAATTATGTTTGATAATTTTTATAGTAAACTTATTATTAATTTACTCAAATTATTTTCAAATGTTTGGGATTTTGATTCCAAGAACATGTATTGATACTACATTGTGCGATTGTTAGTAAACATTAGTCTTGAGATTACAGCTCAAAGAATTTTAGTGCTGCCATCTGTTGTTGATATCGAACACTTTTATTTTGGAAAAGTAAAGATATTATTTTCCCAATTTTAATAACATCCAAATAAATGCAAAATTTGAGGCCGATTTTTCGTACCTGAGGAAAACTGACTAGGTACCAATAAATATGATACAATGTGGTTTCTATAGTATGTTACTATGTTTGCGAATCCGTTTTAGTATACATGAGTTTTCGATTATGATATAAAATTTCTGCAGTATTTAACATTTCAGGGAATAATTTCATTTTTTACACCAAATTAATTTTGTTTTACATCTGTACGTATGTGAAATAGCAAACATTAAAATAGGAGAGAACCAAAGATTTTGCTATAACTGAAGTAAGCTACACAAGCAGAATATCAGTTTATTTAAATAATAAAATTTTGTTATGCAAGAACAAGGTTTTTTTCTCCACTTGTGTTTTTCAGGAAACGGATCTAATGTTGCTCCACTTTTTTTAGTAAACTTTTATTTATTTCTTTTTTGTTATTTTCATAGTCATATATCCATGGTTCTATATTAGGTAACTAATTATTTCTTTAATTTGTTTGAAGAAAACTCTTCAAAAAAGCTATAGCTTCAGAATTTTGCTGTCCTCTGTTATCAATCTAAACTTTTATTTGTTTTTAGTATTATTCTAAAGTGGTATTATTTTACATACAAACACTTTTTATACTAAGAAAAAGCTATAACTTATTTATTTGTTATTTATTATTTTTTTAGTGTATGTAATGTTATACAAGAGAAAGTAAATGTTCTAATAAAAGAGGATTATTTATACTTCGTTGCTCTGAAAAGTTTTAAAGAATTTTGAAATATTATAAACTTTATATAATTATGTATATTTCATACCATATATACATTAAATATTTTGACATCATTTTTTTCTCCTGTCTTTTCATATACATGCCATGAAGTTTTCCCTCTTATACTTCCTAAAATAAAAAGAGATCAAAGGTAAAGGTGAATCAACGTGCTTTTGTGTTTGGGGAACTTGTTAAAGTTTCCTTTTCACCAAAAATATCAAAGTATTTGCTGATTAAAAAATATCGCATGCCATACTATTATACATTTCTAACTTCTCCAGCTCTAAAAACATGCTTTTTATTTTAAAAAAAAGTCTCATCCGGCTATGTTATTTATTGCATGAGAACTATTGATATAACATATTCAACTGCTTTATGCTAACGGCTAAGCGAGTCTTCGAGATGGTGTTGAAATCGCTTCAGCAATTATTGTTCATAAGGTCCTAGTACCTGTTATTCACTTCCATTTTGACTGAAAGAAAAAATAAGGATGAAAAAATTTTATATCCGAACAATTCTAGTCTTCTGAACATGCTTGCGTTACTATGAGATAAATAAAGCTATAGGATGGCATATGCAACGATCGAATATGCAACTGTTTACAAAAATAATCGCCTCCCTTTTCTGTAATGCAATAAAATTAGCATATTTTGAAAGTCTTTCTTTTCATTTTCAAGTCAGTAAAAATATCTCGGCAGATATACTCTAGATTGTTTACTTACATATTTATTCTGATTTCCAGCTTAGAAATATTGCAGCTAAAGAGCCTTTCTGTAATAACACTTTAAGGTGTTTTTTTTCCAATGGCTGCTCTATTTTCTTATGTTATTATTCAACCTTAATACTGTATTATTTGGATGAAAAAGTGTTAAAATGTATTAAATACATACTTTAAACTAAATAGTTTTGACTTTTGAGAAATTTTTTCAGGAGCATATTTCAAGGCATTAAAAAAATATTGTTCGTTAAATTTTATTTTCAACCAATACAACTTCTTTTGACATCATACAATAATTTTTTATAACTGAATATGCCTCTGACACAGGTTTCAGTTAATTTTTCTAGAAAGTTTTATCTTCAAATACTCATTTTTATGTAAATTTGTGGCGGTTTTTTTAATGTATCTCAATTCATTTCATTAGTCTATATTTGTGTCATGTTTCCTGATCACTTTTATTGATTTTAAATAAATATTTTTTTAAAAAAAGTAGGGAATTTTCCAATTTCAGCTAATTTAAGTTAAAGATGAAATGTTAAACAGATTTCAGCTTGTTTAGGTTTAGAACGTCGCTGTATAAATTAACTTTATTGAAAATTCATGTTTTTATTGATCTAATTTTATCTATATATTTTAAATAACAAAATTACTTTTTTGTAGGTTTTAATAAAGATAACTACCTCATATTTAAACCAGACATGGAATACTTAAGCAGCTTTCAGTGGGCAAGACTCCGGTTCCCTAATTCAACATCACTGGACATTTCTTCAAGTGTACGAAGATGGCAAGTGAATTCCAGCGACACTTTCCAAGTGGAATGTAGTGAAGTGTGGTGTAGGCAAGCCCAATTGGAGATAATGGTGAGAAGGTCTCGAAGCAAACGGTCTGCTTGCAATCGAGAGTGCTGTCGACGACCTCTCAAAATCTCTTTCAAAGAAATTGGTTGGGACTGGATCGTGCAGCCTGTCGAGTTTGAGGCATTCTACTGCAAAGGTCGGTGTCGCAATGTTTCGGATGACTTTGCCAGTACTCATGCTCTGATGCAGAGCATCCTAAACTATAAAGGCCGTAAAGTGACTCGGCCTTGTTGTGCCCCTCGCAAACTCAGACCACTGGATCTGCTTCATTACAATGATAAAACCCCTCCAGAATTAGTTGTGACTCGTCAGAAAGGTATGATCGTGAAGGAGTGTGCATGTGCTTAACGGGGCAAATTCATCATCTTCAAACACAGGCTTCGAAGGAACTACTCTAAGGAGCATGTGAAAAGTTACTTTCAGTTTCACATTTAAATTATTTTATTTACGCCATTATCTGTATATGGGAAATGAACATTGTACAGCTTATATACTTTCCTTTAAATGTACTTTGTATATTTTTTTACAAATGCTAATAGAAGAATGCTTTCCTCTATAAATTACTGAGAATGTGATGTACATCTGAAAACATTATCAGAGTTAGAATAGAAATCATATTTATTTTATGACTGTTGAACATTGTTAAATTATGTAAAATTTACGCCATAGCACGCTGGCAGCTTGCTAAAGAAGGATCTTGAGATTAAAATATTTAACGTCAAAGGCAATTCATCAACTTTCATAAAGATTTGAGGGAAACTTCCAGTAAAATTCAATGATGTTGCAGTTGGACAAATTAAAAAAACAGAATTTCAACTATTATTACTTGAATTCTATTACAAAAAGATTGTTTCTAATAAATTTACATCAGGCATCGTCTCTAATAGTAAATATTTATTTAATAAATACTTGAAACAGTAAATATTGCAAAGTGATATAAAGAAAAGATGAGTGTAAATAGGAGCGTTTTTAAGTTCAATCAAATATTTTTCCTTTAATTGAGTTTTTACACCATCCCAGAAATTTGACATTACAGTTGAAAAATATTTTTGGGATCATATAGCTCAAGAAAATTTTCATTTTTTTCCGGAACGAATACAGTATATAGCTCTTCCTGTAGATCAAAAGTGGTCGAATCACCTGTAGCTAAAACTTACATTCATTTTTAACGATTTCAAACGTAATGTACAATGTATAGCAGTTTCTAGATGTTACTTTTAGTCATTTATATATTTCTTAGTTTTTCAGACCGTTGTTAATAATACAATAGAAACAAAAGCAACAATTAGAGAACTTTTTAGTAAATAGAGTAGATTTATTTGAGATACCATCTTTAAAATCCTTTCTGGGATAACTAAACTTTCTTTTAAATATTTAAAGGATAAAGTGGTATAGCACCCGAACTAGAATTTTTTTAGCCAATTTATCCTATACACTGTTTGTATAACATAACACATTTCAGTAGCATACGCTAAATGAGGAAGAGCGTTTACTGAATTTCTACGTTTCAATTTACTTTAATCTACTTATATACATAGTCTCTTATTAAATTGTTTTTCTGATACTATCTTTCATTGTTTTTATAAATGTACTGATAAGAAATTTAGTAATAACTTTAAAATGTGTTATGAAAATTCTTAATAATTTCAGCGTACGCAACTGATATCTTTCTAGAGGAATTTATGCAATACATATCCTACATAATAGAGTTAATGTGTATCTAGACCGTTAATAATAGTTCAAAGTCTTACTATGTGTAACAGTCTAAAAGTAGTCCCCAACTAGAATTAAACATGAAACCAAAATTTTCTAGACTGATTTTCGACATTTTATCGATATAACTACTGCACGAATAAAGGAACAAAATGCGTTTGTCCCATGGAATTTTTTTTTTATTTAGAGTTATGAGGAATATTAATGTGTAAAATTTTGTTCGTTCTTATAGTTAAAATGTTCTAGTAATTAGTGTGTATATTATTGTTTTATAAGTTGAAACACTCAAAAATATCATTTTAAATATTTGATGAACAAATGGAAAATATGGGATGGATGTTTTTCAGTTAATTTCTCAGGGAATTTCCTCTTCAAATCAGCGATATATACCAGCACACGAGAATGTATCAAATATTTTAAAGATTACTCACTCAGATATTTATTCTAATATATATCAAGAAATAAAAAAATGGTCTCATATCCCGCCCTTGTATTTAGGGAGATATGGGCAAACATGCATTCATTTTTTAAAGCTGTTTAGTGTTAATTTCCTTCGTATGCGAAAAACCGCAGTATTAATGAAAATGGACAGGATTTCAAATTATTTGCTTACTGATGACATAAGGTTGTGAACAGTTACGCCATGTAAAATGTAGCAACTGATCTTGTGATATAAAAATATATTTTTACCACGAACCTCTATTTAAAAACATGATCAACAATCCTTACATGTGTTGGTTTAGCCCTCGTGTTGCAAGAGATGACCGTAATGTCCCAAACCAACAAAAAAACCCTGTTTGTGCGGGCACTAATATATCTAATGATTTAGTTCGAGCGTAAGAATATTTTAGAAAGCTATATATATATATATAGAAATATTAATTATTTTATTAAATACATTATGAAAACTTATTGTTATAGATGGATACATTCGTCGTATGTACTTTACAGACATGCATTTTCATCCCAAGAAAGAAAAGTTTCCAATTTTTCAAACTAAAAACATTTTGAAGTGGTTTTCACTAAAAAATGCATTTAGCGCGTAAATTTCTTTAATTTGAAAATAATTATATTCTAAGTCTTTTTTAAAAATCCTAAAGTCGATGAAACAATTAGTTCTTATGGTCAGCTATAAAAAGGCAGTATTTAGAAAGAAAACTGTTAAATCCTATATAAAATCAGAAAATTCTGTCTTCAGTAATTTCATGTAATTTGTCACATAATTAAGAATTTTACCGTAGTTATTTCTTGATATTTTGATTTGTAAGAATTCTCAATTAACAGGCAACGATTGCCAGAAAATTATATATGTCAGAAATTTTATACCGAATGAATGAGTAAGGAGCATGCTAAGACTCTTAAGGATTTAAATTTTAATTTAGGATGCAAAATAAAAGTTTTATTCGAAAATCGTTACAGTTGATATCACGTGATGAATCTCGCGTCTGAACCTTAACTGAAGAGAACGAACATGTTCCAAAACCAGTTACCAAGGAACAGTTGTAACAACTTTAAAACGGGAAAAATACATGAAACATTTTTTTTTTATAATTGTTTCAGAAAGTAAAACTGTAAAGTCCCTTGTGCATTATTATTCAGAGCTAATAACTTTATTTGAACATTTTTTATAATAGCAAATTTTAAACCTAATATTTGACAAATGTCATGCAATTCATCTCCTTAAACGGCAGCAACAAATATGAAAACAGGTATTGAATTTTAGTCTTCACTGAATACCTAAATTTAGTGCCACATCAAATATTATAGTCAAAATTTTCATTATTGCAGCAATTTCTGAAATAACATCAAATACCACAAAGGAATAGTTGCACAGCATAACTCCTTGACTGGAGATATGTGTTTTGAGAAGGTATGCTTTTTGTAGCGTAAATATACATATTTATGCCCCATAGATGGAAAACTATACTGTCTTAATCTTAATCATGCATGACTAATGTGCCTTAAAATGAGATAAAATTTCCGATTCATTTAAGTTGCATTATGGGGACATAAATCAGATTATCCGCGTATGTTTTCAGTATGCTCATGAATACCCCTTATGCGGTGTTAGATATACACATGAAGGGCGGTATCATTTTTTCTATTGAAAGTTAAGCTGCTGAAGAGCTAAAGAATTTACTTAATATTTCTGACCCATACATTCATAATCAGAAAACAAAGCAGAAACGTGTTCCGAAAACGCATTATTTTCTAGACATGTCTAACCTCAAACCGGCAGGGGATTTTTCTTTTAATTAATCAGCTGTCTTACAGTCTTTGTAAAATCCTACTCAATATTTTCTATAGTCCAGTTATTCACGGGAGAGTAACGAGTAAAGCCCTTGTTTTATTTTTGAATGAGTGAAAATTAAATTTATTTGAAAAAAAAAATCTAGAACGATACAGGGAGACCGACAAAGGCAAAGGGGAAAAGGGCACTTTTCACTGTGATGCCGATTTATTTTTATTCCTAAGTTGAGCTTGTTTTATAGTTTTTAATTTGTGTATATATATATATATATATATATATATATATATATATATATATATATATATATATATATATATATATATATATATATATATATATATATATATATATATATATATATATATATATATATATATGTTTGTGTCTGTCTGTGTGTTTTAATTATTTATAGAGAGAAAAATATTTAACATTCATCCCATTTTTATTTAAAGAATTACTATTTATCAGAAATTTGCTGTCAAATTGCTCATTTAAACAATTGTATGCAAACTACTTTTATATTTAACACAGAAGAGCCTACCATTGTCACAGTTTTACGTGACGTATTTGAACTACGCACTCAAACTTTTGTCCAGTTTATTCTGAATCTTGTTTTACTGACTAAACGTAATCCTATCTCTTAAAGAAATTTATTTACCTTTTAGGTAGTTACATGGCTTTTTAATCTTATGAACTTAACGTTAGCACCAAGAACAAATCCAGACTTTTGATAATTTTTTTAATTTCTCAAAAGAGAAAATTTCCTATCTAACAATAGTCGCTAAAAAATAACTTCTAGATACGGCTTCTACTCCCTCTTTTAAACTGCCGAATGGATTGAAATTTCTAATTAGATCTCAATAATACCCAGCGTTCTGTGATAAAGCATAAAGATAATAAATTCGCAGATTAATAGATTAATAGGCGTGCATCTTTCATGATTTTATCTATTTCTAAGTAGAAGAATGGTGTAAAAAATTTAAATATACACAATTTTATACCTTTATATTAAATCAAGATTCAGAAAAAAAGTTATTACAAAATGTATCGTAGCATTTGTTTTTAATGAATAATAGTGCGGATTTATTAAATGTTAAATCTTCAATGAAACTTGTCCTGTATATGTACATATATTTTTTGTGTTTTACAGAATAAAAATAAAGTTTATTGAAACAATTTTGCTCCAATTTTGTTGCTGCTAAAAAAACTTTAAAAAAAAGATCAATTTCAAAATTCTGTGAACCTTGACGAAAAGATATCTAATAGATAATTGAGCCGTTCACTTGCCAAATCGGTGAAGTTATTCCTCAGACAAACATTGTAGAATGGAGCTTTTATCTAACGACATATCCTCGGAGCAGTCATTATTAGTATTACATTTTTGGGGGCAAGGGAATAACATCCAATGTAGTCTTCAAATTATTTTTTGACTACAGAAAGAAAATTGAAATAATTGTTTAATAATTTCCACTTCTGCAGCAGTTAGACAGTAACTGACTCATTTAGTTTACTTTTTTTTGTGATGAAACAACACTAAACAATTTACCGTTATCATCAAGTGCTTTATTCTGCGTTTGAATTGCATTATTACAATTATTTACATTAGAGTACGGACTTAACTTCATTGACTTCTGAAAAAAGTTACTTATTATTAGAAGGTCATCCCTCCCAAAAAAAATTGTCCTTTAGTTGTGCTAATCCTTATTATTTGGAAAATTAATTATGAATGTAAAAAGTTAGAAGCCAATCAAGCACTTCGACGCTGAAATTTCAAAAATTTCGAAATGTTGACTGAACCGCTTTGGCTTGTGAAAGGCTCAATTATAGAACAATACATAAAATGTGCATTTAGGAATTTTCTAGCAAGTGTACGCCTAGATTATCTGTAAATATAACTGACTTTGAAAATTTCATACGTTTATCAAGTCATTATTTCCATAAAACAAATTTTAATAATATATATATATATATATATATATATATATATATATATTTTATTTACAAAATATTTCCATCATAAACGTAGTTACAAAATATTTCTTTAAAAAGTACAATTATGCATACTTTTATCTCAATTTTTCAGTTTATCAAAATACCCTTAAAATATAAAAGTAACTGTTTAATTGATATCCAAAAATTTCTTCCGCATGTATTAACCTTGATGTATAACCCTTAATTGCATTTAAATACCATAAAAAAGGGCTAAATATTACGACCATTTGGACTACTAAAAGAACCGATGACTTGAAAATTACTACCTATTTCGATACGAAAATTAGATCTGAGAACACTAAACATAAGGATTATCCAATTTTTTACAAAACAAACACACACACACATATATATATATATATATATATATATATATACCGGGTGCGTCATAAATTCGTGCAAAGTTCAAAAATTCGTAATAAAAGAAGTAATGCTCAGAAAATATTTCTGTTTGCGCCAATACGATCAGGGGGACATTGGATTTTTTTCCATGTAAAAAAAAATGTTTCCAAAAGTAACCGAAAGAGGGCGCTCACACGTCATACTTAGACGTTTACGCATATCAGGCTATCAGTAAAACACCTGGCTGGAAATAGATCCATCATTCGAAGCCGAGAGCAGGTTTTCTTTACCAGATCGAGTGTTGGTGATTAAGCTTTTCTACAAGAATGGTGAGTGCACAACTGTTGCATTGCGAAAGGTTTGCACGGAGAAAGGACTGGAGGCGCAAAAAAGCCCTATTTCATTGAATGGGATATTGAATTTAGTACGACGTTTTGAGGAAACGGAGAGTTTAGAGGATCGTCCACGAAATGCGGAGATCATCCTTGAGCGCGGACCACGTCCATGTTGTACAAAGTGTAATGGAAGATTTGGTAGCCGAGGCATCAACTGACGTGCCTCACTTGTCTATTACCTTGTGCAGGTGATAACGTTGAACATCTGTTACTTTAAAATAAATGCTCAGTGTTATGTTATTGTGATCTGTTTGATTTTTATTTGTGTTTGCCTGATTTGCATAAAACGCCTCAGTATGACGTGTGAGCGCCCTCTTTCGGTTACTTTTGGAAACTTTTTTTCATTTATTTGGAAAAAAAATCCAATATCCCGCTTATCCTATTGGCGCAAACAGAAAATTTTTCCGAGCATTACTTCTTTTATTACGAATTTTTTAACTTTGCACGAATTTATGACGCACCCGGTATATATATATATATATATATATATATATATATATATATATATAGTAGCATTTCTGATGCCGTTTAAGGGTAAGTTCAGCCCCCTCCCCAATTAGCATAGGGGGAAGGGGGAGGGAAGAAGGGGTGAATATAAAATGGCCATAATACCGAGAGTGTTGTCAAAACCATAATTGTCGGGGTCGCTGAGATGAATAGGGCCCTCCCGATGTCGTTTAAATGAAAGTACAGCCTCCCATCACCATTGGTGGGTTAGAGGGGTGGGGAGAAATGGTAAAAAAAGTCCAAACTGACCGAGATTAGTGTCGAATCCCTAGTTCTCGGAGTCACTGAGAGGAATATAGGAAACAAAAAATGTTGTTTATAATCAAGTTTTGAGTTAAATTAATAATAGAGTAAATTTGTAATTTTACTTTATCATTTGTATACTGTACTTACTTTTAAATACCTGTAAATTAAATTACTTAGATTTTACACTATAGGTAGAATCCATCCCGTTTCCTGTGTAATAAAAAAATTGGGATAAATACTCGGGCAACGCCGGGCAAATAGCTAGTATATGTATGTATGTATGTATGTATGTATATACAGGGAGAGGGGGGGGGGTCTTTCAATTTTATGTCCAGTTCTACGGTATGTGTATCTAAAATATCACATCTTTCAGAAAAAATCCTTCGCCTAAACATGATGTCGTCTGTGTTGATAAAGAGATGTTATCTTTAAACTTCATTTCATTAGATTTCATCGATTGCTATTTCTAAACTTGTTTCTGCTTTATATATTGGACTTCAGCGTCCACGTGTGTAGGTATTTAAACCAAAAACTTATATACTCCCCTCCATTTGGAGAATATTATGGCTTACAATTCGAAAATTTGTACAGAATTATAATGCGTTGATAACCGCTATTTGTAAATTCCCGAGACTTCTGGTCCAAGAGAGACTCTGGAATGGAGTAGTCATCAGTCTATTGATATCACTTCCTGTTCTTATTTCCTCTGCGCTGTGATAGATGGTTTTACAAGCACAAACGAAATCCATAGAATACGAGTAACGACCCCAAGAGGTTTGTAACCGTTAATTTTAGTTGCAATTTGTAAAAAGTCGTCGGACTGCTAGCGTTTAACAAAATGACGACCAGACTAAATAACACTAATTAAGGATGAATTTTATTTATACCGATTGATGAATGATGAATTTACGGAATGATATTTTAACACAAAGCACTCTAAGGGTTCGGCGAGCTGTTCAGGAACTTCACACCGCATGAGCAGATAAATTTATACGATTCTAGTTGGCACGTCCGATGTAGGTCTGAGTTCAGGATAAGCGATTCCACTGACTCCCTATACTGGAGACTATTTGGCTGGTTGAGGGAACATCTGTCAGAAACCATGACGACAGGATGTCGAACTAAAAGTCAGATCCATCTGGGATCGAATTTTTACTTTAGCTCCTATAACTATTCGGAGCTTTGTCTAAGCTGGTCGACCGGGGTCGAATATCTTCCTCGCCCGTCAGGAATCATGAGAGTTACTCTCTCTTCTATCACTATATAATGCTTCTGTTAGAAGCTGATCGACTGGATGTCGAAAACGAATTCCTATCACAAAGGAATTTTGAGACTTTACTGTCTCGGTGATTCGACCTAGCCCTAGGTACGAATCAACTAAGAACACCCACGGTTCTAAAGCAAGTTCTCTGCTGGAGAAACAATTTTCTCATGACCGCACTGGCCGGAGTGATCGACTTCTCACCTTGACACTAGGAGGGTAAGTAACGCTAATTTTTTCTCAGTGACCTAACATTGGATTTGGCGCTCTGATCGCTTGAAAATTTAAAAAAATTTTAAGTGGTGCGCTTTAAAGGTGACATCATCTTTAGGGGCTGTTATTGGTCTATCTTTTTTCTCGCTGAAGACCCAGAGGTGAGCTCGCACTATTAATTTTACGAACCATCTTCATCAATCAGTGGGGTGCGAAGCGAATCAGGCTTTCAACTTTAACGTCACCTCGCAGACTCACAAGCGCGGAGTAGCTTCGTCGTCATTGTCAGTAGTCTATTACGACTTCAATCTCCGTCTGTAACTGTTTGTCCCTATAAACGGGAATTTTGGTTTTACTATTCCTGAGGAAGGGAAATACTGTATGTGTACGTTACGTTTCAAAACGAAACTAACTTGAATTTGACGCATAAGGAGAGCCGAATTGCGCGGCTCTTAGAATCATGTAATGGCTTGACATAGTCGAGTGGAAATCTGGGCGGCATACATGAAAAGCTGTTAATAACCATTGTAACGAGAATACTGTAATTGTGTTGTGATTGTGAATAAATGCCCAGTTTAGTAAAGGAGAAGGAGTCGGATACCTTTAATTTATGGTACACAGTCCTTTGTCCACGCCGCCTTTTGTTGCCGCGCCTTCTGCCGGTGGTTGACTAGAGATCGTTAATTTTAGGAAAGGATTGTGTTAATTGGAGAGAATCAATTTGGATTATTCACAAATTATTTCTATCCTAAATTTCCTCATGTATGTTTTCAAAGCATTTAAATTTTGTTATTATGGTTATACCGTAGTATTCTACTAATGGTTTCAAGAGACTTAGATTCACTTGTTTTATTTCGAAGTAGCTGAATAATAATAATAATAATAATAATAATAAAATGAAAGCCATCGTATTCACACATAAAAAAACTTTTCATTATTTTAATTATTTGGTAAGGTGTATTAGTTAATACTCATTTAAAATTGCATACTAAAATTTTTTTTAAGGTTTTTAATGTATCATAATAAAAGTATGCCCCCCCCCCTTTTTTTTAAAGTAAATTATACTTTTGTTTGGAGGTGAGGAGGGGGAGGGGAGGATTGTAAGAAAAGTGTCTGCAAGAAAAGACAAGAATTTCATAACTTGAAAAAGGACAAAAATCTTACTGCCATAAAATATGTTCCAAGGCATGATAAAACCCTTTATAAAACGAAACAATGCTTTCGATTGAATAAAAATCAATTTCAATTATTCACAACTGTTACACGAAAATTCTTCTGTATTTCCCTTAATACAATATTGATAGCTCTCTTTTCCTGTTATCCTAGTGCCCATTTTTGATCATAATTCATCTCGAGAACCTTGCTATTAAAATAAGTAAATACATAATAAAAAGGAAAAGTACTGAACGCAAAAATTGTTACAAAACATCAGTTATGTGAACATCCTTTAATGTGTTAACATTCTTATCACAGACTGAAAAAACCTAAAAAAAAAAACTTGTGACATTAAGTTAAACAGCAATAGATAAAATGATTCTGTGCATCGCCAGCCGCGGAACCACGAGTATGCTCTTAGGAATATAACCCCTGCCCTACACACACTCATATGGAAAACTTCTCCTACACAAGAATTTTGTTTGACCGCCTGATATTTCGACTGACTAACGGAAAATTAAAAAATTCAGAATCAACAATAAGGCTTTATATTACAGACAATTGCAACTTGCATACAGAGTGGTTCTCCTGTATTTTTGATACCTTGCACCTTGATAAATAAAGCCTCATCCAGGCCCTGATTTTCCATTAGGCCCGGTAGGCTCGGGCCTAGAGGCCCCCGAATGTTGGGAGGCCCCAACAATTTTTATTTTAAACAGACAAAAATCCCAATTCAATTTTTTTTATTTTACCTTTTTGAATAGCATTTTTTTATATATATCCTTTCAAATTTGATTGATTGGTTCATCATATGTATAGTTATATGTATAATTCATCATATGTGTGTTATAGTGTATATAAGGGATTGATAAGTTTTTCTGGTTGCATTGTATTGATGTTTTAATGACGAAGTTAATATGTTGTGTTGCTTTTTGTTATTTGATAATGTTCTAGGCTTTTACGCTTCAAATAGCCAATTCTTGGTAAAATGGTACTTTCACAATGATTCATAACTATTTTTTTGTGCGTCAATTTTGGAAAATTTACACCCACATCAGTGTTAGGGGGGGGGGGCCATCCCGAGTTGTGCCTATAGTCAAAAATTTTCTAAATCGGGCCCTGGCCTCATCCATAAAACCATTTGCTGCTTAAGTACATATTGGAGGAGTTCTGAAGGAATTTCACTAGCCAAAGTAATTAAAATTCGTTGAACTCCTTACACTGAAAGAATATACTCACTTCCATTAATTTCGAAAGCAGCTTCAAGGTCTCACAGTAGTTCTTCAATTCTTCAATTTCTTTTGAAATATTGGGCTGAAGTTTGATAATTTTGCATTAATTAAAATATTTTGCCTTTGAAAAGATGTAAAAAACAAATAAATATTTGAAGATATGGACGGCATTTCGGCTCCACATTTCAAAACTCGCATAATATTTCAAGTTTTAATGCACATAGTATTAGACAAGCCAAATGAATAACAGATCGAAAATACTTATCACAGTAAGCTTTGATAAGTAGTTTGCAGGGACCCTGTCCTAATTATAAAATCACTTGGTCATAAATTTTGTTACCGTCAAAAATTTCGTTTAACGAAGCCACTTTAACTAGTACTTGATTCGATTATAACACATTGGTTTATCTGATAAAAGAGCTAACTAACACTAAGTTATCTGATGGTAAACTAACTGAACTGCCAGATTAATTTAGCTTCTGGACAAAACGTATGAGCTCTGAGAATTTTTTTTTTCATACAAATAAAATTTACCATGTGACAAAATTTGAAAAGAAAAATTATTATAATTTTGTAAAAGGATACAGTCAACTTTATGTTAAATATGCACTTTGTTTTGACGTGAAAAAAATTATACATTCCATGGAAATATGCTTCCGGTTTTACAGTCGATGCTAAAGAAATAACGAACGCCATCAAACGAAGATAACAAAATGTGGGACACTACTAAAGCCCCTCCATGGGAAGAGGGGGGGGGTCTAATCCTTAACTGAATCAGCTGTAATAATTACAAGATAAAAATAATTTTTTATATACCACGCTTTTAAATTTTCTGTTGAATCATATAAACTTGACAATTCTATGTATTAATAAACACTTTTTAAAAAATTTTATTTCACTTTTCCCTACCTTATAAAATGCCTTTTTTGCCTTTCTTTTCTCCCTCCTCTCTTATTTCACTAAATCACAATTTTAATATTTTCCTATTTAATTATTTTCACTTGTATTTATATTCATTTTTCTCTTCTTTTCTCTCTTAATTGCACAAACCTTCACTTAATTATTCTTTTTCCCTTTCTTTTATTTAATTTTAATCACTTTTTAGTCGTTTCCACTATAAACAGACTTTATAAACTGCTAACTTTTATATATTTTTTTTGATTTTTCGCACAATATTTTCGTAAACAAACTAAATTCACATGTATTCTGTTTTCAAAATCGTCAAACGCCGTTACGCAAAAGTGCAAGCATTGAATTCAATTGAAGCACCACCTTGCAGATTTTTTCCGAACTAACATTCCATACAAAACAAAATTAGCTGAAAATGAATTCAAATCTGCTTAAAGATGGCTAGAAGTATTAAAAGAATGCATTGTAATCGTGTTCTGAGCTATTTTAAAAGTTTCAAATGTCTAGCTAGTCGGGAAGTTAGTTAAAAATCTATTGCAAGATTTGTACTGGACAAACAAGAAAGCGAGTTAATAAAAAAAAAAATGTGGTAAAAAGATCCTCTCCTCAGCTTTATTAGGCATTTCTTACATTGTAGTATTCGCGTGATTTCAAATTCAAACAAAGGTTATCAACGATCATTCCCTTCACAAGATAATACTGCTGAAGATAATAAACATTTTTATCGTGTATATTCCTCAGAGAAAATTACCTTAAAAATTACATCTAAAATTGTTTTAAGAATAGCAATTCTGTGGTCTGTAATTTAATGTTCTCTATTAATTATCTACCGCATATTTCACAATTAATATAATTTTCCATTTTCGAAATAAATTACTCGATGTTCATTCAACAATTTTCCTAATTAATACACTGCTGGCCACCCAAATTGCAACACCAAGAAAGACAAGAGATATCACAACAAAATTTATTTTGTAGATAACATGTTGACCAAGTATCAAAGGATTAAATTTATAGACTTCTGTGAAGTGTGGTTCCTGCCAAAATCAGTAGCCAGAGTAGCCGCCATTGTTGGAGATCACCGCTGCCACACGCCTCGGCATTGATTCAAAGAGACTTTGGATGAGTTCTTGGGGTACAGCAGACCAAGCAGCTTCCACACGTTGCCAAAGTTGATCTGCTGTGGCAGCTGGGGATGGAATCTGGGTCAATCGTAGAGCAACCATGGACCACATGTCTTCTATCGGCGAAAGATCCGGAGAGCGAGGCGGCCAGGGAAGCAATTCAATCTGGCGATTGACGAAGAACCGTTGGACAATGCGTGCCACGTGTGGTCGCGCATTATCCTGTTGAAATATGGGTGTGGGCAAGCCCTGAAAGTAAGGAAGGACAACTGGCTCCAACACCTCGGAGATGTAGCGCTGGCAGTTTAAAGTACCGGCAATGCGTACTAGAGGTGTGCGAGAGTGATATCCAATACCGCCCCATACCATAATACCCGGTGCAGGACCAGTGTGGCGGTGCATAACGCAGCTGTTCAGCATCCTCTCTTCACGGTGTCTCCAGACTCGAATGCGACCATCGTGGTGTTGCAGACAGAAGCGTGACTCGTCAGTAAAGACAATTTCATTCTATTCTGCCATCCACATCCTTCTGTCATAGCACCATTGGCGGCGGAGACGTCTGTGGTTCTGCGTCAAGGGTAGACAAAGCAATGGACGTCTTGCGGACAGACCACTCTGCTGTAAACGGCGTCGAATGGTACGCGCAGACACTGGATGATGCGTTAGAGACTGCATGTGCTGTGCTATGGTTCGTGATGTGACTAAGCGGTCCGTCACTGCCATGCGCACAATTTGCCTGTCATCCCGTGAAGTGATGCGCTGAGGTAGATGTGATCGAACACGCCGGTCCGTCGTACCCTCCTGCATCCAACGATCACATATCCGCATTACAGTTGTTTGGTTTCGTCCAACACGACTACCGATTTCCCTGAACGATAATCCACAATCTCGGTAGGCCACTATCCTTCCTCTGTCGAACTCGGATACTTGATCAAAAGATGATCACTGTTTTCGACGAGGCATAATTGATTTTTTTTGGAAAAACCACAAAAAAAACACAATTGCCGAACTTGAAATCGTCGAAATCTCCAAGCCTTAAATAGCGCTTTGAAGTGGCGCCACAGGCGCGCGTGATGTGCGTCTGCGCTGAAATTCTAATCATTTGCACATCTCACCTCCGCTAATGCATGTTGTAAATTTCATGTTATTTGCATGTTTCCTTCAGGGTGTTGCATTTACAGTGGCCAGCAGTGTATATTTATCTTTCGGTTTCAGTCCAAATACGTAAATGAAAATAGATAGTTTGCATAGTTCATTGAATAATAGTTTAGTATAAAGGAATGTCAATGTTTTTGCGATCAGCTCAGCATCTACTCCAAACTGATCCTACACATGCGTACGCTATTTACCAATAAGTATTTGGACACCCATGCAAATGACGATATCGGCGATCCCGATATACGTCACGCTCTCCGCCGTTAAATATCGTGTAGGAAACAACATTGGCATTAGTCGCATGCAAGATGCAGTCGCATGCAAGATGCAGTTAGTTTAGAAAGGTGTAATCGTCGGGTATCGCAGAAATGGCCGATCCTTAAGGAACATATCTAGCGAGTTGTATTATCCAAAATCGACAGTGGCCTATGTGATTCAGAAGTGAAAGAAGAGCGGTGATTGTCAAAATGTGCCTCAAGTCTGTAGACCCATGAAACTGGGAGATCGATACCGACGGGTGCTGTCCAGAGAAATTCGGAGGAACCGCAAACAACCGATGACCCACATACTCCAAGAGTTTCAACACGCATCCGGGAGTGTTGTTTCGATGAATAACATCCGTAAGGAAGCACATCTGCTTGGTTTTCATGGTCGTGCTGCCGCCCATAAGCATTTGATCAAAAGATTCAACCGCGCTGTTTGATTAATGTTGTGCAAAACACGTCGAAAATGGACCGTAGATCAGTGGAAACGGGTTCCCTGGAGCGACGAATCAAAGTTCATCCTCTACCGTTCGGATGGCAGGTTCTGGATCTGGTGTCTGCCTGGAGAACACCTCCTGCTAGAATGCATTGTACTCACAGTAAAGTTCGGCGGAAGTAGAATTATGGTCTGGGGGTGTTTCTCATGGTATGGATTGAGACCCTTGGTCCTCGTTCATGGTAAGCTCAAGGCCGACGCCAACTGCACTATTTTGGATGACAGTGTGCTTCCTACATTGTGGCAGTTTTACGGGTTGGATTTGTTACTTCCAGGATGACAGCTCCAGATGTCATGTTGTGAGGTCCACCATGGATTGGTATGGTGAAAAGGGGGTAAACCAAATGGACTGGTCTGCCTAGAGCCCAGTCCTGAACCCTATAGAGAACCCCTGGGGCGAGTAGGATCGCCGAATTAAGGGGTGCAACAACCGTCCAAAATCGGTGAAGGAACTTACATATCAACTGCAAGCCGAGTGGAAGAAAATACCACTAGCCGTTATACAAGGACTTGTGGAAAGCATGCCCCGGAGGGTTGAGGCTGTAATTACCTCTCGTGGAGGCTCTAACAAACTATTCAATATGAATAAATTTTGTTTTGTCTTTTCTATCACAGGTGTCCAAATACTTATTGGTAGATAGTGTATGCCCTTGTTTGGCGTTTAGCACGATGCTTGACCCACTCTATATTTAATTTTTATTTTGACTGAATCTATGAAGGGGCTGAACAAATGTTTAGAATTTTTTTAAAAAATGAGTTCCTAAAGACTTTTTAATGACCTGTGTGAGTATTACGATCGCATTAACCTTTTAGTGATTCGAAAGAATTTTTCAGGTTGCAATATGTTTGGTTTTCTCCGTATTTAACCTGATAAACTTACATGGCGAGACATTACAGTAAACCGGTTGTTATATAAAGGAAGTCTTAAGGACTGCCCGAACCCTGTTATGGCATTTCCTCATCAATGCGGGCCTGTTCTTAAAAATAAAAATACAGCCTTGTGAGATAATAGTTTACTTTGAAAATTTAAGGTAAACAAATCGAAGCAGAAAATATTATTCTAAACTGAAGGCACGCTATGTTTGGTGAGGGTACTAAAATTATGGAGCGACACTAGTACATTGATGTTTTATCTTTAAGTAATTGTGAAATGTTTTGCGCTTCATATTGTAATAATTTCAATGAATTCAGATGTTTTTGCGATTCTAGATTCTAGGAAATCTATTTATGGTATATTTTTGGTTTATTTTTATTGATGACAGTTCAAAAATAACAAAACACATTTCAAAACTTCAGAATGCTCAGACAAAAGATTCTAAACAAGATGTTCTAAATGATACAGGTAAAAAAAGACCCAAAAGAGAAAATGATCGTTTAAATCAAATATGTCAAACTTCAATAATACGATAGTAATTTATAAATTTTTATGGGGGGGGGGGTTACTGAATAGAATAAAATTTCTTAGTAAAGTATTCAATATCTTTCTTTCTTTTACTCTACATTTAAAAAACCATTTAATTTAATATAGTAGGAAACTAAACACAAGGCTTGTAAAAGATAGGGTGAGAGGAAACCACCCACACAACACACTGATCTCTATTAGACGTCTATAATACCTCACCTCATAAAAACGCGTACCTCTATAAGACGTCGAAAAATATCTACATCACGTGGAATGGAGCTTTATAGTTTTGATGATCAGTCAGTGGTTTCAAAGAATAGCTGACAGAACTTTGATACAGAGTTTAAAGTGACAGTCATGCCATAGAAATGTAAGTAGCAGAGTGAGAAATTAAGACTGAGTTTCGGTTGAGAACAGAGATTTAATAACATATAATAACATAACAAAGTATAACATAACAGAGATAACTTATCTGTTTACAGATACACCAAACTGGCGTTGTAACAAGGAAACGAATAATATCCATGTCAGGACTTTAACATGGTACAACTGGTTAAGATCTGGCAACTGGGAGAAAAGCAGCGAAGGGTAGAAGGAACGAACTACAATGCGGCTAGCTTTTATAGTAATTGCCATCCAGTCAATTACTGCGCCACATATATTTGCATATGATTCATGACATATATCCGCATATGCGGGAATGATTCACTTATAAATCTCTGAATATTTTACAGAGTATTATAAAATTTAATAAAATAAGATGACGTACTGTCATTACTTTTAGAGTTTAGCGAAGTGCTGGAGATTAAAATAATTAAGGATTTAATCTTTAAAACCCAACAATAGGCCTGCCATCTCCAGTACTGTGATATATAAACATGCACATATTCACAAAAACAATATTTTCAATTTAAATATTTAAAAAACACTTAACAAATACGTATTATATATTGAATTACACAAAAACTTTATCTTTAAAACTTTTTAAATATGTCTGAGTTAGAGGCTTTGTAAAGATATCAGCTAAATTAAATTTACTTTTTACATGCTCTACACTAAACAGTTTTTCATATATTAAGTTTCTAATAAAGTGATATTTAATATTGATGTGTTTGGTTTTTGAATTTTCAAGGGGTGAATTAGCATAGAATATTGCAGCATTATTGTCTGCTTTTAAAGTTTTGCAGAAAGATTTACATACAGGTATGAGTTTTTGATTTTTACATTCGGTAAGTACTCTCACGATCCATGCGATTTGCTTGGCAGCATCGGTCATAGCAACAAATTCACTTTCCATTGTGGAAAGACTTACATATTTCTGCTTTGCTGACCTCCAGGAGATTGGTGCATTCCCTATAAATAAAATAAATCCGCTTGTAGATATCCTATCTTCTATGCAATCGGCGAAGCTTGCATCACTATAACAGGTAACGTCCAAGTTTGGCATGCTGGAAAGGTTGAGACTGTCCTCAGATATTGCTTTCAAATAACCGAGTACTTTTAACAAGGCTGTCCAATGATGAAATGAAGGGTTGTTTTGGAGCTGGCTTAAACGGTTTATTATGAAAGATATATCTGGTATCGTTCTTGAAGCTATAAAAGATAAGCTTCCGATTAAATTTCTATATGGATATTTTAACATTTCATTTTGTTCATCTGCAGTAACTGGACTCTGAGATTTTGATATTATAACACCTTTGGCTATCGGTAATGATACAATAGGAATTTTATATTTCTTATATTGATCATACAATTTATTTATATACTCAGACTGGTTGATTTTTAAATGATTTTCATCTTCTATGAATTTCACACCTAGCAATTTACTGGTTTTCCCTAATATTTTCACATCAAAGTTATTTTCTAAAATGTTAACAATTTCATTTATATATTCTTCTGTTTTCCCTAAAATTATTATGTCGTCCACATATAGCAATAAAATAATTCTAGATTTATATGTATATACACAATTTAAACTTTCAAAATGTAAAGATTTCAATTTAGAATGGATTTCAAAATACCATTGTCTACCGCTCTGGCGAAGGCCATAAAGAGCTTTTTTTAATTTGCAAACATACCCTGGTTTATCTTTATTCTTAAAACCTTGAGGTTGTTGCATATATATGTCCTCTTCTAATGATGCGTATAAATATGCAGCTTTTACATCTAATTGACAATGTTTCCATTTTAAATGACTAGTAAAAATTGAGAAAAAAAGTCTTATTATAACAAAGTTAATGACCGGCGAAAAAACTTCATCATACGTTTCACCACGTCTTTGAAGAAAACCTTGAGCTACTAAACGAGCTTTAAATATAACATTATTTTGAACATCCCTTTTCAAAGTATATACCCATCTGTTACCCAAAATTTTTGCATTTGGTTTTTCAACGAGTTCCCATACTTCTCGTTCTTCCATGGTTTTTATTTCTTGAAGCATAACTTTATGCCAGCTATTAGCTTCGGGAGTATCCATGGCTTGATTAAAACTTGTGGGTAATTTTATGGGTTCCTCAGGGATTGTTAGTCATATGCTCGGCTCATTTTGCTGTGTAAAACCCTTTTTACTACTTACTGGTCCTGAATAAGAATTCTTGGTACTAAAATTGAAGATTTCAGGGTCAATCTTGATATTGTGCTTCCGACAATAATCTTTAACAGAATTGAAGGATCTCAATTTTGCTTCACTATTAAGGAAGGAATAATATATATTATATCGGTTTACATCTTTACGTAGTACGGCTTTTCTGAACCATTGTACTTCACGAGCTGGTATATTATGTTCCCTTAGGTATTCATCTTTGGACTCAGGTTTTGGACTATCTTCCGATTCTGATGTAGACGGTAGCAGTTCATTCTGACTACGTTCTGGAGTTTCGGGTAATTTAAAACTTTGGTCAACATTATCGTCAGATTCGGATTCAGATTCATATTCTGAAGTGTATCTCTTCTCTGAATTTATTATATTTTCCCTATTTGGTACTTCGGAAAAATGAAGATTTGCAGTTTCTATTTCCTTTCGTTGAGTGGGTAACCATATTCTATAACCTCGGGTTTTCATTCCATATCCGACCATGACGCCTTCATGTGCCTGCTTTGAAATTTGTTTCTCAATTGTTTAGGTATATTCACATATACATTAATTCCGAACGGTTTTAAATGTTTAACAGAAGGTATATTTCCTGAATATAATTCAAATGGTGTTTTATCGTTCTTACCATGACATATGCGATTCCATATGTATGTAAAACATAACAAGGCTTCCGTCCAAAAACCGTTTGATAAATTGGATTCTTTCAACATTGCTTTTACAGCATCTAACGCAGTATAGTTGAATCTTTCAGCTACTGAGTTCTGTTCAGGGGTATACTCATTCGTACGTTCATGTTTAATACCGTGTTTTTCTAGGTAATCATTAAATTCCTGGTTCACAAATTCACCACCATTATCAGTTCTGATATTTACTACTTTTGTGTTTAACATTCTTTCAGCTCTATTCACGTATCTTTTAAAACAATCAAAAACATTAGATTTGCTTTTAATGGGATATACTGTCACACGTCTTGAATAATCATCAATGATTGACAGAAAGTATAACTCGTCATTAATAGATTGAGTTGGAAATTTACCACATACATCCATATGAAGGAGTTGTAAGGGACGGGTTGATCTAACTTTCCCTATCTTCTTAAAGGTAGTCCTTCGACTTTTAGTAATCTTACACGTTTCACAATTAAGATCTTGAGTTTTAAACTTGGGAAGTCCTCTTACGCTTTCTTTTGCACTCGTATTTAGTATGTATTTAGTATTTATGTGAGCGTATCTTCTATGCCAAACTACTAAATCTTCCGAATTTAAACATTCTTCTTTTAAGATTTTTCTATTTTTAACCTCTTTTAATTTTCTTTTCTCAACATTTGCATGTACTGTTAATTTAGGATATGTAGGGTACATAAAATACAGACCATTATTCTTAAAAGCACAAAATAACAATTTACCTTTCTTATATACAGATATTCGGCCATTTTGTCCTATGAACTTAGTTTCACCAGGTGTATCTATAAGGGGTCCTGCCATAAGATTACGTCGTAATCGAGGTGTATATAAAACATTGCTTAAAATTATAATTTCCTTTTCTTTTCCCCTTTTAAAATGCATTACAACTGTTCCTTTACCTTCTACTTTACAGCTAACTCCATTTATAGCTACACTCATTGTAGTGTCGTTTACCGGCGTATATTCTGAAAATAAATCTTTATTGCAACAAAAGTGCTTGCTTGCAGCCGTGTCGAACACCCAACACTTATTATTCTGATATTCTCCCGCACTTGCTTCAACTAAAAACAGTGACCCTGGTTGATTATCTCTATGTTGTAGGTTCATCTTATTTGTACTTCTACACTGCCTTTGGGTATGCCCAATTTGACCACATCTATGGCACTTTCTAGTTTCCCTTTTTTTTGGGGGGGGGGGGGCGTTATTTTCACTGTTTTTCGAAGTACTAGTTACTAACACTTCGTGATCTTGTTTTATCTGTCTTATACGGGCTTCCTCAGTTAATAGTTCTTGAAGGATTTGTTCGAAATTGAATTTCTCGTCATCCCAGCGGTAAATAACCTGAACTATGCTTTGGTATTCAGCAGGCAGATATCTTATTAATTGGAATCCCTCCAACCATTCTGCTAGTGGTTTACCGGCAGTTCGAAGATCAGATGCTATCTTCTTTAGCCTGGCGGCAAAAAGTCCTATAACTTCGTTTTCATATGGGCGGCAATTTAAAAATTCATCAGCTAACATCATAGTTCGAGCACGAGATTCGGGTTTAAAATGTTTCTTTAATTTTTCCCACGCAGACTTTGCATCAGTTACATCATGCAAAATTGGTTTGTTCTCTTCAGTAATATTTAAATAAATTGTACTAAAAGCACGCCCTTTACGAATTTTGAAATCGCGTAACGCCTTCTCTTGTTCAGTTGGGGGTAGTATTTCAGTACCTTCAATGAATCCCCAACATCCTCTGTCGAGTAGTAACATACGAATGTCGATTGACCATCGGTCAAAATTCTGACCATTTAGAGGTTGGATAGTAGACGTAATATCCATTATAAATACACTTTTATTCCTATACACTTTTATTCAACCGCTCACTCTGCTTGGCATGCGTGATCTGGGCCCATAACCCTTTTTGATGATCAGTCAGTGGTTTCAAAGAATAGCTGACAGAACTTTCATACAGAGTTTAAAGTGACAGTCATGCCATAGAAATGTAAGTAGCAGAGTGAGAAATTAAGACTGAGTTTCAGTTGAGAACAGAGATTTAATAACATAGAATAACATAACAAAGTATAACATAACAGAGATAACTTATCTGTTTACAGATACACCAAACTGGCGTTGTAACAAGGAAACGAATAATATCCATGTCAGGACTTTAACATGGTACAACTGGTTAAGATCTGGCAACTGGGAGAAAAGCAGCGAAGGGTAGAAGGAACGAACTACAATGCGGCTAGCTTTTATAGTAATTGCCATCCAGTCAATTACTGCGCCACATATATTTGCATATGATTCATGACATATATCCGCATATGCGGGAATGATTCACTTATAAATCTCTGAATATTTTACAGAGTATTATAAAATTTAATAAAATAAGATGACGTACTGTCATTACTTTTAGAGTTTAGCGAAGTGCTGGAGATTAAAATAATTAAGGATTTAATCTTTAAAACCCAACAATAGGCCTGCCATCTCCAGTACTGTGATATATAAACATGCACATATTCACAAAAACAATATTTTCAATTTAAATATTTAAAAAACACTTAACAAATACGTATTATATATTGAATTACACAAAAACTTTATCTTTAAAACTTTTTAAATATGTCTGAGTTAGAGGCTTTGTAAAGATATCAGCTAAATTAAATTTACTTTTTACATGCTCTACACTAAACAGTTTTTCATATATTAAGTTTCTAATAAAGTGATATTTAATATTGATGTGTTTGGTTTTTGAATTTTCAAGGGGTGAATTAGCATAGAATATTGCAGCATTATTGTCTGCTTTTAAAGTTTTGCAGAAAGATTTACATACAGGTATGAGTTTTTGATTTTTACATTCGGTAAGTACTCTCACGATCCATGCGATTTGCTTGGCAGCATCGGTCATAGCAACAAATTCACTTTCCATTGTGGAAAGACTTACATATTTCTGCTTTGCTGACCTCCAGGAGATTGGTGCATTCCCTATAAATAAAATAAATCCGCTTGTAGATATCCTATCTTCTATGCAATCGGCGAAGCTTGCATCACTATAACAGGTAACGTCCAAGTTTGGCATGCTGGAAAGGTTGAGACTGTCCTCAGATATTGCTTTCAAATAACCGAGTACTTTTAACAAGGCTGTCCAATGATGAAATGAAGGGTTGTTTTGGAGCTGGCTTAAACGGTTTATTATGAAAGATATATCTGGTATCGTTCTTGAAGCTATAAAAGATAAGCTTCCGATTAAATTTCTATATGGATATTTTAACATTTCATTTTGTTCATCTGCAGTAACTGGACTCTGAGATTTTGATATTATAACACCTTTGGCTATCGGTAATGATACAATAGGAATTTTATATTTCTTATATTGATCATACAATTTATTTATATACTCAGACTGGTTGATTTTTAAATGATTTTCATCTTCTATGAATTTCACACCTAGCAATTTACTGGTTTTCCCTAATATTTTCACATCAAAGTTATTTTCTAAAATGTTAACAATTTCATTTATATATTCTTCTGTTTTCCCTAAAATTATTATGTCGTCCACATATAGCAATAAAATAATTCTAGATTTATATGTATATACACAATTTAAACTTTCAAAATGTAAAGATTTCAATTTAGAATGGATTTCAAAATACCATTGTCTACCGCTCTGGCGAAGGCCATAAAGAGCTTTTTTTAATTTGCAAACATACCCTGGTTTATCTTTATTCTTAAAACCTTGAGGTTGTTGCATATATATGTCCTCTTCTAATGATGCGTATAAATATGCAGCTTTTACATCTAATTGACAATGTTTCCATTTTAAATGACTAGTAAAAATTGAGAAAAAAAGTCTTATTATAACAAAGTTAATGACCGGCGAAAAAACTTCATCATACGTTTCACCACGTCTTTGAAGAAAACCTTGAGCTACTAAACGAGCTTTAAATATAACATTATTTTGAACATCCCTTTTCAAAGTATATACCCATCTGTTACCCAAAATTTTTGCATTTGGTTTTTCAACGAGTTCCCATACTTCTCGTTCTTCCATGGTTTTTATTTCTTGAAGCATAACTTTATGCCAGCTATTAGCTTCGGGAGTATCCATGGCTTGATTAAAACTTGTGGGTAATTTTATGGGTTCCTCAGGGATTGTTAGTCATATGCTCGGCTCATTTTGCTGTGTAAAACCCTTTTTACTACTTACTGGTCCTGAATAAGAATTCTTGGTACTAAAATTGAAGATTTCAGGGTCAATCTTGATATTGTGCTTCCGACAATAATCTTTAACAGAATTGAAGGATCTCAATTTTGCTTCACTATTAAGGAAGGAATAATATATATTATATCGGTTTACATCTTTACGTAGTACGGCTTTTCTGAACCATTGTACTTCACGAGCTGGTATATTATGTTCCCTTAGGTATTCATCTTTGGACTCAGGTTTTGGACTATCTTCCGATTCTGATGTAGACGGTAGCAGTTCATTCTGACTACGTTCTGGAGTTTCGGGTAATTTAAAACTTTGGTCAACATTATCGTCAGATTCGGATTCAGATTCATATTCTGAAGTGTATCTCTTCTCTGAATTTATTATATTTTCCCTATTTGGTACTTCGGAAAAATGAAGATTTGCAGTTTCTATTTCCTTTCGTTGAGTGGGTAACCATATTCTATAACCTCGGGTTTTCATTCCATATCCGACCATGACGCCTTCATGTGCCTGCTTTGAAATTTGTTTCTCAATTGTTTAGGTATATTCACATATACATTAATTCCGAACGGTTTTAAATGTTTAACAGAAGGTATATTTCCTGAATATAATTCAAATGGTGTTTTATCGTTCTTACCATGACATATGCGATTCCATATGTATGTAAAACATAACAAGGCTTCCGTCCAAAAACCGTTTGATAAATTGGATTCTTTCAACATTGCTTTTACAGCATCTAACGCAGTATAGTTGAATCTTTCAGCTACTGAGTTCTGTTCAGGGGTATACTCATTCGTACGTTCATGTTTAATACCGTGTTTTTCTAGGTAATCATTAAATTCCTGGTTCACAAATTCACCACCATTATCAGTTCTGATATTTACTACTTTTGTGTTTAACATTCTTTCAGCTCTATTCACGTATCTTTTAAAACAATCAAAAACATTAGATTTGCTTTTAATGGGATATACTGTCACACGTCTTGAATAATCATCAATGATTGACAGAAAGTATAACTCGTCATTAATAGATTGAGTTGGAAATTTACCACATACATCCATATGAAGGAGTTGTAAGGGACGGGTTGATCTAACTTTCCCTATCTTCTTAAAGGTAGTCCTTCGACTTTTAGTAATCTTACACGTTTCACAATTAAGATCTTGAGTTTTAAACTTGGGAAGTCCTCTTACGCTTTCTTTTGCACTCGTATTTAGTATGTATTTAGTATTTATGTGAGCGTATCTTCTATGCCAAACTACTAAATCTTCCGAATTTAAACATTCTTCTTTTAAGATTTTTCTATTTTTAACCTCTTTTAATTTTCTTTTCTCAACATTTGCATGTACTGTTAATTTAGGATATGTAGGGTACATAAAATACAGACCATTATTCTTAAAAGCACAAAATAACAATTTACCTTTCTTATATACAGATATTCGGCCATTTTGTCCTATGAACTTAGTTTCACCAGGTGTATCTATAAGGGGTCCTGCCATAAGATTACGTCGTAATCGAGGTGTATATAAAACATTGCTTAAAATTATAATTTCCTTTTCTTTTCCCCTTTTAAAATGCATTACAACTGTTCCTTTACCTTCTACTTTACAGCTAACTCCATTTATAGCTACACTCATTGTAGTGTCGTTTACCGGCGTATATTCTGAAAATAAATCTTTATTGCAACAAAAGTGCTTGCTTGCAGCCGTGTCGAACACCCAACACTTATTATTCTGATATTCTCCCGCACTTGCTTCAACTAAAAACAGTGACCCTGGTTGATTATCTCTATGTTGTAGGTTCATCTTATTTGTACTTCTACACTGCCTTTGGGTATGCCCAATTTGACCACATCTATGGCACTTTCTAGTTTCCCTTTTTTTTTGGGGGGGGGGGGGGCGTTATTTTCACTGTTTTTCGAAGTACTAGTTACTAACACTTCGTGATCTTGTTTTATCTGTCTTATACGGGCTTCCTCAGTTAATAGTTCTTGAAGGATTTGTTCGAAATTGAATTTCTCGTCATCCCAGCGGTAAATAACCTGAACTATGCTTTGGTATTCAGCAGGCAGATATCTTATTAATTGGAATCCCTCCAACCATTCTGCTAGTGGTTTACCGGCAGTTCGAAGATCAGATGCTATCTTCTTTAGCCTGGCGGCAAAAAGTCCTATAACTTCGTTTTCATATGGGCGGCAATTTAAAAATTCATCAGCTAACATCATAGTTCGAGCACGAGATTCGGGTTTAAAATGTTTCTTTAATTTTTCCCACGCAGACTTTGCATCAGTTACATCATGCAAAATTGGTTTGTTCTCTTCAGTAATATTTAAATAAATTGTACTAAAAGCACGCCCTTTACGAATTTTGAAATCGCGTAACGCCTTCTCTTGTTCAGTTGGGGGTAGTATTTCAGTACCTTCAATGAATCCCCAACATCCTCTGTCGAGTAGTAACATACGAATGTCGATTGACCATCGGTCAAAATTCTGACCATTTAGAGGTTGGATAGTAGACGTAATATCCATTATAAATACACTTTTATTCCTATACACTTTTATTCAACCGCTCACTCTGCTTGGCATGCGTGATCTGGGCCCATAACCCTTTTTGATGATCAGTCAGTGGTTTCAAAGAATAGCTGACAGAACTTTCATACAGAGTTTAAAGTGACAGTCATGCCATAGAAATGTAAGTAGCAGAGTGAGAAATTAAGACTGAGTTTCAGTTGAGAACAGAGATTTAATAACATAGAATAACATAACAAAGTATAACATAACAGAGATAACTTATCTGTTTGCAGATACACCAAATTGGCGTTGTAACAGGGAAACGAATAATATCCATGTCAGGACTTTAACATGGTACAACTGGTTAACATCTGGCAACTGGGAGAAAAGCAGCGAAGGGTAGAAGGAACGAACTTTAATACAATGCGGCTAGCTTTTATAGTAATTGCCATCCAATCAATTACTGCGCCACATATATTTGCATATGATTCATGACATATATCCGCATATGCGGGAATGATTCACTTATAAATCTCTGAATATTTTACAGAGTATTATAAAATTTAATAAAATAAGATGACGTACTGTCATTACTTTTAGAGTTTAGCGAAGTGCTGGAGATTAAAATAATTAAGGATTTAATCTTTAAAACCCAACATATAGGAGCTCCGAGGTGTGCTCTCTTTGAGATCCATAAGACGTCTACGATATCTAAGCGGCGCTCTATAGGACGCCTATAAGAGCGAAAATTTCGATGTGGAGGGTAAGCGATTTAGATATTTTAGACCTCTAAAGGACGTACTATTCCCCTCCAAAATATTGTATTTTGGATCTTAATTTCTTAATAATAAATTAAGCTTAATTTATTTCGAACAATTTGCATTCTAATAAGACATTTTTATGCAAAAATAATTGCTACAGAGATTATAAAAATAATAGACACTATTATTTTTATACTCTTTGTTATACTTCCATAAATTTACTTTTAGTTTTAGAATCTCTGTAGCAATTATTTTTGCATAAAAATGTCCTATTAGAATGCAAATTGTTCAAAATAAATTAAGCTTAATGTATTATTACTTAAGTAATTATTACTTAATAAGTAATAATACCTTTACCACTATTATTTTTATACTCTTTTGTTATACTTCCATAAATTTACTTTTAGTTTTAGAATCTCTGTAGCAATTATTTTTGCATGAAAATGTCCTATTAGAATGCAAATTGTTCGAAATATATTAAGCTCAATTAATTTTTTTTAATTTATTAAGAAATTTAGGTCCAAAATACAATGTAAATATTAATATTTACCACTACTTTTGATGTTATTACGATGACAATTATCATACATTATAACTGCCAAAAATAGCGATATATAATATTAGCGATATATATTATTAGCGATAATATTATTACTAATGTTTAATGTAAAAATATTTAAAAATAATTATATTAAATATCATAATAATAAAACTAATATTTTTACATTAAATCTAAATAATGTAAAAAGATTTAGTTTTAATGTAAAAGTATTTTTACATTAAAACTTTGTATTAATGCATTTTGAAATTTAAGAAAAAAAGAAAATTAACCAAAATGTTAATTTTTCAATTGAAAAACTGAACTATTATAAGTGCATATATTTTTTTTAATGAAATTGTTCTAATTAATAAATATACATTTCACAATTAAAACATAATTTGAATATTGAATTACCATTTAAATTTGCTTGAAGACAAGTTTCTTCCTTTTTAATAGCTATTGTGATTGACTTATTTATTCGTCATAGGTTTTTGACAGTTTAAACCAGTTTTTGATGCCTGTAATGTCAAAAACCCAACCCTGCAACAGTATACTGGTTGAATATATAGATATCTCATATCTCTTTCTTTTTTCAGCCATCATTACTTATAAAAGTAACTTTTGTAGGACATAATAAATTAAGTTTCAAAAAGTAAATTTATTTTTATAAAAACTTTTCTGCTTCAGTTGGATTTTCATTAAAAATATCTTCTTCAATAATTAATCCAGAATTGTTTGTGTTCACATTCTCTAACATAAATATATTTTTAATACTGCAAGAAAGAAAGAAAGAAAAAATGTTTTAATAAAAGGCTTTATTGAATACAAAATCATAAAATTTCCCCCACACAATTTTCTTTTTGTTTTGAACTCCTAGCATTTGCATGCCTTAACCAGTCTTTGACGACGGTTTCAATTTCTGAGTCAGTCACCTGCTTGTACAATGGATTTCTCCTAGCTGCACCTAGAAGTACAATAAATAAATTTTTAATTCGTTAGAAAATATCACTAGGTTTACCTTAATATCGTTCACATTTTGTGAGATGGGTTTTAACTTAATGCATACTCGTAATATGCACACATTTAATCTAACTAAAATATTATTATATATATATATAAGTAAAGTTGAAAGAGAAAAACCAGTATGAGCACTAAAGCTACTACAGCCAGGAACCAAAAACATGAAAAGATAAGATTGAAAGAGGTTTTAGACAATATCTCATCATCAGCGGTGTCAACACTGTCTAAAAACCAATGGAATGTTTCAGATAAATATGATCTATACAATAAACATACTCAGACACCGTACAATCCATGAAAAACTGTAGAATTGAATAAAGAGTTACTTAACCATAGAACACCAAGCCTGGTGCTAGACAGAGTGGAAGTTAAGAATAAGTAACCGCAAGATGACTAACGTCACAAAACTTGCAACCATGGAGATCATGAAAACACAGAAACTGACCTACTATGGATACTGTGTTTTAGGACTATTATTCCTTTATTAATTTAGTTTTTATTATTATTACTAAAAGTAATTTTTTTATCTTATTTTTATTTTTACTTAAGATTTCAATTTTATTTTTATTTTTTATTTTTAGTAGTTACTTTTTTCTAATTTTACTTATTATTATGTTTTACTTATTAATTGCAACAGAACAAACTATTCATTAAAACTAAAACAACCAATTATGTTTCTGGATAGACTTTCGGGGTAATAATTACGTGTTAGCACAGTTATCAAGTCTGAAATATGCTTATTCCTATTGTCTTTAGAACATAGCCTATTTATACGAACTAACTGATTTACAATAATGTTATTAAAACAGATTTATGTAAACATGTTAGGTAATTTTGAAATTTAACAATATTAAAATCATAGTCAGATCTTTTGTCGTATAAGTCAAAAGTAAATTTGCTATAAGAATTCAATTTATTGTTAATATCTAAAAAGTTTACATTAATATTATCTTGGCTACTTTTAATTAGTTCCAGATTAGGAGAGTAAAAATTTAAGTCTATATGATTATTACTTTTATTAATTACTATTATATCATCTATATACCTAAATATATTGTAATTGCAATTATTTATATCATTAATTTCAAAAAAATGTAAGTATAAATTAGCTAGCATACTTGAAGCATTTCCACCTTGTGGTACACCTTTGATCAGTAAGTATATATTATTATTATGAACTATGTAATTATGTTTAGTTACAAACTCTAGGAGCCTATATATATATATATATATATATATATATATATATATATATAATATTAATCTAAAAATGAAACATAATTTTAGGTATAAATAAAAATAGCTAAACTCAAAGGATGAAAACGATTTAAATTCTAAATAGACATATTAATGAAATAGCTAAATTTTGTTGCTAATTCATTCGTCAGTATTTTTGACAGCATCCGCTGTACCTTGTTTCCGACTTATGCCACTAGTCTGAGTAATTACTTCATACTAAAAAAAAAAAATTTAAACTTAGAATATAAATATGAATTCACAAAACATACACAATATATTTACTAGAATATATTTCATAACATTCAAAAATTTGTTTATTAAAATGAACAATTAATGTTAATTCTATACCATAAACTTTTTCTATGAACTCGAATAGGAAAATATTGCTGATCTACAATTTCACTGTTATTCCAGTAAATTTCTCTTCGGGTAATCTTTTAATTTCGTGAGTGTGTATTTTATATTAAGTCTGCTCTAAAATATTTATCTTACTAAAGAGTAATAATAAAATAATATACTATCCAACATTTCTTTGGTGTCATTATTGTGTAGCTCCTGCTCAAGCTTTGAAAGATACTCCATCGTTTGATCCGGTTCAGATTTTTGAGCAATTAATGAGGTTTTTATTTCTTTCAATTTACATTTTCTTAAATTGCTGTTAGAAGGATATTCAGTATCATAATTTTTATGAACTGGTGTGAAATGTCGTTTGGTTGATTATTTGTATTTGATTCGGTTCAGATCCTGTGGATTCGAGTCCCACTGTTGACATGGATGTTTGTAGCCGTTCGGAATCGGCTTTAAACTGTAGGTCCCGGTCTAATTAGCCCTCGTGTAGCAAAAAGTTGACTGTAGCGCTCCAAACCAAATCAAATCAAACCTCTATCGTTTGAAGAGGCAGTTTTATCACCTCTTTAGCCATTTTAGCTTCATTAATGTCTTTCTGGGGTAATGCCTTGTAACCATCATCCTTCTCTTTAAAATAAGACCCAATATCAAGGCTTTCACCATCAAAATGTGTAAGTGGAACCACTCTAGAACTGAACAGTAATTCTAATTTAATACAAGACTGTAACCTTAGTTTTTTTTTTCACACTCTAATAGTTGTCTGATTTTTTTTTTTTTTATTCAACCAGTTATTTCTTATATTTTTTAAATTATGCACAGAATTTATTAAAAAGAATAGTGGCCTATCTTTATCTGTTGGGTGAGGACTCTGGCATGAAATGTCTAAAAAATTATTTCTTCTATCTATATAATACAATACCACTGTTAATGGCTGCAATTGTTCAGACATTTCTTTAGTTTAATAGTTATATGTATATACAAAAAATACATTAACAGTGGGTATTAATTTGGTTGATTATTTGTATAGTTTTCGGTTTTATCTAATTGTTACGCCACTGACCAGGAATATTTTTCTCTTCATAACGGCATCACCTGAAGCGCTCTTCGTAATGTGCCGATGCCGGATTGTTAATGCGTGACGTTGGTCATAAGCTACGAAGAGGGCAGTGAGATAGATTCGTTGAGTTTAGAATACGTTTATATACATAACTTTTATTTATCAGAAGTTGTGCATGAACTAACAAGTGGTTTCATCCAGGTATAAAAATATTGTTCTAGTTATATTAGTCATTTTTATATATTAGCAATTACTTTGTAGTTACCCTAATCATGTCAGCACAGGAACCAAAGAAAAAACGTGTATACAACTATAATTTTCATGAAGAATGGGAAAAGAAATATTTTTTATACATTTTAAGAAGAAATGTATTTGTCTGATTTGTGGTTCAACAGTTACTGTTGGGGAAAAATGCAACATAGAACGACATTTCACAACAGTTCATAAAAAATATGATACTGAATATCCTCCTAACAGCAATTTAAGAAAATGTAAATTGAAAGAAATGAAAACCGCATTAATTGCCCAATAATCTTTGTTTACCAGGCCCGTGAATAAATCAAAAACTGCTACTATTGCATCGTTTAAGATTGCACATATACTTGCAATGCACAAAAAACCTTTTAAGGATGGTAACATAATTAAAGAATTAATGCTTGCTGCATCAGAGATATTATTTCAAGAATTTAAAAATAAGAATGAAATTATGTTAGCTATCCAGGAAGTTCAATTATCCAGAAATTCAGTAACTCGTAGAATAGAAGCAATATCTGTGAATATCAGAGAACAATTAAAAAATGATTTACAAAAATGTGTTTTTCTAAGTTTACAGGTGATGAATCAACAGATATCTGTAATGTAGCACAAATAAATATTTTTATAAGGATGGTTTTCAAAGATTGCTCAGCAAGGGAAGATATACTGTCAGTTTTGCCATTAAAAGGGAATACACTTGGTATATAACAATGCTAAGGTAGCGATATATACCAAGCTATTAAAAATCATATTACAAAAATTAATCTTCCGCTTCAATTAATATGTAGTGATAACTTATTTCATTTAATTTATAAGTGCATTTCATTCATTTACTGTATAATAGATGGCACCACCATTCAGTGTCATTTTATGTTGCACGACACCGATAGGTGGCGTGGCAGTATTGTATCCCGAGAATTCTCTCGATGCTCGCACACTTCGCTTGCTACTGTATAAACGAGAGGTGATGTTCGGAGATTGAATAAATATTATTTTGTTAAGTTTTAAAATCTGTTTCATCAATATTTGTCAAATTCAGGCAACAAACTAGATAATAATGGTGACCCGGCAATACGCCCAAATAAAATAACTGAAGCCTGGATTTATTTTCGCCTATATCGGAAGACAATATTTTCGCTGACCACGTGCTCACCAGTTTTCAACTATGATGCAAGAAGTCGGAGCAGTGAAAATACCGGTCTACAATTTCGCTGATCCGGCACTATGGTTCCTGATGTGCGAAGCCACATTCGAATTAGGCACTCCGAAAGCTATATCGGAAAGCAAGACAAAGTTCAATTACATAGCATCGAATTTACCACCGGAAGCAGCTACCGTGGTACGGGACGTTATCGTCAACCCCGACACGACCGACCCTTACGGTGTGTTGAAAAGGGAGCTGATAAGAAGAAGCGGTGAGTCATCCCATCAAGAAATCCGGAAACTTCTCGTAGGTGAACAGCTGGGAGATCGCAGACCTAGCGAACTGCTACGCGTCATGCGGCGGCGCGCCGAATCTTACAACGTGCCGGAGGAATTAATGATGGAACTTTTTCTACAACATTTGCCGACGCCCGTACAGTCAATCATCGCAGCAGTAACACCGTTAAGCCTAGAAAAGGCAGCGGACATCGCTGACAGAGTAATGGAAGTGACACCTATGCCGGTAAGTGCTTGTTCTGTTTCCTCAGTTCATTCCATTGAAGACCGATTGCTTGAGGAAATCAAAAAAATTAATACGCGGATAGATGAAATTTCGTTGCGTAGAGGTCGCAGTTCTCATCGCAACAGTGCGTCGCGTGCTCGTAGTAAATCACGATCCAAAACTTTCGCTAACTGTTGGTATCACCATAAGTTTGGCCATAATGCCAAGAAATGCGTTCCCCCGTGCAATTTTGAAAAAAACGACGACGGCCGGGTGTAGCGGCGACTACCACCTTGCCATTAAACTCTCGTCGCCTGTTCGTGCGCGATCGGCGTACCAATGTTAATTTTTTGATTGACACAGGAAGTGATGTTTCCATCATCCCTGCTTCAAGGTTACAAAAAAGAAACGCATTACAAATGACACTTTCGGCAGCTAACACCTCGCCAATTCAGGTCTATACAACTCAAACCCTTTCTTTAGATATTGGTCTTAGGAAAATTTTCAAATGGACATTTTTAGTTGGGAATGTATCCAACCCAATAATTGGTGCTGATTTTTTATATAATTTTAATCTAATGCCTAACTTAACCTCCAAAAATTTAATTGACTGCCAAACTAATATTACCTCGCCCTGCATACTAAAGAACAGTGCGATTCATTCAATTAAAACTGTATCAGGCGATAGTGTTTATCATAAATTATTATTGGATTTCCCCGAAATCACTACCCCCCCTCGTCCAGACCAAGAAGTTAAACATTCGGTTGTGCATTATATACAAACAACTGGTCCTCCTGTAACAGCAAAAGCACGCCGTCTCGCACCTGACCGTCTGCGCATTGCTAAGGACGAAATTCAAACCATGATCGAACTAGGTCACATGCGTCCTTCTAAAAGCAATTTCGCATCACCCTTGCACATGGTGCCAAAGAAAGACAGCGCTGAATGGAGACCAGTTGGAGATTACCGAGCACTTAATGCTCAAACAATTAAAGACAACTATTCAGTTCCAAACATTTTGGACTTTACGTCTAACTTACATGGTACAAAAATATTTTCGCACATAGATCTGATTAAGGCTTATCACCAAATTCCAATCAACCAAGCAGATATCCATAAGAGTGCCATAATAACACCTTTTGGATTATTTGAGAGTACTCGAATGCAATTTGGCCTCTGCAATGCTGCAGCAACGTTTCAAAGGTTCATTGATGAGGTAACTCGTGGACTTCATTTTGTTTATGCCTTTGTTGATGACATTTTAGTCGCTTCAAAATCTCCAGAGGAGCATATCGAGCATCTCCGCATTGTATTTGAGCGTTTACAAAAATATGGACTCAGTTTAAAACCCTCTAAATGTATTTTTGGCGTGTCATCAATTCAATTCTTAGGCTATAAAGTTTCTGAATTTGGAATTGAACCCTTAACAGATAGAGTGGACTGCATATTAAAATTTCCAAAACCAAATACAATAACACAATTGAGACGATTCTTAGGGCTTCTAAATTTCTATCGGCGGTTTATACAAAAAGCAGCACACATTTTAGCACCTTTAAATAAACTGTTAGAGGGAATTAAAAATAAAAAGAAATCTAAAAGACCCACTCGCAATAATCCCCAGGATACACTTCAATGGAATGAGGAGGCTGAACAAGCATTTAATGATGCAAAAAGTGCTTTAGCAGAAGCAACTCTACTTCACCATCCTATTCCAGGTGCAAAATTAAGTGTATGGGTTGATGCCAGCGATTTTGCTGTTGGCGGTTCTCTTATGCAAGTGCATGAAAACAGATGGGAGCCAATTGCATTTATGTCTGTGAAGCTTTCAAAAAGTCAGCAGAAATTCTCTACTTATGACCGAGAACTGTTGGCAATATACACAGCTGTAAAGCGATTTCAACATATGCTAGAAGGTCGCAGCTTCACAATATACACAGACCAAAAGCCTCTCATCTATGCTTTTAAACAGAAACCTGAGAAATGCAGCCCTCGTCAGTGGCGGCATCTTGACTACATATCACAGTTCAGCACTGACATTCGCCATACTAGTGGAATCAACAATACAGTAGCTGATGCTCTATCTAGAGTAGAAATCAGCCCTATCTCCAATTCATTTTTTCTAGATTTCAATGCTTTCGCAGATGCCCAAAGAATTGATCCTGAATTAAAAAAATTGCAGACTGAAAATTGTACTTCTTTACAATTTAAATACATCCCCAGTCCAGTGACAAATACCAAACTTTTATGTGATGTCTCTACAGATGTACCTCGACCATTTGTACCAGAAAATTTTCGCAGAACTCTTTTTGAACACTTTCATAACCTTGCACATCCAGGTGTAGCAGCAACTACACAACTAATTTCATCCAGGTATGTTTGGCCTCAGATGAAGAAACATCTTAAGGAATGGGTGAAAAGCTGCATTGCATGCCAGCGATCAAAAGTGATCAGGCATACCAAGACACTTTTAGGCACTTTTGCATCACCTGATGCAAGATTTTCTCACATCCACATCGATTTGATAGGTCCCTTACCTCCATCAGAAGGGCAGACCTACTGTCTGACAATCATCGATAGATTTACAAGATGGCCTGAGGTAGTGCCTATAGCTGATATTACTGCAGAAACTGTATGTCGTGCTCTGTTCAGTGGTTGGATCTGTCGTTTTGGATGTCCTTCCACCATAACAACAGACCAAGGTCGACAATTTGAGTCCCATCTCTTTCGAGAGTTGACAAATATGCTTGGCACGACCAGAATTAGAACAACTGCCTTCCACCCTCAGTCGAATGGTTTAGTGGAACGTTTCCACCGTGTCCTAAAGAGTGCTATAAAGGCTCATGAAAATCCTAGATGGACTGAATGCTTACCTGCCATTTTACTTGGACTGAGAGCTGCTGTGAAAACAGATATAAATGCATCCAGCGCTGACTTAGTGTATGGTGTTTCACTCAAACTTCCAGCAGATTTGTGTACAGAATCTTCACCGAATAAAATTTCACAAAACAATTTCATCCAACAATTGCGGGAAAGGATGAATCACATCAAACCCATCCCTACATCCCATCATGTGAAATCCAAGGTTTTTGTGCACCCAGAATTAAACACTTGCTCTCATGTATTTCTAAGAGTGGATAAAGTCAGTCCACCCTTGTCACAACCCTACACTGGTCCTCATGCTGTACTTTCACGAGAGACCAAAAACATCACCATAGACTTAAATGGGAAGAAAAGTTGTGTCTCACTTGATAGAGTCAAGCCAGCTTTTCTATTTAATGACTTACCTGAGACTGATTACCCTGAAACCCAACCAAACGAAAAGAAATCACCAGAAAATCCTGAGACTGTAAAAACTCAAGTAACTAAATCTGGTAGACGTGTAAAATTTAATAAGAGGTTAATAACAGAAATTGGTTAAAACATTTTGTATATATTCATTTTGTGAAACATTTGAAAATTGCATCACATATATTTCATTTTTGTAAACATTTTGAAAATTGCATCATATATATTACTTTCAAATTTTGACAGGTATATACATATTCATATTTTGTAAAGTAAATTATTTCTCTTTAACCTTTGCAGCATTTTGTATTCAGGGACATATATTAATTATGGTATATACAAGTGAAATGTTTATTACATTCAGATATTACCCAGACTGTTTTCTTTACATATTAATATGTCGAATTTATATGCCATATATATATTATTTTTTTTTTCATTTTATTTGTCTAGTAAGTTTGCATCAGGTATCTCACAAAGAACAATGTATGTGAAAGATATTTTTTTTTAATCATTGTATATTTAATACTTATTTTTAACATTTTGTCGTTCCTTCACAAGTTCATCACTGGAGGGATACTATTGTAGTGATAACTTATTTCATTTAATTTATAAGTGCATTTCATTCATTTACTGTATAATAGATGGCACCACCATTCAGTGTCATTTTATGTTGCACGACACCGATAGGTGGCGTGGCAGTATTGTATCCCGAGAATTCTCTCGATGCTCGCACACTTCGCTTGCTACTGTATAAACGAGAGGTGATGTTCGGAGATTGAATAAATATTATTTTGTTAAGTTTTAAAATCTGTTTCATCAATATTTGTCAAATTCAGGCAACAAACTAGATAATAAATACTTTAATCTTACATTGTGAAATAAGGTGGCTTAGTAAGGGAAAAGTCTTGGAACGATTTTTAGAGCTTCTCCCAGAGATAAAACAGTTTGTAGAGTCTAAATTAAAGCAAACAAATCATGAATAATGCATTAATTTAATTAAAAATATAATGATAATAAGTAAACTAAAATATAAATTATACAACAAGGACCTGCCACTAACAACACAATATATTTACTAGAATATATTTTGTAACATTCAAACACTTGTCTATTAAAATGGACAATTAATGTTACTTCTATACCATAAAATTTTTCTATGAACTCTAATAGTAGGAAAATATTGCTGATATACAATTTCACAGATCAAATACTCTATTTCTCAATTCAAATACTCTATTTACTAGCTGTGGTAAAAATTTATCAGCTTTTCTTAACAATTTCTTAATTTAACATTATAGTTTGTTATATAGTGTTTCGGGTATGGTAAAATAAGAGGAATTTATATTTTGAGAAAACTGCAAAAATAACTTTTACCTTACTTTTTTGCATTATAAACAACAAATTACACATTAAAATGCTCCCGTTTTGTAAAATTCCCCTTCTTTACTTTCCAACACAGTAATTTTTTGTCTTTCTAGCTGCTCTCAGGAATTTCCTGTGTGCCTTTCATTTCATTTGACTCTGAAGTATTGAGTTATGAATTCTAAGACTATCCAAATTTTTATAGCCTTTCAAATTATATTATTCGTGCTATTCGTTCGGGTTATTCGTGCTTGAAGCACAGTGAAAAAGTGCAGCTATGACATTTTGTTGCATTCCCTTTAAATTTCCTACAGTACATCGTACCATAGTAATTCTGTAGGCGATCAATGAATGTATCGCTCACTTTTCCTTTTCCTGAAAAACCTTTAGTTTTCGTTTTTAATTTTCTTAGACGTGAGCCAACTCTTTTCTGGGCATGTCCAATACATTCCATTTTAGTTATGCTATTGTCTCCATACATATCTTTCACATTAAAAAAACCCTTCGAGTCACCGTCCCCATAATATCCTGTGTATTGCAATTTGCATTTTTCATTTGAGCGACCAAATATTCGTGATGCACCCACAATTTCCATCTTTGAAGCAGAGCCTTGAAAATTATATTGACATATATGGTCAACTTTTAATGTTTCAAACTCTAAATTTTTAGGTAGTCTTTCCAATTTTTTACATGTCGGACAGTAGGAAGATAAAATTTCTATGTCCAGAACTTTACCGGTATGAATGGAAATAGCAACAACACACCCATTCAGAGACGTGTAGCCTCTGCGTTCCCCTGTGCCATCCACAGAAACCCCACATTCCACATTCATGATTTTGTTTCTGCTCAAGATCATTTGCAGCCTTTTTTCATCATATGTTCTGCAACAACTTTTGAAAGTTTCCCTTCCAAAGCTTTGTAAGCTGTTTTAGTCAGTGCATGCAAATTCAATGTTGAACATAATTTATATGCTGCAGCAAAACCTTTACCAATCTGGTGCATGCCATACACTAGTCTGGTATTTATTTCAGAAGAATTTACATTTTTTTTTTTTTTTTTTTTGAAGATGCAAAACCTTTATGGAAGTCACAGTTTTTACACTGAATATAAAAATGTGAGCACAGCCCATATCTTGATTCCTCACATAATGTTTGTTTATCTGCAAAACAGTTTGGACAGCAGAGTTCAGATATTATATTTAAAAGAATTCCAATATCTAAAATTCTAAAACCACTCATTGAACCACAGTTTTCATTTGTTGATATAGAACTAGCCGTCTGTAGCTTTGAAAAACTGACAGAAAAACTTTTATCACCAACAGATGCAGCATTATGCATTTCACTTTGAACAGGACTATTATTTATTTGTAAATTTATTACCATAAAACTTACGTTTGCGTTTTCTAGAAGTACTTTTTGGAATTTTCGTTGTAAAAAAACTAAAAATATCGAGAAAAATAAATGGATTTAGTGACTTTCAAATGATTAGATCAAACGCAAACTCGTGCGTAAACAATAATTTGGAATGCACAGTTTAATGCCAATTTCTAAAACAAAATTCGGTAAATAACGTTGCCAGATGTAATTCTTAATGTTATTAAGATGCTTAAAAAACTATTTTTGTGTTTTTATGTGCGTATATAATCAGTTTTCCTAACAAAATCATGAAAAACAGCAATGTACACAAGCATTTTTGCTTACTTCCGTTTTGCAGAAACGTACTTTCAGTTGTAAAATTTCACAGCCAAGCAATATTAAAATATCTATAACTTGGGTTCTAGACTAGCTAGAAACAAAATTCAAACAGATTTTGAAAGTAAAAGATTGGGCATTCATAAAATAACAAAAATAAAACATCGATATTTTGACAGAAATTGACGTTTCAAAGGTGTCCTTATACCTTAAGCATAAATTATTTAAGAATCAACACTTACCTTAAAACAAATAAAGGAAGTCGATATAAACTTGTTGAGCAAGGATATCCGCAATATTCCGCTGTGATTATAGATCCAAATGAAGAATTCAGGTGCACTCGGTAACAAATAACACAGCTGCAGTGTAGTTTGGTCAGCAGGCTATATAGATGGCGCTTTTGGACGGAGTTGGTCTAAAAGAGCTCCATAAGATGTCTATATCAGTATCTTTTATAGACGTCGACCATAGAGACTTCATCTATTAGAGATCGAAACTTAGAGGACTTATAGATGTATATAATACGTCTTAGATCTCTAATAGACGTCGAAATGAAGTACGACTATTAGACATCTATTTTTTCATCTTATAGAGTTCTATAGTACGTCCTGGATGTCATGGATGAATTTCGAGCTCTAATAGACGACCATTAGCTCTGTGTGGTTGTGTGGGCAGACTCCCATAATGTCTACTCCAAAGTGTCTGCTAAGGCATTACTAGCGGATTTTAACTAAAAATTTTTTACAAGCATATTTAATACATTTATCTAAGTTATAAATAATTAGCCTTGTTTCAGCTTGTCAATATATGTGGTAAGAAGATAAGGTAACTAGCTTTAATTGCATAAAAGGAAATTAAAATAACTTTTTCAAGTAAATTATGCGAGGATAAAACATTTAAAATTAAGCTTATGAAAATGTTGAAATACACTTAAACCTGTTTTTGTGCGGTGAATAGGGACCGCATAAAAGAAAACGCATAAAAAATCGCACAAAACTTCACGAGTAGCTATAAAAAATACTTTTTGCAACACATTTAAAAAGTATTTTTTTATGCGGTGAATAGGGACCGCATAAAAAAAGTCACGTAGAAAATAACTCAAAACCTTACGAAATAACTAGGAATTAAATACTCAGCATTAAATACGTGATCCGAGCAATATCCACCATCTTCAATAATTTTTTATAACACTTTAGAATAATTTTTAGCGGCTATTTCATCAGCGGATGCAGCTGTTCAGATTATGAAGTGCGTGTCGGTGTAAAAACCCGACTAACTAGCCATTGCTTGCAGAAAATTCCGGGCTTCCAATGTGAGACGATGAACTAGACGGCTCTAAATCCTTCAGCTGATTATAAAACCGTATAGCTTTCTCTTTAATCAATTCTCCGTCAATGTGGATTCGTTTTTGAGTTAATTCTTGAATCCACAATATAAGTGCCTTTTCCGTTTTCTCTATCAAAATGTGTCTTGAATACGATGCTCGTTTAGCGCTTTCGTTTGTGGCACAATTACTAGATTTATTTATTTCACCTGCACAGGGCCCGACTTTGACCCAATGGGGCTCTGGGCAAAGCCGACTTTGGGGGCCCCATCAAAGGACAGATCAGGGGGGGGGGGACACGTGCCCTCCAGGAGCAGATTTCCACATGAACATGTGAGACACTCACCCAGACGCCCCATAAATTGGGACCAGAAATTCAAAAGAATTTTCGATCAAGTCAAAAATTTGAAAATAATAATAATAAGTGCTAGTTAATTTACTTTTTAATGTTAATAAATAAATTCATGAAATTTTCTTTTGAAATTCAAAATAGATGACAGTCTGGAGTTATTACAAGCCTCCCCGCCAAAAAAATAAATAAAATAAAATTAGCCAGAAAAGCTTACAGGTGTAAGTATGCTTTCACTATAGTGGGTGCAACCTGCCCCACCCAAGATTTTTTCTGTATCTGCCACTGTCCTCCTTTACTGTATTAACCAAACACCAAAGTCAAGCTAACAGCCAGAATTTTTTTTCCAAAACTGATGGTAGAGGGTGCAAAGTGTAGACTGGAAGAGAGGCTTTTTTAAATATAAAAACAGAAAGCAGAAGAAACATTTCACTACACACAAATGATAAAGAAAATATTGGAAAGCTCCAAATACAGGTAACGGGTAACCCTCCTACAACACGGTAGATAGGTTCCTAGAAACCGTTGTGTGAAACCGTTTTATATGAGACCCAGAGACAGTTAAAAAAGAGGGCTTATGTTCTGAAAACTTATTGAAAACAAACATCTTTTTTAAATTCCATATAAGCAACTTAATTCTTATTAAAAATATAAATGTATGTATAACACAAAATGAAAAGACACAAAAAATATTATTTTCATGTAATGCGACATTAATTTAGTGAATTTCTTCCTCACCACTGCTCAATACAGGCAAACGAGAACGTTTTTTCGATTGAACGATATCACCTTCACTTTCAGAACCTTTTCTTCATTTAGATTTTTTGCAACTTCTATCCTCTTTAAAAATATCTGTAATTTTGGTTTGTTTGCTGGCTCTTACAAGGTCATTGCTGATTCACTGTATAGAGATAAACAATTTTGCAGCTCCCTTTTGAATTTTCGGCTTCTTTCAGCTGAAGGGTCTGCATTCAGGAAAAATGATTCAAGATTTTCAGATAAGCTTAAGCCTACTTGTAATTTTATAGAGTTATAAATAAATAAATTATAATTTATTTATAAATTTTCATGTAAAGTCACTATAGTTCATTATTCCTTCCCGTCATTATTTTAAGGTAATTTAGTTTTTAAATGTGTTAAAAAAATGATGTTATCTAGTGCTGTAATTTTTTTTATAGTGTTAGAGCAAAACCGTGTTACAGGTTGCAGTGTTATACAAGGGTTCCCGCAATTTATCTTATCGTGTTAGAACGAAACCATGTTGTAAGATGCCGTGCTATAGGAGGGCAACCTATACTGGACTTTTTCCTCTTTTCACATCACATTGCATCACACCTTTTTTTTGTATGTGGAGAGCAGTATCTATAATCCTATACTCTCAATACAGACTTGATTTTGCAACTGAATTTGAAAAAACATCTATAAACAAACTTTGGAAGTGATGATAACAATCAAATGATCAGTATTTGAATCCTTCTCAGCCATCATGTTGTTAAAAAATAATCTAATATTGTTAAAAGTAATAGAAATATCATTTGCAAGAGTAGTAAAATAAAATCAAAACTTTTATAATTAGATAGGTCAAAATATTTGACTGCTTCCATCATTATACTCTCAACCACATTAATGTGGATATAAATTTTTGATAAAACTATACTTACTTTTTTTTTAAATTACGCCCGGTGATGACTCTAAAACACACCACTTCCTCGACACTGGGGAGGAGGGAAAGTTGAGCACGTCTCTGGTAAAGAACTTAAAAACCAGGATTGTCCATGCCCTTGGAAGAACAGTTTTTAAAAACCTCCATGGGAGTCTCCAAATAAAGCTATGAGGATGCCAGGTAATGGCAAAGACTGTAGCAGATTTAGTATTAAACAGGATGCACCACGAGGAGGCCTGCTACACTACAGCACTCCCCCCCCCCCTAAAAAAAAAGGAGATAGATGAAACAATATAACTCATAACTATCTAAATATATATTTTCTTACGCATTTTTAAATTTACAAAATCATGAATAACATCATCAAACTCAAGTTTCACTGTTATTTCAGATTCAATATGTAATAAAGCAAGTGATGAAAGTTTTTCTTGCAGAAGACTGTTTCGAACTGCCGATTTTATCCTCTTCAAAACAGAAAACGATCTTTCTCCTGAACAGTTTGTCACGGGTATAGTTAAAAAAAATTTTAAAGCAGTTTCAACATTTGGAAATGTTTCTTCAAATTTCTTAGCTTTGTTTAACATATGCAACAAAGTATCATTTTCTTGTATTATTGATGAAAATTGTAGCAATTCATCAGAAAAAGTGTCTGCTAAGTCAGATGCATAGCATTTTTCTAAAAAGGCTGATTCTTCAAGTAGATTTGAAGAGCATTTTAAATTGATTAAACAAGCAAATTTTTGAGTTACTATTTCATATACCTCTTTCCGTTCATAAAGATGCGAAATTAGAGAGTCACACAAAGCATAGTGGCACATAGATATATATTGTTCTCGTGCTGTTAATTGCACTTCAGGTGCATTAAGTGAACAAAGATCTTTACTCAGTGGTATTTTCTTTTTTCGAAAGTTTTCATAATTGTGATTTTCACCACATAGTTCCTCTGCTAATTTTTCATATACAATAAAATTGTCACGGACAGTTTGTGTAAAATCAATCAATGATTGATATAAAGGGCCTAGTTCAGATAAATTGAGATTTACTTTTTGAAGCTCAATACTTGTTTGATTTAGCCGTTGTAACACAGTATCCCGTACGATTATATTCAATGCTGTTTCAAATTTTTTCATTTTTTTACATAAAGCTGCAGCTTCTGATTTCGTGGAAGCATTTTCTTCCTGACTAGTGGATAACATGTCCAGAACATGTATTAAACTTCTGTAATTTTTCTTTAAAGACTTGACTGCTGAAGCATCGGCACTCCATCGTGTAGAGCAGCAGCTTTTTATTGAAAAGTTTCCATCATCATTTTCTATTTGTTCTTTCAGTTTCTGCCAACGATGTGTGGAAACTGAAAAGAAATTATAAATATTCTGTACCAAGGAAAAAAACCTTAGAACGGTACTACAGGACTGTACTGCATTGGCACCAACTAAATTTAAAGAATGTGCTGAACAGGGTACAAACTCAGCCAGTGGATTTATAGCTTTTATTCGGGCTTGAAGCCCAGAATACTTTCCTGACATATTCGCAGCATTATCATAAGTTTGGCCACGACAGTCTTGAATGTCAATACCCAGTTCTTTAAGATTTGTTAATACTGTTTCAGCTAAAGCTTCTGATCTATGGCTGTAGATTGGAAAAAATTTCAAAAAACGTTCCACTGGTTTCCCATCAATCACATACCGTAAAATAAAGCATAACTGATCAATATGGGTAATATCTGGTGTTGAATCGACAATTATTGAAAAGTACTTGGATGTTAAAACTTCACTAACAATATGCTTTAATACCCTTTTTGACATTATTGTTATAAACTCATTAATAACAGTTGATGATAAATAACTGACTTTTCCTGATCCCGGATTTCCATATTTTTCAAGATGGCTAGATAAAAATGAATCAAATTGAGCTATAAGCTCCATACATCCTAAGAAATTACCATTTAACTTAGAACCAATTGTTTCATTGCTTCCAAAAAAGGGCAAACCACGCTGTGATAAAAACTTTACAACAGCAACAACTCTTTTTAGAACAGCTTTCCAGTAATTTGACTCTTCATTACACTGATCCATCAATGATGAGTCAATTCTAGAGGCTACATCCATGCGTTGTGACATCTGAAGAACAGCTTGTCTATGATCAATGGAGTTCTCATGCTCAGAGAGTCTTGTAGACGCATGCTTCCAGTCATTAACTGATTTGGAGAACCGTTTTTCATCATCAATTTGCACACCCAACAATATAAATTTTTTGTTGATGGTGACAAAACCAACCACTTTCGGAGAACTTTTTCAGAGTTTTGTTTTATGCGGTAAAAATGTCCTTCTGTCAATTTTCTTTTAACATTGCCAAATTACCTCTCAGTCTCTGGCAAAATGTGTAAATTTTGATTTGGAGGCTTAGAAAGAAAGAAGTCAATCATTTTTTCGTCTATTTTCAACCATAGTGCAGGATCTCCTCCATAACAAATATGATCTTCTTCAATATTTCTGTCATTCTGCACAAAATTTTCAGATGTGGGATTATTACAGGGGACAAAGCCATCCTGGGAAACATTAGAATGAATGTTGCTGTCATCGTTATCCTTCGATAACGATGAGGATGATGCACAATTACTTTCAAAATACTTTGAAATAGATCCAGCCAATTTTTTTCGCTGATCTTCTCTTTGTTTTCTAAGTTTTCGTTTAACAGAGCCACATAAATAATTCCTAACAGACATTCTGAAATTTCTGAATCTCTACAAAAACACTAGAAAATTTACTGCATCTAACATTAACTAAAATCACATGGTAATCTTCAAGATAAAACATATAAGCATTGCCAGATTCTTCTAATCCATGTTTTTCACTAGTATGAAAAACCATGGAGATAACACAACACTCAAAATCCACTGCTGTAAAAGTTAACCAATCAGAAAGAAATATTCAAATTCAGAGGGTGGAGTTTCAAATTGCATATTTGATTGGGGAAAAAAAGGAAGTTTAGATGTGATCAAACTTCTGATGACGTCACATACGCAACTATTAATGACGTCATTGAGACAGAAATTACGGAAACCGTTTTTAATTTGAGTACGTATAAGAAATTGTCAAGAATATGTACATCTTAATTCTAAATTAGGGGCCCCCAAAAATTTGGGGGCCCTGGGCAAGTGCCCCACTTGCCCATGCGGAAATCTGGGCCTGCACCTGCACGTTTTTGTATGCCTCTTATAGTGGATTCACCTAATCCAAATTCTTTACCAAAAGCTGTGGATCCTTCACCTTCTGCTATCCGTTTTAAAATCGTAGTCTTAGTTTCTAAGGAAATTGCCTTTCTCTTCGCTTTGTTTTTGCCCTTATTCATTTTCAGGGATTATGTCTAAAAATAAAATAAAAATCCTAAAAACTTATCGAAATCGAAAAAAATAATGAATTTACCTTCAATTTACGCTTTGAAATTAATCTTATCTTAATAGTCTAGGAATATGAAAGCACTTTGAAGGACGTCAATTAAATAATGCGATTATATAATTCAATACATATGTAATGTAATTGGCTGACGCAATACTGAATTTTATTTGCAAATCAGTATCAGTATATGTAATGTGATGAAATATCAAAAATCGAAAAAAACTAAATGGCCGGTCAATCCTACTATTTTTTTTTAATGACAACTTCGTCAATTATGTTCTAATTTGATTGAAATTTTCATATACCGCACAAAAACAGGTTTGAGTGTACATGGTTTCAACATCGCTTTAAGAGATTATAATTGATAACCTTACTGTTAGACTAAACATGCCATAAAGTCAATTACGCTATTAAATAGCATATGTCATATTCACTAGATTTAATGTACATAAATACAACACTGAATGTTATGAATCATGATTGTTCTTCTAACTGCATTCAGAAAATGAAATGTAATATATTTTAAATTTTCAGTTACATGAATTTTAATGTTTATTTAAAATACATTAAAAAAATCTAGCAGGTATTTGGGACAATATTGGTTCATTTTATAGAGGGTATAGAGGGAGAAATACTCTTCAGAGAAAAGTTTGAAATAATTCACAAATTAGCTGAGACAAACTATACATCATTAGTACTTAAGATAAATGAAAATGTTCAATGAAAGAAACATAAATTTTAAATCCTAAATACATGCATATAATCTCAACTGAAGAGAGAGATAATAACTATATCCTTATACCAAATAATAACTAGAAAAGTACAAGAACATTTATTTGAAAACGATGCATAAAATTTATATATAAAGAGTTCAGAGAAAAATGCTTTTTAATTACTAAGTTTCATGCCAGTAATTATTAGCTCAAATGCCTCAACTGTAAATGAATGAATATAGTCACAGTATAATATCTTCAGGATAAATATTCATGGTCCCTAATTTTTCTGTAGCATATTCAGCAAGATGTGTAAGGGCATTTCAGAAAAATAAGATTTGTCATGGTCCAAGTTAACTTCTACAATAGTTAAAATCATTATTTTAATTATGTAGAAAATAATATCCGGGGTACTGAGAAAGAAGCTTATTTTTAACCATATATATCTATTCATCAAATGACAAAACATGTAAAAAATGTAAAAATAAAAATAAAAATACACAGCATATTAATAGCTAAAAGAGCATGAATTTTTTCTTTGTTTTAGTTATTTTAAGTGCTCTTCCAGATTACACATGGTTTTCACTAATGAATTCTTTAATGATTAACTTAAATTTTTATGATATAGTACATATGAATATATGTGTAGAGAGAGATAGATGCTTTACTTCCTAATTCTTGAAATGATACTATGATGTGATCACAAGAATGAAATATTAAGTTGAAAACACAAGAGAAATTAACTGCATAAGTGAGCACATCAACAAAAACATGGAATAATATTTATTGAACAATATTGTAACATGAGTTGGAAACATTTCTGAAAAACTTTTTAATATGACTAGAAATGAGACTAACAGAGCAATTCACTCTGCTCTAAAGAATTTCATTTACGTGAAAGGAGGAGAAAATGCTGAAAATAAAATTCTGAAATTCAGGGCATAGAAAAAACTATTTTAAAAAACGAAAGAAGACTAGACCTAGTCTATAGCAATTCTAAAAAGAAAATCTTCCAAATATCATACATACATACATATATATATATATATATATATATATAAAGCAATTTCTTTGGTTTACAAATGATAAAAGTTGCCCTTCTTGTACATGAATAAACATGCATAAATATAATAATACTTTCTGATGATCTAGGAACACAATAAAACTTCTATTCATATATATACATCACAAACATTAACAACGATAATAAATGCTATAAATATTATTGCTAGTTAATTAATAAAAATAGACATAGAAATTTTTAACAGGAAACCATATTAATCAACCATATGGACAATTCATTGATGCAATCAAGTTATTGCTATAGATAAGGAGAGGAATGTCACATTCCATCTAGCAAACAAGGCCAACACTCTTCTGAGCACTGGCTTGATTCATCAACTAAAATGCTCTATTTAAAGCTCCCATTAACTGTGCCTCTTGAGAGTTAAGCTGAGATTCAACAACACTTAAGTAAATTATAGGATACAACATTGAAAATTAAGTTTAGGAAAAGGTTGCTTTTCATCAACACTGCTTCAGGACACCACATTATCCTTGCTCACCTTTCTGCTAGACTGAACATGTCAAATTAAAAGTTATAGATCTATTATTTTTCTACACAAATTACAAATGTCATCCTTGCTTCGTTTTTTAACATATACACACATACAAACATACATATTAGCATATGCCTCTAATTTAATTCTGTGAAATACTTCAGTACACAATTATCTATGCATCAGAAATGAAATATGGAGATCATTTATATTGATAATGGTGCAAAATTATGCATTCACCTAAAAGGCAGAGGGTTAAAATTGAGAGTAGTAAAGTATTAATGATAAAATCAAACATACAACTAGCCTAAATGATAAAAATTATAATAGCAAATTATTAATCATTTTTGAACCTACTTTGCAGGCATATTTTTGGTCTCATTCTCCAATTTTAAGGAAGAGAACTATTTTAAAATAGTTTGCATGTAAGTCTAATATTAAAATTTTCTTAAAATTTGTGTCAAAACTTGAAACCATACTATTTACAATAAAAAACAATGTAACATATAGAAACTGGACGAAATCTCACAATTAAAAATATTTAAGAGTCAATATCTTTTCACTTACACTATAAAAAATATTAAACCATAGTAGTCAAAATACAAAGAAAAAATGCTAAATTAGTTCAACATATATAGTCTATACATGCAGTTAAAACATATAAAATAATGTTACTACTGACCACATAACATTAATTTAAATTAAAACAATAATTAATAAATCAAAAATATAATCAGATGATGAATTCAAATCCCCAAAGTCATCAAACAAAGAGTCCCTTTGTTTTCAATTGTTCACAAAGATCTGATTTTCAATGGTATTGATTGTTTTAAATATATGCAAAATACGGCTGATGGAAAATATAGTTATAGAGCACATTATATATAATCTAGGACTATAATTAAAAGCATTTGTACTAAAAATATCCATATTGGATGTTGTGCATAGGAATATTCATGCAAAGAAATTTATTAAAAAAAATAAAAATTAAGAAATCATCAGCATATTTAGAGGAAGGATTTAAGATCCACAAAGTAATTTTCAGTGACTCATGAAGATCAAGTTTTCACTGACATAGTGTTTAAAATATAAGCATAATCTAGTCTGTATTTTTTATGCAGAACTGAAATATAGCTATGAAACACATCAAACACATTCTAGGATGATAATTAAAAGCATATACATTAAAAAATATCCATAATGGATTTAGTATAGTTATATTTATGCAAAGAAATTTAAAAAGAAATAACACTTTCTTTTCAAATGTGAACCTTACTACTAAAAGACTTGAAACATCAGAAACTTTGAAATATAAAAATAAATATTTCATAAGGTACAAACACGAATAGCATGACAAACTTATTTTTGTTCATTTTTATTGTAAACACACACATCTATGTATACGTATACATATTTGTAAATTGGCATATGTATATCAAGTATACATACACACATACACACATATATATATATATTATATATATATATATATATATATATATATATATATATATATATATATATATATATATATATACCTGCATATACATATGTAGATACATAGATACACACACACACAAATATACATACATATTGGCCTAGACATATCAGATTTGAAAGAAATTGGTTTCAAATTTTTTTAAAGTCATTTTGTTGACCCATTTTGTTTCTATAAATACTAACAAACATAACAGACATTACTACATTCATGGCCAGAAAGTTATTTTAACATTTAAACTGACTGAGATGACTGCTTTGTAATATTTAATAAAATAAATATGTAACATACAAATATTTCAGTGTAAAATGTAACATTACTGCTCATCTTATTTATAAGAAAATATAAATATCTATGACCAATGTTCAAGATAACAGCGAGTCTCATTAGATCTAAAATTAAGCTATGAAAAGAAATTTCAATTTCCCATAGTTTTTCACTGAACAGAGAGTTTTTTTATAAGCTGTTGAAAAGATAATGACCAATTTTCTAGACATTTATATTTATCGGTTATTTCTGTCTATGAAAAAAAACTATCACTAAAATAATAAATACTGTAAAATTTATCAAAAATAAATGATATATTAGTGCTCAAAGATAAGTTCATTAGATCAAATACCTTGTTTAGTGAAACAAAAGAACATTCTCCTGTTTCATGTTTCATTAGCAATGAGCACAACTTTCCTTTCATGATACTAAGCACAACATAATTCTTCTCTGGGAACTTGATTAGGCTAATACCAGTGAAATGTTAGGATATATTTTAAATTAAAAAGTGTGAGTTTATGTAAGAGAGAAAGTGTCCAAACAAATCTTGGCATCATTGCCTAAATTTGAATATACCTCTGTAACCTGCTTGGCCAAGTTAAAATTTAGTTAATAAGAATTGGTGGTTAATATGAACTCAGTAATTTAGATGAACTGATTTGTTTCTCTTTCCTTCATAAACAGGAAAAATTTAGTGCTAGAAACATAGGATTTGATATGAAGAAACAACTTATACTTGAATGGTCAGCAAACATTAACCGTGGCGTATTACATTAACAGTAATTAAAGGCAGCTATGACTGTGTGGAACTTGAACTCAAATCCTGTAAACAGTAGTTTTAGGGATGAGATATTCATGAAAATAGAATATACTTTTCCTTAGATAGTTCACCATACATAATGTTCTCTTTTTCTCTCTTTAGTAAACCTACCCTTAAAGATATAATATTAATAATACTATAAATATGACCCCTTTATCTTCCAAACAATGCTTATAGAAATAAAATAGCCTCTTACAGCTATTTATTTACTTTTCATGTTGAACTTAACCAGTTATTCTCTCTCTAAAAGCGAATTGATATTTATCCCTGTGGTTAAAATGATTTTTATGTAAACTTACTTAAAAAGAGCTATAATTAAACATTTCAGCTTTAATTCATTTAAAAGAAGAAAAAATGCATATATTAAAACTAGTATAAGATCAGAGGAATGGGAGATAAAAGTAACTGTTCACTTATCTATTTCACAGGTGAGAGTGTAATATGGTTTAACGATTACACTCTTTCATAACACCAGTCTTTCCTAATTAATTTGTAATAAAACTTGCAAATTAAATTACTCTTATTTTAAAGCTGCAGTGAGATTTACTTAGTGGAGTTTCACCCAGTCACAAATAACTTAGTTCTTTGACATTCTACAGAAATGACTCAAGAACAAAATGTAATCAGTTACACATCGAAAAAAGAATAACATAATAACTTGATGAACCACTGTCTTTCCATAAAATATAAGGGAAATACAGTCTTTAATAATATACATAAAAGTTGATTAATTCATCATGACTTTTAATGTCATTCAGTTCTATTATGTGTAGGACAAATTATATGTATGTATAATTTTACAATGATACACATATATATGCATATACACTTAAGTAAATTGTATATATGTATATATATATATTCACAAGCACACATAAGGCCACTTATGGAAATGTTAATGAATTTCTTTAAAACAGAAGACAAGAATAAATATTTAAGATAAAAAAATTACATTAGACAAAGCACTGCAATTAATAAAAAATGTTATTTTGAAAAAAAATTTGTGATTTGCACTTTGCCAATTTTTGGATAGTTAGGGTAAAAATAATGCATTACAAAATATGCCTATGATACTATAAAGATGATACTTATGACATAAATGTTCACACTGTCCTTCCAAAATAATAAAATATAAGGTTCACATATTCTTGACTGCTTAAAGCATTATGTAGATATTTAGATGAACTATTCAGCATACTAAAATTACAATAATGATTATTCAACCATATTAAAATAGTTGAGATAAATTAAATGCAAAATATTGATGACACACAAAAATTTTGAGTGCTATGTAATTAATGCATGATACATACCCACTTTTCCAATTATATATACCATAAATACCCCCTTTTCCAATTACATATGCAATCTTTTTGAATATTTCAATTGCGTTTGGTAGGGACAAAAAATATATTTCATAAAAAAGGTATATATAGCTATTTACTACTAGTCCAACATAGTATGTGCAGCAGTTTATTTGAAACTGCAATTAGGCTGTCTCAGCTCGCTTGATCCTCATCATCATCTTGATCTTCTGATGTAATATGGAACTGTATTTTTTCAGCTGCAGCAGCCAGTTCAGAAGATGGATTAATTTCAATTGAAACCTGGTCATCCTCATCTGCTGCTTTGGAATCTGGACTTACTGGAATCATATTTTGATACCAATCACGATTTTCTTCCAAAGTGTCCAAAATATCTTGAGCATCAGGATGTACTAAATCAGCCCAAGTTTCCCATAAGGGATGTACAATGTAATCAATAAAACCAACCTAAAGATCATAATCACAATTAGAACTATAAAATGATATAATAATGATAAATTTAAAATACATATTATCTATATATATAAAACAGTTCCGTGACTGACTGACTGACTGACTAACTGAATGACAGGTAACGCACAGACCAAACCGCTGGACCTAAAGGGCTGAAATTTTGCATGGCGATTCTACTTATAGTGTACGGGTGCACTAAGAGAGATTTTTGAAAAATTCTTCTTAGATTTTTTAAATTAAATTTTTAAGCTGTTTTAGTAACCTTTTTTAAGTTTGCATTTAAAATAATAATTTGAGGGTTATAAAATTTATATCACGAGAAAGATCATAAAAATTCCTTTAAAATGAAATATTTTTCGAATCTTTACCTCTAATTTCTGATTTTTGGTGAATTTTTAAAGATTCATTTTTAGAATTTAATTTATTAAATGCCAATCACGTGATTTCTTTTTCTGGTACTTTAAATAAATTTATCGTCACGTGCATAACAACTAAATAGACAAAAAAAGATTTTTTTCTTGCTAATGCGGCAGATGATCGGACATTATTTTGTCTATAAAATTATCCCTTAAGATTTTTTTATAAATATATATTTTTTTTCTACATTAATTGTATATATTGATCATCGTATTTATTATAAATATATATATATATATTTATTTATTTATTTTTTGCCATTAATTGCATACATTGACCGTTGTATTTAATTTGAATGCACTACGTAGCGAAGTGCAGGTTTTCAGCTAATTATTATTATAAACTTTTCAGACCTTAGGTTGAAAAATACAAATCTAAAATACCAATACTCTCCATAATGTTTTTCGGACACAAATCTCACTCTTATGAGTTCATTCTCATGCAATACTGGTTAAGAAAAAAACTAAGCTTTGAAAGTACAGTAACCACCGCTTATAGTGATCAGTGGTTATAAGAATCAACCGTTTATAAGAATCAATATCGCAAAAACAAAAACAAATGTATTATTTCCATGTTAAAATTTCCGCTTTAAAGAATCAATCCACTAGTTATAAGAATCAGTTGCAATCTTCGCCTTCCTTTTATTTTTCCAAAAAATGCCACTTGAACACTCAAAAGGTACGAAATTCTTTCTTAAATTTTTGAAAAGAAAGATTGATAAAACTTTGGGGTGGAAAACAGTCGTAAAATACATTCCTTTATACATAACATAAGAGTTTCTCCTTATACGTTTTTGCTAAACATTGTCTTATTAGCTTTACCCAGGGGCATCTAACCCGCCCAGGTCCGATTTTGCTTTTCTCCAGACAGGCACTCCTTTTTTCCCACCACTTACTTCCTGGTTGTGGATTTCTGGACCCTGAAACACATAAATCTTCCGCAAAGTGTCCACCATCACTTACGCAAACGGGACAGTGGATTCAGCACTTCAAACCGTGAAACGTAAACGGATCCATTTTGCTGAATCAGATGAACCAGATGCTGAATCAAACCGTGAAACGCAAGCTATAAAGTGAATCTTCGTCTGAGACTGTAATAAGCATACGTCGCTAGTATTCACTTTAGTTTTCTAACAAAATTGTCAGTTAGTGTTAGAACTTTTTGATAGTCGAATTCAAATATGATAAAAACAAAGAAAACTCTTAGTTTTTCTGAAAAACAGAACTTCTTAATTAGATATGATGCTCTTCCAAAGTGTAGTCAAAGAGAAGCTGCCTCTTGTTGATTTTATAATCATGTGTTGTTACTTATAGGTCTAGAAATTCAGTTATAGTATTTGTTTAGAAATTGAGTATTTTTAAAATTATAAAAAATAATTTTAATAAATGATAAATAACATAAATTAAGAGTATTTAATGGTAAATTATGTATATATGTGCCTGTGTGTTTATATATATGTACAAGTATATATTTGTGTATGTGTGCCTGTTCAAAGGGAAGTTTCGGTTATAAGAATCAACCGCTTATAAGAATCAAAAACAGTAATAACAAACGTGATTCTTATAAGCGGAAATCACTGTAATTCGAACTATCTTTGTATAATTATGCTGTAATGAATTTGATATTGAATAGATTTTTAATAAATTTAAAAAATATACATACTTGAGATTTTTCAATTGTAGCATTATGACGATCACACATTGGACTAATATCTAAACCCATATCCCTCTCTTTATCACCTTGTTGGAAAAATTCTTCCATTATAAGACTAACACAGGTTCGATAAATTTCTAAAGGCTTTGTTGGGTTGCTAAGGTCAGCACAGTGAATCATATTTTGTAAGACCTAAATACAACATTAGGTAAATAATATTAATGCATATATAGCTGAAAAACTAGAATAAAAATTTGAATGACAAAACATTAAAAATTTAATAACTTGATGTAATTCGACATATCAACAAACATTAAATACATTCAGATACATATGTTAATTCAGATCAACAGCATTACACAAAATTAAATATATATATTAACAAACAAATGAAATTATATATTTATATCTACGATACATTTTCAGGTAAAAGCAAACAACAGTATTTGACCAAAAATGTTTAATTGGATTCCCAGAAGGTATTTTAAATAAATCAGTATATTTTTAATTAAGCATTAAGGACTTTTGCTGACAAGTTTTAAAGATGAAAATCAAATTTAAAGACAAAGCTCAGCAGTGAACAAGAAACTGCATTTAACTGTAAGAGGACATAATTTGCAAAAATTAACGAACTATAAGTAAATGTATAGTAAACTTTACAAATTATATATCTTTACGTAGCAAATATATATGTACTAATGATATCTTATGTTGCAAATTTTATTGCATTATTTTTTGAGCTCCCATAAATAATACAATAGGTGCTATGTACACTAATATCAATTTAGAAAATGAATTATAGGGTGTAATCTAAAGACCAAACTACACAATCTTCTCTAAATAGGATCTCGAGATATCTGAGACCATTAAAAGAACCATTATGACACAAGAAATATCAAGGTAATGTTTACTGTTTTCTACCATTATCAAGACATAATCCACCATGATTACACACCATCAGACCAAAAAAAAAAAACAATAAAAAAGAACACTAAACCAAATTTTGTAACATTTTGTTCATTGTAAACAGAAAGAATTGCACACAGATAATGATAGGTTTCCATAATCTGACAAAGCCTTCACTTAAATCTTCCAGGGTGTGTACCCATAACTGGTGAGGGATCAAAGTTGCAGCTTACCAACCCACTAATTACAAGACATCTAATTAAAGAATAAAATTGCCCTTAAATAGTAAAAAGATCACAGGATAATAAAAGCAAATTAAATAATATAAAGAACATATCATCACTAGTGAAGTTTTTCAATATTTCAGCAGTGGCAGAAGAAGCACTGATTTAACAAATATGAGTATCAATCAATATTTTGTTTCGTTGAGCTTATTTCATATACTTTCTGCAAACATCTAATTTTTTTTATACCAATGTGGAGTAAAACAAAGAAGCCAAACTGCGGCCTATAATACATTGCAGTTTTCCTGGCCATTTTATTATGGGGGCACTAGCTTTACCTCCTATGAGGGGACGACACAAATGGAGGCATTTTAGTGGCCAGAATTCAATACCGAGAACCCTCAGCACCAAAAGCCAGCGTGCTGTACCACAAGGCCACCACAGGCCACACAAACATCCAAACAAGTTGCAGGCATTTATTTATGTGCATATTGTTTTCACAAGTAAAATTAAATAGTAGTATAACCCTTAAATATAAAAGAGAAGAACATACTTGCTTAGGATATACATTTAAGATCTTGAATATACAATTCACTGATGTTCTAACTCTATAATACCTCCTACTCAATTAATTTACAAATAACAGTATATGATAGTTAAGTAATGGCTACAATTCTATTTGGCTACAATATTCAGAACAAAATTAAAAAATAAAAATATTTGCATTAATAAAACATAGGTAAATAAATCTTTAATTCTTTTTTTTAATGACACGAGTTTTCAAACACAAATGTAAAAGATAATAATGTTCTCCCACAGTTGCTTGAGTATATAATTACTCTACATTATAATTTCTTAAATTCTTCTAGAAACTGCAATATTCTGATACAACATGAACAAAATATAAATGAGCTAGAATATTTTACACACACACAGTTGACTGATAATTTTAAAACAGTTAAATACTGACTGAGAACCAGTAAATTTCATTGCTCTTTATAAATGCTTATAACAAACATCTTGAACAAAAATTCATGAATTCCTATTTAAAAAAAATTCTTTGAAGAAAGCGAGAATGAAGCCACACAAAAAACACATTATCTTGGGGCTAAGGACATATTTTTAAATGTTGCTGAAAGGAAGTATGTAGAATTAATTTCAAAATTTATATAAAGAGAGAAAATAAGAATTGATTGATATTTCTTGTACATTTGAATCTCTTTTTTCACAGTTTTAAAATAATAAAAGAACCAATTTTTTTTTACTATAACATGTTTTAAAAATCTTAAAAAATTGAAAATATTGCATTGCACTGTAGCTTATATTGTGTGCAATGTTATCAGAGTGTATTTCAGAGAATGTAGATGATTCCACATTAGTTTATAGTAGTTATGGTTAAGGAGTGGTTCCACTATCTGCAAGGGCAGATCTAGAAGGTCTCCAACTAGCCAATAAACTTAAAAATAATTTTCTTACAAATGATGACAATATCAAATGAGCTGTACAATTCCGTTATTTGAAAATGATTATGGTACATTATGAAGAACTAACAAACATTTTTCCCCCTACATCGGGGCAGCGGCCACATCCGAAATAAGCCCTCTGGCAGCCCAATAAAAACTAGCCTTGTTATGAAAGTTGTCAGGAGGACAGTTCAGAAAAGAAAGTGCAGGACAGCTTGTCAAATGAGAAAATCCATAAGAGCGCCTGAAGAACACAGGATACAGTCAGGGCTATCTACCATGACAATACGGCACAGGTGATATTGTACAAAGTCATGACCAGTTAAAAGTCTAAAACTAGCAGTAAAGACCGATCAAGGAAGGTTCATGGGAAGTAGAGAACACAGCAATGAACTCCAGGCCTTACTCACCACAGCTTCAGCATAGAGATTTCAAAGTGACCTTTGTAATTTATATTTAATTACACTACAAATTTGCTGGTAGGATAGAGTAAAGTGTGGCTGCCGCAAGTTACATCCGATTTGTGCAAGGATGTTTGCTTTTTCATTTCCTGGAATCCACTGAAGGAGTCCACTGAAGGACTTTTCCAGCCTATAGAAATTGCTTGATTAAAAAGCTTCTTAGTTTCTTCCCCGTGGTAGGAATCACTTGTTGTAAGAACTAACAAACATAAAATCATAGCATATGATAACCGAAGTCGTATCCAAAACCAGAGAAATAAAATAAACACAAGATGATATTTCTTTCAAGATACACTTGTAGATATATCACTATTCAATATTTCTAGTGATGAGACTGATTTTTCGCCACCAAAAAACAACAATAAACAGGCACGTTTATGGTCTAGTATGACATTGAATTGCCCCTCCCAAAAAAGCCCAGCATATTTTTTTTTTCATAGCCTAAAATTATATAATTGTAGACCTAATACTAAATGAGTTTAAAATGAGACGTTTATTTCTTATATATATATATATAAAGCCAACTAGGCCGATATATATATATATATATATATATATATATATATAAAGCCCCTAAGAGCCGACGTTGCCCCCCCCTCCAATAAAAAAACACTTTCGACTGGAGCCGCCTCTGAAGATGAAACAGAATTCGATGATATAAGCCTGAAGATATAACGGAAGACAAATATGACAAACTATTCATGTTATCCGATAATTAAAATTTTTAAGTTCATAAAGTACGTCATTTCTTTTAAATAAACAGCATTTAGGTACATGTAGAAATCTATGTTCATCTTTTCCTTATTTTTAAATTTACCATTTTTATATCCGGTGTATAATGCACACCCGTTAATTTTGATCTTATTTTTTGCATTCAAAGTGTGCGTTATACGGCGGAAAAATAGGGTATGTATAAATTTAAATTTACTTTCAACCACTTGTGACTGCTGCAAGTTCTTAATTTACAAAATAACCTGCATAAAATAATATTTATGGATTTACTCTTACATAGTTGTTGATCAAATTCAAATTTCATATGAAAATTAACAATTTTTTATTAAGTATATTTAGATGGAACCTATCTCCAATTTTTATATGTTTACAGTAACGTTTTACTTTTTTTTCCCACGGTAGTCCCTGGTACGGTAGGCCCGGTAGATGGCACCTATCTCCAATTTTTATATGTTTACAGTAACTTTTTACTTTTTTTTCCCAGGGTAGTCCCTCAAAGGTGTCCTCCATGCAAAAAGTGAATTGGGAGTATTTTGTTTTTTAAATAAGAATTGGGAGTATTTTGTTTTTTAAATAAGTTTAAATAATGTAACGTAAAAAACTTAAAAAGAATTCTAATAAACTACAATGTCATACACAAAGACAGTTTTTAAAGTAGAGGAAAAAATCACAAAGAAAGGTATTATTTATAAAAAGGGACATTATGCTTCTAGAATTTGGGATTTTAAAAGATTAACAATAGATTCAAAGGCTACTTTTCAAAACTTTGGGAGAGTAAGAATAATAGGATGGTATTATACAAGAAAATTCAAACAAATGTGCATAAAAATATCAGTTGATCATGAAAAACAGCATTTAATTGAAACAAAATAAATTATACAATGAAAGCTGTACATGAAACATTTTATTGCACAGCAAACTGAAAATGTTACCATACATCAATTTGCAGTAAATAAAGTTTGATTAATTTTTAAAAATTGAAATACTTCTCCTTACAATCCAATTTAGAATATTTAGGAAATTTACCTGTATCCTTTCAGTATAATTATCTAGAAGAAGAACTCCTGATCCAGCAACTTTTTTTGTCTCAACCATAGTTTTCAGATCAGCTAAAAGAGACATATGTTTTGACATATCTGTGGCTAAAACCTAGGAAGCCAAGAGAATTTTTTTAGAATGATATGATGTAAAAAAAGCGCAAAGTAAAAGTTTCAGAGCATACAACATTTAAAACATATAATTAACAAAAGAGGAAGTTGATTTACCATGTCAATGGCCATTTTTCGTAAAGTCTGTCTTTGTTTTTTGGACAGCATTTGAAAAATATTGCAGTTTTCATCTTGTAAAAGTTTAAAACCAACAGCTAATGAATGATTCTCTAATACAGACTCATCATTATACATGAGAGCTAATTCAGAGCCTGGGAAAGAAAACAAAATGGTTATAATTTTTTAAAACTTATTATTTGAATAAAATAGTAAATCCTAAACACATAAACATGACAGCATGCTTACTTTCTACATAAACTAAAGGTGAATGAAAAAATATATACAGCCACAGGATCAAATACAATAAATTATATCACATGAATAAAAAATGAGACATTTCCAACATTTTTTGAAAACTGGAAAATTTGATTGGAATAAGCAACTGATTTAGAAAAGGACTTTTAAGTGTTTACTCAAAAGATACTGACATATTTAGTGCAGATGCCTTCACCTACTCAACATAGAGCATGAACTGTTCTGCAGTTTATTAATTTTCCAGTAAAAACTCAAATAAATAACCCTAAATAAGTAGTACATATAATTATATTAATTAAACAGAAAATGCATACTGCATTATTGAGTGAAGATTATAAATCACTCCTTGAATGCTTAGAGGGTAAAATATTATACTCTTTCATTAATAAATAACTTAAAACTATTTCAAGCAATATTGAAATTTTCCTCATCATATTGAAAACAACATCTACCATTCGGTTTCCAACTACATTTTTACATTTCAAGACTTGTGTTAACACCCTTTACCAGATTAGTTAAAAAAGAATTGACTCTTAACATAAACAGACTTACTTGAGTTCACCAAATACTGATTTGTAACTCCAGGATGGTCAACATCATGTACAGCTGCTGCAAAAAGTGCGGCTAATATTTCCAAATCAGTAAAAACAGACTAAAAGAAAAGGAAAACACCATTTTATGACGAATTCAAAAGCCATAAAAAATAAGCTTAAATTAAAATATTTCAACAAAAATTATGAATGTTTCAGCCTTATTGTGGTGCTATTTTCCATGAGCTAATTAAAAATAATTGTTTCTTAAATAGTGATACCATCTGTATATTTAATGGGGTGACATGGGAAAAAAATCAAATGATATTTTCAGCATTAAATTTAAATGCTGTTATAGGCAAAATATAAACATACAGCTAATTTAAATCATAAACTCAATCAATATGTGTGCACATAAAACAAATTCGTAATTTTGAGTTCAGTTAAATTTTTTACCATAGGTTTAAAAAATTCACTTTAATATTCCATGGACAGATCATAAGCATGTATTCAAGTGTTTTTAAAATTAGAGCAAAAAATATTCAATACTTACAGTCACTAATACTAATTTTAGAAGTAATAAAAATTTATATTTTTGTCACATCTTACAAGATGAGAACTACAGTAATATTAAAACTTCAGACAATGACACAACAAATATCCACAGCTATTCTTTCAAAACTGACTCTCTTTGTATCAAACATTTTGTTCTTCTCATCAGTCTGTTTAAAATTTTACATTTTATGCATTTGACATATGATTTCACAAACAATGTAATGAATTATCTATCTATAGAAAGCAGTTCTGTGACTGACTGACTGACAGATAACTCACAGACCAAATCGCTGGACCAAATCGGCTGAAATTTTGCATGGCGATTCTTCTTTTAGTGTAGGGGTACACTAAGAAATATTTTGGAATTCTTCTTAGATTTATTTAAATTAAATTTTTAAGCTGTTTTAGTAACTTTTTAAAGTTTGCATTTAAAATAAGAATTTGATGGTTATAAAATTTATATCACGAGAAAGATTATAAAAATTCCTTTAAAAATCATCTTTTTTGAATCTTTACCTCTATTTTCTGATTTTTGGTGAATTTTTAAATATTAATTTTTAGAATTTAATTTATTAAATGCTGATCATGTGATTTCTTTTTCTGGTACTTTAAATAAATTTATCGTCACGTGCATAACAATGAACTAGACAAAAAAAAAATTGTTCTTGCTAATGCGGCATTAAATGCTGATCATGAGATTTCTTTTCTTTTTGTGATACTTCAAATTAATTTTGTGCCATGTGCATAACAATTAAATAAATTGACAAAAAAATTATTAAAATACAGTAAAAGATAAAATTTAACCACTAGACTAATTGAGATAGAAATTTTTTAAGAATTTAATTCAAATTTGTATGTTTTATGGATATTAAAATAAAACTATATATAAAACTAGAAGTTGCCCTGAAAGTATGCTTCACCATGATGATAAATAAGTCTCAAGGCCAAAATTAAAATTATGCTGGCGTAGATGTAAGAGAAAATTGTTTCTCCCAAGGTCAGTTTTATGTAGCTTGGTATTATACGTAATATTAGTTTCACCCAATGAAGAAAGAAAAAAATTGTTTATAAGGGAATCCTCTAGAAAGCAATTTCATTATTTTTTCATTGCAATTATCCTAAAATGTACTCCATAGCGAAGCAAGGGTATTCAGCAAGTTTTCTATAGGATAGAATATGTATTATTTTATTCTCGCTTGTGCAAATACAATTAACCATTATTATATGCAAGTCATGATGGCCATTTGACTTCAAGCTTGATAAACAGAACAGGAACTGATTATTCATAATTTATAAGCAACAAAATTTAACATCTGTACCATATAGTCAAAATGTACAATTAATAACAATAAATATTTTTTTAAATATTGGCATTTATCTTGTTTAATATGGAAACATAAAAAAAAAATGATTTATTTATAATTGATTTCAGTCTAAAACTCAATATATTTTACTCCTTCCATTGAAAGTAGGTTTTCAATATTACCTTGATTATTGGCATTTTGATTAAATGTACTGTATTAATAAATTATAATCACACAGACATACACATGTATAACAATAAAATAACATAACTTTGGGAAATAATTTCATAGAAAATTTGTATAGATGAAAGCAACAAATTAAAGAAAGAATCTTTTACATTAAAACAGAAGCATAACAGTTTACACATCAATTCTTTGGAGAAATTAAGATATTTTGCACTCTTAATTAATGGAATCTTAGATGCATATTATAAAATAAAGGAAAAAATTTACTTATGTTTTGAGAAAAAATTTATTATAAAGTAATTGCCAGGAAAATGAAACTTTATATTTATGCAAAATTTGATTTTATAAAAACACAAAATTTTCAAACTATGCAACTATGCCTTAAATTTTGATGGCTTATAGTTGACTTTGCACACATATTTACCACTTAATTACAACACAGTATTTCATAACTTTTTTATTAAGTAACCAACATATTTTAAGCTTATATTAAACAAAATTTCATCACATCTGGCTTAACTTATTATTCTAATCAAACTGAAAATATATTGTAGGAACTTACATCTAAAGCAGGTGAAGACAACAATACATGAACAGACTGAGTTACATCACATGCATGAATCCTATTATGGTATGGCACTTTCAGGTAATGGTCTTCTAAAGTCATCAAGAAATTTAAAAGTGTTTTTGAAGGTATCTTGAAAGTTTTACACAAGTCTCTTTCCTATAAGAAAAATAATAAAAAATTATATTATTTTTTAGATAAATATTAATTGTTCTATAACATATATATTACCATAAAAATATAACTTCATGAATCAACTAACCGCAAACCTAATAAATAAAGATTATGCTACACATTTCAAGGCTTTTCTATCAAAGTTCAAATAAAGGGTCTTAAAAGAAATTCAGATAACTTATTAGTCATGAAATATTGTGAGGAAATGCTACTTTTATAAAGCATAAAAGTAGCCATTACGAATATCCCCCCCCCCTTTTTTCTTTGAACAAAAATTCCTATTCCATTGCAAATTTAGCAAAGAGATTTTAGAAACATAGGTTATAATCTCAAAACAGTTACCCTTCATAATATATCATAATTAAAAATCAAAATTTAATTTAATAAAATTCTTTGGTTGAATACATCTTTCCAACTTGTTCCTATTATGAAAATAGTAAGTGGTTCACAAATTGACACCAAGCCCACTAATAGCCAATGTAATGAATAATGCTATATTACTCTATACGCCACATGAATACTCCCTGTACTTGCTTTTCAATCTTTATGAAATCCCAGATCCAATTATCTGTAGTAATTATTCACTGAAACTGTAAATAAATACTTGTTATTTAAACAGTAAATAAGTTATTGATACTTCACAAAAATATTTTGTCATACATAAAATCTCCTTGGGATATTTCCAAAGCATTTTCTCTTACACCAGGAAAGAATAGCCAAGGTAAAATGATACAAAGTATTTATTTTAAATTTATAAACACATGGTTGAAACATCTTTTGATCATACATTAAACATTCTTTTCCATAAGAGTTGTTTCTAAACACACAAAATCCAAGAATGAAATTACTAGTCTGTATGCAAAGAAATTTGTTGTAGGTATATCCTAGAAACTGTAATGAAAACACCTTATTAAATCAAATACTGTGGAATCTTGATCAATTATTCCTCAAATCATTGTTTTCCCATATGTGTCATTTATTTACCTCAGTCCCGATGATCATATTTCTTTATGTTCCTGCATCTATCGTTCAGTTCAGTTGGTCCCTTGGAAAATGACAGATTGAGATTCCACTGTATACTGATAAGTACTAGACAGATGTAATATAGGAGTTTGTGTTTAGCCTTACCACTTAGTTGGCTGGTTGTAGATCTATAGTCAACATTTGGTTTTCCAATGTTTTAAGCTGAACAATGAGTCAAATGTGAAAAATAAAGACCAGTAAATACCATGGAATGAGAATACAATGAAAGCTATGGTATAATGCCATGGGAACTGTTTAAAAGATTAAAAAACTTTCTGTGTGTGCACCATTGAATGACTGAGTTGATGAACACATTAAAGAAATTGAACCTTTAGACAATTTCAACCATTAATTAAGGGATTAAATTTAATTCTTAGAAACAAAGTTATGCATTCAATAAATAACAAAAGTAACAAGTCTATTAATTACATAAATGATAGACTTGTTACTTTTAAATATATTGATTATAAGTACATTACATAAGACATTCAAAATGTTCAGAAAAAGCTTTACTTCCACTCCTTAACAAAACTGTAAGTTTGCAAAATTTTAGAAGTTTTGCATTATGTCAAACTTACCCGAAAAATTTGATACATGACAGCTGTTAATGGTCTGTGATCAGAATATAAATCCACTTTGAATACATCTAAGCCCCACATGTTAACTTCATCTAACATCTAAAGAGGAAAAAACTATGAGAACCTGTGCTTATTACATATCAATTAATCATCTAATTTCAAGAATAAAAATTTAATTTACAATTTCAAAAGTTCTCTAAATATATAAACAGGCATGAAAAGGTTAAACTAAAATAAATGTATCTTTATGATAATCAATATAACTAATAAGCCCCAATTTACTATTAGAATAAAAAGTGTTTTACAGATACACATAAAGTAAAAAATAAAATAAAATATAAAAAAAAAGACCCTGCTTATTATGATCAAAATTTGTCAGCAGTTTTGAAAGAAAATAATTGTTTCATAAAACTTTTTGACATGACATGGGGGAAAAAATTACGTAACGCAAAACGCGAATTCAGATTGTAACCTGCTTTTATAATACTAAAAAATCTAATTTTTTTTTTCAAAGTGGGTCTTCAATTATCAGCTATGGGAGATTTTTTTTATTCAGTATTTTTATAATAACAAATTAGCTGATGCGCATTTTTGAAATCTTCTCTCTGTATTTCAAAACGGAAATTTCAATGATATAGTACAAGTTTTCAATTTTTTTCAATTTGCTTTGTTTAAAAAGACATTTAGTTTTAATTTTAAAGCAATAGACATTAATAATTTAATGCCCTGTATATTATTATTAAATAATTATTTTAAATGTATTAATAATTTTATTTGTGTATGCGGAGTGGTTGACGTCCCACAATGCCGGTAAATTTCTATAATCATCAATAAAATTTAAAATTTCTTCCGAAAACTGCGACATTCTGAATACTGACTTGAAAACTGCCTTGCAGAATGGAAAAGCGCATGGAATGACGCACGAAAATCCACTTGGATTGGATACACTTGCGATAAGGCATGCGATATCCAATTCCTGGAATTTTGCAGGTGGTGACGCATGTCTCACATTCCTTTCTCAGTGCGTCATGTCGAAAGCGCACAAGTGTGGACATACCTTAAGAATGATCAGTGGGGCGTAGACTGATTGGAAATGGGGTGCAATTGGGCAAAAATCCACGGGCGGCTCCTAGCTACAATTATACTGCAATGGACGCTGTAAAAGTTATGTTAAATTCTAGCGGACTGAGTAATGGTTTTTGGGCGGAAGCCTAGTTATATGTCTGAAACCGTGTATGCCACGGAAAGCAAACTCTTACTCATTTTGAACTTTTTTGTGGCCGTAAATCGTCCGTAAAGCATCTCAAAGTAATTGGAACTCGAATACTTTTTAATGATCCTAAACAGCAACGGAAAAAGCTGGACACGAGAGCCAAAAAGGGTGTATGTTAGGGTATGCACTTAAAACTCTAGGATATCGTATTTGGCTTCAGAATGAAAGGAAAGTAGTCGAAACTATCAATGTGTCTTTTGACGACGAAAAGGTGCACGATCAGAGTAACAGTGGAGCGAAACTGGGTCCGAACTTTAAAACAATTAAACTTTTGTCAGATTGAGAATACGAATCAGAATTTGAAGGTACTGAACAACCGATATCTCAAGAAACCGTGAAAACGGAAATTTCTGATAAACGGGAAGGGGCACCGGGAAACAGTAGTAAAATTTCTAGTAAAAATATTGTTTGGTAAAGGCAAGCTGTTTCGCGTAAAGACGGATCTAGAACCGATATTTATTACAGAATTAAAGGTTTAAAATAACGTTTTCGATCTAACAAAGATATTGAAAATTATTGTCACGCACACAATTTAAAATTTGACGAATCGCGGTTTAATTTTAGTGGCAAAAATACATACTCCAGTGTCGTAAATATAGAGAAAGCAAATCAGTCTGAATGACTAGAGGTAATAATAATAATTCCAAGTAATTTTGATAAAGCCCCCCCCCCCCCTCCCTGGCTGATCAGTGGTATGAAGCTATGAAGGACGAAATCCGCGCTATAAAGCAACGAAAAGTGTGGGATCTTGTACCAAAACCGAAAACAGCCGAATTATAGGTTGCCGTTGGGTTTACACCCTAAAACGAGAAGAAAATGATAGAATCGTCAGGTACAAGGCAAGACTAGTCACTTTGGGATTTCAGCAAATTCAGGGGATTCACTACAAGGAAGTTTTTAAACCGGTGGTTAATTTTTCTATCATCAGAATGTGTTTTTCCGTACTTGTATGTAAGCAAAAGTGGAAGCATTGCCAATTGGATGTAAAATATGCGTACCTCTATGCTACACTTCAGGAAAACATTTTTATGACTCAACCAAAAGGATTTGCTGATCCATCTAAACAAAATCACGTATGCCGTTTAAGTAAAGCTTTATACGGGTTACATCAGTCTGGGGCGGAATGGTTTTTAGAAATTCATTCTGTACTTGAAAGTTTAAATTTTAACAAACTGGAATGGGCAAATTGTGTTATGTATATTAGTTATGTATATTATGTATATTTTATGTTGGTTTATTACTTTATGTTGATGATATTGCTTTATTTGCAAAATCCGACAATCTTATAAAAGATGCTATAAATTGTTTACGTATCCATTTTGACCTTAAAATTCTAGGTAAAACTCGTAAGTTGCTAGGGGTCGGATCTGAAGAAATATGAACTGAACTTTTATTCATCAGTCGGATTATATCCATAAAGTATGTGAAAAATATAAAAGTTTCAATTATCCAGCAATTTCTTAACCCATTACAGTCGGTACAGTACTTTCAAAAACTTAGTGTCAAAAATTCAGAAGCAGAAACTTTGAAAATGTTAAAATTGCCGTTTATAAATGTTTTAGAGTGTTTGTCTTTCATTATAAGTAGAACTAGACCAGACATTTGTTACTCTATCAATATTCTACCACAGTTTCAAAGTAATCCTGGCCTAGTGCATTGGAACACATTACTAAAATTACTTGACTATATAAATCAAACTAAATCATATAAATTGAAATTATATCAGGTAAATGATTTAAATGTCAATTGTTATAGTGACGCAGATTATGCACCGAATCGAGATGATCGAATTTTCAGTGTGGGATTTATTTCTTTTCATAGATGATTCACCCATGTCTTGGAAGACATTTAAACAAAAATATGTCCGTCTATCCACGATGGAAAGTGAATATATCTCCCTGGGTGAATCAGCCAAGGAATTAATTTGGATCATCCGTATCCTCAATGAATTTAAAAGACACAATATTATTTGTTCTAATATAAGTAGTAATCTTTTTTGAGATAATCAGGCTGCAATTAATTTTTCTAAATCGCCAATTGAAAATTCTCGCACTAAGCACATTGACATAAAATTTCATTTTCTTACAAATTTAGTTCTTCAAAACCTTTTTTTCATTAAAATATGTAAGTACCAAACAAAATTTTGCTGACGTGTTCACCAGACCGTTACCTAAGGTCGGTTTATCTAGATTTATTGAGAAATTTTTACTAAATGAAAGGAATGTATCAGGAAAGAATCATCCGATTACAAAATTTAATATTTTCCACCATTACAGACAGAAAATTATGATTAATATGTCATTGTAAAGGGAAAATGTTAAATTTTTAGTTTGTAACATTTTCTTTTCAACGTCTTTTGTGCAGCATCTTCATCAAAGGTTTACGGACAGTTCTTTTTTGTCGAAAAATCAGTGAGTGGTATTACCTACCTTCATATGTTGGGAATTTGGCTTTTCCCTCAGTTGAAGGAAGATAAGCAAAGTTTCATTTTTCAAAAAGATGGCACCACCACATTGGCATTTGGAGGTTCGTAAATTTCTAAACGGAGAACTACCACATCACTGGATTGGTCGCAGTGCAGCCGATGATTTGGTCCTACACAGCTATCCTCCTAGGTCACCGGACTTAACCCCATGCGACTTCTTCCTTTTGGAATATGTCAAAGGTTTTGTGTTCATACCACCTTTGCCTACAAGTTTGCCCGAACTTAAACAGGGCATTTGTGATGCTTTACAACAGTTAAAAGTGAAACATTACAACGTGTTTGGCAAGAAATGGCATATCGCAATGATATTATACGGGTGACTAAAGGAAGTCATATCGAACACCTGTGAAAAAAAAAACTTAACATTTTTCCTTTACAATGACATATTAATTATATTTTTCTGTTTGTAATTATGGAAAATATTAAATTTTGTAATCGGATGATTCTTTCCTGATAACCCTGTATATTGTATTTAAGTTTAAAAGTTTAGTGTAATTCAGTATATATCTTGGCAAATGTTAATGTTTGTAAAATTTGTAACTTATTTTCTCTTGTCATGTTGACTGCCTGAGGTCAAGGAACATTCCGGACTGGTTGTGGTGACTTCCTTTAAGAAAAATTAGAGATACGGACTGTAAATGTTTTTATATACTACGTGTTTTTGTTACAGACATCGGATGAAATTATATTAATTGAAAATGTTTTTAACAAAAATTTAAATTTTTCTCCAGATGTATTTTTGTTGTACGTTAGAGGCGGGCCATTGTTGGGAAACTATACATTTAGTTTCTTAAAACCTCATTTCTCTTCCGTACATCATCTTTATAAATCATCTTTTTAGCAACAACGTCATTACAAGCCTATGACATGTAAGCTCGTAATTCAATTCCTCCAATGTGTTAATTCCTACAACCGCGAATGTATCGCAATCGCAACGGTTGGTGGTATGACTGCTAACCGAGAGGTATATGTAAATTTATCTATCAGAAACGAGTATTTAAGCTCGTGTTTTTTTTATGGTATCCCTTTCAAGATCGATGACGGTCAATCTCCTGTTTCGTAAACGTTCTCCTTTTTTACTGCCGACTGTTGCAGTGTATCTCTGTAAGAACTGGAAGAGACAACTCAACTCAACCTCTCGCTACTGTAGGGGAATATAGAAGGAGATGCGGCCATGTTGGCTGACGTGAGGAGCTGCATATGTTGTATTTTCATTTATTGTATATGTTGTGTAATGTGCTGCTTTAAAAAGGAATTAAAGTTTAGCAGCTAAAATGAATACGATCTTTTTATTTGTGTGTGTGATCAAAGTCTCTCACCGCCTTTACCCACTCATCCAACGAAGGAGTTCTACTGGCGCAGTCGGAAGGATCGTATCAGGTGAGAGCTCTTATTTTTTGTGTAAATGCATGCTCCCGCATTTCAATATTTTAATTGTCTGGGCGAAATTATCTAGGAATACAGTGTTTAAAGTTGTTCCATCCCGGACATAAAGTTTCTGTTTCTCGTCAGAGAAGAAAAAAAGAATTCTCACCAGAGAAAATCAAAAAGAATACGTCGTATTCCGAGTTTTATTTGTTTGTATATTTATTTTAATTTTTAGTGTTGTTGTACTTCAAGGGGAAAATATTTTTTTCCTTTCGATTTGGAATTTTCGCCCCAGATAATTAAGAATAGTTTTGTTAAACGCATGTGTAATCAGTTTTTGCAAACGACAGTTCATCTAATTCACTGCATTTAAATTTGAAGATATTACATATCAAATAAGTTAAGATTTGTTGTCTGAATTTATTTTGTTTAGCAATTACATTTAGTAATTCGAAAGTCAACCTGTCTATGAACTTATGGTTCTGTTTTGTACATCAGTATATTCTTAAGAACTTCTGGTTCTGTTTTGGCCTCATGCCAAGTTATTTTAACGGTTTTCAGGAAATGGCTTAAATAAGAACGATTTTATGTTATTTTTTTGGTGTAATAAATCATTGTTTATGCATATTATAAATGGAATAATTTCGATTAGAATTGTGGATTTCGTTTTGGTTTTATATTACTGTATGATATACGTACTTGTGATTTATTCTTGATGGATATTCTTAGCATAAGGATTGTATAATTACATTTTAGGTGGGATATTTAATGTTGACGAATAGCGTGGAATAAAATAAATACGTTTGATTATTTTATATAGTGTTCTGATAAAACATTATCGGTTCTGTTGCTGACATTTAACATTCATTATTGGAAAATTTTACAAAATTGAGTGTGCATACAATATTTTTATCGAAAGTTTTGATATTTAAAGATTTTTTTACAGTTTTGCGAAAACGAAACTTTAATGTTTGTTCTTGGATTTGTTAATATTTTTTTGAATGTGTATGATATTTTGTTTCTGTGGTTACGATATTATAGCCGTTAGTTCGAACAGTTTGTTTACGTGTAGTACTTACTGATTACACATTAATATTTATTCGGGTGTTATTAGGTATTATTTGAACTTGTATTAATTACTGTTTTCAAGGGTTGACAGAGTTAGTGTTGAGAATAAAACTCTCGTTTTTGGTGTTTATTAGTGTAGTATATGTTTAGAAGTGTATTATTAGATTTAACCCCATGAATCATTTATCGTCAGATATATATATTATTTTTCGGGACTTCTAGAAAAAAAAATCCCTGTTTGTTTCTAAGAATTATATTTTGTCTAGATATATTTATAAAATAAGGGGTTACTAAACACTAAGCACCATGGCATTTTTAAACTAAGGGTAAAAAAGAAGATTACGTAATTTGGCTGAAGAGATGGGGGGAAAAACCAACTCCCGAAATGAGAATAGTAGATCTCAGAAAAATTATTATAGAAAGTAAATCTTATGATGAAGAATTTGTAAAGGGAACATTAGAGATGATCATTAATACCAGACTCGAGGAAGAAGTCTCCAAGAAAAATCAAATGGAGTTGAAAGTTCAGCAGAAGGAAAGAGAGTTGGAAATTCAGTAGAAGGAAAGAGAGTGGAAGTCAGCAGAGCAAAGAGAGTTGGAAATTCAGTAGAAGGAAAGAGAGTTCGAAGTTCAACAGAAGCAAAGAGAGTTGGAAGCTCAGCAGAAGCAAGAGAGTTAGAAGCTCAGCAGAAAAGAGTACAAATGGAGTTTGAATTGAGAAAGCTCGAAATCGAATCTAAAAGTCGGTCAAGCTCTTCTACGGTTTCCAATAACAGTGGGCAACATTGCTCAGAATTAATTAAGCTTATGCCTAGATTTAATTTGCGTGAAGATGACATCACGATTTATTTATCTCTATTTGAAAGACAGGCCAAAAGAGTCAACATAGATACTAAAGACTGGGTATCGTGTCTTTTAAACGTTTTACCATCTGCAATCGTTCAATTAATTAGTAGAGAATCGGAAGAGAAATTTGAGGATTACGAGTATATTAAACAATTTTGCTAAAAGATTAAATTGAATCCTGAAAGTTTTAGGAAAAAGTTCGTGATGCATCAGAAGATAGCTGAGAAATCTTGGAGGGATTTTGTTATGAAATAACAAATTATTTCGAAGAATGGATTGGAGGTCTAGATATCAAAGATTTGAAGGATTGAAGAATCTAATCATTACAGATCAGCTCAAGAAAAAGGTACCGCCTGAAGTGCGAGAACATCTCTTAGATGAATGGACAAAATTTACTTCCCCGTCCAAGTTGGTGGACAGATTAGATTAATATGATAGTATACGTAGTACAGCAAAGAAATCCTTGGGAACGGTTTCTAAGGACAAGGTAAATGAAAAATTTCGTCCTCATACTCCACATCCAGAACGGATATTTAAGAGTAAACCATTTTCTTCACCTCAAAACACAACCAAATGGACACCACAACGCCGAAATGAGGATTATATAGATCTAAATACAAACCAACTTGTTTACTTGTGGAAAAGAAGGTCACACTTCAAAGTTTTGTACGAAAAATCATCAGTCTAAAATATTCCTGTTACCGCACAAAGTAACCTAGTTCAAAGTCAACTACTATAAAAGATGATAAATCAGAGTGTTGTACAGCTAAAATTTCCATTCCAGTATCCAAATCAGTGGATATTTATGATGGCGTGGATGATTTAAAAATCGTCGAAATCAAATGTGGAAAATTTAGTTCTGAATGGTATCGTAGACACGGGCGCACAAATATCCGTAGTGGCGAGAAGATTTGGTAGCCGATATGCCTTATGAAGGAGAAGGCAAAATAGAAATAAATTCAGCTTTTGGGGAAAGTGAAGCAACTCCTCTCAGAATCTTTGGAATGAAAATTAATGACGATTTACATGGGGATGTTCCAGTCACCTGTGCCGTTTCAAAGAGACTTACTAACGATTTATTACTAAGCTTTTCAGCGTACACTATGCTCAAAGAAATATCGAACTCCACGGGAATAGCCATTGTTCGGAGACGTCAGTCTCAGAATTAAAAGAACCGAATAGTGAAGTGTCGGGATATAAGGATGACAAGGACATGCTTCCGAATGTAACCAGTACAGTGTTAGCAGTGAGCGGAAATGAGTCTCTACAAAACGCAAAAGATGATCGCACAATAGAAGAGACAAACTTAGAGTTCGTCAAACTTCAGAAAATGATGAAACGCTTAAGAAATGTTTTGAATGGGCAGAAAAACAAGAAAACTCTTATTTTATGACCATGGAATTTTTACAGCATAATGAATGTATCTGTGGCGAAAATATTAAGCAAGTCGTGTTACCAATAGAAAAGAGGGACATTGTGTTAAAAATGGGACATGAAATTCCACTAGCTGGCCATCTTGGGGAAAAGAAAACCACTCAGCGGATTAAATACTCATTATACTGGCCTACAGTCAAGCAAGACGTAAAAGGATATTGTGGAAGTTGCAAAGAATGTCAAATGAGAAAAGTGGCAACATATAAGGATAGGATCCCTATACAACCTATTGTCAGACCTGAAACTCCGTTTGAAGTATGGAGCGTAGATTGTATATGACCATTAGAACCTCCATCGGGTAGAAAACATCGTTTTGTAATATGTGCTGTGGATCTGTGTACTAGATGGGCAGAAGCCATACTAGTAAGAGAAAATTAGTGCCAAAACTACATGTAACGTGTTAACGAAGATATTCACTCAGACCGGATTCCCTAAATGATGTTACCGATCAAGGTACAAATTTTACATCCAAGCTCACTCAGGCTTTTTGAAAATCTCCTAGGCGTATCTCCACGTTTTTCCACTCCAGGACATCCTGAGAGTATGGGTTGCTGTCGAACGTTGGAACCAAACTTTAAAAGAGATGAACAAAAATATTCAAGAATATGGCAGAGATTGGGACTTGCATCTTCCTTATCTTTTATTCGCGTATAGAGAAGTACCACATAGCACTACTGGGTTGTCATCATTCCAGTTAGTTTATGGGAGATTACCTCCGGGTCCTTATCTTGTTAAAAGAAGTTTGGACAAGCAAACGGAGTATCCCAACCACTGCATTCTCGTCTCCAATTGTGAATTATTTACAAAATTTAACTGAAAACCTAAGAAAAGCTCATGAAATTGCATCTGAGAATGCAGAGAAGTCTCAAGAACGATATTCTTCTAATTATAATCTTCGATCGAAGGAAAAATCTTTTGTTGTTGGCGAAAAGGTTTTAGTACTGTTACCTTCGTCCTCTCACAAACTTTTAAATACTTGGATTGGACCTGCCACAGTTATACAACTTACTAGACCACATTCTGCAAAAGTTGAAATGGAAGATGGGAGTATCAGGGAACTCCACATAAATAGGCTCCGACCTTACATTCAAAGAATAAATCATGTTGGTATGGTTTTCGAACTAGATGAAGATTTTGGGACCAATTCACTATGCACCTGCTGACAAGAGGAATAAAAATATTGAAGATATCAAAAACACCTTCATAATATGAAAAGTACTAGTTTATCAGGGGAACAAACCCAGGAACTCTTGATATTCTCCGGAAATATGTAGATATATTCAGTTCCAAGCCCGGACACGCCAAGGTTGAAGGACACTCTGTCAAAGTTACGGAGAACTGTTCGCCAAAGAGACTCAAACCGTATAGGGTCCCTATTAGTTTACAAAAAGAAGTAGATCGGCAGATCAAAGAGTTATTAGATATGGGCCTCATTGAGCCAAGTGACAGTGAATGGGCTCATCCCGTAGTTTGTGTCGCTAAGAAGGATGGAAGCGTTAGGTTATGCATTGATTTTAGATTACTGAATAGTTTTACAATCCCAGACGTTTACCCCATGAAAATAGCTAGAGATCTGTTATTTGAGGTAGGGACAAGCAACATTTATACTGTAATCAACCTCACCAAGGGATATTGGCAAATTCCAATGAAGGAAGAATCCAAGCCTTATACAGCATTTGTGACACCTTCTGGCCATTACCAATGGAACGTGTTACCATTTGGAATGAAAAATGCTGGGAGTACGTTCCAGAAATCGATAGACAAGGCCCTAGCTTTTCATAAAGCATATTGTCGCTCATATATTGATGATGTGGCCATATTTTCTAAAACGTGGCGGCACATCTTTAATCACATAAACAGCGTTTTCAAGACACTAAGGGAAGTAAGTTTAACAGTAAACTTAGAAAAGTGTGAGTTTGGTAAAACTCAAGTGAAGTTCTTAAGCCATTTGATTGGATCCGGTCAACATTCCCCAGATCCAGAGAAGGTTGAAGTTATAAAAAGATTAGCAAAGCCCACTACGAAGAAAGAAGTAAGAAGTTTACTTGGACTAGCTAGCTACTACCATGATTATATACCACAATTTTCACAAATTGTGTTACCTTTGAAAAATTTGACTAAGAAAAGTGTGTCAACCGCCATACCATGGAGTACTGATGCTGACCAAGCTTTTGCGAAACTCAAGGAGGAGTGGTCAAATGCCTTCCTTACATACTCCAGATCTTGATAAACCCTTCCAGTATATACAGATGCATCGGCCACAGCAATCGGTGCATGTTTAGCTCAAAAAAGATGGACAAGGAAAGGAAGTAACCCATTGCATTCTTTAGTAAAAAGTTGAATTCATGCCAAATGAAGTGGTCAACCCATTGAGAGAGAAGCTTTTTGTGTCCTTGAGGCATTGAAAAAGTTTGATACGTGGATATTTGGTGCTGAAATACAAATAATTTCTGATCATAACCCATTGACTTATTTAACTCAAAGTGCCCCTCATGGTGCAAAGCTTTCTCGCTGGCATTAGCTCTACAACGTTATAATATGAGTGTCACATATAGAAAGGGTAGTCGCCATGGAAATGCTGATGTTTTGTCTAGATTAAATTTGATTCTCCTAATTAATTTTAAGAATTTATCTTTTCATGTATTTACTTGATCTTAAATGGTGTGGTAATACAATATTGCTATTGATTATGTTATTTTGGTTAATGTTTTATGGAATATATATGTATTATGTTTATAATTTGTATGTATGTTGTTTAAATTTAGTGGGAGCTGCATAATGAAGAGCTCTCACCTTAATATCTTTTCTTGTGTGTGATAGAACAAATACTTGTTCCGAGTTTTATTTTCTTAGCAACATCGACACTCATGTGATGATGTGCTCGCCCCGAGTGGAATTGTAAGAACTGGGAAGAGACAACTCAACTCAACCTCTCGCTAGTGTAGGGGAATATAGAAGGAGATGCCGTCATGTTGGCTGACGTGAGGAGCTGCATATGTTGTATTTTCATTTATTGTATATGTTGTGTAATGTGCTGCTTAAAAAGGAATTAAAGTTTAGCAGCTAAAAAGAATACAATCTTTTTATTTGTGTGTGTGATCAAAGTCCTCACACGCCTTTACCCACTCATCCAACGAAGAAGGAGTTTCTACTATCTCTTACGTATGTTTTATGATTATACTAGCTGAAAACCCGCACTTCGCTACGGAGTACATTCAAATTGAATACAAACGGTCAATATATGAATACATGGATTATATAATATATATTAGATATATATAAATATAATTAATAATACGGCGATCAATGTATACAATTGATATATAAAAATATATTTATAAAAAAAACCGTAAGGGATATTTTTATAATGTAGAAGAAAATATTCAAATTAAATCTAATAGGATATACTAAAGAACATAGTACAGTTTGAGGAACATTTATTTTACTGTATTTTAATATCTTTTTGGATAATGTCCAATCGTCTGCCGCATTAGCAAGAAATTTTTTTTTGTCTAGTTCGGTTGTTACGCACGCGGTGATAAATTTATTTAAAGTACCAGAAAAGAAATCACGTGATCAGCATTTAATAAATTAAATTCTAAAAATTAATATTTAAAAATTCACCAAAAATCAGAAAATGGAGGTAAAGATTCGAAAAGATTTCATTTTAAAGGAATTTTTATGATCTTTCTCGTGATATAAAATTTTATAACCATCAAATTATTATTTTAAATGCAAACTTTATAAAAGTTACTAAAACAGCTTAAAAATTTTATTTTAAAAAATCTAAGACGAATTTTAAAAATCTTTCTTAGTGCACCCCTACACTAGAAGAAGAATCGCCATGCAATTTTTCAGCCCTTTAGGTCCAGCGGTTTGGCCTGTCATTGTATGTCAGTCAGTCAATCAGTCAGTGAGTCAGTCATTCATTCAGTTTATGAACTGTTTTATATATATAGATAATAAACTTTAATTTAATGTAGATTTGAAGTTTTTTTTTCATGGAGGACAGTTCATCGACCACTGATGAACTCTGCTGTTGCACTTGTTAAGTCTTTAATTTAAATGTCGGTGAATTGGTTATATACCAACCAATTTCTCAACGAAACTGAAATAAAAAGAAACCAGAAATTATCCCCTCAAAGTTATAGACTGGTTTTCTCTGGTTTAAGTTTTAACAAAACTGAATAGCTTAACTGATGATATAATGCCGTCATTTTGTGTTTATTACTAAATGTTTTAGATTTTTAATGAAGTTTTTAACTATAATGTGGGCATCAGCTTCCTTATTCAATAGATTCTCTCTCACACACATAGCATGCATCTATATAAAATTGTTGAATTATACAAATACATGCAATTTTTTTTCATGTACATACATAAAAATAAACCAGAAAACAAATTCATTTAAAATAAGAGAAAGTAGAACAATAAACACAAACTTTAGACATGGTATATAATATAATCTAAACTCATTAGCTATATAGCTATTACAATCATAAACTAAATGGACTGAACTTTAGTATGAAAATAATTGTATTAATAGAAAACAAAGTTTAAATTGTTTATTCCATTTACATATTTCCTTTTGTCAGACTTACTGCAGGAAGTACAAAGTTTAAATTTGGAATTTAATATCCAATATAACAACAAAAAATGAGAATTAGAAAATTATATGAAATTCATAAATGGCTCCCTCTCCCTAAATTAATCATTCATGCAAATATTACTTTAAAAATCAAATTAAGAATATGCAGCATTTTTAAAAATATTTTATGAAAGTATGATTTTACTGATAGCTATAATTACACATTTAATACAGAAAGACAGTCACATATAAGTTTCAATACTCAGTATCTGAAAAAATATACTGTAGGTTAATATTATATTTCCTTGAAATTCACTTTCTCATCAGGCATTTCTTGAAATACACTTCTGATGTATCTTTATGATACATATCTTTGTTCAGTACTCAATGTCTTAGACTTTTAAAGAAATTTTAACTGTAATGTAGACATCAGCTTCCTTATCTAAGAGCTTCTCCCTCTCACACACATATCTGTATAGAATTTTTTGAATAATACATAGATATGCAAATATTTTTGCGTACTTGCATAAAAAGTAAACCAGAAAAAATTTATTCAAAAAGAGAAAGTAGAACAATACACTCAAACATATAAACACATATATAATATAAACTAAATTTTAGTCTTTAAATAATTGTATTCATAGAAAATAAAGTTCCAATTATTTATCTCCATTTACATATTACCTTTCTGTCAGACTTAACTAACAACTGGAAGTACAAAGTTTAAGTTTGGAATTCGATCATCCATTATCACAATTATCTGAAATTCACGAAAGGCTCCCTCTTCCTAAATACAGGGTTCCCACCTATATCCGTTACACGACCCTTCACTTCGAAACGGTGATAGCTTAGGCCATAAAGTGGGTGTCTAGGTAGAGTAAAAAGGCTATGCGCTACTCGATAAGACAACTTACAACGCCATCTATCGGCAAATTTTGGAATGAGCGTTTTGATCTCAAGAACGGTACGAGATACGAGAAAAAAGTCAATTACAAAGTCGTTCAGCATCATCTATTTAGTAAGAAAAGACACCTTGCTCAGATTAATACTTAAAACAGAATGTAGAAAATAAACATTTGTTTGGTCCCGATTTCGAAAATTGTCATATCAAAAAGAGTGGAAGAAAGAAACTGAAATATTGCTGAAAATGCTGTCCATTAAAAACTATACACATTTGCACTCTGGAATAGATTTCTCGCTGCACATTGTGCAACATGGCAGATGTTACGGAGGCACAAACTTCAGTAATATGCGTTGTCGAAGATCCTGCAATGTTGCCGGAGGAGTCGCATATACTTGCCCTTTTATGTGTCCCTATAAGAAGAAGTCCAGTGGGGTCAAGTCGGGTAAGTGCGGGGGCCACTCCACGAAACCACCTTACCCGATGACTTGATTCTCGAATGTCTCCATTAGATACTCTTAACGTTTGATGTCTTATGCGGAAGGGCGCCGTCATGTTGGAACCATACATTTCTTAGTTGGTGCAACGGTAGATTCTCAACAAAGTCGGCTATTACATCCTGCAGAAGCTCCAAGTACCGTTGTCCCGTTAACGTTCCCTCGTAAAATACTGGTCCAATGAGCCTGTCATGAAAAATTCTGAACCAAACATTTACCGACCAGCGTACTTGATGTCGAACTTCGGCAGCATATCTTGGATTTTCCATCGATTAGGGAAGAACGTTCTGTCTATTCCACATTGCGTTACGCGAAAAACATGCCTCATCGGGCAACATTATGTCTGACCGATGAGGCATGTTATTCATCACAAAGTTGCACCACGTGTAACATCTCTCATCTCTTGGCAGCAATCCCTGCATGGGTGTGGATCGGTATGGATAAGCACCTAAATCATTGAGGATTAACCAAACGCGGCTTTTCAAGAGGCCACAATTGTCACTGATCATTTTTGTGCTGCTCTGAGGATGGACGAGAGCGTATGCTAGCACATCTTCCGGTTGCACTTTGTGTCCTACATTACGAGGTCTACGAACTCAAGGTCGGCTGGTCACGTAGCCCGTCTTCCTTAAACGTTTTACAACTTTTACGATGGTCTGCCGTGTAGGATGCGGGCCTGCAGGAAAACGTTCACGATGCAGCCTTGAAACTGCTTTTGCCTTACGCCCACATTCACCGTAAATTAACAACATCTCGCAATACTCTGTAATGCCAAATTTTGCCATAACCCTCAGTTTTAACGTACAACCCAGCTAAAAAATTCTTTTCATACTACACTAGTCTCTGGTGAACAGGTATGACGTTCCATCCTCATTTGCATAATACATGGTGTGATTTTTATACCAGACATGGTTGTTTAAAATTTTCATAGTTTCGTAGTCCAGAAAGTTTTCATAGTTTGTAGAGGCATTCAGCAAAACTCGAAACTGGTGGGGACAAAACCATGGTCCTCATGAATGTGAATCGCTTGCGTTTCCCCTGCGCCACAACACAGGCTGGTATTTTGTCCGTGAGGTGGTCATTTCGAGCTTCGCTCGCATTTCACGACGCCATAGTGTTAAAAATCCCGACCAAACAAATATTCATATTTTACATTCCGTTTTGAGTATTACTATACCTAGACACCAACTTTATGGCCTAAGCTACCACCGTTTCGAAGTTAAGGGGGTGTGACGGATATAGGTGGGAACCCTGTATAAACGAAGAATGAAGAGCCTTTTTTGATATTTTATGAAATTATGAATATTTTACTGATAGCTATAATTATACATTTAATAAAGAAAGACGGTTATAAGTTTTAATACGCAATATTTGAAAAAATATACACTAGGTTAATATTATATTTGCTAGAAATTCACTTTCTCATCAGACATGTTTTCAAATACACTTCTGATGTAGTTTTGTTGACTGTAAATAAGTTTAAGGAATAAGGTGGCCTATCTGAGGCATGGACATAAATGAAAATATTTCATGCAATAAAAATAGATGCAAATATATTAAATAGAATTATGAATGAGTTATGCAAAAGTTAATTTTTAAATAACTTTTAATAATTAATACTTAACATTATGACAATAATGATTTACTGGTGAGACCTTTTCTGTTAATAGTTTAAGAATATTTTAACTAGCTTTTATGTAAGAAATGTCGTGGAAGAGGAATAAAAGTGACAAGTGAAAATTAATAAAAGAAAGAAAAAATAATATTCAATACAAAAGTGTTCATATGTATGAAAACAGATGCTTAAAAAATTACACAGTATAAATAGAATTGTGAATGTGTTATGCAGAAGAGAATTTTTTTTTACCATTTTAATATTCAATACTTAACATTATGACAATGATTTATTGGTGAATCCATTACTCCAAAAAATTTAGGGATATTTTAACTAATTTTTAAATAAGAAATGTAGTGTAAAGTGAAAATTAATAAAATAAGAAAGTATTCAACATGAAAGTGTTCATATGTATGAAAGCAGAGGCTTAAAAAATTAATTAGGTTAAATACAATTGTGAATGAGTTATGCAGAAGAGAATTTTTTATAACCTTTTTAATATTCAACACTTAACATTATGATAATAATGATTTATTGGTGAATCCTTTACTCCAAAAAATTTAAAAATAGTTTAAGATTTTAGTTTTTAAATGAGAAATGTGGTAGAACAGAAATAATAGTGATGATTGAAAATTAATAGAAGAAAGAAAAAAATAACTTTAAAGTCTAAGTGTTGAAATGTATAAAATCAGATGCTTTGAAAAAATTACTTTCTTTGGAAATTGACATTTAAATATTTTATCAGATGAAAACCACAATTTAAGAAAAAGGTTTCCACAATTAAATTATTCACAGAAAAGAATGAAAGTAACTGCTAATTATCAGAATGTGACAATAAATAAAACAAAATATTGAACCTTTCCCAGCTCATTTTCAAATGGTGTTTCGACTCCAAACTTTGGAAGCTTTGATAAACTGTTTGTATGACAAAGAGGCTTCTTAACACCTGTGATATGAGACATAGCCTCAGCTGTTTTCTGTACTGAAAGATTTTGTACAGCATCTTCACCACACAAAGCAGGCAAATCAAGTTCTTGTTGTTTATCTGAAGAATAATACAAGTCTATTTAATGCTGTGAATTTTACATAACACTAACAATGTATAGACAAAAACACTATCAACAAAAGAAAAATTAAGAGCAAAATAAACAGTTAGACAGAGCTATTTGTTTTACTAAGTTAATGCTTAAAATAACATATTCCTTAAGCAGGTTAAAAATAATTAATCATAATGAGGAAAATTGGTTAAACACTTGGTACAATATTTCTATAAAACAATACCAAGAAATCCTGTTTACCAAGAAATGTTGTACAGATGTATTCAGATATTTGACTCCCAGACTTTGAATCAGAGAAAACACTCAGTTCTTTATTGAGCATTCTTTTAAACTAAAAAAGTAAAAGAAAATATTCTCTTTTTCATACAAATATAACTCAATAAAATTCCCAGACATTCTACAAAAATTAAACAGCATGAAGAGTTAAAAAGGAAGTAAATACTCTGATAGTTTTTCAAAAACTTATCAATGACTAATCTACATACATAGCTTTTAATACACTGAAGTGCCACTGAATTAGGGATAGCAAAGCCGATGCAAATTATGTAGCGCTGCGCATCATGTATGCGCAACTGAGGGCACTGTGGTAACTGCATATATAGAGCGTACTGTGGTTGTTCTGAATTAGTTGTTGGAATTCCCAGTATGGGTAAACTGCCTGATTTAGACGCCTTCGATCGCGGAAAATCGTAGGTGCGCGACGCATGGGCCATTCAATTTCCGAAATCGTCAGACAGCTAGGATTTTCAAGGTCGACAGTGTCAAGAGTATACCATGAATACATGGATGGTGGAAAAAAAAACTAGCGATCGGGCAAACTGCAAAGGACAATTAGCCTTTACAGTGCGTGGTGAGAGACGGCTCAGGCGTATTGTACGTAGCCAGCGAAGCCAAACATTAGCTCAAATTACCACCCAGTTTAATGACGGTGCCAGTCGTACAGTCAGTAAACGGACTGTGCAACGCTCGCTTCACCGTATGAGTTTCGGGAGCCGTCGACATACGATAGTACCATTGCTCTATACTCGCCATCGGGCTGCACGTCTTGCCTGAGCAAGAGAGCACAGATACTGGAGTGTAGAGGACTGGAAACAAGTAGCATGGAGTGATGAGTCTCGATTCCGACTACTTAACGCCGACGGGAGGCTGAGAATATGGCGTCAGGCTCATGAAGCCATGGATCCTGCATGCCTGGCTGGAACTGTACAAGGGCATGGTGGCTCAATCATGGTCTGGAGTGTTTTTTCGTGGCACAGTTTGGGATCTTTGGTGCGTGTACCAACCTACCTCAATGCAATTCGGTACGTAGAGTTGCTGGGTGATCACCTCCATCCATTTATGCTGTTCTGTTATCCGCACGCTAATGGAGTTTTCCAGCAAGACAACTGTACCTCTCACAAGTCCCGGTTGGCTACTGGCTGGTTGGATGAGCATTCCTTTGACTTCTCTGTCATGAATTGGCCACCTAGAAGCCCAGACTTAAATCCTATTGAGCATCTTTGGGATGTTTTGGAACAAGGCATGAAAGACCATCACACAGCACCAAAGAACCTTACTGAATTATGGACAGCTTTAGCCAATATTTGGCAAGCCATTCCCGTGGAACGTTTCCAGAAACTTGTTGAATCTATGCCTCGTCGTGTGGCAGCCGTTATCAAGGCCAGAGGAGGCCCAACTCGTTACTAGGTAGGTATCCCTAATTTAGTGGCACTTTAGTGTATTTCCTAGTGTTGTCAGAGGCATATTTTATTTCAGAATTAATAATGTCAACCCACAAAATTAGAAAAGGTACATTTGGTCCCCTATCAGTTTTTCTACTTCATTAAATGCATCCTAAAAAATGTTGATGCTAAAAGTAACCAAAACAAAACTAGGCAAGCTCTGTTAGGTCTCAATGAAAACACTTAGGAATAAAAAAATGATGCTTTAAATGTAGGTTTCAAGTCTAAACATTTATCAAAAAGTCCTTCTACATTGAAGTAAGAGAAGCTCTGCTTAATTATTAATAACTGCTTTATTTTAATTCTCTAAGAAACATTAGATATAGATCATAAAATTTTAACAAACAAAAAATATGCAGGCTAGTATACTTACATATATTTGAATACAAGGTTAAATTAACTGCTTAAAACAAAAAATATAAATAACATTAAACTAATAAGCAAAATAAATAAATAAAGCTTTTTCATACCACTATTTATTTTATTATTAAAAGACCAAAAAAAATTTTTTTTGGCTGTATATTTTTTTAAGTTTTGGATATCACATTTTTTTTAAGTTTTGGATACTGAATGCCTTCTGTTATAGGCACTTAATAATAACAGAACTAAAATTTGACATACATAAAAGATCCTTGTTAAAAGATCTATTTATGTGTATATTTCAGTTTTTACTACAGTGTTCATTAATCATTTTAGTTAGTACATTGTTTCAAACCACAAAACTATGACTTAAAACTGTAGGTATGTGTGTGTAAGTAAGTAAATCATAGATTCAGTATAATTTAAATGTAGATATAGAACATATCCTAATACACAAGTACATTTGAGTGTAAAATATATTTTTGCTTTCAAGTTGTGGTTAATTATTTTAAACAGAGATTCTTTTGGGCCTAGTGGGAAGAAATGCCCACAAAGGTCACCTTATTGGTGCTACAGAGTAAGACACTTTATTTGACAGAGAAGTTACAAAGAGATAATTTTAGTTTGTGCTATATTTGATTTAAACCATTTTACCTTGCTTGAGGCCATATCACCAACTGATCGATGGGTATGTATATTTTCCAGCTGATCAAGACACCAGTCCAGTTCAGCCAATGTTTCACTGGCCAGTTTTGAAAACTCATCATCTAACAGGAAAGAAAAATGAATCATAGAAGAGTAAACATTAGAAAAAAAAATAGAAAACCAACTTTGGAAGGAACAATAATAAAATAATCATGGAACAGAAATTTTAAGTCAATAAAATGCTTGTAAGTCATTCAAAATTATAATAAATATGTTAATAAAATCATATGTTAATAATAGTAAGTGACTAACATCTGAAATTATGCACAGACGTCAGAAATAGAACACTAAAAAAATCCGAAGACATGAATCTTATATAATTAAATTTAAGACAAAAGCTTTCAATTTTGATAAATTAAATCAGAAGACCTCTTTGATTATAAGATATATCCTGAAATAACAGTTTAGGGGCACAGTGGAATAGCACAGATGAACTCAAACTAAGACTGTGTATTCAACTCTGTTTGGTAGTGCTTTTGAAGGAAATCATGACAAAATGACAACAAAGTGTTGCCTAAAATTTTTTTGGCTTATTAGGGGGAAAAAAGAAAATTCTCATTAATAGCACATTTAGTTTCATTTTTTTACTTTATTAGGCTTTGCTCTCTGATATTTAATATAGCCACAGCAACTTAATTTTTCTCGGAGTTAAACACTCAACAGAATACAAACAATCACTCTCTCTTCCATTTTAGTTTATTGAATGCATAATTTTAATACCTGAAAAGCTGCCTCAATAATATGCTAGTTAGTAAATTTCTTTTAAATCTGAGCTGTGGGGGAATTTTATTACAGGGCAAATTAGATTTAAATGATGAAAAAATTATAAAGGACCAATGGGTATCATCTAAAAAAAGTTTAAGAACTACTGTAAAATCATATTTATAATAAATGAGAATTAAAATTATTACAAGTATTTAAGGTAGCTACCCCTGGGGGTGCTCAGTCAAAATTGAGGTGGCACCAGGAGAAACTGTTGGTTTACCTATACTGTGTCCCCCATTACAAGCAACCAACATATCTCAGGTAATTTTTTTCTTCTCCTATGTCAGGGGAAAGTCCAGTGACCTTAATACCCCTTAGGTGAATATAGAAAAGATGATATGCCTACCATATTGGGGGAAAAAAGCATTAAGAGTAAATATTATTAAACTACAGTAATTTTCTATAGGAATATTTTTTTTTTTTAACAGTTATACAAATACTCTTATATTTGGAACATATTCTTTTGACTTCAGTTTTGATGAGCTATAAATAAGCATAGTAAACTTTTCCTTTTTACAAAGAATGTTTATATAAACAGTTTTGTATTGGCAAATTTTTTTATGGGTCATAGCATTAAATTTTGAATTTCAAATCGGACCTTTTCATGAATTAATCTTTTAAGTGATAAATTTGTTTACCTTCAGAATCCGAGTCTTTCTACACTAATACTATCATAAAAAAATTAATTTGAATTCGTTTGAAAAAGACTTCAGACTATTTTATGTGCATCTTCAAAGTATATTACATTTAACTAAAATTACTCATACTATATTGTTTAAAGAATGTTCAAAATAATTATACCATCACCTTAATGTATGATCAACAGTATAGTTTTTTTTAATCCATAAAATCCACAGAGCAATATTACAGCAATAGGTTAATATTAGACAATATTTTCTGTACTAATTCTGTCATCAATAATACTAAGTAATAAATAATACATATACATATTCCAATTATGCAGTAAAAAGATTTGAGTTCAGTACGTTGCATTGTTTTATTATATAAAACAGATATACATTTTTAAAACACAGTTTATACATTACATACCTGAGAGTGAGTTTGCATTTGGCAGAACCATTGACATGGATGGTCTTCTGCTAGAACTTAAAAATATAAAAATAAAGAGATGAAGCCTTAAAAACATCAAAAATTTCTAAGTCATACATCTACGAATACTTTAAATGAATGAAGAATTTTGAATTAACATAAATTTATACATTTAAAAAAATTATTTTTCAATCTCTAATCATAATTTTATATGTCATGTTTTATAGTTATGTCATTATTGAATATAAAGATATAAAATATATAATTCATGCTTTGTAAAATTATAAAATTCTCTCTCTTAAACCATTTTAGAAACAATATACTGATGTCACAAATAAGGTTATTGATGCATACATAGAATCTACAACTTTTTTGTTTTCTTGAGAAATAATATTAATTACAAGTGATTTGATCAATATTTCATTATTTTAGATGTGCATTCACATCTGATAAAACAATTTATAACATTAGGTGTTAGAAAAGTTTAAATGGAAACCATAGGCTCTTTGATAAAAAATTAAATTATCAAAGTTTCTAAAAAGTTTCATAAGATAAATATATGAAAAAAGATGGCCATACATCATAAAATTACTTTTTTTAAAAACTCCATGAAAGTTTACATAACAAGAGAGCTTAAAGAATATCTCAAAACCACACTTATTTGAATATCAAAATATATTTAAAAAATTTAGTAATCAGGGGAATTGAAGAAATTGTGTCTCTTGCTTAATAATTCACCTAACATGCCTACAATTACCGTATTTTTACAACATTTTTTTTACAGTTTATCATCAATTGTAAAAAATTTGCAATAGAAATTTTGTATGAAAACAATTCATACATTTTTTATAGTGTAAACAAGTGGAAAATTATTCTATACTAACTATCATATAACATGAATTGAAGGAAATTGAAAAGTTTACATAGAATGATTCATTATACTCATTTTTAATTATATACTCTACTTGTATAAGAATTTAAAAAATATCCACACCCAGATAATACACTTTAATAACATTTAAAATGTTTTCACCAAAATTAATTCTTCAAAATTTTTATTTAAAAAGATAAAGCATTGTGCATGTATTCAATATTTTGTTACTTCAACATCTGATACAAAGAAATTTTATTTCATTCAATCCATCAAAAGTTTTATCTAAAAATCAGAGAGCACTATGCAAAGACTAATTAATAGTAATTCTATAATGTTCTACAAAATAATTTTTAAACAGCATTCTTTACTGTATAAATCTACATAATTCCTTTTTGTTTACTATGCACCATTAATTAGTAAATACTTTGCAGAGAGTAACCTTAAGAGAATCTTCTGAATATGGCCAAGGCTTAAACTGGGCTGTCGAGCCAATAAAATAGAACACTTATATTCCATACACTCAAAAGTAAGAAAAATTTACAATAATGTAGACCAATAAAAGGATATAAATATTTCAATAGATATTCATTAATTATGTAGATAAAACACTGCTATAGTAATATATAGTATAATTATTGGTTGATACTTACCTATCAGAGAGATTAGTGAGACAAACATAATTATTCCTGACATTTTTTAAACTAGCTAGGATCTGAGCAAATGGGGTAACAATAAGATCTTCACAGTGCCTAAAATGATGAAAATAAATAAGCAATCAGTATATACATAAATATTCAACATATGCACTTAAATTTGATATATTTATCATGTTCATACACGCCTCTCAACAAAAGATAATACCTCTAAAGAAAAATATTATTTAGATCTACACTTTTTAAGCAAATAGAGCAAAAGATATAAGAAGTTTTGAAAAAGAAAATGTATGAAGAAAATAGCTTAACAAACTAAGTGCAATGTCTTATAACCCATAAAGGGATTTATATTGTATTTCCAGTAATCACAACAAGTATGGAAAACGTAACGAGTTATAAAATTAATATAAAAGTTACGAAATATTATGTTAGGCCAAAGCGTTCTTGCACACAAACAGATATAACAGTACAGTGGAGGTAAAACGTTGACACATGTACCAGAAATAAATTGTTTTGGTGCAATAGCTCATATAATTATCCATACCCCGAATATGCAAATCCTGATTGTAGCTTTTCCCAAAACGAAGATCTTTGTTACAACGGAGAACACCGGTGCTAAGCGTCCCTTGGCAACGCGGTTTTTCCTTGAACTCCATCCAACTCATTAATTGTGTTCTCTCCCTTTAACGGAGCAGCATGAGTTGAGCAATTATAAATATTCGTTAAAGTTCACGCATATATAAATCTCCAGATCACAACAAACTGAACCTTATCCGAGTGCGGTGGTCAAATACAGATAAAATTTCAACAATAACATCGTGACGAACAAAATTCTGTGCAAAGGGCAGATGAAAATCTAATGTCAAACATAATATTTCAGAGCACTTAATTATCTTTATTTCAGGAACAGTTCACGGGAAATATTGCGAGGAGTGAACACCACAGTTACTGTAAATTGAACTGATCGGAAAAACCCCTTGGCATATTATCTTCCAATTTGTTGACACAAAGTTTATCTTTCATGAGAAACACAGAAGTTCCCACACTGGATGCGGACGGTGATCAAAAACACTATCTTCCTACACTCACATACACCCACGAAAATACCCACTATACCAGAAAGGCCCCTACTGCCATTATTGTCCATAATATGAAATTAAGATTGTTATTACCGCCTGTGGAGTTATCATTCTACAAAAGACTGACAGGGGAAAAAAAACATTTCAAAATCACGCTGCAAGAAGTTTTTCCTTGAAAAAAATGTGTATCGGAAAGGTCTAAAAGTTTATGTTTACTTTATATGGAAAGTAATTAAAGAAATTCACGTTGCTAGAGGACATTGAATATCACACTTTTCCGGTCAAAAAGAAATACTGGGATTTATGATACAAAATATTTATAATCAAAATATTTAATGTATATACAAATAAGGATATAAATGAATCCATTGAATATGTAGATGAGGCCGGAAAAGTTGTAGTATCCTCGCACAGCTGTCAAAATAAATAAGTAGATAAATAAAATAAGGTCTTCAAAATTAAAAAATTCTTCCCGTTGAGAAAAAAGGAAAAGTAAAGGCGTACGTAATATTGAGGTCATTGTGAAAGATTTAGGGGCGCGTAACGTTTTAAAGCTATGTAGCGTATAAAAAAACTTCGCCTGAATAACAATGGCCACTACGATAGTTGGTTAGAACGCCCGAAATATTGTCCTTTACATCTAAATCAGATGAGTGTAATGAATAATAACACGAAAGTTTCTTTGGGTAGAACTCCAGGTCCTGTATTTTTCCAGGTCCGCTTTTAAGACTAGGCAAAATGGATCGGTCCCACAAACGCCCAATTACAAACAAAAAAAAAAATATTTTCTGTGATAACATAATTAAAAGAAGTGAAGCTTATAGAGTGGGCATATTTTTAACAGGTTGTGATAGAAGTGTTACCAATTTGTGTCGAAGAGGTGATATAGATGAAGGATGTAACAATTTATTTAAATTTATATATCATTATGGCGAAGAAGCATTCGTGCATTGTAAAACTTTTATTTAGGGAATTTATTGTAAAGATGTAAATTTGGATGAATTGAAAGTGGAAATGGAACGGTTTGATACATTAAGTAACATTGAGAATGGAGTCACTACTTCTGAGAAATCGAATTTTACAAATGGAAACAAATTTGTATCCTCATTTCCTAAGGCCGGAAAAATTTTCGGGATCTTTTTAAGATTATCAATGAGCAATGCTGAAGAAGAATGTCCGTTTTAACTGTTTTTTTAAGAACTGAAGCTAGTAAAAAAATTATAGACGCAGTTCTTTTTCGGAACAAAAGATTAACGCATTGGTAATACCGTACATAGAAAAACTTTTGTTAATGAAGATACTATTAATAACTCTACAGGTGAGAAAATTAGGAAACAAAAATTTCTTAAAATAATTTAATATCGATTTTTTTTCATTTTATATTTTATTGTAAATTCAAAATTATAATATAAACTGATACAACTTCAGAAATTGTGATTTAAAGAAATATATCACCCTGATTTTTTTTTATATTACACCTTTAATTTGTATGCGTAGGATTCGAAAAGCTCTAGACACGGCCCTGATTACCTCCATCAGTTTTTTAGTTAGAAATCTATATTTCGAGCACATCTTTTCATTTAATATTTATTAGCATGATCTAAAATTTAAAAATTATTAAATAATTATTAATATAATAATTTCTGTTCTATTTATATATAAAAAAGCATATAGATGGCAACATAAATTGTTTCACATGAGTCAGAGACCCAATAAAATTATTTTCTAGGAAGGGGATTTCATTATGCCTATTTGAAATGGGCGGGTTTTAGTTTCTTGGAGAGAAAAAGCTTGATGAAGAATGACATGGGAATTGCACTTTTTGGAAGAACGCTTTTAGTTCCCCAACGGATGGTACCTATCCATAACGATTCACGTGCATATCCATATTTTTTCTCTAATGATCTGATTATATCGGGGTCTTTACTTCAGAGTTAGATCTTGTAAAGAAGGTTTAAAACCAGCTCACTGAATTCCTTAATTACAATTATAATATCGGTATCAACAATTAGTTTCTTCCTTTTTAATTTCTACTGCCTTCTTCAGTGGAGCTCTTTTCAAGTAAAAATTTTAGGAATACTGTTGTATTTCCATTCTATGTATGGCAACAGCAGCTTCTTGTGATGTGTTCGGCTATTAAATGAGTAGCGTATCATTCTAGAATGGTGTCTTTATTTAAAGTCAACTTCAAATATAACAGACATAACAGTTGGCGTCGAGGTAAAAACCTTTTTTAAATGCATTTTATATTTAAATTGAACATTTCCTGCATATATTTTGCTACTACTATTATTCAAGTACTGTACATGCGTTAGGCCTAAGTTTCAAACCTCGATTTCTAACTTGTTCTCATTATGAGCGATGATCAATTTCAACAATTTATGGCTGTTTTTCAAACTCAGCAAAATCAATTTCTTGAGAAACTATTACCATTGCAAGCAGCAAGCGTTCCACAATCGTCAAATGCTAATGTACGTTCTGTTTTACTTCAGACATTCGAATGTTTCGATTCTAAAACGGAATCATTCAAATTTTATCGACAACGTTTTGAAAATTTTCTTAACACGAAGAAAATAATCTCAAACAAAGAATTATGTGCTCAGATACTTCTTAATTCAATTGGCGCATCAAATTATAATATGTTAGCTGCATTAGTATCGCCTAAGACTCCAGCTGAATTGACGTATGATGAACTAATGAATACGTTCGAAACTCACATTTGTCCGAAGAAGAATATTCTTGTGTCCCAACATAAATTTTTATCAATATATAAAACTGAAAATCAGGCAATTGCTGATTATATCGCAACACTTCGACGAGATATTATAGATTGTGAATTTATTTCCCCTTGCGAATGTAAAACGTCAATAACGGATATCATTTTACGAGCACAATTTGTACGTGGCATTCGAGATAATTCAATTCGAGAGCAGATTTTACAGTCTGAAATCCTTACATTTGATGAAATAGCCAAAAAAGCAATAGCCTTAGAAGCGTCAAAAATTGATAGTCGAGAACTTTCGAAGAATTCAGCTTCTAAAACTGATTTTAATGAAAATGTAAACCAAGTTTCGAGATATCGAAGTCCCAGACGTGATGAACCCCCAAGTTTGCAAAACAAACCCAAAGTCACCCGTTCAAAATCAAAATCCAGAATCGATTATGAAGGACTTGGAATTAAGAATCTTTGTCTCCGTTGCTGCTGAGATAATCATACAGCAAGGAATTGCAAATCTGATTACAACCGACTCCATTGCATTGCATGTAAAAAAAATCGGGACATATCCGGAAGGTATGCATTTGGACATTACTTGAAGAAAAAAGAAATAGTGGCACCACAAATCCAAATTCTACAAACTATATTGATGATGAAGAATCACATTATCATTATGGTGTCAACCAAGTAATCGATATTTTCAAATACAGGAAAGAAGGTTTACAAGCCGATGAAAAATTTTGTTTATGTGAACATTAAAGGCCATGAAGAACAATTTGAAGTGGACTCACGTGCAGGGTTCACTTTCATGCCACGTGATAAATTCTACAAACTTAACATTTCAACTGATCTTCAAAATTCCAGGGTTGCTTTCCGATCATACACAGGTAATATATTTATACCAGATGGAAAGGTTACAGTAAATGTGTCATACAATGGGAAAACATCCTGTGAATAATTGTATATAGTTCCGGAAGAGTACGATACATTACTTGGTCGTACTTGGATACGACATCTTGAAACCAACCTTCAAGAAATTGATTCTAAAAATAAAAAAAAAATCGAATGACTTGCGAGTGCAGTCTATAAGTAACAATGATGATATTATTTCTAGTTATCCCGAAATTTTTGTGAAAAAAGTAGGATGTATTCCAGGAGTCAAAGTATCATTACAACTTCGCGAAAAAAGTAAGCCAGTATTTCACAAAGAAAGAGATGTACCATACGCCCTTCGAGATAAAGTTAATAAAGAATTTGATACATTGGAAGCACAAGGAATTATTTCAAAAATAGCTACAAGTGATTGGGGATCACCTCTGGTGATAATCCCAAAACCAGATGGTAACGTTCGACTCTGTGTTGATTACAAAACTGGTGTTAATGAACGTCTTGTCAATGCAAACTATCCTATCAGACGAATTGATGATATCCTCAACAGTTTGAAAAATTCAAAATATTTCTGCTGCCTTGATTTATACAAAGCTTATCTTCATGTTAAAGTAGATGAAGAAAGTAGCATAATTCAAACTTTGTCAACTCATCCTATAACCTATCGTAGGAATAGACTATCATTTGGAATCAAGACTGCTCCAAGCGAATTTAACCGCGTCATAGACCAGATTCTCCAAGGCTTGCCCAAAACTATGTCCTATTTTGACGATATCATTGTGCAAGGGACAACAAAAGCTGAATGTCATAAGAATCTTGATCAATGCCTACAAAGATTAAAGAAATACGATCTTCACTTGAATCGGAATAAATGCTCATTCTTTCAAGAGCAAATCGAATATTTAGGACATGTTGTAGAATTCAACAAGATCTCTAAAATCCCACAGAAAGTCAAGGCTATAATGGAGATGCCCCGACTCTCAAACGTGGAAGAATTGCGCAGATTCCTAGGAATGGTTACATATTATTCTCGTTTCCTGCCCAATAATTCATCAACTACCTATCCTCTTCGACAGCTCCTTCGAAAGGACTCGGATTTTCGATGGACAGCTGCATGTGAAGCTGCTTTTATAAAATTGAAAATCGAAATAGGAAGTGATAAAACTCTTACCCCATATGATCCAGCATTACCAATAATACTTACGTGCGACGCAAGTCCAGTAGGTGTTGCAGGTGTTCTTGCACACATCGTTGATGGAAAAGAGAGACTAATTGCATTTGCTTCAAGATCGCTAACTACAGCAGAACAAAATTACTCACAGCTTGATCGTGAAGCTCTTGCAATTATATTTTCTGTAAATCATTTTTTCAACTATCTGTTTGGAAGACACTTTAAATTGGTAACTGACAATCGACCTTTGACAAGAATTTTTTACCCAAGCACAAAATTACCTTCAATGACTTCAGGTCGTTTACTTCGATATGCCACATTTTTATCAGGATTTGACTATGAAGTTGTTTTCAAGAAGGGTATTGAAAACATAGATGCAGACTGTCTTTCCAGAGCTCCAATAATTCAAAAAGGATCATCTAATGATATGACAATTAACAATGAAATAAATCTTGTGTGCATTAATGAAATATCAACAGACATGTTAAATGCTGACACAATTCGAACAGCAACAGATTCTGATGAGCATTTGTCAAAAATAAAGCAAGAAATTCAATGTAGTCCTGAACTTAGCTGTGAATATACCATGCACGTACACTGCGAGCACTATGCACGTACACTGCGAGCTTTATGACACGTCGCACTGTCCTGCTGGTAGATGCCATCATCCTGAGGAAAAACAATTCACATGTAGGGGTGAACATGGTCTGCAAGGATAGATGCATACTTGTGTTGATCCATCGTGCCCTCCACAATGATGAGTGAACCCAGAGAATACCACGAAAATATCCCCCAGACCATAATGCTCCCTCCTCCAACTTGGACCCTTCCGGCAATTATTGCAGGGTGTTTGCTTTCAGACGTGTCATGCCGTATAAGCCAACGTGCATCTGTCCGATGGAGCATAAAACGTGATTCATCGGAAAAAGCCACCTGCCTCCACTCAGTGGAAGTCCAGTTGCGGTACTGGCGTGCAAATTCCAGTCTTCGTTGCCGATGAACAGCAGTCAACATAGGTGCATTAACCAGACGTCTGCTGCGGAGGCCCATACGCAGCAACGTTCGCTGAACCGTCGTTCTGGAGACACTGTTGGTAGCCCCTTGGTTCATCTGGACGGTCAGTTGCTCAACGGTTGTACGTCTATTCGCCCGAACGCATCTCCGCAGCCGTCGTTCACCTCTGCCATCTATGACCCGTGGTGCACCACATTTGCCACGTAGCTGATTTTGGATAGTGCCATTTTGCCATGCACGGTATACTTTTACCACGGCAGCCTGCGAACAGTTTACAAAATTAGCCGTTTCGGAAATGCTTCCACCCGTGGCCCGAAAGCCAATGATCATGCCCTTTTGGACGTAGGATAAATCACTCCGTTTCTGCATGACTACAAGGACTGAAATGTTTTCCGAATGCCTAGAACACACTTTATATATCCACCAAATTTGCTGATGACACGTGCCTTCTGCGATTGGTTATTTAACGTTGACGTCAAAAGTAGGCGGTGGTCACATTAATATGACTGGACTGTGTAGAATACTATTCTAATGCGCCAGTCATTCCATGCACTTGTATATTCTCCTAAAAGAAAATGCTCTGAAATGTCTGTATTATAAAATATTTTAACAGCATTTTCACGTGTCAAACATTTATACCAAAGGTTTTTCATTGAATTTTTCCATTTTCAACAGATTTAATCGGTAAAAATCTCCTTTAGGCTATTTTGAGTTTTCCAAATGCTGCAAGTTATTTAATTATCATGAGATCTAGTTTTTATCTTTATTGTTTTAATCTATTAACTTAAATTATTTTAAGCTGGTTGTAATGTAATTTCCTATCTCCTGGTAGAATTATAAACCAGGGTTGTCTAACTAATCTCTCCCCTATCTGACTGTACTCTTTATAAAAACACAAAATAGTGTTTCAGAATTGAAGAATTAAGTTTGTAAAACATGTTAGTTTTAACCTCGTACAGGAAGTTTAATGTATTTTCGTTTAGAAGAACAAAAATGAATACTAGAAGGTTTATTGATTTTTTTTTTCATGTAGAACCTCCATATACTTGTTAAATAATTAACTGAAGAAATGGGAGGGGGGATTCTAAGATTTTAATAATTAACGTTAGCAGGGCCCGATTTAGAAAATTCTTAACTATAGGCACAACTCGGGATGGGGGCCCCCTACTGTGGGCGTAAAATTTCCAAAATTGACACACAAAAAAATAGTTATGAATCATTGTGAAAGTACCATTTTACCAAGAATTGGCTATTTGAAGCGTAAAAGCCTGGAACATTGTCAAATAACAAAAAACAATACAACATATTAACTTCTTCATTTAAACACTAATACAATGCAACCACAAAAACTTATTAACCCCTTATATACACTATAACATACATATGATGAACTATACATATAACTATACATATGATGAACCAATCAATCAAATTCGAAAGGATATATAAAAAAATTGCTATTAAAAAGGGTAAAATAAAAAAAAATATAATTGGGAATTTTTTCTCTTAAAATAAATTTTTTTTTTTTTTTTTTTTTGGGGGGGGGGGCAACATTTAGGGGGCCCCTAGGCCCGGGCCTACAGGACCTAATGGAAAATCAGGGCCTCAACGTTAGCAGAGTTCGTTCTTTAAAAGTGATATGTAAAATCCCGAAAGAAGAAAGCATTAAAGTTCTCCTTCATTTGATCCCAAATGTCGTCAAAGTTTTCATGTTTTCGTATTAGTTGGCGACAGTGTCAGGTGATTCCTTTTTTCCATAAATACTATCATCTCTCTCCCTCATTCCTTTTACACGATGACTATTCTGTATTTGCCTTTTCTCTTTGAGAAAGTTCACGAGAGAATTGAAATCTACAACCAGATTTCTGAAATAATTTTTTATCTAATGGAGAGAAAAGATATACACGGATTTTAGCGATCATTTCTCTTAAAACGATGACTGACGTTTACAAATTAGAGTCATAAATAGTTATGTTAAATGAGATAGGAGCTGTGTATATTTGAGACCAAATTTATCGAAAATGGAAGTTACTCCTAGAGAAAGGCACCCGCAATAAAGTGGGATTAGGTGAGCCTCTTTCTATTTCAGACACTCTTTGATCGTTACTTATTCTCCGGGTTCAAATTTCACAACCATTTACATTAGTTCTGCAATGTGGGTGTTTCCAGCTTTTTTCTTTCTCGCAGTATCGATTTCAAGCGTTATCGAAATAGTTACAATTTTATCGAAAAGTTAATGCTCATACAACGGAGTTTCTGCATCTTCATTGTTATAGTATGACCTCCAACTAAGCAAATGGATACAAACTATAGCGAAATATAATCAATTTATTTGAACGTTTTAAAACAGAATTAGGGTGCATTTTTACTATAGTTGCTGAATCAAGTCTAAATGTTCATTATCTGCTTTCAATAGATTTTATCGTTTTTCATTGTCAGTTTAACATTTGACTAAAAGTAGAAGGTCTCATTTCCCTCATGTTTTATCTAAATCTTAGAAAAGGAAGAGGAAAAGAGTGGTATTAAATTATACCTACTAATTCTAACAACCATATAAAATTGGTTTAATAGCTTTAAAACTCCGTGAGATATGGAATTCACATGAGATTCCTCACATCGCCGGGATGGTCAGCATGTCTTGATGTCCAGAGGTGAATTCAAAGTTCGAAGCCTGCTCTTTGCCTAACGTCGTTACCACGGATCTCGAAAATTTGGAAAGAACGCAGTTGGACATTTAGAAAAGTATGGTGAATATTTCGAAAGGAAAGCAGTCGGCATAATCCGAAATATACAATAAACATAAATTCATGCTGCCAGTCCCTTCAGTTGTTAGTGTGACAACTAAGCCTATTGCACAGAAAGATGGCGGGGGGAGATTGTGATAAAAGAATAAGTTCCCCTGAAAAGGGGTTTTATCAACCCCCGTGGGTTGTCTAGCGATTTTGCCCTCGACAGACGGTTATTTAAGCCTTTTGTTCATAATACACTACTGACCATTAAAATTGCAACACCAGGAATGAAAGAAAATAGGAAACTTTACTTATTATACGTATACAGCATAGTAGGAAGAAAAAATGATTAATTTGTAGGCAATTTCGGGATATACAGGGTCCGAAAATTAGTACACACAGCTGCCGCTTCTGGCAGCTAAAACGGCTCTAAACCGGTTAGGCATCGAGTCGAAATGGGCTTGGATGACAGATACGAGCAAGTCATTCCATGCTGCTTCAAATCTATGCATCTACTTCACCAATCTATCCACTAGTTCATCAAATCGTAGTGGCTTGAGAGCGGTTGGCGGACCAGTCCACATCAGCACACTCAGACTAGATGTTTTCAATGGGTGAGAGATCTGGAGAACGTGCTGGCCCAGGGCAACAGTCAAACAGCCTCTTTGTCGAGGTACATCAGGACAGACGGGCAAAGTGTGGTCTTGCGTTATCTTGTTAAAAGGAAGACGTCTCCGAGCCTCAAAGATAGGGCACAGCCACCGGCCTTGAGATCTGAGAAACTTAACGCTGGCTGTTCAGATTACCGACGACGCGAACAAGAGGTGTTCGTGTCGAATATCCAATGGCTGCCCATACCATCACATCAGGTACAGGTCCCGTATGATGGCAAGTAGGCCACGTGCATTCTCCTCGGTGCCTCCAGACACGGATACGCCCATCAGGATGCTGCACGCAGAATTGGGATTCGTCTGAAAAGACGTCGTGGTGCCACTCCTGTATCCTGTTTTGTCGTAGGGCGCAACACTGTCGCCGCACGTCTCTATGCTGCAGTGTCAAGGGAAGCCGCAATAATGGTCGTCGTGCAGACAGTCCGACGCTGCCCCAGACGTCGTCGCACTGTACGTGCGGATACTTTTCATGCTGCAAACAAGCCCATTTCCTGACTCAAGTTCCGTGATGTGGCTGTATGATCCTACAAGACCGACCTGACAACATGTCTGTCCCCTCTGGCGTTAGATGCGGGAGGCCGTTGAGATACTGCATGGCGTTCAGTATGACCCTCCTGAACCCATCGATTCCTTATTCTCATGACAGTCGTTGGATTCCGACCAAGGCGAGTAGCAATATCGCGAAACGATAATGCTAAAAATTTTTTATCCAATTCCGCAATTATTTGTCTTTATAAATATTAATATTTGATTTCACGTAGCATAGTTGTTACTAACTCGTCTACATTCGGCCATTAGTATCAAGAATTTGTTTCCTTCTATATGCGAGTACCCTATAGCCTATAGGTGGACCAACATAATTCCCCTAATCTCAGCCTTGTCCTCGGACAACGAGGCATTAAACCCACAACCAGGCAGTGTGAAACATTAAGTTTATACCTCATATTTATGTGTTGCTATTACAGACATAGGCTTTATAGTTTATCAATAATCTGAGATAATTCAGAAGCATAACTATGTATCCAAAAGTGTCAACTGAAATGTTATTTCAATGATAAAATTTGATGAAGTTTTGTTCAGCGCATATTTCTATTTGAGTGTGTCTGAGAGCGTTCAAGCCATGTACTAAATAATTATCCTGTAGAATGCGTATAAGGTAGAAATCTTATCAAGATTAGATCAAATTGTGTTTGAAACAAATCCACAGAGACACCATTCTCCTTGAAATGGCGAAAAGATTTGACTGTGGGGATTTAGTACTTCCCGCCTTCCTTGACAATCTTTTTCACATATTTACCTTCAGAGGAATAATGTGTCGTGTTGTATACTTCAGGCTTATGACAGACAAAATATCATAAATCAAAATATCGTGAATACATTCCCCCGTTCCCCGGCTGGCTCACATAACGAAGTCAGTTGGTCGATTTAAGTTTTGGCATTTCAAAACGAAAGTGATATGCATAGGCACCAAGAGCGAGAGGGAAGAGTTTTCCCCAAAATCAGCACCCCATTGCATTGACATCCCAATTTCACGGTAGGACTTGCTTATTGAAATCCTCAAATCGTGGGTACATGGTGATTTTTTGAGAAGCTGTCGCGCGTCAGCGAAACTTATGAAAATTACCCAATAAAGTTTATTCTTACCCTCAAGTGCCATCAAAAATATCTAAAAAGAAAAAAAAAAGTTATGTCCAGGTGACTGATAAGCATTTATAACTCGAGCCCACACGAGAATTTATAATATATTTAACGACTGAGAATTTTAAAAAACATTCAAAGGCTTTTAAACGGAAAACTGCTAAAGCAGCTTACATAGTATTCCTTAATACATTAGGGAAACCCCGATTTTACGTTTCTCCGCATCGTGTGTTATTAATTTTTTTATCCCTAAAAATATCCCCCTCATTGGTCTGTTAACTATTTTATGTTACCTCGTAAACTTAATTATTCACAATAAACCTAACAATTACACTAAAACTATATCATACATTTACCCATGCCAAAACGTTATCATAAACTAAGTATTTACTCGTAATGTGTAACCCTCCTCAAACCTAACGTTTCTCCCCTCTCGAACGTTTTTATTCTGAGGTGGCCAGCAAAATTTCCCAAGAATTTATAAACAGCTTTTTTGATTTGGTTCTTCGTCTTTCCCTCGTGTATCTTTCAAAATGACTGCATTTCTTGACAAAGACTGAGGGAAGAGTCTTGATACGAACAGGTGTCTTGTTTGAGTGACTGCAGATTTCTGTGCTCCGAGAGAGCAACGCCAAGAATGTTAACCTCAAAGGATCCAAACTTAGGCTTTGTTCACATTGCAATCCATCAACGTCAGCGTCATCGATATTCGTATCGAAATATTTTTAACCAATCTGGAGCTTTAACGGTTTCCTGACAATCATTTGGAGGTCTGTGATTGGTTATTTTTTTTATGCGAGTAACGCTGACTGTAATAGGCAAGGCCTTAAACTACCCAAGTCGCATTGTATAGAACTTAAATTTTGAAAGAGCCTGTCTGGTATAAATTAATTCAGAGAGGCTTGGTGTGTAGTGTAGCCAGAATAAGAAAATAAGTTCACAAATTTAGCTGAATGGTATATTTAGAAATTCTTAGGCGAAGAGTTCAAACATGATTTTGCAGAAACATCCCAATAAATGGATCAATCTTAAATAAATGTATCGATATATCTGCTCGGTTGGATTTGAAAAAACATACTGTAATGGCATCACCTCAGGTTACAAACAATCTTTGATTTATAGGTATTTTCATGAATAAGTTTGTCGACATCAGCACGGAAATAACGACTATGCCATCAATCGCTGTAGCATTAAAGGAACAGAATATCTTCAGTAATTTTTCAACGTCCATGATCACAAGAATCGCATTTAAAATCCTGTCAGCAATCACCAATACACGTGAAATTAAGACAAATAAACAATAGGCAAGCAAAAGCTGCAATTTTTTTTCAAAAAATAATTAGTAATGCCCATTTAAATGTTTTTCTTCAACTTTTTCTTCAACTTTTATGATCGTTTTAACCTACTTTGAATTTATTTTACAACTATATAGTTTGTTTTTCTTTAACCTCGAAATTACGCGAGAAATTTACAAATCTGACTTTCATTGCAACATAAAATGCAGTCGGAAACAAATGAAAAAAATTATATTTGAATCAGAGGAAATAAAAAAAAAGAATTAATCATCAAAATAATTGCTACAGGCAAAACAAATCAGGAGACGTTTACAGTTTTATGTCTAAATTAAGGTTGTTTTTTTCCTTTACTTGAATTTTCGAGACATGCTGATTTATTAATAAACATGATTACATATTTAAACTCAGCTTATTCACTTTAATATCGAGATTAAAAACACGATATTAAGGTGATAAGTGAGTTCAAAAATGTAATAAAACATTGGTTAAACGACGGCGAAACCATACCTTCCTACTGACAGCTTATTTGTAGCTTGTAAATGCAAATTTATGGAGACGAATTCAAATCAAACTTGAGATTAGGAATCAAGACACTTTTTGCGTATAGGGGGGGGGGGGATGTTAATCTTCTTAGCTAATGCATCTTTTTATAAGGATAATAACATGTTCTTTCATACTGCAGGGGTTTTAGGGTTTATTGATTCCTTTGATTTCAGTCTCAGCGGGCTATCTCCAAGCGTAATCATGTGGGAGCGGATATGAGATATTAAGATACAGTCTCTCTTACCAGAAGTACTTGCTCTTTTGGTAGGTGAGAATGGATCTTAAAAAAAAAAGGTAGAAAAAAGAATGCCTCTGTCACTGTTAATCGCGACGTTTCTCTAGTACAGAAACTCCTTATAAAAATGGATTCTGGTTGTACCAATGTCAACCACGATAACCCAAACAATGTATTAACTATCATCGACATTTCACAGTTTCAATAATGAAGATCGGGGATTCCAACCTTTTGACGTCTGCGGCATTCTTAGGAATGAGATTAAAACTTGAGGCACCCTTGTTAGAATTAGAGTTTTTCCATTTTTTTAAACATTAACTCAAGCTAAATTTATTATTAGGAACATGTCAATTAAAGTTAAAACAATTCTTACTGCATTGCTGATTTTATTTATTATTGAAAGTTTTAAGTAACAAACACCAAAATAGAATATATTAATGCATTTTCCAAAATAGTCATGGGATTCAGTATAGTATTTCACTAGCAGACTACAAAGACACCACTAACAATAGTATTGTTTGCGACTGATTCTTAAGCACAAATGTTTGATATCACCGGTTGGGAATGACTGATATAAATTAACATCATAGATACTTGTAGACTTTATGAAACAAACACTTTAGAAGAAGAATTTATTTAACATACAGATATATTTTGAACAAATACTTTACTTGAAAACATAACAGTATTTTTTCTTTTGCCCATCTCACAGGAGTCGAAGTAATATAGTTGATAACAATATTTTCAAAATTTTTAATCACATCAATCTAGTTATAAATTTATTGACTTTTCATATCTATTCTTTTAAACATGCTCATGTTGTTAATTTGATATTCGATTATTATTACGAGGGTAGGCTGAAAAGTAATGCACACATGCTTGTAGAGCGCGACTGAAATGACCTTCAAAACCGCGCCAAGTGGCATTTGGAAGTTACATTCCCCCTCAATACTCATCGCAGGTTTTAAGTCGTTGTGTTCATCCAGTGTATTTGAAAAGCGGGTAGTATGGAGACGTGTTCTAGTGCTATGTCACGGCGAGTTATACAGCGCGCTGTTATCGAATTTTGAACAGCTGAATTTTTAACAGCTCGAATTTTTAACAGCCGAATTTTTTAACAGCTGACTCCTACTGAGATTCATCGTCGTTAAAGGCTGTTTATGGTGACGATGCTGTTGATAGGGGTACTGTAAATCAATGGTTAATAACATTTCGTGGTTTGCGAGCCTGGAAAAGCCATAATTGTTGATGAAACACGCAGCGGACGTCAGATCACTGCCACAGACGACGAACATCGCAAGCTCAATCGATGATTTGATTCAAAATAACCGGCTAATGACTCAAAAAGCGTATCGCAAACCATATTGGAGTATCCAAGGAATGTGTCTGCTTCATTATAGAACGATTGGGATACCGTAAAATCTGTGGTTGATGGGTAACACGCCGTCTCACAGGCGAGAACAGCGTTGGACTGGAAAGATCTCTGCGAAACCTGAAGTTTGAACCGATTCCACACCCTCCTTATTCCCCCGATCTTGCGCCTTGCAATTTTTATTTTTTTTCCTCTACTCAAGAAAGACCTCAAGGGTAATCATTACACCTCGGACGATGTGGTGAAGGCAGCTGTCAAGTCGTGGATTCGAAAAAAGTCGGAAGAATTTTTCAGTGACGGAATGAGAAAACTTGTTACACGTTGGGAGAAATGTGTTAGCCTTAACGCTGACTATGTTGAAAAATAAATATATGATTTTGAAACTTAGGAATTGTACTTTTATGTTCTTTTTGCCCGATCTCGCTATTTCTTTTTGTTCACGCTCTACAAGCATGTGTGCATTATTTTTCAGCATACCCTCGTATATACATCTCTAGTTCCTTAAAAATGATATAAATATTCATTTTTACTCTTATCAGAATTTAAAATCGCTTTCCATAAGAGATGATGCATATAGTCAATACTGAACACAGACCAATGAGTCGATCTTCTTATTTATAACACATATCAATTGTTATAGGTCATATACACTGAAGTGCCCTGAATTAGGGATAGCAAAGCCTATACAAATTGTGTAGCGCTGCGCATCAAGTTTGCTGAAACTGAGGGCGCTGTGGTACCTGCATATATAGCGCGTACTGTGGTTGTTTCTGAATTAGTTTTGGAATTGCCAGTATGGGTAAACTGCCTCATTTAGACGCCTTCGATCGCGGACAAATCGTAGGTGCGCGACGCATGGGCCATTCATTTCCGAAATCGTCAGACAGCTAGGATTTTCTCAAGATCGACAGTGTCAAGAGATACCAAGAATACATGGATGGTGGAAAAAAAACTAGCGATCGGTAACTGCAAAGGACAATTAGCCTTACAGTGCGTGTGAGAGACGGCTCAGGCGTATTGTACGTAGCCAGCGAAGCCAAACATTAGCTCAAATTCCACCTGGCCCAGGTGTAATGACGGTGCCAGGCGTACAGTCAGTAAACGGACTGTGCAACGCTCGCTTCACCGTATGGGTTTCGGGAGCCGTCGACTACGAGAGTACCATTGCTCTATACTCGCCATCGGGCTGCACGTCTTGCCTTGGGCAAGAGAGCACAGAGACTGGAGTGTAGAGGACTGGAAACGAGCTAGCATGGAGTGATGAGTCTCGATTCCGAATACTTAACGCCGACGGGAGCTGAGAATATGGCGTCAGGCTCATGGAAGCCATGGATCCTGCATGCCTGGCTGGAACTGTACAAGGGCAGGGTGGCTCAATCATGGTCTGGGTGTTTTTTCGTGGCGCAGTTTGGGATCTTTGGTGCGTGTACCAACCTCCCTCAATGCAATTCGGTACGTAGAGTTGCTGGGTGATCACCCCATCCGTTTATGCTGTTCTGTTATCCGCCGGTATGGAGTTTTCCAGCAAGACAACTGTAACTCTCACAAGTCCCGGTTGGCTACTGGCTGGTTTGGATGAGCATTCCTCTGACATTCTCTGTCATGAATTGGCCACCTAGAAGCCCAGACTTAAATCCTATTGAGCGTCTCTTTGGGATGTTTTGGAACAAGGCATGAAAGGCCATCACACAGCACCAAAGAACCTTACTGAATTACGGACAGCTTTAGGCCAATATTTGGCAAGCCATTCCTGTGGAACGTTGCCAGAAACTTGTTGAATCTATGCCTCGTCATGTGGCAGCCGTTATCAAGGCCAGAGGAGGCCCAACTCGTTACTAGGTAGGTATCCCTAATTCAGTGGCACTTCAGTGCATTAGTATGGCGTAAGACAAGATATTGTTATGAGACCAAGACAGTAAATGCTCCTGTAGCATTAGATTTTCAGACCTAATCATATTTTGGAGTTTCATGATTTTTGTTTTCTCAATTCGTTTAAGAATGCTTGATGCTATCGTCTAGAAAGATTTTTTACTCTTTACAGAAGTCTTTTCTTACATACAGGATACATCGTATAATCTCCATTGTAAGAGAAAGTAAAAAAATTATTTAAAAGTATGCACTATGTACTCATCAAATAATGTATAACAAATATAAAATAGGTTTTTAGTTTGTACAGCATTATAAAGTTTGTTTTCTGATTCCTCTTTGAATTAAGTAAAAAACATAATTATAATTTTCTCTGTCAATTCTATTTTAATTCAATGTCGAAGAGTGAACTATTTAAGCCAGTTTACACTGATGAGTTTAAAAATGAGAGAGGTTAAGCATATTAATGTTGCTTATTTTATAAAGGCATATAAGACTATAATACAGTGTCACAAAAAAATATATGCACCCAGAAGGAAACGAGCTACTATCACGAAACTTAACATGTATTTAGTGTATGAGAACATAAGCAAATGATTACAAATTCAGAAGAACAGACCGTTTTATTAAGAAGATATGGCATGAAAAAGGTTACAAATCAGTAAGTAGAAAATCCACCTCTGACAGCTATACAAGAAAAACACTGCGTGGCATCGAATCAATGAGGTCACCTATGACCTCCTACGGAAGATCATGCCATAATCTTTGCAACTGGGCAGTAAATTCACCAGTATTCCGGGACGGCTGCAGTTGCCTTCTAAGCACGTCCCAGACGTGCTCTATTGGCGAAAGGTCTGGTGACCTGGCAGGCCATGGGAGTACGTCATATCCTTGAAGACCTTGTTGGGAGAGTCGCGCAGTATGTGGACGAGCGTTGTCTTGCTAATAAATGGCACCTGGACGACTTGATAGCATAGGCAGTCCACGTAACTGCGTGCCGTCAAAGTGCGTTGAAAGACGACTAGAGGTCATCGTGTGTCCCAACAAACCGCTCCCCACAGTGTCACACCTTATGTAATCGCCGTATGCCTGTTGACAACAAATGCCGGATCGGACCGGTGGGCTGGCCGCCTCCACACGCGTATGCGCTGGTCATCAACATTGAGACTGGATCAGGATTCATCGCTGAAGATTACACGCCTCCAGTCGGTCACACTCCAGCTTGTCCGGGGTTTGCAAAAATACAATCGACACTGCCTATGATGTTGGGTCAGTGGTAGGCGTCCTAATGGGCGTCGGCTCCTTATACCTGCGTCAGCCAGTCGTTTCGAATGGTTTCCCTTGATACCACCGGACGTCTGGAAGGTGGTAAATGGTGTCGAATCGATTCTAGCGACGTTGTTGGTGCGGACGTGGCCGCTCTTATGATCGCGCGATCCTCGCGCGCATTTGTGTTCCTGGGACTCCCTGACCCTCTGCGATGGTAGACTATCCCTTCCGTTATCCATTGTTGCCAACCCCTAGCAACTACTATATCGCTTCGACCGAGGTGGCGGCCGATACACCTGTTTGACCAATCTGCTTCTCTGACGCCTACTACACGCCCCCTCTCAAAGTCCGACAATTGTTCGTACTGTCGCCGGTTACGTCTCAAAGGCATCTCTAGTCACAATACCGTCCATCCAAGTCGACAGATTTGTTTGAATAACCCTATGGCGCGAGCAATCATGCCTTTAAACTCTCCCAGATGCGCATCTCATATTCGCATATCGCGCTTACCCTTTTCTCATTGGCATCGAAATTTTAATCATTTGCATATCTCTTACATTCATACTTCTTAGGCTACATTCCTGCCAAGTTTCGTGATAGTAGCTCGATTTTTTCTGGGTGCATATATTTTTTTTGTGACAGAGTGTATATAGGCATATGATCTCGAGGGAAAATCATTCGCCATAGTAACTATACACATTTCGGGCAGAATCATATGCACTTTTAAGTGAGGTCAGAGGCACTTTTAACAAACCATTTTTTAAAATTAATATTTTTATTGAAAGTGGATAATAAGTTCTTCTTCTGAGATTAATACCTAATAATTGCAATCTTTTAGAATAACAGTTATAATAGGTATACACAAGTGCAAGAAATCAATTTTAATTGGATTGGGGCCTATATTGACAGTACTGGAAATGAATTAACTGATACTTTGACAATCACACAAAAATGTCGCTCTTCATTCTAATAGATATGAGAATAGTTATGCATCTAATCTAAAAACTAAAAGTTTAAAAAAATGAATTGCATTTTTAAGGAAACTGCTGTATTTACTTGCGACTGGATACAGTAGATCCATCTTAATTTTATAACATTGGTAAAATAGATGGTTTTCTGTGTTTTGCGTTGTTCCGGTAGAGTTGAAATACTGAACATTATTTCAATCTGAGAATCTCGTACGTAACAATTTCATAAGAGACTTGTGGGTTAGTTAAAAATAGTTTGGGATGCTAAGAACAATATCAGTAAAACTAAATACGTTAAAGCATAAAAGGTACATCACTTCGAAATTTATATCTAATTATTCCTTCATATTTGGTCACAAAATTCCATAAATGTAGACATTCTCCTCATAACTCTGATGTGATATTTGCTACTTACTACGATATCTCCGAGACGCTGTTGAACGGGGGAAGAGAAATTTCGGAAGCTATATTTATTGACAATAACGCAATAGTATCTCTATCACGCAATTATTTTACCAACACAAGCACATTTTAGATTGTGTCTCCACTTCCAAACTAACAAACATTATTAGAAAAAAAACATAGGGAATGCTGAATTAAAAGTTCCCACTGTATTTCCCTTTTTTTTAAAGAATCTCATTCGTTTGTTTAATTTATAAATAAGTCCAGAAACTGTCATCCCACGAGAAAAGATCATGTGAACGATGCATAGATATAAGGTTTTTTTCTGTCAATTTAAAAATCTCTTGTTATTAAAAAAATGAAGTTATTTCAAGAGTAATGAATGAAGTATGAATCACAAAGAAAGCTTTATAATGATTTATTCATTAATTAAATTCTTTTTGCTTTTATTTCGTACATTTACCATTCAATAATGATGAAACACGCAGAGAAATTTACCTGAAAAGTACTTCTGTTGCATATTTTTAAACGCATAGAAACATTGTAGGTGTAAACTTAAAGCTTAGAGAGTAACGAGAAAGTGACAGCAGACTCATTGTATTAAAAACGTTGACCCCAACAACTGACGTCATTTTAGGCAGCGTAATGATGTTCACTTCATTGTTTAACAGCATAAATTTACATCAACCAATTCAAATTCTCATAATTTTATTCCTTACAGCGAATATATTTTTACAATATTCTGTGATACAATGATTAAAACAGTGTATTAAAACGCCGTAGAGTGAAATTACATGCGTGAGTTATATCCACTGGGGAAATCCCAACAACAAAATCAACAAGGGTTTGATTTTTATAAAAATTGATCAGTTAGACTCCTGCTTAGATTAAAATGTAATGATTTCTTCATATTTTGGTAGAATCTAGTATGATTTGAAGTCTCAATAATGAAACTTATAAGTCTCAATAGGACAAATATGATGATGTAATTATCTCAAAAACCCCTATCTTCTCTACATACACACATACATAAATATCTCTTACACACACATACATACAAGTATATGATATGATAGAAAAGAGAATTAACCCTTCAGCAGGCGGACCAATTTTTTTTGAATACCAGCAAGCGCGTGTGGCACAAAGTGCAACGCCTCTTTCAACCTTGATTATTCCTTTAGTAATAAACTTCTTTTTTTTTAAATAATCTGAAAATAGCAATTCTGCTTTTTATGACAAGATATAAAATGTTGATAATATTGAGGTATATTTATAATTAAAGACCAAAGAATGTAGATACAATCGCCTTATTTCAAACTGTCCGGTTTATTGGATCTAAGGACAAATTGCGAATTGATGCCTAGTAAGTCCAAAAGCCTAAAAACAATGAGAGAGTCCATCTTCGTGATATGCGGGATGCCGTGTCATAGCTACACATTTGATCGACTACATCAACTCCTGCCTTTGGCGTATTGTAATCCAGTATAACAGCTGCTTTACTACGGTTAAATCACGACTAAGAACGAAGGGAATAAAATAGAAGGGTCAGAAAATCACACCTGCATTAGAAAGAGTGTAGCTATAAACAGAAACTGCTTAGAACATTCAACCCTTACATGTCAAAACAAACCAAAATTATGAAAATGTTGCACTCTGTACCTGGGAGCGACCGCTGAAGGGTTAAGCTATTCCAAATTCAATCTCTCCCGCACAATTTTCGTATCTCATTCGCTTACACACGTTGGAATTTCCGTGTTTACGTTCTTACTAAGTCTGACACTGCAAAGTATTTAATGAGTCAGTATTTATCTACTGAGACTTCTAAGCGAGGTTCAGTTTTCCGACGTCATGGTAGAAACTCTCTTACATCATGAGAACTGCATATTCAGCAAATTCGCTTTAGATATTTAGCAGATACCGTGGCGGCAACAGCGTTTTCTCATTGCGTCTCTGGAAGTGTCAGATTATTGTAAATGTGATTTTTCTCCTGCGTAAATAGTTGGTAATAATCAATAATATCTATTAGCACAATGTAAATAGTTAGTAAATATAAGTTCGACAAACTTTGAGCCCATATAGACTCTGACTGGGAAATGCCGCAAATAAAATTCTCAAAGAATGAAATTGACAGGCATTACAAGTATATAGAGGCGGCTAGTGTCCTTTTTCAGTGATAGACACCAGAGTAATATAATAGACTGCCCATATTACTAAAATATCAGTATATTATTTAAACAACTCTGTAAATAAATGTTAAGAGTTTTTCTACAACACAGGTGTGAAGTAAATATTTAAGAGTTCAATTTTAAATGACACGTTAGTACCTTTTTAGATAGAGGAGATTAATTTTTGCTCTTGCAGTGCAGCAATTATGAACGGATAAAGGATATTTTTTTTCTATGGTTTAGTACGTTTTTTCAAGATATATATATATATATATATATATATATTTAACCATCATACTTGTAAGTATTATTTGTGGATAATGCAAGAAGTCTTTGAATACCATTGAATATGAACTATTAAAATGTTTTAAATAAATTACATACAGGCTTTACAATAAGGTTAAATTAAAACAATAAAACTAACATAGACATTCAATCTCTCATCCGAAAAAAATATGTCATATTCCAATGTCTGTTTTTATTAAAAATAAATTTGCATTTTGAGAATATAAATTTTTTATTTATGGAAATAATTCTTTAGATTGTCCTACGAATTAACTTTCTGTCTACCTATAGTTATTCATCTGTTATGGTTTATATAAAGATCTGCATGTATACAAGATTGTACAAGCTTATCTGAATTTATATATAACTGCCAATGCATAAGAATTTTAGTTCTCACTATTACATTTTACGTTAAGTACAGATATATTAAATAACAAAAGCATTCCTCTGCAAAATTGACAGCAAAAATTACCCCTTTTCCACATACATTAGCTACTATGCAATTTTGATAATATATAATGAAAACACAGAAAAAGCACCGAATTCTGATTATAAATTTCATGTCTCTTTGACAGGAGAGAGTGGAATGTCGGCAATAATTAATATATTTCCCTATATTTTTTTCAACCCTGTATTCCAAACAAAATTCAAAGAAGTCTCTTTCAAATTCCGGTAAAGCTGGAATTAAGTAATCCTAACTGTGACGTCTTTCAGACACTTCTGCTGAATCACTGGGAAATAAATCGCGGTTTATGAACGTTCGATACAATGCCGTTTAGAAGGTCATTCAAATAGCAAGACGAATGCATGGGTATATGAAGGCAATAAAACACTTGAGACCTTCCTTGTATTGTGAGGGGAGCATGTAATAACCTACGTAGAGATGATTGCATGCCGCATATATTTGACAGCCTCCCAACCGTTTAAAAGACAGAGACGGTTACAAAATGCTGATGCAAATATTATATATTCAAGAAGGAAATAAATGATTCAAGAAGGAATAAGTGTATATACATCTACAAAATATTCTGGAGACAGTCGAGAAATCTTATTACCGAATCACTGCAACTTTAGGTATGTACGCGTTTATACTTATGAGGAGACAGAGACTGCAGCTTACACTCTTTAAAATAAAAGTCAAATATCTCGATAGACGTTAAAATAGACCTAAAATACTTGAATATGTTCTCATTAAATTTTATTAATGAGCGAAGCATGCATGAAACTTAACAAACTCATTTCTCAAAAAATATATTAATTACTTCAAATACCATAATACAAAGGAAACTATTTGATTTTTACAACGGGCTGTCTATTAGGTAAAAAAAACTGACAGATTTCAGATATTATAGGTAATAGCGCACTTTATAGATTAAGGAAGATTCCAGCATTAAGTTCTGACCGAGAGAAATTGGGCGTCTTATTTTGTGTAGAAAATCATTGAATACAACACACATCTTCATATCTCTGGTATAAATCAGTAAGAAGAATATCAGTTTTGATGTTTGAATCCCGGTCATGTGAAGCGGTCGTTACAGAAATTCCGAACCGCTAGCATGAACAACAATGGACCTTTGGTCACCGTGAAAAGAACTTTAGCTTTGCCGAATAATTTAGGATATAAGAGAAAAATAAATATGTAAAGGCTAACAACCGGTGCCGTTACAGAGGGGAATAATGTGATTGAAAATATGTTCGCATCTCTGGGATATATCTGTTGGATGCATAGAGCAGTGATCCCCAACATTTTATCGACGCGGACCGGTCAACATTTGATAATTTTACCGCGGCCCGCTGAGGGGGGACGCTGATTGTTTATATTTTAGATTGTTTTGATTTAATAATTTTAATTTAATTGTATTTAAACATGACTTCAAATAAAATATAGTTACACCCAACAAATGAATATAAAGTGATTTAACATTTTAACTCAGCAGAAACGCTAAATCAATGAGAATACACCACAGTAAATAAAATGGAAATAATTAATGTTCCTTGGTGGCCCGGTACCATTTGTTCCACGGACCCGGTGCCGGTCCGCGGCCCGGGGGTTGGAGACCGCTGGCATAGAGCACTCACGGTTTGGAAACAGAGGCTTCCACCCGGGGGTGCAAGGGTGTGGGGCACACGGGCGGCACATCAAGGGGGGCGGCAAGTCAGCCGCCCGGATAAAAAAAATTAAAACTAATTTATTAAAAAATAATTAATATAAAAATATCAACTTATGCTAGGTAAACTACTTAGAGTTAAAAAATGCATTTTACAAGTATAACTGGAAATAAACAGTAAGGTTTGGACTCAGAAGGGGAAGTGACGCGCCCATGCGAGCAGTCGCGACCTATAGGCCACAACTGTAGCTCTGTATAACAAGGCCCCTTAGATTTATCGCTTTTGCGAAGCCAGTGTGTCTACAGGACATTGCTGACTCTAGTGTAATTTTTGTTTATCGGTTTTGTTTATTCGGTTCTAATTTTTGTTTATACAAACCCAAGGAAGATGTTTTAATCGCAGAAACCAAGTCTTGAAACCAGTGAAACCGTGCTGACCAAAGATCATGAGATTTTCTTCATCTTTATAAAGATGATGTTTATAGGATCCTAGCTGTTGACCCTTCCGTACTATCTGACAAAATTAAATTAAACTTTAGTAGAGTTAGGCCCTACCCAACTTACAGAAGCGGATCTAAACTTTCGGCTGTAAATAAAGATAACAGAGGTTTCTCATCTATTTATTATAAAAAAATTAAGTAATGGGGAAATAATTCCAAGAGTTTGCTAGTGTATTCTAAGTTAAAAGATTGTGTATTTGCTTTTCCTTGGCAATTATTTAAACTTTTTCTAGTGCCTTTGTTGAGGGATATAGCGATTGGAGAACATTTAACTCAGATTTGAACGTCATGAAATCAAAAATTCACATTTGTAATACAAAATCTTGGATTGATTTAAATAAATCAATTCTTCTGAAACAACTACTGATTCTCTAAATGAGAAATTAATAAATATGGAAAAAGATAGCATGGGTTTCCGTGTTAAAAATTATAATTATACCGTTAAATTCTTAGCCGGTCAAAATTTGAAGATTTTAGAGGCCAAAAGTAATAAGTTATACGAGCAACGAAATGGAAACTTTTTAAAATTAATTGAAGCAATTGCAAAGTTTAATGATACCATATCAGACCACCTCACTAGAATTAGCAGAAATCCATCAAGTATGCCTCATTATTTAGGTGTTCATATTCAAAATGAACTTATTTCCCTTTTGGGTCAAAAAATAAGACATGAAATAATTTCGCTCTTAAAAGTTAGTAAATATTATTCTATTATTTTAGATTCCACCCCTGATCTAAGTCACCAAGACCAACTTACTGTTGTATATTCTATTAAATACAACAGTATTTAATAGAATTGTTCTATTAAATAATAAATCAAAGCAAATAGAAATTAGGGAGCATTTTTTGGGATTTATTTCAATACCAGATTCGACAGGACAGGGTTTAACTGATATTTTATTAGATTTTTTGGAGACTCACAACATTTGTTTGGGGGATTTAAGGGGGCAGGGTTATGATAATGATGCGAATATGAAGGGTCGCAATAATGGTTTACAAAAAAAGTTCTTGACTTTTTTTTGTAAAGCAGAATAGATGACTTTTTTTGGAAAGCAGAATAGATGCGCTAAAAGTTCTTAGATACAATCTAACAAAAATATATGATGCTTTATATATCCTCTATTCTGATAATACTAGAGACTCTGAAACTAGAAACATGGCAAATTCATTACTTTTGAAAATTAAGTCGTTTAAATTTATTTGTTCCATTATTACATGGTATAATGTGTTAACAAAAATTAATATCGTAAGTAAAGCTATGCAGGAATCGGATGCTATACTACCAAATATTATTTTAATGTTAGAGCAAACCAAAACATATTTATATAATATTAGGTCAGATAAAGGTTTTAGTGATATTTTAGAAGAGGCAAAAAATATTGCAGAAGATATCGATTGCGACCCTTCATTTCCTCTGGTTAATATTGTTAGACCCCGAACAAAAAAAAACGTTTATTTGACTACGAATGTAAAGATGAGGCTCCAAAAAATCCAGAAGAACAATTCAAAATTAATTTTTACTTTGTAATATTGGACACTGCATTATCAAAAATAGAAGAAAGGTTCGAACAAATAAAACAACATGACACAGTTTTCAATTTTCTCAACGACCTAAATAATTTCCTTAAAACAGATAAATCAAATAGGTCTACAAAATGTAAATCTGTGGAAAGTATGTTACGTGATCAATTTAAAAATGAAAAAGATATTATAGCTGAAGATTTATGCGATGAAATTGACAACGTTGCATCCTTTATTTCCCCTGAAATGAACGTGTTAAATGTGATTCAATACCTATTTCCAAGTAACCTCATCTATCTGTTTCCAAATTTAGTGATTGCCATACGAATTTTTTTAACATTACCGGTGACTGTGGCTAGCGGGGAAAGAAGCTTTTCAAAACTTAAAATAATAAAAAATTATTTGAGATCAACAATGGGACAAGAAAGGCTTTCAGACTTATCTATCATTAGTATAGAAAAGGACAGTTCGGAAGATATAGATGTATCAGATATTATAACAGAATTTGCATTAAAAAAGGCATGAAAAGCAAAGATTTTTTAAGCTTTTTGACTGTCTGTTATTAAGTATAGGTATTAATAGATATGTGTTGTATGTATTTAATATAACGTATTCATTTGGTTACTATATCAATACATTAATAATTATTATGTTAGGTTGTAAAATAAAAAAATAAACTGAATTTAAAATATTTTCTGTAATTCGTTGTTTCATTTAAGGTAAAAATATTTCAGATAAATTTCAATTAATCCATAATGTATGAAGGGGGGGGGGGCGGCAAAATTATTCTCGCACACGGGCGGCAGCTACCCTAGGAACGGCCCTGCTTGGAAACCAAGGTTCGAATTATGATCCTGGCATGGCGTCCTGTAACCTAAGACCTATTGTTACCCAAATCCGACCTCATGGAATTCTTTACAAAATTTTTGTATTTCCCACATATACTTACAATTTATATTTGTTTTATTGATACACAAATTAAATCAATCTAACTTTACAGGAAAATATATTTTAACAGGGCAGTAAAATAAAATATCTTTACAGATATTCCACAACTTACGACCGAGACATTGGTCGTAGGTTTATTTGGTCGTAAGTCGAGTTTCAAACAATTTTTTTTTGTATATGTACATACACTGCTGGCCACTGTAAATGCAACACCCTGAAGGAAACATGCAAATAACATGAAATTTACAACACGTATTAGCGGAGGTGAGATATGCAAATGATTAAATTTCAGCGCAGACGCACATCACGCGCGCCTGTGGCCCCACTTCAAAGCGCTATTTAAGGCTTGGAGATTTCAACGATTTCAAGTTCGGCAATTGTGTTTTTCTTAAGGTTTTTTAAAAAAACCGATCAATTATGCCTCGTCGAAAACAGCGATCATCTTTTGATCAAGTATCCGAGTTCGACAGAGAAAGGATAGTGGCCTACCGAGATTGTGGATTATCTTTCAGGGAAATCGGTAGTCGTGTTGGACGAAACCAAAAAACTGTAATGTGGATATGTGATCGTTGGATGCAGGAGGGTACGACGGACCGGCGTGTTCGATCGCATCCACCTCAGCGCACCAATTCACGTGATGACAGGCAAATTGTGCGTATGACAGTGACGGATCGCTCAGTCACATCACGAACCATAGCACATCACATGCAGTCTGTAACGCATCATCCAGTGTCTGCGCGTACCATTCGACGCCGTTTACAGCAGAGTGGTCTGTCCGCAAGACGTCCATTGCTTTGTCTACCCTTGACGCAGAGCCACAGACGTCTCCGCCGCCAATGGTGCGATGACAGAAGGATGTGGACGGCAGAATGGAATGAAATTGTCTTTACTGACGAGTCACGCTTCTGTCTGCAACACCACGATGGTCGCATTTGAGTCTGGAGACACCGTGAAGAGAGGATGCGGAACAGCTGCGTTATGCACCGCCACACTGGTCCTGCACCGGGTATCATGGTATGGGGCGGTATTGGATATCACTCTCGCATACCTCTAGTACGCATTGCCGGTACTTTAAACAGCCAGCGCTACATCTCCGATGTGTTGGAGCCAGTTGTCCTTCCTTGCCTTCAGGGCTTGCCCACAGCCATATTTCAGCAGGATAATGCGCGACCACACGTGGCACGCATTGTCCAACGGTTCTTCGTCAATCGCCAGATTGAATTGCTTCCCTGGCCTCCTCGCTCTCCGGATCTTTCGTCGATAGAAAACATGTGGTCCATGGTTGCTCTACGATTGACCCAGATTCCATCCCCAGCTGCCACAGCAGATCAACTTTGGCAAGGTGTGGAAGCTGCTTGGTCTGCTGTACCCCAAGAACTCATCCAAAGTCTCTTTGAATCAATGCCGAGGCGTGTGGAAGCGGTGATCTCCAACAATGGTGGCTACTCTGGCTACTGATTTTGGCAGGAACCACACTTCACAGAAGTCTATAAATTTAATCATTTGATACTTGGTCAACATGTTATCTACAAAATAAATTTTGTTGTGATATCTCTTGTCTTTCTTGGTGTTGCAATTTGGGTGGGCCAGCAGTGTATATTGTATATATTGTACTTTCATACAACCCTATGTAATTTAAAATACATTGTACTTATTTAGAAGACATAAATTATTCTTCGCATCACTGCTTATATGTTAGTACTGGTTCAGAATTGCGACGGAAGATACGTTGCAAGTTTTTTTAACAATGTTGAGCCAAGTTCGTTTGGAACAGTTTTGCGTCTTCTTTCTCTTGCATATTATCTGCGTAGCAAGCCAGATTTCCCTTAATACGACGATTGACACTTGTGAATCTTTCAATCATTTGGATCGTTGGCTTCTAATTGCTGTAGTCCTTTATTAATATAGTGAAAGTCTGAAGTCATTTCTTTCAAAACATTTTTTTTTGTACTTGGGCTTGTTCGCTTGTATCCGCCACCTTGATCTGCAGCATGATTGTGTTGCAATCTCTTGCAAATCTTCATTGGTAATCTCCTCCGGATCATGTTCAATAAATTGGTTGATAATTTCCAGATTAAGTTTCTTACCAAATTTTAAGATCAGATCTGTAACCTCGGCCAAAGAATCTGACACTGAATGAAGTGCATTGATTTCAAAACGTTTTGTTAGTTTCTTCCATATTCCGTACATGCATGCTTCTTTCCGTCCTCTATCTATCATCTTAATACAATGAAGAATTTGCGTCCCCTCTTCAAGTGTCATAATTGCTCCGAATTTCGAAGCAATTTGCATCATGCATTTTTATTATTGCGTCATAAATTTTTGCAGTAATGCAGAACATTGCATCATATTTTTTAATAATTATGTAATGCATATAGGTATGTACTGTACATTCGAGGAACAAAATTTTTGAGCAATAATAAAAATAAGTAAAAATAAAATAAAAACTTCGGTTCGGAAGTGCGAGAGGCCGTAAGTCGCTATAAAGAATATCTGTATAGGGAAAAGTTACTATTAAGCAGGGGGTTTCTTTTAATTAAAAAGTAAGACGTAAGTAAACTTTTAATGAAAAATATGTGTGTTTAACCCTTCAGCGGGTGAGCTCGTGTATAAAGTGCAACATTTTCGCAATTTTGAAAGGTTTGTTTTTAGAAGTAAGGTTTGAATGTTCTAAGCAGTTTCTATTTATAGCTACACACTTTCTAATGAAGGTCTGATTTTCTGACCCTTGTATTCCTTTACATTCCATTGTTGGTCGTGATTTAACCGTGGTCAACCACGACCGTACTGTATTGAAATTACGACAAAATTATGAGTTGATGTAGTAAATCAAATGTGCAGCACATTACGCGGTATTCCGCATATCACGATGATGGACAATCTCATTGTTTTTTAGGTTTTTGGACATAATAGGACAGGGGCGGCTCTAGTCCAGAGTTTTTTTGAGGTGGGGGCAACGTCAGCTCTCAGGGTTATATATATATACTATCATAAACTGAGCAACTCGACTTCCCTGCCGAGTCTATGGGGTAGCATGCCGTTAGGTTCCCTCAGAAATTACTGAGAATACTCTGGGTTAATGAAAGTAAAAAAAAAAAACAAATAGCGTATTTACAAAATATTTACATTGACTCGTTGAGTTTTGCACCTCCAGTGCATCCATGGCCTCCAGCCAAATCTACAATCATACGTGTAAGGCACTCTGGGCAAAATCACAATCATTTAGCACGCGGCTCGACGGCCCACGAAAATCCAGTCGGTACGAGACCAGTCGACCTCAGTTCACCAAACCCCGTTTATTTCTCTGGCGACCTCTCTCTCTGTCCAGTACAGCCGAGTCCAGTCCAAACCGGTTCTCCTTCGACTGCATACCTCGGAACAAAAGCCCTATGTCCAAAAACACATGCAATCTCGTCCTCCAGGCTCCCCGTTGTTCGTCTGTTTGCTGTTCGTAGACAACGGCACGCCTCTTGATCGATTGACGTGATCGTACGCTCGTCAAATCGCCCCTAGTATTCAAAACTTTGCCGACTTCAAATGTGGGGCGGGAGCACTGAATCCGCCTCTGGATAAATATCATTCACAGCTGTAAAGAAACTTCAAACTAGAAAATAGATCGTTATTTAAAGTCTTTCAGGCAAACAACACACAAAAGTGGCTTCCTTCCAAAAGCTAACCGCTGTACCATATTCACAATATAATTCCGGAGGTTGAGTAGAGAGTCCACCGACATCACAATACTAATATATATATATATATATATATATAATATATATAATATATATATATATGTATATATATATAGTATATATAGTATATATATATATATATCTATATATATATATATATATATATATATATATATATATATATTAATAACACATATGTATATTACCGGGTGGCCATAATTAAACTGACAGTGCTCACAGTGTTCTGTAGCGCGATCTATTTGCGAGAATGACGCCACATTTTGTAGGAAGATTAAAAAGACGGGGGGACGAAAGGATTCCGCGAAAAAGATAACTTAGTTCCAAAAGTCACCGCTAGGGGAATATTGGCGCTGGTAATAGAAAATAGAGTGTTAACAAATGCAAATTAATACAGAATAACAATTACCTTTTATTATGCACATTTTCTTATTAGTTCAAGTGCATATGGGCAACACTTTTAAAAAAGCGTAAAATCTACATACAACACCCGATAAAGTCTCGTGATGTGCAATATCACGTACGCTGAGCAGAAGAAGTTCTTTATTCAAATTTCACGTTACATCCATTGGCACCGTGCCAGCTGCTTGGGTTTTAAAAGGCAATGTGTTACGTTTCGAATCAATCGGATTGAAAGTTTATGTGCAATGTCTCCTTCTTTAGTCGAGCGTGCGTTACTGGTCAACTTCATTTTACCTCAACCAGTGCAACGCGTCAGCCGCTCTTCGTGCTTTTAGACCGCACAAAAATGCGTAAAGGTAACGGTCTCGTGTCAGTTAATGGGCTAAAAGCAATGGTTGCGACGTTTGAGAAAACAGGTTCTCTGAAGGTTCAGTCAGGCAGAGGACGAAAACCTGTACACACAGGATACAATCAAAGCAGTTGCCACGGCGATTGTCGACAGAGGACCAGACAATATTGCTGCCACCTCTAGCGCTCGTGGATCTAGCTCGGAATATGGATATGCCTTACAGTACCGGTATGGAAATCTTACGAAAGATTATCAACTTCTATCCGTACAAGATCAGCGTGTACAGGAGTACTGTACCCCGACCATGATAAGCGATTGACTTTTGCTCTCACCTTTCTTGCCAGAATGGAGGTGGATGATGCTTGGCGTGGAAAATCTTATGGGGAGGACGAGGCCCACTTTTAACTGCATGGAAACTGTGAATACCCAGAACTGCCGAAATTGGGATGACAAATCACCACATGCAGTCACAGAAATCCCTTACATTCACCAAAGGTAACTGTTGGTGTGGGTCACAGCGGAATTTATCGTAAGTCGATTCTTCTATCAGAACATTACCCCGACAGGACCGGAAACATGTTCTGTTACCGGAGAGAAATATCGCCACATGTTGAACAGCTTTGTCATTCCGGCACTTCAGAAAAGACAATGCCTGGGGGAAATCATTTTCATGCAAGCTGGAGACCCTCCACACGTTGCTGTACGGGTGCAACAGCTGCTACGACAGAAATTCACAACAGAAAGAGTCATTAGCCGCTACTTTCCAACGCATGGCCACCTCGGTCGCCTGATATTACCCCATGCGACTTCTGGCTATGGGCTTACCTTAAGTCCAAGGTCTATCAAGAAGTGGTCCCGGACATGGCTACGTGAAGGATAACATATCACGGACGTACGGGAGATTCCTGCCGACATGTTACTTTCTGCTGTTGTGCTACTGTGCACAGAATGCAATATGTGGTCACAAACAACGGCAGCCACATTGAACCTCATTTGAATGCAAAATAAAAGGTAATTTCCGTATGATTGAATTTGTTAACACTCTATTTTCTATTCCACAGCGCCAAATATTCCCCTAGCGGTGACTTTTGGAACTAATTTATTTTTTTCGCGGAATCCTTCATCCCCGTCTGTGTAATCTTCCTACAAAATGTGGCGTCATTCTCGCAAATAGATCGCGCTACAGAAACACTGTGAGCACTGTCAGTTAATTATGGCCACCCGGTATATATATATAGCTATATATATATAGATATATATAGATATATATTATATATATATAGATATATATATATATATATATATGCAATATAGATATATTATGAAATAAATTTCAAACCCGTTTACTATTTTAACACACCCCTTCCAAATTCTTCATCCTAACACAACAGAATACCGTCCCCTAACCTTTGAATCGCGACCCTAAATCCAAACCGAAATAATTTATTGTTTTTCCCCCGAAAGCACGTGTGGGCAAAGCTTATATACGGTTATATAACGCGAACGGCGTGAACCTTCGAAAACCATCACCCATATGACGCTACTTAATCACTTGTTCGATTCTGACAAATTAGAAGTTTCATAGACCCGTACTCGGGAGAGAATTGCGCGCTTTCTGTAGCTCTTGTCTGCTTGCTCACAGCCAGAAAAGATGTGAGTTTCGTTCCTGTCAAATTTGCTATCGGGCGGGTGCCGCGTCCCCGTCCCGGCCAGTGTAACGCGATGTGTTCGCATAAATCTAATTGATGTTCTACGAAACAGTGTCGGAAATCAACGACGTATGTATGAACCAGCTTGCCTTTTTCCCGATGGTCCGAGATGTTTATGTCCTCTCAATCTACCTCGCACTCGCTACGTCATTGCACGTTATGGATACAAAATGTTTGTAAGATCCAGACCATTGCTTCGCCCCGTCACAGTTCCATTTGCCTTAGCTACGACTACAAACCTGATGATTTCAACGGCCAAATTATCATGTACTATATATAGTATATATATATATATATATATATATATATATAATATAATATATATATATATAAATATATATAAAAGAAATAAACATCGTCTATTTTAAATTTAAACCTCCTTTGTATTAGGTCTACGATTATATAATTTTAGGCTATGAAAAAAAATACGCGGGCTTTTTGGGTAAGGTCAATTGCCCCTATTGCCCCCCACCCCCTCTTGGAGCCGCCAATGTAATAGGAACCATTCGCAAGTGTCCTTAGATGCATTAAACCAGACAGTTTTGAAATAAGACGATTGTATCTGCATTCTGTGGCCTTTAATTATAAATGTATCTCAATATTATCGACATTTTATATCTTGTCATTAAAACGCAGAATTAATGTTTTCAATTTGAAAAACGAAGTTTATTACAAAAGGAATGAAAGAGACGTTGCACTTAGCAACGCGCGCATGCTGGTGGTCCAAAAATTGGCGCTCCCGCTGAAGGGTTAAGTGGAACTTTATTAGTTATTTAAATTTTTATTCATTTATTTTTTATCATTTTAAGGTATAGCAAGGTTAAAGCGAATAAGTATTTCCTTTAATTAGTTGAATTTTAGTTGAATGGAAGATTTATATCATAATGAAAATGTATCAATACAGCACAACTGATGTCTTACATTGAAGCTTGTACCTTGAACTTTGTGAGAGCAGTCAATTACCTCGATCTTCTTCCGTAATGATTTTGAAACGACAAAGTACAGAAAGGACAAGGCAAGGTAGCACCTGGTTGTAACGATTAGCCTGTATGAGTCGGAAAATAGAAGTTGTAAGTCAGAAATTTTTTTTCAAACAAAAAGTCCAACGGTTTGTTGCTATTTAACAGAATGACAATGCCGTAATATTTACTGCCTAGCTTACTTATTTATACGTCTATTTTTGTACGTTTTCAGAGTTCGCCCCTATGGTGTACGATGTTAGCGTCGGTAAAATTCCACGCATGGCTTTGGTTTGAATCCCGGTTTTAAGGCTTGGTCCCCGATCCCGCACTGTACGATTCATAGGGACGCAATGTTGGCTCACCTCAATTGTTGACCCCTATGATTAAGTATTCTCGCAACACCTCGCAGCTGTTGATGAGCCCAATTCGTAGATACGAGACAAGTGCCGCCCGAAAAAAATAAAAATTCAGGAGGACACTTGATTCCTACCATCTTACCATTATATGGAAAGAATAAGAGGAAAAGGTATATGTGTATAAAATGTCTGTTAACATTACATACTAAAACTTGCAATTATTCGCCTTTTTAGGCTGCGAGTATTAAAAACGAATTCTTCCAGACGCATAATATAGGAGGATATAAAATCATCCATATAGTAATCAAGTAAATACTAAGAATAATTTTATCATTTCACAACACAGATATATATACTGATCATAGCAAAACTTCAATAATTAACTTGTAATTATTTATCACTTTATCTTAAAAGTGTGCTAGGCTTTATTACCGACATGGGATAGTTATTCAGTGGTTAGATCGATCAGGACACCTCGTCAATTACTCATTCTTAAGGAGGGAAGAACTTATTAAGAACTATTTTCTCTGAGAAATAAGGGTGTTCAGTCAGTAAAGTCCCAAGAAAGGTTAAAAAGTGGTTTTTAATTTAAAAAAAGTGGAATTACTCGGTGCCTCTTTCTGCGTGAGGATGTAGGTTTAGCAACAGCAATGTTTGGAGGCCAAAATATCGGCCAAGGATGCCGAAGGGGATAGGTTCAATTCTTATCCCGGCCATAACTCGTTTTATTTTTTCTTTATAACAGAGAAGCCTTAATGAGTGGGTGAGAGAAGTTGAATAGGAAGAAGTCTTCGAATAAAATGCAAGATAATAATAATAATAATAATAATAATAATAATAATAGTAGTTCGCGTTGGTTGTTGCTTTATCAAAATTAAGCTGGATATCTACTCAAAGTCATCATGTAATAATCCAGATTGCTGTTTTGTTAAATGTATGTGACCTAAAGGGATACTGAAAACTTAAGTTATTATGGGAACAATGGTGAGGGAATTTGATTTATTCTACGCAATCAAACAGCGGTACATATCCAGATAATTCTTGGTTCAGTTGTTGAAGTTTAAATAAATAAAAAAGATGATTAAAAAAAAGACAGCCAACTTTTTGAAGCTAAAAAACTGCTTGAAGCTAAAAATTTTTAGTGAATCTAAAGGAAGCCCTTTGAAATTCTGCCCTTTGAAATTTATTTCCATTTACGGAATTAAAAATGTTTTTGATTTAGTCAAGGGCATTATTTTAATGAATGTATTAATGCGTGTGGATGGAGGATACTTGCGTGAGTATTTGAAATTATGTATCCCTCAAGATACATAATTTAAACTTTCATCTCACGAAAGTATTCAATGCCACGAAAGCTTGTTAGGTATTTAATGTATGAATTACAATGACAGATGCTTATAGGAATTCACGGAAGCTTTATACTTTAACGTTATCTTGAGCGGTTAAAAGAAAAAAAATCTTAAAGGTGCTCTAACACGGTTAAGATTTAGATTAATAAAATCTAAAAATTCAATTTCGAAGAGTCAAAGTATTGAGTGAATTTTCCGTAAAAGTAACTAGATGGCGCAAGGAGCTTTGTTCATCTTTTGATTTGAAATTTGTCTCTGGACTTTGCTCATTCTAGAGCGAAAATTTAACATTCTAGAGCCTGCATTATTCGTGATTTCATACAAATGGAAATCTACTCTGCTCCACACAAATGAAATAAATTTTTATTACTTTTCCTTTTCTTCAATTTTGGTAATCTTTTCGAACATATAACCGTTTGTAACCCTGAATATCCTCTGTCGTGCTCTCAAAGTATTTCTTACTATTAACCTTAAGCTCATCCAAAATTAACCTCTGCACTGGGTAGATTGTTCATGGACCTTTTAAATCCGCATAGAATATATTATCCTCTTCTGACGGTTACGTTCTTGGCTATCGACAGCCCACTTCCTATATTTTCATTAATTCGGAGCAATTGATTCGACTGGGATGAGCATCATACTTTCGGATCCTCGGGTAATATATAATATCATTATCTGAGTCTGAAATTAAGAGGTCCGAAATTTAAAAGTTACGTTTCTAACGGTAAATAAAATTATTTACCGCCACTTTCAAATAGGAAAGAATAATTTGTCAACGTTTTATTCTTACATAGATTAGCACTAAATTAGTATCATAAAGATTAAAAATAGAAAATATAAAATTATATGAGCGTAAACTTCGCTCATGTGTAAAATGAGCAGTAAAAATAATTTTGGATTTCTTTTGAAATATAAGTATCATCCAAATTTATGATAATTATAATCGATAGTTTAAAGTAATTCGCTTCAACACTGAAGTAAAATCAAGAAGAAGGTAAAACAAAAAATATTTCCATACCTATTACGGAACAAGCAAATTTGCATACTGTTCAAAATATCAAATAATGTACATCGTATATTCTTACAACGGTTCAAGAATAGATAAATACAAAAACTCAGATGTAGAAAAAGTTTGTAAATGTTATAAAAATACACTCTCTAAGATAGAAGAGAACGTTATTATCTTATGAATAAGATTATCATAATTTTTGCTATGATTTCCACATTGTGACTTGAAAATGAAAACATTTTATTTGAAATTCTGATTTCTTTGCTAAGGATTTTGGTGCCAAAGGTGTAAATACTTGATTCTATGAACAACATCAACAACGAAAAAAGAAAAGAGACAGCACCGCGGAATTTAAGATATATGTCGCAGAAAACAACTGAAACTAAAAATACTAAGATTACTATGGAATTTTCATGAACTTAAATACTGATATTTGTTTTTGAAAAGTAAACATATTTATATAAATCTACGTGTAGTTGTTAGCAAACTATATCTTTTGGAATTAAAATTTATTTTAAACTGTAAATTACAATTTTAAAAAGTTTAAAATCTTTCCTTAAAATATCCTATTAATGCAGAAGAATTTCAATAAATTACAAAAGGATTATGAATCACTGTAAATATTTTAGAAGGTTATAGAAATATTTAAAGTTCACAAAAATTATTATTTAATAAGATATTTTGCATTTGAAGTACTCCCAATTTTAATAATAAATGACAATGAAACGTATTTAAATTAATTCTATAAACGATACATTATAAATGAAATAAAGTGTTTTAATCTTCCATGAAAGACATTAATTACCTATTCATGTGCGAAATAATCCTAATAGGACTACAGAAACTACTTTGTTTCATTAAAACAAAGTACTTGAATACCTTTATAATATATATTACCTCTTTAGATATTGGTTTGTTTTAAATTACGAAATATATGGTTTCGAGAATGTATTCCATAAGAAGCCATACAAACGAGCATTATCCGTTGCAGAGGGAACTCAGGTTATGCCAGCTGTCTCTTTAAAGGAAAGGCGTAATTACACTAATGAAATGCGTAATCAATTTTATTACTCTTAAATGTCTTCGTTATTGGCGTATAAGTTAACATTACTTGTGTCTCTACCGATCATTCAAATTGGGAACTTTAACAATACAATTTAACTTTTAAGAGCAAATAGAATAATTAGTCTCTTTTTCTCAGCAAATTATTGTATAATGTCATAACATTTTGTATTATAATGGCGTTGATCTTATAAGAAATACTGTGTAAATAAATTTATATTTTGTGATCTTTTAATATAATATATTCTATTTTTTTAAAAGCTATTCATTGATAAGTAGTGTTTATCCTCGGGACCAAATCTGTCAGAAAGTATTTTCTATCTCCTAATGAAAAATTAACGCACTATTTACTTTAAAAAGGAAATGAGAGAATTAATATATAGTAAAAATTAATTAAAAAACGTCCACGTACTTATACCTTATATTTATGTGTTGATATTTACAGACATAGGCTTTAGAGTTTGTCAATAATCTGAGATAAATCAGAAGCATAATTATGTGTCAAAAGTGTCAACTGAAATGTTACTTAAATGATGAAATTAGATGAGGTTTTGTTAAGCAGCATATTTATATATGAGTGTGTCTGAGAGCGTTCAAGCCATGAATATAAATAATTATCCTGTAGAATCCGTATAAGGTCGAAATCTTATCATGTTGTGTTTGAAGCAAATCCGTAGAGACAATATTCTCCTTGAAATGGCGGAAAGATTTGACTGTGTGGGATTTAGTACAATAGCTCTTTCTCCCGCCTTCCTTGACATCTTTTTCATCTATTTGCCTTCAAAGGAATAATGTGTACTTCAGGCTTATGATAGACAAAATATCATAAATTCAAATGCACGCCATGGTTCTGTCCTTGAATACTCTCTATAGAATGTTTCTTCATAAATATATTTTGGAAATGTGCTTCATCTTCAAATTAGTAGGAAATACTGTTAAGACAAACAATGATATCAAAATAAGAAAATGATGGATCAGGTTACAGAAAAAATGTTATTTCTTTTATTTTTGAAATGGTCTATAGGAAATCTGTAAACTAAAGGGAAAAAATAACTTCAATCATTTACTATTATCGTACCATATAAAATGTTCCCAAAATTTCATAGTAATAACACTTTGACGTAAAAGCTGCAAAATGCTGCAAATTTTCATATGTGTATGTTTATCTATTATAATGTGTAAAATAATAATGCTTGGAATGGAAGAAATAAGGGCTATATCGATTCCAAAATTTTAGTAGAAAAAGTATTGGGTTGGCCATACAAGTGCGTTCGGTTTTTAGTAAAAAGGCTCTACTAACGCTTAATTGTCTTTAACGTCGATAAAAACAATTTTGTTAGATTATGTTATGACAGCTGTCATATTAGCGTGCATTTAAAACTGAAACTTATCAAAATAAGAATGTTTCGTTTCACCATTTTGATACTCAAGATAGAAGAAAAGTAGCAATATTTTCGAAATATTACGCTTTATTATTTCAAGAAAGGTAAATCGCAAAGAAAGATATGTGCAGTGTGGGTTTTGGGAATTATGAGGTCGCCTGAAAGATGGCAAACAAGGTAGTGGAACAAAACGAGTTAGATCTGAAAATCAAAAATGTATCTTTTGTTTTGATTTAAAAACCGAAAGAACATTTTGGACAACGTAATTGAGCATTAATTCGGAAAACTCGAAAAATTCTCTAATACAAAATTCTGAAAAAAAATTAAATAAATAAGTAAATAAAAGTCTTTTTTTGTTCCTCGATATTTATTTAAAAGTAAAAGATTTAATGAGCTTCTAACATTTTTTATGAAATACAATTATGGAATGACATTAAAATATTTGTATATAAAGATAAAATTTGGTCTAGTTTATTATTATATATTCCATACCAGAGCGATCTACTTAAAATTAAGATGTGTCATTAATGAAAGTCATTCCAAAAATAAAAAATTATATTAAACGTAAATGGTCATGCCAAAAACTATATGTTTTTAACTGATAATTCTTCATCTTACATTTTCTGAATAATTATTTTTATTTTATTTATTTTTTTAAGCCCATTGTATAACAAGAAAAAGCAAGAACAGTTGTAATAATGATTAGATTAATATTTCTTCTGTCATTCGTTACATCGATAGCTAGAATATCTGTTTCCTAATTTGGATATCTATCTATGTATACACACACACACTCACACACACACACACATAATATGTATATATATATATATATATATATATATATATCTATAAATATATATATATATATATATATATATATATATATATATATATATATATATATATATATATATATATATATAATATATATATATATATATATATATATATATATATATATATACATATATATATAATATATATATACATATATATATATACATATATATATAATATATATATACATATATATATATATATATATATATATATATATATATATATATATATATATATATATATATATATATATATATATATATATATATATATATATATATATACACTGCTGGCCACTGTAAATGCAACACCCTGAAGGAAACATGCAAATAACATGAAATTTACAACATGCATTAGCGGAGGTGAGATATGCAAATGATTAGAATTTCAGCGCAGACGCACATCACGCGCGCCTGTGGCGCCACTTCAAGGCGCTATTTAAGGCTTGGAGAATTCGACGATTTCAAGTTCGGCAATTGTGTTTTTCTTGTGGTTTTTTAAAAAAAAACGATCAATTATGCCTCGTCGAAACAGCGATCATCTTTTGATCAAGTATCCGAGTTCGACAGAGGAAGGATAGTAGCCTACCGAGATTGTTAATTATCTTTCAGGGAAATCGGTAGTCGTGTTGGACGAAACCAAACAACTGTAATGCGGATATGTGATCGTTGGATGCAGGAGGGTACGACGGACCGGCGTATTCGATCGCATCCACCTCAGCGCACCACTTCACGTGATGACAGGCAAATTGTGCGCATGGCAGTGACGGATCGCTCAGTCACATCACGAACCGTAGAACTGCACAGGGAGTCTGTAACGCATCATCCAGTGTCTGCGCGTACCATTCGACGCTGTTTACAGCAGAGTTGTCTGTCCGCAAGACGTCCATTGCTTTGTCTACCCTTGACGCAGAACCACAGACGTCTCCGCCGCCAATGGTGCGATGACAGAAGGATGTGGACGGCAGAATGGAATGAAATTGTCTTTACTGACGAGTCACGCTTCTGTCTGCAACACCACGATGGTCGCATTCGAGTCTGGAGACACCGTGAAGAGAGGATGCTGAACAGCTGCGTTATGCACCGCCACACTGGTCCTGCAACGGGTATTATGGTATGGGGCGGTATTGGATATCACTCTCGCACACCTCCTACTAAGCATTGCCGGTACTTTAACCAGCCAGCGCTACATCTCCGAGGTGTTGGAGCCAGTTGTCCTTTCCTTACCTTCAGGGCTTGCCCACAGCCAATATTCAACAGGATAATGCGCGACACACGTGGCAACGCATGGTCCAACGGTTCTTCGTCAATCGCCAGATTGAATTGCTTCCCTGGCCGACTCGCTCTCCGGATCTTTCGCCGATAGAAAACATGTGGACCATGGTTGCTCTACGATTGACCCGATTCCATTCCGCAGCCTAGCTGCCAACAGCAGATCAACTTTGGCAACGTGTGGAAGCTGCTTGGTCTGCTGTACCCCAAGAACTCATCCAAAGTCTCTTTGAATCAATGCCGAGGCGTGTGGCAGCGGTGATCTCCAACAATGGCGGCTACTCAGGCTACTGATTTTGGCAGGAACCACACTTCACAGAAGTCTATAAATTTAATCATTTGATACTTTGTCAACATGTTATCTACAAAATAAATTTTGTTGTGATATCTCTTGTCTTTCTTGGTGTTGCAATTTGAGTGGCCAGCAGTGTATATATATACATATATATATATATATATATATATATATATATATATATATATATATATATATATATATATATATATATATATATATATATAAATATAAACTGAAGTGCCACTGAATTAGGGATACTTACCTAGTAACGAGTTGGGCCTCATCTGGCCTTGATAACGGCTGCCACACGACGAGGCATAGATTCAACAAGATTCTGGAAACGTTCCACGGGAATGGCTTGCCAAATATTGGCTAAAGCTGTCCATAATTCAGTAAGGTTCTTTGGTGCTGTGTGATGGCCTTTCACGCCTTGTTCCAAAACATCACAAAGATGCTCTATAAAGTCTGGGCTTCTAGGTGGCCAATTCATGACAGAGAAGTCAGAGGAATGCTCATCCAACCAGCCAGTAGCCAACCGGGACTTGTGAGAGGTACAGTTGTCTTGCTGGAAAACTCCATTACCGTGCGGATAACAGAACAGCATAAACGGATGGAGGTGATCACCCAGCAACTCTACGTACCGAATTGCATTGAGGGAGGTTGGTACACGCACCAAAGATCCCAAACTGTGCCACGAAAAAACACACCAGACCATGATTGAGCCACCATGCCCTTGTACAGTTCCAGCCAGGCATGCAGGATCCATGGCTTCATGAGCCTGACGCCATATTCTCAGCCTCCCGTCGGCGTTAAGTATTCGGAATCGAGACTCATCACTCCATGCTACTCGTTTCCAGTCCTCTTCACTCCAGTCTCTGTGCTCTCTTGCCAGGCAGACGTGCAGCCGATGGCGAGTATAGAGCAATGGTACTCTCGTAGGTCGACGGCTCCCGAAACCCATACGGTGAAGCGAGCGTTGCACAGTCCGTTTACTGACTGTACGACTGGCACCGTCATTAACTGGGTGTAATTTGAGCTAATGTTTGGCTTCGCTGGCTACGTACAATACGCCTGAGCCGTCTTCACCACGCACTGTCAAGGCAATTGTCCTCTGCAGTTTGCCCGATCGCTAGTTTTTTTTTCCACCATCCATGTATTCTTGTATACTCTTGACACTGTCGACCTTGAAAATCCTAGCTGTCTGACTATTTCGGAAATTGAATGGCCCATGCATCGCGCACTTACTGATTGTCCGCAATCGAAGGCGTCTAATCAGGTAGTTTACCCATACTGGCAATTCCAACACTATTTCAGAACAACCACCGTACGCGCTATATATGCAGTTCCACGCACCTCACCTTGCGCATACATGATGCGCAGCGCTACACTATTGCATAGGCTTTGATATCCCTATTTCAGTGGCACTTCAGTGTATATTGGGGGAGAAAAATGGAATATAAATTTTTCTTACAGCTGTAAATAATTTGACGCCCGAAAGTACAAACGACAGGTTTGCTGGATTGGTAATAGAATCTACAGTAGGTTTCCTAACCCCGTTCTGCTTTCGGAGACAAACGTCAAAAGATCTGCTATTCCAGTTATGGCAGGAGCTCTTATCTTTCAAGGTCCCCCTTCATCACATATATCTCTTTTAGTGTCAACGTAACGGGCTGTTCCCATGCATATAATTTTTTTTTCAAATTTTATTTATTAATATTATTTTCTCCAGGTTTTTTTTTCCACATAAATATCTGCTGTCCGCTTCAATAACGGTCCACTTTCGTTATTTTCCAATTGTCGGGCGCTATGACAAAGAATTTGGCTCTCGGGTCTTGATGCACGTAGGATGAACTGTTTGTTAGTTGTTTGGCACTCTCCTTTATGCCATTCCTCCCAAATTCACGAAATTATTCTGACCACCATCTACAGAACACATTCTATAATCGGTTAGTTACGCAAGCTGCCACCTGCGTGGGTCTAAGTTCAGAGGCACGGATGTTTCTGTTCAGCATTGGTTAGCAAATAGAATACGCCCGTAATGAAATAGCCTCTTGGTGTATATGGGCAAATATCCTGCCAGCTGCCGGCAAAAAGGCTGAGCTCGCATTTATACATTTGTTCTTTCGAACAAATTATGAACACTTTACCATTTCGGTATTAAGAACAGGTGTGTACTAGAGCAGTATATTACTTCCAAAATAATCATTCATGAGCCATATTTATTCAGAGCATTTTTTAAAACTTTATTTCATTAAATTTATGTTCGTTATTACTTATGAACTTAATTTTACAGTTTCAACAAGGAAATTTAAAACTATCACCATCCCCCCCCCCCTTCAGTGTATTGGAAAATAACAGTTTAGGTCAAATTTAAGAAGCTAATTAAGGGAGATTTTAATCCAGTTAACTGTATCTGATTGATCCTAATACAGCAAAACATTTAGCATTTTATTAATTAGGAATTTAAGAGAGTAGCTTATTCCCGCCTGCATTAAGAGGAATTGTTTGTACATTATCCGGTACATAGCTACTGGATATTTTGAAAAAGAAAATTCAACCGGGTAAAGAAACGAGAAATCATTTACTTTGTGTTTCTTTACAGACAATGCATATTAAATCATGATGTATGTCCATAAGAACAATCAGATACTACTGGAGAGATGATTTTATAAATAGAATTGAGTAACAAAAGTGTCCTCTACCAGAGAGCAAAATGAAATATTTTTTAACTTCTTTAAAATGAAGTGTAAAGAAAATATTCTCAACAAAACTTGATCTATTTAAGGCTTCCGAATGATCTGAGAGAAGAGTCTATACGCACTCATAAAATTGAACCATTAAAACGAAATGAGAGGAAAGCGATTGCATATGACAAATTAAAAGCTATGTTATGAATTCATTACCAAAAGAAACGAGAGTAGCTTTTTTCCCATTTTGAAATGTGCTGTTTACATAATATTGTAGAGCTGCATTAATTTCAAGTGCTTTTGTGGATAACTTATTATTTCGCAGTAATCTTAACAAGATTCTAATCCAAATGTTCAAATGAGGTTACAGTTGAATTTAAATTTCGTTTTAGGATGGAAATCAGTTTGGTTAGGATCCTGCGCACTATTTATTTCCCTATTTTATTTTGAACAGTATGAAGGTGGACAACTCGAAATGACACCCACTTTCTTGTTTGCCTTTTGTTTCCCTCCCATTCATAAACAGTGTTTCTGATAGTAAAGGATCATAACTTAATTCACGGAAAACGGTAATGAAATTCTGTGTCTTAAGAGAGGCAATTTTCAATTTACTCTGGTATGAACCAACTGAATTCGCTATCGTCTATACCAGTGGTTCAGAAATCTGCGGACCACTAAGCCAGAAATTGAACAACCCACCCCCCGACTGATAGGGGAGGGAGTATGCAAGTTATTCTGTATCATATTCTAATAATAAAATAATTACGTTAAACTTTTAAGAAATTTTTAATTTAAGACCTGATAGTCAATGGATATATTCGACCCATCTAGTTCAATGAACATGGCTTTCAAAATCCCTATTCTTTGGCAACATTGTTCGTATGTGGTGCCGGACCACCGGTTGGGAACCACTGATCTACACCTATCGCATTTCATGAAACTAGAAGGCTACCATAGATTACCTAAATTTCAAGTAGACTGTGTTTGCTGTGAGAATGGGTAGCATTAAAAGGGCCCTATCAGCTGAAATCCAATCACTTTAGAGATCAGGATGAATTCAAGCTCCAAGCAAGTATATTATCTTAACTCAATGTGAAAATGTCAATTTTATTACTATATCAGGTATAAGTAAGAAAAATGAACTAAAATCTTTACACCTCTTCTCGATGCTCTCTGAGCATGATTTTCTAAAAAATTCATCCGGTCTCAAATGTTATGAAAATTCTGTGTCACATTTTACATCATATTTTCTCTGCTCACTCTAACATTTAAAGCTTTAGGCAAAAGAACTCTTCCACACAGCTAACGTTGGATTGACCGCAATTGTGTCTCATCTATTGCACCTCTTACTAAAACTTCCCAACACTTTTTAATACAATCTTCTTTTTTAAATATAAGAATACCCGCTCGTAATTGCTTTTTTTCACATTTGTATAGAAGTAAATGTTTGAGAAAAGAAACATTTCGTAAAACACAATCATTATATGTATTGATCGATATTATGATTGTGTTTAAGTAAAAATATTTGAACTAAAATTTTAACATTCAATGTAGCAAATTTTATTAAAAATCACCTTTACTGAAGACTAAAATTATTAACTTTATTAAATAACAAGAAAAAACAGACTTAGAAGGAAGATTGAAAATTAAGGATCAAATAAAAGTTGTAAAACTGAAAATGTATTGAAAAGCACATTCTTTAAAGATTGGGCATCATAAAAATAAACGTAATGAGATGTACTGAAAGTTACCAAAAAAACTTTGAGAAATTTAATAACTTTCTTTTCAAACTGATTGCAAAGAATAAAGTGCAAAAAGTAATTTTCAGTGGCTTATCGGGAAAAATTAATGCAAGGCAAGTTTCGATAGAAGCCAATTGTGAAATCTTATAAGATAAAGGACTATGTATTTAGAACTCAGGAAAAGATAAAATGACTTTTTAATCCTCCTTTTTTTTGTAAAAACACCTTTTTTTACTACACTATGCTCTGCTTATAGTTAAATTTAAAACTTTGTAGTTACGAACAGAAAGGAGGATACTTTCCCCGTTAGATTTTATTCTTTTATTTTTTAAACCAAAGTATTGAGTATGAAATGTATTATATAAGTTGATTATCTCCAGCTAAAGAAAATGCTTATTTTCATTAATGTATTCATTATGATTCATTTTACCAGGATTTCCAAACAGAAAATAGGTTTTATAAGGTAAAATTTTCTCGATTTTTTTTCTGATGGGGAAAAAACTTAAAAAACATATTCTCCACATTACTAAACTTAGATTTCATTGTATTGAGAGAAAAATTAAATTCGTGCATTCATGTATGGAATAAGGAATATGAGAGTTTCTCTTTGCAGGTTGTTCATAGTGTAATGTTCAACTGAATAATCTTGATTACTTGTAATATGGTTTGTAAATGACTTAAACAATGAAATTGTATGCGTTTATCGGTATGTTTACATATGTTTAATCCCACAAATGTATTCACAAACTGGAGTAGACTCAAGCATTAGTGTGGACTTCTACTGATGACTTTTAGATAGAGCCATTTGATTACGAGTACACGTGCACCTAACATAGAACCCACACTCTCATACATTTGGGCCGGTGACGCAAGTTTCAGTCCGACTTATACATTAATTTGCATCGAATGGAATCCAGTGAGAAAAAGTAGAGTCTAGAAAAAGATTTGGGCTAAATATTATAGTGGTCATGTCGAAAAGTTTCTTTTAATATGGGTGGAACTTCATTTCAAGGTAGTGAACTATTATGGTCATCTGTGTGAAGGGAAAAAATGACTGGGATTAGAATCGTGTTGCCTTGTCGAAGCTAAATAATTCACTTCATTCTAACAGCCATTACTTGCTATCTTATATATCTTTAAATAACAAAATACGTAAGTATTTTCTGTATTTGTTATAACACTTTGGAATTCAAAAGTATAAAACGTTCCAAAAATAGCCCGTAAAAAGCAAAACAAATGATTTATTAATGGATTATCTGCATTTATTGTAGTGAAATGCATGGTAGGACATTCTAATTGTGAAATACATGCTAGTAAAAAATGTACTTAATTTAGGCATCTGAGTTCGTCTATTTCTCCCGGTTTACTCTTGACAAACTCTTAACACTTAAATGCACAGAGTCTTGTAAAGTTATCTTTTTATTAATGGATTCTCTATCGAATCTTTAAGGTATTTCAAGGAATCAATATCAAACTTTTTATGGAAGACTTCTATTTGCCTTAGTACACACGTCTTAAGAAATGTAAGGGGGTACATTTGCATATTAAGAGTACACGTGATTGGGGCGTACAAGACGTTGCGTTACCTCTAACAAAACATGACTCGGTGTTACATTGAATTCCTTTTTTCTTTTTGTCTCCTGTTTTGCTTTGGGAGGAGGTCATGCTTGTGGTTTGTAAAGAGAAGTAATGACAGTATGCCCTTCCATACATTTAAAAGTTATTAAAATTCTCTTTGGTATCATACCGTAAAAAAAAAATAAAATTACTAAAGCTCAGGTACACACTGGTAATAACTGAAAGTTTTCAAAAATGAAGCAAACAGTGAAACTTTTGTAGCTGATACTGATATACTTTCTTTCAGATCTCATTATTTTAAATAAATAGATTCGTTTACAGTAGTTAATTACTGGACAAAATAAGTTGTAGTGAAAATCTGGCAGGAGCGAGGATAGAACTGGTGTCTTCTAAGCTCTGGGCCAATTCTCTATCCATTATTATACAAATAGTCCCAACATATACACTGAGTTGCCAATTTATTGTGACCACCTTCTAAGAACATCATTGGGCAACCTTTTGCTCTTAATACTGCTGCAGTTCTCTTTGACATGGACTCTATTATATGTTGATAGGTGATTTGAGGAATCTGAGACTGTATCCGATGAAATGTACTATCCAGTTCAATAAGATGTGATGGTTCTGGTTCCAGTTGCTTGATGTCCCTTTCAACCTCATCTCACAAATGCTCTATTTATTTTGATTGGATTTCCTCTGGTGATTGTGGAGGGCAACTAAGCAAAGTGAAGTGGTGAAGTCTCCGTCATTCCATTCAAACTATTTGGGAATAAGGGTGATTTATACAGGCACGTAAAGGGAACGTAACGGGAACGAGCCGAGCCCGGGCGCCGGCTGCATGTGTTTATACAGAGACGGGAGTAGAAAGTGGCGGGAAACGTGTTTCATTAGTTGTGAAAGATTTGTAACGTCATGGCGCGGTTTCATTTTTCAGTTAAAGATTTAGCCATTATCACACTTTTGATAGAGGAGAGCCAGGGCCGTGCTTAGGGGTGGACAAACTGGGTAACCGCCCAGGGCCGTCATTTTTATTTCTCATAGCAACACTTTTCTAAATGTTACGGGTTTTTAAAGAAATCCCTCATTTTTTGCGGTTTCTATAATTCAACTTATAAAAATATATATGTTTTTGATTTTTTCTAAAGAATCGCAGAACGAATCTTAATTGACAAACTACCTTTTTGGTTCAAAAATTTCTCGGTTAAAAACCATGATTTATCTTCAATTCAGTTATAGTAAACCCTTGATTATCAATCCTTTTTTTTTCAATATCAGTTTCTACTATCTGTCAGTCACTACATACAGTCATTTGAAGAATTATAAACCGTTTGTGTCGGACTTTGTTCGTTTTCACGGAATAGTTGCAAACTGAGAAAACGTGAACATATCCTTGTGAACGAATACTAATACATTTGGTCAAATGTTTGCTCTATTCAAAGCAAACAATAGACAGACATTTCTCCAGGGAGTGTAAGACAAATAAGTAAATGCACTCCAAACAGGGCCGCCCAGAGACTTTACGGGGCCTGGGGCAAACTTCTGTTCGGGGCCCCAAGAAATCTGATTAATCGAATAATTTTTTTTTTTTTTTGGGGGGGGGCCCTTTTTCAGGAGATTATTTTGAATTTTGAAGCACGGTACAAGTTTCAGAATTTTCTTTCGGAGGAAATCTAATAAATAATTTTTTAAAAATGTTTTGGGGCCCTCCGGCAGTTGGGGGCCTGGGGCAAAGTGCCCCACTTGCCCCCCCCCCCCTCTGGGCGGCCCTGGCTCCAAACCTGTTGGGAAGAAAGGGGTTTGAAGGCTGAAGGAGTGAGGTAAACAAAAAATGGCTTTTACTTGTTCTCTCTATCATTATAATGGATTTTATTTCCCACTTTTCCCACAAGAATTGAAAATATTTCAAAGCAGGTTACAATCAGAATGCTTTGATACGGATTCTACGCCTGTCTTCCTTGGCACTTATTTCTAATGAAATGATCTCTCATATCTTTGGACTTTCACTTTTAATATACAATTTTGCTGCTCAGAAAGCAAGAAAAATTGCTTATAACCAACAAATCCATACATGTAAGTATTTGTTTTTAACAATTTACACTTTCTAAATCGTGTAAATAATTTTTTCCATTGTTCATTATTCATACAAATTGATACTTTTTATATTTTAGTGAACCAATTGTAATTTCAAGTAGAATTTTCTCCTATTGCCTTCCGAATGTCATTTTGAAACTTTGGATTCATGTATTTTGATGGGCCACATCGTACAAAACCTCTCACCAGCTCAATGAGTTTTCATCATCCATATTAAATATCAAACATAAATAACAGTATGTAAATTATATCTTGAATAGCCACTTTTTACTTTCTGCATGAACGAGAGACGGCCGAACACGTGAACGACTTCCTGGTTCGAATCGTTGGCGCCGATTCTCGGCCGGGAATCTGCCGAGAATCGGACGTGTCACGGCGCAGTATAAACAGTTCCATTGAAAAAACAGGGAGGAAATGATTACGACGACTCGTCGCGCGCTCGGCTCGTTCCCGTTACGTTCACTTCACGTCGCTATATAAATCGACCTTAATGCGAGCTTTATAGCATGGAGCATTGTCTTGCAGGAAGTATCCATCACCATTGGGGTAAACCACTAATATAACGATGTACTTGATCAGCAACAATATTTAAATACTTTTCATATTCAGATGTTATTTCACACGAATTAAAGGAACCAAACAATTCCAGGAAAACATCCCCAAACTGAAACATTGCCTCCACAATCTAAAGCGTTGTGCTTTGTAGTCCCCGCTTTTGTGCTGTTTTTTATATATTTGAACCCTTCTATCTGCATGGTGTAGTTGAAAATGTGATTTATCGGACCACACTACCCTTTTCCATTCATGTACTGCCCAATCCTTTTGATCTCGTGTGAACTGGAGACGTTTGATCTTGTTAGATGCAGACAGAAAAGCTTCGAACAGGTCTTTAGCTTTCATACCCGATACGATGTAATGTGCAGGTGAAAAATACGTGAGATGCCATCGGAGTTGGTCCCCGATTACAATAAGTTGAAATTTGACGTACTATTGCCCTGGGCAATTTTGGAAACTTTTAGAATTTTGGGTTTCGTTCAGATCGTACATCCATTAATCGGTTTTCACCATACGCCTCACGTTGAAATCCATTTTTTTTGTTTGTTTGGTAGCTTACGTATTTTAAAAACTGCCCTTGCAGGCTCGAGTGGCCTTGCGTTAACGTGCTGGCTTTCGGTGCTGGGGTGTGTGTGCTCGGATCGAATCCCGGCACACGCTGTTAAATACTTCCGTGTCTAGGAAAGATATGGGCACATTAAATCTGTAGTCCGGAAAGTCCCTCTATGAGGTCGGAGAGGGTGGGAGAGGGTACGATCCCCCAAAATTTCGCCCCTGGGGGGTGCTTGGTCAAAATCGAGGTGGCAGCTCGCTAAGACGGACTCCGACCCTTGTGTTGCTATATAAACTGGAACCACACACTTCAGCCCGAAGCCTATATGGACCTGGTCTGAAACTTGCAGCCAGGTGGCATTAGAAACAACAAAACAACAAACATTGCTCTTGATTGACAGCTGTGCTCCAGCACTCGATTCGATTCACAACAATCGAACTTTTAGGTGAATAAAGTTAAAGAAGTCGCTTAAGATATGCTAATTTCGGCATACGCGGTTGGTATAAATACCAAGCAGCTAGATTAAAGAAACGGTGTGAGAGGGAGCTACGAAAGTGAGAGGAAGCGAAAGGAAGTGAAAGGAGTTTTCGAGCAGCCGCTCGAAGCGTTTTAGCTAGGTTGATGCTAACCTACGCAAGTTCGTGTTAGACGAAAGTTATTTAGCGTTCTGTGACCTAAAGTTTACTTGGCAGCACTGCTGGTTGACTTTCAAAGTATCTGTGAGCATTGCAAAATGTATTTTTCTTGAATGAGTAGTTATACAAGTGAATATATTGAATTGTATTTCCCTTGCATGAATGCTATATATATCTCGTACTAGTAGTACGCATTACTTACGCTGAAAGAAAATATATACGTGCAAATGCTGGAATAACATTGTTTTTTTGTAAGAACTGTGTTTGAATGAAATTATTTCGAGTGCCACTTCAGATATACGTACCCAAAGTTCGGTAGAAGTGCAAAATCTCTATAACTTCCTAGGCGAAGTAGTTTCACTGTCACTCGCAACACTGATTATAGAACTCCCAATCATTCGAAGTTCAAAGTCCATTAAATCAAGTTTTATATACATTCATTCCCAAGCAATAGACTTCAACTGTCTTTACATTATTCTACAAATAATTAATCACTTATGATATCAATCTCACCCTCTAGCATCAACAGTTGACGTCATATCTCTCAGGTGGTCATAGTAAATTGGTCTCTAATTGTATATTTTATAGAATGCTGAAGAAGAGGAAGTAAACAACCTAACAAGTACTTATAGATTCCTCTAATACCTATTTTAATATTTATAATATTTAGGCTTTAGTTGTAATTCTACGGCTTCAAAGCCACACTTTTTCTAACTACAATGTATATCCATGTTTGAAATTTAACTACTCTAAACTCATGGCACAACAGTCCGAAATGCTTTTCAGCACAGTGGACCAAGGCCTGTGGTGCCCATCTCTGTTTTCATGACCTTGGGCTTGGGGTGCATATGTCTCGGTCAGGTGGTCAACCTGACACGTCCCCAAGCTTGCTTGGTACTCATTTTATCGACCCACTCAAGGGATGAAAGGTATGAGTCGACCTTGCCAGTCCACAGGGTCGAAACCCTGGACCTGTGGCGTGGCAGCTTGATGCTTTGTTGAAATTAGTTGAAATTTAACTACCAAACATAAAAAAATGTACTTCACCTAGGATCTGTAAATTCCCTCGATGTTTTGTGTTTTTAATCTTATTTTTGAACAACTTTTATAACATTTTATCTTCTTTTTTTTATTCGCACAAATTTTTATCATCTTTTTTTATTTGGTATAATGGAAGATCTTATGAAGTTTTCCCTTAAAAATTCGCTTTTGCTTAGTAAAAAAAAATTACCCAATAATCTCTTATTACTTACTTAAAAATAACTTACAAAATAACTAAAATATAAAAAAAATTAAACTATTCAGCTATTGAAAATATCCACAGTTGTCTAGTAAATATATAATTATACAACAGAGTTTTGTGAGGCAGGATAATTTTATATTTAGTGTACGTAGAGATTTAAAGGCTTAAATTTGGTGCTATTGTTTAGGTTTTAAGAAGCATATTTACTAGACAATGATTCAATCTAAAAAAACATAGAATCACATGTTTATTTTATTTGAGGATTTATTTAAGGGATTAATATCATTTGCTCATGAAAGTGCAATATGTAGTAATTGTAGTTTCTAAATTTCATAGAAAATCGTCATTTTGTGTTCTTTTCATGCTGATATAATAACGATGTAAAGATAATTTATATACTTATTTATCGTAGTTTAAAGGTTCCTTAAAAATTACTCCTAGAAAGAAATGTAGCTGCTTCTAGAGCTGCTGCGAGTAAATCTCCTAAATAGTTATTGATCGCATTGTCTCTCATTTTTCACAAATTTTCCGTTATGTTCATCTACACTGGATGTACCACACTTACGTAAGTTAGAAGATAAATGACGTGTGAATAGTTTTGATTAAATTAGAGGTAGGATGAAAGAGAAACTATGTTTTTGAATTTCTCCTCGCGATGTTTTTAGATGACGATAAATACATTAATTTACGTTTGGTGACAAATATCCTTCAAAAGTTATTTAGATGGTAAGCTTATTTTTAAGGAGTATTTTAAGGTAATGATTAAATCCTATTCCCTTTTGGGAAAACAAATAGCAAAAATTTGCAATGGAAACTGAAATCATTGTCAGAATACGCAATGTACGAGGGGAGGGATGCTTCTACCTTTAATCTAAAGGATGTTTTAAAATTTATAAACAAGAGAAGACTGGGTTTTAAGTTTGTACAAATAAAGTTGTAAATCAATAAGTTTTGAAAATTTATATTGGAAAAACCAAGTGAAAATGGGCAATGAGTAAAGTCATATTCGAGATGGGATAGTTTCAACAAACTACATTTTAGTAGGAAATATCTGTTTAAAAAATATATGCATAGCAAATATTTTGATCAACGATCAAGAAATTTCCATGTTGTTCCAAGGTTTTCTAACCATTACGGGACACTTGTTCTAAAAGTATAAAAACCGTCCTCTAGTTATGCTTGGTAATTTTCATGGCTTTGCTCATGAACTATTCAATTAAATGGTCTCAAGGATGAATAATTCATGAGACTTATGAAACGATGCAATCCAATTTTAAACACCAACGTGTTGTTACGGTACTGGAGCAGAAAACAACTAGAAGAAAAAACACCCTTATTTTATGAACCAATTCATTCCATTCTCCACCTTCCTCGTTTTGTTTACAATGTCAGTGGGGAAACTAATTATGAAAAGATTCTCCTTGAAGAATGAATGTCGTTCTAAGACAAGAGTTGCTGCGTTAAGATCATATGAATATATAAGAGAAAAAGATTTAATAGATTCTATCGACAGTAAAAATAATATTAATTACAATTTCAAAGCATGTTTTACGATTTCGATAGATGAATTCACACTTTTATATCCTAAAAGCTGAAGCTCAAAATAACCTTGTCTTATATTTCTTCCGATATGTGTTTACCTAGCAGATATTTTTTATGCGTAGACCAAGAGAAAATTTAAAAGTGGTTTTAACTCTAAATTTAATGAAAGTATCCTTATAATGTTTATAACAACGACGCCTCTGTTTCAGATTCTCATTCATATTCTTTTTTCACTTTAAAGCAATGTTTGAGAATCAGAAACTTTATACTTACTGGGACAGCTGTGTTCAGAGCCAGGCAGATCCCTTGTGGCGCCTGAGGCAAATTTTGAAAACGGTGCCTTTTCAAATTTTCGGAGAAGTAATGAAAGTATCTCTTTTAGAAATAGTCTACTAAATAGAATAACGGACATTTTGGGGAACAATATGTACTTATTAAAAAAACGGGAAATTAAAAACATTTCAGAACTAAAAATAAGTAGAAAAAGTAAATAAATTTGAATTTAATTCGTTATGTCATAAAAATAATTTCTAAATCACTCTTCGAGCTTTTATAGCAGGAAATTGTTAGATTGCATCTCTAAATTATCGTTTTTCACACGTCTTTTGTGTAGAAAATGTTGCTAGATCATTCAATCGCGCTTGATTTTCTGTTGTTCATAGATAATTCTTTAAATTTTTCAATATAGAAAAACTGCGCTCGGCGGCTGCCACGGTTACAGATAGTGTAGTAGTATTCTTAGAACTACAACAACGTTGGAAATAATGCTTTCAAAATTTATTTCTGATAATTTCAAATTCAGCAGTATAGAAAAATAGTCTAACTATTCGTTTATATTTGTATATTTTTACGAATTTCGTCCTATAATAGATTAAACTATTAATATTTTTACGTTATTCGTTAAAAATATTTTTATTTTGTTTCATTGTGGTGCCTATTTCAATTCGGCGCCTGACGCAGTACCTATGAGACCAGCCCTAGTTGTGCTGATTACAATGATCAACAACCTTGGAATCAACAAGCCCGGGGTCATGCTATGATCTGTTGATAAATATCAAAGACTGTTTTTAAACTTGGTAATTAGTAAGGATTTTACGAAGTTCATCAGAATAAATTGATACATATTTATGTTGAGATTTCATGCATTCCTTAATGTATATGCATATTTGATGTACAAAAATATTGTCAGCTGCGAAATTGGGCAGTGAAATTACTTTGAAGTAGTGACCAGAATTTTTGAAAAAATTAGAAACCCATAAAATTATTTAATACTTTGCTTAGATTATTAAATGTTTATGGATTTTGTAAGCTCTTTTATTAACTACAAACACAAAATCTAACTTTAAAAAATACGACTTCTTAGAGATTCAGTGTTAGTCTTTTTTACCAATTAGGACTACTTTTTCTCTTGTGCATGAGTTTCTATCTAACACAACTGATAGAATTTGAAGTACGCATTGAATCAAGACATATTTTCTTAATTTTTTTCTATCCTTCTGTTAGTAACATTTTAACTACTAGAAGTGAAATCTATGTTTTTGCTTTAAAGAATATTCCATGTCGCAAGCCTCGTTAATTAAAAAAGTTTTCCAATGAACAAATTTGAGGTTCAGTGTACTTCATGGTTTAAATAAAAATTTACATAAACCCCAGAAAACAATGAAGAAGGCTGTGATTCTTTGATAAAGTATTACGTGAAATAAGGGACCAGACTGATTTTACCAGATTCATTCCTAATTTCGCTAAGAAATGAAGAGAGATGTTGGTATACCTTTTCCCAGATGTCTCATCGTCATGGGTGCAGGGAATGTCGGCTAGTGGTCCTTGTTGAAAATTATAACCCCTTTTCGTTACCTCCTTCAAAACAGCCCCATGTCTAAATAAACGCCCCCTATATATATTCAGAGGACTTTTGAACTCAAGGGTATAACCTTATTAAACACTCCCTGCAAAAAACGTGGCATGAAAAACGTCGATATTTTTCCCTTATTGGTCAGAATTTCTCCAACCTTGACAAGAGGCAGAAATGGGCTGGCCTTTTCACGGAACCCTTGCCATTCTAAGAAGCCTTTATATTCTTATTTTCTCTGCTATTTCTTAGAAGTCCAGGGGAAACCAAGGTACCGGAATATACTACCGGAATACTTGGAATGCCAATATAAACAAAGAGGGTTGTCTATGGACATCCAAAGTGTCCGAAGAAAACTTACATGGTAATCAAGACAGACATGACAAACGACAATCTTTCAAATATAAAATACTAATTTAAATAGTTGAAATATATGTGCGAGGTTACAAAAAGTTTTTTTTTTCAAACACAAAGTGGTTGGATATCGAATTTATTTTTTGTGCAATGGACATTCAATCACACATTTGCGTTTTATTTGTGTTTCATGCAGAGTTTTTTTAACTTATTTTATTATTAAGCTGTTTAATGGTTACGACCAAAGTTAAATTGCTTCATATTCGTAATTTTACTGATTATACTACTGACGTAATAATTAATATATTAATTATAAATTTAGGGCTTGGTCCTGGTCATAATTCAGAGTGAGCCAGACTTGGCCTTCAGATGTCTTGTCGGCAGGGTCAGGCTTTGAATTTTCAGCTGCCGAGCTGATCTTTACTAATCACCTTTTATTTTTCGTCAATATTAGACTTCGATTTGTGTCTAGATACAATCTATTAATGAAGGAGAATTATATACAAGCTGATGTAGACTCTTTTAGCACTACTTGGGGAAAAGTGGAGGGACGTATGAATCTAAGAGGAAATAAAGTTTTTGCCCCCTATATCTTCGAAAAAATCTCAGTTTGAGTTAAAGTGTTGCCCTGTAGTTGGGTAGCATCCGAGGTTTGTTTGTCAATCAGAAATTCGAAACAGGCCTTTCTGTCTGTTAGTACTTGTGGCGCTACCAATGAGAATACTATTAACTATTATAAACTTGATTCCCCCCTCACTCCAAACTAACAGACTCTCCTGAGAGCTCTCCTATAAACCTTGTGTAGGACCAGCTCTAAATATGAAGACACCGTCAAAAGAGAAGAATCAATTCACACGCAATTGTCGCTGTCGATGTGAACTCTGGTGACAGTTGTCGATCACTGAAATACACAACACCGGTTCAATCTCTAACTTTCCCTTAAAGCTCACTCTCTTTAGGCTTACTAATATCTATTTTCTGACAGACGCGTCACTGAGGAAATAGGGCGACAGAATAATAATTGAGTGTCTGTATTACAACCACATGATTACTTCCTGTTAATTGGCCACATAGTCTTTTGAAGATGGTTTGTCGTTTCTGAACTTATTTATACGTTAGATTATTAATAGTGTGTGGCTATATAAATATTCGAAATCAAATGAAAATTCTTAAAAATAGAGTTTCTTTAGTAGACATCTAGAGAAGACCATAGAGGGCGAATACAAAAAATGTTAATAACTATAAAGTTTACAATCGTTGTCCTAGACGTTAACTGTCAAATGAAAATTGGGGGTAAGAAAAGCATTGGCGGTAAGATATTAACTTAATGAGATAAAGAGACTAAAAACACAAACAAAGTGATAAAATTTATGATAATTAAGTAGAAACATCAATCATATGCTTAAAGTAGGGCTAAACAATTGCAAGAGATTTTTGATATGCTAGAGGTAAACGAAAAGGAGTAAAATCAAGGAATTATCTAGCAACAACAATGACAGCTAAATAACCTATTTACTGAATACATTTATAATGAATTACTAATTCAAAATTTTTTATTAGCATTTCTTTTAAATTATCACTTTCTTTCCGTTATTGTCTTCGAGCAAAATCTAATAATGTTAATTAAAGTTGATAACATTTTTTTATGAACAAGCATACACACAGAGTGACAGAACGTAATTAGCAGGAAAAATATTATTTAGATCGTAAGTGAAACATTGAAATCGTGCTACTCAACGTCTCAAACTTCTTTGCTACAATTGGAAGTATAAAATGAAAATTGGTAATCAAATTAAAGAGTTAAGTTTATTTGTAATCGATAAAAGAATAAACTGAGGAAGTAAAATGAAGTATTCCGAACATTCTCCAGAGATAACGAAGATCTCGTTAATAATGAAACTGGATTAAAAAGGCAGTTTAAGTGTTTAACTGATTATTTCACGGCAAATCAAATAACAATGAGTAGAATAATGAACAAATGAGATCAGCTGAGAAAAAAATGTATGGCATTCGAAAACAATCAGTGTATCATTATTAATGATTCTTGCCTGTCCGTGATTAGTTAACCATTACTTGCTGATATAATGTACCAGTGAAAGCTTGAGGTCGGAAAAAAGTATAGAGAATGGCAATTAAATTCTAAAGACATATTTATTGAAAAACGTTTTCTTCCAATACCAGGAAGTATTTATATATATTAAAGGAAAAAACGTGCACTCAAATTCTAAATGAAAAGCTTTATTTCATTCTCGTTAATGTTCTATTGTATCCAGTTATAATACATTATTTGAAAGAGAAATGTATAATTGATAGAGTTTTCTTTAAAAGAAACAAATTGTCGACGGTTTTAAAAATTTATAATCATGAGCATCTGTTTTCTGATTTCAAAACAGAAAATTGATGTAAGATGTATGTGTCGGGAAGATATTCCAGTTATTTGAAGCCACACTAAATAAATATAGTTAAATGAATTTGAGGACGGATCACATTAGTTCCCAAACGTATTTTACTAAGGATACTCAATGTTTAATGTAAATATCAACCGTCGCTTCGAATTTGTTCTCATACTTTTCAAATTTAGTCACCGAATAAAATTTGCATAACTAATCAGAAAAGCTGATTTGTAGTATTTCTGTTATTTATGAATACGTTATGAGAATGTTTTATAAATTTAAAGGATAAGGAAAAGATACCAATAATAAATATAAAGATGGATATATATATATATATATATATCATCTTATTAATAAAAGAGAGTGTTTGCGTGCGTGCGTGCGTGTGTGTGTGTATGCGGCCACCAGGCGAATCTGTGAAACTTACAGCCGTGAAATTTGGCACACGGGTAGTGCAGACTATGGGAAGGTGCACCTCAAAGCCCGAATTTTAAATTTTATTCTAGAAATTTTTTTATTTTATGTTTTGTGCGATAATTTATGTTTTTTTAACTTCAGATTACGATATCTCGGCAAAAAATGATCGTAGAATTTTGATCTTTTTACAATCTAAGACTACAGACATTTCTTCATCAAACAAGACCTCATTTGCTTAAAAATAATTTAAAACAGACTAATATTTTCATCAAAATATTAAAACCACTTTTTCGATAAATTTACGCAATTTTGAGCATCTACGGTCGATGCTCTTCGTGTTTTTATCTTACAAAGAAAAGATTTACATCATCTGGAAGATGAAAGCTTCTGATTCATATGAACCTCATTTCAAGTCTCGATCTTAAAATTTCAATTTTAATTGAATTTTAAAGAATGATACTTCAACACAAATTTTGCTGTGAGGTTTTTCAAATGCGGTTTGGATGAAGAACTCTTTTTTTCATCCATGGGTGGGGGGGGGGGGGGGGGGAGGCTCGAAGAAAGAATTTTTCGCCCATTCGTGGAGGGTTGGACCGAACGAAATTTCTCGCCGGGGGGGGGGGGGGGGGGGCGGGAATTTTTCTTCTGGCTGCGACTGTTAGCAGGACGTGGAATACGTAGCCACAAAATTTAGATACCTTGATTCGTTGTTTTTTAGTGTTTCCATTCTCTGACAATGATTGCTGAAGGAGAGGGTCCCTAAACCGAAACCGGCTAGAAGGGCGAAGCCCGTGTCATGGGTTATGTCACAGTATAAATAACATAGAAAATGTCAATTTTTTCTATGTTATTTACACTGTGTTAATTTTTAAATTGATTTTGGGTAACAAAACATTCTTAAAATCCCTGGCAACGCCATCTGTAATTAGGAATACCTCCAGTTTTTCCTTTCTTACAGAACAAAACTCATTTCGGAAGTTTCATTGAAGGTAAAACGAGCAATTTCTGTTGTGGCATCTAAAAAGGTATTTTAAGTAAAGAATTAAACTTTGAAGCGTATTCCCATCTTTAACATTACAGTAATAAGCATTACATCTTATTATAAAAGCGAATGTTTGCGCGCGTGTGTGTGTGTGGGGCGGCACCCAGGTGAATCTGTGAAACTTACAGCCGTGAAATTTGGCACACGGGTAGTGCAGACTATGGAAAGTGCAACTCGAAGCCCGAATTTTAAATTTTATTCTAGAAAAATTTTTATTTTATGTTTTGTGGCCATATTTATGTTTTTTTAACTTCAGATTACGATATCTCGGCAAAAAATGATCGTAGAATTTTGATCTCTTTACAATCGAAGACTACAGACATTTCTCCTTCAAACAAGACCTCATTTGTTTAAAAATAATTTAAAACATACTAATATTTTCATCAAAATATTAAACCCACTTTTTCGAGAAATTTACCGCACTTTGAGGATCTACGGTCGATGCTCTTAGTTTTTAGTCTTACAAAGAAATATTTACATCATCTGGAAGATGAAAGCTTTCATCATTCATATAAACCTCATTTCAAGTCTCTATGTTAAAATTCGATTTTTAAATTGAATTTTAAAGAACGATGCTTCAACACAAATTTTATACGCGATTCTTCGAAAGCGGTACTCTAGGCGTTGGAATCAATCATTCATAAGAACTGCGCATGCGCACAAGGAAAAGTTTTATTTACTTTTGCCGGTGTTCACTTTTTCTGTATTCTGTCAATTTTTGTTTAATTTAGTTACTTTTTTACATATTCTTTCTTTTTTATGCTTCTGTCTGAAACTCTGGAATATTTTTATTATCATTCTAATACTTCGAAACTTAACAATGTTTACCAGGGGTGTTTTAAAACAACTGTCAATTATGTTTGCGTTTAGCTTTGAGAAAAAATAATTTTGTAAAGGTTTTTTTGGGTCTTTTATGCTAAAATAGCACTTAAAAATCAAAAAAGAAACAAAACTTACCTGTAAATAGCATACCTATTTTATAAATTGATCAATTTAAAGTAATTTTTAATGTAATTTAGCTAAAACACCTAATATTCTGCACAAAATCCTAAAGCTAATATTTTAAACTAATTTTAGCTTTTGATTGTGGAAATTTTGATGTTAAAACATGTTAGCAATGCTTTACATATGCATTATTTTGTACGTCAATATACTTGCACATTAATTTTATAGAAATTTGTGGTATGACTTTCTTAAGTAGCATGATTTATTTTTTCCTCGATGAAATCTTTTTCTTAACTGTCATATTTTGAGAACATAACTTTTTTAAATAAAAAAAAAACACAAATAACAGTTTAGGTTAACAAGAATTATTTTCAAGAATTATATTTCACATGATTGACAAGCCACAGGTCAAGAAGTGTTGAAATTAATGGAGGTAAGGTTAATTTTTTTACATGCAGTAAATTTTTCATGTCCTGATAAATGATTCATAAATTAGAATCGATAGCTGATTTATACCTCATTTATATTTTTAGAATTTAACTTCTTACTTCTGTTTTAACTTTCCTTTCTATTTTACCATCATGTTTTGTTTTGCTATTACTGAAGTCTGTAAAATATTTTTCATTGCTTACTACGATTTAAAAACTTTTTTTGTATTATTGGCCTGAGCATATCTGCCCGCAGCCTGTACTTTTTATTCATACTGTGTTATTTATACTGTTATTTTTTCTACGTTATTATACTGTATTTAGTTTTAAATTGATTTGGTATTGTTTACTTTTCAGCTTTTTCCCAATGATTTTCCGAATCTTTTCCCCGGAAAGAGAAGCGAGACTGGAAGAAATTAAAGAACAACAGCAAAGAATAGTTGGACAAAAACCACAGGATCGTCATGATTTGTTAGCAAGAGTGTTTCATGAAAACAAAAATCACTTATGAGTCTCATCACAAAGGGCAGAGATTTTGGAAAAGTTAGGTGTCATATGTACACCATAATTGCAGTTTTGGGTGATTTAAACTCGTATTCTCACATTTGATGCCCTGTAGCAGTAGTGGATTACATGGTTAACTGGAGTTAGTCCTTTAGTTCCATTTTAAAGGAAGTAGGCTGTGGTTCAGATGGGAATGGCATTTAGAAACATAACGGCATATGAGGCAGATATTACGGATCAAATAATAGCCAAAGATGACACCACTTCAGTCAGTTGTCATAAAACAACTGTCTCTGTCCACATGTTGCAGAAGCCTCCTCTACACGATTTCTTCATTCGGGAATGGCGTTTAGAAACATACGGCATATGAGGCAGATATTACGGGATCAAATAATAGCCAAGATAGCAAGTGTCTATAGACAATGCGTGGATTGTCCCTTATTGCCCTCTACTAACCACAATTTTCAATGCCCTTATAAACGTAGAGTACTGCAATTCAGTTTTATAGTGTTGCGTGTGAGTGGAACACTGTGTGTGGTTTTCAAATGATTTTAGCTTTTACTGGAAATTAGCAGAACATTAGCATCCAAAACAGTAATCGTTTGGAAAGTTTTATTTATATACACATCTCACTACTATAATACTCTTAAAATTTATATTTTAACGCATTTCGGTTACTGTTGTTGTTTGTAACACACGATCTTCATTGCCATGCTCATTTCAGAAATTTCTCATTGAGATGATGCTCATTTAATGCGTGTTTTTCAAAAGTGAAATATACCATGTTCTGTAAATGCCCCGAAAATATTTCTATACTGAAGATGTAGACAGATTAAAGAATTTAAGTAAACTTTTGTGTAATTTATACATTTGTGTGTGTTTAATTATTTAAATTAATAGATTTATATTTTTATACGTTTTATTCTTGCATTCTTTTAGGGGTTTATAGTGTTGCGTGTAAGTGGAACACTGGTGTGTGGTTTTCAAATGATTTAGCTGTTACTGGAAATTAGCAGAACATTAGCTTCCAAAACAGTAATCGTTTGGAAAGTTTTGAATTTAATTTATTAAATGCTGATCACGAGCTTTCTTTTCTTTCTGTGATACTTTAAATTAATTTTGCGTCACGTGCATAACAACAAAATTAATTGACAAGAAAATATTAAAATACAGTAAAGATAAAATTTAACCGCTAGACTAATTGAGATGGAAATTTTTAAAAATTTAGTTCAAATTAGTATGTTTTTATGAATATAAATCAAATCTATATATAAAACTGTTATTTCCTCTCAAAATATGCTTCGCCATGACGATAAATAAGTCCCAAGGCCAAACTTTAAATATGCTGGCATACATTTACGAGAAAATTGTTCTCGCACGGTCAGTTTTACGTAGCTTGCTCACGCGTAAGTTCGCAGACGAGCCTGGTATATTAGTTCCGCCCAATGAAGAAACAAAATATATTGTTTATAAGAAAATCCTCTAAAAAGCAATTTCACTACTTTTTCATTGTAATTATGCTAAAATGTACCCCGTAGCGAAGCACGGGTATTCAGCTAGTATATATATATATATATATATTTGGGGGGGAGGTTAAATTTTCTCCTTAATTGATTCATTTTAAACAAAGTGTCAGATCTTTCTAAGGTATCTATATACATCTCATAGATTTTAGAAACGAAGGAACTTAATCAGGGAATGCAACGTTTAATCATATTATAGCCAGTTTTTATGATGAATATAATATACGAAAACTCAATTTTCTCACACTATGCAAATAATATATCTAAAGTAAACAAATGCTGTAAGCTTTTCTGAAAGGTTAATTTTCTCCGAGAAAATTATTTCTGAGTTTTTCTTGTTAATTCTAAGTTTGGTATATTCACATATTTTTAGTTTTCCTCTTTAAGTCTTGTGCATTTTCCAAAGGTTTTTATTTCTTAGAAGTCATGATATAGTAAAGTAAAGACAGGAAAATTATCTTCGAAGCCTCTCTTACAATAAAAATTTAGCGAAAATTTACATTCATGGAAGTATGGTTAAGAATCCTTAATATCAAAGAAGTGTCCTTAGAGTGCTTAATAATAATGAGTTGGAAAATGAAGAACAGAGCAAATTGAAAGTACAAGAGAAATAACACACACCACACACACACGCACACACACACACACACACACACACACAATAACTCACACACACACTCAAACACACACACACACACCCACACACACACACACACACACACACACACATACATATATATATATATATATATATATATATATATATATATATATATATATATATATACAATCTTAGACAAAAAAAACGCACCCTAATGCGAAGAGTTATTCGGCTTGGCATCAATTGGTAGAAGCGGGCGGATGTCCCTCCTGCCAGAAATCGTGCCAAATTCTGTCCAATTGGCACTTTTGATCGTCAAAATCCCGAGGTGGTTCGAGGGCTCTGCTCATAATGCTCTAAACGTGATCACTGGGGGAGAAATCCGATGAGTTGTTGGGCAAGCACGAAGAGAAGCAGTACAAACTCTCGCCGTGTGCGGGAGGGCATTATCTTCCTGAAATGTAAGCCCAGAATGGCGTGATATGAAGGGCAACACAACGGGGAGTAGAATATCGTCACGTACCACTGTGCTGTAAGGGTGCCCGCGGATGACAACCAAAGGGGTCCTGCTATGAAATTAAATGGCACCCCAGACCATCACTCTTGGTTGTCTGCCCGTATGGCGGAATACAGTCAGGTTAGTATCCCCCACTGTCCGGGGCGTCTCAGACACGTATTAGATGGTCATCGGGGCTCAATTCGAAGTGGGACTCATCACTGAACACAATTCTACTCCAGTCAGTGACATTCCAGGTCGAATATGCCCGACGCCACTGCAAACGGGCTTGTCGGTGTGCAGAGGTCAAGGGCATTCGGAGCGAGGGGTGCCGTGAGCCCCGCCTCCTTTCTCTGAGCCACCTCTGAATGGTGCTTGCGGTCACTGAAGCACCAGTTGCACGTACGATCGATGATAATGATGAATCTGTCGCTGTGAGTGTCGCTCTGACGACTGCTCGGTCCTCATGTTCTGTCGTTTCTCTAGGCGATAGCTTCCTTCTTGACGCTGTGTTGTGCCATGGTTCACCCATTCCTGCAAACATCGTCTAATTGTGGCATCGCTCCTATCAAAATGTCGAACGATTCGCCGATCAGATGAACTGGCTTCTTTGAGCCCAAATACACGTCCTCCTCCGAAATGCTGACATCTGCGCATATTGTTCGCGCAACTGTATGCGAGGCATAGTTACTGTCTACCTGAGTTCACGGAATGAAATTTGCAAAGGATTTATGATTTGGAATCAAAATTTCTCCTCTTTAATATCCTGCAAGTTGCGAAGTTAAGATTCGCTGCAGCGTCACATGTTCATTCATTGGCCGCCAAATCTTAAAATTTTGCGTTTTCCGTCGAAACCTGTATGCATATCAATTTGTGTAAAATTTGCGTTACCCCTTCTTGGTGCGTTTTTTTTTTTTTTTTTTTTGTCTAAGAGTGTATTTTTCAATGACATAACTTCAAATTATCATTTTTTGACTTGCGTCACAAAATGATACACTTTCTTGCTGGGTGCGATATATATATATATATATATATATATATACATATATGTAACTAAAAATAAATAATCCAACAGAGCTAGATAATTATAAGAAGAATGTAGACAAAAAACAAACAGAAATCAATCACTCAGGACTCCACGCACCAGAGGCAAGATTTGTAGTTGTGCCGGAACTGAACCAGAAATCGATGTAACTGACTGGCCTCGTCATCAGGGAGCCTAACCAAATCAGTTACCTCAAGGGGAACTTTGTGAATAGGATGCAGGTATAAGCAAAAGACATCCCAACGCCCCGAGATCTCCATTGAAACATTTAGTCAAATAAAATGAAAAGACACAGACAACTTAAGAAATTCTTACTTACAGAATAATACTTACAGAATACTTACAGAATAAAAAACATATGTAACAAAGCTGAAGATTTTTTGGTTGCTTGTAGCATTTCAAGAAAAACCTAAGTAAGAACAATTTTCCTAAAAATTTCGACAATTTAAAAGTTTTAAAAAAATGGCATTTAGACTCAGGTATATTTTAAAGACGTTTAGGATAGGGTTTCTGTTTTCATTTGTTTTAACTTCAATGGGGTGTGACGTAACTACTAGGGAAAATTTCGCTGCTGTTTTGCCATAACCGTCACCTACGGAATTAGGGTATGCATGCATCTTTGGCTTTTCATTAGGATTGTATGTGTACTTGCATGTATGGGGGGTTGATCCCTTACTGTAAGTTGTCTGTGTCTTTTCATTTCCTTTTGACTAAATGTTTCAAGAGGGATCTCGGGGCCTTGGGATGTCTTTTGGTTATACCTGCATCCTCTTCAGAAAGTTCCCCTTGAGGTAACTTATTTGGTTAGGCTCCCTGATGACGAGACCAGTCGGTTACCTCGATTAAAAAAATATGCTAAATGTAAAGATAAAAGGTGTCTTACGTGCCCTATGGCGAATAGTAGTCAAGTGGGGGTTCATTCAGGCAATAGTGTTTTCTTTTGTAAGTGTAAGGGTTTAATTTACATTATGGAATGTCAAGAGTGTTATTTATGCTATATTGGGCAAACGGGGACTGAATTTAATAAAAGGGTTAATAGCCATAGGTCTGGAATCAGAAATTTTAAAGACGAAACTTTTACACTTTCAAGTACACAATTTCGAACAGGCTAAATTATATATTATTAATGAGATTAATGATTCAAACAAAAGGCTGGATTTTGAAAATTAATATATTTGTAAGCTAAAAACACTATATCCGTACGGATTAAACAGTAAACTTAACGGGGAAGGGCCGGTGGATTTGGATACTAACTGCGTTTATAAAAAATTCATGGTTATTGAATGGTTTTATTATAATTACAGGGGTAAAAGAGGAAAGGGTAGCAATAGTTCAAAAACAATATTGGAACTTGATGATCTGCAAAAAATTTGCATTCTATTTATTGATTTTAAGAACATTAAAATAATTAAACGCTATTTGTTCAACCAAAAATATTCTGGCTTAAGGTCGTTAATTAAACATCATTTATCTTCAATTAAATTTGCTTCGAGGTTTACAAAGCTAATAATTTTAGATCTAATTAAATACAAGCTTAACATGATAAATTTGTATGTTAAGAGGGGAAGGGAAGCAGGTGTAGAGTACTGTACCATAAATTTTCTGGATAAAGATTTTGAGCATTTAAAACTATCTACTATTGTACACAATAATTCTAAATTACTACCAATCGAAGATTGCGGGAAAATCGCCATCGCTTTTAAATATAACAAAAAACGTTAACACATTGACTGCCAGTCACTAGAGTTACATTGATAGTTAGTGCCGTGACATGGAAGTTGATTGTACCCAGATGCTAACATACTTATTATACGAAATATGATTTAAAAATAGTAATAAAAGATAATTATGTTATACCAAAGTATCATTTAAGCCTTTCATTAAAGATTTTTTAATCACGCGCCAGCGCGGGATTGGCACTACGTGTCAAGTTTTTCCCCTAATGCCACATCACGCGCTGGCGCGTGGCACGTAAAAAGTGAATCAAAGTAAGAAAAATTAGTGACAGTATGCATTATTTTTTTATAAATCTGTATTGCAAACAAATATACATATTACAAATGAATTTATTACAAGAAAAGGCCTTGCATTATCATCTGTATAACGGCACTATATGTCAAATTTTTCCCCTAATGCCACATCACGCGCTGGCGCGTGGCACGTAAAAAGTGAATCAAAATAATAAAAAAATAAGTGACAGTACGCGTTATTTTTATATAAATCGGAATTAGAAACAAATATACATATTACAAATGAATTTATGACAAGAAAATGCCCTGCATTATCATCTGTATAACTCATCACAAGATTATTTATTCAATAAAAAATAAAACATTAATTTCGAAACTACGATTATTTATAGCTAGTTTCTAACCTTCGCTCCATGCCATCACTAGCAAAAATACCCTGCATGCAATGCCAGATGAACTGGAAAACGAACAATCAGAAAAGGAATTTCCCGCGCTAGCGCGTGACTGGCAACTGAGACATTACCCCATATCACGCGCAAGCGCGTGATTGGCTCCTTTTGTGATAGCGCCTCGTCACGTACTGGCGCGTGATTGGCAGTCAATGTGTTAAGGGACCTAATCTGTAACTACAACTTTTATAGTCATAACTTAGGCAAAATTTCTAATACTGATTGTAATTATCATATTGAGGAGTTTAAAAACTTTGTTAATCCTGCTTTGGGGCATATTGTAACTGGGGATCTTAATATTATTAAAGATGTTAGGTTGAGGGAACTTTTAAGTAAGGGCTCAAAATTTAGGGTAAGAAATAAGGTAAACTTAATGCAAATTATAAGTTCTATCACTAAAGATTTAGATTATTTTATAGTAAAATTATCAAGGAAGCATAATTTGCCTATAGAAGATTTCATGGAGTGGAAGGTACGTGTTTTACAGGATGTGAAGAGGAATTATGAGGAGTATTGTATAAAAAACAAGCGGGGTTTCTTTATAAACAAAGATCTGTACTGTAAAATTAAAGAGTTAAAAAATAAGTTAATTATAACGGTTGTTGATAAGGCTGCCAATAACTTTGGTTTTATGTGTAAGGATTATTTCAAGCATTTAATTTCTAGGTAGTACAACTCAAACAATACCTATCAAAAAATTTACTTTACCAAGAAAGAAATAGATAACAGGATTTTAGCCTTTAGCAAAAAATTTCAGTTTAAGATTAATAGCCTAAAATACCCTTAACTTTTACCATTAAATTCCATAAAGTACCTACTAAATTTAGGTTTGTTACGTGTAGTACGAACTGTTATAACACTTTGTTCAGTAAAAAGTTTTATAGCTATTTAAAAATCATTGTAAATAAAATCAGGGTTACCGAAAATAGATTTGTTATAAATAATAACCAGGATGTTCTACAATTTTTAAAGAATAAGAATATAGATAGCATACACACGTTTGATTTTAAAAACCTTTTAACTAGGATTCCCCATGACAACTTAATGAATATCTGCTCGGAAATTTATGATGCCTATCTAGATAGTACTTTAATCTTAAAATATGACTGGATTGATTTATGTAAATTTAATATTTTTGAAAACTACCTCTTTAATGGCTTGAGATTCTTTAAACAGATAAAGTGTATCCCTATGGGAAATAGCTTTTTGCGCCTTTGCAAACATTTTCTTGCATTCTTACGAAACTAAATTTCTTAACTCAAATAATATTACCAGATTTAGGTATATTGAAGACCTTATAATTTTTAACTGCGACGATTTGGAATTTCTTTATTAAATCTACACAAAGGAACTAACTTTAAACAAGACTCATGATAATTATCATTTTGCGACTTATCTGGATTTAAAAATTAAAATTCAAAATAGCGAATTAAAAATTGGGATATATGATAAAAGATTAGATTTTAACTTTGAAGTTATCACGTTTACCAATTTCCATAGCAACTTGAGCTATAAAATTTGTTATAATATCGTTTAATCACAACTATACAGAATAAAAAACATATGTAACAACGCTGAAGATTTTTTGGAGGCATGCAGCATTTTTGAGGAAAACCTAAGTAAGAACAATTTTCCTAAAAATTTCGACAATTTAAAAGTTTTAAAAAAATGGCATTTAGACTCAGGTATATTTTAAAGACGTTTAGGATAGGGTTTCTGTTTTCATTTGTTTTAACTTCAATGGGGTGTGACGTAACTACTAGGGAAAATTTCGCTGCTGTTTTGCCATAACCGTCACCTACGGAATTAGGGTATGTATGCATCTTTGGCTTTTCATTAGGATTGTATGTGTACTTGCATGCATGGTGCGTTGAGCCCTTACTGTAAGTTGTCTGTGTCTTTTCATTTACTTTTGACTAAATGTTTCAATGGGGATCTCGGGGCCTTGGAATGTCTTTTGGTTATACCTGCATCCTATTCAGAAAGTTCCCCTTGAGGTAACTGATTTGGTTAGGTTCCCTGATGACGATACCAGTCGGTTACCTCGAATCAAGCCCTGAGGGCTTGATTTCTGTTTGTTTTTTGTCTGCATTCTTCTTATAATTATCTAGCTTGGATTATTTATTTTTAGTTATAATTGTCCATTTTCAACGAGGATATGAAGCAACTGCGCAATCTTTTATTGAAAAGTTTTATGTTTTCATTGCTAGGGTAGGATTTAAGTTAACTTGTTTGGCAGTCTATGCTCGCTTTTTAATCTTTTTGTTAGATTAATTAATTTAGGTAACATACCTTTTATTTCTTCATTTACAATGGTTTAGACATCATTTTTCTAAATTATGCTTTAAATAAATCGGTTATTTCACTTTGTCCTGTTTATAGCACAAATTGCATTCTTAACAGGAGCTTTGTAAGCTTTTTTCTCGGCCTTCACTATTTGAAAGGAATGCTTCCACTGTTTTCAAAGCTTGAATGGCTTCTGTCGCAGAAGGATTTCCATGTTCCTCATCGTCACCATTATCCGAACTATCCAATTCTCAGTCTATTAAATCACTTAGAATAGGAATCTCTGATGTCACGATATTTGAATCGCAATGTAGATAATTCTTGAGATCTATCTATGAGCAAGAGGAGAAATCCCCCATTTCATTAGAGTCTTCCTTTTCTCTCTCCTCGTACTCATATTCATCACCATTGTCCTCCGGAAAACCAGCTTTTGCAAAAAGACGTCAGATACATTTTCCCGTGCCGAAGAAATCCTATGAAGAGATTCCAGAACGTTTATCGATTTTTTCCTGCCTCCAAATTCTATACTAAGAAGAGAGTTTTTCAAATCTTGGTTTCTATACTTTACATTGAACGATCGCATGATCCTAAAATCATAAGTTTGAACTTTGCTTGTACAATTGGCAGGGAAAAATTCCATTCGCAAATTTTGTAATTTTAAATGTACAACATGGGTTGTACATTGATCAAAAAGCAAAATAATCTTGCATTTCTGCAAGCGCATTTGTCTGTCCAATTTGCGAAGTATCGACTACAGCATACTCGCCACAAATAGACTTGCAAGATAAATTTTGCCTTTTTTAAAAGCGATATATCCAACCATTTGATGCAGTGAATCCTTAAATTCCCAGCTTGGAAGCAATTTCTATTTCAAAATGGGGGGCCACTTATGAGAATGCTTGTTGCACGAACTTTGTTAAACTTTGTAGAACCATTGAAAAAGGAATTCCTCAAACGGTGACAATTTCCCATTTTTTTTTTATTTATTAACCAGTTTTCCCATCTTTTCCCCATTTCGTTCTATTAAATCTGCTTGCTTAAAATTTTCATGACAATTTTTGACTAGTTTAGGAAAATTTCATAGAGTATTTCAATCTGAAAAAACGTTAAACGCGGGAAATATTTAAAAATGAAAATGTTAAATCCGGCATTTTTTACCATTACAAGTATAGGAAATCAATTGGGACTAATGAAAAATGACGTTATATGCGGGAAATCGTTAAATACGGGTTACGTTAAATCGGGGTTTCACTGTATACATATATACACTGCTCAAAAAAATTAGGGGAGCAAGCAAAGAAGTTAAGAAAACCGTGCGAGACAGCCACGTATTGGCATAAAATGGATAGTACACGCGTATCAATGAGCAATACAGAAAAAAGACGTAAAAAAATTTGTAATTAAGCTTTAATTCTTTGAAAATATGGAAAAAACATGAAAAGATGATTTAGAGCAACAATTTGGTTACATGTAAACGATAAAAAAAAGTATTGTTTAGAAATAATGCAAGATTTTTAATACAGCGTGTGGTCTGTTCGAACAGCTAAGACTGCTGCACACCTGTATTCCATGGATGCGATGATGTTATCGATAAGACTTTGGGGAAAACTGTTCCACTCCTCAAGAAGTGCAATCTCCAAGTCTCGGAGAGTAAGAGGCCTTCGACTCGCAGCAATGCGTCGTCCGAGCATGTCACAAACAGGCTCGATTGGATTCAGGTCAGGAGAGCACGGTGGCCATTCCATACGCTGTATTGTTTCAGCTTCAAGCATGTTCTCCACAAGACGAGCTGTATGCGGTCTGGCATTATCATGCTGGAAAACAAAGGAATCTCCAATGGCTGCAGCGTAAGGTATGACATGAGGTCTCAGTATCTCGTCTACATACCTTCGGGCCAATAAAAATGACCATTCCGAATGATATGCAGGTCCGTACGTCCACCTATGCTGATTCCACCCCATACCATAAAACCAGCTCGTCTGTATTGTGACCTTTCATGAACGAATGTAGGGTTATTTCGAGTGCCCCTATCCCTCCATACCAAAACACGTCGGGTGTCTCACTCCAGACTGAATTGGGACTCGTTTGTAAACAGCACTTGGCTCCAATCATGTTGCTCCCAATCTCGAAGTTCAGCAGCCCATCTTCTTCGGCCCGGACGGTGGCGCGAGGTCAACGGGATGCAGACCATTGGCCTACGTGCATAGAGACCTCCCTGATGAAGCCTATTACGTACTGTTTGGCCGGACACCCTTCGCCCTGTTGCCAAGAGCAACTCTCTTTGCAGCTGAGTAGCATTGTCTGTTCTGTTTCGACGAGCTGTTAACAGTATATACCAGTCATCAGTTGCTGAAGTGGCGCGTGGCCGACCTTGCCCTGGTCGACGTCTAACATTACCTGTTTCTTGGAATCGATTCCACAGCCTTGCAACGACACTTCTGGCGACTCCAACAGCGTCCGAGACACTACGTTGTGTTTGCCCGGATTCAAGTCTGTCTATAATACGCCATGCCATGGATTCCGGTAAATCACGTTGTTGAGACATTTTCAAGTCACCTTTTCTCAAAAAGAATAACTGAGCAATCGAATTTCACAGTTAAGGCAGTGAAACAGACGTTTCTGCAACATCCCGATTTCCGCCCTAATGTTCTTTTTCTGGTTTTTGACGTCCTGAACTTTGATTTGCATATTTAGCTTTCTTCTTCTGTTTCCTGCTAGGCTTTAAATTATGGATGATTTATTTTATGTTACTTATCGGTGTAAGTATTTGCGTAATTTCGTTAAAACCATGTGCTGCCCTAATTGTTTTGAGCAGTGTATATATATATATATATATATATATATATATATATATATATATAATATACATACACTGTCAGAAAAAAACATGTGCACCCAGAAGAAATCGAGCTCCTATCACGAAACTTGGCAGGAATGTAGTCTTGTAGGACATATGCAAATGATTAAAATTTCGACGCTAATGAGACAAGGGTAAAGCGTGTTATGCTCATATGAGATGCGCAACCGGGAGAGTTTAAAAGAATGATTGCTCGTGCCATAGGGTTATTCAAACAAATTTGTCGACTTGGATGGACGGTATTATGACTAGAGATGCCTCTGAGACGTAACCGGTGACAGTACGAACAATTTTAGGACTTTGAGAGGGGGCGTACAGTAGGCTCAGAGAAGCAGGTTGGTCGAACAGGCGCCACCTCGGTCGGAGCGATATGGTAGTTGCTCAGCGTGTGGACGTCCAACACCATGTCGTCTACTGCTGGTTTCACCGTCATTCATCCACTTTGCATAGGTACTAACAACTGTAGGCCGCGAACAACCCACGAATCGTGCAGTTTCGGAAATACTTGTTCCGAGCCTTCGAGCCATTACAATCTGCCCTCTATCAAAGTCGCTTAGATCCGCAGCCTTTCCCATCACATACAGAAGTAAGTGAATGAATGATTCTTCAGAGTCTCCAGCAGCAGTTAAATATATGTATATATATATATATATACATATATCGGATGAAAAATCCACCAGAGGGCGCAGTAGGCAACACGACAGTTTTTCGTCTAGGCATCTGGACATTCGGCGATGGGAAGCTGGCGTATGCGGACGCAGCGGGCCGTATACCATAGTTAGGCCAATATCAGTGTTCACGAGTTTATATTTCTGTTATATTGTATTAGTGTGTGTCGTACCGACTTATCTAAATTTGAATAAAGTCTAGTCGGTAAATTAAACGTTTTGTTTTTGAAATACCCCTGGACATTACTTTGGAATTTGTTTCTACTCCCGGATCTCACAGTGGGGGTCTGGCCGGGATAAACTTTTGATTTCATACCTACGTGGATATTGTTTATTTCGATTTTGGATTCGGATTGGCTCCGGCTCAAGTGAAAACAGGTAGGAGAACTTTGATTTATATTTACCTGCTAGCGAAAATATATAACAAAATGCATAAAAATTCAAAGAAAGAAGATTTAATCAGTTTATTAACTGAAATTTAGGAAACACCACCTGCTGAGTTGACAGTGGTGCAGTTAAAGAGTAGAGTGAGGGAAGAGCAGTTAGCTCTAGAAAATCAAAAAATTGAATTGGAGAAAAACAAACTCGCACAATTAGAAAATTATAAATTGGAGAAAATTAAACTTGCCCAATTAGAAAAACAGGCAGAGATGTTTTGAAAACGAAAGCGAGAAAGGATTTGAATCTTTTTTAGTTAATTTATCGCTGACTGAGGACAGTCCTTATGATTTGTGCCATATTTCGAACGCGGAGATAAAAGATGAATTAAATAAGTTAATTTCTGATTCCAACCCGATTAAAACAGAGACAACAAATTTAAAAATGAAAATAATTTTAACGGACGAAGAACAAATTTCGATTCGTAATCGGCGTCTACCACTAATAGAAAAAAAGAGAAGTTGAAAGCCAAATCAACGAGTGGTTGAAAGAAGGTATTATAAAAGAAAGCATGTCAAATTATTCATCACCAGTTGTAATTTGTAGAAAGAAAGATGGGACAATGCGCCTATGTGTTATCTACCGTCAATTAAACAAAAATTAAAATCAAGGATAAATACCCTCTGCAAAATTTAGAAGAGGTTATAGATAAATTAGGGAAAGGTAAGGTTTACACTACTCTTGATCTTAAAAATGCCTATTTTCATGTCGACATAGATGAAAATAGCCAAAAATACACGTAGTTTGTTACAGAGAGCGAACAATACGAATTTTCGAAAGTCCCTTTTCGATTAGCTAACAGTCCCGCGGTTTTCCAGAGATATATAAATCATATTTTTAGAGATTTGTTAATGGATGGTAATTTGATTATACAGAGGCTGTTCGCACATTTTTTAGACGATTTTGGTAAGCGGTAATGAAAAATCGTTTGCTGTAAAAGAAATAATTGCAATTGTACTATGTTTTTAAAAGTCAAAATTATCGTCTGCAGCTTGAAAGTTTTGTTTTTATTCAAAATGGCGTTTTAACAAAGCAGTGGTTCGAAGGCTACATTTATGCTCTTTCCGAAGAGAAATATGCATACTCCGTTATCCAGAAACGATGTGAGAGTCATGGTTTTGTGATATCTAAAGCGTCAATAGGTAATATCGTCAACAAGAAAGGAAAAAAAACGTCAAATTGGAGCCTCAAGTGGGACAAAAATTCCAAACAAGTATCCAAGGAATAAACTGACATCTTCGACTATTGCAAAGGTACGTTGTTTAATGTTAAAAGAAAATCCCCCTAGTCAAAGGACAGTTGCAAAATCATTAAAATGCTCGGTGTCCACTGTAAACAAAATGATAAACGTTTATTTAAATCTTAAGAAAGCGAAAAAACGCAATGTGCATCGTCTTCTTCCAAATCATATCGCTGAACGCAGGACACGCTGCAGAATTCTATATAAGAAACACTTATCCAAAGAAAAATGGAAAACAATTGTCAGAATAGATGAATCATGGGTGTATTTAAATGATTGCAACAAAAAAAGAGCCATTTATTTTCATAAAAGGGGAGAAAAAAATTTAAGTACCTTGTTCAAAGAATCGAGAGAAAGTTTTTCTGAGGGATTCATGATTATTGCTGGTTTTTCTCATAATGGCAAGTTAAAAATAAAGAGAGTGGAAAAAATGTCAAGATTAACTCCAAATACTATCATTAACATATTTTATCGCCAATTTTTCTGAATGAAATACCATCGCTTTACCCACAGTGCCATCAATCTGTGAGACTCCATAAGGACAAAGCTAGCAGTCACTCATCAAAATCCACTGTAAATTTCCTAAAGGAAATGGAACAAAAAACTGGTATCAAGGCCATACCCTTCACTGATATCCCTACTAATCTCCCGATGTATCACCTATGGTTTTTGTGCTTTCGGACTTTTAAAATCTGCATTATCCAAACGTCGTCCCAAAACCCTTACAGGACTCTGGAAAGCTGTTCAGGAGGAATGGGATAGAATACCTCTTCTGACACTTCAAAAGGCATTATTATACTGGAAATTGCGGTGTCGAAAGATAGTTCAGAATAAGGGATGTCAAATAGAACATTTAAAACACAAGAATTTTGTGTAATTTTGTTTTGTGAATACAATATACATCGTCTAAAAAATGTGGGAACAGCCTCTGTATACTTAGATGATATTATTATTCCCTCTGAGGATGAAATTGAAGGTTTAGAAAAATTAGTACGGGTTCTAAATACAGCAGCTAAATAGTCTTGAGCTTAATTTAAAGAAATACAAATTTATGAAAAAGAAAATTGAATTCTCAGGACATAATATTGAACAGGGTACTATTCAACCCTCTAAAGAAAAAACTATAGCCGTCCAAAGTTTCCCTGAACTTAAACATATTAAAGAAGTTCAAAGTTTTTTCGGACCGGATTTTTTAGAAAATTTATTCCACATTATTCTCCGATAGTGAAGCGTTTAAGTGACTTGCTGCGTGCCTCAACACTTTTTAAGTTTAATGATGAACAAAAACAAGCCTTTCGGAAAACTCAAGAAACTTTTAAGTAATGAACCCATTTTACACCTATTTAAACCGGGGAGAAGCATAGAACTCCATACGGATGCTTCTAAGCTAGGATTTGGGACAATTTTGCTACAAAAGGACGATGATAATAATTATCACCCGATTCTTTATATGAGTCGCAAAACCTCATTACAAGAGGTTTTACCTCTTACAAGAGGAGAAGCTGTGTAGTTACGAGTTAGAAGTACTAGACGTTGTGGAGGCCCTTAAAAAATTCAGACACTACTTGTTAGGTTCTAAATTCAATATGGACAGCTTTAGCCAAATATTGGCTAAAGCTGTCCATAATTCAGTAAAGTTCTTTGGTGCTGTGTGATGGCCTTTCACGCCTTGTTCCAAAAAATCCCAAATATGCTCAATAGGATTTAAGTCTGGGCTTCTAGGTGGCCAATTCATGACAGAGAAGTCAGAGGAATGCTCATCCAACCAGCCAGTAGCCTACCGAGACTTGTGAGAGGTACAGTAGTCTTGCTGGAAAACTCCATTACTGTGCGGATAAAAGAACAGCATAAACGGATAGAGGTGATCACCCAGCAACTCTACGTACTGAATTGCATTGAGGGAGGTTTGTACACGCACCAAAGATCCCAAACTGTACCACGAAAAAACACCCCAGACCATGATTGAGCCAACATGCCCTTGTACAGTTCCAGCCAGGCATGCAGGATCCATGGCTTCATGAGCCTGATGCCATATTATCAGCCTCCCGTCGGCGTTAAGTAGTCGGAATCGAGACTCATCACTCTATGCTACTCGTTTCCAGTCCTCTACACTCCAGTCTCTGTGCTCTCTTGCCAAGGCAAGACGTGCAGCCCGATGGCGAGTATAGAGCAATGGTACTCTCGTAGGTCGACGGCTCCCGAAACCCATACGGTGAATCGAGCGTTGCACAGTCCGTTTACTGACTGTACGACTGGCACCGTCATTAAACTGGGTGGTAATTTGAGCTATTGTCTGGCTTCGCTGGCTACTTACAATACGCCTGAGCCGTCTCTCCCAACGCACTGTCAAGGCTAATTGTCCTTTGCAGTTTGCTCGATCGCTAGTTTTTTTTCCACCATCCACGTATTCTTGGTATACTCTTGATACTGTCGTCCTTGAAAATCCTAGCTGTCTGACGATTTCGGAAATTGAATGGCCCATGCGTCGCGCACCTACGATTCGTCCGCGATCGAAGGCGTCTAAATCAGGCAGTTTACCCATACTGGCAATTCCAACAACTAATTCAGAACAACCACAGTACGCGCTATATATGCAGTTACCACAGCGCCCTCACTTGCGCATACATTTTGCGTAGCGCTACACAATTTGCATAGGCTTTGCTATCCCTAATTCAGTGGCACTTCAGTGTATTTTGAAGAACAATGTGCTATAGAAAATTGCAAACGATCCGGAAGTCTTGGTAGTACCGCAAATGATGCAGGCCGAGGTTGTTAGAAACGCTCATCAGTTAGGACATTCTGGAATGGCCAAAACTGAGGATATAGATAACATGATTTTTATTTTCCCAACCTTAAAAAATGTGTTGAAAACGTCATAAATGACTGTGTGAAATGTATCTTAGTAAATAAGAAAGCAGGAAAAGCAGAAGGCTGGTTAAATCCGATTCCTAAAGAAGACGTGTCTTTGTCTACTTACCATGTTTATTTTATTGGTTCCCGTCCGACCACAAAAAAATTGCAATCACATCTTTAGCGTGATAGATGCTTTCACAAAGTTTATGTGGTTATATCCGGTAAAGACTGTATCTGCCCAATATGCCATAGCGAAGTTAAACGATATTTGGACAGCAAACGATATTTGGAAATCCTCACCGTATTATCTCTGATCGTGGTGGAGCATTTATTTCCAAGGAATTTCAAGACTATTTTGAGTACAAAAATATTGAACACATCAAAGTTACAACGAGAGTTCCACGAGTAAACGGACAGGTAGAGCGAATACATGCAACGTTGATCCCGAACCTATCCAAATTATCATTAGACGATCCAACCAAGTGGTTCAAACATGTGGACATATTGCAAAGAATGATCAATTCATCAGTATCGAGAATCACCAGAAAGACACCATTCGAATAGTTAACAGGAGTCAAGATGAGAAGCAGAGAGGAATCAAGAATTTTAGAAATCTTGGAAGAAGAAAGAATCAACTTTATGTTGAATAACCTTAAAGAGATCCGCGAGGAGGTGAAGAAGAACATTTTAAAGATGCAGGAAGAATACCGAAGAGGATTTGACAAGAAAAGAAAAAAATCTCATGCCTATGAAGAAGGAGACCTTGTGGCCATCCAACGTACTCAATTCGGTAGTGGAATGAAGCTAAGGCCAAAATTTCTCGGACCCTATGAAGTGATCCGTGTAAAGCCCAAGGACGGTTGCGAAGTTTAGAAACTTGGATAACATGAAGGTCCAAAACTGACCAATACTTCGTCTGATCTATTAAAACCGTGGACTAACTAACCTGTTCACACACTTCTCTGTAAATACTCTCTATCTCCCCCTGTTTTATTAGTTTTTTCAGATTCGTTTCCGTGCAGCGAGAACACTGCAGATCTGATGGCCAAGCGCTATCGAATGAAAAATCCACCAGAGGGCGCAGTAGGCAACGCAACAGTTTTACGTCTAGGCCTCTGGTCATTCGGCGATGGGAAGCTGGCGTATGCGGATAAAGCGGGCCGTATACCAGAGCTAGGACAATAACAGTGTTCACGAGTTTATATTTCTGTTATATTGTATTAGTGTGTGTCGTACCGACTTATCTAAATTTGAATATAGTCGGTAAATTAAACGCTTAGTTTTTTTAATACCCCTGGACATTACTTTGAAATTTGTTTCTACTCCCGGATTTCACACACACACACACACACACACACACACACACACATATATATATAGATAGATAGATAGATAGATAGACAGACAGAGAGAGAGAGAGAGAGGAGGCTATTATGGAATAGTCGGGTAATATGGAATACCGAGGTTTTGGCTCTGTTTGGTGTTGCTATCATGTGGAAATACCATTAACTACTCAAGAAAGACTCCCATGATGCATTGTACTGAGAGTTGACCGCTTGTTGTTGTCGTACCACTCGCTACAGAACAAAGTGTGTTTTGTGATTTTCAAAAGTTTTTGCAGGTAAGTTTTCAAACATTTTAACCTACTAGTACACATGTGACTTGAACATTGATTTTAAGTATAATGTACACTAAAAGAATTGTAGTTGTTATACTGCGGTCGTTTTTTAGCCGACAGTGTTTTGTCCATCTGTTTAAAGGTTTATTTTCCATGATGGCGTGTCGGGTATTATGGAATACTAGGTATTCCATAATCCCCTTAGAGGCAGAAAAGCTGGATCTTCTGAAATAACCTACTCCCCATATAAAAATAGAGTTAGAGGATGAACTGAAAGAAAAGGACATAAATAAGGAACCAGAAGCTTCAAAACAACAAAAGAAACCGAACATTCAAAGACCTCCTGTTAAGAAATTAAACTTAGACCGACCTTCTAGACCTAAACCTACTAGAGATTACTCCTGTGTTAGCAGCGATAAATCGTTCCATTCTGATGTATAGTCTGTAATGAACTTCATGCCATCAACTAAAGAACTGAAAAGAAAGACGCTGAATATATCGTGTGTAACGGAAAATTCTCCGACGATCAACGAGGGGAAATTTTGATTCAATGCTTCAGCTGTTCTCTGTGGGCTCTCCTTGACTGTACCGAAGCAGAGAAAGAAGATTATATCTGTGACTTTTGTAGATAGACTAGAAGCAGAAATGGCATGCACATAATCTTAAAAATATGGTTTTTATACTTAAAAATAACTATGTTTTATGAAGTCTAATTAGTTTTTCAATGGTTTAAACCGCCTATTCCGTATTACCCGACTATTTCATATTAACCTCCATTTATAACTTTTTTTAAAATAATTTTTTTATAACAGCAAAATAAATAGTATTATTTTACAAGTGACAGTTCATTACAATTAGTTATAGTATGTACTCATGATGATTTTGGGGGATTTTTATTAAAAAACCAGTAAAGTTATTTTTAGAAATGTAAATGGTATTCCATAATAACCTCCTCTCCTATATATATATATATATATATATATATATATATATATATATATATATATATATATATATATATATATATATATATATATATATATAATTAACAAGGCTATTAAACCGAATCAATTCCACTACGAAACTATAATGCAGTCCTGAGAAATCCCTCATTCGTCTTCTTGACAGCTGCCGAAATTGTAGTGGCTGAGGAAACACTACTTTGCTTAAAAACAAATTCTTTATTCAATTAAATTTAGAAACCAGTGTCCACATTTCAGTACTTTAAACATGTCGAATCACCACCCCGTTTTCACGGACCGACGCATTTATGGCCGATATGTCTAATCGAGTATCCTAGTCTGTATTGTTCTATAAGCGCGTTATCCAAAATCACGGGTGTTAGTCAGCGTCCTGTGACTGATGATTCATTCTCACGTGCTTTGGAAAATCCGAGAACGTTCGTTGTTTGCGCACTATCCTGTGCTGATTGCTCAAGGTTACTCTTCTGAAATCCCGAGAAATAGACAACGTAACGCCACCTGTTTTTCTATCCCCATCAGACTAATATCTCGTTTAAAAACTATTTATTCATATTAATTTCTTTAGATTTAGCATCAACCGACCTAATTAAATATAGTTTATGGGTACGGTAGCCCAGTTGGCAAGAGCAGCGGGCCAGTGATTTGAACGTCCCTGGTTCGATGCTTGTCGCTGCAAATCTACCGCGGTGTTCACTAATGGTGGCCGGGGCACGTAAAATAGGGCGTGGATACAAAGTCCTCCAAGTTCTCAAATTTACCTCTGGAGGTGCGGGGTCAAGTTTTCCGGTCTAGTCACTTGACTCGGTTCAAATTTACGGGACCGGGCATTTAGCCAACTCGGACTCCGACCCTTGTGGTGCTAATTCAAAACAGGAGCCGCACCTTCATCGCCCATGGCGTTCTGGACTTGATCTGATGTTGATGTCGGTTAAGGGGCATAAGCAACAACAACAACAACAAATATAGTTTATTATTGTCTACGCCCTTGGACATCTCATGTATATATATATATATATATATATATATATATATATATATATATATATATATATATATATATATATATATATATATATATAGATATATGTATATATATATAAGTAGCAGCATAATGGTGTTAGCAAGTCTGCACTGAGGGTCCTCTGTTCGAATCCCGACAAACGCCCCTGAGTACTCTCGTGTCTATGCTGGCTATAATCACCCAAATCTGTAGGCCGGCCGGAAAGTCCCTCTGTGTAGGAGGTGTCGACCCTAGGATTGCTCAACCAAAATTATGACACCTGGCAAAAAGTCAGCCTACTGCTAGGCAGTCGCGAGCGAAACAGGAAATTTTTTTCCTCGTTGTGCAGCCTTCAAGGGACCTGGTTAGTATTTCTTCGGTCTACAGGCATCAGTAACAACTGCACATAAGCATATTGGAAAGGTTGGAACTGTACCAACTGGAGAAAATCTGGTATAGTTTTGATTCCACATGCACAAAAAATACTTCTAAAGATAAATGCTACAGGTTTTTGAACCTAATTTAGGAGTAAAATTTAGCCGCTTTAAAATTTCAAACAATGAATTAAAACTTATCTAAGCCCTAATAATATTGATTTGTAAAGGGATGACAATAAGGTTAAAGAATGGATTCGTCTCAGTTAGCTTTTGTTCTGGTAAAAATTTTGCTTCTTTTTTAATATTTAATTCCTAAATGGACATTTAAAATTCTGCAAAAGTACAACTATCCACCAAATCAGAAAAATAAGTTATTAAAACTGCGTTAAATAATCAACAAATGCATTATCAATTAATGAAGTAAAAATATGATATAAAGTGCTCAATCGATATTACTGTCTACAGTGATTTGAAATATTAAAAATAAGAAATGCGAACAAAAAGCGACATGCAGCATGCTTTTAAGCAACTAAAGCTTAATGAATGCGTGATATCTGATTCAACTATTTTATTCATAGTCAAACCAATAAAAAATATCTTCAGTTTCCTCGTATTTTATATTCAGTGTAAGAGAAAAGTGTATAAATTAATTCCAAAATTAACTTTAGCTACGCCCATGCCTAAATACTATTGCAAACTCCTAATGTAATTTATGACAAGAACAGACTAACTATATTTTTGAGAAAGCTATTAAAACAGGAATATTCATATTCGAATTGAAATTAGGAAAAAAGAGAAAAATAAATTTTCGGTAAAAAAAATTTAAAGAGCAATGCACACTAATTAGTAAAAAAGAAAACTTCATAGAACTTTGCCCAGAAATATGAAACATTAAATATGATTTAAATTTTAGTCTCTAAAATTTAACCACCATTTAAATTATCTTACACTGTAACTTCTGTCTTTGAATCCTCTAATTATTATTAATGTAATCATTTCACGGAATAAGTTGTTTACTTTATCACACATAACTTAACATATTCTTAACAGTATAATTAAATGATAATTTAAAGAAAATAATGGGTTGTAAACTACTTGCCTAATTTTGAAGAAGGTTTTTGCTAGAAATTTTGGGGAGTTAATAAACAAGCAAGTTTCCAATGGCATTCGGCAAAAGTGCTGTGATTAAAGAACTAAAATAGTCGTAAGACTCTATTACGCTTAGTTGTATAAAAACCTTTCTGCTATGGATAAGGATTTACATTCAAATATTAGAATACGCTGGAAGCAGACTTTACCTTATGTGTCATACAGTTTGGACAAAGAACTAAGCTGCATTTTAGTTCTACTCATCTTCGTCTTTTGATACAGTCTTGAGAAGGAACAAGTACTTTACATATGAACGATTAAAGTCACCCTTATTTTTTTCAACAAGTAAAATATTTTTTCCTTGTTTCTGAAATTCGTACTTTCTAAAACGACATTTGCTGCGCATAGGTTTTCTTAACATTGAATGAGTATTTTCCTAATACCAAACCTTTGAATTAACTAGTGGAGCCTATAAAGGGCTGAACTCGCTTGCTTGTAAGGATTAATACCCTTCAATTATCAAGACTACTTATCTTTGTCGTCTTATCCGTACTTACGAGAATCACTGTGCGGTGACACCGCAATCACTGTGCGGTGACGTTTGGAGCATGCATCAAGTGTTTTCCCATTTCTCTGCTTTATGCAAATTTCAGAATAACTTAGAAATTCAGATTGGCAACAAGCTGAAAAGTTTAGTTTGAAAAGCGTTCTTTTAGTTTTCTCTGGAAGTTGTAAGGTGGGTCGATGTAATAAAGTTATTATTAAAGTTTAGAGATTTAGTTGGGCGTTTCACAGTCACTTTACCTATAAAAGATTCAAGCAATCCTGATATTATCTAACGAGCTCAATTTTTTAAACTTTGTTTTTACCGTCCTCTAATTATATTTTCTAACCTAACACTTATCTGGAGCGATTTGGTGTCCGTAACCATCAATGAATATCAAAACCTACTCATTTAAATCAAACTCTGGAGCTTAAGAATGAACAACTGGAGCAAATTAGACAACTAAAATATCTTGTATGAGATAATTTATAACGTTGAAGTACGAGTTTTGTGTATCATGGTCGTCTGATTCTGGCATATTAGGATGCAACTATTTTACCTTTGATTCCTATTTCCTAATATAATACTGATCTGCAGCGAATAAGTTACCTTAATTCAGAATAAGTATTATTCTCTATCTAAACATTTCACTGCAGCACTCTTTTATTTCCTTGCTTCGTGGATACGGCTGATGAAATCTCCTGGTTACGGTGATTAATAATGTGAAAGGGCGAGCTATGAAAATTAGAAGCTATTCTTCAAGCCTCGTGTTTTCATTCCGACTTTGTGTGCACACTTAACACCCAAGAAATTCAGTTATTAAGTCGTTTAATCATTTATGACAGTCATGGTAACATTTCTGTACCTTTGTTAGCGTCATTGTCTTTTAAAGTTCGTTCTTAGTAGGGCTTATTTCAATTTATTTAGACTTAATGTTTATTTTGTGAATGTGTGTGTGGGAAACATACTACAATTCCTCCTAGTAATGTAATTTTTTTGAATGGTAAAGGATATAATAGAGAAAGAACGCTAAAGTGGTTATTATAAACGATACAAGATAATAAAACTTTGACCGCGCTCATAAATTTGGAAAAGTATGTATATATATTTTTAAAATTAAAAAATAATTCCTTTATCCCCATAAAGCATTTCATTTTCTATTCAGCAAAGCTTTGCTGTTTTCGATATGACGAAAGCAAAACATGCAGCACGCCATTAGAATTTCATGCGTCTATCCTTTCAAAAAGTTACCGTACCTGGAGTTAAAGTCTTCCTCAGATTTTACTTTTTTATTTGTTCTGCAGAAGAAAAAGAGTATTCAATACCACTTTATTTTTGAGAAAGTCAAATCATTAATGGTCATTGATGTGAAGATGATCATAAATATTTAAAGATTAATTATGACTAATTGATGCTACTCACTCGCTGCCAATCGATGAGTGTCTGGAGATAGGTGAGAGTTCGACGTCCGTGTCAGGTCTATATAGGAAAGACTCGCGGCGTTGGGGTAATGCCGGAAGGACAAGACCTGTTCCTGTCCCAGACGGCGAGGTGTCCTTTTCGCTCGACTCATCCTGGGTATCGAACCTAAAGAGAAGGAAAAAACAATTAAAATCCAGATTACGAATAATAGAGAAATATTACACAAGCATACAAACATATTCATATGTGTCCCTAAAATAATGGTCAGAATTTAAATGGTTATAGCCTTTGGAGCAAAGCATTGTAAAGAGGTGAAATGTACGTCAAGTTTCTTATCTGTTCAGCAAACTTGGATGCGTGCCCCGCAGACGTCAAAACGATATTCAGTCTCTTCCCATACCCGGCGGGATAGGCAATACAGCTTCAGTGATCCTTTCTTTGAAATGGTCGGATATGAATGGAACACACTTGTGTTTTGACAAAAATAGAAATCTACGGAGATCGTGGGGGCTACACAATCCACCCTTCTCGTGTGACCCATCGCTGGGGAGATGTTTCGTTAAGAAATTCCCTCACGATTGTAGCAAAATGTGGAGGAGGTCCCTCTAACTGGAAAACGGAATTTCCGGTGCTAGACTCGGAGTTTGTTAGAGTCTGCATGTAATCTTTCTCAAATATAAACTTGGAGTGTTTTTATTTCATTTAACGTATGAATCGGGTCTACAACATGATTTGTTGCATAGCTATAGCCATTTGAAACCCCACCATTGTTTTAGGGACACACTGTATAATTAATATATACGAGTATATATATATATATATATATATACAGTAACCACCGCCTATAGTGATCAGTGGTTATAAGAATCAACCGTTTATAAGAATCAATATCGCGAAAACAAAAACAAATGCATCATTTCCATGTTAAAATTTTCGCTTTAAAGAATCAATCCACCGGTTTTAAGAATCAGTTTACACTCTTCGCTTTCCTTTCATGTTTCCAAAAAAGCCACTTAAACCCTCATAAGGCATGAAGTTCTTTCTTTCTTTTTTATTAAAGAAAAATTGATAAGATGGGATGGAATATAGTCGTAAAATTCATCCCTTTCTTTGTTAGACATAACATAATAGTTTCTTCTTAAACGCTTTAGCAGAACACTGTCCTATTATCTTGACCCGGGGGCATCTTTACTAGGGTTTTTCGATTTTGAGCAACTTTTTTAAAACCCGGGTATGACGGGTTTTTTTAATTTAAAACCCGGGTTTTCCCGGGTTTACTTGGTTGGTTCCAGGGGGTCAATAGCAAAGAACTAAAATAATGTCAATAGCAAAGAACTGAATTTATTAGAAGCATTTAATTTATTTCAGAATTTCAAATATAAAAAATAACTGTAAATAAATTTAATGTTAATTAACATATACATATATGTATAACATAAATAAAAGTGGTACAAATATCTCATTTTTTATAAAACTGCATTACAACCATCATTGCACTCAACGTATCATCATTGAGTCGGCTACTTAGTTTATTAGCAAAGAGACCCATTACAGGAAATGCTCATTCTGCTTCCACCGAAGTTGGTCGAATTGTTGTTAAAGACCTGAAAAATTTACCTAGCATTTCAGGTCGGCTTTTTGTTGTCCGAAACAACTCAATTTCTTTTCTTATGATATATGAACCAGATTTTGATTTTTTATGATTTTCCTTATTATCATTCTCCTGCAGAAACATACTAAGCTCATCAGATAGGGACTTTAGTTTAGTACCAATACTCGTAGCATCATCTTCAATTCCATCTTTAACTCGCACCTCAACTGCTACTTCTGGTTCAGACTCTGACCCATTATCATTTACGTTGAATAATCGTTTTATTGAGGTTGTTGCCAGATCAAATATTTTGTTTCTAAAAATTTTACTACCAAACTCATTATATGTTTGGTCTCGGTTCCAAATTAAGGAATATAATTGGTATTCTACTGTATTAGATAAATAACTAATTCCCCGGATTTACATTAAAAATTCCCCGGGTTCCGGGTTCATAAAATCCTTGAAAAACCCGGGTTTTCGGGTTCGGGGAAACCCGGGTCAAAAACCCTAATCTTTACACGTCCGGGTCCGATTTCACTTTTCTCCACTGACAAACAGAATTAAGGACCCTTTTTTCCCACCTCCCACATCCTGGTCGCGGCTTCCTTGACCCTGAAACACATAAATCTTCGGCGAAGTGTCCACTATCACTTAGGCAAACGTGACATTAGTAGATTCAGCACGTTATCAAATCGTGAAACGTAAGCTAGATAGTGAATCTTCATCTGAGACTATTATTATTGAAAGAGGTATAAACAGCCTCCTGAAAACTCAATTACGTCAAACTACCATAGAAAACTTTTCCTTCCTCCCTTCCTGTAGTTGAAATTTTAAAACTGTTAAGTAGGTATGTTGTAACAAATATTGGATTTTTTTCTTCTGTTTCTATAATCATGTGTATCTACTTATAGGTCTAGAAATTAAGTTGTATTTTTAAAATTATAAAAAATAATTTTAATAAAAGATAATTAACGTAAATTAAAGAGCATTTTATGATAAATTATGTAATATATGTATATATAAGTGTGTGTGTGTGCCTGTCCAAAACATAAATTTCGGCAATAAGAATCAACCGCTTATAAGAATCAAAAACAGTAATAACAAACGTGATCCTTATAAGCGGAAATCACTGTATATATATATATATATATATATACATAAAGCGAGAGGGAGAAACACATTTTTTAGTATACATAAGTTGTGTACTTTCCTTTGTTCACTACACACTAAGAGAGTTCCTTATTTAAACAAAGTCTGTTATAACCCAAAAAGGAGTACTTTTAAAATTTTGTACTGAGCACTTACAATTTTTCTCATCTAATAATTTACTATCGATAGCTTTCTAAGTACACGAATATACGCTCTTACACTTTTCCTCATTATGGGATGCTATTCTAAGGGCTACATTTGTGGTCTTTTTTCTTTCTCTTTTTTTATGAGACATAAGATGTAAAATTAATTTTTATGTACCAGAGAACTTTCCACTGTCAAGTGAACGTCCTCAACAGTATCACAGCAAGAATAAATATAACTCATTTTTTTGTAATGTAGTCCTACAGAAAGGGCATCTAATGGAGGGACTAAAGTATGCTTACTTAAATTATATTTGCAATTTCCTCTTATAGAGGAAAATTCACGAATATCATTAGCAACACCTGATCCCCACCTTCTCGATGCTTTTAATACTAAAGAACATACTAAGCAATTCCCTAGGGTGTTTCATTTTTCCAAAGGTGTGATTTTCATATGAATTTGCTTACGCCCCGAGTCTCAGTGATATAAAAGTTGTATATACAAAATTTCAAGAAGATTGGATAATATTTAGAGGTTGCATACTTTGATCAGTTTTGTAAAAGTAGGCAAAAAATACGATTTTTCAATGTTAGTTTCTTTTATTGGGGAAACTAGAAATCACAAACTTAAAATAATATTAAACCTAGACATTAATATTAATAGATAGTATGGTAGGCAAGTAATGTGTTACATTAATCAACTTTATCCTAACTTTATCAACTATTACTAACCATATCTCCAGCTATCGTTTACCGAGCTCGGGTGATCAATAGAATTATATGGCAAAGAAAATCATTCTTTGAAAATCCTTCTCATTTGGTTTTGCATTGGGATAGTAAACTGTTGCCCTCAGTTGGCCATGGGAGTGTCAAAACATTGGAAGAAAGAGTTGCAATTCTAGTAACTGGCAAAGATTTTGAGCATTTGCTTGGCATACCTGTTGCCCTGAAATGCACTGGTGAACAAATGACTGAAGTAGTTATTCAGGAAGTGGACCGATGTGGGCTACGTGACAATGTCATCGGCATTTCTTTTAATACTACAGCATCTAATACAGGACTGATCGAAGGGGCATGTACCAGAATTGAAAGGGAATTCGGACGAACATTGTTGTGGTTGGCTTGTCGTCATCACACCTATGAACTAATATTGAAAGGAGTGTTTGAGGAATATTGTGGTATACCATCAAGTGGTCTTGATATTCAGATTTATCGCAAGTTCCAAAGTCTGTGGGCTTCACTTGATAAGCAGTCATATACGACAATGCTGGATGAAGAAAGCCCTGTTCAAGGCTTTTTAGAAGATAAACGAGGGAAAATGGTTAACTACATCCTAAATGTCCTAAAAGACGAAGTCATCCAAGAGAAGACTACAAAGAGGTATTACAACTCTCACTCCTGAACCTAGGATGTTGGTATAAAAATGACTTCAGTTTCAGGATCCCCGGGGCTCTGCATCAAGCAAGGTGGATGGCTAAGGCAATATATGCACTTAAAATTGTCCTCTTCTCTAAACAGTTGAATATTCCTCAACGAGAATTGAAAGGAATGAAACGGGTTGCACATTTTTTCAGCCTCATATATGTTATGGCACGAAGCAATTGTAAGTTGATGGGCTCCAAAGAATGATTTGGATATGTTACAGCTTCTGAGCACTTACCCAGATGCAGACGTCAAGAAAAGTGCTCTCACAGTTGCTAAGAGACACCTTTGGTATCTGTCAGAAACAAACGTAGGATTGTTTTTTTTGGACGAACGTATTACACAGGCTGACAAAAAATGTATGACTAAAAATTTAGAAACCAAACCTGTAAAGAAAAAGGAAATAAACGATTAAAGGGTGAAAACCTATTTTTTGAAGGAAAAGACCTGAACCATATCGCTACTAATAAAACAAAGATATCCTTTGAATTGTTTGGGATCTACGACGTGACAGAATACTGCAGTGATTCTCTAAGAAGCCGTGTGAACGCTCTTAAGGTGGTACATGATACCGCAGAGAGAGGAATTGCTCTGATAAAAAAAAAGGCTTAACGAATTGGTTAGGGACGAACAACAAAAACAATTCTTGTTGAGGGTAGTCGAGCATCAAAGAAAAGTCATCACCAAGCAAACAAAAGGACGAATTGCATCGTTCAAAGTTGATTAATATAACACATATTTTGCCTATCATACTACCTATTAATCTTAGTGTCTAGTTTTAATATTATTTTAAGTTTGTTATTTCTAGTTTTCAAAATAAAAGTAATTAACATTGCAAAATCGTATTTTTTTAACCTACTTTTCTAGAACTGATCAAAGTGTGCAACCTCTAAATATTAACCAATCTTCTTGAAATTTGGCATATATATTTTTTAAGTTACTGAGACTCTGGGTGCAAGAAAAGTCTGCAAAAATTTTACATTTTATTTTTTGCCTTACAAAATGAAACACCCTAATATATAATATCTATCTATCTATCTCTCTCTCTCTCTCTCTCTATCTATCTATCTATATATATATATATATATATATATATCGATATATATCGATATATATACAGCTCATATTCAAAATATTAGAATAATTACATTTTTTTACAAATTGAAAATATCATTTGGTAATTTAATGTCTTTTAATGCAAATATGCAAACGATATTTTTATTAAGAACTTATTGTTGATTAAACTTATTTATTATCTTAAAATTAATATAATTTTTGAAAAGATTAATTGAAAAAAAAATTATTTTGAAAAGTCAAAATATTAGAATATTTATTCAAGTGGTTCAAAATATTAGAATATTTCACATTAAATCTCCTTTAATTATCACAAATTCATAACTGGTGGCATCATTGATTAAATTCAGACGATTTTATTTAAAATCAGTATTCTTTTTGCAGTTTGTTTGCTTTTTCGTCTTTAAAATGGGTCGTGTGAGTGATATTCCTGAATCTATTAAACTTCGTATGGTTGATTTGTATCGGCACGGTAAAAATCAATGTTATATAGCGAATTATTTACATTGTTCGCAATCAAGCTTTAGTAAAATACTAACACAATATTAAAAAAATGGAAAATTACAAAATAATCGCCGAAATGGCGGCCGAAAACCAAAAACATCTGCTAGAGATGACAGGAAACTGAAGCGTATAGTTAAGAAAAACCGCTTTCTTAACTATACGCTTGTGCTAAGTGTGCGATTCTTGCACCGAAAATGGAAAGAAGAAGGAGTTGAAGTTTCTAAATCGACAACATTAAGACGTCTCCATAAATTTAAGTTTGAATCTCGTGTACCGAAAACAAAACCTCTTATGACTGCAAAACAAAAGCGTATAAGATTGAATTGGTGTAAATCAAGACGTTTATGGAGCAAAGAAGATTGGAAAAAAATATTATTTATTGATGAAAGTATGTTTTGTGTTTCATATGGTAATTTAGGTATTCGAGTTTGTAGAATGAAGCAAGAAGCATTTGATAAAGAATGCCTTAAACGTTCGGTAATATTTGCTGCTAGTGTCATGGTTTGGGGTTGCATGAGCGCAGAAGGACCTGGAAAGTTATGCATAGTCTACGAAAAGGTTAACTCTCAGATATATCAAGAAATTTTGGAATATTACATGATTCCATCACCAGAAGATTTATTTGAAGATGATTTCATCTTTCAACAAGATTTAGCGTCACCACATACCTCGGTGTCATTAGAATTGGTTCCATCAACGTATAATTAAGGTACTTCCTTGGCCACCAAACTCACCAGACATTAATCCCATCGAAAACTTATGGGGTATAATGAAGAAAAACTCAAAGAAAATTCTCCTTAAAGTAAAACTGAGTTAGTGGCACATATAAAGTCTATTTGGGCGAATATTGATAGAAATGTTTGTAAACACCTTGTATATAGTATGTAAGATCGATTGAAGGCTGTTATTAAAGCTAAAGGGGATGCTACAAAATATTAATTACCATTTACTTCATATTCATAAGGTAATATTTTTGCGTAAAATAAAATATTCTAATATTTTGAACCAATCTAAATTTTATTCTAATATTTTGATGTGTTTCAGAAAGCTGTTGTATACCTAATTTATTGTATTTTATATTTTGTAAATGTTAAAATCTTATCTAAACATTCCAGATTTAATTTATAAGAAAATTAATTGCATTTACTTAGTATCAAAAATAAATAAATGGAAAATAATTTCTTTCTTATTACTTTTTCTCAATTATTCTAATATTTTGAATATGAGCTGTATATATCTATATATCTCTCTCTCTATATATATCTATATATCTATATATATATATATATATATATCTCTCTCTCTCTATATATATATATATATGTATATATATATCTATATATATATATATCTATATACACTGCTGGCCACCCAAATTGCAACACCAAGAAAGACAAGAGATATCACAACAAAATTTATTTTGTAGATAACATGTTGACCAAGTATCAAATGATTAAATTTATAGACTTCTGTGAAGTATGGTTCCTGCCAAATTCAGTAGCCAGAGTAGTCGCCATTGTTGGAGATCACCGCTGCCACACGCCTCGGCATTGATTCAAAGAGACTTTGGATGAGTTCTTGGGGTACAGCAGACCAAGCAGCTTCCACACGTTGCCAAAGTTGATCTTCTGTGGCAGCTGGGGATGGAATCTGGGTCAATCGTAGAGCACCCATGGACCACATGTTTTCTATCGGCGAAAGATCCGGAGAGCGAGGCTGCCAGGGAAGCAATTCAATCTGGCGATTGACGAAGAACCGTTGGACAATGCGTGCCACGTGTGGTCGCGCATTATCCTGTTGAAATATGGCTGTGGGCAAGCCCTGAAGGTAAGGAAGGACAACTGGCTCCAACACCTCGGAGATGTAGCGTTGGCTGTTTAAAGTACCGGCAATGCGTACTAGAGGTGTGCGAGAGTGATATCCAATACAGCCCCATACCATAATACCCGGTGCAGGACCAGTGAGGCGGTGCATAACGCAGCTGTTCAGCATCCTCTGTTCACGGTGTCTCCAGACTCGAATGCGACCATCGTGGTGTTGCAGACAGTAGCGTGACTTGTCAGGAAAGACAATTTCATTCCATTCTGCCGTCCACATCCTTCTGTCATGGCACCATTGGCGGCGGATACGTCTGTGGTTCTGCGTCAAGGGTAGACAAAGCAATGGACGTCTTGCGGACAGACCACTCTGCTGTAAACGGCGTCGAATGGTACGTGCAGACACTGGATGATGCGTTACAGTCTGCATGTGCTGTGCTATGGTTCGTGATATGACTGAGCGATCCGTCACTACCATGCGCACAATTTGCCTGCCATCACGTGAAGTGGTGCGCTGAGGTGGATGTGATCGAACACGCCGGTCCGTCGTACCCTCCTGCATCCAACGATCACATATCCGCATTACAGTTGTTTGGTTTCGTCCAACACGACTACCGATTTCCCTGAAAGATAATCCACAATCTCGGTAGGCCACTATCCTTCCTCTGTCGAACTCGGATACTTGATAAAAGATGATTGTTGTTTTCGACTAGGCATAATTGATCGTTTTTTGAAAAAACCACAAGAGAAACACAATTGCCGAATTTGAAATCGTCGAAATCTCCAAGCCTTAAATAGCGCTTTGAAGTGGCGCCACAGGCGCGCGTGATGTGCGTCTGCGCTGAAATTCTAATCATTTGCATATGTCACCTCCGCTAGTGCACGTTGTAAATTTCATGTTGTTTGCATGTTTCCTTCAGGGTGTTGCATTTACAGTGGCCAGCAGTGTAAAACACACATTTGAAGCCATTTTTAACACTACGCGTAAACATAACTTTTGAATCGTGAACACTGAACTACTTACTTTCTTCGCACTGCCACTGGTAGGAATCGGATGGCCGGTGTTTTTATTTATTTATTTATTTTTTTTGGGGGGGGGAGGGGAGGAAACCTCGTGAACAATATGAAGGGACTTGAGACTGGGTCAACACCCCTTATATCGGATATAGGGGGTGTTGATTGGGTGCGCATGTACACGGTGACGTAGTTGGCCTTGAATCGTCTGTGAAGGAATCGAATGGAAGGAAAGAGGGCTTTTAAACCAAACGGGGCAGTTATAAAATCATTTGGTGAGGCTCGCCGAGAATAAATAACATGAAAAGATGTACAAGACGGAATTATATTTGCACAGAATTTAAATACAATGTGATTTTGAAAATCCAGCAGTGTATATAAATCTATATATATATATATATATCTATATATACACTCATGGACAAAAAAATTAGCGCACCAAGAAATAATTGCGGGATCGTAACGAAACTTGCAATGTAGGTACATGTCGGAGAGATATGCAAATGATTAGAAATGCAGCGTGATTGCGCATACGTATAGCCGGTAGAGGGCGTTGAACATCGTACTCTGTGGAGTATAAAACAGGTAACCAAAGCTTGTTTGAGTGTGCTGAATCATTTACAAAGGAAGAGATGAGATAGACATGCCATTACGCCGTGTTCGAAGACAATATAAGCAGTTGTCGCAGTTTGAGAGGGGGAGAATCGTCGGGATGATGGAAGCTGGGTGGTCAGCTAGGCGAGTAGCTCGTCAATTAGGCCGCTCTGATTGTGTTGTGAGGAGGTGTTGGGACCAGTGGACCCGAGAGATGCCATGTACACGAAGACCAGGCTCAGGACGCCCTCGACATACCAGTCTTCGAGAAGACCGCCACATCGTAAGAAATGCACGCGTAGAGCCAACTGCTTCATCGGCCGCCATCCAGGCACAGATACAAAATTCACTAGAGGCCTCTGTGTCTTCTCGAACCATACGAAAGCACCTGGCTGAAGGACAGTTGGTATCGCGGCGCCCATTACGTGTGCTGCCCTTGACGCCCACCCATCGACGCCTCCGTTTGGAGTTTTGCCACGCACGAGGAAACTGGACTGCAGCGGAATGGAACCAGGTTGTCTTTAGCGACGAATCCAGATTCAATCTCGGCAGTGATGACAATCGTGTTCGTGTGTGGAGAGCCCGTGGTGAACGCTTCAATCCTGCCTTTGCTGTACAGTGACATATCGCTCCCACAGCTGGTGTGATGGTATGGGGTGTCATTGCCTACAACACACGGTCACCCCTAGTATTGTTCCGTGGCACCATGACAGCCCAGCGGTATGTTCATGAAATCCTGCAACCACATGTGTTGCCACTCATGCAACGGCTCCCAGGAGCCATTTTCAACAAGACAATGCTCGGCCTCATACGGCAAGGGTGTCACAAGACTGTCTCCGCACTGTTAATACCCTTCCTTGGCCTGCCCGATCCCCAGATTTGTCTCCAATCGAGCATATCTGGGATCATTTGGGACGACGAGTTGGGCATCCCACGAGTTTGAACTAACTAGAGGCAAGGTTACAGCAAATATGGAACGAAATGTCTCAAGACATCATACAGAACTTGTATGACTCAATGCCCGATCGTATCGCACCGTGCATTCGCGCTAGAGGGGGTCCAACGGAGTATTAACTCCTCCGTTCTTTTGCCTTTTTCTCTGAAATAAATTTTCTTTTTCCTTTGATTTTCTTATCATTTACTTATATCAAAGTAGTAATTACGTATGTAAAATTTCGTTTCATTATGACGACTCCTTCCTGGTGCGCTAATTTTTTTGTCCATGAGTGTATATATATATATATATATATCTATCTATGTATCTATATATATATATATATATATATATATATATATATATATATATATATATATATATATATATATATATATATATATAGGGTGGTCATAAAGAAACTTCGCCGATATATGGACCTCTAGTGGCTGTTCCCTTCAACCGATTGAGATGAGATTTCAGATATAGCTATTCAGAGGTATGAGCTCGGGATTCTGTGAAAGGCAATCAAGTGGCTCTCACGGTTACGGTTATAGGTACAGAAACTCGATATTTTCAAATAGCAACACCCATTTTTTCCCATCGCAAAATGATCAGCGCATGCGAAAACCCTAAAGAGCGTTGGAACGGTACGTGTATCACAAAAAAATACACGCGTTATGCACGCACAAAAAACAGCTCTACGACCGGCCTACAAAACCGATATATGGACCCGTAGCTGCCGTTCCTTTCAACCTATTGAGATGAGATTTCAGATATAGTTATTCAGATGTATGAGCTCGGGATTCCGAGAACGGCAACATAGTGACGCTCACGGTTACGGTTATAGGTATAGAAACTAGAAAATATCAAATTGCAACGCTCACTTTTTCCTGTCGTAAAATGCTCGGCGCATGCGAAAACCCAAAAAAGCTTTGGAACGGTAAGTGTATCACAAAAGACGGACGCGTTATGCACGCACAAAATAACAGCTCTGCGAATGGCTAACAAAAACCCGATCAGAGAGCTTTTTATTGGTTTTCCACGCTGAATATCTGGCGAACGGCGTTCTGTGATTGGTTTCTAGCCTCTGTCATATGCAAATTTCCTCCGTGTGCCCCGATCATGTCTTTGTTGGCCGTTCACAGTGCTGTTTTTTGTGCGTGCATAACTCGTCCGTTTTTTGTGATACACTTACCATTTCAATGCTTTTTAAGTTTCTTTATGACCAGCCGGTATATATATATATATATATATATATATATATATATATATATATATATATATGTGTGTGTGTGTGTGTGTGTGTGTGTGTGTGTGTGTGTGTGTGTCAGTGTCAAGGGTAAAAGTGACATTGTAGAGAGTAGAAAAGGATAATGAATGAGCCTGTGAAACGGTCTGAAGATGAAGCAAGCTGGGAAAATAATAATCCATAGAAAAGGGTAGAAAGGAGAATATTGAGGGATCCTATAGAAGTAAAAAAGATAGTTACGGTATGAAAAGAAATTTCACGAAGAGACGCCAGATGAGTAAGGCGGAACGAAGCAAGTATGGCATGAAAAGAGATGACAGATGGGAAACGGTTAAGAAGAAGAATAGGTCTGTAAGAAGGGAGGAGATGGATAGAGAGGAATGAGAGGCGTAAGAAAAATGACTTAGCCGAAATATTAGGAGGTCGAAAGCGAGAGAAGAGCGGCAAAGATCAAATACGACCCCCCGAAAAAGGTGCGGTAATGAGATGGGATAAGGGCCCAATCAAGAAAATATAGGAGGAGTTAGCGGCAGAGGAGACAGATATAAAAGAAGCGGGATAAAGATTACATGCCGAGAGAGAGATTGTGTTTGCCTAGGAAAGATAACCGAATGTACCTAGAGACAGCCATTCTCCGACGAACGAAGGAGAAAAGCCCGACGGATTGACCCAGTGACCGAGTACGTGAACCTGAATTGGGAGCTCTGCTACGCGAAGAGTGACTTGACCCGACGGATGACAAAGAGAGTCCCTAGAACTGGCCATCAGCCGAACGAGTGAATACCCGCTCCCAGGGACCTAACGACGGACGTCCGCCAGCAGCTAACTGATATACCCCCTACCTATGCTGTTACTGTGCGAAGTTCATCATGATTCTTGACGCGTGCCCAGGTCTACGAATGCAGCGTCAATAAAGGTACGTGGGGCAGTTGTTCATTGATCTTGTAAAACTGTGTATGCCTATCTAGAACTCATCCATTATATAGTCTAATAATACCTCAGAGTTGACTAAGTGAATTATATATAGTTGATGAAGTCCACGTGTAGTTATTATAAAAAATTAGCAGACTTAAAATAAGGTTGTTAGGACAATAATTGTATCATGTATTGTAATGTATTTAAGTGTGTTAGTAATTTCAATAAATCTATCCATTTGTAATTTCAATCAGGTAATTAGATTATTTTGTTGAAAAAAACACAACGCAATTAAAGAAGATGATATTAATCAGGTAGTATGGTAAATGATTTATATATATGTTGGGATTACACCCCAAATTTAGCTACTCCGATAGTAATCATTTAAGGAGTAAGATAAACAATTTAGTTATTGCGGAACATTCTTCATAACATTAAACACCCATAATAATATATATATATATATATATATATATATATATATATATATCCAGAGATTTCCGCTTATAAGAATCACGTTTGTTATTACTGTTTTTGATTCTTATAAGCGGTTGATTCTTAATGCCGAAATTTATGTTTTGGACAGGCACACACACACACTTATATATACATATATTACATAATTTATCATAAAATGCTCTTTAATTTACGTTAATTATCTTTTATTAAAATTATTTTTTATAATTTTAAAAATACAACTTAATTTCTAGACCTATAAGTAGATACACATGATTATAGAAACAGAAGAAAAAATCCAATATTTGTTACCACATACCTGCTTAACAGTTTAACATTTCAACAACAGGAAGGGAACAAGAAAAAGTTTTCTATGGTAGTTTTACGTAATGAAGTTTTCAGTAGGCTGTTTATACCTCTTTCAATACTAATAGTCTCAGACGAAGATTCACCTTCAATCTTACGTTTCACGGTTTGATAACGTGCTGAATCTACTAATGTCACGTTTGCCTAAGTGATAGTGGACACTTCACCGAAGATTTATGTGTTTCAGGGTACAGGAAGCCGCAACCAGGATGTGGGAGGTGGGAAAAAAAAGGTCCCTATTTTTGTTTGTCAGTGGAGAAAAGTGAAATCAAACTCGGACGAGTAAAAATGCCCCTGGGTCAAGCTAATAGGACAGTGTTGCGCTAAAGCGTTTAAGGGGAAACTATGTTATGTCTAACAAAGAAAGGGGTGAATTTTACGACTATATTCCATCCCATCTTATCAATCATTCTTTTAATAAAAAGAAAAGAAAGAACTTCATGTCTTTTGATGGTTTAAGTAGCTTTTTTTGAAAAATGAAAGGAAAGCGAAGAGTGTAAACTGATTCTTAAAACCTAAACCTTCTTTAATGCGAAAATTTTAACATGGAAATAATGCATTTGTTTTTGATTTCGCGATATTGATTCTTATAAACGGTTGATTCTTATAACCACTGATCACTATAAGCGGTGGTTACTGTATATATATATATATATATATATATATATATATATATATATATATATATATATATATAGTATCACAATATAGGATAATAAACACTCTCCTGGAAGTGGAAAAAAAACCTAGTTATCAAAAATTAAGGAAAAATTACAAGAGGGATAACACATTCAAAAGTAGGCCAATATGTTTAAAATTTGAATATGTTGTTAAGTAAAAGATGCTGAACAATACTACATTATGCAAAATAGTGGCGTTGCAGTCGGAATACGTCATTTGCGAGGAGCATAAAAGTACATGTCTCAGAGCAAGGCGGCAATTGTTTCTACGAGGCTGAGATTAGACATCTGGCATAGCCAAATTGTAACAATTATCTCCAGGCATCATTTGACCGATGAACGGCGATGGCGAGCTATTGCAAGACTAGAGCCAGGATAAAGTGGCCAGATGGCTAAATGAGAGTCCGTCTGTTGTTCATAGACTCTGGAAACAATTTCTAATAACGGATTCGGTATCCAGGAGGTTCAGTCAAGGACGGCCATACGCTACGACGAATGCCTATAATCGATTTCTTAATCGTTTCTATAATCGATATCATACCAGATACTAAAACAAGAATATGGTGGGAAAGCAATCACATTAGTATATACAACTCTGCTTACCCTTACGGTTTGAATACAAATGTTTATGATAAAAATGGCCTTCATAGAAAGCAAAGTACCGTTTCTATTTTTCTGGACTTTAAAAATGCTTTTGATAGAGTTTGGAGAGCTGGAATGCTTAGAAAGCTACGTTCCTGTGACATTGCTGGCAGCCTATATAAATGGATAAAATGTTTTCTTGACCAACGATTTATAAGTGTTAAATATGGCCACACTGTGTCGGGGTATCACCAGACCAAACAGGGTTTGCCCCAGGGAGCGGTACTGAGCCCGATCATATTTTAATATAATGATTAATGACTTAATAGACACTATTTCCAGATCTGTCCCGGGCACTGATGTCTTGTTATTTGCCGATGATATGGTAATGAGTGTTGCGGGATCTGACTTTGCTGGCATGGAGGATGCCCTGCAGCGGGCCTTAGATGTGCTTGACACCTGGACTTATGAAAAGAATATGGTTATAAATACTGATAAAACCACCTTCCAATTGTTTACCCTTAGTCCAAAACATTACGACATACACCTCCACTATAAAAATAAATGTTTAAATAGAACTTATGATACTGTATACTCGGGCATTCATTTAGACCCAAAGTTAACTTGGAGGAAGGAAATTGGTATAGCCATTGATCGAGGGTACAATTGCCGCCTTGCTCTGAGACATGTACTTTTATGCTCCTCGCAAATGATGTATTCCGACTGCGGCGCCACTATTTTGTATAATGTAGTATTGTTCAGCATCTTTTACTTAACAACATATTCAAATTTTAAACATATTGGCCTAGTTTTGAACGTGTTATCCCTTTTGTAATTTTTCCTTAATTTTTGATAACTAGTGTTTTTTTCCACTTCCAGGAGAGTGTTTATTATCCTATATTTTGATACTATATATATATATATATATATATATATATAGTATTCTGAGATCAAGGCTACTGAAACGTCTGGCTGGTGTCACTTGGGGCGCTACGTAAGATGTTCTGTGTACAGCCTATAAGAGTTATGTTCGCCCTGTTGTTGAATATGGTAATGAGGTTTCGATAACCTCCTCCGATTCTGTTAGAAACAAACTTGATATTTTTCAAAACAACATATTGCGATTAATTACTGGTGGTGCTAAAGCAAACCCTATTGTTGCTATGGAGCTCCAGACAGAATTAAAGCCTTTAAGTGAGAGGTGCCAAAGGAATGCCATTTACCTTGTTGAAAAAATCTTGAGAAGAAAAAACAACTTCCTAAATTATTATAGAATAGCAAATGAGAGACTAAAAACTCATAGATCTTTCCTTTCGACTGTTCACGATCTCTATGATACTTATGACATTCCTACACTCATTCGGCAAGTTTTCTCACGGGCATGGAATTCTGTTATGGGTCACGAGATGTTGGAGGGCCATCTGGATCTTGTTTGGAATGTAAACAAGCAGCTTTCTATGCAGGGTGAGTTAAAGAATGCTGCACTTGCCACTATACAAAGCAGGTACTCTCCTGACAAGTGGCTCCAAGTGTACATGGATGGTTCAACAGAAAATGCGATAAAAAATGCCGGTGCTGGAGTTTATTCTAGTATTTTCAGTATTAGCTGTCCTGTTGGGAGGTACTGTGACAATTTTGATGGAGAGATTGCGGCTATATCACATGCAACTGATAAATTAAAAGACAGCCATGACCATAATATTGTGTTTTTTATTGATTCTGAAGCTGCTATTTTGTCGCTTACCAGTTTGAACTATAACGAAAATGCCCAGGTTCATTCTTGTAGAATGAAGCTAATCGATTTAAAGAAAACTAGAATAAGCATTGCTCTTCAATGGATTCCGAGCCATTGTGATATTTTTGGAAATGAGCAGGCTGATAAATCTCTTATGGACCTCTTATGGACCAGCCTGATTCTCCTCTGCCTCTGCGAAATATTAAAAGAATTATTTACAATAAAATGAGAGCTAATAGAATATCCTTATATGTTGATACGGCTGTGGATAAGAGGTAGAAAATCCTGCTCAACAAGATTAATAAAATCCCTAGTTCCTTGCCTCGGTCTGTTGGAGTTGCTTGCTTTCGTATGGAAACTGGACATGATTATCTACAAAAACATCTGCATCGGATAGGCATCAGCGATTCAGCTTGTTGCCCTCTGTGCCGCCAGGGTGATATGGATGGTAACCACCTCAAGAACTGCCCCATTGTTTTTAAGTTTTTTGCTGACAACTCTGTGGAGGCTAATTTTATTTCTCGCTTTTATATATCTTCATCTCTATATTGGGATGCTCATCGACTGATGGCAGAAATGCCAAAGACGGGCGTAGGATTTAAAAAAAAATTAAAAATTATAATTGGTGTAACATCGTAAAATCCTCTACACCTAGTGTATTAGATCAAAATATTAACAGTTCTCGTAGTACATTACATGATAAAAAACGTAAACAAAGAGGAGGTCGTGGGCGTAAACTTTGCTATAAAGATTATATCGTCCTTTTTAATAAGCTATGTGAAAAAAGTAACGTAAAACCGGATAATTCAATAAATTGAATGAAGAACTTTATATTTGGTTTTAAAAAAATATGGTTTCAAAATTTGTGGAAATTGGTAAAAAGCAATGCCTTACAACATCTTATACCAACTAATACGCACTTCATACCTATAATAATAGACCTAATTAAAAAAAGGAGCTATAGTTGTGGTGTTGTATTACACGATAGTGATCAGAAAAGCTGTAGTAAATTATACTGTATAACAGATTGTGCCAACAAATGTTTCGATAATATACCTTTCAATAAAATTTTAAATCAAAATAAAAGTTTTTTCCTATTAACAGTGTAAAAATATATAATAGTTTTCGGTATAGTAGTCCGATTGGTCGCTATATTTTCAACCATAATAATATATCAAAAAATTTGGTTAGAGAAGCTCCAGAAAATTGTAAGTGTATAAAAAATATGATAGGCTATAATGAACACTACAGTCACATTATTACAGGTAATACTAAACTTACTGATAATACTGAGCTGTCAAAATTAAGGAATAATGGTACTGGCTATCGTATTGGTTAGAAAAAGAACACAATCCAAATTTTCAAGCAAAATCCTGAACAATTTATTTTTAAGACAGCTATGACTCATAGTATGCCAACAAGTACGTTTGAACAATGGAAACATCATTATATAAATGATTTTAAAACAGCTTATCTAAGTTTAAGGTACAATGATAAACTAATAAATTTTAAAAATATGAAACCGTCTATTAAAGCTTTACAGGATCAATTTGCCATAACATATGTAGATAAAGTATAATCTAATTATGCATTTATATGTAAAAAACTATATTGTGAAAACTTAATCATGTTCTATAATGATAATAAGATATATAAAAAACTGGATTCTGAACAGTGTACTATACAAAATCGTATAAAGGCATTATATCGCCGTGCAGGGTATGAAATTAAAAACTTAAAATTCCCTTATTTAGTCTTGATCCCTAAATTTCAAGTTCTCAGTTAAGTTTAGAACTGTCACTGTAGGATGCAATACTTACTTAACTCTAGCTAATAATAAACTTTTGAGCTTTCTAAAAATAGTTTATATAAAGTTAATTTCGGAAGGAGGATATTTCATAAATAATAGCTATGAAGTAGTAAAATAGCTAAATGGTAAAGGTGGTATCACTGGTTTAAAAAGTTATGACTTTACGGACTTGTTTAACTCTATTGACTTGAAGGACCTGTACAATATTATACTTAGTTTATACGAACAGTATGATTTGCAATCTCATATTACCGTTAGCAAATACCGTGCACTTCTGGACCTAGTACTGTACGAAACTATACTATATAACGGAAATTGTTTCTATAAACAAATTAATGATATTCCTATGGGAGGTGGATGTTCATCTGAATTAGAAGACATCTACCTTCATTTCTATAAACGAGGTGTCTTGATATTAAATGAACTTTTGTATTTTAGATATGTATATGATATACTGGTTTTTTTCAATGAAAATTTAACATCATTAGAAATTAATTTTTATCTGGATAATCTGAAATTGGTAGAAACTAAAATAGACAACGAAGGCTATTTAGTATATTTAGACTTAAGTTTAAAAGTAAATAAACAAAATAACGTCTCGTATTGTTTTTATGATAAACGAGATCATTATAATTTTAATACTGTGAGGATTATGTTACGGAATAGCGATCTTCACAAATATATGAAACATAATGTTGTAATAAACCAGTTAATGCGTTGCCGAAGTTTACATTCAAATATAATTAACATGGATATTAGAATAAAAAAATAGCTTCTGAACAGGGTTTTCCTGTTCAATTCCTTACGTCAATCTTAACCCAGTTTTTCAATTTAAATAAGACTGTATGCAAGCAATGTTTCATCTTATAGTTGGCAACATTAATTCCCTATTTTGACTATAAAAGTGTGTGTGTTGGTGAGTCGTGACACTAGCTTGCTGAGGTGGTATGTCTTTAGATGTATTGATAAATTTTACGTTTATATTTATTTAGTTTTTTAGCGGTGGAATTAGTTTTATTATTTAATGATAATCTCTGGTTTAATTTGTTTCTTTCACTTTAATTGATCTATAAGGTTTTGGTGTTGTAGCCGACCACTGAGAGTGTTATCCGGATTTAAAACATGTTTAACCGGGGTTGGGGGGTCACAACCCCCCCCCCCCTCAGTCATCTACTATAACGCCTCCATTTCCATCCTTTTTTAATATTATTATGTTTACCTTATTGATATCTGTGCTTATAGTATTATATGGTCGCATCAGTCCCCAATTGTTTGTTAATTTTCAACTATCTAATATATATATATATATATATATATATATATAGTATCAAAATATAGGATAATAAACACTCTCCTGTAAGTGGAAAAGTACACTAGTTATAAAAAATTAAGGAAAAATCACAAAAAGAGGGATAACACGTTCAAAACTAGGCCAGTATGTTTAAAATTTGAATATGTTGTTAGGTAAACGATGTTGAACAATACTACATTATGCAAATTAGTGGCGCTGCAGTCGGAATACGTCATTTGCGAGGAGCATAAAAGTATATGTCTCAGAGCAAGGCGGCAATTGTATCTACGAGGCTGAGATTAGACAGCTGGCATAGCCAAATTGTAACAATTACCTCCAGTCATCATTTGACCGAAGAACTGCGACGGCGAGGTATTCGGAGACTAGAGCCAGGACAAAGTGGCCAGATGGCTAAATGAGAGTCCGTCTGTGGTTCATAGACTCTGGCAAAAATTTCTAACCGCGGATTCGGCATCCCGGACGTGCAGCCAAGGACGGCCATACGCTACGATGATTGCCGATGACCTACATTTGACATTATGTGCACGAAGGAATAGAATTGCAACTCCATCTGCAGATCCTCCCTCGCTGCAAGCTCTGGAAGGTTGGTATAAACGTCAACTGTGCATAGAAGGCTTCACGGAGGTGGTCTTTTTGCGAGGCGACCAGCCATTTGTGTCCCGCTCGCGTCACGCTATAGGCGGGAACGTTTTCAGTGGGCACGTCAACATGTCCACTGGACGAGTGATCAATGGAGGGCTGTTCTCTTTACGGATGAGTCCAGGTTTAGCCTCCAAAGCGATATTAGACGTATATTGATTTGGAGAGAACCTGGAACTCGTTTTCATCCATCACACATCCGTGAAAGAGATGCATACGGATCAGGAAGTGTTTTTTTTGGGGTGGTATCTCTTTGGGTGGACGCATATAACACCATGTCTTTCCCCGTGGAAATGTGAATGCTCACACCTATAGAGATGACATCCTTGTTGTTTATGTGCGTCCTTATGCCGGGGCAATAGGTGATGCTTTCGTGCGACAGGACGATAACGCGAGACCGCACAGGGCGCGCATCGTGGATGCTTATCTAGAGCAGGAAACAATTCAGCGCATGGAGTGGCCAGCTCGATCTTTGGACCTGAATCCTATCGAGCATGTTTGGGACGCTTTAGGACGACGTATAGCTGCTCTCAATCCTCCTCCTAGGACCCTAGCCACGCTTTCAACTACTTTGCAAGAGCAATGGCTCTCACTTCCTACCGAACTCAAAGAGCGAATAATTGACAGCATTACACATCGCTGTATGTGCTGTATTGCTTCTCGGGGGGATCATACGCCATATTAAATGTACTTTTCCTATACCAAACTGACACATTCGATTTGCTCATTGTATACATATGCTAGTTTCTATAACACCATAATTGTGTGGCGATTTCTTTTTATGCTATTTTGTACCTACTTATGTACTGTATAATGTGTATAAGTTTCATTAAATTCTACGCGTAACTGTTTGAGTAATCGTTATTTTTGTGACTTTTCCTTAATTTTTGATAACCAGTGTATGTACACTTATAGTAAGATTTGAAGATTGAAATATACGTACAATAATTACATTGCAATAGAGCTATTTAGGCGTAGTAAGTGTAGTGAAATAGAGTATCATATAAGATAGTACACGGTAGTTCTGTATTTTCTTAATTTGATAAATTTAGCATTTTTACGTTAAATTTAATAATGATCTTAATTAACCAGTAGGCCCGCTAAACAAAAAAATATTTAATTAATGGGGCACATGGAGCTCTATAGATTGAGAACTCATTAAGTTGAAATGTATTGTTAAATCAATTTGCAAGTTATAAAGCCAAACATCTTACAACCACTAGAGCACAGCCACCCACACTTAGTAATTCTCACATTTTATCGTCCCCCTTCAAGTAACTTGGCAGGTGGAGAACTGAACCTTGAAACTTTCGCTTTTCTTGTGGAAATCCTCCTATTACCAAGACAGCATAATCCATTCAAATAAACCACATAGCACATAATGTTTGAGTAAAACAGATGGCAGAAGTTTCCTTTACTTCTGTATCGATAAGTTCAGAACATTGTGAGCACATGAAACAAAGGGACAGTGCTTCTAGAAAGATGTCACATAAAGTAGTAGATGTGTGTGGCTATACGTAAAAATACTCATTTGACGAAAAATATCATGCTTTGTTTCATTTACTCTATTAATAGCATTTGCAATAGTTCATCCATTTTACAGTTTTCTCAAATTTTAGGCTGATTGGCACCTAATTTAATTCTATTCTAATCTGTTGTGTTCACTTTTTATTCACATTAATATGAATTTAGCCATTCGTTTTATTATAGCAAGAATATTTTTTATTCTCATTTTATGTCCTCCAAGCATTTTTGTTGATCCAATAATTTCTTGGATGATTTACATTTACACATAACATTCGCACGCGCTTACGTATATATAGCTCGTTTGAGCGCATTTATCATAAAAATTTATAGACACTATATCTAATCGCTTAGACACATAATATAGCTATAATATCTAGATTATTTCTTATTCTTATTCTTCTTATTAAGTCTTTATGATTAAGGCTGCTATGTAGTAAGAAAAAAATCGTATTTCCCTTTTCCTCTTCTTGCAGACTGTTGTGGTGGGAGGAGTCCAGTTGACAGTTCGAGAATTCCACACCCCCCTTAGGATTGACATTTTGAGGGATTGTAATGGCTCTCTCTTCATAAGGGGGTTAAGCGCTGCCCCCAAAATTTTTTATTTAAATATATTTTTGTCACCTATTTACAGCTACTTAAATGCTGATAATCAAATAAAATTGGTATTGTCAGTTAGCCTGAACTTTCCTGCAAAGCGCCATAGGATTCATTTTATAAATTTCGTCCACCGAAGGAATTTATGAGCGTTTAAAACACTCTATACCAGATTTTTCCCCGAATAAATTAAATTTTAAAATATTAATTGCAATTTAAAAAAAAACGAAAAATGTACACAAATGTAAAATTTCTTTCTCTGTGACGGAGTACAATTTTTGAAATAAAAGCTTTGAATCCACGTCGGCAAATTTTCTCCATAGGTTAACATTGAGGTGAGCGAATCCATTGGGGTTAGTACATAGCAGCCTTAATGCTGATTAATCAAAAAATACTACAGTGTTTTATTTCGTAATTTTATCGCGTATGCTTTTCAATGCACGTATTTTAGCCTCACGAGAACTTTATTTTTTGGAGGACTATTTTTTTTTGTCTTAGAAAATATGTATGCCTGTGGAGAGATAAATAAAATCAACTATTTAATAGAAATACTTGCAGTTTTTAAGTGATACTATGGCAACAACTCTGACAGCTGTCATAATAGAAGTATGAAAAAAAAGCTTCAAAAGAATGAGACTTCTTTTTCGACTACTATATTATCAACAAATATTTAAGCTGTATAGGAGATTGAACTTAAAATACTTAAATGTACAGGGGAAAATAACACTTTCTGCCCATCCTGTTGGCATTGAAATAAAAAGGATAAAGTGAGACATATAAAAAAACTTTAGGACAAAATAATAAAGAACAGTAAATATTTCTTAAAGGAAGCAAAAGTTTATTTGGTACTGTGACGTTGTCTCCATTACTCCACGAACTTGTAATTATATAAGTCTGTGTTGCTCGTTCCTACCCCTCAGCATGAACTTGTCATCTATCGGCGAAATGCTAAACTGACCGGTCTCATAAACTCTCGGATAAGAGGCCATAGATTTTGTGTAATGTGCGATTTCTGACGTTATACAAGTAATAAATACCTGAGTGGTTCGAGGGCTCTCCAGGATTTTGACACTATAGCGACATGTGGAATCCCATAAACTTTGGACACTTACGCGCACTTAAAACGCCGGAGAACGCTTTTGAATTCGCCGACGTATAAAAAGAAGACCCTCCAATACTCCGGGGAGAGATCTGTTTTTGAGAGACGGAGAGAGCTGTTTTTGAGCGTGAGAGAGACGGAGCTCTCTGGTCCGAGAGGCCTTTCTGTAGGCCAGAGTTGGCTGTGAACCCGAGCCGTCCTGACATCTCTAACATGTAAATTCTAACTCGCTGTATATATTTGTTTTTTGTAGTTGAAGTTGTAAGTGTTTAAGGTGGCGTAGTAAAGTAATTGAAGCGAAATGCTTGTCGTTATTACTACCTACGTCACAGCTGGTGTCAGAAGAAGTAGGATAATTGAGTTAGAGTTAGTTAGAGGTTTTTAGAAGAAGAATACGTCAGTATTTAGATATTGTTATAAGAAGAATACGTCAGTATTTAGATATTGTTATAAGAAGAATACGGCAGTATTTAGAGTTTTAGAAGAAAATGTACGAGAAATTCGTCTGGAGCGAGAAAATTAGTGTTGCTGAAGCTTGTGATTTTGAGAAAAACTTACGCCAGTAAGAAAAATTGTGGAAGCTTTTGATTGTGAGAAATTCACGGAAACTTACGCCAGTAAGAAAAATTGTTGAAGATTGTGATTGTGAGGAATTTACGGTACGACATAACTTAGTGCTCCGGGGCCGAAAAGAGATATTTTGCCGTGCTGTGTTGCCAGAAGGAAGGAGAAAGCAAGAAAATTTTTTCTACTCCTGTGGTTCCGAAAAGTGTATCATTCCAGTGCAGCGCTAAGAACGAGTGTTTAGATTTCGCCGCAAGTTTCCTCTTCTGAGGTCGGAGGTCAACGGTACAGCTGATTCTCCCCGTGTGGTTCGTGTTTCCCCGAGTCGAGAGGAGCGAAAAAAAGGTGGTTGACCTATATTTGCGGGAGAGAAAGAAATTATGTGATTCTGTCTCTGGAAAGGTTTTCGGTGCAGTGAAGTATTGTGTTAATTGTGGGCCTAAGGGCTGAAGATTATTTTTGTGTTGTGCCTATGGATTATCATAGAGTCAAGCAGCTAAAAAAAAGGGGTGAGTCTATTTCCAAAAATTCTAGAAGTTATTGCTTAAAATTCTGTAGTTAAAATTCTTAAAATATTCAAAAATTTTCAAGACCTATCGGAAATATATTTGTTGATTTATGAGATTAGAGAGAAATCCAAAAAATATATATATATATATGTGATGAGATTCAATTGTTTTGTTTAAAGAGTGTATATGATATATTGTTCTCTTTGTAAAATTATTTTTTAATATTATTTTAAAGAAGTTCATTTTATATTGTTAAATACTTTTCTCTAAAGAAATATTTAAGGTCTTAAGATTTTTAATTTTGTGTAAATTTTAATAGTACTGTGATTCTATTGAGTTTTTAACTTACAAGATATTATTATAATTATTATTATTAAGTCGGTAAATTAACGGGTAGCAATGGCGTTTTTGGGCAAAGGAAAAAAAGAGGATCTAGTTAAACTGGTTCAGGAACTGGAGATTCCTCGGGAAGGAAGTGAAACAATACTGGAACTGAAGGTTTTGGTTACAAGCCAAGAAAATTATGATCCCGAATTCGTGGCTGAATTATACCAGAGTATTTTGAAGGCGAATCAGGAAGAGTTAGAAAGACGAGAAGCAGAGAAATCTCGTATACATAACTGGGAGAGGGAAAAAGTCCTACACAAAGAAAAATTGCAATGGGAGGCGGAGTTAAAAGCCAAAGAATTGGAATTAAATTTTGAATTAGAAAAATTAAGAATCGCACAAGGAACTTCTAGTTCCCAGTCCACCGCAGAAAGTATAAATTCGAGACCCACTGATTTAAATTTGAAAAAATTAATTCCCGAATTTAATCCGGATAAAACGGACATTAGTTTATATTTAGTACTTTTTGAGCGACAGGTTAAACGCGCAAAAATACCTAAGGAGAATTGGGTTTCGCACCTTGTAGGACTCCTACCGATTGATATAATTAGTGTTATAGCCAGAGAACCAGAAGAGTACGCAGAAAATTATGATCACATAAAACAGACCCTCTTACTCCGTTACAAATTAAACCCGGAGTCTTTTCGCCAGAAATTTGTATCCCATCAAAAGAATCCCCTGTCGACCTGGAAGGACTTTGCGTTCGAGTTGCGGAACTATTTACGAGAATGGCTAGATGGTTTAGAAGTAGATAATTTTGAATCTCTGAAAGATCTTTTGGTTGCAGATCAAATAAAGAAAAGAGCAAAGATGGAGGTACGCGAACACTTCATAGATAAATGGTCAGATATAAAAACGGAATCGGAAATGGTCGAGTTACTAGATGGGTATGACAGTGTAAGAGCAATGGGCCCAAAATTTAAAGATGCGAGGGATAGTAGGGTAGAGAGAACGCGTCCGTTCATACAAGAGAAGCCCCGGGAAAATAAGCCAAAGTTCTATCCCCCTAGTGCGTCAACAGCACATGGTCCAGTAAACCGAACTAGGGCGTTTGAAAGGAGAGTAAATTTAAAGTGCTTCGGTTGTGGCTCCGAAACGCACCTTCGCTCATCCTGCCCACGATTTCAGAAAAAAACAACGTCGGGTTCCGTAAACAATGTGCAAGAAAGTGAAAAGCCTGATCTGTTAGAATCCTATACATTCCCAGGTAAGGTGAATGACCAAAAGATTGACATTCTTAGGGACAGCGGTGCATCTCTTGACATTGTTAGTAGAAGATTCATTTGTCCACAAGAATTTACAGGTGAGACAGTTTGGATAAAACAACCGCTGAGTTTAGAGTTAATTTGCTTACCTTTAGCTCGTGTGGAGATAGCGGGAGATTTTGGGAAAATCATTACAAAGGCGGCTGTATGCGGAAATCATTTGGACCAAAATCGGTATTTATTAGGTAATAAAACGGCCGAGATGATACGAGAGAAATATGGGTATGATTTTTTTTCGGTAGAACAGCTAAATGCAGTCCAAACGCGCTCTCATACGAAGAGCTTACGAAAAGAGGCCGAAACGGTCAAACGAGATGCAGAAAACACGGTTGAATTGAGGGTAGATAATCGCGAAGAGCAGGAAAATAGCATCCCGATAGAAACGGAAGAGCCAATAGTAATTCCAGCATTGGAGGCAGAAGCTCGAGAATTAGACCTCTTAAAAATAGATAAGAAAGGTTTTTTGGAAGCGCAGAAAAAGTGTGAAGAGGTAAAAGAATTAGTTAGCCGAGTAAGCGAAACAAGTGCAGGAAAAGCAGATAAAACGTATTCGATCATTGATGGAATTTTAGTTCGGAATCGCGAAGATCGTTTTGGAAATGTTACAAAATTATTAGTAATTCCAAAAGCATTGAGACATCAGGTAAAAACGCTGTGTCATGAAGGTACGTCAGCGCATTTAGGTGGAACTAAATCAAAAGATAAATTGATCAGATATTTTTATTGGCCAAATTGCTATAAAGACATGGACGAGTTCGTGCGTAGTTGTGACCAATGTCAAAGAGCAGGGCGTCCGAACGAGAAGAAAAAGGCTCCATTGAAACTGGTTCCGGTAATTCAGGAGGTTTTTAGCAGAATTAATATTGACACGTGCGGACCCTTACCTTTAACCACCGAGGGACACCGTTACATATTGACTGCAATCTGCATGACATCTAAGTACCCGGAAGCGATTCCGCTAGCAGATATTAGCTCAGTTAAAATAACCGATGCGTTATTAAATATTTTTAGCCGTACAGGATTTCCTCGCGAAGTGCAAAGTGATTTAGGAACTTCTTTCACTTCGGCTCTAACTACAGAGTTTTTTGATAAATTCGGTATTAAGATACACCATAGCTCTGTACACCATCCGCAAAGTAATCCTGTAGAACGTTTTCATCGAACTGTAAAAAGACTTTTGAGGGCAATATGTCTTGAATCAGGTGCGGACTGGAATAAACATTTACCAGCCATTTTACTAGCTCTCCGTACAGTAGTACATGAAAGTACAGGCTATACACCATCTGAATTAGTATATGGTAAGAACTTACGAACCCCTGAAACCTTGCTAATGGAACGTTGGTTAGATCCGCCCCCTGAAGGTGACTTAGTAACAGAGTACGTTTTTAATTTAATAAATAGGTTGAAAAGATGTCGAGAAATAGCGATAACGCGAGTAGAGGAAATGCAAGGAAAAAGAAAAGTCTGGTACGATAAGAATGCAGTGAAACGAGAGTTCAAGGAAGGAGATTTAGTCTTAGTTTTGGCGACGACTCGACCTACTAAGCTTTCATTGAATTGGATAGGTCCTGCAAAGATTAGGAATAAAATATCGGAAACCAATTATGTAGTAGAAATTCCTGGTAAGAAAAATAGGACTCAAATTTACCATATTAACATGCTAAAACCCTATTACACTAGACCCGAACATGTAAATTTGTTGAGTTATGAAGGCGATCTTGAAGTGAAGGAAGATCATGATTTAGATATCCCGTATTTAGAAAACAATCCTACGAATTTTGATTTTCGAGAATTAGTTAGATTTAGTGAGCTAGAGAAAAATTTGACAGCTGGTCAAATTGACCAATTAAAAGAAGTATTGGATAGGTTTGCTTCGTGTTTTTCAAATGATCCTGGTACCACAAATTTAGTAGAACACGACATTACTTTAATCAGCGATAAACCGATAAGATCAAAACCCTATCGCACTTCACAGAGACAAACGGAAATATTAAAATCAGAGATCCAAAAAATGTTACGGTTAAGGATTATCGAAGTAGGTGAGTCAGATTACACCTCACCGTTAATTTTAGTAGAGGCCCCAGGTAAAGACCCTAGACCATGCGTAGATTACCGAAGGCTGAATGAAATCATTAGGACAGAGTATTTCCCCCTTCCAAACATCGAAGAGCGAGTGGAAAAAGTATCATCGGCAAAATACATTACAGTATTGGATTTGGCTAAGGGATATTGGCAGATTCCTTTAAGCGAAAAAGCGCAAAGATATGCTGCGTTCTGTACAACATTCGGAACTTTCAGATGTCTAAAAATGAGTTTCGGTTTAAAGAATGCACCATTTTTCTTTAGTAAACTTATGTCGGATGTATTAAAGGAAATGGAAGATTTTGCCGTCCCCTATTTAGATGATGTTGCTATATTTTCAGACACTTGGGAAGCCCATTTGAAACATATAAGTTTAGTTATAGAGCGAATAAGAAGGTCGAATTTGAAAATCAAACCCGCTAAGTGTAAATTCGCGCAAAGCCATGTAAAGTATTTGGGTCATATCGTTGGGAATGGAGCGCGTACTCCAGCGGAGGCAAAAATTGAAAGTGTAAAAAGTTTCCCGACGCTGCGAACCAAGACTCAAATCCGTGCGTTTTTAGGATTAGCCGGATATTACAGCAGGTATATAAACAATTATTCCGTACTTGCAGCTCCGCTGACAGATGCATTGAAGGGCAGAGCTAGAAAAGGTGAAGTTTTTTGGACTGATGCATGCGAAAAAGCGTTCCGCGCATTGAAAAAGAGTCTTACGGATAAGCCCGTGTTACATGCCCCAAATTTTAATAGTGAGTTTATCGTGCAAACCGATGCTTCGAATTCAGGAATAGGAGTAGTTTTGAGCCAAGAGTCAGAAAACGGAGAAGAACACCCTATTCTATACCTGAGCAAAAAGTTTTCAGACGTTGAAAGACGTTACAGTACCACTGAGCGAGAATGCGCCAGTATAGTGTTTGCAATAAAAAAATTACATTATTATTTGGATGGTCGAAATTTTACAATCATAACCGACCACAATCCTTTACGTTGGTTACGTACAAATGCCAGTTCAAACCCCCGATTAATGCGCTGGGCACTTGCATTACAACCGTATGAATTTGAAGTAAAACATAAATCGGGCAGAAATCACAAGAATGCAGACAGTCTTAGCCGGGTATGGTCCAACCCGAAAGAATTGGGTCACACCACCGCAAACCCCTCTAGTGTTAGGGAAGAGAATTCGAACTCGATTTCCCCTCCTGTGGAAGGTATACTCACGAATGATGTAAGCCTTGAAGAGATAAGAAGGCAATAGTACCTTATGTTTTCTTATGTTATTTTGTTTAGTGAATCATGCAACTGTGTATTTTTTGTCATAGTAAGGAAAGAAACTTTTGCGTTATTTTGTTCTTGTAGTAGATAACTAAATACTTGTTATGTCGAGATATAACAACGTGAATGTTTGTATTCAAGGATTTAGAAAGAATAATATGTATGAGAATTTTGATATTTTGCTGTATAAGAAGTTTTTTTATGTTGTATGCCAAATGTTTAGATAAAAGAGTAGATTTAAAGAATGTTATATGTTATACTTACTTGTTAATACTCAGTTATAATTGTATTGGACATGAAATGGAGTTATTGTATTAGACATGAAATTAAGTGTTAGTTGAGGAATATGAGAAATTATGAAAATGTGTGTTTATTATCGTCTGTGAATTGGATTGCTCTCTAGCACTTTTCAAAAGGTCATAACGTTAAAATTGTTAACATTTTAAGACAAAATTATGGCTTTGTACTTATATGCAATAACTCTGAATTTAAATGGAGTGTCTCTAGGATGGAATTTTTCCGAGGAAAAATTCTTATAAAGAGGGGAGGAGTTGTGACGTTGTCTCCATTACTCCACGAACTTGTAATTATATAAGTCTGTGTTGCTCGTTCCTACCCCTCAGCATGAACTTGTCATCTATCGGCGAAATGTTAAACTGAGCGGTCTCATAAACTCTCGGATAAGAGGCCATAGATTTTGTGTAATGTGCGATTTCTGACGTTATACAAGTAATAAATACCTGAGTGGTTCGAGGGCTCTCGAGGATTTTGACACTATAGCGACATGTGGAATCCCATAAACTTTGGACACTTACGCGCACTTAAAACGCCGGAGAACGCTTTTGAATTCGCCGACGTATAAAAAGAAGACCCTCCAATACTCCGGGGAGAGATCTGTTTTTGAGAGACGGAGAGAGCTGTTTTTGAGCGTGAGAGAGACGGAGCTCTCTGGTCCGAGAGGCCTTTCTGTAGGCCAGAGTTGGCTGTGAACCCGAGCCATCCTGACATCTCTAACATGTAAATTCTAACTCGCTGTATATATTTGTTTTTTGTAGTTGAAGTTGTAAGTGTTTAAGGTGGCGTAGTAAAGTAATTGAAGCGAAATGCTTGTCGTTATTACTACCTACGTCACAGTACAGTATTAAAAATAAATATTTTGGAAGCAGATGCCCCAGAGTATTTTGATTTATTGTAAGTATGTATAATTTTTAATATAGAAAGGGAGCTCAATAACATTTTACAAATATATTTTTTCAAATTCTTTGAATTTAAATAAGTATGCATCTATAATATACGAGCAGATTTATTGCAAAAAGTAAAAACTTGAAAAGGAGTTACTTGAATGAAATATCATTGATTATTTTTTAAGAGGGTTTAATCTCTGTTCAATAATTTTCACTCGGGACACTTTTTATTTCTATACTTCATAAACATTTCTGGAACTCTTAAAATGTTGAAGTGATCAAAACTCTAAACTACATATTTGAATTTCAAATAGTTTTAGTTCTTTTATGTTTGGTTATTGGCGAGAATTTATTTTCTTTACTAATACAGATTTTCTTTTGTAAAATGAATAGTTAAACATATGAAATGCTTTAATGTCAAATAAAAAAGATTGAACTTTTACTGCAGGTTAAACATAAATAAACATTAAGTACCTCTAGTCGTGTTAATTTTTTTTGTTGTGAACAGAAAGCGAATCAGCTGTTTTAGGATTATAAGATGCTTCGTCTAAACTTTCTCTATTAATAAAAGATGTATCGGCCCAATTTAATCTGAAGAGAGATTTTAATATTTATATCTATCACGATGTGATGTATCTTCCGTCCCCTTTTAGAGATTTATGTTTGTTCTCAATATTTTAAAAAGAATTTTTAGGTTTATAAATCACAGGCATGCAAAATAAAAACGTCAACAAGTTATGCTAAAATTTTGATTTAGTAGAGGCACTTCAGCATTGTCTTAAAGTTCACAACAACTTGTATAAGGTTGAAAGATGAAAATTTCATTCCTTTTTGATGCTTTTCTATAGGTCAAAAATTAAATGGCTCTCTCATTCGAATTCTTATTTGATATTTTATATAACAATTTCTTGAATAGTTATATAGCATGCCAAATATATAATACACCTTGACTTAGGATAATGCAGTAATTTTTTAAATATTACCCAAGTTCAAAATGTTTTAAAAGATTTAAGTGTTTAGGTCTTTGATGAATAGCCTAGGACTAGCCGACCGGCCGTGAAGCGATTTCTGTTTCGTGGAGGTATCCTCTAAATCTCAAAAGAGATCGAACACATACGTTTTTCATAATGTATTCCAACTAAATTACTGTAACACACGCAAAAAAAATCAAAATGGGTTTTTTTTTAATTTAATTTTTATTCAATCACGGGATATTTGGTTCTCGTACAATTTTGAAAAGTGCAATGTTGTTTATAGCAGTAAAATACTTCAAAAACCATTGAAAAATAATTTTTGTTATATATTTTGTCTTTCTCTAGAGAGCTTCTCAAGAACTAACAACTTTGAACAGAGTTTCCTCCATCCCTTAGAAGAAACTTGTGAAAATTGCATAACAGAAACAGACAGCTTCGTAATATCCGCAATAATAGCTCCCCCCATTTTCTTTTTATTGTGGATATTAAGAAGCTGTGTGTTCCTGTTGACTGTTTACTATTTTGTATCAGCCAGGACATAAAAGCATTGAAATAATAATGTTTTAACAATACACAACTAAATAATTTAAACAGGCCATTATTTAAAATAAATTTAATTTGCTTCGATCCAAAATAACATCATGCGTTTTAATGTATTGATATAGAACCTATTTGCAGTCTCAGTACGTCTCAAAACTTCAGCGAGATTATTTTCCTTCGTTCAACGAAGATATTTATTATTAAATTCTACATTTTCTTTGTATAAAAATAACTAGAACAAAAATAACTCTAAATAAACGTATATTTCAAAATAAAATACTTCTTAAAGGGTCGTTATAATGTATATATTTTTTGCACTATTCTCGAAAGCTACAAGCTCCGACCACTTTTCTGCAATTCTATAAATCGTGGTAATGTATCTTCCATACACTTTTCTGCCTTCAATTTTTTAAAATATTTTTGTATGAATTGTAGTTAACAGAAAACGTATTCTTTATCGACAGAAGCTTACGCTGTTGAGTTTAACACATTTAATTTATACAGAAAAATCCGGTGTTGATAACCATGAGTGTCTGAAATAGTGTATTATTTCATTATGATGTTTTTGAAATCCATTAGTTTACACTCTTTCTATCTAAGCTGAACTTTTTTTTTCAAACATGCCCATGGAAATGCTGACTAATCCTAACGGATGAATCGATCCAAAATCTCCATTCAAGTATTAGATGCCATATAGCATTTGAGAAATTTTGACGAGGCGAACTACTGACAGATATGAACTTAGGTTCATGAAGGTCCCCTAAACCATTGTTTTCGGTGTTCTGGAACACTAATATTCTACATGCTGATCTTTCAAGAGGCCTCTTAAAGATTACCATGTTGACTTCCTAATAAAAACAGCCTTTAAAAGTTGTAATTTGAGTTTTGACCTTCAATAAAGATGGTGCTTCGGTGAGAAAGTTGTTGTCCCTATTCACTGCAAGAGATAGATATATGTTTTTTATTAAAAATTGTTTTCTAACCGTAAGTAGTATAATATCAGCGATTGTGTTTGACGGGATGACCCTCTTCTCTAATTCAAAAATTAGCTTCACAGTTTTTCCTCCTGCTTGAGTCGCACGTTTTTAATTTACCTGCACACTTTAGAACAGTGGTGTCCAACATTTTAGTGCACGTGTCGAATCAAAACAATATGAAAATTCAACGTGCCACAATGAAAATATACTGTAGAAGTATAGAGTGTAGTAGGTATATATTCATACAGTATATTTTCATTGCAAAATGTCATAAAATTTTATTCAGTTCAAATAGAAAATTAATTATATTACTTAAAGCGGTTTTTTTTATTAAAATAAAAATTCAATGTAATGTTTTTAAAATCAAATTCTCAAGTTCTTGTTCTAAAATAGAAGTTCCCAGACGTAGTATATTGACAGGATGTTCATAAGTAAGCTGATTCCGCAACTTGCTTTTAAGCATATTTGGTGGTGATAAATTTAGCTCGAACTTGTAAGTTACACCTTTGAGCAAATTTTCTTAATTTGAAGATTGCGCTGTTGGAAATGCTGCCAAAACGACGTTTCATCGTTTGCGCTGAATCTAGTCCCCATACATTTATTTTTTAAAATTGTATTTGATTCATTTGAAGATGTGTATCAATAAAACCTAAATCTTCATCAAGACAGTTAAAAGGATTTGAAAATAATTTAATATAAATTTTTTCACCGTTCAAATTATAAAAATCTTTCAATTTTCTTCTTAATATCTGTCCTCCATTTCATCGTTGCTATAATCTTCCATTTTCAGAATTCTGCAATGTTAAGCCTCTAATCCATGTAAATAGAAAGTTTTTTCGTATTAAGAAAATGATCCAGAATTTAATTTCCTAACTGTATTGAAAAAAGAGTTAGTTTTATTTTTAAGACATCAATGGTATTTTACAAACCTCTTCCCTGAGGTTGTAAATTTAAGATATTCAAATTATTAGCGATATCAGTTAAAAAAGCAAAGTCATTCAACCACATCAGCGCATTCATCGAAAAGTACACTGCTGGCCACCCAAATTGCAACACCAAGAAAGACAAGAGATATCACAACAAAATTTATTTTGTAGATAACATGTTGACCAAGTATCAAATGATTAAATTTATAGACTTTTGTGAAGTGTGGTTCCTGCCAAAATCTGTAGCCAGAGTAGCCGCCATTGTTGGAGATCACCGCTGCCACACACCTCGGCATTGATTCAAAGAGACTTTGGATGAGTTCTTGGGGTACAGCAGACCAAGCAGCTTCCACACGTTGCCAAAGTTGATCTGCTGTGGCAGCTGGGGATGGAATCTGGGTCAATCGTAGAGGACCCATGGACCACATGTTTTCTATCGGCGAAAGATCCGGATAGCGAGGCGGCCAGGGAAGCAATTCAATCTGGCGATTGACGAAGAACCGTTGGACAATGCGTGCCACGTGTGGTCGCGCATTATTCTGTTGAAATATGGCTGTGGGCAAGCCCTGAAGGTAAGGAAGGACAACTGGCTCCAACACCTCGGAGATGTAGCGCTGGCTGTTTAAAGTACCGGCAATGCGTACTAGAGGTGTGCGAGAGTGATATCCAATACCACCCCATACCATAATACCCGGTGCAGGACCAGTGTGGCGGTGCATAACGCAGCTGTTCAGCATCCTCTCTTCACGGTGTCTCCAGACTCGAATGCGACCATCGTGGTGTTGCAGACAGAAGCGTGACTCGTCAGTAAAGACAATTTCATTCCATTCTGCCGACCACATTCTTCTGTCATCGCACCATTGGCGGCGGAGACGTCTGTGGTTCTGCGTCAAGGGTAGACAAAGCAATGGACGTCTTTCGAACAGACCACTTTGCTGTAAACGGCGTCGAATGGTACGCGCAGACACTGGATGATGCGTTACAGACTGCATGTGCTGTGCTATGGTTCGTGATGTGACTGAGCGATCCGTCACTGCCATGCGCACAATTCGTCTGTCATCACGTGAAGTGGTGCGCTGAGGTGGATGTGATCGAACACGCCGGTCCGTCGTACCCTCCTGCATCCAACGATCACATATCCGCATTACAGTTGTTTGGTTTCGTCCAACACGACTACCGATTTCCCTGAAAGATAATCCACAATCTCGGTAGGCCACTATCCTTCCTCTGTCGAACTCGGATACTTGATAAAAGATGATTGTTGTTTTCGACTAGGCATAATTGATCGTTTTTTGAAAAAACCACAAGAAAAACACAATTGCCGAACTTGAAATCGTCGAAATCTCCAAGCCTTAAATAGCGCTTTGAAGTGGCGCCACATGCGCGCGTGATGTGCGTCTGCGCTGAAATTCTAATCATTTGCATATCTCACCTCCACTAATGCATGTTGTAAATTTCATGTTATTTCCATGTTTCCTTCAGGGTGTTGCATTTACAGTGGCCAGCAGTGTATATTTCTCTTGTAGAAATTCTATAACATGTCTCACATTTGAAAATATTTCTAATGCTTTTCATTTCAATAACCAAAGTATTTCGCAGTGAAGTAATAGTTCACCAATCTCCTCCAATTCTTCAATAAAATTACGAAATTGACGACGCTTTAAATCCATTATTCGACAGCAACTTAGAAAATCCACCAATAGAAAACCTATTAAAAAAACTTCTAGATTTCAGCAAATTTTCAGAATTTCTATTTTTTCGCACCTCGAAAATGAATGTCATGTCACTTGAGGACAGCTTACGTGCCACACGCTGCCACCGCGGAACATAATTCAGGGTTTGTCTTCGGTAATTCATAAAGAATCAATGCATTAACTTCCGATCAATTTTCGATTCCACCGAAGATGTTTGTGTTTTATATTATATTTAAAATAGTTGCATTGAATCAATAATTTTTAATTAGTTAACTTCCATCAATTCGGAAGCTTATTTGCTAGATAAATAATTTCTGCCAATCACTGGAATATTATCTAATGTTGTGCCATTTTTGATTTATCTCTGATGTGGAAATGAAACAAATGGCATGCTAAACTTTATAGTATTTCATACATATAAATTTTCTTTTGCATATATTTATACTGGGATTTTTATTTGCTTATATTTTGGGAACTGCTTTCTGTAGTACATAAAAAGAATATATTTCTACTTCAAAGATAATAACTAATATAAATGTAACAGTGGATTGTAGTATTAAAATGTGTACGAGTGATATTTTTAAAATTCTCTCTCTTATACTTTTACTTCAAATGTAATTAAATTATTCTTCTAGAAAATACGAGTCTGATTTTATTACAAAAAACATGACATATGCTTTTAAATCTTTCAAATATAACATGAATTTTGATTTTTGAATGTTAATAGTTTAAATGGGTTAAATATTAACAAAAAATATGCATGCGATCCTGGTGTCTCCTATGGTTACTAGTGCAAGAGTATTTTACCGTAATATGATACCAACATTAAATATGCTGCCACAAAATTCAAGAAAAGAAAAACAAATTTTTTTTTTAAAAAAGGCCAATACTTTTTTCACCCTCAATGAAGAAATTTTTAGTTTTAAATTATGTAACCAACAAAATTTCTTATTACTCCACAGCAAATGTATGGTCGATTTCTCTTTGTTCTGAAATATCAAAATATTCAGTTTTCTAGCTATGTAATTTCAAAGGTGGAAGCTTATCAATTAAATAAACATGTACTGATATTAATTCTAGTAAAGATGATTTTAGAGCATAACTTCAGAAACATTGAGATTTTGTTTTCCATCTTATACAACAGCAATTGAAGAAGATAAATGTGTGAATGAAACGTGTTACTTCAAGTTGGATAATTATATTCAGTGGTATATAATTATATTCAGTGGTATTATATTCAGTGGTATATAATTGGTTTCACGCTTTCATTTCATGGTTTTTCGTGTTTATGATCGTATCTTGTACGTTTCATAAAAATTATTAAATCATTTTTCACAAAAATTGTTCCTGGCAGATACAAAAACGTAGTTTGCGCCCAATAAAGCATGCAGGTTTCGCTCATTTATTATTAGGTAGATAATTAGACCGAATAAAAGCAAAATATATCAGTTTTGCACAAAACAAAATTATAAAGTTTCCTTAAACACATCAGAAAGTATTTTCAAGTGAACTGTTTAGAAGTACTATACTTCCAAAATATGCGCATTTACACAATGTATCATTATATATATAGCCTCGAAAAAAAGTTAAGGATGAAGCAATTAATGCATTTAAAATTTATATCTCACCTATAAAGGCCCCTTTGAATATTTGAACTTGTATATTCAAGTCACTAAAATTTTATATCTAGGATTTTAAAAAAATTAAAGTCTATGTAATTCAAAATTTACGCAAGCTTATAGTCAAACATTTCATAATATTATTAAAATTATGAAGAAGTTTCTACATTTTAAGATATATACTCCTTATTTATATGCAGTGGAAATATATTTATATGGTTAAATGAATAGTTAAAGTGACGAACATTTTCAACATTAAATTTATATGAATTACAAAGTATAACAAAATTAGTAATGAAATTTAACGATTTGCAGTTCTCGTTCTTAAGTTTTTTATTCCATCCTTTTAACATGCATAGAAATTTTTGAATTAAATGTCCAAATTTAAATTTAGTTAAATAAATAATTTTAAGTCCCAAATTTTAAGGATATTTCTAAAACAACTAAGTTAGGAATAATAGCAATTATTCAATTGTCTGAATTTCTAGATCTTTTATATTTATAATCATTTTACATCGCACGAACAAAAATTATTATCGCTAAGTATTCTAATAAATAGTTAATTTAATATATAATTTCAGCTTCTCATTTTAAATTAATGTTAAAAATGCCGCAACATATGAATTTTACGTTTCGTTCCGGAACAATTTCAGCACGCTCCAAAATAAATTTATCGTTCGATATTATAATAAATTGTTAATTAAATACGTCATTTTGAGCCTTTAATTTCAAGTTATTTTTAAAAGTTTTGATAGAGAAGCAGAAGATTTGAAATGTTGCTCCTGTCGAGAATGCAAAGATTTGAGTTTTGCGAGTTTACCTGCTGCAAGTAGTGGCCGAATAGCGTCGCTTGTTGAAGAGTCCGGTTGGCAGGGAAAGGCGTAGGAATCTGTTCCGCACGGGGAGGGGGGTATGGGTGTCCTCCTTCGGTCCCGAGATACGGAACAGCGGCACACTATTCATCGTAAAGAAAGGAGCCGCGTACGTCACCTGCGAGCCTTTTAAGGGAGCTGTGCTGGGCACGCATCTCGCTACAACCGAACGCCTTCATCACGCACATCCGTCGCAACACCCGTACCGAACGGCTCATCCCAGGGTCGTTTCAATCGGTTCGTCACGCGCGCCGGCCGACTGCAAACCGAACGTACATATGCCATTGAGATCGGCGTATGCCATGGGCCAGATACACCTCATCGAATTTCCGCAGTATTTAGGAGGTGTCACTTATTTGCATCGAATGCACCGAGCTTCTTGGATTTCCGTTCAACTAACCAGTCACGACTCATCAACACGGTAACTCTCTTTTAAAGAAAAACATAGAACTTGTTTTTAGCCATCGCGGAAGTCAAAAAAAAAAAAGTACGGATTCATATTAAAGAAAAATGCTGGAAGAAAACTTATTCAGCTCTCATTTAAACTACAACTTGTCTTTTTACCCACGTAATATCAGATTAGTACATAACTTATACGTCTTCCATAAGTTGTAACTGTGTGATGTCTTGTGTATAATTTATTGTTAGTGACTACTTGGTATATTCTACATTGTGGTTAACATTAATTCATTCTGATTCTTCAACGGTTTTATTTCGTTCCTTTTTTGCAGTTCGATGGGCCCAATTGTCAGTTGTGCTAGCTAGCGATTTGACCACAAATTCAGAAGTTTATGGGATACTGATTTATCCTGAGACACTTACGTTCAGATTGAGTCAACTTGAAGGTAAAGGATCGATTGTCTTCGATATATATTGATTGAAAGGAAAATAAAGCACTTTATGCTGCGAATATCCTACAATTCTTCCTTTCGCAAAATCCATTCTCAGTCCCTAAACAAGACTTTACCCTCAAGTCAACAACCTAATGAGACTGTGGCATCTTTAGTAACTAATTTTGTTAAGCACAAGCAACAACAAGCTGTCGGGAATGCGTTCGTACTCCAATTCCAGTATTGAATGAGATATTTGCCACCATGAATAATTTGGAGGTAAAACCTTTTTCGAAATATCATTGTCTCTCTTTTCACTTTTGTAATTAAAAATACACTGTGTACAAATTTCTTGGTAATTCAACCGTTTCCTCAACGGTTCGTCGTTTCACCCAAATAATTCAATAAAAACAGTATGCATGTATTTTAGGCAGGCTGTTCAGTACAGAGGTCAATCTTCAACAACAAATCAGTTTTTGTAGAATGAGAGTAAGGACGCAGTCGCACGCTGCGAGGTCAAGGATGAAAGAATGATTGGTCATGCAGCAGATGTTTCTTTTGCTTCGATGTTTCCCAAAGAAATTCACCTCATGAGGCCTTGCATTACCACGATGTCGCAATGTATATTGATAAAGTTGTGAATGTATCGGTAGTTTTTAAAACAATAATTGGTTGTCTGGTCCCGCAGCACTACTGTAATTAATGAATGCGTACTTTTCGTTGATACACTATTCAGGGTGTGCATCTGCTAAAAAGTCCACTAAGGCCCAGTGGGAGCCTATTTTCAAATAACTTACAGTCGACTTTATTTTATTTATTGAATAATCTGTTCCCAATCCTTCAGAACATACTCAATGTTCTATTATGTGAAGAATGGGTATCAATCCACGGAGGTTACGACTGCGGGAATGATCAGTCTTGGAGCAAAATATTTCTTTTGCTTCAGTCTTCCCCCAAAAACATTTACCTCACGAGACCTGCCATTATGTCGCGCATTGTGTTATGGATTGCCATTATGTCGAAATCAATTTGATAAAGTTGTGAGTATTTTCTACCGATTAGTTTTTAAAACTGTAACAGATAGAAAAACTCCTGCTGCAAATGTAGGATCTAAGGAATGTGGGAGGGGGGGGGGAATCATATTTGACTATTAAGGCTTTGACATTTCTAAACTCTTAACCGCCTAAAATCTGCAGAATGAGTCAATGTTCTATTAAAAATTTTTTTTTGGATCCTATCGCGTGTTTCTGAATCCCGCCCTCCCTAAAAAAATAAATAAGTAAAATCTACAGTTCAAGTAAAGATAATTTCACTACTCAGAAGTTCTTTAGAAATTAGTTATAGTGGCATCCAGTCATTGAAAATGATGGATGCAGCTATTGAAAAGGATCATAGAGAAAATAAGCTAAAAAAATGAAAATCATGAAGGAAATGAATTAATATGAATTAATTAATGTAATGCCAAAATTTCGCGTCATTGATCTACAGAGAAACGAGTGGAACATGGGAAGAAAGCCATTCGAAATAAGACCTTCGCACCGGAGTAGCTTTAGTATAGTAAGAGATTATCTTAATATGATAAGTGAATCCATCTGCAGATAAAAAAGTGTCGAGCCAAGCAGAAGTGTGAGGAAAATAATACAGTATATAAAGCCGATTCTTGTATTCCACTGCCTCTTTTCCCCTTCTCCTTTAATCTTAAAAGAAAAGTTGGCTCGGTAATCTAACTAATTCTGGACAGGCATGCTTTACCATTTCACTAGCGAGCCTTATTATGATTTTCACTAGCGAAATTAAGACAGACCTGAGGTCAATTCCTGATATCCGACGAAATATTTTATTTCTTTATTTTAGTTTGTTGACAGTATATGGTTAGCTCATTTTCCCTCATGATCCTTTTTTGCAAATGAAGCAACTTTACCAACTCGGGGTTCGAACTTAACTGTTCTTGCTTTTCAGACATGCGCCCTACGTTTAGGTCGAGTTTTAAAGATCATCACTCCCCCCCCCCCCGCCACACACACAGTAGAAATGTCATATTTAATTTCAATTAAGGCTATTTGAGATATTATCTTTTCTTTGAAATTTCCAATATTTAATTAGAAAAAGTTTCCTGGAGCGTGGAGGGCCTGTAGCGTACTGGAAATAGGGTCTTATTTTTTCCCGAGACCCCACAAGCGCTTGGAAAACACAGCTGCGTGTTTTTCAAGGAATGTGTTGTTCGGTTCCACCAGTTCGGAACACGTGGAGGGATTAAAAACCGTTTTTCCCTTACAGACGCAGCCACTAAAGCTGTCATCTTGGACGTTCTGCAATGTTATAAAGTTCGGCGTCTAGAAGAGCTGTCAGCCGATAATCTGCGGGCCCTCCACCCCTTCTGAAAAATCCAGACATTGGGGAGAGCGGCGTAGAACATCGACCCAAGCGGTTGTGTTTTTGTGAGGCTCCTGTTTTTTGGGCAGGAATGGGCCCTGGAGCGCGCACTGTAAATCTGCACGTAAATTAAGTGTATATGTCGAAAATGTCTAATGTTTAATTTTTTTTTGTTAATAAATTGTTGAATTTTTGTTTTAAAAATTTGGCCTTCGTTTGTTAATTAGGACTCTGTCTTTCTTGGTATGGATCAATAGTTGTGAAATTCCTTCAAAATGCCTCAGAGAGTTAACAGCCTTATAGTGACGTCACAGTGCCTTCTAAGAAATCTTTTTTTGGAAACTGTAATTTTTAAGGGGGTTAAAAAGAGCTTAACCCCCTGCCCCCCTCTAAAAACACCCATTGTATCTTTGGAACCATAGGGCCTAGGAAGTTGAAATTTCGTATGGTGGTTCCCCATAATCCCTAGGTTCCTTCTAAGAAATCTTTTTTTGGAAACTGTAAATTTTAATGGGTTAAAAAGAGCTTAACTCCCTGCGCCCAATCTAAAAACACCCACTGTATCTTTGGAACCATAGGGCCTAAGAAGCTGAAATTTCGCATAGTGATTACCCATAATCCCTAGGTGCCTTCTAAGAAATCTTTTTTTGGAAACTGTATATTTTAAGGGGGTTAAAAAGAGCTTAACCCCTGCCCCCCCCCTCTAAAAACACACACTGTATCTTTGGAACCATAGGGCCTAGGAAGTTGAAATTTCGTATACTGGTTCCCCATAATCCCTAGGTGCCTTCTAAGAAACTGTAAATTTTAAGGGGGTTAAAAAGAGCTTAACCCCCTGCCCCCTCTAAAAACACCCACTGTATCTCTGGAACCACAAGGCCTAGGAAGCTGAAATTTCCTATGGTGGTTCCTCTTAAGCTCTAGGTGCATACCAATAAATCATTTTGAACGCTCAAAATTTAAGGGGCTTTTCCCCCTCTCCCCCCAAAAAAATCCTACTGTATCTCTGGAACCATAAGGCCTGGGAAGCTGAAATTTGTTTGTTTGGTTTCCCTTAAGCCCTAGGTGCACACTAATAATTTTTTTAGTTCAAATTTTAAGGGGTTGCCCCCCCCCCCAAAAAAAAATAAATAAATAAATAAACCCACTGTATCTCTGGAATCATAAAGCCTGGGAAGCTGAAATTTAGTTGATTGGTTTCCCTTAAGCCCTAGGTGCACACCAATAATTTTTTCCTTTTTTAGTTCAAATTTTAAGGGGTTTAGCCCCCCCCCCCCTCAAAAAAAAATAAACCCACTGTATCTCTGGAACCATAAGGCCTGGAAGCTGAAATTTTTGTTCGTTGGTTTTCCTTGAGCCCTAGGTGCACACCAATAAATCTTTTTTTACATTCAAATTTTAAGGGGTTTAGTCCTCCCCCCCCCCAAAAAAAAATCCCACTGTATCTCTGGAACAATACAGCCGAAGAAGTTGAAATTTTGCATGGCGTTTCCTCTTAGGCTCTAGGTGCTGGCCAAGAAAGATGTTTAAAAAGCAACTTTTTAGGAGGTTGTAAAGTGGTTTTAAATTCCCAAAATAAAAAAGGAAATATCCAAAACTCGTATTTAAATTCGGATCACTGTCGTTAAATTCTGCGATGAACTCCTTATGAGAAATGACCCCACCTTACTGCTAAAGTTAATTGAAATTAAATGAACCAAATGACATAATTCATGGCACTCGTGTAATCTGTGGCGAAGTACGTGTATGAAATATACGAAAGCAGTTATTAAACATGCATCAACATTTTGAGCAGCAGCATGTTTAAAAAAGTATTTGGAAAACCCACGGAAAAGTTAAAAAAAAATAAGCAGCTGAAGAACATGATTTCGCTATAGATAATTTTAGATCTAATTAAAAATTTCATATTAAAGACAAAATAGTGAATACACTCTTAGACACAAAAAAAAAGCGACGCGTCAAGAAGGGGTAATGCAAATTAGACACAAATTGATATGCATACAGGTTTCGACGGAAAATACAAATATTTAAAGTTTGGCAATCGGGATTTTAAAGTAATGGCAATCGGGAACCGTAGAACCAGTTTTCCTTCTGAATTCTGACTGTTTTGCCGAAATCTTTAATATTACATCTCCAGCTACTGGTCGATTAAAATAGGGACGCATGTTGTGAAAGTTAGGGCATACACGCTGACTGGGCAAAATTCCACGGATCTGGAAAAAGACACTGCATCTTCTTCCTTTTGGCCTATATTACACTATCAAAGTTCTTTGACAAAGATATTTTTTAAAAGTTATTTGTATCTTTTATAACAGTTATACTTAAAAGAAATGCTATAACCTCAAAATACCCCTATTACACTATCAAAGTTCTTTGACAAAGATCTTTTATAAAAGTTATTTCTATCAAAGGGGGCTAAACCCTTTAAAATTCGAGCTCTTAAAAATTATTTATTGGTGTGTACCTAGGGCTTAAGGGGAACCACCATGCAAAATTTCAGCTGTCTAGGCCTTATGGTTCCAGAGATACTATGGGGGGTTTTTTAGAGAGGGGTTAAGCCACTTTTAACCCCCTTAAAATTTGCATTTTTTAAAAAGATTTTTTAGTGGGCACCTAGGGCTTAAGGGGAACCACCATACGAAATTTCAACTTCCTGGGTCCTATGGTTTCAGAGATACAATATGTTTTTTTTCAGTGGGGAGGGGGTTAAGCCCCTTTTAAACCCCTTAATATTTGTACTTTTTAAAAATATTTCTTAGTGGGCATCTAGAGCTTAGGAGTAACCACCATGCAAAATTTCAGCATCCTAAGACTTTTCCTTTGAAAGATTTGCGTTTTTAACATACTCATTTTGAATATTTTTCGTGTATTTCTGTTTTGTCATTAGTGCGAAATTTTTAATTAGAGCTAAAACTATTTCGAATCGAAATCTTGTTCTTTATCTGCCGCGTTTTCCACACATTTGTATTTTTTTAACAAGCTGTTGCTCGAAATGTTGTTTATAACATCCGGGCACCGAAATCTTTTATAAAACTTTGACGATGAACCCAACTTTTATAAAAGCTATCTTTTATCAAAGCTGAGGTATTACACTGTCATATTTCTCGTCAAACTTCTTTTATAAAAAATCTTTGTCAAATAACTTTCATAACCTAAAAAAATAAAGAAAATCTTCAAAACGAAACTTAGAACGGGAGCGGAAAGCAATGAATGGCGAAAACAATACTATCAACAAGGATGGGGCGCATAATTGGCGCTTTATTGCCGCTTTTTCGCCAAACCGCAAAGCTTCAGCTATAATACGTAAGTACCGAAAAGGTAAAGTCTAACTCCATTAATCAGTCAATGTCAATGTAACTTTTTATAAATATTAATTGCTATATAACAGAGCAAATAAATTTTAAAATCTCATTAAAAGTGAGTTTACATAGCACAGGAATACTTCTTTTTAAAATTTCTAGTATACGTCTGTCTTCCAAAAATATTTCTTTTTCTTATCTCTGAGTGAGTAAACTCATATCTTGTTAATGCAGCTCCACACTCCAAGATAATGAGTCCTAAATTTAAATCTTACAAGGACTACAGAAGTTCACTGAATGCAGCGAAATCTTATGAGAGTAAAAATATGAGATAAACAACTATAATTCTTGCTAATTTTGCATGTTTTTAAGTTCCTTCAGAAAATAAATATCAAGATAAATGCTTGACGCTTTCATGTTAAACGTTGTATTGAAAGTTTTTACGTTAAAACACTCGGAAGAAGACAACATTATATTATACTTAGTTTGACTATGTTGAAAGATCATAACTTCACGAAGAATTCAACTGCGATATATTTTATTACTATTATTATTTTCGCAGTATCTTTTAATTTTTTTTTAAGCCAGAAACAGGATAAAACATAACTTACATGACTGAGAGTAATTCCTATCTGCTGACGAAATACTTTATTAACTAAACCTCTTTGTAAATTTTTCTGACCATAGAAAGCTTCCATGCTATTTTTGGTTTATAATGTGTTTGGTATCGGTTCCTCCAAAAGTAACTCAGAACAGACGTTACGGATAAAACGCAGATGCTAGAAATAACTGAAAACTCTAAGAAACAGTTTAGAAAAGAGAAAAATAAATCCTGAAGCATGCTCAATAACTTCAGCCTACTTTGCAATTTTCAATTGTTTTTCTAATTACAGAGGAAAACACGTTAAAAGTATGCATCGAGTTATTATTTTAATATACTGCATGCAAGATTTTTATCTCGTTTTGTGATATTTGATATTAAAACAAATGATTCTCCAGTTTAATATTAATCATTTTTAAATCATTTCTTAAATTTATTCATTATGTTAATCTGACAGTGGTAATATTTTAATATTGTTGAAAATAATGTAATGATCAACATTGAAATATGAAGTGGTTTTATATTTTGAATATGAGAAACTGAAGTTGAATTATGCTGTCATGTAAGGAAAAATATTATCTGAATTAAGCATCGCAAAAATGAACAGCGATTCTAAGAAATATCAAGAAATACACTCATTAAAAAGAATTATCGTTCAGTTAAATTTATTTCTTTAAGTAAATTATCTTGTACTTTGTATAGATTTATTTTGTTATGCATCTTAATATATTTTGATAACAGAGTAAAAAAATTGTAAATATTGCAATACAACTTTCCTATTTTTATGCTTCGAATATGCATCGAATTATTATTGGAAGGATTCCATTGACTATAATGTTTCCTCACATTGCGTATGTTATTTAGTTGGTACATCGAGAGCCTTAAGTTCGACCCAAATTTAGCAAGTAATCATTATTTTGCCAAGACGTGGTATATGCTGCCACGTTGTATTCGTCAGAACGCCAGGAAGAACAATAAAGGACGTTGTGAAGCATGCAATAAGATTTCGTCTTGGAAAAAAGATCAGCCTGACGAATGGCTAAATTAAAAATATGTAATTAGGTGCCGCATAGTTGGGATCAAAATGATTGAAGAGAATACATGAAGGAAATCATTGGAAAGACTATTTCCTCGCAATATCGAAATAGTTTAGATGCTAGAACATATCAGCATTGAAGTCGAAGGACCTGTGTTCGATTATCGGCCTTGGCAATCGATAGTAATAAACAATACATGCAAATTATTCATTTCAAAGGTATTTCTGATTTAAACAGTAAAGATTAGAGTCATTAATTATGTTTCAAGCAAGGAATAGTTCCGAATGTTTGATGTTTACATGAAAACTATAGTTCAGGTGGATTAAATTTATATAATATTATTTTAGAGCAATGATACTGTTTCAGTCTCGGACAATAAATTTTGCAACAGTAGATATTTTTTCTGGCATGAAAAAGACATTCTATCCGCGAATTTATAATCCTTTCTACAGCTTTACTATGAAAATAAGGAAGTGAGGATAAAATATACTCGGCTTCAGAAGATGTGACCGCTACGTTCATATGTCGAGCACGTACTGGAAGAAAAACGCACGTCTTCTCTGAAAGTTCACCAAGAAGTCATCTTTCTGTCCAGCCTATGTCTCTTCAAGAAATTTCGAAGGCAAAATAAACACGTTCATAGAAAAAGAGATAACGATGCAAATATATATTTTCGATGAACAAAAAAGTCTGACTGAAATCTTCGGGCGTAATTCTCCAATACATTTGTTTGCTGCCCATGTGTGTGTTTGTTGAAGTTTGTGATTTATCTGCTCCCGCGTTAAAATCCCTTTGGATGAAAATGCAGAGAAAATAATTTTTTTAAACAGAAGAAAGAAAAGACATGTCTTTATATTGCGACTGATAAAATCACATTCGTTCAAAAGGTAGCGAAAATTCCATTGAGAATACCATATCTCAAACGAAATTACCTTTCAAGAATATTGTATTTATTTAAATATTTTATCAAAGAGAACTCTTCAAATAAGCACAAAAACTACTAATATATAATTTCCTTTAAAATGATTACTTGAATAATAACTGATTTAGTAGAAATGCAAGATGACAATATATAAATAATTTTAAAATATGTCACATTTTTTTTTCGTCAGAGATTTCAACGCATTTTAATTTAATCGCAGGAAGTTCGAAATCAAAAAGTAGTACACTTTACGGATTGCCTTTGTGATATAAATATTCTATCATATTATAGAGTTATTGATTAAAATTTTTAAAGCTGTCGAAATTTGTACTGAAAGTATTTCTGTTTTTCTCTCAAATTGGGAAAAGGGAAAATGTTGACTAAATTTGAATATATTTTCATTGGGGAGATTCTGAAGTGCGTCATGAATTATTATTATTCTGAAAAATAAATTTGTTTCTATAAATTAAATGTATTTTAGAAAATAATTGACAACTATGAAGTTAACAAAACAGAGTTCTTTCATAAGACTAAAGCCGTTCTGTCTTCCCTTTATTAAAAAGTTAATTCCAAACACTTGAAATACTTTATTATGCAACTGTAATATTTACAAACTATATAAATATAAATGAGATTTTTTTTCATAGTAATTTACTCTCAATTTTCAGCATTAAAAAATGTTTTTGTCATTTTCTCTTATGCCACGGTTGATTCAACGGCAATAACTTAAAGTTGCTGAAACTTAAAGGCCTTTACAATTGGTGAAAGACAACTATCTCGTTAGGCTATTTCATTTTTTCGAAACAAAAAAAATTGCCCAGTCTCTAACGTAGAAGAAATATTGTTATTGAAGCATTATATTTGTATAAAGATACTTTGCCATAAACGTATGCAAAATGAAACATTCTGGCCGATTGCTTGATAAATAATGACAAGCGAATATAGTAAAATGGGTTATAATATTAGGGCTAGACGATGTTCGAATATCTCAGTCTGCAATATTGAGTTCAGCGGCTAATACGGCGAATTTAAACTGTTTAGTCACACTGTGTCATAAAGATGACTTGGGAATTAAGAGGATGACTATAAAAATCAACTATTAATGGTGGACCTTACGCTAGAAGAACAAATGAAGTTAGGGTTAAGTTCCAACTAGGATTTCATCATTTATTTAAGGACAGACGGATCAAATTTTCATTATACAATTCGAGTCATTAAATTCTTCAAAAGCATTCTGGACCAGATAAGCTAGATATTATACATTTGTGTTAGAGCATTTTATGTTCGTTCCAGTACAGCAATAATTAACGTCATGTTATGCCTCAGAGTTGATGAAAGGATATGGAAGGGCTCAGGGTGTTAAAACCGAGGATGTTGTTCAGGGAGATGCATGCCGTTCGTGGGCAGGTATCAACCTTTTAATACATGGGTATGTCACTATGACAAGACGAATATCTACTCGTAGATAAATAATAAGTGCTACAGGGTTGGGAAACTGCCTCTGAGGAACTTTATGTGGATACGAGGCCCTTGGTACCATTGAAAACGGCTCTCTACAGTCACGCAAAGTGTTTTTTCCCCAGACAAATTCAAACTTTCCTGAGATTAAGTTATAGGCTGCCGCCATCAGCATTATGCTGACCTAAACGTGAAGCCGTATCGCCACTCTCCTTTTTCAAGCACTCTTGAACTTACATAGATGCACTTATAGTCTTCATACAATTTTTACCATCAACTGAGGTAAAAGTTGTTTCTTAAGGCTGCTATGTACTAAGGAAAAAATCGTATTTCCCTTTTCCTCTTCTTGCAGACTCTTGTGGTGAGAGGAGTTCAGTTGACAGTTCAAGAATTCCACCCCCCTTAGGATTGGCATTTTGAGGGATTGTAATGGCTCTCTCTCTATAAGGGGGTTAAGCGCTGCCCCCAAATTTTTTTATTTAAAATATATTTTTGTCAACTATTTACAGCTACATAAATTCTGATAATCAAATAAAATTGGTATTGTCAGATAGCCTGAACTTTTCTGCAAAACGCTACAGGATTCATTTTATAAATTTCGAAGGAATTTATGAATTCGAAGGAATTTATGAGCGTTTAAAACACACTATACCAGATTTCCCTCGAATAATTTAAATTTTAAAATATTAATTGCATTTAAAAAAAAAACGAAAAATGTACACAAATGTAAAATTTCTTTCTCTGTGACGGAGTGCAATTTTTAAAAAAAAATCTTTGAATCCAAGTCGGCAATCCGTGGACAGATTTTCTCCATAGGTTAACATTGAGGTGAGCGAATCGAATGGGGTTAGTACATAGCAGCCTTAAAGTTTGCAGTGCCTCACTGATATTTTCAGTGATGGGCATTTAAAATACACCTACTCAATCACTGCTAGTCAAAGACTAAAACTTAATGCTTTGCATGCCTAAACAGGATATTTTTACATATCATGTCTCACAAGTCTCTCATCTTAGTCTATTTTATCGATGTGCTTCAATTAATTTGATCTAAGACTTTGACAAAAGAAATTAAATTATACACTTTGATTCAAAGTGTATAATATTATGTCTTTCTTTTTAAAACTGCCTACTCCACAATTATGAACGAATAAACAGGCGACTGTTCGTTGGATTTTTGGTTAAGTTACTGTACAATGGATACCTCTGGCATGGGTCGTGATGAGTGTAAGTTAGTATAAGCCAGGTCTTTACTGGAACATAGATCGCAGGTGGCGGATTGAAATGCGTTCTTAATATCCTACCCACTGAAGAATATTTAAATTATGTAACGAAAGAAGGCGTAAATTAAGTAGAAGTCATGCTCATTTTTTTTTCTCACGGAGAATTTTTTCAATGACGAAACCGACTGCAACTCGAAATTCCTAGATACTCACCCTTAAATACTACAAAATTTTTTTTATTACATAGCTTAACGCTTTTGAAGTATCAGGTTTTACATGGACAGATCAATAATAGCTAACTCTTTGGCAGTTTAAAAAAGCTAAATTAATTCGATAAAATTAACAAAAATATCTGACATCCTGACGGAAAAAACGCTAGCTAAAATATTCTTTCATTTATTTGTTATCTGGGATTTAGCATAAAAATATGATGTTAGCATAACTTTTTTCAGAGTCTGGAAATAATATAACTAGAACAAAAATTTTCTAAGGCTTTGAGCTCTGTACATTTAGAAAAATAAATTTTGTAAAGGGATAGTCATTATTAAGGCAAGTAATTCTTTCTTTGAAAAAATGCACTATTTGCTTATTTCGCGCATAGAAAAATATTTTGAAAAAGTTTTTGAAACCCTCATAAATCGGTCTTAAATAAACTTACTATGAACGTTTTAAAATATTCGTTCTTTTCATAGCCGGGTGGGGGATTTTATTGATTATTATTATTCTGTTTTCACAATATCTTACATCATTTGAAATTTTTTGTCTCGTTTCGCAATAGATGGCGCTATGGTAATTAGCTTACTCAGTACAAACTTCTTCCCAGAATTTATTTTTTTAGTTTGAAGATTACAACTGTTAACTATTTTTCAATAAATATGATAAATATTGTGTGTAACTTAAGTAAAGATGTTTCTAATTAGGAGCACGTAAAAGTCTTTGAGGGATGTAAAATTTCACCTGTTTATTACATTTCGTGAAACCAAAATTATTACAATTGTTAGAGAGGGAAATTTGCTCGAAAATGCTTTTGTTTATGAAATTCACCATTCCAGACTCATATTTGATAAAAAAATTTAAAAATAATTTAAAAGATAAACTTCTGCAATGTACACAGACACTAAATATTTATTCGACAACCTCATCATCGAGTTCAGGGGACAAAAATGAAAATATGGGACAGAGACCAACTAAGGGGAAATTAATGACTGTTAGATAAAAACCCATTGTAGTATTGTAAAAATGTAAGAGTTTATTTGATTATGTCTTATAATACTGGAAAGTAAACCTTAAAAAGTGAGAACTTTAGGCGAAAAATAAATCTTGGGGTTCAAGTGCAATCTCTGGGCAAGAAATTAATGATTTTATGGGCAAAACTTTAAGAGAAAAATGCATGGATTTGCAGTAGAACATAACTTAAGGTCTTTCAAGGGACCGTTTCTAGAAAGTGTATGATTAAAAGTACATTAAACTAAAAACCCAACATCGGGATAATAGATACGGTTGTATCTGGACCTCAGCAAACAACGTATAAATAGAGGAAACGTGCATGAGATAAAAGGTGCTTGCTCTCTTATATTATCCTCCTCCTTTAACAGCAGATCTCATCTGACCACCTGTTACCTGTAAGATTTGTTGAGGCCAAATACTCACGTTGGAATTCATGTCAAGCATATTGAATGGATTTTAAGTCAGGATGATGAAATATAATTAGCGTTGATTAAGTTCTAAATCGTATCAAATTACATCTAAAAGCATAAATATGTATTTGTTTATCGAATATTTAGCGTCATAAAGACTCCTGATATTAAAATCTCATTTCTATCCTGCAAAGACTATCGTATACTTAATGTTTGAGACACTGTCGCTTTAAATATCCTCCTGCATGCTACAAAGTTTCTTTGCTAAAATATTTTTTTAAAATATTTCTCTTTTCATCTTTTATTCTGCAAGTAATGCACATTTTGACGAATCAGCTAGGGAGTTTTGGGTTGTATAGAGATTCACTATGTTTTTCTTACTCAGGGATTCTTTAGAGCAGTGCTCCCCAACTTTTTAATCGCCACGGACCGGTCAGCGTTTAATAATTTTTCCGCGACCCGTTGAGGGGGGCTATGACTGCAATTTTAATTCATAATCTTGAAATGTTTAATAAACAATAAACTAATTTAAAATAGTTACAAGATTTCTTTTGTTACAAAGGTATAAATTAGCACAAACCCGACAAATTCGCACTAACCCGAGAAAAATACACCACAGTCAATAAAATGGAAATAATTTAACGTTCCTTGGGCGACCCGGTACTATTTAATCCACGGATCGGTACCGGTCCGCGGCCCGGGGGTTGGGGACCACTGCTTTAGAGGAAGCGAAAAAAGAAAACAAAAAAACCTGCGATTTGATACCATCATTAATGAATGAACGATCGTTGATTTAACTGAGATATCTCTCAATCAAATATATTTCTATTAAATTATTTGTCTTACGATGCATTTCATTTATCATTCAAATAATGTATTCATTATTGTTACCAATTGTTATTGCTACAAATTCAAAAGCATATAAATTGTAAATCTTTCGTAGTTTTGTGGGATTAATAATTGGAGAGAATAATTTCTTCCCTTTGTAGGTAATGGTAGACCGGTCTTAAAAAGTAGAGTTTTATGTTCCATTTAACAACCAGCAAGTAGTAGTTTCAACGAAACCAAAGTTTATGAATGTGAGAGGGTGTGGTAGCGTGGTCTGTAAAATTTTTGCTTGAAATTAGATTATTATTCATTTTTTATTTCAATATCGATTTGGGCCAAGAGTAATATCAAAGAGGTGTCAAAAAAGACGAAAGAAAATAAGATTTTCTACCAACGCTGGATTGGATCAGTCGGAACAACTTTAATCTTAAAATGAGATCTGGGTTCGACTCCTGCTTTTAGGAGACAGTTGTTATACAGACGCCAGACCCTTGCAAAATAATTTTGATGGACAGGCATGGATTTGAAAACAAGTTAACGATAGTAAAAATCACGAAGATCATCAAGCAAAAACACTATAGACACGACCAACACCCTATGCTGTTGTAGGAAAAGGAGTAATATGAGTAAGATAACGAATATAGGGCTATCCCGCACCACCGACCACGTTCTCGGTTTGATGACGGTTTTCGCAGAAAGTCGGTATATACATACATACATAAATGAGCAAAGTTATGAATAATCTCCACCAGTCTATGGTATTACAAAAACTAAGCTCTTAAAATCTCGAAGGAAATCGAAATTCAGAGAAATAATAAAATGAACTGCTTAATATGTATAAAAAATAATAAATAAATAAATAAAAAGATAAATAAATAAATTTATATATTTATATATTTACTTTGCATAGTTGCTTTAATTATATATATATATATATGTGTGTGTGTGTGTGTGTGTGCACGAAAGCATACATTACGTTGTTACATTCTGTGTTTGGTAGTAGAGAAATTTCATATAGGAATTCCTCTGGAATTCTGTACTATGATAAATTTGCATATAAACTTTATTTGGTCACAGTAAATACAATATAAAACAGGAAAATGTTACATTTCCGTTTCCTTAAGGTTTCGGCAGTTGAAATTTTTGTAATACTTCTGTAAGTGTGCATCTGCAGTAACGAAATACGTAAATGAATAAACAATTTCCATTAACAACCATAGCGTAAATAGCATTTTCGTGCATTCTCTGGAGCTAGTAATGTAAGTTTCAGGTTATTTGTCTAACATTATGGCAAGGAAGTCCGTAAGTTTCAAAATACATTGAACCGGAGGGAACTTTAAGGCTCATTTAAGTCTTAAGCCCAGTTTTTGAGAAGCTTTTCAATATGTATTTTTAAACAAATATCACATGCTCTCTTTCAAGTTAAAAAGAGAACGTTATATATTTTAAACCCGCCAAGAGAAATATGAATAATTAATTTTCAAAATCCTTTGCAAATCAATATTTCACAATGGTTAATTAATGAAGTCGTTCTTTAAGGCTCATGATGGCTAGTTCCAAAAAGACTGTATGTATCTTAAAATAAAAGTAAATTTTCATTGCTACTGCTCTACAAAAATAAATCACGCTAAAGCTTTCAAATTCTTTCGCCCTATTTTTGAGACTAGTGCAAGATAAAACGTAGGGCTTTCATTTTGGTTATTTAAATAGATTACATTTTTTTAGAATTGTGTCGCACAGAAAGAGTTTGATATTGAAGCCCATGTTTATTGTTTGCCATAAATTTAATAACTGAAGATATTTAAATTCCTAAACACATTAAATATGAATATATTTATTCGTTTATTGCTACTTTCATATTAAATATATTTTAGATAATTTATTATCTCGAAAACAATAAAACAATTATTTTCATGGTGAACTGGAAAGAAATGCAGAATTTATTAAATCATACGCATGATATCCCTTTTTTACATCTGAGTTTTCAAACGGAAACAAGGTTTTCATTTTATATCCTGGTTCTATTTTATATGCAAACTAGCTGTTTACCCGGAGTTGCCAGGGTATTTATTTATCCTAAATTTTTATTAGACAGAAAAATGAATGAACTCTACCTATAGTGTAAAATCTAAGTAACTTTATTTACAGGTATTTAGAAGTATAAGTACAGTATACAAATTATAAAGTAAAATTGCAAATTCACTATAATACACTTTGTCACAAAAAAATATATGCACCCAGAAGAAATCGAGCTACTATCACGATACTTGGCAGGTATGCAGTCTGGTAAGAGATATGCAAATGATTAAAATTTCGACGCCAATCAGACAAGGGTAAGCACGCTATGCGCATATGAGGTGCGCAGCTGAGAGAGATTAAAATCATGATTGCTCGTGCCATACGGTTATTCATACAAATGTGTCGACTTGGATGGACGGTATTATGACTAAAGATGCCTCTGAGACGTAACCGGCGACAATACGATCAATTGTTGGACTTTGAGAGGGGGAATATAGTAGGCCGCAGAGAAGTAGGTTGGTCGAACAAGCGTATCGGCCGCCACCTCGGTCGGAGCGATATGGTAGTTGCTCGGTGTTGGCAACAATGGATCACGGAAGGGATAGTCTTACCGTCGCGGAGGGTCAGGGAGTCCCAGGAACACAAATGCGCGCGAGGATCGCGCGATCATAAGAGCGGCCACGTCCGCACCAACAACGTCGCTAGAATCGGTTCGACGCCATTTACCACCCTCCAGACATCCGGTGGTATCAAGGGAAAACATTCGGAGACGACTGGACGACGCAGGTATAATGAGCTGACGTCCATTAAGACGCCTACCACTGACCCCATATCATAGGCAGAGTCGATTAGATTTTTGCCAACCTCGGGCAAGTTGGATTGTGGCCGACTGGAGACGTGTGATCTTCAGCGAAGAATCCCGATTCAATCTCAATGCTGATGACCAGCGCATACGTGTGTGGAGGCGGTTAGGCCAACGGTCCAATCCGGCATTTGTTGTCGAGAGGCATACGGCGATTACACAAGGTGTGACAGTGAGGGGAGCGATTTGTTGACACACGATCACCTCTAGTCGTCCTTCAACGCACTTTGACGTTACGCGTAGGCGAAAGTTACGAAAGTTACGTGTAGAATTTAATGAAACTTATACACATTATACAACACATAGGTACGTATAAAATAGCATAAAAAGAAATCGCCACACAATTATGGTGTTATAGAAACTAGCATATGTATACAATGAACAAATCGGATGTGTCAGTTTGGTATAGGAAAAGTACCTTTAATATGGCGTATGATCCCCCCAAGAAGTAATACAGCACATACAGTGATGTGCAATGCTGTCAATTATGCGGTCTATGAGTTCGGTAGGAAGTGAGAGGCATTGCTCTTGCAAAGCAGTTGAAAGCGTGGCTAGGGTCCTAGGAGGAGGATTGAGAGCAGCTATACGTCGTCCTAAATCGTCCCAAACATGCTCGATAGGATTCAGGTCCAAAGATCGAGCTGGCCACTCCATGCGCTGAATTGTTTCCTCCTCAAGATAAGAATCCACGATGCGGGCCCTGTGCGGTTTCGCGTTATCATCCTGTAGCACGAAAGCATGACCTATTGCCATTATGCATAATAGGTGATAATGGCAATAATGGCAATATGGCGCCTCCGGCATAAGGGCGCACATAAATATCAAGGATGTCATCTCTATAGGTGTGAGCATTCACATTTCCACAGGGAAAGACATGGAGGTCTGTGCGTCCATCCAAAGAGACCACCCCAAAACACAGACACTGCCTGATCCGGATGCATCTCTTTCACGAATGTGTGATGGATGAAAACGAGTTCCGGGTTATCTCCAAATGAAAATACGCCTACTATCACTTTGGAGGCTAAACCTGGACTCATCCGCAAAGAGAACAGCCTTCCATTGATCACGCGTCCAGTGGACATGTTGACGTGCTCACTGCAAACGTTCCCGCCTATGGCGTGACGTGAGCGGGATGCAAATGGCTGGTCGTCTCGCAAAAAGACCACCTTCGTTAAGCCTTCTACGCACGGTTGACGTTGATACCAACCTTCCAGTGCTTGCAGTGAAGGAGGATCTGCAGACGGAACTGCGGTTCTATTCCTTCGTGAGCATAATGACAAATATCGTCATCGGAACTCGCTGTAGCGTATGGCCGTCCTTTACAGAACCTCCTGGATGCCAAATCCGTGGTTAGAAATTGTTGCCAAAGTCTATGCTCCACAGACGGACTCACATTTAGCCATCTGACCACTTCTGTCTGACTTTGTCCTGCCTCTAGCCTCCGAATAGCTCGTCATCACAGTTCTTCGGTCAAATAAAGCCAGGAGGTCATTGTTACAATTTGGCTATGCCAGATGTCTAATCTCAGTCTCGCAGATACAATTGCCGCCTTGCTCTGAGACATGCACTTGCATGCTCCTCGCAAGTGACGTATTCCGACTGCAGCGCCACTATTATACATTATGTAGTATTGTTCAGCACCTTTTACTGAACAACATATTCATATTTTTAACAGATTGGCCTAGTTTTGAACGTGTTATCCCTCCTTTTTGTGATTTTTCCTTAATTTTTGAAAACTAATGTATATATATATATATATATATATACAGTGGACGCTCGTTAATTCGAACTCGGTTAATTCGAACTTTCGGTTAATTCGAACTAATCCAAAGGCCCCAAAAAACTTGTATTGGAATTAATGTTAAAAATATCTCATTAATTCGAACTAAATTTTTATCACTTCGATTAATTCGAACTAAAAATTTGACCAAAAAAAAATTCTTTTTCCTCGTTTAATGGAGAAAATACACACGGTATTTATTATTTTGTGTGTCAAAATCATCTGTATTTCTTTTCTGTGTAAAGAGGCACAGTGACGCACCCAGGGGGGGGCAGGGCCCCCTGGGCCCCCCGAAGAAGTAGAAATATTGATTTTGCATTATAAATATTTTTATTCGTTCATCTCGGCCCCCCCATGCATTATAAATATTTTTATCCATTCATCTCGGCCCCCCCCAAAGAAAAAATCCTGGGTGCGTCACTGAAGAGGCACATGCCTGTATTCCTAGCATTTCCGCTAAACGTTAGTGGCTATTGTCCTTATCAGTGCTTAACGGACAAAGCGATTTTCCTTTATTTGCATCGATTTTCTTAGAATTTCAGAAAAACCAGTCTTTACTACAGATTCCAGGGAGCTGCGTCAGTTATACCTACAGTGCAGACAAGTTAATGTGATCTAGTTTTTCTTCCTCATTGTTTGGTGTGAATGTGTAAAAATTCAGGATGTCTACACGGGGAAAGTACAAAACCCAAACTTTGGAGACAAAGGTAGAAATTTTAAAGAAAGTAGAGAATGGCGAATGTAAAATAAAGTTAGCAGCTGACTATGGAATTAAAAAAGTGCCTTGTCAACTAATTTGAAAAACAAGGAGTCAAATTTAGATTCATGGGAAAAATCAAAATTTGCTAGAGGAAGGAAACGCATGAGAAATGCGTCCCAAGAAGATCTAGAAAAAGCTCTACTGCTATGGTTCCAGGGTGTTAGATCTCGAAATTTTCCGATAAATGGACCCCTAGTGTTGACGAAGGCTGATGAATTGGCAAGTCGAATGGGTATTGAAGATTTTAAATGCAGTGATGGATAGCTTTCTAGATTTAAGTCAAGGCACAATATTTCTTATCAAACTGCATGTGGCCAAAGCTCTGATGTAAACGAAGACGTATGCACTAATTTCGGTAGGAAACTGCCAGGGCTTTTCTCTACTTACCTGCCGAAAGATATTTTTAATGCGGCCATAATGAACAAATCTATAATGGACTCTATTAAAACTCTGAAAGCATTTATTCAGATGGAACCTTCCTCTGAAAATGAGTTGAAATGTTTACTTCAAATCGAGAAGCTGGCTGAATAATGTAGGCATCATAAACAGAACCAAACATCCATTTTACAGTTTTTCTCCAAAGTGTAATTCATATTTTTAATTAAAGTTTACTTTCTAATGCATATCTTCTGCTTCATTTTATGATTAAGGTAAATCTGTATTGCTTTTTAATATGTTTAATTTTAGATAACGTAGTATAATATATTTTCTGGGGTTATACATACTAGGAGATATTTCTTCTTCAGTGATACACATTTAAAGTTATATATTTTCTCTTAACATCGGATAATTCGAACTTCGGATAATTCGAACTTTTTTCTGAGAACCTTTGAGTTCGAATTAACGAGCGTCCACTGTATATATATATATATATATATATTAAATTTTTATTTGAAAAATTTGCGAAAGGTGCTTCTCCTTAAATTATTTTGTGCTTTAACTATGTTAAAGTTATTAGAAATAAAGATTATTGTAAATGACAGATTATTTTCATTGTTTGTTTCAATCTTCTTAATGCGATACAAATTCAGTAACATAGGGATGTGTATAAGGCAAAAGCAAAAAATGTGGGGAAATTGTAACATCTATTCTCTTGATGTAACTTATATTTTGATTGAATTTTAATACAAATTTTAATTTTTACGTTTCATTCAAAATTTTCAGAGGAAATATATCTTAAGTGAAGATCTCCAGTTGCAATATAGCATTGACAGAAGGTAATTTACTCAATTAACCACCCACCTTCAATAAGTAAATAAATAAGTAAATTAAAAAAGAAAGCAAAATCCCAGAAATGTATTCTAAAACTTCTTTCTTATTAAAAATCAACAAAAATGTTGACTTGGATTTAGTATCAAAATTAGTTTCTTATATTATAATGTATTTAAATATTTATCTGCCTTTTAAAAATAAATCCAAGTTGGTTAAGTGATCAGAAAATAATATAATAATAAAAAAATAGATATTTTCAAAATTACTATCAGAAGCATTTTAAATTCAAAGAATATGAAAACATTATTTAATTGATAGATAACGACATCTTTAGAAGCCTTTTTAAAAGCTGCTTGTTTAAGTTTTTTTTTGTTGTTCCTATGTTTTCGATAAATAACTCGTTTTTCATAGCTGCAAGCATTTCTAAATATTATACCAGTTTTATATGTAATGAAATAAATAATTCTTTTTAGTTTGAACAAATTATATTTGCTTGCTCAGAAGCTTTTCAAAAGAAAACAGTGAATGTATTATCTTATCTTTTGTAAATGTCATTCAACGAGATTCACACTGACATCGCTTCTTCACATACAATGTGTAATTCCAATATTGAACCTATTATCTGTTTCTGAGGAAGGTAACACCTTTTTTAAAATCTTATTTGTCTACATCCAATTTACTACAGCTATGTAAAAGTTTAGAATATTTGCATAGATCATTTCATCGTTCTTCTTTGTGGGTCTAAAATGACATTTAAAGTTTCACTAAAGGGAGAATAGTGTACTAAGATATGCATGCTGTACATAGTAAAAAAAACTTGTCTTAAGACAGTTTATACAAGATGCGCCCATAAAGTAACCGGACAAAATTATCCTCAAACCGGCCCACCGGTGATTATGACCGGCAGCGGTCGAACTAAGGGGTGGGGCAGGAGTGAGGAGAGGCGTGAACCCTTGGCTGGCTTTGACATCCTCAGTCAGTTCCTGGACATCAGGGAGAGCACATCAGGGTTTTACAAATGCTGGCCATTTGTCAATAAGTTGCAATTTTGTAAAAGTATGGCGGTCAAAATGACCGCTAGACCTGTTATTGCCACTGAGCAATAACAGGCCTACCGGTCCTGATAGGGATGGTCCTGTTAGGGATTTCAGTGTACTGTGCGATTTTTAAAGTATCCTGTGAAGCCTTGACATCACTCTTCTCTACCTCAGTCACTGGCAGGCTAATTTTTCGAGCAATTATGTCTGAGAAACATTGTGCAATTCTTTTAAGAGCCCTACGATTTGATGATGTAGATACCAGATAAAAAAAATTGAATAAATAAGTGTAGATGATTTTTTTCCCTCACTATTCATCACTAATATACACTGGTGAAATAAATTAAGATAATTTGCATATTTAATCGAATTTCATGAAAAGAACTGAACTGAATGAAAAACCACTGCTTCTAGACAAAAATGCAAATCTTGTACGCCAAATGCGTAAGCACACGTGAGTTAAGACGCATTTCGTCCGCTAGCACACCTCGGCGAATTTCTTGGTGTTATTTTGCAGCAATCGGCTAATTTCAAATTATAACAGTAAAAATGAGTAACCACCAAAGTTTAGATGATGGAATGAGGTGGCGAATTGTGGCGAGGCTAGAAGCAGGTCAATCTCAAGTCCAAATTTGTAGAGAGTTCAAATTAACGCCCATCGTCGTGTGTAACCTATGGAAACAGTTCCAGGAACCGATCGTCCAAGAGCCACGACGGCCGGAGAAGATCGCCATTTGTCGATTATAGCGAGGCGTAACAGGAGTGCTACAGCTTCTCAGCTCTCTCGTGACTTGTATGTAGCCACAGGTACCCGTATATCAAGGGTAGCTGTTTCCAAAAGACTTCATGAGAGAGGGTTGTTTGCAAGAAGACCTGCTGTTTGCGTCCCGCTCACTTCTACGAACAGGAGAATCCGTTTATCATGGTGCAGAGAGCATAGAGATTGGAGTATGGATCAATGGGCGACCGTTCTCTTCACTGATGAGTCCCGGTTCAGCCTAAACACCGATTCTCGCCGTACGTACATATGGAGAGAACCAGGGACCCGCTACCTACCCTCCAATGTCCGCGAAATCGACCATTATGGCGGAGGAGGTTTAATGGTCTGGGCAGGCATCATGTTGGATGGCCGCACACCTCTCCATGTCTTTGAAAGAGGCACTGTGACTGGCGTGAGGTATAGGGATGAGGTCTTGGAGCCCTATGTTCGCCTTTTTAGGGGTGCAGTTGGCCCTGAGTTCATTTTAATGGAAGATAACGCGAGGCCACATAGAGCTCTTCTGGTCGACGAATTTCTAGAAAGTGGGGATATTCGCCGGATGGATTGATCAGCCAGATCTCCAGACCTTAACCCTATAGAGCATGTCTTGGACGCTCTGGGGAGGGCAATTTCAACTCGCAGCCCCCCTCCGAGAACCATCCAGGGAATGAAAACAGCGTTGCTGAACGAGTGGGACCAATTGCCACAGGAAATGATAAACTGCCTTATTTCAAGTATGAAATTACGCTGCGAGACCTGTATATCTGTAAGAGGGGACCATACCCCCTATTAACCCATCAATTAACCCATTTTTTTGTTTATTCTGCAACCACTGTTTCATACCTTTCGACTCCAACGAGTGTTACGCACGATCATGCGTGTGTATTATAATTATTGAATGGTTATTTGTTTTGTATTGTATTAATTTATGTACATATCAAATTTCCTTAAAACCGGTACAGTAGTTCTAGAGATAATCGACCAAGTCTGCAAATTCTCTTAATTTCTTTCACCAGTGTAAATCAAACAACCCTGTGCACAATATCAACATGCAGCTAAATCGTAATAAGGCAAAAATAACAGCTTTTTAGGCTTGGAGGTCGATTTGACCGATAGTCGTGATAGTGGCAACAAATTCATGGGCCGGTTTGAGGGTTAAAAGATCAAACGATAAAATAAAAATGTGACAGAATAATCGCCTGGCTAGAAAGAGTGACATCTCAACTCTTGTTAAAGCCAGTTTAAACTGGTTATTTAGTCGTTTGCATATCAAAATACCGTAGTAATTTTCATTTGCTGAGAAGAAACAAAAAAATTTGCTTCGGAATGGAACAACATTGTAACATTAAATTTTGTTACAAATTAGGTAAATCTGGTACCGAAACTTTAGAGATGATTCGAACAGTATATAGTGATGCATAGTTATCAAGAACACAATTGTATGAGTGGTACAACCGCTTTAAATGTGGGCGAGAAAGCATTGAAGATGAACCAAAGACAGGGCACCCTTCAACTTCAAATGATGAGGAAAATGTGAAGAAAATTCGTTCTTTAGTAAAAGTTGATAGACGTAACAACTCAGCAACTTTCAGATATGTTTGGGATAAGCAAAGAAAGATGTAGATTAATTTTGATTGAAAATGTATGTGCTCGATTTGTGCCTCGGATTTTGACAGCACAGCAAAACGAAGATGGAAATGATTGCTGTGTGATTTGCTGACTAGTGCTGTGATTGCTGTGTGATTTGCTGCAACAGTTTCTTAAAGTGTATTATAGCAGGAGATGAGACCTGGTGTCTACAATACGACCCAGAAACAAAAAGTCAAAGTGCACAGTGGAAAGGACCGTCTGCTCCTATATAAAAAAAAGAAAGCATGGATTCCAAAATCAAAGACTAAGGTAATGCTGATTGCATTTTTTGATTACAAAGGACTTATTTACCACGAATTTGTTCTTGAAAATCAAACAATTTATCAGCATTTTTACAAGGAGGTGCCTTTTTGATTAAGAAACAGGATAAGGTGAGTTAGGAAGGAACTGTTTGATTCTGGGCAATGGTTTGTTTTACACGATAATGCTAGGCCCCATACAGCAATTTCTGTACAACAATATCTTGCTAAGCATTCAATTACAGTACTAAATCACCCACCATATTCTCTCTACTTATCGCCAGCTGATTTTTTCTATTTTCCGAAGCTTAAGATGGCCATGAAAGGACAGAGATTTGAAAACGTCTCCGATATTAAATCAAATGTTACACGTATTTTGCGAACGGTTAATTCCAATACCTATAAACAGTGTTTCGATGACTTGAAGAAACGTTGGAAAAATTGTATAGACTCCTTTGTCTATTAATTTGAAGGAGATAAATTTATTTGAAGGTGAGTAATATTTTTCTTATTTATAAAAAATTGTCCGGTTACTTCATGGGTGCACCATGTATGTTGACAATATACGTATATAATCAATTTTTTCTCCTTTATATATATATATATATATATATATATATATATATATATATATATATATATATATATATATATATATATATATATATATATATATATATATATATATATATATATATATATATGACGAGCTTACAAATCTCGTACTCCCTTTTACTCGTTACCCTACTACTTACCCTAAAAATATGCAGTCAGTAACATCGTAGACCTGTGGAATTAAAGACTGCCTTAAACACATTGTTTCACTTAGGCACTAAGCTTTCGCGTATGCCCTGTGAAATATTCTAGAATCCTCTCCAAGTCTGAAATTATGTAATAGTTTCATTCCTCGCAGCCCGTGTCTGCTCTAAAAATAGATTCGTTCGCTCGACCACAGACGCGAGTCAAGGTTATCTCTCAAAAAAGGGTATTCCCCTAAAAATCACGGCGCGCTCGTTCTCTACTGTATTAAACTAATGGCGTTCGCCACGAAATTAATCTATCCTGAAGCCCCCCTTAAATTTTAACTTAATTCTTTCTTTCCCAACTAATTTCTTGACAGACAACGCACGTTAAAATATTCCAATAAGGACATTTTAAACTCTGACATGAAAGAAGTATTCCGATGTCAACATTAGCAGTGTGGGATTCTGGTAATGATGAATTTCCTGCTTACGGACACTGTATAAAAGAAACTACTACAGATATTGCTTTCAAATTTTCAGGGTAAGTGTATAATGATGGTACCAAACACATGCATCTAATTTTTTTTCTTTAAAAGATTATTTTCTTAAATTTTATAGCCTTTGACTTGTACTTTTAATGTGCTTTTTCAGTTTTATAAAATCTGATTGTCCTAGAATAAATATTCTTTGGTTTCTTAAAATTTAAATAGTTGTAGAACCACACCAAATGTTTTTCCATCACAAAAATGCAAAAAATTATTATTGAAACTTGTTGTTGTAAGTCTGCGCACAGTGTATCAGTACAAATTTGAAATCTTCAGAAAAGACACCAATTTCTTACTTCATAAAATAAAATTCTAATTTACTTATAATGAAATTAATTCAGGGAACATAATCTAAAAAATTTAGAGAAGTAATACTGAAAATTTCATGTATAGTGGACAAAAAAAATTTCAGGAGTTCGAACAAACAGCAAAAATTCTTTTTTAGGTGATAACTCCCCGTAAAGAGTTTAACAACTTTACCTGAAATGAAAAAGATTGACAATTTGGATGAAAACATTAAACTAATATGAGATTTATATTACGAGAGACTGATTATTTATATAAATTCTTAATGCAAAATTAAATATGATTTTTAATCCTAGCAAAATTGCAGAAGTAAAAAAAAATTCGTATAAAACTTATTTTTATAAAATGAATATATATGTTTTATAAAAATAAATGAAAGGCGAAAAGAAATATTTAAAAATAAATCATGTAAAGTAAATCGACACTTGCAGGGATAAAAATAATTTTTGAAATTTCAAACTCGTTAAATAGAGGACAAATTACAAAGTTTCTCATTTTACATTCATTCTTCAACTGCAGATAGAAATCTGCTCTGCTTTGATCTGATATAAAAAATTTCATATATTTATGAACAAAGTTCATTAATACCTCCCCTCACATTCACTACACTTATCATTACACAAAATTAGTTTTAAGACAAAAGGTTCGAAGCAGAAATATGGTTTTTTAAATATAAAACATTAAAAAATTTTTATGATTTTGAAAAAAACTTTATCATGCAAAAACTGCTTTTCATTATTTGAAGATTAATTTCAAAGCTAATTTTTTCCATAGCCAAGATTCTGCAGAAAATTTCTCTCGTTGAGGATTCGTTGTAAGAAAACTCTAATGTATTCACCATTAGTAAATTACAAGAAAATATGTCATTCTTCTTCATGGTAGTATTTAAAGATAAGCATCATTCAAATTTTTTTATCGTTATTAACAGACAGTGGGTAGGGTAAGAATTGATATGTAGTCGTATGAATATTTAGTAATCATATGTATTGTAGTCGTATGAATATATAGTCGTATGCATTGTTCTTCAAATTTAATTAAATAGAAAAGTAAAAGGATTAGCTAAGGCGAATTAGTTATTCCCTGGCACCTGCTATATTGGTCAAACGTGAAATTTTATTGAAATTGAGTGAAAAGCAATTGTTCCTGTAAAATATTATGTAATTTGCTCATTGTTTTCGACTATTTTACGAAAAAATTTAAGTGAAGGTGAAATTTTAACAATCAAATTTAATAATAGATTTTATAAGTGGATTATATACAGGAGTAAAAGGGTAATAACCCTTGGAGTACAGTTACTTTACGGTTCGTTAATGTTTTATACCAAACTGAATATATCGACTCCATTCTTATAGAACATTTTAAGTGTAAAGCGCTACATTTAATTATGAAAACTTGATAAAATATGAATATTTAATATGCAAATGTGGGAAATGAACGTTATAATAATGGGTATAAAATGATAAAGGTGTTAGAACTGAACTGTTTATCAGTAAAATAATGTGAGATATAATATATCCTTTCATTTATGTTCGAATTGCGTAGAATAGTTTTAAACATAAATTTTATACTTTCTTTGCTGCCTTTGTTGTACTTTTTGTTTTCTTTTGCTGTAAAAGATTTCCTTTTTGAGAAAATTTTTGACAGCAATTATATCAGTCGAATGAGTTATTTTCATTCGTTCTTGATATAGTGCATTTATATTTATATATGAACTTTAAATCATCTATTGAACTTCAGTTTTTTTATTATTTATGAATAATCTATAGTCGCTAAATGACATTAAAAGTTTGATAAAATTGAAAAGAATTATTCTCGTCAAGAATTATTCTCGTCCAAAGAATTATTCTCGTCAAAACAAAGGATGATATCTTTGCTGTGATTTATCTATTTAATTTAAAACACGACTTACTCTCGTTAGGTTTGCACGAAAATAGTAAGTTCCAAGTATTGAGCGCTAGATGATATAGCATGAAAAATTCCTCGCTGTAAATGACAGATATGAAATAAAGCAGTCAGCTGACCGAGTATGGCACGTACTTTATTTTTAAAAATGACAACTACCAATTTCTTTGTAAAAGCTCAGCAATGCCATTATACCTCTCATCTTTGAATGAAAATGAAAAACATGCCAAAAGATGACATTTAAATAAGTGTTTTATGGTATACTTGGAGTGATTAAACGCTTGCAATTTTTTTGTGTGTTTGGATGCTGCATAAGCGATACGTTTTAAAGGAAATATTTCATTAAAAGACTGTCGCGCGAGAATGATTCGATCAATATAACTTCTTGCCTCTTAGCCTCTACAAAATATTTGCGACCGGAAAAATAACTTATCTTGGCATAGATTATTTCAAACCCAAAATTGTTAACAATTTGTTTTGGGGGAACATGCATCAAGGAAGCAGTTTAAACATGACAAAGGATGTTTGGATATGTCGACAGTTTGAATAGGACGACAGTTTTCAAAATACAAGATAGTGTATTTAGTTTTGGACCTAAGAAAAGGATGATATCGGTTTTATTCTGACAAATACTTAAAGACTGAGATATTATGTTTTCTTCCTCGCAAAGAATCCTCAAGCAGGAAAGGTCAAATAAATTCATACATCCATATGAAAATTTGAAGCATTTTTAGGTAACCTTTATAAGCATTTGATTTTAATTTTATTCGTTATCAATACTTTTCGTATGGAATAGGTATGGATTGCGCCTTCATATTCGAGTCTGAAAATTTATAGTATAGGTGTTAAAGCGTAAACTTAATCTCATTCAAGAGACAAATATTTATTTAAAACGTATATCTTCACAATAATCCGTAATACTATTAACATGAACAACGTATAACAAGACTCGTAGCAAATCCCAAAAACATTCCACGCAGCCAGAGCGTGTTGCCATATAGAAACTTAAAATACTTATAACTCAAACTCAATCGTAACCACGGAGTCACAACAATAGGCGTAGCCAGATTTTACAGTTTTCTCCAATACATTTGTCAATTTGCAAGAAAACTTGTTCAAAAATCAATTAATAATGCACTCGATATAAGTAATTTTACAACTAGGATATTTGTTGGATTGAAAACTAATAATCTCTCAAGGGCATAGTCCTTCATAAAAAAAAGATTGTTTTTCAAAGTATGAAACAACTTATATGTATTTGATTCATATATTTCCTTGTAAAAGGGAGTTGAAAGTTATTGTAATGTGGGCTTTAGTTCAAAATCCAGGGGAATGTATTCATGGATGTTTCTCTGCTGCCTCCTCATAAGGTGCATTGTTGACTCACTTTCTGGGTGCTACTTTCATGAACTAGCCAAAATAGCTGCGAAAGTCGTCAGATTAAGAGCCTGCCACACTAAAAAGAAATGCTTTTTCAATAAATGTTGCTTATGACGCTTTCAGCTAACTGGAATAAAATAAGGGTAATTTCAACGATACCAGCTATTTTTAAACGAAATTTATATCTAACTTAAGAGTATATAATATTTTATTTGAATTAAAAAATTGTCAGATAAAGTTGCTAGCTATTTTAAGTAAATTCATGATAATATGAAAATTAAACATTCAAGAATTTATTTTATAGAGGATGAGCTTCGAAAAAATTGAACAATTGTATTCCTGTACTGAATTACAAATGATTTTCGAATTATGTTTAATATATACTCACAGTACAGCTATTCATGAAAATGATGTCGTTATAGAAAATTTCGTGGTTGCTAATTGTGACAAAAATTTAGTGAAGTAATAGTAAATGAGCCTTAACCTTGGGAAAGTTTTTAAATATCATAGGAAGAGGGTGATTAAGTATCTAATTTTCTACTACATAAGAAATTTTAATGGTTAGAAGCGAGTTCTATAAATAGAAAGGCAATTGTTTGTATTTCTGTTAATAATGTTTATACTATTGGATTATGCATAATATGTATTAGAATTCAGTTGGAAAATTGGATCCACTTAAAGCAATAAAATTCATTGCAATCTTGAGGCATTTTTAGCTTTGTAAAACAATAGTCTATGATATCATTTTCCCTCAGTGCAATATGTGATTTTTTTCATCATTCACCATTCATGGAACATTAAAAAGTAAAGATAAAGTATTAGTTGTTTAAAAAATACAGTAAAAGCTGTACGAATCGGAAAATAATATTAATAATCTTTAGCGGGCTAAAGGGGGTATTTATTATAATTTCATCTCTCTAAAGTTTTTACACATTTTGTACGTACATACCTGTAAGTACAATACGAATAGGAAAAAATACAGGTTCATACATTTAGCAACTATGCACATAAAGAGTTTAAAATCTGAAATTAATTTATGTCGTAGAAGAATACTCTTTTAAACATTTGACAAAATGAGATGAGTTGGAGGGTTATTTTTATTTATCTTATTTAGTTTTTTAGACTAATTAAAAAACGCGTATTGGAAAAAATGCAAAGGTTTTTTTATTAACTGAACTGAATTAAATCTAAAAATGCAATTTAATTTTTATAATTGTGCAGAATTTTGTTTTTCTAAGGTTAAACTTTCTGGAGACAATGAAAGGAAAAATAATAAAATCTTGTAATGAAAATTATTTCCTACATTAATATAAACGCGCATTTAAAAATTCAATTTATTTTATATATCTATACTGATAATGATTACCCTAAACTATAAATTGTCTTTTGCTTCAGAAATAAGAGCTTAATTAAAAGTTGTTTTAAAATACGATTTAATTAGCTATAAAAATATCATTACACTCCCTCTGGTAAAACAGTTGAACGTGTAACTCATTTAAACATACATTGAGATAAGGAAAGTGAGCTATAAATTTGCAACTATTAAAGTATTCATAATACTTTACCTCAAAGTTTAAATTATCCTGAAAGTATATTTAAAGGAAAATTGGTTTAAGAGGGGCATCACGAAGTGAAATGATATTTATGTGTAAGTGTGTGTTTTAGTGTTTGTAAGAGAATATCATTAACCAAACACTCACTACTACATACAAAACTTTAACTTTTATCAATTTTTAGTCATGTTTCTCGAAAAGTGAAGTTTGCTTAGGAATTAATTTAAATCAAATATTATAGCTGAAAACCGTAATTGTTATTTCTAATGAAATGTAATAAGTGCATTATTTAAAAATGCAATATACTTGAAAAATTAATCTAAGTGTGGTTAATTTAAAAAAAAACCTTATTCTTAGATTCTTAAAAAATAATTTTATCCTATAAAGTCAACGTGTATTTTATTTTCAAAGGCTTAAATAAAATTTACTTTTTAAACCCGTCATACTGGATTATAGCGTCAAGAAGCTCATGTTATTTTCTCTTCGATATTTTTTGGTTACAAGCGATGTTTGGTAATCTTTGATTGAACTTCAACTTTAATCATACTTTTGAGCGTCTGACGTTGAACGCGTCTGTGTAATTTAGTCCCTCTCATTAGGAAAGAAGGTAGACGAGCTATAGATTCTAACTTATCCCCTGAACCTAATAAAATTGGCGTGTCGGTTATCTCTCTATCTTTTGCAGATCGTTTGAAGAATGTTTTTATAAACGGGGAAGAAAATTAAAACCACCATTGATTGAGTAAGAAATGAAGGCATTCTGCAGAACTAGATGCTTAAATTACGCTGAATGAGAAGTTCTTTAGGGATCATTGTAAGACATTACATGTTAACCTGCAAATAAATAGCTAAGTTGAGGAAATAAAGTGAAATAGCTATTGATTCCAAAAAACCTAGGCGAGAGACAGATACCTCCGGTTGCTACAAGTTTTGCAATCATATGTTCTGACCTGTTTAATACATGATGTCGAAAATACATATAGTTTAAAGGGTAATTTAAAAATACATTGGTATGCATTTTCTAGACATTGTGCCTCCCAGTGGCCAAGTGGTTAAGGCATCAACCGGGGACAGGGACCCGATTCCCGTATAAGTGTCGGTTTAAATCTAGGAAAATATCTCTCTATAAATAAATTAATTAATAAATCAATTATATATATATATATATATATATATATATATATATATATATATGTGTGTGTGTGTGTGTGTGTATGTATAATAATAACTCTCCACCATTATTAATTGCCTTTCAAAAGCTAACGCGTATTCCAAATTCCTTTCAAACTCAATAAAACACAACCCCTATTTAAAAAACGAAATAACCGACTATTCTATTCTCTTCAATGCATGCTCGGTAAAGTTATTTTTTGAAATGAGTCAGCGTCACGCGTCTATCTCGCCACGCCGCACCTGTTCGGAAAGTCATACGACGTTGAATCATACCTTCACGTGTTCTATTCTAACCAATTAAACTTCTATCGCCCCCATGGTATAGAAACGCCGAGCAGCGATTTTCGTTCCTTCCTCCTCTCTTTGCCTTCTCGCTTTCGATACTCAAAACTTGCCGGGTGTTTAGTAACAAAACGGTTACATCAGGCTGTTCGTTGTCGTTATTGTGAAACATAATGTCGTCAACCTGTGCTATTTCGTTCAACTATGTATTGCTGTGTACCTTCTCTGATGTCTTGAAGTATAATTCCATGGAATAAAGTAGTCCAGCCTTTCAGTGTGTCCCTGTTCTTTCTCGAAAGTGTTTGAATCGCGCCCGTGATGTAAGTTCATTATATATATATATATATATATATATATATATATATATATATATATGGCCAGCAGTGTATATATATATATATATACACTGCTGGCCACTGTAAATGCAACACCCTGAAGAAAACATGCAAATAGCATGAAATTTACAACATGCATTAGCGGAGGTGAGATATGCAAATGATTAGAATTTCAGCGCAGACGCACATCACGCGCGCCTGTGGCGCCACTTCAAAGCGCTATTTAAGGCTTGGAGATTTCGACGATTTCAAGTTCGGCAATTGTGTTTTTCTTGTGGTTTTTTTTAAAAAAAAGATCAATTATGCCTCGTCGAAAACAGCGATCATCTTTTGATCAAGTATCCGAGTTCGACAGAGGAAGGATAGTGGCCTACCGAGATTGTGGATTATCTTTCAGGGAAATCGGTAGTCGTGTTGGACGAAACCAAACAACTGTAATGTGGATATGTGATCGTTGGATGCAGGAGGGTACGACGGACCGGCGTGTTCGATCGCATCCAATTCAGCGCACCACTGCACGTGATGACAGGCAAATTGTGCGCATGACAGTGACGGATCGCTCAGTCACATCACGAACCATAGCACAGCACATGCAGTCTGTAACGCATCATCCAGTGTCTGCGCGTACCATTCGACGCCGTTTTCAGCAGAGTGGTCTGTCCGCAAGACGTCCATTGCTTTGTCTACCCTTGACGCAGAACCACAGACGTCAAGTATCCGAGTTCGAATGGAATGAAATTGTCTTTACTGACGAGTCACGCTTCTGTCTGCAACACCACGATGGTCGCATTCGTGTCTGGAGACACCGTGAAGAGAGGATGCTGAACAGCTGCGTTATGCACCGCCACACTGGTCCTGCACCGGGTATTATGGTATGGGGCGGTATTTGATATCACTCTCGCACACCTCTAGTACGCATTGCCGGTACTTTAAACAGCCAACGCTACATCTCCGAGGTGTTGGAGCCAGTTGTCCTTCCTTACCTTCACGGCTTGCCCACAGCCATATTTCAACAGGATAATGCGTGACCACACTTGGCACGCATTGTCCAACGGTTCTTCGTCAATCGCCAGATTGAATTGCTTCCCTGGCCGCCTCGCTCTCCGGATCTTTCGCCGATAGAAAACATGTGGTCCATGGTTGCTCTACGATTGACCCAAATTCCATCCCCAGCTGCCACAGCAGATCAACTTTGGCAACGTGTGGAAGCTGCTTGGTCTGCTGTACCCCAAGAACTCATCCAAAGTCTCTTTGAATCAATGCCGAGGCGTGTGGCAGCGGTGATCTCCAACAATGGCGGCTACTCTGGCTACTGATTTTGGCAGGAACCACACTTCACAGAAATCTATAAATTTAAACATTTGATACTTGGTCAACATGTTATCTACAAAATAAATTTTGTTGTGATATCTCTTGTCTTTCTTGGTGTTGCAATTTGGGTGGCCAGCAGTGTATTTATCGAGGAAATAACTCACATACTAAGAATCTGAAATGAAGATGATAAAATTCACTATAAACGCCCACTTGATAAAAGCTATTTAGGCAATCGGAATACCTCTCACGAGTTTACAAAGATAAATTAAAAAATTTATAAGGTTCAATCTCCTTAGATGGCTTTTTAGCACGACACCACTACTGAATACGAGAGGAAGCGACTAGACATTAGGGTGGAACGAAAAAAACTTTTTTATGAATTTCAATTTGCTCTAGTTTTCAAAAGTTGCCTTTTAACAAAATAAAGACGGAAATAAAATATTAGCGTAATTGGTGCATGTTTTCAGTTAGCACAAGAAGGGCAAACTTTTGGTTTTTATTAAATTTTTCACAAATTTTGCAATTATTTTGAAATTGAATACACTTGTACTACAAAAAAGTAGCAAAATATGTAATTTAAACATTCCTTTTAGTCAGGAGATCTGCTAAACAGATTATATAATACGTTTTACTTCATAAAAATAGTACACATAAAGGCACTTAAGGGCTAGGCACTTAAAAGACATCGCGGTGGAACGAAAAAAAAATTTTCAGAATTTCAATATGCTTTAGTTTTCAAAAGTTGTCTTTTAAAATTAAAACTAAGAATATAAAATATTTTTGCTCTACTAAAATATTTTCAAGTGCCGCAAAGGGCTTCAATATGGATATTTTTATGAAAAAGTGATTATATTTGTATTTTTTGTTAATTTCTTTTATAGTATATTAAAATAATGTATATTTTCTGTAAATAAAATATTCAAAATATGATATTTTGACAGAAAACTTGCATATTCTAAGTATTTCTAATTTTTAGATGCCTTCTAATTTTTAGATGCTTCTAATTTTTAGAAGTTTTCTGTCAAAATATCATATTTTGAATATTTTATTTACAGAAAATATACATTATTTTAATATACTATAAAAGAAATTAACAAAAAATACAAATATAATCACTTTTTCATAAAAATATCCATATTGAAGCCCTTTGCGGCACTTCAAAATATTTTAGTAGAGCAAAAATGTTTATATTCTTAGTTTTAATTTTAAAAGACAACTGTTGAAAACTAAAGCATATTGAAATTCCGAAAATTTTTTTTTCGTTCCACCGTGATGTCCAAGTGTCTTTTAAGTGACACTTGGACATCACGGTGTGCCAAGTGGCACTTAAGTGCCTTTATGTGTACTATTTTTATGAAGTAAAACTTATTATAAAATCTGTTTAGCAGATCTCCTGACTAAAAAGAATGTTTAAATTACATATTTTGCTACTTTTTTGTACTACAAGTGTATTCAATTTCAAAATAATTGCAAAATTTGTCAAAAATTTAATAAAAACCAAAAGGTTACCCTTCTTGTGCTAACTGAAAACATGCACCAATTACACTAATATTTAATTTCCGTCTTTATTTTTTTAAAAGGCAACTTTTGAAAACAAGAGCATATTGAAATTTTAAAAAAAAGTTTTTTTCGTTCCACCCTACTAGTATGCGAGATCTCTAAATATTGTTACTGGTTGGAATATTTCCCAGCCCACAAATGCACAATCGACATGCATTTCTTGGATATATAGAGAGAAATCATGGGCCTAAGTTTCATTCTCACTAATGTAATGGCCACGTGGTATTAAGGAGATGAGGTGATGAAATATACGAGAAATTTTTACTAGTACATTGATTTCCGCTTACAAGAATCAAGTTTGTTATGACTGTTTTTGATTCTTATAAGCGGTTGATTCTTATAGCCGAAAGTTAGGTTTTTGGATACGCTCGCACATACACACACACGTGCACATATATATATACTAGATAATTTACCATTAAATACACTTTAATTTACGTTAATCATCTGAAGGGGCAGAGATGCCCCTGGGACAAGATAATAGGAAAGTGTTTAGCTAAAGTGTTTACGGGGAAACTGATGTGATGTCTAACAAGAAAGGGATGCATTTTACGACTGTAATCCTTCCCAACGTCTTATCAGTCTTTCGACCCTTCATTTCCTCTGGTTAATATTGTTAGACCCCGAACAAAACAAACGTTTATTTGACTACGAATGTAAAGATGAGGCTCCAAAAAATCCAGAAAACCAATTCAAAATTAATTTTTACTTTGTAATATTGGACACTGCATTATCAAAAATAGAAGAAAGGTTCGAACAAATAAAACAACATCACACAGTTTTCAATTTTCTCAACGACCTAAATAATTTCCTTAAAACAGATAAATCATATAGGTCTACAAAATGTAAATCTGTGGAAATTATGTTACATGATCAATTTAAAAATGAAAAAGATATTATAGCTGAAGATTTATGCGATGAAATTGACAACGTTGCATCCTTTATTTCCGCTGAAATGAACGCGTTAAATGTGATTCAATACTTATTTACAAGTAACCTCATTATCTGTTTCCAAATTTAGTGATTGCCATACGAATTTTTTTTAACATTACCCGTAACTGTGGCTAGCGGGAAAAGAAGCTTTCAAAACTTAAAATAATAAAAAATTATTTGAGATCAACAATGGGACAAGAAAGGCTTTCAGACTTATCTATTATTAGTATAGAAAAGGACATTTCGGAAGATATAGATGTATCAGATGTTATAACAGAATTTGCATTAAAAAAGGCACGAAAAGCAAAGATTTTTTAAGCTTTTTGACTGTCTGTTATTAAGTATATGTATTAATAGATATGTGTTGTATGTATTTAATATAACGTATTCATTTGGTTACTATATCAATACATTAATAATTATTATGTTATGTTGTAAAATTAAAAAATAAACTGAATTTATAATATTTTCTGAAATTCGTTGTTTCATTTAAGGTAAAAATATTTCAGATAAATTTCAATTAATCCATAATGTATGAGGGGGGGGGGCAAAATTATTCTCGCACAAGGGGGGCAGCTACCCTAGGAACTGCCCTGCTTACAACGACGACTTATCACTGTTTTCAGTGAAAGATTCTACAAGAACGTCTTGACATCACGTGAAATGTGGAGCGCGCCACCATCGTGCATGAAGGTGACAACAAGTAACGCATGTCTTTCCTGCAATGCAGGATTAACGTCGGGCTCGGTAGCCCAGTTGGCATGAGCAGCGGACCAGTGATCTGAACGTCCCTGGTTCGATGCTCGTCGCTGCAAATCTACCACCGTGTTCACTAATGGTGGCCGGGGCACGTAAAATAGGGCGTGGCTACAATGTCCTCTAAGCTCTCAAATTTACCTCTGGAGGTACGGGGTCAAGTGTTCTCGGTTCAAAATTACGGGACCGGTCATTTAGCCAAGTCGGACTCCGACCCTTGTGGTCTAATTCAAAACAGGAGCCGCACCTTCATCGCCCATAGCCTTCGGGACTTGATCCGATGTTACTGTCGGTCAAGGGGCATAAGCGACAACAACAACAACAGGATTAACGTGGTCACGCAAAAACGTAAGATACCGTGCTGCAGTGACTGTACAGGTTTTCCTGCCGGATACAGGACAAGGCTCTTTAAAAAAGAAAGGGCCCAGAATAAAAGTCACGGTTAAACCACACCAAACAGTCACATGAAGAGAATGCAGTGGATGGCTCAGGTACTCCCGAGGGTTTGACGTCGCCCAGATACGACTCTTTTGCATATTAACGTCACCATGCAGTGATAAGTGGGTTTCATCCGACCACATGACGTTCAGCAACCATTGTGGGTCACGTTCTATTTGTGCCAGAGACACTCGATCTGGTAAAGAAGCCGGCTTCGAATGACAGATCCATTTTCAGCCACGTGTTTTATTGATTGCCTGATTTAAATAAAACGTCTCAGTATGACGTGTAAAAGCCCTCTCTCGGTTACTTTTGGAAATTTTTTTTTTACTTGGAAAAAAATACAATGTCCCTCTGATCCTATTGTCGCAAACAGAAAATTTTTCCGAGAATTACTTCTTTTGTTACGAATTTTTGAACTTTTGCACGAATTTATGACGCACCCGGTATATATATATAAATAAGTAAATAAATATATATACACTCATGGACAAAAATATTAGCGCACCAAGAAATAATTGCGGGATCGTAACGAAACTTGCAATGAAGCTACATGTCGGGGAGATATGCAAATGAATAGAAAGCCAGCGTGATTGCGCATTACGTATAGCCGGTAGAGGGCATTGAACATCGTAGCTCGTCAATTACGCCCGTTATGATTGTGTTGTGAGGAGGTGTGGGGACCAGTGGACCCGAGAGATGTCATGTACACGAAGACCAGGCTCAGGACGCCCTCGACAGACCAATCGTCGAGAAGACAGCCACATCGTAAGAAATGCACGCGTTCAGCCAACTGCTTCATCGGCCGCCATCCAGGCACAGGTAGCACCTTCACTAGGGGCCTCTGTGTCTTCTCGAACCATACGAAGGCGCCTGGCTGAAGGACAGTTGGTATCGCGGCGCCCATTACGTGTGCTGCCCTTGACGCCCACCCATCGATGCCTCCGTTTGGAGTTTTGCCGCGCACGAGGAAACTGGACTGCAGCGGAATGGAACCAGGTCGTCTTTAGCGACGAATCCAGATTCAATCTCGGCAGTGATGACAATCGTGTTCGTGTGTGGAGAGCCCGTGGTGAACGCTTCAATCCTGCCTTTGCTGTACAGCGACACATCCGTCCCACAGCTGGTGTGATGGTATGGGGTGCCATTGCCTACAATACACGGTCATTGTTCCTTGGCACCATGACAGCCCAGTGGTATGTTCATGAAATCCTGCAACCACATGTGTTGCCACTAATGGAACGGCTCCCAGGAGCCATTTTTCAACAAGACAATGCTTGGCCTCATACGGCAAGGGTGTCACAAGACTGTCTCCGCACTGTTACTACCCTTCCTTGGCCTGCCCGATACCCAGATTTGTCTCCAATCGAGTATATCTGGGATCATTTGGGACGACGAGTTGGGCATCCCACAAGTTTGAACTAACTAGAGGCAAGGTTACAGCAAATATGGAACGAAATGTCTCAAGACATCCTACAGAACTTGTATGACTCAATGCCCGATCGTATCGCATCGTGCATTCGAGCTAGATGGGGTCCAACGGAGTATTAACTCCTCCGTTCTTTTGCCTTTTTCTCTGAAATAAATTATCCTTTTTCTTTGATTTTCTTATCATTTACTTATATCAAAGTAGTCATTACGTATGTAAAATTTCGTTTCATTTTGACGACTCCTTCTTGGTGCGCTAATTTTTTTGTCCATGAGTGTATATATATATATATATATATATAAGTAAAACTTCTCTATGGCGGCCAGTAATGGTTCCGAAAAAAAGTCGCCTTTTAGAGGGGTGGTCGGCTAAAGAAGTTTTATTGTATATATATAAATAAAATTTTTTCCACGTAAATGACTAAAAAAATATATTTCAAAAGTGCAATATTAAAATTTTTTGAACCCTAAATTATAAAATAACCAGTGATGTGCTAGGTAATCTTTAATCCACAAGTACAGAGCCTTAAATGTGAATAGTCCAACACACGGTTTTATGTCATCTTACGTAATATTTTGCCTGCAGCGTGATGTTATCTTCTTTAAGGTATGTTCTCGATAAACCACATTTACCAGGTGGTCTCCCAGCCAAAAATCACCTGACGGCAGCAATACTCTTGTTTTCAGGAAAAACCATCACTGCTAATGTGCGTTTCTGCAACTGATGGTGTGACGTTGTCTCCATTACTCCACGAACTTGTAATTATATAAGTCTGTGTTGCTCGTTCCTACCCCTCAACATGAACTTGTCATCTATCGGCGAAATGTTAAACTGAGCGGTCTCATAAACTCTCCGATAAGAGGCCATAGATTTTGTGTAATAGGCGATTCTGACGTTATACAAGCAATAAATACCTGAGTGGTTCGAGGGCTCTCCAGGATTTTGACACTATAGCGACATGTGGAATCCCATAAACTTTGGACACTTACGAGCACTTAAAACGCCGGAGAACGTCTTTGAATTCGCCGACCGTATAAAAAGAAGACCCACCAATACTCCGAGGAGAGATCTGTTTTTGAGAGACGGAGAGAGCTGTTTTTGAGCGTGAGAGAGACGGAGCTCTCTGGTCCGAAAGGCCTTCTTTAGGCCAGAGTTGGCTGTGAACCCGAGCCGTCCTGACATCTCTAACATGTAAATTCTAACTCGCTGTATATATTTGCTTTTTGTAGTTGTAGTTTGTAGTTGTTTAAGGTGGCGTAGTAAAGTAATTGGAGCGAAATGCTTGTCGTTATTACTACCTACGTCACAGCTGGTGTCAGAAGAAGTAGGATTATTGAGTTAGAGTTAGTTAGAGGTTTTTAGAAGAAGAATACGTCAGTATTTAGATATTGTTATAAGAAGAATACGTCAGTATTTAGATATTGTTATAAGAAGAATACGTCAGTATTTAGATATTGTTATAAGAAGAATACGGCAGTATTTAGAGTTTTAGAAGAAAGTGTACGAGAAATTCGTATGGAGCAAGAAAATTTGGTTGCTGAAGCTTGTGATTTTGAGAAAAACTTACGCCAGTAAGAAAAATTGTGGAAGCTTTTGATGTGAGAAATTCACGGAAACTTACGCCAGTAAGAAAAATTGTTGAAGATTGTGATTGTGAGGAATTTACGGTACGACATAACTTAGTGCTCCGGGGCCGAAAACAGATATTTTCGCCGTGCTGTGTTGCCAGAAGGAAGGAGAAAGCAAGAAAATTTTTTCTATTCCTGTGAGTTCGAAAGTGTATCATTCCCGTGCAGCGCTAAGAACGAGTGTTTCGATTTCGCCTGCAAGAGGTCGGAGGTCAACGGTACAGCTGATTCTCCCCGTGTGGTTCGTGTTTCCCCGAGTCGAGAGGAGCGAAAAAAAGGTGGTTGACCTATATTTGCGGGAGAGAAGAAATTATGTGATTCTGTCTCTGACAATGTGTTCCATGCAGTGAAGAGTGTGTTGTGTTAATTGTGGGCCTAAGGGCTGAAGATTATTTTTTGTGTTGTGCCTATGGATTATCATAGATTCAAGCAGCTAAAAAAAAAGGGGTGAGTCTATTTCCAAAAATTCTAGAAGTTATTGCTTAAAATTCTGTAGTTAAAATTCTTAAAATATTCAAAAATTTTCAAGACCTATCGGAAATATATTTGTTGATTTATGAGTTTAGAGAGAAATCGAAAAAATATATATATATATATGTGATGAGATTCAATTGTTTTGTTTAAAGAGTGTATATGATATATTGTTCTCTTTGTAATATTATTTTTTAATATTATTTTAAAGAAGTTCATTTTATATTGTTAAATACTTTTCTCTAAAGAAATATTTAAGGTCTTAAGATTTTTAATTTTGTGTAAATTTTAATAGTACTGTGATTCTATTGAGTTTTTAACTTACAAGATATTATTATAATTATTATTATTAAGTCGGTAAATTAACGGGTAGCAATGGCGTTTTTGGGCAAAGGAAAAAAAGAGGATCTAGTTAAACTGGTTCAGGAACTGGAGATTCCTCGGGAAGGAAGTGAAACAATACTGGAACTGAAGGTTTTGGTTACAAGCCAAGAAAATTATGATCCCGAATTCGTGGCTGAGTTATACCAGAGTATTTGAAGGCGAATCAGGAAGAGTTAGAAAGACGAGAAGCAGAGAAATCTCGTATACATAACTGGGAGAGGGAAAAAGTCCTACACAAAGAAAAATTGCAATGGGAGGCGGAGTTAAAAGCCAAAGAATTGGAATTAAATTTTGAATTAGAAAAATTAAGAATCGCACAAGGAACTTCTAGTTCCCAGTCCACCGCAGAAAGTATAAATTCGAGACCCACTGATTTAAATTTGAAAAAATTAATTCCCGAATTTAATCCGGATAAAACGGACATTAGTTTATATTTAGTACTTTTTGAGCGACAAGTTAAACGTGCAAAAATACCTAAGGAGAATTGGGTTTCGCACCTTGTAGGACTCCTACCGATTGATATAATTAGCGTTATAGCCAGAGAACCAGAAGAGTACGCAGAAAATTATGATCACATAAAACAGACCCTCTTACTCCGTTACAAATTAAACCCGGAGTCTTTTCGCCAGAAATTTGTATCCCATCAAAAGAATCCCCTGTCAACTTGGAAGGACTTTGCGTTCGAGTTGCGGAACTATTTACGAGAATGGTTAGATGGTTTAGAAGTCGATAATTTTGAATCTCTGAAAGATCTTTTGGTTGCAGATCAAATAAAGAAAAGAGCAAAGATGGAGGTACGCGAACACTTCATAGATAAATGGTCCGATATAAAAACGGAATCGGAAATGGTTGAGTTACTAGATGGGTATGACAGTGTAAGAGCAATGAGCCCAAAATTTAAAGATGCGAGGGATAGTAGGGTAGAGAGAACGCGTCCGTTCATACAAGAGAAGCCCCGGGAAAATAAGCCAAAGTTCTATCCCCCTGGTGCGTCAACAGCACATGGTCCAGTAAACCGAACTAGGGCGTTTGATAGGAGAGTAAATTTAAAGTGCTTCGGTTGTGGCTCCGAAACGCACCTTCGCTCATCCTGCCCACGATTTCAGAAAAAAACAACGCCGGGTTCCGTAAACAATGTGCAAGAAAGTGAAAAGCCTGATCTGTTAGAATCCTATACATTCCCAGGTAAGGTGAATGACCAAAAGATTGACATTCTTAGGGACAGCGGTGCATCTCTTGACATTGTTAGTAGAAGATTCATTTGTCCACAAGAATTTACAGGTGAGACAGTTTGGTTAAAACAACCGCTGAGTTTAGAGTTAATTTGCTTACCTTTAGCTCGTGTGGAGATAGCGGGAGATTTTGGGAAAATCATTACAAAGGCGGCTGTATGCGGAAATCATTTGGACCAAAATCGGTATTTATTAGGTAATAGAACGGCCGAGATGATACGAGAGAAATATGGATATGATTTTTTTTCGGTAGAACAGCTAAATGCAGTCCAAACGCGCTCTCATACGAAGAGCTTACGAAAAGAGGCCGAAACGGTCAAACGAGATGCAGAAAACACGGTTGAATTGAGGGTAGATAATCGCGAAGAGCAGGAAAATAGCATCCCGATAGAAACGGAAGAGCCAATAGTAATTCCAGCATTGGAGGCAGAAGCTCCAGAATTAGACCTCTTAAAGATAGATAAGAAAGGTTTTTTGGAAGCGCAGAAAAAGTGTGAAGAGGTAAAAGAATTAGTTAGCCGAGTAAGCGAAACAAGTGCAGGAAAAGCAGATAAAACGTATTCGATCATTGATGGAATTTTAGTTCGGAATCGCGAAGATCGTTTTGGAAATGTTACAAAATTATTAGTAATTCCAAAAGCATTGAGACATCAGGTAAAAACGCTGTGTCATGAAGGCACGTCAGCGCATTTAGGTGGAACTAAGTCAAAAGATAAATTGATCAGATATTTTTATTGACCAAATTGCTATAAAGACATGGACGAGTTCGTGCGTAGTTGTGACCAATGTCAAAGAGCAGGGCGTCCGAACGAGAAGAAAAAGGCTCCATTGAAACTGGTTCCGGTAATTCAGGAGGTTTTTAGCAGAATTAATATTGACACGTGCGGACCCTTACCTTTAACCACCGAGGGACACCGTTACATATTGACTGCAATCTGCATGACATCTAAGTACCCGGAAGCGATTCCGCTAGCAGATATTAGCTCAGTTAAAATAACCGATGCGTTATTAAATATTTTTAGCCGTACAGGATTTCCTCGCGAAGTGCAAAGTGATTTAGGAACTTCTTTCACTTCGGCTCTAACTACAGAGTTTTTTTGATAAATTCGGTATTAAGGTACACCATAGCTCTGTACACCATCCGCAAAGTAATCCTGTAGAACGTTTTCATCGAACTGTAAAAAGACTTTTGAGGGCAATATGTCTTGAATCAGGTGCGGACTGGAATAAACATTTACCAGCCATTTTACTAGCTCTCCGTACAGTAGTACATGAAAGTACAGGCTATACACCATCTGAATTAGTATATGGTAAGAACTTACGAACCCCTGAAACCTTGCTAATGGAACGTTGGTTAGATCCGCCCCCTGAAGGTGACTTAGTAACAGAGTATGTTTTTAATTTAATAAATAGGTTGAAAAGATGTCGAGAAATAGCGATAACGCGAGTAGAGGAAATGCAAGGGAAAAGAAAAGTCTGGTACGATAAGAATGCAGTGAAACGGGAGTTCAAGGAAGGAGATTTAGTCTTAGTTTTGGCGACGACTCGACCTACTAAGCTTTCATTGAATTGGATAGGTCCTGCAAAGGTTAGGAATAAAATATCGGAAACCAATTATGTAGTAGAAATTCCTGGTAAGAAAAATAGGACTCAAATTTACCATATTAACATGCTAAAACCCTATTACACTAGACCCGAACATGTAAATTTGTTGAGTTATGAAGGCGATCTTGAAGTGAAGGAAGATCATGATTTAGATATCCCGTATTTAGAAAACAATCCTACGAATTTTGATTTTCGAGAATTAGTTAGATTTAGTGAGCTAGAGAAAAATTTGACAGCTGGTCAAATTGACCAATTAAAAGAAGTATTGGATAGGTTTGCTTCGTGTTTTTCAAATGATCCTGGTACCACAAATTTAGTAGAACACGACATTACTTTAATCAGCGATAAACCGATAAGATCAAAACCCTATCGCACTTCACAGAGACAAACGGAAATATTAAAATCAGAGATCCAGAAAATGTTACGTTTAGGGATTATTGAAGTAGGTGAGTCAGATTACACCTCACCGTTAATTTTAGTAGAGGCCCCAGGTAAAGACCCTAGACCATGCGTAGACTACCGAAGGCTGAATGAAATCATTAGGACAGAGTATTTCCCCCTTCCAAACATCGAAGAGCGAGTGGAAAAAGTATCATCGGCAAAATACATTACAGTATTGGATTTGGCTAAGGGATATTGGCAGATTCCTTTAAGCGAAAAAACGCAAAGATATGCTGCGTTCTGTACAACATACGGAACTTTCAGATGTCTAAAAATGAGTTTCGGTTTAAAGAATGCACCATTTTTCTTTAGTAAACTTATGTCGGATGTATTAAAGGAAATGGAAGATTTTGCCGTCCCCTATTTAGATGATGTTGCTATATTTTCCGACACTTGGGAAGCCCATTTGAAACATATAAGTTTAGTTCTAGAGCGAATAAGAAGGGCAAATTTGAAAATCAAACCCGCTAAGTGTAAATTCGCGCAAAGCCATGTAAAGTATTTGGGTCATATCGTTGGGAATGGAGCGCGTACTCCAGCGGAAGCAAAAATTGAAAGTGTAAAAAGTTTCCCGACGCCGCGAACCAAGACTCAAATCCGTGCGTTTTTAGGATTAGCCGGATATTACAGCAGGTATATAAACAATTATTCCGTACTCGCAGCTCCGCTGACAGATGCATTGAAGGGCAGAGCTAGAAAAGGTGAAGTTTTTTGGACTGATGCATGCGAAAGAGCGTTCCGCGCATTGAAAAAGAGTCTTACGGATAAGCCCGTGTTACATGCCCCAAATTTTAATAGTGAGTTTATCGTGCAAACCGATGCTTCGAATTCAGGAATAGGAGTAGTTTTGAGCCAAGAGTCAGAAAACGGAGAAGAACACCCTATTCTATACCTGAGCAAAAAGTTTTCAGACGTTGAAAGACGTTACAGTACCACTGAGCGAGAATGCGCCAGTATAGTGTTTGCAATAAAAAAATTACATTATTATTTGGATGGTCGAAATTTTACAATCATAACCGACCACAATCCTTTACGTTGGTTACGTACAAATGCCAGTTCAAACCCCCGATTAATGCGCTGGGCACTTGCATTACAACCGTATGAATTTGAAGTAAAACATAAATCGGGCAGAAATCACAAGAATGCAGACAGTCTTAGCCGGGTATGGTCCGACCCGAAAGAATTGGGTCAAACCGCCGCAAACCCCTCTAGTGTTAGGGAAGAGAATTCGAACTCGATTTCCCCTCCTGTGGAAGGTATACTTACGAATGATGTAAGCCTTGAAGAGATAAGAAGGCAATAGTACCTTATGTTTTCTTATGTTATTTTGTTTAGTGAATCATGCAATTGTGTATCTTTTGTCATAGTAAGGAAAAAAACTTTTGCGTTTATTTTGTTCTTGTAGTAGATAACTAAATACTTGTTATGTCGAGATATAACAACATGAATGTTTGTATTCAAGGGTTTAGAAAGCATAAAATGTATGAGAATTTTGATTTTGCTGTATAAGAAGTTATTATGTTATATGCTTAATGTTTAGATAAAAGAGTAGATTTAAAGAATGTTATATGTTATACATACTTGTTAATACTCAGTTATAATTGTATTAGACATGAAATGGAGTTATTGTATTAGACATGAAATTAAGTGTTAGTTGAGGAATATGAGAAATTATGAAAATGTGTGTTTATTATCGTCTGTGAATTGGATTTCTCTCTAGCACTTTTCAGAAGGTCATAACGTTAAAATTGTTAACATTTTAAGACAAAATTATGGCTTTGTACTTATATGCAATAACTCTGAATTTCAATGGAGTGTCTCTAGGATGGAATTTTTCCGAGGAAAAATTCTTATAAAGAGGGGAGGAGTTGTGACGTTGTCTCCATTACTCCACGAACTTGTAATTATATAAGTCTGTGTTGCTCGTTCCTACCCCTCAACATGAACTTGTCATCTATCGGCGAAATGTTAAACTGAGCGGTCTCATAAACTCTCCGATAAGAGGCCATAGATTTTGTGTAATAGGCGATTCTGACGTTATACAAGCAATAAATACCTGAGTGGTTCGAGGGCTCTCCAGGATTTTGACACTATAGCGACATGTGGAATCCCATAAACTTTGGACACTTACGAGCACTTAAAACGCCGGAGAACGTCTTTGAATTCGCCGACCGTATAAAAAGAAGACCCACCAATACTCCGAGGAGAGATCTGTTTTTGAGAGACGGAGAGAGCTGTTTTTGAGCGTGAGAGAGACGGAGCTCTCTGGTCCGAAAGGCCTTCTTTAGGCCAGAGTTGGCTGTGAACCCGAGCCGTCCTGACATCTCTAACATGTAAATTCTAACTCGCTGTATATATTTGCTTTTTGTAGTTGTAGTTTGTAGTTGTTTAAGGTGGCGTAGTAAAGTAATTGGAGCGAAATGCTTGTCGTTATTACTACCTACGTCACAATGGTCATCGCATTTGGAAAGAATAACATTCCGCAGTTGTAAACACTATATGTCGTCCAAAACATCTGGAAATGCAATGCTTTTCCATGGTTTCCATCCAAATAAGCGGTTTTTGTTGAACAATATCTTGCACAAGGCAAAAATTCATTTTAAAGTTTCCTTTTCATCTCGATCTTTATTGTCTTGTATTCCTTTCATGTACTTCATCGTTCGGAATCGGCTTTAAACTGTAGGTCCCGATCTAATTAGCCCTCGTGTAGCAAAAAGTTGACCGTAGTGCTCCAAACCAAAACAAAGTAAACCATGTACAGGTAACCCTCCTATAACACGGTAGATAGGTTCCTAGAAAATATCGTGTTGTGTGAAACCGTGTTATATGAGACCCAGGGCCAGTACAAAAAGGGGGGTTACGTCCCGTATACTTACTAAAAAGAAAGATTTTTTTTAAAATTTCATATAAGCAACTTAATTTTTATTAAAAATATAAATGTATGTATAACACAAAACGTAAAGAAACACAAAGAAATTATTTTCATTTAATGTGACCTTAATTTAATAAATTTTTTGCTCATCACTGCTCAGTACAATCAAACGAGAACGTTTTTTCGATTAAACGATATCACCTTCACTTCCAGAACCCTTTTCTTCATTTAGATTTTTTGCACCTTCTACTATCCTCTTTACAAAATCTGTAATTTTGGTTTATTTGCTGGTTCTTACAAGGTCATTGTAGATTCACGGTATGGAGATAGACAATTTCGCAGCTCCCTTTTGAATGTTCGGCTTCTTTCGGCGGAAGGGTCTGCATTCAAGAAAAATGATTCAAGATTTTCAGCTAAGCTTAGGCGTTCTTGTAATTTTATAGAGTTATAAATTAATAAATTATAATTTGTTTATAAATTTTCACGTAAAGCCACTATAGTTCATTATTCCCTCCCGTCATTATTTTAAGGTAATTTAGTATTTAAATGTGTTAAACAAAAATCATGCTATCTAGTGCTATAGAAGTACAGTGTTGTACGAAGGTTTCGCAATTTTTTTATCGTGTTAGAGCGAAACCGTGTTACAGGTTGCAGTGTTATACGAGGGTTCCCGCAATTTATCTTATTAGCGCCCTTTACACGTACGTTTTTTTGCGAGTTCTTGGAGCGCACGGGATTGCGCGCACGCTCCAAGTACTCGCAAAAGAGCGTACGGAATTGCGCGCGGGAAAACTTGCAGCACGCTCCAAAGCAACTTTCCCTCCCTCTCCGACACCTTCACACGTGCACTCAATCGCGAGGGATCGTGGTTACACGCGGGAAAGAACGTACGTGTAAAGGGCGCTATTGTGTTAGAGCGAAATCGTGTTGTAAGATGTCGTGCTGTAGGAGGACTATCTGTACTTCCTCTAGTGCAACGCCATATTTTCTCTATCATTCGTTTTGAAAACTATTTTTTTCAAAATCCCTTTATCATCCATTGAATATTATTCGTTTAAGGGCGATCCCTCTCCCTTGACGAGGCCTAACCGTCCCTGGGTCCGTTGCTCTTCGTTGTAGGAATGGATTAACCGGTTGACTAATCCAGACACGATCTTTAGTCCAAAAATGTTTTATTAAATATATATTTTTACTGAGACAAACCACACATTACTATATACACATGTATATTACAAATTTTCATTGAACAGTAAAATCACGTGCCAGTCACTTTCCACGTGGAGATCCCTTGTACCCCCGACCTTTCACTTTTGAAAGCCGGAGCGAGAAGTCTTTTTCTCACTCTCCGTCAAGCGTGTTCGACCACCCCCAAGCAAGCAGTTTCGGTCAGTTAGTCATCGGGGGAGAAGAAGGATAGGAGTCCATTCCTGATAATATTAGTAACAATTTTCATGACAGCTGCAGATAGCACTTATTAGGTATACATCAGTTACGATCATCCAGTATCTTCGTATATTTCTGTATCTTATATCATTATTTTCAACATATTATATTTATTAGTACATTTAATTTTGGTTTAACAATTTTTACTCTTGTTTGTTAATAAATTTATTTTCGAGTTCTAAAATTTTAGCTATCAAAATGTTTAAATTGTCTTAACAAAACAAAGCGAAGCAACTGTATTGAACGATATAAATTACACCAACTGAAGCCCCAGATGTTCAGGAACCAAATGACGATGTCGTCGTTACAATGACGTGACCTGCGCATGATCTATGAGCAATCGGTTCTTACTTTGTGGAGGCGCTTCGTACTTGTTTGATGATTCTTAAAAATATGTCTTTTTCCCGTTGATACATATTACATATATTCCGAAAATTCGGAAATAGTTTTTATTATCTAACGTACATAAACTTTACTTTCTGCAGCTACAGAATATTTATTTGAGGGATAAAAGTTATACCACTAGATTTATTCCCTTCTTTCTGGTTCTTTTTTAACGAACCAATTAACCTCAAACTCATTCCCTTCAAGATCCCCGACTATTTATTTTCAACATACTTCTTGCTGATGCATAGATATTTTAAATTAAGATGAAATTTCCTCTGATAATATAATGTGCTTGTTTAGCCTAAATCATTGCGTTTGTTTGCCCTCGGTTGGATTTTGTCAGTTCAGCTGAATGAGCATAACAGAAACAATTATTTTACTTCATAAGCTAAATTTAATCTTTTCCAGACTTTAGGATTTGACATGCTTTAGGATTCATTCTTATTTACAATGACAATCCTTTAGGATTCATTCATTGTAAATAAAATCTTCCATTCGGAAAAAAAGAAAACTAATTTTGTTTTAGGAGTTTTTTAAGAGCACAAAAAAAATCTCGAACCTATATTCCACAAGTCAGTGAATTGTTTGTTTTTTCTAGCGCTAGATAATTGTTAAAAAGACTACGAGAGTTTATTGAAACGCATAAAATTTGTTTACAGTACAGTGTGTTTAAATATGCTAAAAGGATTTAAACATTGTTTCTCACTAGATGAGTCTATAAATATTTGAATCATTTCGTTAGAGAAAATGCGTACTAGTGAAGTTACCCGGGCAAATCGGGTGTTGGTATATTTATTTCAAGCTGAAATTTTAAAACATATACTACGTTTAATTAGGATAGTCCCAAAGTAAGGACTTCCAGGCTCTTAAAGCTTGGAAAATATTTTTTTCTCAGCCTTTACCGTCTGTAAATTCTCACAAGAATAAAAGAATCCAATTAGGATTAAGAAAGTCATGATCACACCTGATTCAGCACACAGTGACAAGGACAAAGCAAAAGTTAACAAATAAAAAATAACAGTTAAAACTCCCTATTAGAAGTTAAAAATTACTCTCTTTGGATTTCTGAAGCCTGTAAAGTAATAATGTACTTATGTGAAGAGCCATTAGTTGCCACTTTCCACAACAAGTGTTTTTCTCTTTATTGCTTTACGTTTCATGAATTTTGGAGGCGATTTCAGATTTGATACCGCTTTTCATTTCTTTTGGGCTTTTATTTTAAGATTAAAATTTTAGAAATCTGTGTGGAAAGCTCTAAAGGCGAAATATGTCCATTCTTTATCTTGAAGTAAATTTTTAAACTAGATTCCAGATTTGGACCAAGGTTCTTAAGAAGAAGAAATGGAATTTTTATTTCATTTTCTTGTCTGAAAATATTCACTATAAAAATAAGCTATTGTGATGTTAGGGGAGTCTTTTATAAGTATTCTTGGATTTTTGTCTACAAGGAGTTTTGGAAGTTAGAAAAGTGACATACAATATTAATCATTTCCAACAATAATGCATATCGTCAATTTACGAAGACAGCTTTTAACGAAAAAAGTATCTGATTAAAAAAAGGAATTGATATTGGCTTCTGGAAAATAATTTTGTGGAGTATTTATATATTATCTGTTAACTGCAGGCTGAACCCCGTCCACAATACAAAACGAAGAACATTTGATTCAGCGAAATGTTTGAATTAATGCTGTATATAGAGCATAAAATTGACACAAGTAAAAGCGAAAAATACTTTATATTCGAATGTTTTAGAACTTTTATATGAAAACAGGTCAGTAACGTTGAGGAAATTCTGTTACATAAAATAGAATTGTCACTGAACGACACCTCATTAGGATAATTTCAAAAAATACTACTACTCTCCTTACAGATCAAATGATTTATTTTCCTAAAATTAGGATTTTCAACGATAACAAAATGACATTATTGTTCACATATCGTTCTATCGGAGATTTTGACTGATGAATTAGGTACCTTCTGGAGATGACATTCTTAATCAGTTTATTTCGCAGGGAAGCTTTTGACAACTTGTCTCCTCAGGCACCAAGCGATCTTGTTAAAGTGCCTTTTTTTCTTCTATGAAGTTTATATCTATTCAATATAGTTCAGTTCTTAAAAGATCATTACTTGCGTAGTTTTGAAATATTCATCTATTAATATTCTTACAAAATGTCAAATGGAAAAAAATCCACGAGGTAAAGAAAGTATTTCAGAACTAGATGATTTTGAAAATGTTGGGTTTTCAAAGTAAAAAAAAGTAGATCTTCTCACTAAACGAAATCAGCATGTAATATAAATGAAGTAAAGGAACTGATAAATTTCTTCTTCTGAAATGTCTTCGTCAACCTGTTTTTCAAACTCCCGACATATACTTAAGGCCTTGCCTGATACTACTGGGTGTTCATGATTCCAGATGAATACATTGTTATACAAAACAAAATATCTCAAGTTATTGACGGAATTCGTGTTTGTATTTAAATTACCATGTATGCCGGAGCAGAAGAAAATTCTTTATTTAGCTAAACATTTTTTTTTAAAATCAGAGCAACGAAAGTTTTTTATTTAAAATATAAAATTAAGTGTCTTATTCCTTAATCTTCTTCACTATGTCTCATTCCGACCCTGAAATTACAGGCATCAGTGTATTTTACACAAAAATCCCATTTCTTTCGGGAGGTAATTGAACATATCAGCAACCCATCCAGTATGCTGTTTCGAAATAACCGTTTGTGAATCTCTGAACCATATTTCACCAATTTTATTACCCATTCTAATTGAGTATTAAAGCCTAAATTTCTCCTTTAAATGATATGTGTGGATTAATTTTAATAAATTTGAAACTTAAAAATTTCTTTTTTAGTTTAAAGATAAGATTTTAGAAAGGGAACACTTAAAATATAACATTTCATTTACAAACTATAACTGTCTCAGAAATTTATGTAAGGCTTTCAAGCATTTATTCTTGTAAAACTTTATTTCTTATAAAACGTTATATATTGCGTATATTCTTAAATATTTCAAATACCTTCTTTTTTGAAACCGAGTAATGCAATTAGAGTTATACTTTTTATATTTACAAGTAAGTTTTATATTTATAAGCACTTTCAGGGGTTTCGAATAGTTTTGTTATTTCATCATTTATGCCTTAAGACTGTATGTAAAAAAAATTATGAAAAAAATAACAAAAATTGTTTAATCTTTTCCTACAATTAAAAATATTTGTCACTCAAAGAGGAATAAATAAAGAACTGCACATAAAGACGTATGGTTATTTTCACCCAGATATCAAAACTAATTTCTTCATTATCATTAATTGATAAGGCGATGCAAAGATGAATTTTGAGGTGCAAGGTGTTAACGTTGGGGAAGATGTCCCAAAGGCAATTAACGATAGCCGGCTAGCAAGACACTGTTGGAATTTTTATTTCTTCCAAATTTGAACTTCCGTGCAAAGGTGGTAGTGAAAGGTTCACTTACCTGATATCTGTTGATACACGGAGTTCTTCGATCGGAGAAATGTTCCTTGTAGCATCTAATGCCGGTGAGTAACTTAGTAGTCAAATTAAACCATTGCTAAACTTTAAATGACTTTCATATACAAAAACAAACTTATACAATTACTTTCACGGGCGACATTAACACAACTAGTTAGTAGAGAGAAATATAAGGAAGTGCGTGGCGTGTGTGAACTAAGCAGACACACAGAGCCTATTCACAGTGCAATCTGGTGGTTACTAGGAAAATTGTTAGATTACCTATTAGAACAGGAATATATGATTCCCAACAGACATAAGAACACTTTATTTGACAGGACATCTTGATACAAACAAGTAAAACGAATCATCATATATTTCCGACAGGTAAACCTATAACATATCACAACAACACTTGGGTACAGTTTGAACAACTAATAATTCCATGTCCCTATCTTTTCCCCTTTTTCTCCTACACAGAGAAGTCTACTTTTGATAAGAGGGGGGGAAAGAATAAGCTTGTTTTTGCCTCAGAGAGGACGATGCTTATACATGCACAGGGCCTTTTTATCGCATGGGCAAATCGGGACTTTGCCCAGGGCCCCCTTGATGCTAGGGGGCCCCAAAAGCCCCTTGGGGTGTGCACCAAGTACTTCTAATAGTATGTATAGCCCATGGATAGTTCTTATTTTTATGAATATTCGTAAGGGGGGCCCAAATAGAATCAGCCCAGGGGACCCCAGCGTTCATAATCGGGCCCTGTACATGCAACAGCCTTCCCCACTAGTTCCGACTATGCATCCTGCAGAGGAATCAGGACTAACTTTTAGTCTACCTCGCTTACGCTTAATTTACACTTTGGCAAGTCTGAAGGTGAGATAGACACCAATGAGCGTATCGGGTTTGTCAGGATCAGCAATTTCATAGAATGCGGTTGATTTTTACCTCGGAACGATATGAGGTCCATTACGTCGAGGCATAAACTTAGCAGTACTCCCTTGTTTCAAGTTGCTCGAGGAATGCAAAGTAACCCAAACTTGATCCCTTGAGACACGTTGGGCCATGAAGTCGTTTTTTTTTTTTTTTGCGAGCCTAACTTTCCTTGTATCCTGTTGTTATTCGACCGTCTTCGTAACCTTAGCTGTTGTGGTCGCAAACCTTCTAGGATGAGGCGTTATTTCAGGGACGAGGTTATCTTTGTGGATAATAGTTCTAATAGCACGTTTGATGTTATGAACAACTATCAATTCTGAGTCAAACTGCAGATGAGCAGCAGTACACTTATTTGTTTCGCATTTAGCTGTGTTCATAGCAAAATGAATCACAGGCAGTAGGTCAACCCATGACTTATGGTTTTTGCCTACAAAATTCAAAGGAACATTCAAACTGGGTTGGACTCCACATGACGTCCAACAGTGTGTATTCATTTTGAAAACTTCGAAACGAAACGCTGTTCGAGGCCCATCATTAGGATGCCAATTTTATGGCAAATTTCACAGTGGTAATCAATGAAAGCCGACTAGCTGGGAAGAAGGGCATCTTATTTGACAGGACATCTTGACACAAACACATATTTCCCCACAGGTAAGCATTCATCATACCACAATAGTACTGGAATACTTGTTTCAATGTCACATCAAGAATATCTTTTTATTGTGAACTATTTATCACGAATCTAAATACGCTATTGGTAATTAGCGTTGGTATAAATAGCTCATTTCCGTTACCAAATTAAGTCATTAAAGCTTATCTCTTAAAGAAATATATGAAATGTGCTTTAAAATAGCTAAACTAAGGTTTATGTTTAATATATAATATAGGAAACAGAACATTCAGTCTGTTAGAAAAATTTCTCATATAATTTCTTTTTACCTATAAATTTTTGAATGAAACAAATTTCTAATATATTGTAAGCAAAATATATGTACCACAGAATATACCACAAATATATGTACCGCAGAATATTAGTGTTTATTATAATGCACCGTAAAGCAAAATTTTAGATTATGACAAAAGCAGTCCTATTTCACCACAAAATTCAGCCAAAACAAACAAACAAAAACCTTTTGTTTCCCACAAAAAAAGACTGCAGTCTCTTTGTGTTTACACAGTGAGATGTTTACCAACTTTCATACAAAAGATTAAGGAATAGCATTCGACTGATTTTCCAGATTTCTTTGAGTCATTATTCTTTCCTTTCTCAGCTACTTCCTTTTGTATTAGTCTGCTCTATCTATAAAAATACATTTGCTTACAAACTTGCTATTAAATACACAAGAAACGCCTAAGAGTAAAGTAGGCTATTTATTTGATGCATGTGTTTTTTCAGTAAATAAATTAAAGAATAAGAAGGAAGTGTCTTAGGACATTTTGAGCACGTTTTTATTTCTCAAGGTTCCAGATCTCGCAGATCCTTGACAGTTACATTTTTTCGAAACTGTTTACTATGGGAAAGGAAATAACTTCAAATTATCTGTCTAGCAACACCAGAATGTCACTATCAAATTATCACCAAAGAGATTGCCTATTGTGTAAAAGAAGAGATTCGAATTTTGAAGAGCTCTTTCAAAAACATAATAAATGACTGAAATACGTGCTTGATTTGCAAGAAAAGTTCACTGCATTTCCCCCCCCCCCTCCATTAATGTACGGTACTTTGCTCGGATAATATTCCAATTCTTCAGAAATATGATTCAAGTTAAATTACATTTAGAATTTAATACCTGGAACTTATTTTGGAGTGATGAGTCAAAATCGTAAATATATATATATATATATATATATATATATATATATATATATATATATATATATATATATATATATATATATATATACAGTAAGTCCCCGTCTTACGGGGTTAATTCGCCCCAGAGCGTTCCGCATAAGTAGAAACATACTACGTACTACCAGGTCCTTTATGACAGTTCTAACTCTCGAATCGTTCATACCGTATATGCACATCTGATGTACTCTGCTCCTTCTTACGTTTTTCGGGCATGTTTTTTTAATGGGTTTCGTGTTGTAATTAGTATCAAAAACTAACTTCAGTACAGCGCTCAAAATACTCGATTTTTCGCTGTCAACTGACGCCATTATAGGCGAAAAGCACACATACATAACTACATGAACGAAACGACTGATGATCTCGTAGACATCAGTCATCGAAACGACTGATGTCAACGAGAGAAAAAAAATAATCGAAAATTACAACAGCGTATCTACGAATCCGTGTAGAAGGGTCACTGTGTATATATATATATATATATATATATATATATATATATATGTGTGTGTGTGTGTGTATGTGTTAGTTACCGGCAAAGTATGAAATCCGGCATTCTATAGAATGCCTAGGCATTGTATATAATGCCTAAAACTAGCTGGCAATGTATGAAACGATTCATATTTCACACATTTCCTAGGCATTCTATAGAATGCCAAATGAGAAACCAGCAAAGTATGAAATACATCTCCGATTCGTTTCGAATATCACGTGGCAATGCACTCGACTTTTAACGCGCGCCTTGGCCTCAGAATTTGTCAGTTGCACTTTGCGGTTTGTTCAGGAGTGTCAAAATACGCAATTTTACTTAAATTTGTTCAAAAAAAAATTAGTTTTTTACTGTGCTGCATGAAAATGGAGGAGCAAGCTGCAGTGTTGGACAAGAAGTCATGGTCTATAGACATGAAACAACGATTCGACGATGAACTGTCCGAAATTAGAGCTATTAGCGCCCTTTACACGTACGCCCTTTACACGAATTGAAGATATTCCTGACCACGAAATTCCTCTCCGGTCAGTTGCAATTGCTCAGTCTAGTGGAAGCGGCGAAGGATTCGTCAAATGTATGTGTAAAACAAAGAGCCAAAATATGAAATGTCTTTGCGTGAAAAATGTAATGAAATGTAATTTAAAATGTCAATCAAGCCTACCATGTTTCAACAAGTAGGTTAATTTTAATTTCTTATTTTTTATATGAAAATTTTGTTTCCCTTAATAAGAAAGGCATAAATTTTATTTTGTACAACTTTCATTTTTCTTTACGTATTTTGAATAATTTTCTTTTACTGGCACTCTCATTTTTTCAGAATAACATTTGTATTTTTGATGAATGCACGTCATTTATATAATAGCCTTATCAGAACCTTTATTCATGCTTTGCCTAAATAGCATTTGTCATTCTATAGAATGCCTAGGTATTATATACAATGCCTAGGGAAAGTATGTAATAATTCTCATATTTTATACTTTGCCTAAAAACGTCCGGCATTATATACAATGCCGGCGTTTCATACTTTGCCGGTAACATATGTTTATATATATATATATATATATATATATATATATATACACAGTGGCTCCCAAAAGTGTTCGTACACTTACGATTTTCAATGAAATAGGGGTCTATCCATTAATTAAAATGAATATTTCACAATGGGTATTTAATAATAAGATCTATAATCTATTCTTAACAAAACTACACGAAATATTTTAAAAACATAGTAAAACTTTATTTTTAAGAAACAAATAATGAGTAACAAAAACTTTATCTCACAAAAGTCATCGTACACTTGTAAAAAATCTCTACATATTACTAAGTATTCTAATTTTTCGTTAAACTAATATTTAATAGGATATCCTTTAGCATCCACAACAGCTTTTAAACGTCTGGGAATAGATTGCGCTGGTTGTTTTGTAATATCTGCATCAATGTCCATCCATTCTTCCATCATAATTGTTTTTAGTTCGCTTTTCGTGTGAATGTCGTGTTTTCGTACTCGAACCTCCAATTCTTTTCAAATATTGTCTATTGGGTTTATATCTGGCGATTGAGGTGGTGTTTTCAAAACTTGTGGACAATTATAGAGACACCAGAGGCGAACTTTCAGAGCCGTGTGCTTAGGATCGTTATCTTGATAGTTATATGAGGACAACGCAGTGTGGACATTGTTTTAGCTCAACGGGCGTTTTCGTTCTTTGAGCTTAACACACCCAAAAACCCACACACGACACACATATATATATATATTTATTTGTTTGTATATATGTGTGTATGTGTAAATTTATGAGATGAAAATAAACGCATACATGTAGAAACCTTGATTCATACATGGTACCATACATACAAAGAGCTGAATACCCTTATTTATACATGATGCGATAAGCCTAACAATATAGTACACAAACATAAATTCTTAGCTGTAATCTAGTCTGAGAAAAATTATGCGTTGATATTCATGCATTTATCACATCATATTTTGTACACTGGCTTCTCAATTAATAAGTGAGATCTTCTAAAGCTACGTTATCACATTCTTCAGTTAATATGTAAACAAGAAAATAAAACTTCGACAACTATTCATAGTAACTCTGTAAGTTGATTAAATAAGGGTGAGAGAATTCATAAAGAAGGGCAAAAAGAATTGTTATTGACGGAATTTAATGATAAATGAATATAGCAGAATTTGGCAGGCCTAAAACACCCAGAGTCGAAACCTCTAAAAAATCATTTCATTGTTATGAGTTTAGTCTGCAGTTTAATTCTTCGGATAAGATAGAAAGTGCTGTAGAGGCATTAATAAGAAAAGGAATAACCAATAGAGAGTTAATTCTTGCATGACCAAGCTAATTCTCACAAGCTAAATTAAAGATGAGTGGCGCCTACTTTAATGTTACGATTGTTGTTGTTGGGAATTTTGGTTTACTTTACTTTCAGCTACCAAAAATCTTTTAAATAATAATAAACTATGTTGTGGAACCATCGTTCTTTGGAGTTTTTACTTACAGGCAAACACACACACGCATGGGTTGGGGATTTCACTAGGTATTCGTTTTTTTCTTTCTTTTACTGCATTTCTCCTCACTTTTAAGGTTAATCTGAAGGTGATTCAGTTACAAACTTTTAGAATGAATGAATATCAGAACATAGCCTAAAAATTCATTGAAACTCTTCCAAAATGCATCACGAAAAGTTAAATAGATAAATAGTAACATTCGTATGTTTCCTAACAAAGTGTACAAATGTGGGGATATATATATATATATATATATATATATATATATATATATATATATATATATATATATATATATATATATAAGAAGAAGAAATTATCCGAATGGGGCGAAAGTCAGACATGTACAGAAAGACAAGTGATTACAATTTGAGAAAAATTGGATGATTTATTCAAGAGAAAGAGCTTCACAATGTGAAAAAGTCAATAACGCGTTGGTCCCCCTCAGGCCCTTATGCAAGCAGTTATTCGGCTTGGCATTGATTGACAAAGGTGGCGGATGTCCCCCTGCGGGATATAGTGACAAATTCTGCCCAACAGCCAAGGTCGTGTTGGGAATCACGAAGACAAGCAATAGAAACTCTTGCCGTGAGCGGGGGGGGGGGGGGGTTTATCTTGCTGAAATGAAATCCCAGGATGGCGTGATATGAAGGGTAACACAAAAGGGCGTAGAATATCGTCACGTACCGCTGTGCTGTAAGGGTACTACGGTTCATAACCAGAGAGGTCCTGCTATGAAATGAAATGGCACCCCAGACCAATAAAAATTTAACGAAAATTTACATTTATGGAAGTGTGGTTTAAGAATCCTTAATATCAAAGAAGTCTCCTTAGAGTGGTTAATAATAATGAGTTGGAAAATGAGGAACAGAGCAAATTGAAAGTACAAGAGAAATAACTAACACACAAACACACACACACACATATATATATATATATATATATATATATATATATATATATATATATATATATATATATATATATATATATATATATACACACTCTTAGACAAAAAAATAACGACCCTAATGCGAGGAGTTATTCGGCTTGGCATTGATTGGTAGAAGCGGAGGAACTCCTCCTGCGAGAAATCGTGCCAAATTCTGTCCAATTGGCACGTTAGATCGTAAAAATCCCGAGCAGGTTCGAGGGCCCTAACCGTAATGCTCTAAACGTGCTCAATGGGGCAGAAATCGGACGAAGTTGTTAGACAAGCACGAAGACAAGCAGTACAAACTCTCGCCGTGTGCGGGCGGGCATTATCTTCCTGAAATGTAAGCCCAGAATGGCGTGATATGAAGGGCAACACAACGGGGCGTAGAATAGCGTCACGTACCGCTGTGCTGTAAGGGTGCCATGGATGACAACCAAAGGGGTCCTGCTATGAAATGAAATGGCACCCTAGACCATCACTTCTAGTTGTCGGCCCGTATGACGGAAGGCAGTCAGGTTGGTACCCCACCGCTGTTCGGGGCGTCTCCAGACACGTATTCGCTGGTCATCGGGTCAGAGTTCGAAGCGGGACTCATCACTGAAGACAATTCTACTCCAGTCAGTGACATTCCAGGTCGAATGTGCCCGACACCACAGCAAACAGCTGGTCGGTGTGCAGAGGTCAATGGTATTCGGTGCAAGGGTTTACGTGAGCTCAGCTCCCTTTCTCTAAGCCGCGTATGAATGGTCCTTGCGGTCACTGAAGCACCAGTTCCACGTACGATCGATGATAATGATGAACCTGTAGCTCTGAGTGCCGCTCTGACGACTGCTCGATCCTCACGTTCTGTCGTTTCTCTGGGCCGATAGCTTCCTTCTTGACGTTGTTTTGCGCCATGGTTCACCCATTCCTGCCAACATCGTTTAATTGTGGCATCGATCCTATCCAAATGTCGAGCGATTCGCCGATCAGATGAAACGGTTTCTTTGAGCCCAAATACACGTCCTCTTTTAAATGCTGACATCTGCGCATATTGTTCGCGCACCTGTATGCGAGGCATAGTTACTGTCTACCCGAGTATACGGAATGAAACTCGCAAAGAATTTATGACCTGGGATCGAAATTTCTCCTCTTTAATATCGTGCCAATTGAACAGTTAAGATGCGCTGCAGCATCACAGGTTCATTCACTGGCCGCCAAACTTTAAAATTTTCCATTTTCCGTCGAAACCTGTATACATCAATTTGTGTCTAATTTGCAATAGCCCTTCTTGGTGCGTCGTTTCTTTTGTCTACGAGTGTATATATATATATATATATATATATATATATATATATATATATATATATATATATATATATATATATATACAACTGAACTGACGGCGCAACAGTCCGACCAGGGCCGGCGGTGACCATCTCCGCTTTCTTGACCTTGGGGCTTGGAGTGCCATACATCATATGTCTCAGTAAGATGGTCAACCTGACGTGGGACCCCCAGAGTTTAGTTCCCAAGCATGCTTGGTCCTCATTTTATCGACCCACTCAAGGGATGAAAGGCTGAGTCGACCTTGCCCAGTCGCAGGGTTGAACCCTCGTTCTGTGGGATTGCAGCTTGACGCTTTTAACCCCTACGCCACCGGGCTTCATATATATATATATATATATATATATATATATATATATATGTGTGTGTGTGTGTGTGTGTGTGTGATAATAACGGCCCACCATTATATATCTAAAGCGTATTTGAAATTACCCTGTTAATAAAGCACGACCCCCTTTTCCAAAATTGCAACCTAAAAGTAAAATAAGATAATTTATCGTAGCCCTGCTGATCATGATACAGGCATGTGAAGTAGCTGAACTCAATAACATCCCCAGATATGAGTGTTAGAAGTCATGAGATTCCGAATGTCAGTATAGTGTCAAAATTCTTGAAGAACCCTCGAACCACTCTGTATTTATGGGGTTTGTAACGTCAAAAACACACTTTGCAAGAACTTTATGGCCACTTATCCTGCACCCAGGTCAATAGGTCGCGGTTCTAACAACCGCGGGATCTAGCAGTACCGTCCCCGATAAACTTTAGTGGACACGTGAACTCCACGAATCTAAAGTCGCCCAATTAAAATATTAAGTAGTTTAGGCCCTCTGACGTTAATATCGCAAAGCACTTATTTAATATTGCGTGAACAGAATATTTCTGTCTCTTGGTGTCTAACTCTCGTTGCTGTGGGACCTGCGGTCCGCTTTTGTCTTGTAATGTAATCCGCGCCCCGTCAGGCCAAGTCATGTGGCCACTGCCGCTAATGCCTTCTAATAAGTAAAGCAAGTCTTCGAAGTTGTGTATTTCATCAATGGCTCCACGTGTGAATGTCTCGCCTAAAGTTCGTCAGTGATTCCCTGGATCTACACTGCGCCAGTCTGCATCACACCTTCGTTCCGGCTACACCTACGATTAGTGCTATGCCTCTCCTCCACGGCGTGAGGTACGGGGCATCATATATATATATATATATATATATATATATATATATGTCGGACTTGGTTTCTACTCCCATACTATTTAATATAAATCCGAACCTCTTTTGTATCATGATGCAGTCGGTGAACCGCTGGTGACACTTATCCTCTAAATATTTCCATCAAACAGTGTTATGTCGACACAAAGTCATAAAATAGTCCAATTGATGTTCCCAAACATATTTATTAAATTTCTTTAAGAATATCAGCTCCATCAAACATTAATTAAGAACCCCACCCAATTTAAATCTGTGCGCTTACTACACACGTCCTTTCCATTCCCTAGTTATCTATGACTCTGAAATAAATCCTTTTGTCCCTAAGTTTTAATAGTGCGCTACCGACGCTCAATGCTTATTCATTTCGTCATCATCGGATGATCTTTTTTGCTAAACTAAGCATTTTCTTAGCGCCAAACTGCAAGGCTATACGTCTACCTAAAAATTCTCCCATGTGGTTCTGTGGTTCTTCGGTAATCGAATCAAGTCGAACCCACTAATTCTATTTTCACTCCAATACCTTATGCCGCTTATTTGAAATCCCAGATTGTTAAATTGTTAATCCTATATTTTACTAGCTAATATCCCGTTTTAAGGTCGCGCGATCGCCCCCCCCCCATATTTTAGCCTCACACACACACACACACACACACACACATATATATATATATATATATATATATATATATATATATATACACTCAAGAGCCAAAACATTATGACCACCTGTCAATAACGAGTTGGCCCACCTTTGGCGCGCAACACAGCTTCAACCCGCCTTGGCATGGATGCCACAAGTCCTTGGTAGATGGCCGGAGACAGATTGTACCAGATATTTAAGCAACGGTCACGCAAATCCGATATATTGCGAATTGGTGGTCTTTGAACTGTGAGCTGCCGTCCCATGACATCCCAAATGTGTTCTATCGGATTGAGATCCGGTGAGTTAGGCGGCCAGGATATTAACTGGAATTCAGCATCATGTTCCTGGAACCACTCCAACACAATTTTAGCCGTGTGACACGGGGCGTTGCCCTGTGGAACATTCCATTTCCAGCTGGAAAAACAGAGGCCATGTAAGGGTGCAACTGGTCCGCAATGATGTTCAGATACCCTGTAGCATTCATAATGCCGCCACCACCGGCCTGTGTATGACCTACTGTACATTGAGGAAGCAACAGTTCGCCTGGAAGACGGCGTATCCTGACACGGCCTTCGGCGTGATGAATGACAAACCGTGATTCATCTGACCAGGCAACTCTCTCCCACTGATCCATGGACCAGTCGCTATGTTCCCGGGCCCAGCGCAGGCGCAGTAAGCGATGCCGCTTGGTCAGCAAAGGCACACGAGTGGGACGTTTGCTGCGTAGCCCCATATCCAACAGTGTCCGCTGAATAGTGTGCTGCGATACTATTCTACTTGGTCCTGCATTGTATTGGGCTGTCAGCTGAGCCACTGTCTGGCTCCGGTTTTGCTTCACCATGCGAGACAGTCTCCGACGACCTTTTTCTTTGATAGCGTGTGGACGTCCAACACCATGTCGTCTACTGCTGGTTTCACCGTCATTCATCCACTTTGCATAAGTACTAACAACGGTAGGTAGCGAACAACCCACGAGTCGTGCAGCTTCGGAAATACTTGTTCCGAGCCTTCGAGCCATTACAATCTGCCCTCTATCAAAGTCGTTTAGATCCGCAGCCTTTCCCTTCACACACAGAAGTAAGTGAAAGAATGATTCTTCAGACTCTCCATCAGCAGTTAAATACCACTTCCACCTGATCACGTGGCTTCCACGTCATCCTGGCGAATTCATTGCAAAATGTAGGGGTGGTCATAATGTTTTGGCTCTTGAGTGTATATATATATATATATATATATATATATATATATATATATATATATATATATATATATATATATATATACATACATACAGTGCCGTAACTAGCCATTCATGTGCCCTGGGCAAGAATTTGCATTTGGATCCCTTAATTAGGTTTGGAAAAATAATGAAAGAAATACAGCATTTTTGGATCTCCTTCTAAGTGGATCCTGGGGGGGTGCCCCTGTTGCCCCTGCCTAGTTACGGCAGTGTATAATATATATATATATATATATATATATATATATATATATATATATATATATATATATTTCCGCTTGTAAGAATCACGTTTGTTATTACTGTATTTATTTCTTATAAGAGGTTGATTCTTATAGCCGAAATTTAGGTTTTTGGACAGGCACATACACACCTATATATACATATATTAGATAATTTACCATAAAATACTCTTTAATTTACGTTAATTATCTTTTATTAAAATTATTTTTTATAATTTTAAAAATGCAACTTAATTTCTAGACTTATAAGTAGATACACATGATTATAGTAAGAGAAGAATAAAAATCAAATATTTGTTACAACATACTTGCTTAGCAGTTTTAAAATTTCAACTACAGGAAGGGAGGAAGAAAGAGTTTTGTATAGTAGTTTGACGTAATGAAGTTTTCAGGAGGCTGTTTATACCTCTTTCAATACTAATAGTCTCAGACGAAGATTCATGTGTTTCAGGGTCCAGGAACCCGCAACCAGGATGTGGGAGGTGGGAAAAAAAAGAGTCCCTATTTTTGTTTGTCAGTGGAGAAAAGCGAAATTGGACACGGTCGGGTAAAGATGCCCCTGGGTCAAGCTAATAGGACAGTGTTGTGCTAGAGCGTTTAAAGGGAAACTATTATGTTATGTCTAATAAAGAAAGGGATGAATTTTATGACTATATTCCATCCCATCTTATCAATCTTTCTTTTAAAAAAAAGAAAGAACTTCAGGCTTTTTTAGGGTTTAAGTAGCTTTTTTGGAAAAATGAAAGGAAAGCGAAGAGTGTAAACTGATTCTTAAAACCGGTGGATTGATTCTTTAAAGCGAAAATTTTAACATGGAAATAATACATTTGTTTTTGTTTTCGCGATATTGATTCTTATAAACGGTTGATTCTTATAACCACTGATCACTATAAGCGGTGGTTACTGTATATATATATATATATATATATATATATATATATATATATATATATAATTTTTTTTGTGTGTTTCGATACAATTGTATAAAAACAAGTCAGGGAATGAAGAGATTGCTGCTGCACCAAACACATGTGCGAGTGTGTGTATATCATTTTTGAAGAAAAAAGGAAAGATGCCATCTGGGTTAACCACATGGGCTTTTGTTCCAAAGCATAAATATTAAACCATTATTCACACATAGAAATCGTGCACTTGCGGTGCATTTATTCCTACGATTAAGTTTTGTGCATCTATGTCATGGATGTTCATATTGATAGTGATGACTGCAACCATGCCTACTGACGTTTTGTAACGTGTCTTTCGACAACAATAGCTTTTGTTTAAAAAGTCTATACAAAAAAATTTTGAAATTTGTATGGTTCTAAATATTTTTGCTGTTGAATAAACTGTCGTTTTTATTATCCATTCTATTATTGACGCAGCGAGAGCCATTTCAACAGCTCTTCACTGCCATATGATATAACAAATCCAACCGAATTCATTGTTCAGAAAAGACATTTGTACTAAAGAGAAATTCGAAACAATATAATTTCGATTGTTCTGAAGAGAAAAAAGCAACAAAATCTTTAAAAATTGTATTTAATACAACTATGAGATTTATTACCAAAACGGTGATTTTTTAAATAGAATAAAAGGTTTAAATTTTTTTACTAATTCCCTGCTTAAAGCCATCCTTTAACACATACTTAATAAAAAATAAATGCTCTATGAAAAGAAAAGTATCCATTCATTTAAAGGCTTTATAATAGAAATATGGGAAGTTGTAATGCTCACGTTTAAAGATTCCCTGAATTGCCATACGAAAAATAAAATGCTTTTACTATCTTCAAGGAATCAGCCCGGCTTCTAGAAATAAAATTTCTTTCATTTCATTTACATCAATGTATTATTATGAGAATAATGTATTAAATTTAACTTTCATTTAATTTCTCTCGTTTAAACAATAACCTCCCCAGACACCGATTTCTTTTTTCAAATTTGTTTTGAGTCAGGTTTATAATAAATACTAGAAATATAGTTAATACTAGAAATATAATACTAGATATATTTCGAGTATTAACTATAATAATACTAGAAATATATAATTAATACTAGAAATATAGTTAAAACCAGGTATACAAACAAATTTTGTTAAATTCATGATAAAAAAATTTATTAAATTTTTTTCTCATGCTTTCGAGTTGCAATTAAAAAAAATGCGTAGAAATAGAAAAAAAGTCATTGAATTATATTTAAGATTTCACTTTACGATATTCAAGCAAAATTATGAATCTCTGGACATACATTAAATAATATTGACTGCGTGTTATCTGAATATTCTAATTTAAATTCAGTTCATCTCTATCTAGTTTTGTCTTTTGATGGACACCCTAGGCTATGCTGTATCTATAACTCTATAATCGGTCGCTAATAAACATCATTTTTTTATCATTTTTTATTATTAGTCTTCAGAAAGTAGGCTTGAAATATTTTGCACGTTTCATATTAATTTATCATTACTATAACTTAAAAAAAAATCCCTTGAGTACCTGCTCCTCTTTGAACTACTGTATGCAAGAAAATATTACAATATATTTCTTCAAACTATCTTTAAAATTATCTTCGTCAATTTTAATAATATTCCTATAAATTTAGATATAATGAATTTGAAAAAAAGAGACAAAAAGAATAAAAACTAATTCTCTGTACTTCAAAAAATGTAGACAAAACCATTTGAATTTCGCATTATAAAAATTGCTTTTGCATGACTTGAAAGAGGTAACATTCATGTTTGCTTAAGTTTACCTTTACAAGTTTTAAAAGGCTAGCTTTCATCGACTTTAAAGATAATTTGTATTGTTTTCAGGGATAAATACTTCCTTATTCAAATGTTAATATTATTATGACTATGCATAGAACAGATGCAAAAACTAAAGACCTATTTTGAAAGGCGCAAACAGATACAATTTTAAAATATGGTTGCTAAAAGAACATCTCAACACAATTTATTTGCTGAAAGTTCGGAGGAAGTACTAGCAAAGTGCTGCTGCTTCAAATAATAAGCTTTGTCGTGTAGTAAAACAAGGTTAACAGAGCACTTTACATGTCAAGTGGTGAGTGAAATGTTATCCAACGAGTTTTTTTCTTTTGTCATTTTGTGTTTTCTTCTTCCTCTCTGAACATATGACGTTGACATAATCATGGCGTCATATGATTCAGATTTAATTCTTCAGAGTGATGCACGCATTAGGTCTTTTAATATGTATGTTTTCTTTAAGTATAACAAATATACTTTTTGCAGTGAAATATAACAAGTACAAAAAGATGAATTAGAGGTACAAGAAGAATTTACGTAAATGAAAAGGAAATTTTAAAATCATCTTTTAAAATATAATGCTATGTTCAAAAACGAATGTTTGAAATCTTCTGATATAAGGAGACATAAAGAAAAATGTGACCTAAATGCTGTCTGAATAATAAATTATAGAATTACACAGTGAAGTAGAAAAGATGAAAGAATAACACTTCTGACGTTCCAAATGAAATTTTTTCACACATGTTAGTTCTACTCGGCTGTTATACGCAATCCACGCAATTTTTTTTGAAAACTTAACAAGTATAAATAACGAAAAAATCTATGATAAAAAAAGTTAAATTGTTTAATAAATTTTTAAATGAAGATGTCAGCATTCATTACGAGGAAAATGTTAAAGACTGAGCTTACAAATTTTAATCAATGGTTTTAAAGGAATTTTTAAGAACCACACATTATAAATGGGATAAATAACAATTTTAAAATAACAAATTTATAATATTATTCATACATGTTTTTCATCTCCACAACATCTCCCCATAATTACTACACCAACAAAAGTCATCAATATCACAGAATAGAAACAAAAAAATCGTTTTTATTGTGATAGAATTATGTAGTATTGGCCAACATTTGTCTGTAAAACATGCATTATGCCTGCACAATTTTGATCACATTTGGAAAACAACAATTGGAACATGCTTCCATTCTGTCAGTGATTGAACCGCCAACTGTATCTTTATAGTACAGTTGGTCTATACGAAATAGGCTTTTACGAAGTGTGGTCAATAGCTTCAAAACACTTCGTTGCAATTCTTGCTATGTGGGGGAAGTTATTTACTTATGGTGGTACTAACAGACCTCATCTCCGTTGACATAAAATTGGCAGGGCATAATTGTCAAGGATGTCATGTTGGGTTTCCTGGTTAGCATACTTTTCCAACACAACCAATGTTCTGTACCTAATACTAGCAAAACATCCCAATCCAGAATACTGCTGCCTCCGTACTTGTCTATGGAATATGTATACACTCCGGTAAGTACCATATCTTCTGGATGTTGCCGCACCCACACGCTTTCATCAGAATTGCCCAGAGTGTATCTAGATTCGTCAGTCTTTTGGATCCGTTTCCAGTGCTCTGATCTCTAGTGGAAATGTTTATAGCACCACACTAATCAATGAGAATTAATTAGACCTGTAATGCGAGGCTAATAAACAAATCCATTATAGGAAAGTGAATGGTGTTTTTTGTATACAGCGTATACAATAGTTTCCCTCACATGTACGCTTACTTGTGTAGTAATTATTCGATGAGAAATAACAGATCTCTTTAGACATTTTTGACTTCCCCAGTCACTTCTCCTTTGATCTGCCTGAATGATCTGATGATTGAGGTATTTTTACAGCAGTACACTGCATTCAAAACCATTTTATTGGGTGTGTTTAAATTCTCTGAAGGTATCTTACAGACAGAGCACTAAAGTAAAATCCCAAAAATTACACTTTTCAAAATCCACCCTTTTTACACATTGACATTTTTATTCCCACTCGCAATGTGAGATGATATAGGAAAATTATACCATACCTGCGCAATTGTAAGATACAGAACAGTAGTTAGATTATGAAGAGTTGTCCTCTAGTTTTTCTTAGTAAAAAGATTATAGCATAAATTTAAGAAACAAAAAAGGATGAAGATCATTTTTTTCCTCGGTGTAACAGATAGCTAAAGATTACAGTCTTTAATTTAATTGTTCTGTAGTATGGACAAGAAACCTGATCTTATGTACAGACAATCATATTAGAATAGGCAGATTTGAAAGGGAACAACAGGATTCATTGATGGGTTGTTTAATTGCATTATATAATAAAAGCATTTAATGTCTTTTTCTGCCATTTAAAGTCTTTAAAGCATTTAAAGATTACAGTCTTTAATTTAATTGTTCGGTAGTATGGACAAGAAACCTGATCTTATGTAGAGACAATCATATTAGAAAAGGCATATTTGAAAGGGAACAAGAGGATTCATTGATGCGCTGTTTAATTTCATTACATAATTAAAGCATTTAATGTCAGGAGATAAGCTACGCATTTTTCTTTGTAGTGCAAAATGCATTTTATTGATAGTAAATAAGGCGTTGTTTCGTTTGCTACTTTTAAGCGATTCTTAGCTTTGGAAAATCTGTTATGGTATAAAAAACCTAAAAATAAAAGTAAATCTTACAATCTTAATGTGTTATTTTTCCAAAAGTAAATCTTTAAACAATCTTAATGTGTTATTTTCCCAAAATGTCTGTACTCCTGGGAAGGCCAAACTAGGGCACTCTAAAGAATGAACTCGATACCATCTTAAGAGGGCTGAAACGGTAGAGAACACTACAGTTTACATTTTCTTACATTTTTTACACATTAATAATGTGCATAAAGAAATAAAGAATTTTAATGAACGTGGTGTTACAAATTTCTTACAGTCATTTTTAAAGGCATTTTAAATAAACGAACATGTCAAGAATTAAGAAAGAGAAATGACAAAAGCTCGTGTAGATTATGAACAAATTTACTCTCTCAGCTGAAAGCAAAAGTTATTGCGCTATAAACACACAAAAAAATATGGAGTTGAATGTGTGAGAAAAAATAGACTTAAAATGTTGATCAAAAGTAAATTAAATATATATCAATTTCAAAAACTCCTGCTCTTCCCTTCAAGAAAAAAATATATAAAAAGAAAACTTATTATGGCGTCTTTACTGCACAGTAATTGATGAAACCAGAAAGTAAATGTCCTTAGAGCAAACTTTTTTCACCATTTAAAAAAAAAAAAAAAAGTAAACCGTCAAAGACGATTCTTCAGTAATATAAACCTGCATTTGAATTCCATGAACACAAAAATAACAGGGATGTGTTTTCAATAAATACCAATTTGATGACCTTATGATAATAAGTTATTTTGGACTTTTTAAAAGTTGAACTTGTTTTAAGCAACGTAATTGATTCTTTTTTTGCATTAACTGAAAATCCTTTTCGAATACAGGCTTTGAAAAGTTCAGTGTGTCGAAATATATTATTTTAAATTTAAGTTTCTCTCCCTTATATTATTAGATAGAACTTCAAATCTTTTCTGCAACATGCTAAAATAATGGTTATATATATATATATATATATATATATATATATATATATATATATATATATATATATATATATATACACTGAAGTGCCACTGAATTAGGGATAGCAAAGCCTATGCAAATTGTGTAGCGCTGCGCATCATGTATGCGAAAGTGAGGGCGCTGTGGTAACTGCATATATAGCGCGTACTGTGGTTGTTCTGAATTAGTTGTTGGAATTGCCAGTATGGGTAAACTGCCTCATTTAGACGCCTTCGATCGCGGACAAATCGTAGGTGCGCGACGCATGGGCCATTCAATTTCCGAAATCCTCAGGCAGCTTTTCAAGGTCGACAGTGTCAAGAGTATACCAAGAATACATGGATGGTGGAAAAAAAACTAGCGATCGGGCAAACTGCAAAGGACAATTAGCCTTCACAGTGCGCGGTGAGAGACGGCTCAGGCGTATTGTACGTAGCCAGCGAAGCCAAACATTAGATCAAATTACCACCCAGTTTAATGACGGTGCCAGTCGTACTGTCAGTAAACGGACTGTGCAACGCTCGCTTCACCGTATGGGTTTCGGGAGCCGTCGACCTACGAGAGTACCATCGGGCTGCTCGCCATCGGGCTGCACGTCTTGCCTGGGCAAGAGAGCACAGAGACTGGAGTGTAGAGGACTGGAAACGAGTAGCATGGAGTGATGAATCTCGATTCCGACTACTTAACGCCGACGGAAGGCTGAGAATATGGCGTCAGGCTCATGAAGCCATGGATCCTGCATGCCTGGCTGGAAATGTACAAGGGCATGGTGGCTCAATCATGGTCTGGGGTGTTTTTTCGTGGCACAGTTTGGGATCTTAAGTGCGTGTACAAACCTCCCTCAATGCAATTCGGTACGTAGAGTTGCTGGGTGATCACCTCCATCCGTTTATGCTGTTCTGTTATCCGCAGGGTAATGGAGTTTTCCAGCAAGACAACTGTACCTCTCACAAGTCCCGGTTGGCTACTGGCTGGTTGGATGGCATTCCTCTGACTTCTCTGTCATGAATTGGTCACCTAGAAGCCCAGACTTAAATCCTATTGAGAATCTTTGGGATGTTTTGGAACAAGGCGGGAAAGGCCATCACACAGCACCAAAGAACCTTACTGAATTATGGACAGGTTTAGCCAATATTTGGCAAGTCATTCCTGTGGAACGTTTCCAGAAACTTGTTGAATCTATGCCTCGTCGTGTGGCAGCCGTTATCAAGGCTAGAGGAGGCACAACTCGTTACTAGGTAGGTATCCCTAATTCAGTGGCACTCCAGTGTATATATATATACAGGGTGATTATAATTAAACTTCCCCTATAAACAGCATCCTACAGCTTAAACAGGTGGACAGAATGTAACCGCAATGGGTATATAGACTATACACGAGATGCGCTCACAGAATGTCGAAATAAAATTAGTTCAAAAATATACACCAGATGGCGCTTTTCACGGGAAAACATGAAATTTAACAAAATAAACGAACAAAACGGAATACATAATCAATTTGAACGTTTACTGATTTGTTTTTGATCCCGTTGTCATCGAACAACATTGAATGAAGGTAAGGAAATAAATAACAGTACGCCTTTGCTGTTTGAGGAAAAAAAAGTTTAGTTCACAGAAACAGATACAGATTATGACGAAATGTCACAAGAGGAGCAGTTGTTAATCGTGTCCAGGACGATGTAAGGAAAAGTGCTCAATGTCACCACCGTCAGTCACCTGCAAAGTTTCAAGGCGGTAGACAGCGTGTTCAACAGCAGATCGTAACTGTTGTTATTGTTGTTGCTAATGCCCCCTGGCTGCAGATCGTAACTGTTCAGTCGTGATGCTTCGCACATGAAGTGCTGACGGTGGTCACATTGAGCACCCTTTCCTTACATCGTCCTGGACACGATTAACAACTGCTCCTCTTGTGACATTTCGTCATAATCTGTACCTGTTTCTGCAAACTCAACTGCTTTCTTTTTCTCAGTCAGCAAAGGCGTAGTGTTATTTATTTCCTTAACTTTATTTAATACGAGCATTATTGCCCGCCGATGCCCGGGTAGATATATAGATACAAAATTTTTGATGCATTCCATCAAAAAAATACTGGGCTGCACCCCCCCCCCCTCTTCATGTTCATGTGGCTAGACAGATTGCGCTTAGCGCGTTTCTACTGAAATGATATACAAACAATAAGAAAGAAACTTTGAGCCTGCGGACCTTCGTCTGATTATACGTCTGATTTTATTGAGAATTAATAACACAGTGTTGCGTGATTCGCACGTTTGGATTTAATAAGTTTACTGTTTAATTATATTTGTTAGATACTGTTTAATTAGATTTAATTAGATTTGTTTGATCCACTGTTTAATTAGAAATAAGTTTTATCATTTACATTTGCCTTTATTATTTATTTTTCCCTTAAAAGCTCAGTTTGTTCCACATCACCCAAGAGACGCACTATTTTACACATCACCCAAGAGGTAAAGTGCAAGATGCATTATCCCCTTTATTTATTCAAAGTAAGGCGGGATTCCACATGAAGCCTATTTTCCTTACTTTGGCGATTCAGTTTTTTATTGACAACAGGCCAAAAAACGTATCGGTTTTTAATTTTCCCAAGGCCCAAAACCGTTGAAAAAGTGAATTTTAATTCGGTTTTTAATTTTCCTGAGGCCAAAAACTGTAGAAAAAGCAAATTGTAAATCGGTTCAAGCGATGAGAAAAACTGCAAATAACAAAGGACACAAAGCAGAGCCGGGAAAGTTGTGTTAAAACATACTAATTTGAACTGCATTCTTAAAAAACTCCCATCTCAGTTAGTCTATTGGTTAAATTTTATCTTTTACCGTATTTAAATATTTCTTTTGTCAATTTATTACGTTGTTATGCACGTAACGCAAAATTAATTTAAAGTATCACAAAAAGAAAAGAAACTACGTGATCAGCATTTCATAAGTTAAATTCTAAAAATTAATCTTTAAAAATTCACCAAAAATCAGGAAAGGGAGGTAAATATTAGAAATAAATTTCGTTTTAAGGGAATTTTTATGATCTTTCTCGTGATGTAAATTTTATAACCCTCGGATTATCATTTTAAATGCAAACTTTAAAAAATTAGAAAAACAGCTGAAAAATTTAATTTTAAATAATCGAAGAAGAATTTTTCGAAAATCTTTCTCAGTTCACCCCTCCACTATAGACTCCGCTATAGAAGAATCGCCATGCAAGATTTCAGCTCTTTATGTCCAACGGTTTGGACTGTGCGTTATCTGTCAGTCAGTCAGTCAGTCAGTTAGGCAAGGCCAAAGGTAATTACCATAAAGCTCTCCCCCCCTCTGCGCGCCCCTGCGGGGGATGAGGGGTTGGTAATAACCGCGTGGGGGATAGGTTCGGATTTCACTGATAGCATGTTGTGGGGAACGGGTTGTATCCACAGGGGTTACTCGTACCTCTTAGGGGCACAAGAAATCATTAAAAAATTAATTTTAAAAAAAACTAATTGAGCTCCAAACTTTGTTTTTGCCGATTTAAGTTTCTCGGGTCCTAAACATTAACTGTGCCGAATTTGGTCCCGGTGGGTGAAACAGTCTATGATTCTATAGCGGACAAACAAACAGACAAGCTTTTTTATATATATAGATGGTTCCGTGACAAGGACATTAAAAACTAGTCAATAAAAGTTAAATTGTTTATGTATTCCGTTTGGTCGCTTATTTTGTTAAATTTAATGTTTTTCCATGAAAAGCGCAATCTGGTGGACATTTTTGAACTATTTTTTTTTTCGAAATTCCATGAGCGCATCTCGTGTATAGTCTATATACCCAATATGGTTACTTTCCGCTAATCCGTCTGAGCTGTAGGAGGCTGTTTATAGGGGGAAGTTTAATTATAACCACCCTGATATATATATATATATATATATATATATATATATATATATATATATATATATATATATATATATATATATATATATATATATTGTGAAGAAGTTATAACTACCTTTAAAATATTTTAACATCTGTCTGAGTAACAGAATACCACAAAACGTAAATCAGGATTATTTAGGCTATGTTTATGTTTTTAATGTAAATGTCTTTATTTTTTAACAAAAATAATATGTTTTGGCATTTGACACCTTATTCCCGATAGAAATGTATTTCATTTGACCAAAAGAAGAAACAGCGCAGAAATAATGGGTAAAAAGTGGTATGATAACTACGTTACGAGACAAAAAGCAACAACAACAACAACAGCAACAACAACAACAACAACAAAACAGAGAAGCATTAGCCCACAATCAGTTGATCAATATACTGGAAAACAAATACCTAAATTAAACAAATAACTTTTTCTAATGTCTTAAAAGCTTGTCTCATTTTCTTCCTCAAATATTTGTAATATTCGTTATATTTGTTCAATTTCTAGCAGTAATCGAATTATTGTCGAGTTAAAAGAATGTCTTCAAAATTTTTTCATTTTCGTTGAATTTCTGAAAGAGGTTTTATAGAAAAAGATTAAGTGTAAATACTAGAGGCATTAATTCCATGACACAAAAACTGTCTAAACCTTGTCTAATTAGGATTCAAAACACGTTTTCATGCATAATAGTGTAATATAATATGATTATTCATGTTAATAAGTTAAAATTCTTATTATTTTCCGTTTCAATAAACAGCAATTATTTTTTAAAAAATATCAGTTTGAAAAACTGTGTTTGTGATCCCGAAGCTGTATCTGCTTCTATATTTCATTATTAATTATATGTGATAAAAAATTTTTTTGCTGTCGTTTGCTCTGGATGTTTACAGAGAAATTTACGTCTTTTTATACGGATTAAATTTTTTGAAACTTTAACTGTATTTTTCATTCACAATGAAAAGAACCTTAGAAGTTCAATGCAAAAAAGAGAAAACCACTCCTTTGAAATATACCATAAAAGCAGATAAACACTCAGAAATTCCCTTTAAAAAGCTGAAATGCATTCACTTAAAAATTCTCTATAAAAAGAAAAACACTCAATTCACTTTAAATTTGTGAGGTATTTCAATGGTGAAATTTTGATGTATTTTAATTCATTCGTTCACAATAGTCACTAGTTCAGGTGCTTTGATTTTCTGAGTATGCCATTCTTTACTTAATCAGCTTTCAAAATCTGATAATCATTCGTATATATTTTTCCTAACTCTGTCTCCTTGAGAGTCCATTTTATAAAATTATTTGATTTTTCCACTGTGCTTTTTTGGTGGTAGCTTCTACCTTCTTGTACTATATTATTAATTGAACTTTAAACATGTATATAGTTCTCAAACAGAATGCCCGAATCCTTGTCCACACAACGAGTATCGATCAAACAAAAGGAGCTAATTGCTGGAAAAAAAAGACTTTTGGGAAGTTAGTTGGTTATGAGAATGAAAACACTAAACCTAGATGCTATGCGCACGGGCAAATGTCCTACCACAGCCTCACGATTACTAACGGAAGTTCATATAACAACTTCATGTAGTATCAGCGTAAGTATATGCTTAGGGATCTATAGAAGCATAAGGAATTTGTAGAGGGACGATTTGCATATCCCTGTCTCGCGAGGAGAATTTCAAAAAGAGATTTTGAGGGAAACATAAGTCATTTCAAGAGATCCATGGCGGGACTAGCAAACGTGTGATCGCCTACAGATCCGTAACCATTTTTGACAGTTTCATCTGGAAAACAAGAATACCGATACGACTGCTTGTCTTATTGGAAGAAAATGATATCTGGGCAAGACATTGCCTGGAAATATTAGGAGTTCAGGAAAATCCTACATCACTTGATACCCCATCAAAAAGATTATCCGAATGTTTGACACTGGAATATTTAATCCACTTCAACAACAAGGAAAATATTTTTAATCATAATTTTATTTGTTGGTGAAACATTGCTTCCATTCCCAGCTGTAATTAAAAGGTAATTTCTGCCAATGGAAGTGTTTAAATTATTCATGATCAGGTAAAAGAGACTGTTCGGGAATATTTTCCATAAATAATCTGAGGAATTCTTCCAGAATGAAATTTTCGTCTAGTTTGAAAGTTGAAGCTGCCGACTATGAATGTCGCACACGTACGAAATTTAATTCGTTTCTATTTTATAAACCTTTATACATTAAGACTACTAATTATTACCAAATAATTCAATTATAGTTGGATTGGCTACAGCAGAATGTTTATGGGTTGTATTTCTGTAAAGCACTACATAGTTTCTATTCTTCCAAAAGAATTTTACTCCAGCAATAGATTCCGTTATATGTCAAACAGTATTTAAATGTTAACACCAATATGTAATTTTCAGTTTTTTTATGTCCTTACTTTTTAAACAATTTAACTCTGTGAGTAGTAGTCTTTCCAGCCCTACCGACCCAAGAAACTGTGTAAGGGAGAATAAAAATGCTAAATATTGAATCTCACATTACTGGTGAGGCAAACATAATGAACAGATATTGTAGACAAATTTTTAAAAATGCTCCTGCAGTATTTAATCTTCTTTTGTAAAATTTATCTATGCGAATAACCTTTACTCATAGTGATGGTAAACAATAAACTATAAAGCATATGTGTGGGGATTACTATTCATGTTATCAGGACGTTACCATTTCAAATACTGAACCCGACATTGCCTAATATTGGGTCATTAAAGAAACAACATTAATAGCGCTTAATCGGAGAAGAAAAAATTATTGTATACTGATATATTATTGAAATATCTTTTAAATGACAAACTTTGATAGTAAAATATTACATTGACATTCTGAAAAGACATTAGCATGTATTTATAAATACATATTTTTTTTAAAGTAAAAAGTTAAATATTATTATTATTGTAAATTATTTATTGAATAATAAAAAAAACTCGAAATTAGAGATGCTTTAGGTTACATCCAGAAGTATAAAAAAAGTTTCTTTAAAATCTATTCAATTTAATAGAGAAACATTTCAGTTACGATTTCTAAAATATATTATGGTTTAAGTTCTTTCGAAAAGTTTGAACATTAAAGCGGCGAGAATATTAATTTGCTTTTCGACTCCAGGTGCATTATTCCAGCTTGTTATGTTTAAGATTAATATTTCTCTGATGTTTTCTTCTTCGCTTAAAATAAATGCTTCTTCCGATTTGAAAAATAAAATTGATCTTTTCATTCATTTCTTTTCTTTATTTTTGACAAAATATTTGCATCATCATTCGATATGCATCATAAACCTAAATAAAGCTGCAAACTAAATAAGTGCTTGCTTCTTCTGTGCATTCTTTGCGAATCATATTACAATTTACGCATTTTTTATTTTTCTGAATCGTATTTATGTATGAGAAAATGGGAAGCCATTTGGAAATTCGCCTGGATTCCTTTTTTATGGCACAGCATTCTTAGTTTTTTTTTCATGCCGAATGACGCACTTCTTTTGCGTCACTTTTTGACAGTAATGTTGTTAAATGGGTGAATATGCTCAAGACTTTATTAAATGCAATGATGTTTGAATAGGCCTGAATCGGCACTCTAAATAACTGACAAAAATAACAAATTTGCATGCCAGACTTTTGGCTTGAAGCAGTTAAAAATAAAAAAAAGGTACTGCTATAGGCCTGTATACTATTACGTGGTGTACTTTCTCGTTCAATTACCATTCAAACAGTTTTTTAAATGCTTGAATATTTTAATATTTAATTTCTGTTAACTTTCAGTTCCAAGTAGATTTTTAAGGATAAGAAAGATTTTGTTAAACACACGGTGAACAATAATTATAGTATTTCTGTTTAATATCGATGAGAAAAAGACAATAAATGAAATCAATGAACATATAAGTTGTTATCAGAGAGTACGCCTAGTTTAATTTTTCCCTTTTGATAAATGTAATAAGGCTTTTCTCTTCCACATGTTTATCAAAGCTAAAGAAATATTCTTGCGTATTGACTAGAGAGCAATGGCACGTATTTTTTAAGATTAAGGTTAAATGCATAGATATGTGTGTGTTTTTTCATGTCTTGAAAACCTATAAGTTTAAAATAGCTCTCAAATACATGCAGTTACGTTAGTTTTAATCTTTAAAAGTAACTGTCAACATTTTAATATTACGGTTTCCCCCTAAATTCATGGTATGATAATAGGAACAAACATTATTTGTTTCGCATGTTAGGTGGAGATGTCTGCAGGCTTTTGGAAATATAGTTATGCATAAATTTATAAATGCAGGCATGTATAAAAATGTATGCAATGTCTTAAAAGTCTACGATAACTTTTGCAAAATATACACCTAAATTTATTTTGTGACTTGAATTCTCATACTTAAAAAAGTACTTGTGCTGTTGATATTTTCATGTTAAGCTTTTCCCCTAAATTTAGGGGTCCGGGGTTGCCTTAATCAGTCGGCAGATCTGTACTGTCGTCCGGTGCCCAGATCCATAACAATAACCCGAACAGGTGAAATTACCCTCGACTGAGTTTGCAGGTTTTGCTACGCAGAGCTACTGGTCTTCAGGTTCATAATACCGTTTAAGCTAAACGCTGTGGTCGGTTAATTATTTTGAATTTCCCCTAAATTCGTGGTCTGGTGATTGAAGTTTAGGGAGATCGTACAGAAAGGCAGTGAGTGATTGATGTCAGGGCAATTTTGCTAAAAAATCTCTGCCACTTAAATCCGCTGTCATCTCCCTCGTTTCTGTTAATCGTAATCAACGTTTCTTTAACTCCTTTAACTATGGATTAGTTTTCCCTTCGCTGACTCTGAGGATCCTTTACTGTGATATATATATACGAGGGCCATTCTAAAAGTAAAGAACGTTTTGATCTGACGAACCGCGTAATTCTCCCACCACCCCCGCTGCCTAGAAATTGACTTACCCAATCGTTCCCGACACTTTGACGCTAACGGCGAGCAGCTGCGGTCGTTTATTGTTTTTTTGCGTTTTTAAAATGTGTGAAAAAATTAAGGATCCCGCCAAGTCTGAGGTTTGTAGCGTAATACGCTTCCTGGATGTAAAACACGGCCGTCCTATCGAAATTCACAAACAGATAACTGAAGTTTATGGAAATGTTATGAATGAAGCCTCAGTTTGCAAATGGTGCATTATGTTTAAAGGTGGCCGAACGAATGTTCATGAAGAAGAACGACCAGGACGACCTTCAGTTGTGACTGATGAACTCAAATCAAGGATCGAGGAAAAAATTCAACGTTGCTGCGTTGACGAAGGAATTGCTTCAGCAATTTAACTGGGGAGTTTTGGAACATCCGCCTTATAGCCTGGACTTGGCCCGCAGTGATTACTTTCTTTTTCCCAAATTGAAGAATTTTTTGGGCGAAAACCACTATGGAAATGATGACGAACTGAAAGAGGAAGTTAGTGACTGGTTCAAAAACTTGGCGGTTAGTGAGTATGCAGAAGGCATAGGAAAGCTGGTACAGAGCTATGACAAATGTTTCAATTTGAACGGCGACTACGTAGAGAAATATGTAACATTTCAAAATATGTTGTAAAATAAGTTTTCTTTCATTATCTTGAATAAAAATGTCTACAGAAACAAACGTTCTTTACTTTTTTAATGGCCCTCGTATATATAACACGCTTAATATAACGGCTCTCAATCCGTACGGTTTATTATCGCGTGTTCTCGCGTGGTGCAGTAGTGGTTCGAGTATCAAAGACTCCTTGATTCATAACTATTTATTTATTCTTATCTAAGTAGAAAGACCTCCGCTCCAATTAAATGCTGTTAACCATTTTGCTGTTTACCTCACCCCGCGAAAGTACGTCTGTTTTTCACTACTTAATCCATCGCTCTGCTCTTTGTTCTTTCTCCCGACGCTTAGGAAAAGACTCTAGGGTGCCTGCGCAAATGCGCAGTGTGTCGTGGGAAAAAGATTATACAGGGTGTCCCAAAACGACCGCATAAACTTTGCACAGATAGATTCCTCGTTGGGAGTACATAAAAACTGCCCAAAGAAGCGTTCCTGTACGATCCATAGTTTACGAGAAAAATACGAAAAACAAAGTATGACGTCACTGCCAGAAAAAACACTTTATTGAACATATCAACAGCATGCACAATTTAAAGCAGATGTTCAAAGTGTCCGCTGTGCATGTCGAGGCAGGATTGAGCACGCCGTGGAATGGCTGTCATCACACGTTGCAGCATCGCGGGGTCCACCGAAGTACAAGCAGCATGCAGACGAGCAACTAAGTCCATTTGTGTTGTCGCTACGTCTCGATACACCAGTTCCTTGAGATGGCCCCATAGGAAAAATTCCAACGGTGTAAGATCTGGCGAACGTGGCGGCCATAGAACCGGACCCCTACGTCCGATCCAGCGGCCGGGGTATTCCATATCCAGCCAACCACGTACAGGAGCACAGAAATGCGCCTGAGCCCCATCATGCTGGAACCAAAGTCCCTGTATTGCCGCTAATGGTATGTCATCGAGGAACTCGGTTAAGACCTCATTGAGAAACACCAAGTACGACTGTCCCGAGAGCCGTTCAGGCAACAGATATGGTCCAAGCAGGCGATACCCGAGTATGCCGGCCCACACGTTAAGAGACCAACGTTCCTGATGTTTCTGCGGCCGGATTACATGCGGATTGACCTGGGACCACATATGGCTGTTGTGATGGTTGAATACCCCATCACGAGTGAAACATGATTCATCAGTCCACAGGATATGTGCAATGAAACCATTATCTGTGTTCTGTTGCTGCAACAGCCATTCACAGAAGGCTACGCGTTTCTGAAAGTCATCTGGTTTCAGACCTTGCACGGTTGTGTACCGAAATGGGTGTAGCCTCTCAAGACCGTAAAAGCCTGTACACAGTACTTTTACTCGAAGTCATCTCACGGGCTAATGCGCGTGTGCTTACCTCGGGCGTCTCTTCTACCCGCTGCAGTATTGCATCCGCCTGTGCTACCGTCAGGCCGCTCCGCGGTCTTCCAGTATCGTGAAGATTGGCTGTTGGCAAGACGCTTCCCGTATTTCGCAGTCTGTCGTCCAGCCTACGGATGACGTTGACATCGGGGGGACGGTGGGACGGATATCGACGGGCATACTCCCTGGCAGTTCGTAAGGCATTTCCATTACATCGGCCGTACATCAAGTACATGTCGCAGTAGTCACGAACGGAGTACATGGCCATCATACGAAGACTACCGGTAGCTGCAAGATGCAGCCTTTTAAATATCAATCCAACGGCGGCTTACGTCATTCCATGGCGCGCGCGTATGCATGACGGGATATGCGCGGCGAACGTTTTAAACATTATCGTCTGGAAAGATATGCAAATATTGTTGTTGATATGACCAATAAAGTGTTTTTTTCTTGCACCGGCAGTGACGTCATACTTTGTTTTTCGTAAACTATGGATCGTACACGAACGCTTCTTTGGGCAGTTTTTATGTACTCCCAACGAGGAATCTAGGTGTGCAGAGTTTATGCGGTTGTTTTGGGACACCCTGTATAATCATGGCGTGATCTCCAATAGACCATCAAAGACATTAGTGCTGCCATCTATCGACTTTTCTGCTAACTAGTTCCATTTTTCCGTTATTATCATATATTTTAGCTGTTTTAACCTACCCTAATATTTATTTCATGACACACACACACACACACACATATATATATATTCGATAACATTCCCATCGCGTAGTGGAGGAGATGATTCTTTTAATAACGGCACATCGTGGGCGCGATTCAAACTTTTTTGTAGACGTGGCGGTGGAGACACTCGTAGTTGGTAAACACACAATGGAAGCTGCAGGAATACACACACTTTTAAATCCAAAGAACGGTTTTATTCACAGGAATACGATGAAGGCATATGCAGGACATTTTAGCAACTGTACATCAGATACTTTGACGATTTAACGCAAACAAAATAGCCCCAAACCTGCTGGGCTCACTTGAATATGCTGGACACCACATAATGGGACGGTCAGCGGCTACAGAAAATAACCCTGGAACATCGTTGTTCGACCTTATATACCAAGGGTTCGGGACCTTGCCGCTAAGTGTCTAAAATACTTTCAATTGGTTAGGAACGGGCATCTGGCTGACCATGCGGTATATGAATCAAAAGTCGTATGATTTTTCAAAAGGGGATCGAGATCACGGGATTCTGAATCATGTCTAAAAATAGCTTTAATGTTCGGCGCGTGGCGGTTTAAGGAACAAATTAGTTAGTTTGCTTATTCTTAGTTCACAATTTGAAAAAGGGGACTGTGGTTTATTGAAAGATAACAGGATAATTTAGAATACGCGTTAGATTAGGACAATTAATAACAGTGGGGCGTTATTATTATTACTTATTTACTTACACACACACACACAAACAAACACACACACACACACACACACACACACACACACACACACACACACACACACACACACACACATATATATATATATATATATATATATATATATATATATATATATATATATATATACCTCGGGCGATCCCGAGGTAGTCTAGTGTTAGCACATTGGGTTTGGAACTGGGGGGGGGGGGGGCCGGTTAGACTCCCGACTACGCCATTAAAAACACCTATGCCGGAAATGCCTATGCCGCCATTAAAAAAAACGTCTATGCCGGATATGGGCATTAAATCTGTAGATAGGAAAGTCTTTCTATCAGGTCAGAGAGGGTGGGAGAAGGTACGATCCCTCAGATGTAGCCCCTGGGAATGCTCGTTCAAAATTGAGGCACCACTAGGGGTAGTGTCGGTTCACCTATACGGTGCCCACGTTGAAAGCAACCAATTGAAAGCTCGCGGATTATATGCGAATAAGTATCCCGCACTGGTATATATATATATATATATATATATATATATATATATATATATATATATATATCAAAAACTTTTTAGTATAAGTTAGGAAAGTCTTAAAATGCTTTTATTTAACTTTAAAAATTGCGTAACTGTAACATATTATGTATCGTTAAATACTATAGCAAGTATAGGGTTCGAGTGATATACAAAAGCAAAATAATGCGATATAATTATTAATGATAATAGAATGTGAAGTGCTCATTAAAGTGTTGCAGCTGATTACGAAGCTTCATCATCCAAATAATAGCTGTCCTGCTTCAATCATGCAAGAAAAATTTTAATGATCATTTACTAAAAGAGCAAAAACTAATGGGGAATTAATGTACTTTCATTTTAATAACTGCTGATCAATATATTAGGCGTCTTAATGTCCAGACATTAATTAAAAAAAATTATGTCTTTAAGCTAATTGTTTTTGTACATGCGACTTTTTAAGGAATATATTTTCTGACTTATTTTAAGGAATGTATTTGCACAAGAATTTCTCTTTTTAAAATACCTCAATTTCTTACGCAATTCTCTACAGCAATAAAAGCCAAATACAGTGAAAATAAATTGGTTTATAGGCTGGGAAACACATACGAAAACTTCTTTCAATTAATGATTTCTTTAAACAAACATCCGTATATTTAAATATCTTACTAAGCATTGGAAAAAGTATTTTTCGTTGTACTCTGTATTCTATAGCGGGTCTCAATACATAAGTTTGTGCGTTCGTAAGTTCCAGTAATCAATTTTCGTATTTTATCAAGTATATAAAATTCCCGGATGATGGTCGAATGACTAGGATGCTTGTTCTAGCTACCAGAGTCTGTGGGTTTGAGTCTCACTAGTGGCATGGATGTTTGTAGCCGTTTGGAATCGGCTTTAATCTGTATATCCCTGTCTAATTAGCCAACATGTAGTGCTACCAACCAAACCATTAATGAATAATATGTTTTCAAAAATACTTCGATTCATCCCTGCTGTTCAATGCAGAATAAGACGGGTTTTATTGGAAATATTTAGCAATACTACATTACACTTTCTTGCTTTTATAAATAGAGCAGGTGTTTTGGTTGGTACTCCCATCTAAGTTTACATTCAGGGTCTACTATTCTTTAAAGCAAGCATCACTGGCATATTGCCTAAAAGAATAAAAGGAATCTATGCTAAGGGAGCCGAACGAAGCAAAAATATTTGGGGTTGGCATTTAAATAAAACAATGTAATATTCTTATGAAATTTTCTAACAACTATATTTTAAAAACACATTATATCATTCTGCAGTTTTTAACTGATTTGTTCAAAGAATTTAGAGGTAACAGTATACAGAGGCTGTTCGCACATTTTTTAGACGATTTTGGTAAGCGGTAATAAAAAATCGTTTGCTGCAAAACAAATAATTGAAATTGTACTATGTTTTTAAAAGTCAAAATTATCGTCTGCGGCTTGAAAGTTTTGTTTTTATTAAAAATGGCGTTTTTAACAAAGCAGTGGTTCGAAGGCTACATTTATGCTCTTTCCGAAGAGAAATATGTATACTCCGTCATCCAAAAACGATGTGAGAGTCATGGTTTTGGGATATCTAAAGCGTCGATAGGTAATATCATCAACAAGAAAGGAAAAAAACGTCAAATTGGAGCCTCAAGTGGGACAAAAATTCCAAACAAGTATCCAAGGAAAAACGGACATCTTCGACTGTTGCAAAGGTACGTTGTTTAATGTTAAAAAAACTCCCCCTAGTCAAAGGACAGTTGCAAAATCATTAAAATGCTCGGTGTCCACTGTAAACAAAATGATAAACGTTGATTTAAATCTTAAGAAAGCGAAAAAACGCAATGTGCATCGTCTTCTTCCAAATCATATCGCTGAACGCAGGACACGCTGCAGAATTCTATAAGAGAGACACTTATCCAAAGAAAAATGGAAAACAATTGTCACAATAGATGAATCATGGGTGTATTTAAATGATTGCAACAAAAAAAGAGCCATTTATTATCATAAAAGGAGAGAAAAAAATTTAAGTACATGGTTCAAAGAATTGAAAGAATGTTTTTCTAAGGGATTCATGATTGTTGTTGGTTTTTCTCATAATGGCAAGTAAAAAATAAAGAGAGTGGAAAAAAATGTCAAGATTAACTCCAAATACTATCAGGAACATATTTTATCGCCAATTTTTCTGAATGAAATACCATCGCTTTTCCCACAGTGCCATCAATCTGTGATACTGCATCAGGACAAAGCTAGCAGTCACACGTCAAAATCCACTGTAAATTTCCTAAAGGAAATGGAACAAAAATCTGGTATCAAGGCCATACCCTTCACTGATATCCCTACTAAATATCCCGATGTATCACCTATGGATTTTTGTGCTTTCGGACTTTTAAAATCTGCATTATCCAAACGTCGTCCCAAAACCCTTACAGGACTCTGGAAAGCTGTTCAGGAGGAATGGGATAGAATACCTCTTCTGACACTTCAAAAGGCATTATTAACCTGGAAATTGCGGTGTCGAAAAATAGTTCAGAATAAGGGATGTCAAATAGAACATTTAAAACACAAGAATTTTATGTAATTTATTTTTGTGAATACAATATACATCGTCTAAAAATTATGTGAACAGCCTCTGTATTGCCAAGTCAAAGATGGTCGCCCATGTGCTATGTTCAATAACATGTAAGAGGTAAACAGCTTGTATTTGCAACTTAACAGTATTAAAAAGCCGATAACCTCAAAAAAGTGGATAACGAATCCAATGATATCACATTGAAAAGCATTGGAAATATTTTCTAACCTGGATGTCCAAGCAACGAGACCATAGATTCGGAAATTCTACTTCAGTCATCAAGAGGTTGAAGTTGGTTCTGAATAACTTGATAAAGAAAGTTTTGAGTCATATCTTTGAGCACTTATAAAAACTGTTGAATTCAAATGTTCAGACCGATGGTGACTTATTTGGAAAAAAATTAGCAATGCGTTGTTTGAGCATGAGGGGTGATAAACTGATTAATGAAGACGTGCATTCATTCCGTTAATAAATTTAGAAGTGACGTATTTTAATTAAACCTTAATAGGTGTTTAAATGTAAAACAACTCTTTTTCTAAAAGAGTTTAATAGTAGTTCAGAAGTATCAGACTGTCTCTGCAAGATTATTTAAAGCTGTATTTTAGTATAACAAAGTAAAATAAAAGTTAATGAAATCCATTTATTAAAAGAACTCCTGCTGCTTTAGGGATTTGACTTATGTACTCAAAAATCTTTTATAAAATTAAGTCACTTAAGAGTAGAACGTTTCCAGCTGTTTGTATTCGAGTTCATGTGATCATAGTAGCATATTAAAATGAAATATTGTTACGGATCTATTGAATAAACTGAGGCCAGTGAAAAACACGAAAATCCTTTGTTATTTGCTGTTTAGTGAAACTCAGTTCATAAGCATTGCAATAAAGAAAGAGGAAAAAAATCCGATTAAAAATACATCACTATTGCCCTGCTACTAATTATCTCTGTTAAGATATGAAGCTCATTTTATAATAAAATAAAATTATTACAGAAACTATACGCTTTATTTAGAATAAAGAGTAAAAAATTCGAACCAGAATAATGTTTTTTTAATCATTCCAGGCGGTAAAATTGATGTCGTTTTTAAAAAACGTATTTCTGGTTGAAATTTGACAACTAGAACTTCTGTCAAGAAACGACTATTTTCAGATGAAGACGTGTCATGTATATCATTGTGGCACAGTACGTAAGATTTCTCTGATTGACAGCCAAAAATGTATCCTTGTTCAAAATACGACAGTTTAGGATCAATTTCATCTTCTTTCTGATTAATTTCCAGTCCTATAAATACTGAAACAAAGTAAAAACCACCACTAAAAAAGATTTTGTGTGTGTTTTCATGTATATTTATTTTTCTTTCCATAGAAAACAAATGTTGAACTTTGTATAATCTTCGAAATGCATAGATTATCATTATAATGTATACCTTAAATGCAAATTAATTTCTAAATATATCGATTAAATTAAAAATTTTAATGCGAAAAACATATATTAAAAGTAAATTACTATTTAGCATCACTAAATATTAAAATGTCTCACGTAGCACAAATCATGGAAGTATCCAGAAATTATCAACACTGGTGTAAGAAATTAAGAGAATTTGCAGACTTGGTCGATTATCTCTAGAACTACTGTACCGATTTAAATGAAATTTGATATGTACATACATTGATACAATACAAAACAAATAACCATTCAATAATTGTCATACACACGCATGATCGTGCGTAACACTCGTTGGAGTTGGAATATGAAATAGCGGTTGCAGAATTTAAAAAAAAAATGGGTTAATTTCTTGGTGTTATTTTGCAGAAATTGGTTAATTTCAAAATGTAACAGTAAAAATGAGAAACCACCAACGTTTAGATGATGGAATGAGGTGGCGAATTGTGGGGAGGCTAGAAGCAGGCCAATCTCAAGTCCAAATTTGTAGAGAGTTCAATTTTACGCCCAGCGTCGTGTGCAACTTATGGAAACAGTTCCAGGATACCGGATCCACCGAGAGAAAGCCTCGGCAAGGTCGTACAAGAGCCACGATGGCCAGAGAAGATCGCCATTTGTCGATTATAGCGAGGGATAATAGGAGTGCTACAGCTTCTCAGCTTTCTCGTGACTTGTATGCGGCCACAGGTACCCGTGTATCAAGGGTGACTGTTTCCAAAAGACTTCACGAGAGAGGGTTGTTTGCAAGAAGACCTGGTGTTTGCGTCCCGCTCACTTCTACGAACAGTAGAATCCGTTTATCATGGTGCAGAGAGCATAGAGATTGGAGTATGGATCAATGGGCGACCGTTCTCTTCACTGATGAGTCCCGGTTCAGCCTAAACACCGATTCTCGCCGTACGTACATATGGAGAGAACCAGGGACCCGCTACCTACCCTCCAATGTCCGCGAAATCGACCATTATGGCGGAGGAGGTTTAATGGTCTGGGCAGGCATCATGTTGGATAGCCGCACACCTCTACATGTCTTTGAAAAAGGCACTGTGACTGGTGTGAGGTACAGGGATGAGGTCTTGGAGCCCTATGTTCGCCTTTTCAGGGGTGCAGTTGGCCCTGAGTTCATTTTAATGGACGATAACGCGAGGCCTCTTCTGGTCGACGAATTTATAGAGAGTGAGTATATTCGCCGGATGGATTGGCCAGCCGGATCTCCAGACCTTAACCCTATAGAGCATGTCTGGGACGGTCTGGCGAGGGCAATTGCAACTCGCAACCCCCCTCCGAGAACCATCCAGGGAATGAAAACAGCGTTGCTGAACGAGTGGGACCAATTGCCACAGGAGATGATAAACTTATTTCAAGTATGAAATCACGCTGCGAGACCTGAATATCTGTAAGAGGGGACCATACCCCCTATTAACTCATCTATTAACCCATTTATTTGTTTATTCTGCAACCGCTGTTTCATACCTTCCGACTCCAACGAGTGTTACGCACGATCATGCGTGTGTATTATAATTATTGAATGGTCATTTGTTTTGTATTGTATCAATGTATGTACATATCAAATTTCATTAAAATCAGTACAGTAGTTCTAGAGATAATCGTCCAAGTCTGCAAATTCTCTTAATTTCTTACACCAGTGTAAAAGACACCTAAACATATTGTAGTGTCTCAAGTTTTATATTCATACTAGCTGAAAATCCGCGCTTCGCTACCGAGTACATTCAAATTTAATACAACGGTCAATGTATACAATTGATGTAATATATATATATATATATATATATATATATATATATATATATATATATATATATATATATATATATATATATATATATATGTATATATAGGGGAACCCGGTGTAGAACGAGGTTCGGGGCGGAATGAAGTTCGACGTTTTTAGTTGTCAAGGAGGTGTTGCCAGCCACTGGTAATAAGTACAACTAGACCAACGTATTGCTGCTCAACTTCGACAGCCATTTTAGTATAGTTTTCTCGAGCGTTGGTGTGTGCAATTTTCGTTGTGTGATTTTTTGCTCCTGTATTGTAACTTTTGATGATTTTGTAACCAAGGTAAGGTATAGATACTTGTTTACATCACAACTATAGTTAGTACATGCTTGAATTACGTTTAATTGTCTTTAGTTTCCTGTAGTTAAACATTTGTTTACGTATCTTTATCGAGTGACCTTACGTCCCTAACCAAAATCGTTTCCCTAGGGCTGAACGGGTGGGGTAGAATGGGGTAGTACCCCATTCTGCCCTGCAATGTTTTTAACTAAGAGATCGTTTTTGGTACGCCCCTAATTTTTTTTTCGATTTCAGATGGTTCGAGACTATAAGATAAAAACAAATAGGCAATCATGGTCTACTGAGGCAATGAACAATGCTGTCGAGGTGGTTATTTCTGGAAAATCTGGGTATTTGAAGGCTTAGAACCAATTTGATGTTCCCCAGTCTACTCTGGAAAGATTCGTTAAAAAAAGGAAGGAAAATCCTGACTACAAGATCGATAAAATGGCTGGAAAACTTAAAAACGTATTTGCAGAAGAGCAGGAACTTGTGCTCGTTAACTACTTAAAAACTATTGAGTCTAGGTTATTCGGTCTAACAATGAAGGACTTGCGTAGCTGAGCTTATCAGTTGGCAGTATGACATGATATCGGTCATAGATTTAAAAATGTAATCGCAGGCCAAGATTGGGTCAGTGGATTCATTAAGAGACTCCTACTTTATCTGTTCGCAAAGCCGAGGCAACATCTGGTGCAAGAGCTATGGGATTTAATAAAGTAGCTGTAGATAGTGTTTTTCGTTGCTAACGAACTTACTCGACAAGCACAAACTAACGGCTTCTCAAATATTTAATTGCGATGAAACTGGCATTTCAATGAACACTAAAAACCAATCAAAGATCATAGCTTGCAAGGGGAAACGTCAAGTCGGATCATTAACATCCTCAGAAAGGGGCGAAACTGTAACCTGCCTTATTTGTATGTCGGCAAGCGGAGCTTACATGCCCCCGATGCTCATTTTTCCTCGAAAGAAGAGGCAGAAAGAATTTGAGTTAGGATTGCCACCAGGAGGTTGGGTTGAGGTGCACAGCACTGGATGGATGACTGCCGAGTCATTTCTTGTATGGTTTCGAAAATTTGGGGAATTTTCAAAGACATCAAAAGATTTCCCGGTTCATCTTATATTAGATGGCCACTTAACACATACGAAGAACCTTCAGGTTATCGACTGTTTCTTTTATGAAGCCTTTAAGTCTTCTTTACAGCAATGAGCTTCGAAAATTACTACGAAGCAATCCAGGGAACGTCGTAACTCTCTTTCAAATTTCAACGCTTTTTGGATCATCTTTTATCCAAAGCGCAACAATGAAAACTGGTGTTAATGGTTTCCAAGCTACAGGAATATGGTCAACTGACCCATCCATATTCACCGACGCAGATTTTCTCCCAGCAGACACAACTGACATCGGACTTGGTAGGCCTTCAAGTGAAGAGGTGATAACATCCGGAGCTGAACAATTGGAATTGCCTTCGCCTAGCACACCAGTTAAAAACACATGCATATCAAGTTGGAGGATAAAGCTGGTGAGGTTTCAGCTAACTCTAATGATGACACGCCTGTTAAGAAGGGCCGATTTGATGACGCTAATTGTGCCACTCCTAGTTGCTCTTGGATGACGATTGGCGACAGGGCCCCTTCATTTCATGTTTCAACTGAAATTCTAATGCCTATTCCAAAACTTAATGAAAGCACGAAAATGACGAATAGAAAGAGAGGGAAGACCGCTGTCTTAACGGATTCCCCATACAAAAAAGAGTTAGAAGCCGCTATTAAGGAAAAAAGAAGAAAAAACTTTGCTAAAGAAGAAAGAGCAAGGATTAAAATTTTTAAGAAAGAAAATAAAATTAAGCATGGAAAAAACAAGGGAATTTACCTGAAGATAAATGGAAAAAAGAATTCTGGCGATTGTACTGACTGCGAGTGTTTATATTCCGGTGAATTTTACTAAGTCAGTTGAAAGTTTTGTCGCTTGTTCCATGTGTAAAAAATGAGCACACAATTCCTGTGCGGCAATAGATAGCGAAAATGATGAGGTTGTCCTAGTGTGTGAATTTTGTGAATAGGCTTAAGGAAAGGACACAATCAATGAAAACCGTAACCTTAATTAAACATTTATAATCACTTAAAACTAAATAAATATAAACTTATTTTTTCTGAATTTCCACTAGTTTATATGTTTTTAAAATTAATTGTCCTTACCACCCCGTCCTGCCCCGTGCCCGCGGCAGAACGGGGCAAATGTCATAATTTTCTGAAATTGAAAAAAAAAAATTTCTTTTATTTTCTTACCATATTATTGTATTTTTAGGATTATTACATTATAATGTATCTATAGAAAAATTTGCAGCTCTCTTAATTAATCCTTTTGTATTTTTAAAACACATTTTCAACTTCGTACCCCGTTCTACCCCGGGTTCCTCTCTCTCTATATATATATATTTATAAAAAAATCGTAAGGGATATTTATTTTTTGGGATAATATCCAATCGTCTGCTGCATTAGAAAGAAAAAAATATTTTTTTGTCTATTTAGTTGTTATGCACGTGACGATAAATTTATTTAAAGTACCAGAAAAAGAAATCACGTGATCAGCAATTAATACATTAAATTCTAAAAATTCATCTTTAAAAATTCACCAAAAATCAGAAAATCGAGGTAAAGGTTCAAAAAAGATTTCATTTTAAAGGAATTTTTATGATCTTTCTTGTGATATAAATTTCATAACCCTCAAATTATTATTTTAAATGCAAACTTAAAAAAAGTTACAAAAGCAGCTTAAAAATTTAATTTTAAAAAATCTAAGAAGAATTTATCAAAAATCTTTCTTAGTGCACCCCTACACCATAAGAAGAATCGCCATTCAAAATTTCAGCCCTTTAGGTCCAGCGTTTTGGTCTGTGCATTGTATGTCAGTGAGTGAGTCAGCCAGTTACGGAACTGTTTTATATATACAGTATGCCCACTAAAGTTCCTTCCCACCCTCTTAACTTTGGAACGGCTGCTGCTATATTCATAAAAGTGCTGTCTAGGTATAGTAAAGTAGCCATGCACTATTGAATGAAACCACCTACCGCGCTACCTGGTGGAAAATTGCGGAGTTAGCATTCGTATCTCAAAAACGGAACGAGATAGGGAAAAAAAGTGATTTACAAAGTTGTAGAAAATCATCGATTTAGTATGAAAAGATACCTTGTGGACATTAATACAAAGAATAGAATGGTTAAAACGCGCATTTGTTTTTTCGTGATTTCCTACACTGTGACGTCACGAAACTTGAACGGAAAGAGAAATGATTATCTTTCGCCTAAAACACGACACCGCAATGTGCACAGTGGTATATCGCTTTTGATCCCCAATCAAAAGGACCGCGGTTCAAACCTCGAGGGTTTTATCCTTGTGCTGATTGTCATTATAAACAGAGTAGACAATACGTAGATCGTGTAAAATAGTGTCGCATCAACTCAACGCAACTTGCGCTTGGTGTTCGAAATTTTTGCAGTATGCAAATACGTAAGAAACGTCACGCCTGTTCACCTGAGACAGCTATAAAAGAGACATTTTCTTGGGGTTGTAGTATGTTGATGCTCGTGGTCATGCCTGAGTATTCGAAAGCTGAGATCTCTAGTGAAGCAGTACCTCGTCAAGGAATTCGGGTACCAAATAATTGGGTATGGCGGTTTTGAAGAGTGGCCTCCACGTTCGCCTGATCTGACTCCACTGGACTTTTTCCTGTGAGGATACCTGAAACAGCAGGTGTATGCGACCCCTCCACAAACATTGCAGGACCTTAAACGACGCATTACGGACGCTTGTGCCAACGCGTCACGCTCTATGCTCCAACGTATGCAACGTGAGATTCAAACGAGGATCCAAATGTGTATTGCAGCTGACAGTGAGAAGTTTTAACATCTCAAATAAAGGTATATTGTTAAAATTAGTTGTTTTTTTTTCTTTCTCAGATCCTTTTGTGACCTCACAGTGTAGGAAATCACGGAAAAACAAATACGAGTTTTTACCGTTGTAGTCTTCTCATTAATGTCCACAAGGTATCTTTTCGTACTAAATTGATAATTTTCTACAACTTTGTATATCACCTTTTTTCCCTATTTCGTTCCGTTTTCGCGATAGGAATGCTAACTCCGCAGTTTTCCACCAGGTGGCGCGGTAGATGGTTTCATTCAGTAGCTCATGGCTACATTACTATACCTAGACACCACTGTTATGAATATAGCAGCAGCCGTTCCAAAGTTAAGAGGGTGGGAAGGGACTTAAGTGGGCATACTGTATAGATGACATGCTGTGTTATGTAGATAAGAAATAATGAGGCGACAGTAGACTTTCCAAACTGTCTTCTGGGCTTGTGCTACTACAGCGCGCTGGTTTTGGGTGCTGCGTCGAGCCACGAAAAATGCCTCCGTCTGTGTCGTCCCTTCATTGCTGTGCCCCCATAATAAAAGGGACGCTAAAGTCCTAATATAGGCGAATGTTTGACGAGAAGTGCCTCTCATATCAATAATTTGTACTAGAAGTAAGCTGAAACACATATGACCGAAATTTGGTAAAAGTATTTTCACATTAATTAAAACACGGTTCTTCGCAAATTGCATTTTTACCTACTTTAAATAATTCAATGTAAATATAATACCCAAACTAAGTAGAAATTTTTATTTATTGGATTCTTTCAATACCATATAATCAAGCTTAATGTTTATACTATATCTGTGATGCCCGGTATAAAGGACTTAAGTGAAAAACAGTGATTTAAATATACCAAGTTATTGACTTTTATACCAAACGACTTGAGTCTTTTGTGCAAAGAAATGTACTTTTGTATACAAAATTGATAGACTTAAGCCTTTTATAGAAGTCAAAAGATTTTTTTTTATCAATACTAACAAATATCTAAAAATCCGTTTTTTGACATAAGCACTTTATACCGGGCACCATAGATATATTCGAAGCATTTATGAATAAAATATTTTTTCAAGTAAATAGCCCTTTTTTCCTATACTAAATACTAACACCTTTTCAACTACGCGCAACTATTTAGAACAACTATACTGCTTTTACAAATACATTTATCTATTTATTTAATTGTCCTTATAGGCGTAAGTATCGATTTGAAAAGACAATCCTATTTAGGAACGCTTGCAGAATATTTCAAACCTATAATGAGCACGGAATTTTTAAAACTGAGACAATACTATTTAATTATTGAAATAATTTTAAACTCAGGTATGATGCAGTACATAAAAACTGATCATTGTGGAATCGTGTAAAATGTCGAGTATTCTTTACTTTGGTTAGCGACGCAATATTGCGTGGCATTAGGCACGTGTGCGAAACTGTGCGTTTTGAAAGTTCACTGTCCTGGTAATAAACTTAGAGCTATACCGAAATAACGCAACAGTATATCTCGGGCAAGGCAGCAACTCCTGTATATCAAATATATTGTTCTTCTAATTTCTAACAAATTTTTATTCAAGTGTGTACTCCGTGTATAATAGCATTCGTCAACTTGCTTGAGAACAATTTGCTGTTCTTTGAGATAATACACAATTTAAAGAATGTTACAATTTTAACTTATTTTTTTCACAAAACATTAAGACATGCGAAACAAATGTCTTAAAGATACCATTTGAAGCTTTTGTGTTTAGTGGGATTCACTGAGCACTATATCTCCCATTACTGGCGTCTCTAGCAGTCTCCAAATTTTCATATTAGCAAAAGGAGACGACATTTAGCCTGTTTAAAGGGTTCAGGCCAAAGATACCTGTCCAGTTAGTTTGAATACGAAGTAAAAAATCTAACATCAAGGTCGCTTTGATAAGAAAAAGTTCTCTGGAAACTTTCCAAACTTAAAAAAGAAATTTAGACAGTAATATACCCCTTTGTTTTTTACACCTGAAAAATTATTTTCTCATAAGAGTCGGTAAGATATGTTACCCAGAGCATTTGAACTAACACTGTTGTTATATTTCTCATTCCAAAGCAAAAATTTTGTACAATAAGCCTCATTTATTACATCCCGGTAACAATTGAAATATCAACGAAAATAATGAATGCAAAATATTAAGCAAATATTTTGTGTCAAAGATAATTTTTACTCATCTAAAAACCAGGAAAAAATCTGTATAATAAACGGCACTAAAAGAATTAAAGGAGCAAAGTGCAATACTGACAAAATTAAATTAATGCAGGTCTAATTAGCCCTTGTGTAGCAAAAAATGACCCTAACGCTCCAAACCAAACTAAACCAAATTGATGCAAGAAAGGAGAAATAAATGTAGAATCCGTATTACAGTAAATTTCCATTCGACTGAAATTACAAAAAAGGAATATCACACACTTTTCAATCTGCCGTTTATTATTCTGCAACATAGAGCTGAAATTTAAGCAGTATCAACATTTTCGAAATTACAACACTTTAAAGTTACCAGACATCTCAAAAGTGAGATCAATATTCATTTGTATTTTTTAGGAACACAAGAGAGTCTTTTTTGTTTTTAACCAAGTATTAACATAATTTTTTGGTCTTTTCTAGAATCTGACTGTAAATGGCAGTCAATAAAAATCTCTGTAAATAAAACATCTTCTGCGGCTGAAAAAATTAAATCTATTGAAAAGATGTCCGCTTCTTTCTTGAATACCTCTAATAGCCTATTCTACAGCGTGAATCTAAAATTTGAATCCAGATTCTTTTTAAATCGTGAATGGGATCTAATTAAGTAGCTATGTTTTTTCATCTCTTTTAAAAAACTTTGAAACTGCAGCAATAAAAAACCGGACTAATTTCACTTTCAGTAAACAAAAGAAACCTGATAAAAAAAACTTTGGTTTTTGAAATGTGTACAAGACATTACAAGATGAAATTGTATACAAATCGTTTCAAAAATGGGCATAAAGGCATCCTGTCCAAAATTTTTAAAAATTGTGAGCTGTTTGTAGCACACGAACTGAAGAAATGTTGCGTAATAGATAACGTGAGGCAGTAGAAATGTCCTTTGAAGATGAAAATGGGGTTAGGAATTTTTAAAATCAAACACTCACTTGGTATACAGTTTATTACGTTTTTAAATGGGATTTTCAATTGTTTCAATTATGCATTTTTTAATGTGCCATTGATTTTGTTAAATAATATGCTTTTCTCAGACTTTCTCCGAATTAAAAGTTTTCTCATAGCTTTAGGTTTTACATATTGAAGGATATTATTTTTTTTAATTCCAGTGCAAAATTTTAAATAAACATGCAAATTTAAAAGGATTCTAGGACGACACATTCTGTTAAGCGTTCTTATATATATGATTATCCATGGGAAAGAAATGGTTTCGAGGTACTTTTTTCAGTTCCTTCGGAAAAATGTAATATTATTTATTCTGGAATACTGTTTTCTGCTCTATTATGATAAAAATGGGAAGTTTTTTGTATCAATGTAGAATTTTATCAATTGGTATGTTTTTCTTCGAGTATAATTTGGATAAATTAAGTAAGAATGGTTATGATTTTTCTCTTAGCGTACCAGTTTCTTTCATGCTATAATACCAGATGATTTCCTAGCTATAACCCGGCATTATGATATAAAATGAATAATCTTAAAAGTAAAAACGAATCTTATTGCAACAAAATGTAAAATGTAAATTATTAGTAAATTAAGCGTAAGTTGGATATGAAAATATTAATTTTAAAAAGTGTAAGATATTTAGAGAATATTTTACCTTATTTTCAAGTTTTATGAAAATAAGGTAAAAACATTCCATTATTCCATTTTTCTAAATTAATAGGGCCCTTTATTGGTTCCGAATAGACTCAAAAATCGCGTTAAAATAATTAAATACTCTATTCCCTTTCAATAACAGGAATTTTATATCTTTTACGCATTTGTTCCAATTTTTGCCATGAGAGCTCAAGAGACATAACCCAACTTGAAAGAAAAAAAATATCTAACTAAAAATCAAATATTCAAATAAATGGAATTTTGATATTGATACGTCATATTTAATTCATTATTAATGTATTCTATTAGCAAAATATTTTAAGATAGATTAGAAAAAAACAAACTCTAATATAGTGCATTTTGAATGCTTTCCAAGTGTTTTACAAATATACTTAAAAAAAAGGCAGAGTTTATGAATACAGTAATGGCTGGGCAGTTTACCCAAATTGAAAATATGCAACTTCCTCCCTTCCGCGTAGGGGCGAAAGAGTATTTGTCATAAAAGACAATCTGTATGGGCAGTTCTCCTTCTTTTCTAATAGAGTATGGTCAAACAGTTTTCGACAAGACATGTTCAACTTAACGAACATAGTATAGACAGAAATTTTCGCGTTAGCATTTTTAGTAACAAGCGTAGAAGTTTTGTATAAGCATTGACTTCCTTGGCAGACATTTAGGCATAGGCGTCAGAAGACGGTTTGTTGGCTTAAGACATTTCGGCCATCTGTATAACACCATGCCTAAAATGACTGCTAACTAAGCCTATAAACATAAATAATTCATTTCTTTTTCAACAGGGATACTTAAACTACTTGAATGCAAAAACACATCATGCTACGGAATCTAAATCTTTATTTAACTAATTTATTTCCTTTGACAGCGCAGGCGCTAACATATAAGAATTAATATTGTAAAATCTTTTATTGTTATAAAATTATGACATAATAGTGTTGAAGTTTTTATTGATGCATTTTCATTTGGCATAATATATTGCTATTTAAAATATATATCAATGTCAGAAAATTAATACCGCAAATATTTTCATACATATTTCAGATACAATATGTTAAAATCTATCACTATATTTCATACGTAGGTAAAAAAAGATGGGCTGACAAGCTTATTATATATCTTAGCCTGTTCTCCATAACGCATTCCTATAATCAGTGTCTAGAAAATATTTGAAGAAAATATTGAAAAGGAAGACCTATAATTAATTTTCAATCTACTATGAAACATCCGCAGTAAAAGCTCTATCTACAATTCGATGCTAAATCTGAAATGACTGTTTTAAAACTTTTACCTGTAACTTTTTTGAGAAAACTCAATGCGAGATTTCCCCGCAGTATGATAAGATTAATCGTTATCATATTGTCAAGAATGATCGTAGATTTTAGAGAAAAATTTCATGTCAAAAAGGACAGGAAAGCTTTAACAAAAGCCTTCATTTAAACATTTTCATTTACAGGGTTTCTAGGCAATATATAAAAAACGTTTTTCTGTGTGACGCATTTTGGGGGATTCAGTATTCTATTTATGATATTGTGTTAAGAAGTAAAATGTAATGTACCGTTTATCGTTCAAACCTGAAAACCTATAAAGTAGCTTTAGAATACAGTTCAAATATAATCCTTAAACATAGACCATATTTTTTCCTCAAGGGAATAATTTATTAATAATATATCATGCCCTTCATCAGAATTATCGTTTTACTTTCGAAAATATATCATGCAGAAAACTACAGGAATTATGAATCTCCATCATTCCTCAGCATCAATATAGTATCTTATTATTATTTGCTTATGTAATTTTTTTTCCCCAGTAGAAATAGTAAACCAAATACCGAAGAGCTTCGTTAACTTGAAAAAGGAGTGATTCACCATACACTAGATATCAACACGAAAAATATTGTAAACATTTTTCTTTCAACATCTCTTGACAAATATAAAATTATCCTGTAAAAAAGATGATTATTCAACATTCCTTCTAAAATACGATACCAAAAGGAATACATAAAATGTTAATATTTAGGGATGTATACTTAGTAACATTAAAAATATTACTTTTCTATACTGTTAGCTCGAATAATGTTAAACAAATGAGTTATCTCTATCGATGAAAAAAGCATTTTAACTTTTTTTTATTATTGCAAGCAATTAAACATGAACAGCTGAATTCATCCTAAAATATTTAAAAAAATAAAAAAAAATTCCTCGAAATTTTTTTTGTTTCGTTCAGTTATAACAACAATTCTGTGCTGTTAAATATAGTGTTTTCTTTCTTAAATCATCTTCAGTTAAATTTTGAAACTTTTTGATCGAAATATATGCGTAACTGTTGTGATAATAAAAAATTATTAAGGTATTCTCTTGAGGAATTGTGATGCATAATACCAAATTGATAAGAGGTTAAGGTTTATCTTGTCAATTTGGTATTATGCATCGAAATTCTAGAATCTTAATAATAACTCAGCCCTCTATCAGTCTTTTGATTCTGTCATAATACTGCATGCTTACTTTTATATTCTCATTCCATCTTTTTGTAAGGGGACTGTGACAACAACACTTATTTTTATTATCGAAGAAATCTATATCTCGTCCAGCACACATTCAGTCATTTTGTTTTTCAGATATCATATCTGCAGGATAATGTGATACATATAATCCTCAAAGGATCAGAAGTATCAAATAGATTGTTGTAGAAACTCCACTTTTAGAATATGTTATTCTGAATTTTACATATAATAAAGGTATTTTTTCTCCTTTGTCCTTTTTGAAATCCATTGCTCTTGATAAATCAGAGTTTTTGAACATGTTCTCACTAAATTTCAAGCTAATAAGCTTTAATTTCCCATTCTTTATTTATTTTACTCCGTCCATAACAAACTACAAAATTCAGATAGCGTATTTACTAACTCTGGAAATGCTCCGTTTCTTACCTTAACGAACAAAAAAAGCTCTTAGCAATTGTTTTAAAGTAATTAAACTCACTTTATGTGAGCGTCTAAATTATTATCTAGCAGCTTTCTAGGTTCCAGTGCTCGAATTATATACAGGTAACCCCCGTATAACACGGGAGTTTTGTTCCAAAAAATTGCCGTGTTATGCGAATCCGTGATATACGAAACAAAAAACTAGTACGAAAAGGGAGGTTAGGTTCCAAAAACTAAAAAATATGCTATTATATTTTCATAATTAAGATAAATATCTTCATTAGAATTTTCTTAAGAAGTAATACATATTAATACGAATTAAACAATGTTTTCTTCGTCATCACTAACCACTATCAAACACGGGCATTTTCTTTTTGGAAAAATATCCTTATCGTCTGAGCATTTTTCTGCATTATCTTCAGATCCATGCTCTACCTTTTGGAAAAATTCTGTTATTTTAGATTGATTGCTTTTAGTTAAAAGATCTGTATAAATTTCCTTATATAGTGCCAAGCACTTATGAAGTTCTGTTTTAAACTTTCTGCTCCTTTCATTTGACGGATCTTCATTTAAGAAATATGACTCTAACTGTTCGGTTCTTTATGCTTTCTAGAGTAAACTTTTTAACTTCTTTTTCTTCAACTATGCTGGATTCCAGATATCCTTTCTACCAAACCTGCTTCATCAATTTCTTCTTCCACCAGTAATTCTTAGATATTTTGTGCAGTCATATATTCAAAACATTCACGTCCTAGAGATTTTGCAATTTCTACTACTGCATCCATTCTATTTTCTGCTGTCTCGATCAAATTTTCATTTTCAATTGACTCCGACCATATTTTTTTCCAACAACTACGTATTAAATATCGTCGGTTTTATTTCTCTGATGAATGAGTTTATTAGATTAATGCAGTCTAAAGTTGTGACCAGCTTCCACATCTCCTTGATGTCCATAGATTCATCATCGATTTTGTTCAAAACCCATTGTAATGATCTCCTTATGCAATTGGTTTTAAATGTAGCTATAATTCCCTGATCTAACGGTTGAAGTAAAGCAGTTGTATTTGGAAGTAAAAAAATTATTTTGATATTTGGGTTATTTAAATCTTGCGGATGACTGGGTGCATTATCCAATATAAGAAGAACTTTAAAATCTAAATTTTTCTGTTTTAAGTAGTTTTCCACATCTGGTATAAAACAGTTTAAAAACCATTTCTTATATAATTCAGTAGTCGCCCAAGCTTTTTTATTTGCTGCCCAGTATGCCGGTAAATTACTCTTATTTAGGTTTTTCATTGCACGAGGATTGAGAGATTTTTAAACAAGCATAGGTTTTATCATGTGAAGCATTACTGCACATAAGTAATGTTACACGGTCTTTTGATACCTTGAAACCTGGCACAACTTTTTCGTCTTTAGAAATATATGTCCTCTTGGGCATTTCTTACACCAATGAGCAGTCTCGTTGGCATTAAAAACCTGGTGTGTTTAATATCCATCCTCTTCAATAATTCTTTTCAATTCCATTGGATAAATTTTGGTAGTTTTTTTATCGGCTGACACAATTTCACCTTCCATTTTTTGGTTTTGTAGTGATAAACGTTTTCTCATACGATCCAACCACCCTTTTCTGGGTACAAAATATGGATTAGTAGCAGACTCTCCATTTTCCTTTAAGTAATCTTAAATTTTCAAGGCTTTGTGTTTTATAATATTGGTGCTCAGTATAATCCGATTTTTAATTGGACAGTCTTGAATCCAGATGCTAAGGGCTTTTTCCATCTGCTCAATTATTGCTGCCCTAGAACGAGATGTCATGTTTAAGGAGATAGAACAGCCTGGAGCAACGGAATCTCTAATATTTTGTTTATTTTTCCTTACAGTCCGTATTGTCGCTTCATTTAAATCCAACGATTTGGCGACATATATCTTTTCGCCCTTTTTGAGCCGATCTAAAATTTGTAATTTTTTTCCATAGAGATGAAATGTCTTTTAAGAGACATTTTTTTTCGCTACATAGCTTAGGGCTACAGATTAATTCATAAAAATAAAAACATTAATTATTATTTCTTTAAAAAAGGTCGAGTACTACTTACCCGAAAATTGTTTATATACGTAGCCAAAAAAGAGACACAATTAAGTCTCAAAGTGTACTTAAGTATTAATAGTTCACGAAAATTACGCAGGAAAATCTGATAGTATGTACGCGCTCGAATGAAAAATGTCAAATGAGGTATCTTTCGCACTTAAAAGTTTTATCACGTTTATTGAACTGTTGGACGGGGATTTCCCTCATTTCAAATTAGATAAAGTTCGCTTTCAATAGTGTTTATTACATTTCATGTTGTGCGAGGGTTTTACCCTATTCTCGAACCGTGTTAGAGTGAATCCGTGGTATAAAAGCACCGTGTTATACGGCGATGTTCCCAATTATCGAACCGTGTTAGAGGGAATCCGTACTATAAAAGTGCCGTGTTATACAGGGGTTGCCTGTATTTTGTCTTCATGCTTCTTCTCAAATTTTAGAATCAAAAATAGATTCATTATCCACATTCAAGCAGTGAACTCAAAATACTACATGGATCTCACTGAACTACTTTTGCATCAGCAATTGTAGACATCAACTCTAGTGGTTAGTCTTAGAATAGAAGTGAATGATTTAATCTCATATGGAAAAGATATCGTGTGGTATTCTATATTTTTGTCTGAACACCACACCTATACATGGAATTTACATTTATGTTGCAAATGTTACTAATGCCGCCTGGCCGGAAGTATTCCAGAACAGGTCCATAGAGGCAAGCGGGCTGAGCGGTGCGGCTCAAGCACCACAAGGATCGGAGTCCGATTTAGCCAGGTGTCACCTCAATTTGGACCGAGCACCTCCAGGGGTGACATCCTGGGAAACGTACTCGCTCACACCCTCTCTGACCTCATAGAGAACTTTCCGGTTTACGAATTTAACGTACTCATATCCGACCCAGACACGGAGGTATTTAATGGCCCTTGTCTTGATTCGTTCCGAGCACCCTCAACGCTGAAAGCCGACGCGCTACCACTAGGATACATCGATCCCAATGTACATATGTATCTCACTCTCTCTCTGTGTATATATATATATATATATATTTACTTATGCAGAGGCACTTGTCATGAGACATTCACCTATATATATATATATATATATATATATATATATATATATATATATATAGACACAAATATTTCGACACTGCATGTTCAGAAAACGCGCTGTATTATTCTATTTAGTAACTGGTAAGTTCCAAAGGTAAGACCTCAACTTACCGTTGGAACACGGTAAGTTGAGGTCCACGAGGCATAGCTCCACGTGAGTGAATGAATAGTTAATGGAAAAAAACTGCTTTTGTTTTACCCATTCTCTTACCAGTATACCGTTCTGCGAACCCAGTATTTGCATATTTGCTGATTTTCTGCAGTGTCCAAATACTTTTGTCCACATATATATATATATATATATATATATATATATATATATATTAATTATATATATATATATATATATATATATATATTAATTATATATATATATATGTGTGTGTGACAAAAATTATAATAAATTAAATGAGAAGTTTGAGATGAAATATTTTCCAATTTAAGATTGGCATTTCTTAACTATTATTTTCTTTAGCATTCATATCTAAAACGTATTTTAATGAGTAATTTAAGCCATTTAATATCGGTAGTAAATGGCTCAATACTCAATTACATGTAATAATAACACAAAAAAATCTCCCGAACAGCCTAAACAACTTAAAGATGACAACATACTATTCATCGCTAAATATAAATAAATTTATGAAGATTGTAAAAGTATGTGTTTGTATTTGTAAAAACTTTAAAAAATCCTGCGGAAGTACATTTTATAATGAAAATTTTCTACATCTGATGATTTTGGGAAAATTAATTAAACTAAAGAGTGTTAAAATAATGGAAAAAAAATACATATTCCAGTGATAATGTTTCAGTAAAGTGTAGAAAAAATATGAGGTGAAAACATAGTTATCAACTTGATTAATGATCGAGAAGAAGATTGATTTTTAAAAGATATTTCACTTTTTTAGATTACTTGATAACAATGCAACAGTAACAAATATCATTTTGCAACTACATTTTCATCTAACAGAAGTTTCTCAATTTTTTTCCTTCTACATGAGTTTTGAATTAGTTTTTAACGGTTGCAAAGTAGAGGAAATTTGGAGTATATAAGAAAGAAAAATATACTTCCTACTGTTCCTACAACCAACTATCACCTTTTCTATATTATTGCGTTTCTCACCTTTTAATATGAATCATTTATCCAAGTGTGTGGATATCCATCACTTTCACACTATACTTATATCTATGTTTTTATATGGTGCTATTAAAAATTTTGACTGGTCTTATCACTTTACTTCATTTGTACATCTTTTTCTCATAGTTTTAATGGTTTTTTGGGCTAAAAATGGTAACATTATAGACATGCTTTTTCGGGTTTTACTGTGTGTTTGGCGCAGCTTGTTCTCTTTGGACCTTGCGCCATTAAACCCCAAGCAACCAACCAACCAACCAATCATCTTTTTCATTCTCTGTATCTGATGACGTGTATACTTACATTTTTAATTCCATTATTGAGCCTAAATGAGTGTATTCTAACCGTGTGTCAGGGAAATTATAAAAGAGGTTATTAATAGTAAATGTATGACGGGCATTTTTGACGTTTAATGCAATGTACTTGAAACTGATATTAATTTTTAAAATTTTAACTTAAAAAAAGACAACATAGTTAAAAATTATCAAACAACATTTGCATCTATAACTTGTAGAGAATAGCTCACTTCTACCCGCACTTGGGTGTATATAATTTGAAGTGGCACTCTAAATGAATTTGATACAAACACAGTTTATACATGAAACAATGTTTATTGAATTCGTTGCACATATAGAATTTGCTTTTACAGCAATAAGCATACGTACTACTTGTACGGAATATATATTAGCATTCAATAAAAATACACTTTGCAATACTTACAACCTAGAGAGTCAAACCAGCAGTTCTGCTACGTAAACTTTGGGCCTGCTAAGCACAAGCGCTGGTTAACACCTGGAGCTGCTTACCTCGTAGCTCCCTCTCGCTTATCTATCAACTTTAACAACCCTTTTTATTAATCAAGCTGCATGGTATTTATACCAAGCGCGTATGCCGAAATTAGCATATCTCAAGCAGCTTCTTTAATTTATTCACTCAAAAGTTCGATTCTTGTGAATCAAATCTTATGTATACCTTACAAACTTTAAAACTTTTTGGAATAAATATAACATTTAAAATTCATTGCATGATTAAAATTCGTAAAATCGTTTAAATATAACATGTTCTATTTAAGACCATCTATTTATTTGCATTTAAAACATATTTTTCAATATAAAATTATATTTTTGTTCGCAATATTTTCTATGTACATTTCTTTATAAAATTCGATGATATTGTCATAATTGTAATGCTAATGTTTTAATTCTGTTGCGCTTATTTAAGCATGTTTTGCCTTTTTTCCCCAAGCAAATGTTTTAACTTTCGAATAAACAGTGAACTCATGGAGTTTATGCATTATACGATATTTCACCGCAAGTTGAGCCATCTATTTTTTAACGTCTGACTGAAATGTGAATAAAAATGATGTTTGAGACGCAAATCTACTTTAAACATTGTCCTACTAAAAAAACACGTGAAGCTTTAAAAGGAAAATAAATTGTTCATGCATTAGTTGTATATTTAAGAGAGACACTTTTATGAATTTCTATGAATATGACGTGAATTCCTGCTGACTATGTTTTTAAGATGTACCAGGAAGGATGAAATCGTTACTGACCTTAAGACAGTTGTTTATTTACATCATTTTGTGTCACATGTTTAACCGTTAATGGAGTCGTTGAAACACACTTCAAAAAATAAACAAATCCCTGAAGGAAAATTTTCAACTAATCGATGTTCTGAACGCTACAAAATATGAAAGAATATTTTTCTGTAGAATTTTCTATATTTAAGACAGTTGAAGGGATTATTCATTGAAAAGCAATAATATACTAAATGGAAATCTAATGGCTTTTATGTAGTACACTTTTAAGAATTCTAAATACACTGAAGTGCCACTGAATTAGGGATAGCAAAGCCTATGCAAATTGTGTAGCGCTGCGCATCATGTATGCGCAAGTGAGGGCGCTGTGGTAACTGCATATATAGCGCGTACTGTGGTTGTTCTGAATTAGTTGTTGGAATTGCCAGTATGGGTAAACTGCCTGATTTAGACGCCTTCGATCGCGGACAAATCGTAGGTGCGCGACGCATGGGCCATTCAATTTCCGAAATCGTCAGACAGCTAGGATTTTCAAGGTCGACAGTGTCAAGAGTATACCAAGAATACATGGATGGTGGAAAAAAGCTAGCGATCGGGCAAACTGCAAAGGACAATTAGCCTTGACAGTGCGTGGCGGGAGACGGCTCAGGCGTATTGTACGTAGCCAGCGAAGCCAAACATTAGCTCAAATTACCACCCAGTTTAATGACGGTGTCAGTCGTACAGTCAGTAAACGGACTGTGCAACGCTCGCTTCACCGTATGGGTTTCGGGAGCCGTCGACCTACGAGAGTACCATTGCTCTATACTCGCCATCGGGCTGCACGTCTTGCCTGGGCAAGAGAGCACAGAGACTGGAGTGTAGAGGACTGGAAACGAGTAGCATGGAGTGATGAGTCTCGATTCCGACTACTTAACGCCGACGGGAGGCTGAGAATATGGCGTCAGGCTCATGAAGCCATGGATCCTGAATGCCTGGCTGGAACTGTACAAGGGCATGGTGGCTCAGTCATGGTCTGGGGTGTTTTTTCGTGGCACAGTTTGGGATCTTTGGTGCGTGTACCAACCTCCCTCAATGCAATTCGGTACGTAGAGTTGCTGGGTGATCACCTCCATCCGTTTATGCTGTTCTTTTATCCGCACGGTAATGGAGTTTTCCAGCAAGACAACTGTACCTCTCACAAGTCCCGGTTGGTTACTGGCTGGTTGGATGAGCATTCCTCTGGCTTCTCGGTCATGAATTGGCCACCTAGAAGCCCAGACTTAAATCCTATTGAGCATCTTTGGGATGTTTTGGAACAAGGCGTGAAAGGCCATCACACAGCACCAAAGAACCTTACTGAATTATGGACAGCTTTAGCCAATATTTGGCAAGCCATTCCCGTGGAACGTTTCCAGAAACTTGTTGAATCTATGCCTCGTCGTGTGGCAGCCGTTATCAAGGCAAGAGGATGCCAAACTCGTTACTAGGTAGGTATCCCTAATTCAGTGGCACTTCAGTGTATATACCTGTAAAGTTCAATAAAACATCTAGAACCAGGTGAAGACATGTTTAAGTAGCGTATTTGATATATATAATTGCTTAATGTTGCAAATATAAACTTCAACATTTGCAATAACATTTTTGAAAAGCATGACCAGTTTCAAAGTAATGAAATCTTCATTTAATTTATATGATTTTATTTCAGTGATGTCTCCGCGAAAGCATAAATTCACCAGGCGATAGTTTTATTCTTAAGAATTACGGATAAATTCATTTGAAATTAGTGAGATCTTTAAAGGGTGTATGCAGAATGCTAAAAAGTTTTATAGATATAAAATTTTGTTACTACTAATTTAACTGAAAAAATCAGTATAAGGGATAAAAAAGTCACATTCTTGAATCATATCTTACAGTATCTTCACAGAGACAAGTTTCATTTTATACATTACATACATTTGCATTTCCTAACGTATTATTGGATGAAAGGGAATGAATAGTTCAGTGTGATTTTTATTAATATAATTTTCTCTCGCATTTATTGTGTGTGAGAGGAAGAGAAAGAGAAGATATTTAATTTTTAAAAATCTTTTTGTATAACTGAATAATTACTAATGAAAATTCGTATAACTAAAGGAGAACAGAGAAAAAGCACAAAGCAGGTAAAAGCCACAAAGCAGGTAAATGGGCAATATTATGAACGCTCCTTTCAAAATGGAAAGGGACTTTTTAAAGAAAAGTGGATTAAATTTTCGCCCCTAAAATAACTACAGAAAACTACTCATTTTCATGATATATATACAGAATTTCATGAAATATTTCTAACCGGGAGATAACTTATTACAGAGAAATATTTCTCTTTCAGTAAAGTAGCGTTATAAATACAAATCTGCTCAAAATATTTAATAACACATTAAAAATTTGTGATAAGTTTCAAAGTGACTGGGCGATGTTATGTGATTTCCTTGACAATCTATTTAAACAATTGCTTATGACATGTAAAACATTAATTTATTGCTTAATTATCACGGGGAGATTTTTCAAAAAAATTCTAGTAGTTACGGCTTTCAAAAGACCTAATGCGAAATTTTAAGAACTATCAAATTTATATGACATCCTATAAATAAAAGTTCATAGAAAAGGACAAAAAGTGTTATGGAAATATATAACATCAGCTTCTTCAGATTTTTTCCTTCAGATATTTTAAGCAAGCGTAACCTAGTAAATTGCAAATCATAAAATATTTCAAAACGTATTAATGATTTGACGGGATAACATATTTAATGCTGGTTTTTAGCAAGATAGCTTTCAATCGTTTTATGTCGAAGAGAGGAAGAGAATAAAAGATAGGAATGTATCTTTTAGTGTTATGAGTATGGAAACATTAACAGTAGAACGACGTTTGAAGAAGAACCGCTTTCGTTTTTCGGTTCCGTGTTTTGCAAGTTATTCACGAGTTTTCCAAATCCCGAAAAAATTAAATTGAAAATAATGCTTAAATAACTTTATTTATTCGTTACTAAACTCAGGCTTAGTTTCTTTTCTTTGAATATTTCCTAGTTACGATGATAGTCATTTTCCCGTTGCTATGCCATTTTGCCTCATCAAATGTAAGAAATAATGTATAATGGAAGCAAATATAAAGAGTGTGTTATGTGTTATCATCACTGCTTGAAATTCTAGACGAAATAATAGAAGGGGCAAAACATTTAGAGAGAGCAACAGGGAAGAGGAAGTAAATGAGTTTTAGAAAGTGTCCTTTTTAACACGGTAAAAATGGTATTTGATGGAAGAAAAATTTAATCGAGAACATCCAAAGGGTTCAAATACTTCGGAATAATGAAATTTTTCCTGAGAGCTCTAGAAAATTTCAGTATATTCTGATTACAAACTATTTTAAGGTATGTTAAATACGAAACATTTTCCTTTTAAAAATATTATTTTACTCAAAATATTAAAAGCATTTAATATCGAAATTGAACTTTTCTTTACTATATTAATCTTTATAAAAAAGCCTAAAATTTTTTTAATTTTAAAAATAAGTAAATTAAACTGAATCCGACGAATTTGTGATAAACAGATTATTTTACTTTTCGCAAGTTTTAATATAAATTAGCCGCTGCGAGACCAGCATGGTCGCTTTTAGTTTTATATTTCCTTTTGCAAAACAACTCAACTGAAAGAAACGTATGTAAGGAATATTACTATTACCTGTCATCATAAATATACGTTATTAAGTGGTAGTGCGATCTCAGCCAAAAAATTTATAATCATTGCAAAATGCTCTATAAGGATGATTCTAAAACATTGTGATTAAAAAAAATATGAATTTCCATTTCTTCAGAGCAGAGTTAAAGATACAACTGAGAAACCCAACAACAAAGATTTTAAAAATTACATTCCTCTCTGTATGTAATTTTTTCAAAATTAAAATATCTACACTTATCATTACATCAAATAAGAAATTGTTAGAGACAAATTTTTTCACTAAAAAAGGGAGTAAAAAATTCATCAAGTACTAAAATATAATGTGGATTACATCCCTCTCTATATGTGATATTGTTCACAGTTCAGATATTCTACACTTCATCATACCAAATAAAAAATTGTTGGGAAAATTTCCTAACTTATAAATTGGAGTAAAAATTCACCAAGTGCTACTAAAAAAGTGCAGACAATTAACTCTTACTTACTATTAAATATTATAATGCAATTATTAATATTTTACTATGATATTCCTCAAACTTCTTGATATACACGGTTGAGTATTTCAGAAGTAGGAGATACTACAGTGACAGAATCAAAAGAACGGACCCTAGATATACTTCCATACAACTGTCCAGGACTAAACACTGGATTTGATAGGTCTAAACATATTTTGTCAAAAGTTTGTCCTCTTACATACATTTAGAAAAACCGATGGAAAAAAAGAATAAATTATCTCGTGAATAAATTAAAATTCTTCACATGTAAAATACAGCAATTAAATTGTGCTAAATTACTTGCTATCGTCGAACCACTACACACACGCGGTCGGCCGCTAATATTTACATCTGGTAGATGCAGCCGTTGCCATTCGGAGTGTAGAAATATCGCCGCTTTTTCTGCCGCATACCTACGCGTTATATATATATAGATTCCATCTTCAATATGATTTTTTTATCGGTCAAGCATTTTTACAGGCTCTTTTCAGCTATAGGATATTTTCTGGTCACAATAACAATGTTAAATGGCTCTTCTTTTTACAAGTTATGAACTCAAAAAAGCAGGCCGTTTTTACTTAGCCACAATGATCTTAGCTAATGCGAGACATCTCACTTGAAATCAATGCAATTTTCCTGAGCAATCTCCCTTGATTTTTATCACAAAACCATTGATTAAATTTATGAAAGGTGATTTTATTCTCGTAAATAGACTGACTGTGATATAAAGTTGAATCCCAAACAAATTTTAGGAGTTCAAATTATTTTTCGGAATGGAAGAAAAGCTTGCCAGCAATGTGTTTTACCAACAGATGTTTCTCTTTAGCTAGAATTCCAATAATCAAAACAATTCATGAGGTTCAGGTTATTCTTGATGAGGAATTCAACATTTCAGATTTTATCATTTCATAGAGCGAGTTGAGTTTTGCCAAGAAACGAGAAATCTTTAAAAGCTTGCCTTACTCTAACCGAGCAAAAACACAGTCATCTTTATTCCCGGCCTTGTATTCGTCGAAACTTGGCAGACGCTGAAGATCTTTCTTGTTCACATGACAGACGTGGCACACTTGTTATTGCAGACAGAATTTAACCTTAATAAATGATCTTATTATTATCGCTCCAATTCAAAAATAAAATTTTGACGTCAATCATCCAACAGAATTTCCCGCACAATGTGTGCATTATACACATGGTTATCATTTACACCCTAGTTCTGTTTTTGGAACTGTATGACAAATGGGTAAAACGTTACCAGTAGCGAAAAAATCCTTTATGCTTCGTTCAAATCTTTGTGACTTTGAACAAATTCACTTTCTTAAGTCTAGGAATGATAGATGGGTGAAACATTGCCAGTAGTGAAAAAGAAATCATTTACGCTTCGTTCAAATCTCTGTGGCTTTGAGCAAGTTATTCTACTTAAGTCTGTTTCTTGAATGTTTTATCTGAAATTAACACTAGTGGTTGATTGCTTGAGAGCGCAACGGTGTTCTTTTGCTTCACAAGGACAAATTAGGCTAGCACCTGCACTTTAAAGCTTCATTCCAGAAATTCAAAAACGTCCACGTCAGCAGTGAGCTCACTAGCTTTATTGACATAGGTAGTTGAAATGAGCACTGGTAATTTGCCTTCAAACTAAAATCATTAGTTAAGATCATACTTTTACTAAAAGAAAAGAAATCATGGGACAATAATACTAACTTTGTAATTTAAAATTCCTAAACATTTCATAATTTATCATATGGAAAATCTCCTAATCAACCCTAATTTCAAGATTTCCTACTTTATGTTTATCTTATAGATATTTATAAAATTATTCTTATCATGAGAAAAGATGTTCAAAGTAGTCTTGTTCTTCCAGTAGCCAAAAGAATAAGTAAATCAATTTTGCTGAAGTTTTTATTCAGACCACAATTTCATTCACACATCTGATAGATTTATCTTGTACAAGCATTTTATACGTTTATTCATTGAGTTTTGCTTCAACATCAAAGCGACGCAATAATACAGTTTCATGTATTCGACTGGCAGAATAAAAAAAGACGCAACAAATAACATTTAAGGAACGCTACTTTCAAGGAACATTAAAACAAATTCCTTGCCCATGCATCAGAAATTCATTGAAATTTTTAAGAAGTTAATACGTGGAATCTGCCAAAACATTAACATTCTCTTTTCCTACAAACTTGACATAAAATTCATCATCAAAGATTTCAGAATGTTATTAAGAACTACAGATTTACAATGTTAAGTACAGAATGTACAGATTTGCAACGTACAATTTCATAAAAAAAGTACAATGAGCACATTTTAAATTATGCAAGTTTTGCAAATTTTAAAGTGAGAGACTTAGTAGACGAGTTACATTAAAGTGTAATACATTCATCATGGGTATCATTATATTTAAAAAATTATATGTCAGAAAATACTACTCATGCAGCTCACAAAAAACTCCTTATTTGAATACGAAATGAGATTCTTTACGAATAGGTATATTCACTGTAGTATTATGCATTCGAACTGAACAGAAATCATAATCGAACATAAAAGGCTATGTGCGTGAAAGAGAATGATTCATATTCATTTTCCCAATGGAAATTATTCACGATTCGTCATTCACTAAAGACTATAAAGCAATAAAAATTTAGGAAATTTTTATATTTTTTCTACCGTTGACTATGCATGCATTGTATATGAGTGCTTAAATTTATTAATGCCTGCATTCATGCAAGTTAGGTCATTGAGACGTTTGAAAATACAACATATATATATATATATATATATACAGAGGCTGTTCACACATTTTTTAGACGATGTATATTGTATTCACAAAACTAAATTACATAAAATTCTTGTGTTTTAAATGTTCTATTTGACATCCCTTATTCTGAACTATCTTTCGACACCGCAATTTCCAGGATAATAATGCCTCTTGAAGTGCCAGAAGAGGTATTCCATCTCATTCCTCCTGAACAGCTTTTCAGAGTCCTGTAAGGGTTTTGGGACGACGTTTGGATAATGCAGATTTTAAAAGTCCGAAAGCACAAAAATCCATAGGTGAAACATCGGGATATTTAGTAGGGATATCAGTGAAGAGTATGGCCTTCATACCAGCTTTTTGTTCCATTTCCTTTAGGAAATTTACAGTGGATTTTGATGTGTGACTGCTAGCTTTGTCCTGATGGAGTATCACAGATTGATGGCACTGTGGGAAAAGCGATGGTATTTCATTCAGAAAAATTGGCGATAAAATATGTTCCTGATAGTATTTGGAGTTAATCTTGATATTTTTTTCCACTCTCTTTATTTTTAACTTGCCATTATGAGAAAAACCAGCAACAATCATGAATCCCTTAGAAAAATTTTCTTTCAATTCTTTGAACCATGTACTTGAATTTTTTTCTCCCCTTTTATGATAATAAATGGCTCATTTTTTGTTGCAATCATTTAAATACACCCATGATTCATCTATTGTGACAATTGTTTTCCATTTTTCTTTGGATAAGTGTCTCTCTTATAGAATTCTGCAGCGTGTCCTGCGTTCAGCGATATGATTTGGAAGAACACGATGCACATTGCGTTTTTTCGCTTTCTTAAGATTTAAATCAACGTTTATCATTTTGTTTACAGTGGACACCGAGCATTTTAATGATTTTGCAACTGTCCTTTGACTAGGGGGAGTTTCTTTTAACATTAAACAACGTACCTTTGCAATAGTTGAAGATGTCCGTTTTTCCTTGGATACTTGTTTGGAATTTTTGTCCCACTTGAGGCTCCAATTTGACGTTTTTTTCCTTTCTTGTTGACGATATTACCTATCGACGCTTTAGATATCCCAAAACCATGACTCTCACATCGTTTTTGGATGACGGAGTATACATATTTCTCTTCGGAAAGAGCATAAATGTAGCCTTCGAACCACTGCTTTGTTAAAAACGCCATTTTGAATAAATACAAAACTTTCAAGCCGCAGACGATAATTTTGACTTTTAAAAACATAGTACAATTGCAATTATTTCTTTTGCAGCAAACGATTTTTCATTACCGCTTACCAAAATCGTCTAAAAAATGTGCGAACAGCCTCTGTATATATATATATATATATATATATTTAAAGCATGAGGGTTTATTTTCATTTCGTTATCTCAAGAGAGTGGCATACAAAGGCACCATGATTTTAGCTGGTCTAGGGTGAGATTGCTTAAAAGTAAGAATATTTTAGGGGTTCAAAATTCCAATTTACGTATTTAATTATCAATATTGTCTAAACCAGAGCTCCGCAACATTTTATCTTCCACGGCACAACAACGTTTTTTCGATAATTCCGCGGCACACCACAAGAAAAAGCTTGCAAATACATAAATTACAATAAATACGTATATGTTTTTATTAGATAAAAAACGCAATAAAATATCTCTATGTATCAAGATAATTATAATAATTTAAGTTTTATATAAATCATTTTGAATTGTACACCAACACAAGAACAAAAATATAAAGTTATAGTTTACAAGTAAAAAAAATTTCTCTTAAATTTTTATATTAAAATTTGTTTTTTGGTCTTTACTTAAGCCTAATCAATCAATTAATTAATTTAAACATAACTAATTTATTGATGAGATATTTGAGCTTGTTTTGATGAACATATGTACGTTTTACATTTGGCTCTATATTAGAAAGAGCTACTCGAAGTTCATGGTCAATGAGGGCCGCCCAGATGGAGGGGGGGAACTGGGGCACTTTGCCCTAGGCCCCAAACTGCTGGAGGGGCCAACCAAAAAATTTTTTTAAATTATTTATTAGATTTCCTCTGAAATAAAATTCTGAAACTTGTACCGTACTTCAAAATTCAAAATAATCTCCTGGAAAAATGGGCCCCCCAAAAAATAAAAAAAAATTATTCGATTAATCATATTTCTCTTACTACAAAATAGTCTTCTGAAAAATAATCTTGGTGCCCCCAACAGAAGTTTGCCCCAGGCCCCGTAAAGTCTCCGGGCGGCCCTGTGGTCAAGACCCATTAAACACGACCGTTTGTCATTTTTAATTAGAACCAGTGTCGAAAAACTTTATTCGCATAAGTATGTCGTAGAAAAAGGGAGCAAAATTGCAATGGCCTTGTCAGAAATTTGTGGATATTCTTTCTTAACTGAAATCCAGAATTATGACGCTCGAGCATACATACAATGTATGGTAACAACATGTTTTTGTTTAGTGTATAATTTCGACCCAGAGAAATTACATATTAGCAAAAAGTTAGAGGAACATTTTACTTATAAAAATTTCAAACTAATAGCGGTGGTTATTTTTTTAATTATTATAATCGATAAAATCACCGCGGCACAGTCAAGATCACCTCGCGGCACACTAGTGTGCCACGGCACGGCGGTTGCGGAGCACTGGTCTAAACAATGATACTGGGGAGAATTACGGCTTTTGATAATACTCAGATTTTAAATTATTAACAACTGTTTTTCTTGGTTTAGAATGGATAGGAAACATTAATACATTTAACATTTTCTCTTTGAATTTTTTTTTTTTGCTTCAGAGCTGCACATCTAATTTCCACTGTTACTCGTGTAGTTTTTATTTCCGTTAGCTATAATTTCTTTCGGGTATTCCAAGTCATTTAGCTTCTATTTCATTACCTGAGGTCCATTTTTTTTCATTATTTGGTTCGATTAAAATGGAGCTGGGGGATTTTTTCTCTTTCAACCTCTTCTGCATAGGTCAGTTTTCCTTCTCGAGGGACTGTTTTTTCTCTGTCTTTCTCCTTTATATTTAACATGCCTTCGTTTATACATGGACTCGAGACAGTTAAGGTTTTTTTGTGTATCTTGTTAGATCTCTTTCAGAGTTTTTTCCACTGGTGAGGTCACTTGATTGTGTTCCACCATTCCCCCCATAAATATTCTGGAAGCTCTTTTGCCATTACTTGCTAAGTCCAGAACTCCAACATCCATCGGGTCTGAAGGTTAACTTTTACTCCATTTTAACAGACAAGATTTCCATCAAGAAACTTCGTATTTCAATCACGAAACAATATGGGGCTAAAATATATTCTTATTTTTTCAGTTTTGTTTAAATAGTTCTCTATTAAATTTCAGTAAGTTTATCTAATACTAAAAGATAATTATTGCCCTTCTTTCTTTATTGAAAATTCCTAACAAATGCTTGTAATCCCTTATTCAAAATGTATATACTTTTTATAATAAAAATTTGTCGAAATTAATTTGGCTTTATTTTGTTTCACTACACAATAAATTAATTTCATATTATTCTAAAAAGTTATAAGTACTGCATTTCCTTATTGTATATTAATTAATTATACATACATAAGAATGTTTTCTCCTCCATTTCACAATTTTCATTATAAACTAGCGAGAACATTTTAAGCAGAAAACGAAAATTTACATATAAGGAATGGGATAAAACCTATGTTATTAAAGAAGGAAATGATAGATGCTTAAAATTTATTTGGCACTCGATTTCCTTTGTTTATTTCAACATTATCACGCCTCTTAAAAATTTGCTGTCAGTTGAATGCATAAGACATGAATAGAAATTCTTATAAAATTTCAGACTGTCAAATATAAACAACAAAATTCCCTGAAGTTACAACTGCTCCATTGCTCATAAGAAAGAATTAGTGTCGTGCACGGTTGAGTGAAGCTGCTGAGAAACCTCGGAAATTTTCTTTCTTTACCATTTGAGCTATTGGATAAATAAAAGGCAAAGGCTAGGAAAATTTGTCATTTTCAATTACTGATGACAAAATGCGACACTGTGAGAATGTTTTATGTCCATACTTATTTGACAAAGAGATCTTCATATAATGATGGATGAACAGATACAGATATAAATTTTCCTTATGTTAAGTGTTTTGTATGTGAATAATAACAATTTTACAATGAGCATTAAAAAATACCATTAAAGATTTAATATTTTATGAAAAGTTTAGAGCTTAAAAAGTGTCTTGCAATGATGTGAAAACATATATTTGATGCACAAACATATATTTGAGGTACAAGAAGTTGCAGAGGCCAAATTATTCTAGCTTTTAAATCTAAGGTTTCGGAATTTCCATCGTCATTTATAGGGAGTGGCTAAAAAATATATTCAGAATGGTACAGAAAAAAGTATGTTTTTTAACATAACAAAATATTTTAACACCCATATGAAAAGTAATGAGACAGTGGAGCTATCATAAAAAGTAGCAATAAGTCTCTTTTAAGATATATGCATTTCATCACCTTGTAAACCAAACTATCGAATTGAAACTATACAACTATGAATGCGATTAGCAGTACTTTAATGTCAATTCATAGTTTCTTACTACATTGGGGGCTACCAAAATTTTTCATTTCATTACTATTTAAACTAGAAGCTATAACCTTAAATTATAATCCAACTTATATGAAGCAAGGGATTCAAAAGATGCCTGTTTCGAGGTTAGGAGACCCTGGTTTGATTAATAGGTTCCGGAAAATGACTGTTGCGCCGATGGGAAGAACATGGGAAATAAATTCTTGATCTATAAAAATTCCACGTCGCTTATTCAAATAAATCATTTTTTAGAATATGTTAAGTCCAAAATCCTGAGTCATGGTCTACAAAATGAAAGAGCTAATATATGAATAGATAAAGTAGAACAATAATATTCAAAGATAATAATTTCTCACATAGCTCATTTTTAGAATACCTACCTAGATTCCTCAGGGTCCGAGGCGTGGCACTGAAAACATTGTAACACCTAAGAATGAACATTAGTACTTTAATTAAGAATCTGCGATGAGTTTCTTCATCCTCAGCAAAAGAGAATATCATGTGAATAGTTTAGAGCAGTGGTTCCCAACCTGGGGGCGATCGCCCCCAAGGGGGCGATTTGGGTTATCAGGGGGGCAATAAATAAGTGGGGGGCGATTTGGGTTATCAGGGGGGCAATAAATAAGTGGGGGGCGATTTGGGGGCGATGAGTATTCAAAGGGGAAAAAATTAAAATAGTACTGTACATTAGAAGTTGCCGGGTAGCACGAGTCACTGGCTATTCTCAGCCGGCGAGTTCACTGCATTCACACCTCTCCACAGTCGCCATCTATTGTTGCTCGGCGCGGCCGACTGGTGACTCAACCCCCCCCCCCCCCCTTGCCCTCCTGCATCACAATATACTTGTCATTGACCTACCTCTGAAGAGAAGTTCCCCGAGAAACTGGTCACTTGGGGAGAGTTCTTTTTTTATGAGGGGTGGAACGTTAATGCGAAGGTCAACGAGAGAGGAAGAGATTGTCACCAAACATCCCCCACTTTTCGCCAAATATCGGCATTTGTTCCAAGGAAGAGTCGAACAGGTGTTTTTCTGCCGATTGGCAATGGTTTCTAAGAAAAGGCAGTGTTTACAAGAAACAGATGGGGAGAAATACACATCTGCAGTTACAATTGAAAGGAAATTTTAAACACTATATTACCTACTGGAACTATTATACCTTTTGGAATATGAACTGCTGTGATGTGCTGTATAATCTGAAATGTTTAAATGCTGATTTCTGAAGTCTATTTTCCAAGGTATAAATTTGCAACCAAGCAAAACATCTTTCCTGTTTTTATTAACTTTTAAACTGGCCAAAAATAGGGCTAACTAAAACCAAGTTGTTGAGAAATATTTCAAAGAGGGAGAAATTAAAGTTTGAAAAAAATTTTCCTTATTCAAATTGCGGAAAAGGGGAAAATTTTATAGTGTTGATAAAGTTAATTGTGAATTTTCATTAGAAGAGATCATTAGGGTAACACACTTTAAAGGGCTGGACTGTTTAAAATTAATTAAAATACCAGTTGTAGAACATTGAAATAATTATTCTACATAGAACATATATTAAGCTTTCAGTGGCAAAAATTTCATGTATTTATGTTTTCTAGGGAATGAGAAATAAAACTAAATGTGACATGATGTTAAATTGCACCTTTAGTAAAATAGTAAGACTCCTGAGATCCCTTAAATGAAAACAAAATTACCGAAAAAGATCACGTCTCCTTTGGCGAAAGAAAAAATAACAGTTGGAAAACCCAAATGCCCTGAAATCTGTATCTATATTAATAAATTTTTGTATGATCCAGTATTTATAAAAATAAACACGACTCTAAATTTTATTGAGGTTTTCTGAAACTCCCTTACATTACTTCGGGAAGTAGTAAGTAATACGGATGCAGGGTAAAAAGTCCCAAAATACGTTGATTGCATGAAAATGGAAATCAAAACATGCGATGGTTTTCTTAAAGCCTAAATAGTTAAAACCTTCATTATTCTCTTAATGCCTAAAGAGCGATAAATACTTTCCGCGGGAAATAGTACTGGGGTGTTGATTATCCCCGACCCCTCATTTTGAGAATCGACCTTCCCGAGGCAGCAACCTTAAAACTGGTCTCAGGTTTCTTCTGAAGGGAGGTCTGCAGTACATTCGTCTTCAGTCTTCACTAGTCTTTGTGTGTCTCAACATCAGTTTTTGTGCGTGTCTTTTCTGTTTTTGTGCGTTTGTTTTGAAGTGTAGAACCTCATGCACAATGGCTTCAAAAAAGAAGAAGTGTCGTCAATACTCAGCTGAGTATTTAAAATTCGGCTTTATCGCGTCACCACAAAATGTGCAGTTTCCACATTGTCTTTTGTGCGATAAAACATTTACTAGTAATGAAGCCATGAAGCCTTCGCGAATGAAAGATCATTTATCAAGAGTACACAGTGATAAAGTGAGTAAAGAACTTAGTTATTTTCAACACCTCAAAGCTAAAGCTGATAAACGGCCTAATGTGAGTGAATTATTTAAAAAACGAGCAACCGATCTTGACATAGGTCTTCTTACTTCTTACGAGGTGTCTTTATTGATCGCTAAATGTGGTAAACCTCACACAATTGGCGAAACTCTTATTTTACCGGCTACCAAAAAAATTGTTGAAATCATGCTAGGTGAGGGCCCTAGTAATAAGATAAGTCAATCGGTTCCTTTGAGCAACAATACTGTTTCCAGGCGAATTGACGAAATGGCCACGGACATTGAATCCAAACTCACCAGTTTCTTGAAAAAAAGTAAATTTGCATTGCAGATTGATGAATCAACTGTGATTGATAACAATGCAATTTTATTAGCTTATGTGAGGTTTATCAATGAACAAAAGGAAATTACCTAGGAAATATTGTTTGCTAGAACTTTGATCACTGATACGAAGGGGTCGTCGATTTTGAAAGTGGTGCAAGATTATTTTGAGGAAAAAGAGATTCCCCTAACAAACGTGAGCGCTTGCGCAACAGACGGTGCTCCTGCCATGTCAGGTCGTCATGCTGGGTTTCTAGCCCACCTTAAGAAAGAAGTACCAGAGATCATCACTATTCACTGTGTCATTCATCGTCAACACTTAGCTGCGAAAAAACTGTGTGGTGTGCTGCATGAAACCCTACAACTGGTTATTACTGGTGTCAACAAGATCAAAGCTAAGTATGACCGTCTGTTCCAACAACTTTGCCATGAAAATGATGAGGAATTCGAACGCTTGCTTCTACATACGGCCGTGAGGTGGCTTTCCAAAGGAAACTGTTTGCGCCGTTTCTTCGAATTATTTGACACGGTTTCTGAGTTTCTCGACACGTCTGATCCTGTTTTAAGTGAGAATTTGAAGCAACGCAAGTTGGAACTTGCGTACCCTACAGATTTTTTGAAAAAATGAACGAAGTCAATATAAGGCTTCAAGGAAACAAGATGAACCTTATCAAGGTCAAAGGAATTATTTCATCATTCATCGCTAAGTTTGATATTCATAAGTTAAATATTGGCCGTAAAGAGCTGATTCAGTTTCCGACCCTTAAAAAGTGTTCACTGTCAGATAACGAGACTCCTAAACTCTCAGAAGACAAAATCCTAATTTTTACTGATCACCTTGACCAGTTAAAAACTGACATGGAATCAAGATTTGAAGATTTGACCAAGTTACAAATTCCGGATTGGATTCTAGATCCATTCTCGTTTGAAGCTGTGGATAATCTTGATAACTCTTTGCAGACGGAGTTTATAGATCTGAAGTATGACTGTGAGGCGAAAATCATTTTCAAGCAGAACGGTTACGAGTTAGCCTGGGTAAAGCTTATGGACAACTGTGGGGAAAAACTGAACCACTTCTCATCTCGTTCCCGTCAACATATTTAGTTGAAAAATGATTTAGTTCTGTTGTCCAGCTCCTCACAAAACAAAGAAATAAGTTGGACATTTGCCTCAAAGGAGACTTGTGCCTGAACTTGACGAACATAAAGCCGGATATTCAAGCTTTAACTGAAATCCACCAAGCACAAGGCAGCCATTGAAAAGGTAAAATAAAACAATAACAAATTTTTCAAACTTTCATTTATTTTTTCAAATTTTAAGTGTCAAATTCTTAATTTTTCCAGATTCCAATTTAAAAATGAAAACATGTACTCCTATTTTTTAAATGTACACCAATGATCTTAGTTAATTATTTCACGTCTTTGTTCTTAAAATATCTGTAAAAAATGTATATTTTAATATTTTTTCTATTTTATTTAGGAGTGACCGGATAAAACTGCTTTGGTTGGTTTTATATACGGTAATAAAATTGTTTAAAATAATAAAACTGCTTTATTATTTACACTTTACTTCAAATTAAAATTAGGCATACAATGGAAATGAAAAGGGGGCGATAGGTGTTAGTCAACCTCTAGAAAGGGGAGATGGGCCACAAAAGGTTGGGAACCACTGGTTTAGAGAATTTTGAGTTGACCCTATGAGATTTCTGCTCAATAATATAGTTATGCCCTAGCATGCATTACGTAGTTGGAGTAATCTCTGCTGTATCATTAAATAGAGAAAACTTGACTTGAATGCGTGTCTCAGAGAATCGGAAGAGCATCCACTGAGATACTTTTCTGCCTGAAAAGGAAGATTAAACTTTTCGTGGCTTTTTACTGATATCTTGTTTATTATCAAAATTGCTGTCATTCACTATGGAGGCACTTTTTGCACTTCATGATAAAAAAAATGTAAAAATTGAACAATATGTATTAGAAACAGGATATTACGGAAGAGCAACAAATTTAGACAAAATCTGAATTATCTAGGAAACCTGAAGTTTAGAACTCTGCAATATTTAGGTACATTTTTCTTTCCCCGTTGCCACAAAGAATTAACGGTTGATTCTGATAGAATTATAAATAATGGCTTAGATATCGTGTATTAAATTTCCGGAATGAACAAATAAGTTACATTCAGGTAAGATCCCTTATGTGTGTAAGCGACTATTAAAGCGTATTGTACGAAAATACGTAACATTCATAGAAGTTGCTAAAATTAGTAACATATGCGATTCAGTTTTACGGAGGTAAATGTTTTAAGTACATATACAGTGTAATATGCTAACAGTTAATTAAAATGTAAAGTGCAGTATTGTGTAAACAATTGTACCGAGTACCATAATATGTATAATTATATAACTTTAAACAGTGTGTATAAATAATATATAATGTGCAGTATATATATAAAATATATTGTCCTTATATAATGCCCTTATGTAATGTATAAGGATGAAGTACAGTGTACAATGTATTTATAAAATATAATGTAAGCGTTTATTAAAATGTAAATATAGCATTATGCAAAAGCTGTACTGAAGTATATAAGATGAATAATTATATATGATTAAATAATGTGAGAGTGACTGTAAACATGTGATACACCATGACTGTGTTTAAACAAAAATAATGATGAGTGACACAGTAAACGTAGGTTTGCTTAGTGGACCCATATGTCAAAATGTTATGAACTATATATGAATACAAGAAAGTATGGTTGCTACAATGGGCTACGTACTGTAAACAAATGAAACGCATGGTAGTGAAAGTAATGATTTGATAATAAATGAAATGAGGAAGGAATATGTAAAATATTGTACTGAATTGTAAGTACACATTGTAAGATGTCGTATAAGTAATATGTTGTGTTCGGTTCAAGAACAAGAAAGCATAGGGTGTATTATGAAACGAATCTATTGTAGGTGTAAAGACATAGAGCCATAAGCTGTATATAAAGTTATCGTACATATCGTATATAATGTTAATTGCATATTGTGTGTGCCGCTGTAGGTGGTATATAGATGTTATGATATATAGTATGGCGTTGTATACGTAGAAATAGTATATGTTGCATATTGTAAAAACCTTTGTTTTTCGGTGTTGCCAGAGATATTGGAAAATTTGTATTGATTGAATCTGAAATGGTTGTTTTCCGGCTTGAAGGTGGGGCTGATTCGATTTCATTATTGAAGAGCCGGGTGTGGACGGCAGTTACATTCAGGTAAATGCTGACTGCTTGAGATGAAACGTAGATTAATCCTGCTTTATAAGGGATTTTTTCTTAGAATGGTCAATACCAGTTTTTATCAACGCTCTTTGTACAGGGAACAGTTTTTGCTCTAGTTTTATTATGGTACATTTAAATTAGTAAGGGAACACAGATCCCTTTATTTCACTATAAACAATGAAACGGGGATTTTTTAACACTTGCGAAAAATGTACCTTGACAGCTTTGGTTTAGTGGGATAAAGTTTTGAGACGATTCGCTGCAAGGTAAATTGTTTGAGCACAACGTTCATTTTAGTTACTCGAGGGCAAATTAGACCGGGACCTACATTCTGCTGCAAGTTTTATAAGGGTTATCTATACTATATTTTATCGGACTATTTTATCGAAAGCATATTTTAGCAGATTATTGTTAAAGGGGAAATTTTTCAAGTGTTTAGTCTCTTTTAAGGGTCTATTCATATGTTACTATGATTAAAAATGTCAAAAATTTGTCAGACATTTAAAACATGATTTGATATTTATTCAGAGTTTGTGTGATCCATGTAATGGATGAAGGTGTAAATTTTCCAATAAAATGAAAAGAAAAGCATAGATATCAAAGTAGAAAGGAATTAATGATTTTTAATTTATTTTTCTTAATATTTGGGGTTTTAATTTTTTTTGCTGTAATCCTGTTATTGGAAGATTGTCCCCAAATTTTATAATGGTCACTCCTGAACATAATAAGAATCAGCGAAAAATATTTAAAAAAATTTCAATTTTAGGTTTTATTCAAACCTAAATTTTTTTAACTATATCATCAACATTATTATTATTATATTTTAAAATCATTTTGTCTAATAATATTTTTTATGACGTGGAAATCAGATTAATGAATACACTTAAATAAATATAAATTTTAGAAGGGCGCTGAGATTATTTAAATCTATATTTACTGGCTTTTATTAAAACATTCGACTACAATATTGTTACTAAGTTATTTATAATCCCTAAATAGCTCATTTTTAATGAAGAAAGATTTACTGCCCAGGCCAAAATAGTGAATAAAACTATACGCTTAAGTGTAAACGAGCAAAATATAGTTTAATAGACTAATAAATTATTTACATTCTTTTAACTGAAACCAATAATTAATGAAAAGTCTCCTTTACGTAAAATTGAACGACTTTTTTTTAATTCTATAATAGGCATAAGTAAGGAAGAAGTCAGAAAGAAAGGTCAATGCAATGTAAGTTACATAGATATAATTAAAAAATATATATTCACTTTTTCTCTACCGTTTCCATGACGCTGAGGGCAATTTCAAAAGTTTTGGCAGAAAAACTAGTCACGTTTAGTCAAATATCCAGCTCTCGAACGGAATATCAGTTACGTAAATATTAATAAAAATGTCCTGACAACGGAAACATACCCAGAAAATGAACTTCCTGGACTTAACTGCTCGCACGTGAGACTTTATGATAGCAACTTTTTTTTAATATTACGGATAGGTAGCCCTATGCATAATTTTCCATAAGACAGTAAAAAATTATGCATAGCAAAGCTTTAACATCTTATACTTAATTGTTTAATCTCAGATTTATAATGTGACTAATTTCATTTAACAGAAATTTCTACTACACTCTTAAATAAAATTTAACTTTAAAAAAATATTAGCTTTGACGAATAGTAGAAAATAATCAGTATAAGGTATAGTACATTACAGCACTAAACTTATCAAATTAGGTGTGGCTAAATTCAGTTATTCATAAACTACAGATTTTAAGAGCAGACAGATAGATTTACAGAAGTGTAATGAAAAATTACTTCTTTCGAGGAAATTGACGCAGTTAGAGGACATTGGGATTCGATTTAATTAAGGAAATACCGTATTACGAATTGCTATAGTATTTTAGCATTTACAGTTGTCTGAAATTAAGTCCGGTCTTTGTACGATAGGACCAGCACATTTTCCGAACTGTCTGCACCAAACTTTAATTTTTTTTAAAAAATCTAACAAAATTTCAAAGGCAATATTCAAATTTTTAAGTGATTTATATATATATATATATATATAAGAGAAGATGGGACTATGGACCCTGCATTTATTATGGACCCCCTTAATATCTGCCCTATGTGCAGGTGCAGCCGCTCGAAATAGTTGTGGTCTAGAGCCCCTAGGTGGTTACAACGGATAGTCAAAGTCAATGACCCCAGTTCACTTCCGAATGATGTCCTGTGACCAATCGTTTGTTTTTCGTGTTTTCAAACTTTTTTTGAGAAAAGTAAAAGTGAATATTTTATATATCTACTACTATCTTTCGTAAAAACTGATTCTTGTGCCTTATTCTACATCAGATGAAGTTCCTTTTGAGGTAGTTCGAAATTAAATTCCATGTAACTCATAATGTGAAAAACGAGTTTGTTTCCAAGATGACGTTGTTTGAATTATGGATCTCATGGTTGCTGGTATTATTTACCCGGGTCCATATTACCAACAACCGGTTTCAATGATGCAATAATAATGTTTCCGTGAGAAAATGCGATTCCACAGAAAATTTCATTGTGATACCTTGTTTTTTCATGTTTTGTAATCCTTTTGGGTCATTTTGGAAGATAAGAATGCAAGTTGAGAAGAAATCTTCCGCTGGAAAGGACGCTGTAGTGCGCAGAAGTTGGAACAGGGTGAAGATGGCTGAGGCTATCCAGAAGCTAAGATGCGAAGAAATGGGACTAAAGGAGGCTGCCAGGGTGTTTGGTGTACCAAGAATAATTTAGATTATTGGCTTCACAAGTGGATAAGCCACCAGCAGATTCGTTTGTACAAAAACTAGGGAGGAAACCTGTTTTACCTGATTACATTCAAAAAGAGTTAGTGGCCTATTTGCTAGAGATGGAGTCAGTATTTCACGGTCTCACTCGATAAGATGTCAGGAATTTGGCATTCCAATTGGCTGAACGTAATAATATCTCCCACCCTTTCATAAACGAAGCAGCAGGGAGAGACTGGTTAAACTGATTCCTCACTCGTCATAAGGGACAAATTTCGATCAGGAAACTTACAGGGATGTTATATGCACGAGCAGATGGATTCAATCGTGAGTAGGTGGCTGTTTTTTTATTTGCTTGAAGGCTTGTTTTGGAATCATTTCCAGAATTTTCAATGTAGATGAGACTGGTTTAAGTGTGGCTCAGTCAAAAGATTCCCAAGTCATCGGGTTGAAGGGAAAACGTCAGGTGGGAGCTCTGACTACAGCTGAACGTGGTTTTCTGTTACCTGTGGTTTGCTGCATGAGTGCTGGGGGGGGGGGCATATTTCCCACCAGTGATGATATTTCCTCGTAAAAACATGACGGATCAGCTTTTGAAGGGGGATTGCTCCGGGGCCATCTCTGTAAGCCCATCTGTTTACAGAGATGTCTCAGACCAGCACGAAGAATCGTGCATCTTCTGTGATGATGCATTCAAAGATGACACATGCAGAGAACTTTGGATTCGTTGTGTGATGTGCCTACACTGGGCTCATTCTGTATGCCCCGGAGCCGAAGCTGAGATTTATATTTGCGACTTTTGTCGCCAAAATTGAAGTTTTTGAAAATAGATAATATTTGATGATCCAGCTGTTTAATAAATATATTTTATTTCTTTCATTTTTCTTTTGAAAACTATTATCTTTAATTATGGCTGTTTAATAAATAGATAAATTATTTTTTTGGTAAAAAAAGGTGGGGGTCCATATTACCCTCCACTTTGGGTCACCTGCTAGTTTTGACTTTTTTAAGTGTATACATCTTAAATTTGATTTAACGACAAACCCACTTAAGAATGTTTAGATGAGGAATTATGGAAGAAGTTAGAGCCCCAAAATATGAAAATCAGTCTTTGGTATGACCACAGTGAGCCAAAAACAAAAGGAGGGTCCATAATACCACCTTCTCCCATCTCTCTCTCTCTCTCTTTCTATATATAAATATATATATATATATATATATATATATATATATATACAAATATATATATATATATATATATATATATATATATATATATATATATATATATATATATATATATATATATATATATATATATATATATATATAAATAAATACGGCACTACAATAATGGACCGGACAGCAAGATGTGATGGTAGAAGGGAAAGAATACATGCTTTAATAGGTGAATGGTCCCCCACGTGCTGCAATTATACTAGCAACTCCTCTGGGTCATATTTACACAAGATTTTCATACTCAGCTATGGGTATTTGTATCCGTTCCTGTTGAAACAATGTCGCCAACTCAGCTGTAGATTTCGGCTTATTCAAGCTGTCATAAATGGAAGCTGCTGATCAAGTTTGTCACAAAAGAACCCTAAGAAAATGTGTCATGCATGTTGGCTAACAAATCGAATAATGCGTTTATTCATTAGCTCTTCAGAGCCTTCAAACCAATTTTAAACTCTGGCAGAGTTCATCATGAAAGCGCACGAACCTATGTGGTTTACAGTCAAATTAAACTCATATTGCACGGATGGTCCGCGAAATAGACAATAAACGTCTGACGCTATCTTAATACCGAATTAAAAACTGTGATCGATTCCATTATCCAGAGAAATGGCTATTTCGGCCACCTGGAAACAATAATTTTGTCAAAGATCACAGACGACAGACAGCTCATTCGAGAACTTGGACTACGTAGGATTTTACGAGCAAGAAAGGAAATAAAGGAAGGAATCAGACACTATATCATTCCGTCACTCAACTTCGAGGCAGTTTCATATATGAACCTCATTGATTGGCAGAAATGTACTTTGACGGAACCCCCGATAACATTTCACTTGACAGAAGATGATTTGAGAAATTTGATCTCATATGGAGAATTTGTAGCTCAACACCTGGGAAGAGTAAAATTTCCTTGTTCACACCCAAAGTGTTGACCGTTTCGTGAAACTAGTAACAGAGGTTTCTGCGGCTGTGTGTGGAGAAAATAAGCGTGACGGTTTAGTTAGAACCCATAAAGAGTCGAGAAAAGCTATGCCATCATTTGAAACCAAATGCGAGTACCGAGTAAAACCGGAATAACTGCAAGGGGAAAGGAATTAAGTGACCATATGGTTGGGTGGATGGGTGGGCGCGGTTGGAACTTGCAATGCAGCCACCTCCTCGTGGTCAGTACTGGGTTTTTTTCTGAATTTTACTTCAGAAAAAAGCGAAAAGCTGCATACAAAACAATGGAAATACACATTCTTAACTATATGGCAAAAATATGCAAAAAATCACGGACGAAATGGAAACGGAAAATATTTTTTGTTTTTCCAAAAACTTTACATACGTGACGTACCCACAAGTACCCAACTTTCCCGCACTAGGGCAAAAACAAAATCGAAAACTTTTTTTACGTTCCGCCCTAATATAAAGGGTGTCCATAATTAAACTTCCCTACTTTAAAGTTGTCTACAGTCGGAACTATTGTTCAGGAAGTTAGGAAATTTTGTGTAGGACATATTAAAGGGGGAGGAATTTGTTTGAGCGAATAAAATATTAGTTCAAAATTTCACCACCAGAAGGCCTTTTTTATGAATTACACATTTAGCCAACATTTAATATAGTTAAAAAAATTTATTACAACAAGACATGTTCAACATGACGGCCATCATTTTCAGCTATCATTTGAAATACCATCTGAAGATAACATGTTCTACAGCTGACCGCAGTGTGTCCGGGGAAATGCTGAGAACATGTCGTGAAATGCAGTCTTTCAGATCAGGTATAGTTCTTGGTTTATCAAGACTGACTAGATGTTTCACATGCCCCCAAAGCCAAAAGTCGCATGGGTTGAGGTCTGGGGATCGGGGAGGCCACACATTAGGGAAGTGGTGGCTGATGACAAGTTCTTCTGTCAATTGATTTTTGAGAACGTTCTTAACATGAAGACTAATGTGTAGAGGAGCTCAATATTACATAAAAATTGTGCATGAAAGGCACTGACGTGATTGCAGATTCGGAACAATTTTATTCAGTAACAAGGATGCATATCGCTCCCCGGCGACCGAGCATGTTACTGGACCTCTAGAACTTAATTCCTCGAAGAAATACGGGTCGAGAATAAAAAAATACAGATAATCCACATCACATGGTTACTTTCGGCGAATGCATCGGAACATCTAAGATTAAACGCTGATTTTCTGGTTCCCAAATTCGGCAGTTTTGAGTATTCACCGAACCGTTCAAATAAAAGTGTGCTTCGTCTGTCCCAAGGATATTCCAAGGCCATTCTGCATCAATCTCAAAGCGAGCTAGAAACTGAAGTGAGAACTGCTGTCCAGTCTCGAAATCATGTGTAAGCAACCTTTGCACAAATTGAAGCTTGTACGGATAATACCGGAGGATATTCCGCATGACCTTCTGGACAGTTGAACGGGGCAGATCCAATGCTTCTGCCACACGACGGACACTTAGCCTGTTCGTTGGGAGCTTTGTCCTCTTCCACCTGAAGCGCAACCTTCTCTACAGCTTCTGCGGTAACAGGTTTCCTTCCTCTTCCAGAAAGAATGTTAAAGGAATCAGTTTCTTCAAATTTGGTCACCATTAATCGAAGACCTTTAACAGTCAATGGACCTTTTCGTATCCCCTTCAAACTCCGAAATTTTTGTAGAGCAACTAGTGCTGAATTATCGTTTTGGTAAAACAATTTTACTAACAAAGCTCGATGTGATAATCGTAACGATGACATTCTGATTAGCAATAGCAAGCACGCTGAAAACAAAATCTTCATGAAAGTTTCTAGGTTTTATAACAGCTTCTGCTCTACGTAGATAAAAATTAATTTGCATATTTGTTTCTTCTTCGTTCCTTCAAATCTTTTGTGCGAAAATTAGTTATCGAACAAGTTTCGACCGACTTTGCAATCACTTTAAAGATTGTAAAATTTCATGAGTATCAGTTATTGTGTTAGGGTGACCTATGGATAAAGAGATGGTGAAATCTTATGTAAAGAACCAGTCGTAAATGTGTACTTCATCAAAAACGCCGTCTGGTGGTGAAATTTTGAACAAATTTTTTTATTCACTGAAACAAATTCCCATCCCTTCAATATGTCCTACACAAAATTTCATAAATTTCTGAACAATAGTTTCGACTGTAGACAACTTTAAAGTAGGGAAGTTTAATTATGAACACCCTGTATATATATATATATATATATATATATATATATATATATATATATATGTGTGTGTGTGTGTGTGTGTGTATGTGTGTGTATACTAGCACATATGGTAAAGAATACATAATAAGATTATATTTTATTATAAAATAAATGCCCAGGAGAAGAGAAAATCAGCAAAATCAATTAAATTTAATTAAGTAACTTAATTGATAATTAGATTTTGAAACTTAATTGAGGAATTTTTGAAATTCTTTTATTATAATGTCTCAATTTTATATTTATTTGGTGTCTTATAAATTCAATAAATTCATTAGTGAAATACATTGTGTTTCTTCAAAGTGTTTTAATAGTTTTCTTGTTTTGAATGTGTTAAATGTCAATAAAGTTTACGCAGTTACGTAAACCGGGTAAATTGATTAACAAAGGATTTTTTAACGCATTTTCTTCAGTCTTGGGTACTGTCCGGAAAATATTTTTCGCATAGTTTCGAAATAAGTTGTAAGTCGTCTTAAGATGGGTTTTTATAGGTTTTATACAATTATGCATTTTTTATTGTGCCATTGACTTTGTTAAATATGCTTTTCTCAGACTTCTCCGAATTAAAAGTTTTCTCATAGATTTAGGCTTTACATATTAGAATGATATTATTTTTTTAAAAATCCAGTACATAATTTTGAATAACCATGCAAATTTAAAATGTTTCTATGACGACAAATTCTGTTAAGCGTTCTTATCTATATGATTATCCATGGTAAAGAAATGGCATCGAAGTATTTTTTCAGTTCCTTTAGAAAAATGTAGTATTTTTATTCTGGAAGACATGTTTCTGCTCTATTATGATAAAAATGTGAAATTTTTTTGTATCAATGGAGCATTTTATCAAGGGGTATGTTTTTCTTGGAGTATAATTCGGATAAATTAAGCAAGAATGGTTATGATTTTTCTCTTAACGTACCAGTTTATTTCATGCTATAATACCAGATGATTTCCTATTTTATAACCCGGCATTATGATATAAAACGAATAATCTTTAAAGTAAAAACGAATCTTATTGCAACAAAATGTAAAATGTAAATTTTTAGTAAATTATTAAACGTAAGTTGTTTCTGAAAATGTTAATTTTAAAAAAATGTAAGTTATTTAAAGAATGTGTTTACCTTATTTTCAAACTTTATGCATTTATTCCATTTTTCTAAATTTCTAGGGCCTTTTATTGGTTCCGGATAGACTCAAAAATCGCGTTAGAAAATTAAAATTTTCTATTCTCTTTCAATAAAGGTAATTTTATTTCTTTTACGCCTTTGTTCCAATTATTTTGCCATGAGAACTCAAGAGACAACCCAACTTGAAAGAAAAAAATAACTAACTAAAAATGAAACATTCAAACAAATGGAATTTTTATATTATATGTCATATTTAATTCATTATTAATGTATTCTATTAACAAAATATTTTAAGATAGATTAGAAAAAACAAACTCTAATATAGTGCATTTTGAATGCTTTCCAAGTGTTTTACAAATTTGCTTGAAAAAAAAGGCAGAGTTTATGAATATAGTAATGTCTGGGCAGTTTACCCAAATTGAAAATATGCAACTTACTCCCTTCCGCGTAGGGGCGAAAGTGTATTTGTCTTAAAAGGCAATCTGTATGAGTAAATCTCCTTCTTTTCTGATAGAGTATGGTCAAACAGTTTTCGACAAGACATGTTCAACTTAACGAACATAGTATAGACAGCAATTTTCGCGTTAGCATTTTTAGTAACAAGTGTAGAAGTTTTGTATAAGCGTTGACTTCCATGGATGACATTTAGGCATAGGCGTCAGAAGACGGTTTGTTGGTTTAAGGCATTTCGGCCAACCTGTACAACACCATGCCTAAAATGAATGCTAACTAAGCCTATAAACATAAATAATTCATTTCTTTTTCAACAGGGATACTTAAACTACTTGAATGCAAAAACACATCATGCTACATAATCTAAATCTTTATTTAACTAATTTATTTGTTTTGACAACGCAGGCGCTAACATATAAATATTAATATTGTAAAATCTTATCATTGTTATAAAATTATGACATAATTGTATTGAAGTTTTTATTGATGCATTTTCATTTGGCATAATATATTGCCTTTTAATATATATATGAATGTCAGAAAATTAATACCGCAAATATATTCATACATATTTCAGATACAATATGTTAAAATCTATCACTATATCTTACGTAGATAAGATAAAATGGGTTGACAAGCTTATATTTCTTAGCCTGTTCTCCATAACGCATTTCTATAAAATCAGTGTCTAGAAAATATTTGGAGGAAATACTAAAGAGGAAGACCTATAATTAATTTTACAGCTACTGTCAAACATCCGCAGTAACAGCTTTATCTACAATTCTATGCTAAATCTGAAATGACTGTTTTAAAACTTTTACCGTAACTTTTTTGAGAAAACTCATTGCGAGACTTCCCCGTAGTATGATAAGATTAACCGCTATCATATTGTCAACAATGGTCGTAGATTTTAGAGAAAAATTTCAAGTCAAAAAGGACAGATAAGATTTAACAAAAGGCTTCACTTAAAACATTTTCATTTAAAGGGTTTCTAGGCAATATATAAAAAACGTTTTTCTGTGTGACGCATTTTGGGGGATTCAGTATTCCATTTATGATGTTGTGTTAAGAAGCAAAATGAAAGGGTACCGTTTATCGTTCAAACCTCAAAACCTATAAAATAGCTTTAGAATACTGGTCAAACATAATTCTTAAACATAGACCATATTTTTTCCTCGAGGGAACAATTTATTAATAATATATCATGCCCTTCATCAGAATTATAGTTTTACTTTCGAAAATATGTCATGCAGAAAACTACAGGAATTATGAATCTCCATCATTCCTCAGCATCAATATAGTATCAATTATTATTTGCTGAAGTAATTTTTTGATTTCAGAAGAAATAGTAAACCAAATACCGAAGAGTTTCGTTAACTTGAAAAATGAGTGATTCACCATAAATTAGATATCAACACGAAAACGATTGTAAAAATTTTCCTTATAACATCTGTTGGCAAATATAAAATTATCCTGTAAAAAAGATGATTATACAACATCCCTGCTAAAAGACGATACGAAAGTGGAATACATAAAAGTTTAAAAGTTAATTTAGGGATCTCTAATTAGTAACACTAAAAATATTACTTTTCCATACTGTTAGCTCGAATAATGTTAACCAAACGAGTTATCTCTATCGATGAAAAAAGTATTCCAACTATTTTTTTTTTATTTCTAGGAATTAAGCATGAGCAGCTGAATTCCTCCTAAAAAATAAAGAAAAAATTCCTCTTAATTTTTTAGTTTCGTTCAGTTATAAAAACAATTCTGTGCGGTATTTTTTTGTTTTGTTTTTTGTAAATCGTCTTCATTTGTATTTTGAATCTTTTTGATCGAAATATACATGTAACTGCTGTGATAACAAAAGATTATTAAGGTGTTCTCTTGAGGAATTCTGATGCCTTATGCCAAATTGATAAGAGGTTAAGTTTTATCTTATCAATTTGGTATTATGCATCGGAATTCTAGAATCTTGATAATAACTCAGTCCTCTATGAGTCTTTTGATTCTGTCATAATACTGCATGCTTACTTTCATATTCTCATTCCATCTTTTTGTAAGGGGACTGTGAGAAAAACACTTATTTTTACTATCGAAAAAATCTATATCACCTCCAGCACACATTCAGTCATTCTGTCTTTCAGATATCATATCTGTGTGATAATGCAATACAGGTAGCTCACCTACAGCACCATATCTTACAACACGGTTTCGCTCTAACACGATAGGATAAATTGCAGGAACCCTCGTATAATACTGCAACCAGTAATACGGTTTCTCTCTAACACGATAAAAAAATTGCGAAAACCATTCTACAACACTGTACTTATGCAGCACTTGATAGCATGATTTTTGTTTAACATATTTAAAAACTAAATTACCTTAAAAAAATGACGGGAAGGAATAACTAACTGTAGTGGCTTTACATAAAATTGTATAAACAAATTATAATTTATTCATTTATAACTCTATTCCGATGTCATAGCGTAAAACGTCATTCACAAACTTATTAAACAAGACCATTACAGTGAATTTTAGACGTAACGGATTCGAAATCAATTAATGAAATGGAAGCTTGGAAGCAATTTTAAATTAAGCACATCATTGACATCATATCTTCGTCGCTGAAAGAACTAAAATCATCAACGTTAAATGTATGTTGGAAGAAGATATGGCCATCTTCAGTTGAAAGAGAATCTTCAGAAAATGAAATTAGTGGCATATTAGAACTTGCTAAATCAATCGGAGGCGAAGGTGTTGTGGATATGGCTATTGAGGACTTTCAAGATTTGTTAGAGGAAGAAGTTGACGAAGCGGATTTGGTGAAAATGGCATCCGAAGCTGTAAATCAAATCGGTTCTGGGGACAATAGCACGGATGAAGATTGTGAAGTTAATAATTTAACAACAAAAAAATTACAAGAAGGCCTAGGCTTAGCTGAAAATCTTGAATGCAGACCCTTCCGCTGAAAGAAGCCGAAAATTCCAAAGGGAGTTGCAAAATCTATCTCCATACAGTGAAATCTACCATGACCTTGCAAGAAACGGCAAACAAAACCAAATTACAGATTTTTTAAAGAGGATAGAAGGTGGAAAAAATCTAAATGAAGGAAAAGGTTCTGAAAGTGAAGGTGATATCTTTCAACCGAAAAAACGTTCTCGTGTCATTGTACTGAGCAGTGGTGAGGAAGAAATTTATTAAATTAAGGTCGCATTGAATGAAAATAATATTTTTTGTTTCTTTTCATTTTGTGTTATACATACATTCATATTTTTAATAAAAATTAAGTTGTTTATATAGAATTTAAAAAAAAAATTTGTTTTTAATAAGTTTTTGGAACGTAACCCCCCTTTTTGTACCGGCTCTGAGTCTCATATAATATGATTTCATACAACAAGGCATTTTCTAGGAACCTATCTACCGTGTTATAGGAGGGTCACCTGTGCATATAATCCTCAAAGGATGACAAGTATCAAATAGATTGTTTTACAAATTCCACTTTTAGAATATGTTATTCTGAATTTTACATATAATAAAGGTATTTTTTCTTCTTTGTCCTTTATGAAATCCGTTGCTCTTGATAAATCAGAGGTTTCGAACATGTTCTCACTAAACTTCAATCTAATAAACTTTAATTTACCATTCTTTATTTATTTTTCTCCTGTCGGTAACCAACTGCAAAATTCAGATAGCGTATTCACAAACTCTGGAAATGCTCAGTTTCTTACCTTAAGCCGTAAGGAAGAAAAAAAACTCCTTCTACGGATGCCGAAATCTATCTATATAAACATACACACACACACACACACACACACACACACACACATATATATATATATATATATATATATATATATATATATATATATATATATATACAGTAACCACCGCTTATAGTGATCAGTGGTTATAAGAATCAACCGTTTTAAGAATCAATATCACAAAAACAAAAACAAATGTATTATTTACATGTTAAAATTTTCGCTTTAAAGAATCAATCCACCGGTTTTAAGAATCAGTTTACACTCTTCGCGTTCCTTTCATTTTTCCCAAAAAGCCCCTTAAACCCTGAAAAGGCACGAAGTTCTTTCTTTATTTTTTTAAAAAAAAAGAGTGATAAGATGGGATACAGTAGTAAAATGCATCCCTTTCTTTATTAGACATTACATAATAGTTTCCCCTTAAACGCTTTAGCTAAACACTGTCCTATTAGCTTAATCCAAGGGCATTCTACCCGTCCGTATCCAATTTCACTTTTCTCCACTGACAAACAAAGACAGGACTCTTATTTTTCCCACTTCCCGCATCCTGGTTGCGGCTTCCTGGACTCTGAAGCACATAAATCTTCGGCGAAGTGTCCACTATCACTTAGGCAAACGTGACATTATTAGATTCAGCACGTTATCAAACCGTGAAACGTAAGCTAGAAGGGGAATCTTGGTCTGAGACTATTGGTATTGAAAGAGGTATAAACAGCCTCCTGAAAACTTCATTACGTCAAGCTACCATAGAAAACTTTTTCTTGTACCCTTCCCGTAGTTGTAATGTTAAACTGTTAGCAGGTATGTTGTACCAAATATTGGAATTTTTTCTTCTCTTACTATAATCATGTGTATCTACTTATAGGTCTAGAAATTAAGTTGCATTTTTAAATTATAAAAAATAAATTTAATAAAAGATAATTAACGTAAATTAAAGAGTATTTTATGGTAAATTTTCTAATATATGTATATAAGTGTGTGTGTGTGCCTGTCCAAAAACCTAAATTTCGGCTATAAGAATCAACCGCTTATAACAATCAAAAACAGTAATAACAAACGGGATTCTTATAAGCGGAAATCACTGTATATATATATATATATATATATATATACAGTAACCACCGCTTATAGTGATCAGTGGTTATAAGAATCAACCGTTTATAAGAATCAATATCGCAAAAACAAAAACAAATGTATTATTTCAATGTTAAAATTTCCGTTTTAAAGAATCAATCCACCGGTTATAAGAATCAGTTTGCAATCTTCGCCTTCCTTTCATTTTTCCAAAAAATGCCACTTGAACTCTCAAAAGGTATGAAATTCTTTAAGTTTTTGAAAAGAAAGATTGATAAAACTTTGGGGTGGAAAACAGTCGTAAAATACATTCCTTTAGACATAACATAAGAGTTTCTCCTTATACGTTTTTGCTAAACACTGTCTTATTAGCTTTACCCAGGGGCACCTAACCAGCCCGGGTCCGATTTCACTTTTCTCCAGACAGGCACTCCTTTTTTCCCACCACTTACTTCCTGGTTGCGGATTTTTGGACCCTGAAACACATAAATCTTCCGCGAAGTGTCCACCATCACTTACGCTAACGGGACAGTGGATTCAGCACTTCAAACCGTGAAACGTAAACGGATCCATTTTTCTGAATCAGATGAACCAGATGCTGAATCAAACGTTTCACGGTTTGATTCAGAATCAAACCGTGAAACGTAAGCTATAAAGTGAATCTTCGTCTGAGACTGTAATAAGCATATGTCGCTAGTATTCACTTTAGTTTTCTTACAAAATTGCCAGTTAGTGTTAGAACTTTTTGATAGTCGAATTCAAATATGATAAAAACGAAGTTTTTCTGAAAAACAGAACTTGTTAATTAGATATGATGCTCTTCCAAAGTGTAGTCAAAGACAAGCTGCCTCTTGTTGATTTTATAATCATGTGTTGTTACTTATAGGTCTAGAAATTGAGTTATAGTATTTGTTTAGAAATTGAGTATTTTTAAAATTATAAAAAATAATTTTAATAAATGATAAATAACGTAAATTAAAGAGTATTTAATGGTAAATTATGTATATATGTGCCTGTGTGTTTATATATATGTACAAATATATATTTGTGTATGTGTGCCTGTCCAAAGGGAAGTTTCGGTTATAAGAATCAACCGCTTATAAGAATCAAAAACAGTAATAACAAACGTGATTCTTATAAGCGGAAATCACTGTATATATATATATATATATATATATATATATATATATATATATAATCTTTCATATCATCACTCTAGCTTTTGTGGCGAACTGTTGATAAACTGTATATAGCAAAATTGCGCAGCATCCATCCTTAGCCATCATATATATAAACTTCTTAAAAGAATAAATGATTAGTAAAAATAAAATATTTTTAACCTTCCCTCCACTATTTAAACTAATCTTTCACACCGTGGTATAATTATTTTTTTATTACAAAGTGTTTTGGCAATCATCACAAAGCATAGTTCTTTTGCAGAAAAGAAGTACATTTGTGTAGTTACATAAATGAACTCGGTCTTGATACACGGTTTTGATTCGGTTGCATTGTAATAGCATGAATAGCCTAATTTGACAGTCTGCTGCACAAATATGTATGGGTTATGAAATTATGAGCTAAAAGTCGTTTAAAGTGTCAACCACCTTTTTGTGTAGAGAAGAAGTAGGTTTTTACATGTTTTAACTATACTCTTACTAAGAGAAGATATAACAACATTCCTTGAAATTTTCATTAAATCCGTATTTTTGGTAATATACTACTTTTGAATAATTGGCAATTCTTTTACCTCCGTTTGTACCTGCACTACATTTTATTATATTACCAGTTTCTGTATACAAAACACAAAACTGTAAGACTTTGAAAACAGATTCATCTACATTCCCTTATTGTCTCATTCGTGTAAAGTTCACCAAACGTTATATCAGTTAGATAAGTTAACAGTGTTTATCTTTTCGAAGGGATTTGCACCTGCCTTCGTGATTTCCAGATAATTATGAAAAGATAAAAAGAACTAAAATTTCTAGAAATGTGTTTATTTAATTTCGCGAAGTTTTTCTGTTTTAAAAGTAGCTATGTTTTCTAACTCTTTTACATAATGCAATTTTCAATCTTTTTTTTTAAACTGCAATGCCATTTGAAAAAAAAAAACTGTAAGTTGTAAATTTCACGTGAACCTTCTTTTGCTTCACATTTCAGGAAAACTTGGTAATTATAATATGTGTTTCAAGAAAACTTTTTTTCTGTTTTCACGGGCTACTCAAGTTTACGAACTGATAAAAAAGGATGTTTTGCTCTTTTCCTATCGCTCTTCATTTCTATTTTTGAAAATTTTGTGAATATAATAAACAAAAATTGACATTTATAAGCATATTTCCATGTTATTTTTGGCACCAAACTGGATTTCAATGAAGAAGCTTTAATGGAAGCCAAGATTTACTTGCATTATTATGTACGTCGAATGTCGAATTGAGGATTGCAAACCCTGAGTTGACTCCTGGTCTTTGCTGACCGTAGTTACATTTGCACCCGTCTATGGGTAAAGAAAAATAATAGATCTTTTGGAAGGAATTGACTAAAAATTATCGAAGGATGAAAAACAGTAATGGTGAATAATTTAATAAAAAGTAAAATAAGCATTACAATTGTGGGAGGGGTCTAATGCATTGGAATATGAGAAGGGCGTTATCGCAATTCTCACTTCGTATCACTTAGATAATTCAGATGGTAGAGTACCGGTTTCGAGATTTGGAGACTTATATTTTAAACACTGAACGTAGTTGTCATAGCTTTTGAAAACGTAGTGGTTGAATAAGTTCTCAAAAAATTCAAGAACATTTTCATTTGTTTATAACACTAACTTTAACTGTTCTCAGCCCCGTAGGATTTTAGACATGAATTTGAACTTTTGAATTAAAATTTCATCTACTCCAAACTTATTAATCTCTCCGTAAACTTCTAAGGAAAAATTTGTAAATGAGACTTGAAGAGAAAGAAAAATTTCGATTTTAAATTTAAGCAGAAAAATATTTAGAAAGTGATATCTAGAGAGAATAAATAGACAACATTAAAGCCGTTAGTTAGATTGTGTAATTTCGCCATGAACTAGTTGGAAGCAAAATAAAGTAACTCTAAGGGTAATAAAAGCTACTTGATAATAACTCCTATAAAGATACTTGCTGAAAACGCATTCCATTCAGCTTCAACTGCTTTGTTATTTACTTAATTTACACCGATGAATCAAAGTTGAGCTATCTTTAGATTGGCTATATCGTGGCTCAGTTATGATTATCAAAGCAGTAGTTATAAGCACAGTCTTGGCAGTTTCCTGCTGATTATAATAATTTAAATGCGAGTGATGAATATTAAAGAAATATTTCGCAGTCTATCACAAGAATAAATAATTAAAATTATGGTTAATTCTTCTAATATTATATTTTTCCCTCTCTGAAACAGGGGAAATCCTTGACCCAGAGGACGTTGTAAAAGCAATTAATGATAAACTACATAATCTATGTAGCAAGCACCATAAAAGGAAGGGTTGTCTAAAATTAATGCCCATTGGTGGTCTCCAAGCCTAGCGATATTACGCAAAAAAGTCAGGGCTCTCAGAAGAAGAGCTCAGAAGATCAGTGATCCCCAAGACAGGGCTCTAAACACGGAAATATTTAAAAGGGAAAGAGAAAAGTACAAGAAGGCCAAACTGGCCGCGAAAATGAAATCGTTCAGGGAGTATATTGAGGGAGTGACGTGCAAAGATATCTTTGGAAATGTAACTTTCACCATTCCCAAGAATGGCAGGAGCGACTGCGCAAAGCAGCTCATAAATATAAACGGAGACTTAACGCATGACGAACAAGAAGTGGAGTTATTATTGGCTCAACACCACTTCAGAAATATTGAAGAAATTCAATATCCTAGAGTCTCAAACCAAGAGACTCTAGATCCAATAACCAACGTCGAAATCAAGCATACTCTGGAAAATATGGCAAAAGGGAAGGCTCCAGGATTCGATGGGTTCACATTCACGATAGTGGAGGAATTGCACCTAGTGGATGCCCGATTACTGGGAAACCTATACAACAAGTGCTTAACAACTATGCAGTTTCCAAACACTTGGAAAAAAGCGAAGGTGGTCTACTTCCCCAAAGCGGGGAAGGACCCAAATATGCCCAATGCATATCGTCCTATATGCCTCCTCCCCATAATGAGCAAGGTGTTGGATAAGTTAATCACTAACAGACTCGTAGAACACCTAGAGTTGAATGGGGTACTCTCGAAAGCCCAATACAGTTTCCGTAGAAATAGGAGCACTAACGATGCCCTACAGAGGGTACTTGAGATCATTGGCAATAATAAGCGAAATAAGCTTTACACTTGTATGATCACACTTGACATACAAAACGCGTTCAATTTCATCAACCCAAAAAGGGTTATTCAGGCAATAATGAAATTAAATATCGACAATAATCTCAGGTACCTGATTATAGACTATCTCCAAAATCGAAGCATCATGCTAAGACAAGGAGATTGGAAATACAATGTCGGAGTACCCCAAGGTTCCTCACTGGGACCTATTTTATGGCTTCTAGTGATTAACGACCTCCTGAAAGCAGAAGAGGACAATGTGGATTTCCACATACAAGCCTTCGCGGATGACCTAGTCATCCTAACCAGCAGCAGAGTTGTTTACAAGTTCCCTGAACTAGCCAACGCAGCACTCTCAAAGTGCGAAAGCTGGGCGAACCACAACGAATTAAAATTCAACATCGATAAGTGCAACTTCACTATAGTGGGACCGAGCACAAAGAATCTAAGGAGACCAACCCTCAACTCTGTGGGCAAAACATTAAATATGAAAGAGAAATTAAATACTTGGCTCAACACCACTTCATTGAAGAAAATATTGCAGAAATTCAATATCCTTAGCAGAGTTGATATTATTGATTGCGTTATCATTGATAACCAGCTCAACTTTAATGCCCACCTAGACAATGTCAAAGAAAAGTCACTAGCAGTAATGCACAAGCTTCTGAGATACTCCAGGAAAACCTGGGGAATAAAACCACTCGTCGCAAAATATATCTACCAGCTGATAGTAGAAAAGATCCTACTATATGGAGTGCCGACGTGGTACAACACCACGAGGAGGATGAATGATAAACTATTGCAGATTCAAAGACCGTTTCTGTTGCTCTTAACCAAGTGCTACAAAACGGTAGCAACGGACACCCTAGCCGTACTGGTGGGGTGTCTGCCATTAGACATAAAGGCTAATATGGACAGGATACAGCACCTGATCACTAAGGAAAATGGGGCATATAACTTAGACGGTTTAGCCCTAGACAGCAATAGCTGCGAAGTTAGAAACTTCAATATCCACCTAGTTAGGGGTATAAGCAGCATCGACTGGTCGACCAAACTTGAACCGAAGTGCAGTACCCAGTACTACACAGACGGATCGAAGATGGAAGACAAAGTCTGATCTGTGCTTATCAAGTACGATAATAACAGTAAGCTATATGATCTAATGGAGAGGAACTCATATCGCAGTTCCTCATATCAAGCAGAACTAAGAGCAATAAATATGGTGATAGAAGACACAATCAAGACACGAACCATAGAGTTCGATGTCTATACGGACTCCATGAGTGCACTACAAGCACTCAAAGCGAAAAGCTTCAAATGCCAGTTGGTAGATAATCTTAAAAAGTGCATTAAAACTCACGACATAGAAATAACGTGGCATTGGATGAAAGCCCATGCAGGCAACAGCAGAAATGAAGAGGTGGATGAAGTCGCCACAACTTCCCACCATAAATAACCATTACAAACGGACCAAGTACCAACTAAAAGGCATACTATTGAAAGATGCCATAAAAAATGGCAAGATAGGTGGAATGAGTCCACCAAAGGCAGGCGCACACATGAGATCTTCCAGATAGTTCGTCTGGAAAGAGTCCAAGGGGACTTCCTGAGGAACCAGGCGATTACTGGACACGGCTGCTTTGGACAGTATCAAGCCAAATTCTTCGGGAAGACGGACAGCTGCAATTGCGGAGAGGTACAGACGGTCGAGCACTGTCTGTTCGATTGCAGTAATTTCGTTGAACATCGTGATGGCCTGCCTAGGGACGCCAGAAACTGGCCTAAACATAAATTCTTTAACGATCACTACTGCAGCCGAGTTGTGAATAAAATCGTTAAAGGGCTGATGGACGTACATGCCCAGTAAGTCAATTGCTTGTCAATTTTGTTATATATTCATGCTGTAATGTATTTAAGCGTTATGTAATATTTTCAATAAATATTTTGTGTTAATAGCGAGTATGGCTCTAATTTATTTGGTGATGTGATTATTGTTAGGGATTGGCTCTATGGGGCGACTGGGTAAAGTTGCAAATGTAGCCAAGTGTCGGAGCTAGGGATGTGCTCCATAGCGACGACCAGTCATCATAAAACCAGTTGGATGCCTTCACGGTGGGCCGATGTTAAGCTTAGATTTTCCAATCTCTGAGGGGGCTTCGGGTGCCTTGAGTGGATGACAGATCTGTACTGCTTGTCCGGCATCCGAAGCAATTGAAAAATGTCACCGAACGTGGGAAATTAGCCCTCGGCTGCGTATTCAGGTATTGCTAAGTAGCGACCGGTCTTCAGTGATTTCATGGGCCGATACTCGAAAGAGGAGGGTACCGGAGTTGTCAATGATAGTTTCCCCTCTCTGATGGGAAAAATCCCACCTTCTATTTCATTTTCTTTAAGCTGTTAATTCTACCAATATCTGTCAATGGTTATATTTGATGATCTCCTAATTTTGTCCCACTTTCCAGTGTCTGACGTCATTTACTATCAATGTTTCAAAAGTTACTGTTAGTAAAGTCACTGTTAGCACAGAAGAGATCCGAGTTTTCAATTTTCATCGGTCTCTTGAAGTTTAACTAATTTTTTTATCCATCCCGTTGCAACTCTTTTCATAAATTCATTTTATCTACGCCGCTTAGAAACATTCATAATCTTCGGACTAATTGAATTTGGGTACTGAAGTACATAAAAGATGAAAGAGATTTGATGATGTTAAATAGCATAAGTTATATTATTAAGGGTCAATGATGTATTTTTGTCTGTTACTGTTATGATTTAATGGGGCCATTTGGACTATAGTAGATAATATTATATTGTGCAGATGTATACCGTGTTAAATATGATAATTACGTAGAAAAATAACGTCATTAATGTAAGAAAAATGTGAGGTTGTATAAAATCAAGATGTACCAGAACAGTTAAAGTACTTGATTTCGATGTATTTTCATATATGTTATTGACAATGTCTCCGTTTCTCTTTTAAAGAGGCAAGTAGCAAAATTAAAGTCAACCTGTCTGTAAGAACTAAAACACTGCGTGTCGTAAATTTTTAGAGAAAACAGACTCATTTTTATCTTAGGGCATCATATACTTCTGGGTAATAGTTGAACCTGTTATAGAGATCTAAGACTTTGACATTTCATCGTTCAATAGTGATTTGCAACGGCGTATTATCCGAAATAAGTTTTAGAGAATTATCTTTTAAGAAAATATTCCGTCAGATAGTTGCTGGAAAATGTACTAAATGTATTGGGTTGTTCGGAAAGTAATTTCGTTTTTTCGCAACAGAGGACTTAATTGTATTTTTTTAACTTCACACTTAAGCCGCATTGTCAATATATAACAGCTGATATAATGGCGGCTTGTTAGTGGAAAAGTTTATTTGATTCTCGCAATAGTTTTTGTTTGGTGCCCTATCAAATATGGAAGGCCGAAAGTAGCATTTTCGGCATATTTTAATTTTTTACTGTCGAAAAGGTAAAAGTGCTGTTCAAGCAAGAAAAAATTATTCAGTATGTATGGACAGAACGCCAGGGCCAAAACTGGTTTGCAAAATTTCGTTCCGGCAATTTTGATGTTGAAGATGCACCACGTTCTGGAAGGCCAGTTGAAGCTGATTAAGGCAAAATAAAGGCATTGATTGATGAAAACCACCGAATAACAACTCCCCAACAAACACAGAGGCATCGGGCCGGGGTCGGAAGGTTCCGGCCAGCCGATTTCTCCACTGCCGGGTCGGCGCATTAGGTCAGTATCGTTTCCGTCACGGTCGTGTCCTCTCGCCCAAGACTACCCCGTCGATTGTTGGACCTCTTCCGGTACGAATCGAGCCATCGTTCATCCGACTGCGAACCGTGAGGCAGCCGCGAGGAAGCCATCAATGCGGACAGAAAGCCGTCGCGTAACCGGAGGTTGACGGGCCGGTTACGGGAGCAATAATTGGTGTCGACAGATCGTCAAGTACCCATCTCGCAGCCAGCAAAACGCCGTGAATCAGGGCAACTCGCCAGTAGTGAGCCGGAATCGGAATACCGGCAGAATTTCAAAGTTTTTCGTAGAACCCTTCCTTTCACATGCTTTTTATTTTTATTAATGAGATTATTTTTAACCTTTATATATAATATGATCTGATATCTACCCTTTCAGTTTTTTTTTCTGGCTCTCCATGTATAACTAGTATTGATATTTTTAACTTTTCCCCTTTTCTCGTGTATTTTCAGGTAATAGTAAATATTAATCTCTGCTATCACCTAAAATTTTTATTCAGAATAATTCCTGAAAATCAGGAATTACCCGATTATATAATCTCAATTTATATAATTTATTTGAAAATTATTAAAAATTAAAATTGAATGTAGTTCAATGTTTTATGAATTTTATTCAGTCTTTTTTTTAGTAGTTGACAAGTGAAAAAAATGTTTCATTGTTTTGCATATCAAAGAGTGATTCGTTGTTAAATCTTAGCTGTTCAAGAAATATTTTTTGAGACATCTTCAAATAGGTCTTGATAAGTTTATTCTTTGGAAATAAAAAATAATAATATTCTGTCATCCTACAGTCTTATCATATTGCTGAATATGATAAGACTGAAAATTTAACATACCTTTCGGTCATTGTCCAATGATGGTATATTTAAAAAAATGTTGAAAATAAAGAAAATCCCACACAGTCGAGCAGCGGAGAGACAGCAGATGTGGTGTTTCTAATCTCCCTGGTGTAGGAAAGCATACACCGAGTCCAAGAGACTCCGCCGTAAAAGAGAATCACAGACAAAATCCTGCTCAACCGACAGCTATCTCAAAGAGACGCCCATACATTCTGTGAGTAGAAGTGGGAAAGGAGCAATGACAAACAGAAAAAGATTTCTCCCCCTCCACGAATTTCATACTACGGAGGCGTTCGCTTCTAAGTCCCGCCATGGCCGCAAATGTCCAACCTCGAAGTAGAGAACTGAGACAGCAACTGTGTCGAAATATAATTGGTATAAATGGCGTGCGCCAAAGTTTCGCCGAGACTTAGATGACGGAAAATTGCCAATCTGTGTACGTCATGATCGCACGCTCGCCAAACGTATTTTGTCCCTAGTTCGCTGAACTTATATTTATATGTGAAGTAATTTACACGGACATCGAAAAATTTAAAACAGTATTTTTGGGGGCTGGGACTGAAAAAAACTCTTCTGGAATAAAAGTCTTTTTGAGTCCGTAGACACTTTTCTTTTATTAATTTTTATTTTTATTTTCTGGAAATATATTTTTTTTTACTTTCAGCTTTCTTGTGATCAAAATGTTTATGCTTTAAAACAAATACTTAGAGTCTGATTTTTCAGCTTGCATCAAAGTATTTTCAGCTACGGCTTAAAATACACGAAAAGTTAAATCAATTTTATAGACTAAATTAGCCATGTTTCAGAATTTCAATAATGTGAAATACTACTTTTCATGCGAGAAAAAAAATCCTTTTATGTAGACGATCAGCTTAAAGCGTTAAAAATACATATTAGATAAAGATTAAGTTAATAAAAAATTATAAAGTTTTTTTTTTCCTGGGGCTTTGAATTTTCTTGTAACTTCTCGTTGAAAGCTTTTAATGGATGGCTCTCTGAACCCCTTGAAACGATTTAATGGATGCCACTGGCCTAATAATTTTTAAGAAACTTAGAATTAAATTTTCTCATTGTGGAATGAATACATGTGTAGGGGGGACTTGCTATAGATAGCAAGGGAAACTACAGAATGCCTGAAATAAATAGGAAGAGAGGAAATATTTACGTGAAAATGAAATTAATGACTACCGAAGATGTAAACATCTATCGATCAAAATTTTCTAAATTATCTGCCAGTTTAAATTGTTCTTAATATATATTAAGCACATTTGCAACCGTTTCAAGAAAAAAAATCATTAAAAAAAACAAATTACGTTCTTTACATGTTTATTTTTTATCAGTGATTTCGCAATTTTTTTTTTAAGTCAAGATGTTGGTATCAAAATGTTGTATTGATATTAGGAGTTTAGATGTACAGAAGGTCGTTCGCACTTTATGGAAACGATTTTGAAATTTAATTTTTATGTATAAATGTCGTATTTTTTGTCGGCGATTTGCTACTATCTGATAGCCATGGTTCTTTACAATAGTTCTATCTCGAATTTTGAATGAAAGTAAACTTTTTCTTAGTATTGTCATGTCAATTTCACCCCATTCCTCTTGGACCGTTTTCCAAAGTCCGTTCAGTGTTCTTGGATGCCGTTTTGTAAGTCTCGTTTTAATAAACCGAAAGCGCAAAAGTCCATTGGAGAAGCGTCAGGTTATTTTACAGGTATTTCATTAAATGGGATACACTTTATTCCTGGTTCTGATTCTTTCTTTACTAAATAAGCGACAGTTGATTTAGACGTGTGACTTGAGGTTTTGATCATATGAGGCGCAACTTTATCAATTTCCTTTCCATATAAGGCTGAAATTTCTTCTTCAAAAATTGGTTCTAAAATATTCTGCTGATAGTAGAGTGAATTAATTTTGGCTTTACGTGAGACTTTTTTGATTTTTAATTTGCCGTTGTAACAAAATCGTGCAACTATCAAGAATCCCTGTCGGAACTTTTCTGTACACTGACAAAGTCATTTCGTACGGTCATTTCCGTCAGTTGAGCAAAATAAAATTGATCTTTTTTTATTACTGTCACTTAAATATACCCATGCCACATCGAGTGTTACCACAAATTTCCATTTTTCAGCAGCTAAGTGATTTACATATAATTTTCTACAATTTGTTTTCCTTTCAGCAATATGCTTTGCCAAAAGCAGATGAACTTTAGTTTTAAACATATTTTTTAACTTCAAATCATTATGAATGATTTTACTTACAGTGCCAGAATACATTCCTAGTTTCGATGCAATGGATCTGTGAGGCGGCGGATTTTTTTTAGGATCAGAGACCTTTCTCGATATTTACCTGCGTTCGAACAGTTTTAGGATGAGGTTTCGCGGTCATGTTTTCATTTTTACTTTCAGTTAGACTTTTTCCCCTTTCAAATTTAATGTATTAGAAATCCCTTTTTTTTAAATGCCATAACCGCGATTTTTAGACCGCTTTATAATTTGTTAATACGAATATTTCACCTCGGAAAGCACAGTTACGTAACCTTTGAGCCATCTATCAATTTTATGGGCCGTTTTCAAAATAAATCTTTTATTTTACATTCCAATCAAAACAAAACAGAAGTAGGCAATTATTCTGAAGTTGCCAAATTTTTATCTCAAAATGCAAACGACAAAAATAAAGTACACAATCGTTTCCATAAAGTGCGAACGACCTTCTGTATAATTAAGATTGTCATTTTATTTAACTAGCATCTGTTTTTCGACTGTAAAAAGGGAGAATGGGTTTTTTAAGTCCTAAATCTTGACAAAAAGTTTCATATTGTATTAAAGGAGTGAGGATGAGTAAGAAAAATACTTCTGATTAAATCCTTCACCGATTTAACTTGCTTGCGCTTGACGTAGAGAAAGACGTTTTTAGTGACTCATGCACAGCAATTAAACTCAGTGCCTCGATCATTTAATTTTTTTCAGCGTATCAGCGACTAGGAAAGTATGTATTATAATTATTGTATGTTACCTAACTGCATATATTGATCTAATAAGTAAAGATAAATTTGAAGAGAATCACTATTCTTGGCTTGCACCAAAAACTATTAACTTTTGGAAATTTAAATAGTTACATTCTTTAATTTTAAGGCCAAAAATCTTAATTAATATCTTACAAGTCCAGTTCTTAAAGAAATTAATTTTTTTTACTCAAAAATGGATGGCTCACTATTATGATCATTACTGATTTATTTTTATTTTTCTTAAAAAAATATGATTTAAATTAAACCCATGAATAAAAATCTGGAGAACCCATAAGAAGGGCACCAAATTTTTCAACCTTTGCCTCTGACGGACTGTCGAGCGAGGGACAGCATTCCCCATCTGTTTTTAGATGAGGGGGAAGAAATTATTCCCCACTCTTCTGAGAAAAGCTCTCTCTCTTTGTACTTGCCATCTGCAAACAAAGAGTGTCCTCATAAGAGGGGGGAAGGGGAGAAAGAAAACGACTTCTCAGAAAGAGTTGGCTTGCTCCGTTTTAAGATTCCAGAATCGGTGTGTGGGAGAACAAAGAATCTGACTCTGAGTGGATAGCAAACTTATGACAAAACAGAACAGTCTGTCGAGAAAGCATGCTGATCGGTTAATTTTACTGTTAGATTTTTAAGTTCGATTCCAGTATACGAGCAAACTGCCCGTGTGAATTTCGGATCAAATCCGACGGACTCTCCCGGTCTTTAACTAGTGAGGTCTCTCCGTTAAAGACCGTGGATGGTCTTAGTTGAGTAATTATCTCAATAAATTATTACTATTATTAACTAATATCGCTTAAAAGCCTTTTATTCCCGAATTTTCGCCTAAAAGAAGTATTTTCGCATTTATTCGCATGTATTTCGTAAATACGAAAATTACGTATCTCTACTCATTGTACTCGGTGACAGTGATACATTAGAACTAAGCACTATCAGAGACTAAATAGATGCCGATGTTTGGCACGTAAAAGAAAGTGCATTTCTTGTTTACCAGTCATGATTGAATGGAACAGATTGTATTTAAATTTTACCTCTGCGAAGCTATTAGTAATTTTTTTGAAAAAAATAAAATATTTATCTGAATCTGAATGTTTTTATCTGTTTATGAAAAATAATCAACAATGAGAAAAATATTTTTTTTCTTCTAACTTTAAATAATTTAGAAAATATTATATGACTGCAAAATTGTTATTCAAACTGAAACATGAAATTATCCTAAAAAGCATTTTTATTTTCATTAAACAAGTGCAGCTGTGAAGGTGAAGACTTGCATCACAAACAAGATATACGCAGAATACTTGTATGAAGAAAATAATTAGTACACTATCTATTTACTAGCACATTAAAAGCTACTAAAATACTCTCAACATTTACATACGTACAAACACAGACTTTCTAATTTAATCTCTGATGACATGGTTTTTTTTTTTATGAAGCGTTTTCGGAAAATATGAATACGGTTCATATCAATGGGTGTTAGAACTTTACATCTACGTTGGTCAGCTATGTGAAATTTATTTGCAGTCAACAATATTTTTATTTTATTTCCTCGAATCATTCTATATCGTTCTATACATTACTAGGTATAAAGTATGCGAATAAATACTGTTAAAAATGACGAATATAATTCAATGTAAATCAATATTTTAGTAACAATATTTTGACTGTATAGAGCAGGGGTGGCCAAAGCGGCGACCGCGGTCGACTGGTAGATCGTGTAACTATTCTCAGTCGCCCGCTTGTCTGATATGTAATTGGTTGGGAATCAAAATGGATTTATTACTCTTTGTAAAAGTGATGATGATATTCCAAGTCTAACAAACTACCATTTCATTATCCAACAGCAGGCATTGTGCTCAAAAATATTGAATTCAGATGTGATGAATTTCGCATTTAAAATAGTTAATTTTATTCGTGGAAGAAGTTTGCAAAGACGCAGATTCAGAGCATTACTAGAGGAACGTGAATCTGATTTCGGGGAACTACTATTACACACTGACGTACGGTGGCTAAGCCGTGCTAAGTTTTAAAAAGATTCTTGGATCTTTTTCCTGACATAAAATAATTATGGCAACTGTTAATACATCATATCCTCAATTGGAAGATAAGTGGGTGCGTGATCTTGCTTTTCTCTCTACATTACAGGAAAGCTAAATGAATTAAATTTGCAACATCAAGGAAAGAACAAAACATTAACTGAAATGGTTAGCGATGTTAATGCATTCAAGGGGAAACTTATATTCCTAGAAGCACAATTGAGGAGAGGAGATTTAAAACAATTTGAAAATATGGCAGCAAATTTTTAATGTATGCTCAAATTAATACAATCAATATGCTGATAAGATATCTCTGTTACGAAATGAGTTTCTAGAAGATTTAAAGATATTTATAAAACAGAGGATATAATATTATTCATGTCATTCCCATTCAATGATGAAATAAAAAATAGAAGAAATATCAATAAAATTAAAAGAATTTTTGGATGTGGATCAAATGCTAGTTGAGAATGAAATCCTTAACCTAAAATGCGATATATTTTTGAAATCAAGAGCTTCGTCTCAAAATAGTTATTGGAATTTACTTTGTGGAGAAAAATATTCATGTTTATGGAGCTGTGCAGCATATTTAACAACCTTTCTCGGTTCTACTTACCTCTGTGAAACGATTTCTACCATGAATGCAATCAAAACAAAACATCGCTCCCGTTTAACAGATTACTATTTGGTAGCATGTTTACGAATAGCTATAAGTACATAGGAACCACAGTATGAAAAGCTTGCCAAAAATATGCAATGTCATGTTTCCAGCGCGTCCTCTAATATGAAATAAAAATAATAGTTAAGATTAATTTACAATAATATTGTTCGCATTAATAAGAAAATAAAAGAACATATTGTTTTATTTATAAACTAATTACTTTTTAAGAAGAAAATCTTTTATGTCTTATTAAAATAACTTGATATTGAATATAATTAGTAATATCTATGATTATTTTAAATTTAAAATAATTTTTGGCTTTAAATTACTAATTTTCTTATGATCACTCAACACATACGATGTTGGTAGACCGCAGCCTATAATTTAAATTATAGGTCGCCCGTAGTGATCAAAAGTTTGGCCACCACTGGTATAGAGGTATAAAAAGGTATGATATGATTTTAGTGTTTAATCTGTTAAACACTTATTAAAATGCATTCGGACTCAATTTCGTTTAAAAGAGAACTGTCACTCGAAGCTCGAAGTATTTTACTTTATGCTATGGATATATCTATATTCTAATAAATAAAAACGGTAGTGTTATTCATTGCAAAATCAGTACACTTACCCCCCCCCCAAAAAAAAAGCGCTGAAAGTAAACGAAAATGGTCATTTTTATGTAAAAAAAATGGCTCCAAGTCCAGCGCCACGAAATATTTAAATCATGAAATAATTATCAACACCATCACCGAAAAATAAGTGTAGTCCAAATAAGTGTAACCCAGTGGTCTACCGAAAAAGGAAATGAAGCGCCTAACAAAATTGATCTTGGCGATAAGCATCTGCTGGTAGGGTTGCCAGGTAAATCGAAGAGAACCAGGGTTTGAAATGAAGCCCCGATAGATACCCGCTTTGGCATCCAAGAGAGTCTGCCGAAAAGTCCGTTTTAATCAAAATTAAAAACAAATTTAGGCAGGTACTACTTTTTCCTCTCTTGTGCATAAACAGAGGCGAAAAAATTATTCATTTGTAAGTGGATGTTTATTTCATTTCTATAGGAGTTGATGAAAAACGTACAAGGGAATTTTGTGTTTTTTTCAGCTTCACCAGAGCTTGGAACGCAGACTCCCTCCCCCCCACACATAGACAAACAACAACAACATACACAAACGCACACACTTGTGTAATAATACCACTGCGCTCCCCTGTTTGAAAAGTATTGTGTGCGCGTTTGTAATAGGAAGTCTCATGTTTTGAACAGCTTTTGAAGCTTAAAGAATTGGAAATCAGAAGGATACACGTTTCATAAATTCCCTCAAACATCAATTTCTAAGATAATATGGAATACAAACATACATACCTTAAATCGGAAAATAAGTTGAGCTCAAATATTCAGATAATAAATGCAGCCCTATACAGAAAGTCGTTCGCACTTTATGAAAACGATTTTAATAGTTAAGTTTTAAGTATAAATGCTTATTTTTTGCTGCGATTTGCTTCTATCTGATAACCATGGTTCTTGACAATAGCTCTAGCTCGAATTTTCCATGAAAGTAAACTTTTTCTTAGTACTGTCATGTCAATTTTACCCATTCCTCTTCGACCGTTTTCCAAAGTCCGTTCAGTATTCTTGGATGCCGTTTCCCTAAGGATGACAAAAATAAATTACGATATCGATTCCATAAAGTGTGAACGACCTTCTATATTTCTGACATAATATAATCTAACATGATATATATCACGCATATATGACACTAGCTTTATATACCCGGCATTGCACGGGCGTACCCTTAATAAGGCTTACTTGTATATTATGTAAACTTGTAATTTTATGCCAATCGATACCTCTCCCCACTTCTCAGCAACCCATCACCATATTATAATCCCCCCCCCATGCTGTCGTTCGGCATGTATTCGTCTTCCTTTCATTTTAAAGCAAGAATCTTATGGATATCCGTTTCCTACTTTGAGATATGAAGGTATATGTGAAAAAAAAGTTTAGCCCCTCTCCCCCAAAGAATTTTCCAAAGAATTTTGAAAAATCCTGAAATTGATTTTAGGTAATCAAGTTCCTTACATTTTAAAGCAAGAATCTTATGGATATCTGTTTTCCTCTTCGAGATATGAAGGAATATGTGATGAAACACGTAAAAACACGTTTAGCCCCCCTCCCCCCCTTGGGGGCCGAATTTTAAAAAATCCTGAAAGTAATGTTTAGGTATTCATGTTCCTTACATTTTAAAGCAAGAATCTTATGGATATCAATTTTCTTCTATGAGATATGAAGGAATATGTTAAAAACACGTTTTGCCCCCCTCCCTCCCCTTGGGAGCCGAATTTTGAAAAATCGCTTCTTAAATGACGCTTTCGGCACCAAAGTAATAATCTCCTAAAATTTGATATCTGTATCTCCAATAATTTTTGCTGGGCGTTGATACGTGAATATGTCAGGACTTCTGCCTTTATATACGTATATAGATAATATAACCGAAAGATTATATTATGTAAGCCGTATACTTCTGACATAATACAATCTTTAAATACAAGGAAAATTATGTAAATTTTCCGTGTAAAATAAGTTTCACAAAAATGAAATAAATATTTATGAAAAGTCTCTTTAATTTAATCTTCGCCTTCCCTTTCAAATCCATAATTCTGACGCAGATTTCTGTTACTTATGGTTACGAATCGAACGACCGATTCCGGTGCGATGAAGGTTTATCGGTGTCGGCACGATTCTCATAAACCCGCCACAGGCCCACTCACGCGCTCCGAAGGGGAAACGCAAAACATTTCCCCCTCGGAGTTTCGTAAAGAACCCTCCAGCGGCCCGGAAAAATTATCCCGTACTTGTCGTTCGAACGGCGCCTCCAGCACTGGCCCGTAAAGCTGCCGCAGTCCTGTGTTTGTCGGGTAGTGAGATCGCTGATTTGTCGAATTAGACCGTTAATGATCACGTGAAATGCCTTAGTTTAATTTCAAAACTCGACATATGGAATCCACATGTTCTTACAGAAAGAAATTTGCTCCGTCCCATTGACGTCTGTGATTTGCTTCTCAAACGTCAAGAAAATTATCCACTTTTAAAGCGAATCATCAATGGGGACGAGAAATGGGTTGTCTACAACAAAGTTAAACGAAAGAGATCATGAAGTAAAATAGATGAACCGGCTGAAAGCACTTCGAAAACCGATATTCATCGGAAAATAAGTGATGCTGTCTGTTTGCTGGGATTTAGCCTCTACCGGACAATACCACGATCAATTCTGAAGTGTACTGTCATCAGCTGGACAAATTGAATGATTCGCCCAAACAGAAAAGGCCAGAATTGATCAATAGAAAAGGTATAATGTTCGCCAAGATAATGCGAGACCTCATACAAGTTTGGTAACTCGCAAAAGCTTTTACAGCTTGGGATGGGATGTACTACTACCTGCACCATATTCTCCAGATGTGGCACATTCAGATTATTACTTGTTCCGGTCTCTACAAATTTTTTCCATGGCAAAACCTTTACTTCAAATGAGGCTGTCAAAAATGACTTGGATTATTTTTTTTTGCCAGCAAAGATGAGAAGTTTCATGATCGTGGAATTATGCTGCTGCCAGAAAGAGGGCGAAGGTATTGGGCCAAAATGGAGAATATATAATTCAATAAAATATTTATACACTATAAGAAAATCGTCTTTAATTTTCACCAAATAAAAAACGAAATGTTTTTTTCCAAACAACCCAATAAATCATTGTACAGGTTTAAAGGTCTAATTTTAAGCACTTCCCATATGTCTATCTAACTCGGCTGAGAGCCTCTCATATGAAACTGAAAATATTTTGTTGATAGAAATTATGCCCAACGTATAGTGTCAGCAAATTTAGAAGTTCAACTAAATCTTGAGAGTCCTGACGTGAACAAGAAATAAAAAATAATTGCGAAGGAAACAAAGGAATCTTCCCGTCAATTCGTTGTACATTATTTATTTGACAGCTTGCTTGCCTTTAAATTAATTTTGAGAGTTTACTTTATAACAGGAAGATGGCAACGCTGGCCTCTGATATGATGGTTGAATTTTTCTGAGCTCTCCGATCGATAAGTGATTTTTAATGTAATAATGTTTAAAATAACAGAAGAGTTGATCAATTTTAAAGAGGAAGGTATAGTGAACAAGAGGATATAATTTTTATTACAATTGGACAAGATTGTTATTATTTCAAAGTACTTTGTATTTTTTCTACGAGCGAGGCCTAACACGTACGGCGGTACTAAATTATCGTGGCAGCCTATGCAGACGCCTACGGCAGGAGCATTAGCCTAACTCTAGATTCTCTTCGGTGAACGTGGAGGACATTTATAGGTCGCATAGCGAATCGTCATATTATACTACAGAGCGTATTGAGCTGAGGGTGTATTCGAAGAATTTGAACTGTTTAGTGAACTTATATGTTAGTTTGCTGTTTGTGCATTCTTTTACTGGTTATGTAATATAGCTCTTATTCAGCCAAGGTAGGTCATTAATGTTGCCTTGCCTACGGTCTTGCATTAAATCCATTTCAGTGTATAAATTTGTATTGTACTGTGTATTTAGCGTTTAACTGCGGAATTTAAGTTTGTATATTGTGCAATTAGACAATCGTTCCTTTTGAACAACTTGATTTTAACTGACAACGCTGTTTGTATTTGTTAAGGGTAAAAAAAAATAGAAGAGAAAAAAAGACACTATGAAAAAGGAAGAGTATGAATTGAAAAAAGTATTAATGAAATGTATACCAACTTGATATCTACAATTAGCGTAAGTAGATGGAGTACGGAGGTAAAAGATAGTCTAAATCAAAATTTAGGTGAAATTATCAAAATGATACAACAGCAGCAGAATATGATCAGTAATTTAATTGGACAAATTAGTATATTAGAAAGACAGCAGGATGGAGAAAAAAGTAGTTACGCGAAAGTAGTGAAGAAGTCTGTTATGGCAAGACCAGTGCTAAGAGCGAAAAACAGGGGGAAAGGAGCGAAAGTTGTAAAAATTATGCCGAAGGATCCAAAGAAGGATGCAGAAGATATGAAAGTAGAAATTAAAAAATTGATTAAGCCTGAGAAATTGAAGATTGGCATTACAGCATGCAGGACGATATTAGGAGGTGGGCTTATTATTGTGGAGTAAGAAATAATGATGAAATTGACAAAATAATAGAAGAATTCAGAGAAAATGATAAATTAAAAGATTATACCATCGAGAAACCCCCTAAAAGAGATCCTCAAATTGTTATATTTGGTGTGAGTGTCAAATGGAGAAGGAGGAATTTAAAAAGAAGATATTAGAGCAAAACGAAGAATTTGAAGGAGCAGAAATTAAGGTTATTACCAGCTATAAAGCTAAATGGGGATATAACTGGATAATCATCATGAAGGGCAAGGTCTTTAGGAAGATAGAAAAGTTGAACAAATTGAAATTAGATTGAGAGCAATATAATTTTAAAGAACACCTTAAACCTACAATATGTTTTTCGGTGCTGGGAATTTGGCCATATAGCCAAGCATTGCGCTGGAGAAAAATTTTGTAAGAAGTGTGGCAACGCAAGTCATGAAGGGAGTTGCACTAGGCAACTGACATGCTCTAATTGTGAAATTTATTTTACTCAGCGAGAAATTGAGGGTGATACGAATCATTGGCCGACAGATCCGGACTGCCCTAGCTATCAAATTGCTGTGGTTAATCTAATGGAGAGAACGGACTATGGAAGGTGTAAATCGGGGCGGTAGTCCTCTCCGGTGAGTTTGCTTGGTAATTTATATTTCGTGTGTCCCCGGGGGCCCTGATTGTAATTTATTATTTTTGTTGTTTGCTTTGCTTGTTATTATGTGATTATTATTTTCAGAATCTGATTTGCATTTTATGGACAGTACCGCTGCTACGATCTAAATTTTGAAGGGTTTTAATATGTTAACTGCTAAATAGAGAAGGTAAGTGTTTATGCGGTAGCTACAAGCTATATGTTGTAGGTGAATGCCGTGATATTTCATGATATGCCAAGCGTACCCTGTCACAAGCGTATTGTACGAAAATATGTAACATTGAGATAAGTTGCTAAAATTAGTAACATATGCGATTGTTTTAAGGAGGAAAATATTTTAAGTATATATACAGTGTAATATGCGAAAAGCTAATGAAAATGAAAAGTGCAGTATTGTGTAAACAACTGTACTGAGTTCCATAATATGTATAATTATATAACTTTAAACAGTGTGTATATATAATGTACAATGTGCAGTGTATATATAATGTGTAATGATGAAGTACAGAGTACAATGTATTTATAAAATATAATGTAAGATTTTATTGAAATGTAAGTATAGCTCTATGCAAAAGCTGTACTTAAGTCAATAAGATAAATAATAATATATTGTTAAATAATGTAAGATTGACTGTAAACATGTGATACACCGTGACTGTGTAAACAAAAATAACGGGTGACACAGTAAACGAAGGTTTGCTTAGTGGACCCACGTGTAAAAATGTTATGATTTATTTATGAATACAAGAAAGTATGGTTGATACAATAGGCTACGTATTGTAAACAAATGAAACGCACGGTAGTGAAAGTAATGATTTGATAATAAATGAAATAATGAAGGTATATGTAACACATTATACTGAGTTGTAAGTACACATTGTAAGATGTTGTATAAGGTCTGTTGTATAAGGTACAAGAAAGCGTAGGGTGTAATATGAAACGAATCTGTTGTAAGTATAAAGACATAGAGGCATAAGCTGTCTATAAAGTTATTGTACATATTGTATATAATGTTAATTGCATATTGTGTGCCGCTGTAGGTGGTATATAGTTGTTATGATATAGAGTATGGTATTGTATAAGTTGTATATGTAGAAATAGTATATGTTGTATTTTAGCGTAAGCTGTATTTTGTAAAAACTTTGGCTTTCTTTGCTTTCCAGTGTTGCCAGAGATATTGGAAAATTTGTGTTGATTTGAGCTGAAATGGTTGTTTTCCGGTTTGGAGTTGGGGGCGTAAAGCCCTCGCCCCGGAGTCTGCGGGACCCGACTGGGCTGGATTGCCGCCCGGATGATTAGATTTCGTTATTGAAGAGCCGTATAACCTTCGGGTGTGGACGGCGATGATATTTCTTACTTTATAACAGATTCATGCGTTTTTAATTTTATACATAATCATTATACATAATCATTATCACTCCTCGATTTATATTTTTTGAAGTCTCTTCCAAAATATCCCGCATGATCGAACTACTAGGACACAAGTTCAAAAATTTATGAGAGGAATTTGAAAGTTATTTATCTTAATCTATAAAATCTAAAATCGTAAGTAAGCTTAATCCCCAGACGGAAGAATAAGTTAGTTACCCTCATTTGGCATGTAAAAAATGCTGTTAATACTTCATAAAAAGTTTTACTTTCTCTCTCTAATTTGATAATTGGTGAATAACTTTTGGTTATATTCATTAAAAATAAATTTTTCTACACGTACGAAGTCGTACTCTTATACCAATATGTCAAAATGTTGATGCAAAAATAAAGTGGCATACAGATTATTTTTTAAAAGAGCAAAATAACTTTATTTAACATTTTGTAAAAACAACCTCGAGGGAAAAAATTAAGGAATGCTTTTGTTTATTTTGTCCAATCAAAATCATAAATTAAATAGAACTTTCCTAAAGAAGACATGAAATCAATCATAATATAATTACTTCCCTTGGCGTATATAAAAAAGAAGATTATTAATAGTTTCTGATTAAAAAAAATAGAAGCAAAAGATTTTCAAGCTGCCCTTCCCAATTTTTGCTTCATGTAAAAAATGTTTCATGTGATTCCCTTAAAGAACAAATATACAACTAAAAAAAAATAACTTTACTTGAAGATCAACTAAAGCTTCAAGCAAAAGTGAGAAAATAAAGAGATTCAGTTAATAAATCTCCTAAGGCTAAATAAAGAAGCGTGAAAATTATTATTTTAAGTTTTCAAATGAATGAAAAATTACAAAAAAATTCAAAATAATATCCTTTCCTTGGAAATTTACTTATGTTAAATAAGTCCCTAACAAAAGAATTTCTCTGACCTAAATTTAAATTTTCTTACTTTTATTACGATTAGAAATGTCCCGTGACACAAAAATTTTGAAAAAATTATGAATCCTTCGAAATTGGAAAGAACACAAGCCTCATGAGACTCATACTTCACCCCAAATAAGCTCCTAAATTGATTGGTTTAAAAAAATTGAGATACAGGCATAAAAATTCGCGACTGTTATAAAAAGAGAGGAAGTTTTTAATCCTCCAACTATACAGTTTTCGATGAGATTGATGTATTGAGGAAGAGGCAGTATACTTTCATTTATTCTAAAAACATCATATGCGTGATAAACTAAATTATACTGTCATTTTTCCATTCATTCTTTGGAGAGTTGACTGCATTGAGAATACATTTTGCATAAAAAGATTCTCTATAACGGAAGTACATCTAGAATACATGCGTTTTAAATTGGCTCTGCATCTAGAGAGTTTACACCGTTTTTGATAGTACCTAAAGTAAATTTTGAGGCTTTGCTTTTCGGTTAACTTATTCGAGGGAAAATACAATACAGATGACGTTGGAACAAATGAAATATTTCAGATAAAATTTATTTTAGTTAAGTTGTGTTTCGGGAAGAAGATGTATCCAGTGTTACGTCATTCGTTCTCCTGATTCATACATCTATTGAACCAATATCTGACTTATTGCAGTAAGAGCATTCAAATATGAATTCACTTGCACAGATTATCTAAAAAAATGGTAAATGCATTTTTCATCTGCTCCAAAATTACTCTTTTACGTTAAAGACTTTTTGGCTTTTGAACGTTTTTATATTATTTCAAAATCATTTGTTTTCAAATTTCCATTCGGAATAAGGTTGGAAGAGCAATTTAAGTCTTGTTTCAGTTAATATGTTATTCTTCATCTTGAAAAAGGGAATTTCGAGGGTTGAATTTCTCAAATGTTTCTGTAGGAATTGAAAAACTACAAGTAGACGCTCAAAAAATCTCGAAGACATCTTGTAATTTCTATTCTTTTGTACACATAAAGAGCAAATTCTAACTACCACTTAAATATGCTACAAATCTACGAGAAAAGATAAACTTTTCTGGATAATAGTTTAATAGTTTCAAACATATGCATTGGGTAAAAATACAGCATGTTTTTGTGTGTAACTTGATTTCTATAAACGTTAAGGAAAATATACATGAACTACTCTTCATTGAAATGTACCTGCCAAGAATATGGATAAACAGTTTAACAAGAAGACAAATCTTTACAACAAATTAAGAAAAAGACATACGAGGGCAGTTTCTTTGACATGTATAACGTTTACAGAATAATCCAAAAGAAGTCAGTCAGTCTCTATCTTAATTTCTGACATTATTTCAAAGAATTATAAATCGCAAAAGGAGGCGCTGAGATACGAAAATTCATTCTGTTCATAAATTCTTGACTCAATATAAATTAGAGAACTAAAATAATATAAAATGCATGGTAGTATTTAGCAAACAATATCCACAAAATTAAGATAATCTAGCAATAATTATCCAAACAATTGTAAATTTAATAACCATAGTCTAAATTAATTTCGATTCTGTGTAGTGCATATTATTATTAAAATTCTCAAACATTAGTGGCATCTTTTAAAATCTAGAAATAAAGCAGCCTTTATAATTTCTTAAAATACTAAATTGTTCATTTAAAGAAAGAATTTAGTTTTCTATTACTTCAGCATGTTTAAGAACATTTGATGCGTTAGCTCTCTATTCCTCATTTGTTTACAACATGAATATCAAAGTTCATGTGTCTACTCGAGGGCATGAAGGAAGGTCATTACTGTCTAGACGAATTCTTGTGCTTTCTTCATAAGCGAAATTTAGGATTCAATGTAGAAACGTAATTATATCAAATATACTATGGAATATACACTGGTTAGCAAAAATTAAGGAAAAGTCACAAAAATAGCGATTACTCAAAAAGTTACACGTAAAAGTTTATGAAACTTATACACATTATACAACACATAGGTAGGTATAAAATAGCATAAAAAGAAATCGCCAGACAATTATGGTATTATAGAAACTAGCATATGTATACAATGAACAAATCGGATGTGTCAGTGTGGTATAGGAAAAGTACCTTTAATATGGCGTATGATCTCCCCGAGAAGCAATACAGCATATACAGAGATGTGTGATGCTGTCAATTATGCGGCCTATGAGTTCGGTAGGAAGTGAGAGCCATTGCTCTTGCAAAGCAGTTGAAAGCGTAGCTAGGGTCCTAGGAGGAGGATCGAGAGCAGCTATACGTCGTCCTAAAGCGTCCCAAACATGCTCCACAAGATTCGGGTCCGGTGATCGAAATTGGCCACTCTATGCGCTGAATTGTTTCCTGCTCAAGATAAGCATCCACGATACGAGCCCTGTGCGGTCTCGCGTTATCGTCCTACAGCCCGAAAGCATCACCTATTGCCCCGGCATAAGGACGCACAAGGATGTCATCTCTATACGTGTGAGCATTCACATTTCCACGGGGAAAGACATGGAGGTCTGTGCGTCCACCCAAAGAGATACCACCCCAAACACAGACACTGCCTGATCCGTATGCATCTTTTTCACGGATGTGTGATGGAAAACAAGTTCCAGGTTCTCTCCAAATCAAAATACGCCTACTATCATTTTGGGGGCTAAACCTGGACTCATCCGTAAACAAAACAGCCCTCCACTATCACGCGTCCAGTGGACATGTTGACGTGCCCACTGCAAACGTTCCCGTCTATGGCTTGACTTGAATGGGAAGCAAATGGCTGGTCGCCTCGCAAAAAGACCTCCTTCGTGAAGCCTTCTACGCACACTTGAAGTTGATACCAACCTTCCGGAGCTTGCAGTGAGGGAGCATCTGTTCAGACGGAGCTTGCAGACGGAGTTGCAGTTCTATTCTTCATGCGCATAATGACAAATATCGGTCATCGGCATTCGTAGTAGCGTATTGCCATCCTTGGCTGAACCTCCTGGATGCCGAATCCGTGGTTAGAAATTGTTGCTAAAGTCTATGAACCACAGACGGACTCCCATTTAGCAATCTGGCCACTTCTGTCTGACTTTGTCCAGTCTCTAGTCTCCCAATAGTTCGCCATCGCAGTTCTTCGGTCAAATGATGCCTGGAGGTCATTGTTACAATTTGGCTATGCCAGATGTCTAATCTCAGCCTCGCAGCGACAATTGTTGCCTTGCTCTGAGCCATGCACTTTTATGCTCGTCGCAAATGACGTATTCCGACTGCACCGCCACTATTTTGCGTAATGTAGTATTGTTCAGCACCTTTTACTTAACAACATATTCAAATTTTAAACAGGTTGGCTTAGTTTTGAATGTGTTATCCCTCTTTTTGTGATTTTTCCTTAATTTTTGATAACTAGTGTATTTTGGAACACCATATTGGCGTATACTGGAATTTGTAAAACAGTTAAGCATTTAATTAAAGATTAAATTTCTACAATCATTAAAACAAATATCTTGAAATTGAATTACAGTAAAAGGAAAACAGCACAAAGAATTTATTGTATTATATTTTAATTTGAGGTTAAAGCTTATTATGCACAAAACTGTACTAAATACTGGTGTAAAATGCACAGATTTTGTTTTATTGCCCCAAAGTTTGAAAAAAAATTAGGATATGGATATATGTGGATGTTTTCAAGATATAAAAACAAAAGGTGAGAGAAAATTCCTTTTTTATAGGTGGATGTTAATATATTCATGAAAATCTGTATTCTTAAACTGCTCCTTTGTACACGAGATTTAAGCTATACCAATAGAGAAATATCAAGCTTATTTTCATTTATAGCTAAAATTTTGAACACAGTGTACATGTTAGTAATTACATAAATTAGAGAATAGTTGCCAAAGTGAAACACAAAATATTAAAAAGAATTTTCGCTGATTTTCTTTGTACTGCAATAATTACACAAATGTCTAAACACAAAGACTCATAAAAATGCACTGAGTAGTCGCTTTACTGTAGCCACCCAAAATTATTTATTCTAGGGTCCTCATAAAGAAGTAAATTTTCTCCGTGCAAACTGTTTTAAACTACTTCCACTTTCACACGAGAATTGAGTTTTATCAGCAGAGAAATTTCAATTTTATTTTCATTTACAATTAAAGTTTTGAACACACTTTATACACATTTGTAAGGCGCGCCAGGTCTGGTAAAACCCGTGTCAAGGTTGGCGTGTGGCAACACTGCTTCCTTTGCAGTTGGAGTTGAACTGCAGACCAGTGCACATAGGTCATCTCGGAACGCCAACAGGGTTTAGCTGTCGAATATGGCTCTGTGTATGGCAGATCAATGATCTTCTAATTACTTTATGTGTATCTGCGTGTGATGTGTCCCTAAAGAAGGATATAATAAAAGGTTGGGACAAAATACACTCATGGACAAAAAAATTAGCGCACCAAGAAATAATTGCGGGATCGTAACGAGAGCCCGTGGAGAACGCTTCAATCCTGCCTTTGCTGTACAGCGACACATCGCTCCCACAGCTGGTGTTATGGTATGGGGTGCCATTGCCTACAATACACGGTCACCCCTAGTATTGTTCCGTGGCACCATGACAGCCCAGCGGTATGTTCATGAAATCCTGCAAACACATGTGTTGCCACTCATGCAACGGCTCCCAGGAGCCATTTTTCAACAAGACAATGCTCGGCCTCATACGGCAAGGGTGTCACAAGACTGTCTCCGCACTGTTACTACCCTTCCTTGGCCTGCCCGATCCCCAGATTTGTCTCCAATCGAGCATATCTGGGATCATTTGGGACGACGAGTTGGGCATCCCACGAGTTTGAACGAACTTGAGGCAAGGTTACAGCAAATATGGAACGAAATGTCTCAAGACATCATACAGAACTTGTATGACTCAATGCCCGATCGTATCGCATCGTGCATTCGCGCTAGAGGGGGTCCACCGGAGTATTAACTCCTCCGTTCTTTTGCATTTTTCTCTGAAATAAATTATCCTTTTTCTTTGATTTTCTTATCATTTACTTATATCAAAGTAGTCATTACGTATGTAAAATTTCGTTTCATTTTGACGACTCCTTCTTGGTGCGCTAATTTTTTTGTCCATGAGTGTATGTATTTGTGTCGTCTCTGTTTCTCGTATCAAAGAACTCCCACGCAAGGCGGTTAAGCCGTTATACATTTGTTACCAGAGTTTACAAACACCACGTTAAAAGTAATTTTTATCGATTTTCAATGCTCTCAAAAATTAAAACGAATAAACACTTTTAAATGCACTGAACGGACACTTTGCAGTGTCCTCCGATAAATTTGTTTTTTCACGGATCTAATTAGTGAGTGAATATTATGGTTACTTATCCACTAATATGACAAAATATTCTTTTAATATATCATCCAAGATAAAATCAAGCACCATACATAGATTTTATTGAGAATTACGATGGGGCTGAAAATCGCTTATATTTCATTCGGTAGATTCTTGAATGGGCTGATATCTATGGACTGAGATAGCCACAAATGAAATATTACTATCATTCCAATTGAATCTCTCTGTAGTAATAAAAGTCTTGTAATCAGAAAACTATTTTTAGAAAAATAAATATCTGCTTGTCTTGATAATGAATAACAGAATGATAAGGATCCTAGATCCCGTGTATAAATGAACGTAGATTTTCAGGTCCACAGACCTCATAAATACGAATCTCTGTGCAAAAAATATTTCACCTAAGCATTAAGCTCAGCTTGCTTGTACCATGACATCACTAGGTCAGTATGAAAGCGGAAAATAGCAACATCATTTTGCAGCCTCAGATCCCACGGCAGCGTCGGATTTCGGCACTGAGGGGGATCTGCTCGAATTTCGACAAACGTCACTAAATGACTTCGTAAAATCCGTAGTTCCCTCATACGGTTATTGGGTGAGGAGCCCACCAAATGTCACCTTTGGGGATGCTCAGTCTAAATTGAGGTGGTACTAGGAAGCAATGTTGGTTCACCTATGCGGTGCCAATATTTGAAGAAACCAACAAATATCGTTGTGTGGTGCACGAACGTCGAAATACACTGCACCGGCCGCTTTGCAGTCTTATAGCAGCAATGAAAAAATGTTCGTTTTTGCCTAATTTTTGTGCCTTTACATTGAGTCATTGAACTATTATACAACTGTGCCACATAACAGATATAAATGTTTAATTTGTATAGTAAATTGTGTGTTATCAAACGTCTTTGTGTTGGAACTGTGATATCACTTCCCATTTTGGTTCTTAAATCACATAAATGTGCCTTTTTATCACAATCAAAATGTGACGCTACCGATATATAGCAGCATCATAGAGACACTTTAGCCAACAAGCATATTTTACAAGTTTTGTCCTCATGAAACCAATAACGATGGCCTCAAACAGTTTAAAATGCTAAGATGGGGCATTCAAAACCCTTTTATCTTTAAGAATGTGCCCCTGCTATATTCTTCATTTCCCGTTATTCATTCACTGCTGTGATGCTTCTTTGTAAATTGGAGTCCCCTTTATTGCTTTTTCTAGGAAATTTAGAAACTCACGATACTCATTAGTATTAGAAGATTATAACATTAATTATATACTGTCGGTGTTCCCTTTTCAAATCAAAAATGTTTTGACACCTAATCAGAAATGCTTCTTGAATATTTTTTCCTGCACAACCATTCACAATAGATTTGTATCATTTTGTATCATTTGCTGATAGTTCCCCCCTCCTGAATTTACGAGTATTATGTGAATCTCTTCAGAAGAGTTCTATACATCATTATTATGTCCTAAATCACTACAGCTTGTTAAGATTTGTATACTTCATGATTATTTGACACTAATATACACAAATTCAATTGACATTTGTAGAATTACTATGTTGAACCAAATTGAATAATGATGGTATATGAGCATGATAAAAACCACTCAACTAAATACACAAATTTTCAAAATATGCACTTGTAGCTATCACAAAACTTCCTACCTTGGATACATTTACTTAACACTCGACTAAGAAATAGTATTCTTGCCACACCACATAGTAGAAACATAAGTAGAATAACAGATGATACCATAAAATTTGCAGGAATACTCGGTGAAAACTATTGCTTCAGGAATAGTACCAAAAGTCACATCCCGTTTGAAGCTTAACCACTGATGTTACAAATAATAAAGTGTTTACTGTGGTTAAGCATTATCGACTAACTGATTGACTCTCACAGCTGTAATGGGAATTACTTTGTAGGGATAGCTCCATTTGTCTGAATGAAATGGTATACCATTTTCCTTTAGACAAACGAAACAATACCTAAGAAAGTATTCACACAGCTGTATGTCTGTATGTGTTTTTAATAGAAATACATAGAGAGCTTTAAATTTATCAATTTAAAGTTATGGTCCAAATGCTCAAGCACTTTCATTATCATCAAAAACTTAAAATTTACTGATTATACACTTCATAATTTGACCGTGAAATATAACGGCGACTTTCATCTATTTATTGACACTGTAAAATAAACGAGTCAAGTGCATTCTTAATATTTTACCTCCATATTGTCGGATAAGGGTAATTTTAGTTCCTTATCATACTGTTGATTAATGCACACACGTTTGCTTCTCTCTCTCTCTCTCTCTGTCGGTTATTCAAATCTACCTAATGAACACCCAAAACAATGTTAAACCCGAAATTTCATGAGGATCTTTGTGAGAAAATGAGAAATCTCGTATTATCTCCTGTATTTAGAGATTTTCAGCTCTCTATGTATTTCTGTTATAAGCCAAACACTTTCCTCAATAATATATAGTAAAGACTACTTTCCTATTTAAAGGAATTTGTAGTATTATTTTGGTATAGTACAAAACTGATATACAGTCGGACCTCTATTTTGCAAATTTCTCTATTTTGCGAATTTCTCTATTTTGCAAACTTTTCCTTGGAGCCAAGAACATTTTGCGAATTTCTTCGTAAAATAACCTCCAAATAGCGAAGTGCATTCTCTATTTAACGAACTTTTTCTTGTGATCCAATATTTTTTCCTCCATATTTCTCAAAATATTTCTGAACATTTCAAACTTATTTTTTCTTTTAACACATTTAACACATTAACCCACTTTTAACACACTCCGACGCGAATTACAGTTTGAAGAAAATACGCCTGAAGGGCTTTTTAGTACATTGCAAAGATGCGAGACGTATTATGAGAGGAAACATTTTTTCAAATAAAAAACTTAGACAAAATTATGAGACTTTATCAATAATTAAATTTAAGGACACATGAGGTAATGTATGCTTAAAATTACTTGTTATAATAAATGCGATTAATATAATTTTTTTTAATCGAAAATACAGTGTATTCCCGGGCAATGTTTTGCTTAATTCTTGTTTTCCTTGCAGATTTCTGTTTGAGGGGTAAGATATATAAAAGAAATATACATTAATTTACAAAATAAAGGTATGATTAATTACTTTTATTAATAATATTTAGTGTTTATGAATTTAAAATCTGTTTTGTGTAGTTTAAAGTATTTTAAAAGGTGAATCTCTATTTAACCAATTTTCCATATAACGAACTTTTTTTCGGGATTTTGCTACTTCGTAAAATAGATGTCCGACTGTACCTGTTAATAACTATTTTTGAGTGGTCAATGAGTTTCACTTTAATGGAATGTATCGCTTATACATATTAATACGAGGATATCAATCTCTTTTTTAAAGAATTACTTTACGAGGATCATTGGGTATGTTTACTTTAGAGCAAAAATTAAAACTTAATTAGAAAGTTTTGTGTACAATCATTCACATTATACATAAGCCTGAAACACACACCTGAAAATGGACGGGAGCGTATTTTCGTTCTGCTGTCAAATATGCTATTTAATGTAACGAAATGCATGTTTCTACTGAAAATTCCTATGAATTATATTGGTAAGCAATAATGTTTGTTGCTTGTATTAGAAATTTATTTCAGATATAAAATAATTAGCACATCTCTTCGAAATTACCAAAGATAAATTTAGCAATTTTTAATAGGTATGATCTTTAATAGAGGTTTTTACAGACGAAGGAAATGGGGACTCTCTCAATCAAAATCTGACAATTAACCGAAGTTTCGGAGGAACGATCCTAGACAATACCAGAGAACTTTCTGCTGTCTAACCTATGAATAATGCAAAGCAAAGAAAAGTGGCATTCATAAACTGCACCATAGTTTTCAGAAAAAGACATGAATGCAATCGATCAGAGAAAGTGTAATGATCAAGTCTCAGTCCCTTTTTGATAAATAATACTTAAAAGGAAGCCTAATATTTTGAACTAGCCGGGCTTCGCCTAGCTACGCTCAAGCCATCCGTCCACCAGATGAAGTTTCAATAAAGTGCGAAAAATTTTCATATTGGAACACAAAATTGCGTGTATTATTTTTGCATTTTAAAATTTTCTCTTAGATTTTAGGTCATTTCGAAGATAACTGTCATATGTATCATGTGTGAGAGGGCAATTAAAATATCATGTGTGAGGACTTTAAGATTTTGTGCAGAGTTATAGGTGTTTTAGGTAAATTTCATTAAAAATTACTTCAAATTGACCAATTTATAAAAAAGTATGCTATTTACAGGTAAGTTTTTGTCTCTTTTTTTAATTTTTAAGTGTTATTTTCCCATAAAAGATGAAAAAAACCTTTAATTTTTTTTTTTAAATTGACTCTGAACGTAGACAGTCACCTTAATTCCTTCTTGAGAATGATAATAAAAAATGAGGAAAGAATAATTTTCTCTCAGATTGTAGGTAATTTAGAAGATAACTGTCATATGTACACGCACGGACAAAAAAATTAGCGCACCAAGAAGGAGTCGTCAAAATGAAACGAAATTTTACATACGTAATGACTACTTTGATATAAGTAAATGATAAAAATATCAAAGAAAAAGGATAATTTATTTCAGAGAAAAAGGCAAAAGAACGGAGGAGTTAATACTCCGTTGGACCCCCTCTAGTGCGAATGCACGATGCGATGCGATCGGGCATTGAGTCATACAAGTTCTGTATGATGTCTTGAGACATTTCGTTCCATATTTGCTATAACCTTGCCTCTAGTTCGTTCAAACTCGTGGGATGCCCAACTCGTCGTCCCAAATGATCCCAGATATGCTCGATTGAAGACAAATCTGGGGATCGGGCAGGCCAAGGAAGGGTAGTAACAGTGCGGAGACAGTCTTGTGACACCCTTGCCGCATGAGGCCGAGCGTTGTCTTGTTGAAAAATGGCTCCTGGGAGCCGTTGCATGAGTGACAACACATGTGGTTGCAGGATTTCATGAACATACCGTTGGGCTGTCATGGTGCCACGGAACAATACTAGGGGTGACCGTGTATTGTAGGCAATGGCACGCCATACCATAACACCAGCTGTGGGAGCGATGTGTCGCTGTACAGCAAAGGCAGGATTGAAGCGTTCACCACGGGCTCTCCACACACGAACACGATTGTCATCACTGCCGAGATTGAATCTGGTTTCGTCGCTAAAGACGACCTGGTTCCATTCCGCTGCAGTACAGTTTCCTCGTACGCGGCAAAACTCCAAACGGAGGCGTCGATGAGTGGGCGTCAAGGGCAGCACACTTAATGGGCGCCGCTATACCAACTGTCCTTCAGCCAGGCGCCTTCGTATGGTACGAGAAGACACAGAGGCCCCTAGTGAAGGTGCAACCTGTGCCTGGATGGCGGCCGATGAAGCAGTTGGCTGTACGCGTGCATTTCTTACGATGTGGCGGTCTTCTCGACGACTGGTCTGTCGAGGGCGTCCTGAGCCTGGTCTTCGTGTACATGACATCTCTCGGGTCCACTGGTCCCAACACCTCCTCACAACACAATCAGAGCGGCCTAATTGACGAACTACTCGCCTAGCTGACTACCCAGCTTCCATCATCCCGACGATTATCCCCCTCTCAAACTGCGACAACTGCTTATATTGTCTTCGAACACGGCGTAATGGCATGTCTATCTCAGCTCTTCCGTTGTAAATGATTCAGCACACTCAAACAAGCTTTGGTTGCCTGTTTTATACTCTACAGAGTACGGTGTTCAACGCCCTCTACCGGCTATACGTAATGCGCAATCACGCTGCATTTCTAATCATTTGCATATCTCCCCGATATGTACCTTTATTGCAAGTTTCGTTACGATCCCGCAATTATTTCTTGGTGCGCTAATTTTTTTGTCCATGAGTGTATCATGTGTGAGAGGGAAATTAAAATATCATGTGTGAAGGCTGTAAGATTTTGTGCAGAGTGATAGGTGTTGTAGGTAAATTTCATTGAAAATTACTTCAAATTGGAAGGACTTAAATATTAACTGGCCTCCCAATTTCTTTCTTCTCGTTTCTGGGAAGTGTGCTTTCGTATTATTTTGTAAATTTATTGTAAATATTTGTAATTCTTCTTAGTTTCTTTTATTTGTTTTTTTTTCTTTTGTCTGTTTCTTATGTTTTCTTAGTGTTTTATACTTACTTCTGTAAGTCCCGTGTGATACTTTGTGGTACACGGGAATTTTATGTGTATTTTTTTTAATTAAAAAAAAATTGACCAATTTATAAAAAAGTATGCTATTCACAGGTAAGTTTTTGTCTTTTTTTTAATTTTTAAGTGCTATTTTACCATAAAAGATGAAAAAAAGGCTTTACTTTTTTTTTTTACATTGACTCCAAACATAGACAGTCACCTTAATTCCTACTTGAGAATGATAATAAAAAATGATGAAAAAATAAACTGTATCCCCACATCCATTGAAATATTTAAAGTAATAAATTCTGTTTGAACAATTAATTTCTGAACAACTGTTTTTATAAGGAAAGGAATGACGAATCGGGGAAAATGTTCATATTGAAACATAATTCTGTTTTTACAATTTTGAACAATTAAAAAATTAACTAAATGGAAAAATAAAAAACATAATTATATTTCACTGGCCTTCAAAAATATCCAATAATAACATAATTTCTTTAGGAAATACAAAATAAAAAAATATTTCACTGCTCTTCAAAAATATCTAATAACAACACAATTTGCTTAGCAAATACAAAATAAACAAAAAGTAAACAATAATTGGTGTATAATAAATAGTTTTTTATTTGGGGCTGTTTTTATAAGGAAAGGAATCACGAATCGGGGAAAATTTTCATATTGAAATATAAAATTGCATGTATTATTTTTGCATTTTAAAATTTTCTCTTAGATTGTAGGTAATTTAGAAGATAACTGTCATATGTATCATGTGTGAGAGGGAAATTAAAATATCATGTGTGAGGGCTTTAAAATTTTGTGCAGAGTGATAAGTGTTTTAGGTAAATTTCATTAAAAATTACTTCAAATTGACCAATTTATAAAAAAGTATGCTATTTACAGGTAAGTTTTTGTCTCTTTTTTTAATTTTTAAGTGTTATTTTACCATAAAAGATGAAAAAACCTTTAAATTTCTTTTTTTTAAAATTGACTCCGAACGTAGACAGTCACCTTAATTTCTACTTGAGAATGATAATAAAAAATGATGAAAGAATAAACTGTACCCCCCCCCCTATTAAAATATTTAAAGTAATAAATTCTGTTTGAATAATTAATTTCTGAACAATTGGAAAATTAACTAAACGCAAAATAGAAAAGTAAATAAAACATAATTATATTTCACTGGCTTTCGAAAATATCCAATAATAACACAATTTGCTTAGCAAATACAAAATAAACAAAAAAAGAACAATAATTGGTGTATAATAAATAGTGTTTTATTTGCGGCTGTTTTTATAAGGAAAGGAATGACGAATCCGGGAAAATTTTCATATTAGAACATAAAATTGTGTGTATTATTTTTGCATTTTAAAATTTTCTCTTAGATTGTTGGCCATTTTGAAGATAACTGTCATAGGTTTCATGTGTGAGAAGGAAATTAAAATATTACCATTAGTATTTTGTGGACAGTGATAGGTGTTTTAGCTAAATTTAAGATGAATATTCTACGTTTCGAGTCATTTTTTCAAAAAAAAATAATTTTTTAAGGATTTTTTTTGTCTTTTATGGTAAAATAGCACTACTTTACTTGAATATTCTTTCTTTTTATGCATCTGTCTACAACTCTTTGCAATATTTCTGTGCTATAATTGTAGTTTTTTTTTTATTTTGGGCTGTTTTTATAAGGAAAGGAATAACGAATCAGGGAATATTTTCATATTAAAACATAAAATTGCGTGTATTATTTTTGCATTTTAAAAATTCTCGTAGATTGTAGGCCATTTCGAAGATAACTGTCATATGTATCATGTGTGAGAAGGAAATTAAAATATTAGCATTAGGATATTGTGGAGAGTAATAAGCGTTTCAGCTAAATTTCATATTAATATTCTAAGTTCGGAGTCAAATTTTTAAGAAAAATTATGTTTTAAAGATTTTTTTTGTCTTTTATGGTAAAATAGCACTACTTTATTTGAATATTCTTTCTTTTTATGCTTCTGACTACAACTCTTTGCAATATTTCTGTGATATAATTGTATTTTTTTATTTTAGGCTCTTTTTATAAGGAAAGGAATGACGAATTGGGGAAAATTTTCATATTAGAACATAAAATTGAGTGTATTATTTTTGTATTTCAAAATTTTCTATTAGATTGTAGGCCATTTTGAAGATAACTGTCATATGTATCATGTGTGAGAAGGAAATTAAAATATTAGCATTAGGATTTTGTGGAGAGTGATAGGCGATTGAGCTAAATTTAAGATTAATATTCTACGTTCGGAGTCAATTAAAAAAAATTAAAGATTTTTTTGGTCTTTTATGGTAAAATAGCACTTAAAAATGAAAAATAAACTTACCTGTAAATAGCATACTTTTTTTATAAATTGGTCAATTTGAAGTAATTTTTATTGAAATTAAGCTAAAATGCCTATAACTCTGCACAAAATTATATTGCTACAATTTTAATTTCCTTGTCACACATGATACATATGACAGTTATCTTTGCCTGCGGCTTGTCCACTTATTATAGTCGCTTCTATAAAGTTCTTCATCAATCTCTTTATACATAATCTGGAAGGTGGATCCAAATTCCTGAGAAGCATAATGGGTACACCAATCTTTAATTCCAATATATTCGGTGGTACTCCAGATGGCCACAGAGAGTTCAAAAATGTGTGTTTCTCAGAATATGTTTTTTAGCACAAATCTCTACGGTTATCATGATATCTCACATAATAATGTACATAATTTGATAAAATTTTAAGATGTTTTAGATGCTATTGTTAATGAAATGAGGCACAATAATTGGTGTGTAATAAATAGTTTTTTATTTGCGGCTGTTTTTATAAGGAAAGGAATGACGAATCGGGGAAAATTTTCATATTAGAACATAAAATTGTGTGTATTATTTTTGCATTTTAAAATGTTCTCTTAGATTGTAGACCATTTTGAAAATAACTGTCATAGGTATAATTTGTGAGAAGGAAATTAAAATATTAGCATTAGGATTTTGTGGACAGTGATAGGTGTTTTAGCTAAATTTCAGATTAATATTCTACGTTCGGTGTGAATTTTTCAAAAAAAAAAAAAATTTTAAAGATTTTTTTTTGTCTTTTATGGTAAAATAGCACTACTTTATTTGAATATTCTTTCTTTTTATGCTTCTGTCTACAACTCTTTGCAATATTTCTGTGATATAATTGCAGTTTTTTATTTTGGGCTGTTTTTATAAAGAAAGGAATGACGAATCGGGGAATATTTTCATATTAGAACATAAAATTGTGTGTATTATTTTTGCATTTTAAAATTTTCTTCTAGATTGTAGGCCATTTTGAAGATAACTGTCATATGTATCATGTGTGAGAAGGAAATTAAAATATTAGCATTAGGATATTGTGGAGAGTAATAAGCGTTTCAGCTAAATTTCAGATTAATATTCTAAGTTCGGAGTCAATTTTTTAAAGATTTTTTTTGTCTTTTTTGGTAAAATAGCACTGCTTTATTTGAATATTCTTTCTTTTTATGCTTCTGTCTAAAACTCTTTGCAATATTTCTGTGATATAATTGTATTTTTTTTTTATTTTAGGCTTTTATATAAGGAAAGGAATGACGAATCGGGGAAAATTTTCATATTAGAACATAAAATTGCGTGTATTATTTTTGCATTTTAAAATTTTCTCTTAGATTTTAGGTCATTTTGAAGATAACTGTCATATGTATCATGTGTGAGAAGGAAATTAAAATATTAGTATTAGAACATAAAATTGCGTGTATTATTTTTGCATTTTAAAATTTTCTTTTAGATTGTAGGCCATTTTGAAGATTACTGTCATATGTATCATGTGTGAGAAGGAAATTAAAATATTACCATTAGGATTTTGTGGAGGGTGATAGGCGTTTTACTAAATTTCAATAAAAATTACTTCAAATTGACCAATTTAAAAAAAAAAGTACGCTATTTACACGTAAGTTTTTGTTCCCTTTTTTAATTTTTAAGTGCTATTTTACCATAAAACACGAAAAAAACCTTTAAACAATTATTGTTAATTAGTAGTTGCTTGGTATTATTTAAAGTTAATTTTCTTATATTACTCCTTTTGTTTTCTTTTCGTTAATCCTTTTTTACTTGGTTAATTTTCAGTATACGGATTGCCGTTGTAACTCTTTACCGTTGGAACCTCTATGTGACTTGCTAATTTGCGATTATTTACTTTCTGAAATTTGGTAATTAGGTATTTTACATATTGTGTGTCTACAACTCTTTGCTATATTTCTGTGATATAATTGTACTTTTTTATTTTTGTATTTTGGGCTGTTTTTATAAGGAAAGGAATGACGAATCGGGGAATATTTTCATATCGGAACATAAAATTGCCTGTATTATTTTTTCATTTTCAAATTTTCTCTTAGATTGTAGGTCATTTTGATAGATCACTGTCATATGTGTTATGTGTGAGAAGGAAATTAAAATAGTAGCATTAAGATTTTTATGCAGAGTTATTTTAGCTAAATTTTAATTTTAGGCATTTTAGCTAAATTTTAATAAAAATTACTTCAAATTGACCAATTTATAAAAAAACTATGCTATTTACAGGTCAGTTTTTGTCCTTTTTAAAAATTTTAAGTGCTATTTTACCATAAAAGACCAAAAAAACCTTTAAAATTTTTTTTTTCTAAAATTGACTCCGAATGTAGAATATTTATCTGAAATTGAGCTAAAACGCCTATCACTGTGCACAAAAATCCTAATGCTAATATTTTAATTTCCTTGTCACACATGAAACATATGACAGTTATCTTTGCCTGTGGCTTGACCACTTATTATAGTCGATTCTATAAAGTTCTTCATCAATCTCTTTATACATAATCTTGTCCCATTACACAGTGAAGGTGTATCCAAATTCCTGAGAAGCATAATAGGTGCACCAATCTTTAATTCCAATATATGAGGCGGTACTCCAGATGGCCACAGAGAGTTCAAAAATGTGTGTTTCTCAGAATATGTTTTTAGCACAAATCTCTACGGTTATCATGATATCTCACATAATAATGTATATAATTTGATAAAATTTTCAGGAAATGTTTTAAATGCTATTGTTAATGAAATGAGGCTCAATAATTGGTGTATAATAAATAGTTTTTTATTTGGGGCTGTTTTTATAAGGAAATGAATGACGAATCGGTGAAAATTTTCATATTGGAACACAAAGTGGCGTGTATTATTTTAGCATTTAAAAATAACTGTCATGTGTATCATGTGTGAGAAGGAAATTAAAATAGTAGCATTAAGATTTTTATGCAGAGTTATCGGCATTTTAGCTAAATTTCAATAAAAATTACTTTGTAAAATACCTAATAAGGAAATTTCAGAAAGTAAATAATCGCAAGTTAGCAAGTCACATAGGGGTTTCAACGGTAAAGAGTTTCAACGGTAATTCGTATACTGAAAATTAACCAAGTAAAAAAGGATTAATGAAAATAATACAAAAGGAGCTATATAAGAAAATTAACTTTAAATAACACCAAACAACTACTAATTAACATTATTCCATGTGTTTATTTACGTTGTAACATTTAGGTGCGCATGCGCAGTTCTTATGAATGATGGATTCCAACGCCTTGAGATGAAATATTATTTAAAAACTGCATTTATATATAAGCATTTTAAAGCTTCCAAACTTTTATTAGAATTATCTCCAGGCTTCAAAACATAAGTATACGAAGTTTCAACCAGATTTGTCAAGAAATGTAGAAACGAAAAAAATACCAAATGTAATCATTTCACACAAAAATCAGTAAATCCACCAAATATCAGTATATATCTATTTAGTTTCAATAAAGTTTTTTTATTATTAACAATTTGAATATTTAGTTTTTCAAATAAAAAGACACGGTGACACATTTCATTTCAGTGATTTATTTTTTAGTGAGAATCACGCTGTGAAAGATTCACCCTTTGTTTACATCGTCAAAGAGCGATGACGCTTCATTAGAATCCAAATATCTCTAAAACTATTGAATTAACAGAATAAGTGTACGCAGAAAAAATTATGAGTTTTCGAAGCTCTTTCCAAATATGTAATATTTATGTACTTTCATGAGAAAAAAAAATACACCGATTCCTGTATATTTGTCGGCCATTTTTTTTCGAGGATCGGTCCGCCCGGTCGCGTTACGGTCACGTGATCTCGACTTCCACTTGTCTCTTTATTAATATAGATGACTCGATGAGCGAAAAAAATTCTTGAAAATAATAAATTCTATACGCTGTAGAAAGCATTTTCTCACCAAATGGTGAGTAGTTCTTACCCCAATACCAAGAACAATCAATTGTTGTCACTTACTAGGAAAATAAATTACGCTTGATGCAATTTCGATTTAGTTGTACGTGGAACATTTGATCTAGCTCGTGGTGGTTTTCGCCTCGGTATTTTTTATAAATTTGTCCATTTCTACCTTAAATAAAATGCCCAGCCTAATCATCTGTTGGCAAAAGTATGTTTTTCATGGAGGGGAGAATATTACTTTTATACGACAATTACATTTATAGACCGTCAACAACTAGTATACTTAGCTAGTCACTACCTCAAGCGTTTAATAAATGGGTGAAAGACTCAAACATCAGCCTCTTTGTTTACAACATTTATTTTGAATCCACGGATTAGGCCACATTCTTCAAATTCGGAGAAGATAAACATTTAGGTTACTGCCGATTATAAGACTCGGAGAATTTTCTATAAATTTCCTTATTACACACACTAAACTAAATAAACATTAGACAAACAATATGTGTTTACTGTTCTAATGACTCCAACATACTAATCGATACATGTGAAACATTATTGTAGACGGTACAAGTCTTTTGTCTTTATTATCTCAGTGAGAAATTAATCTGTCTCTAAACTGAAATAACTTAACACACTTTCTCGAAATAATCTGTGGGATTTGAACCTGCAATCTCTTTAGAGATATAGTGATGACTCCGTTTAATAGGCTGATGACACGTCGATGTATCATTTAAATCCCGAGAGTTAGAGCAGTATATTCATGTCCTGTTGAATAAAATTAAGACTGCTAAGTAAATATCTGATAGAACTCGGCTATGATTTGTACATTCCGATGAAATTCAACGTCATTCGTCGGGTTGTTCAATGAACAACGAACAAAAAAATTCGGCATCAAAGATAGAAGTGTAATAATACAGCTAGACTAAAATATTTATTGCAAATAAATATTACCCTGAATAAACTACCTTACGTAGTATAAAAATAATTATAAAAGGTCGTAAATTTATATACTGGATCATTTCAAGGGAATTAATAATATTTCATAAGGAAACTATACAATGTTACTAGATGTAAAACAATAAAATATTGAACAGTTCTTATGATCACGAAGGCTATCTAATTAACTAAAACATGTGAAGTTTAGAGAAAAATTTAAAGTTTAGAGAGTATTTAAAAATTTTGTATGGCATAAGAACTTAGATTTACAATTACAATTTCACACTCAAAATACTTTTTCAAACTGGAAAACACTTATAAAAACATAATTTTAGTACATAAACAAATATTTTAAATCCTTTTATTTTTAAAAACTGGCGTCTCTTTTTTAGCCACTATCGGTTCATTTTCCAGTAATGTGATTCTTACATTTCACATGACAAATTTATTTTACAACTGCTAAATTGTCCCTCCTACATCGCATCGAAAAAAAATCTTGTTAAGTTAATAATTAGTGATAAACATACATTATTAAAAATAATTGAATGAAACATCAAGGGTGGCATCTATCAGCCCATGGCCGAATGGCTAGGGTGCTATCATTCAGTACTAGAGTCCGTGGGTTCGAGTCCCACTGTTGGCATGAAAGTTTGTAGACGTTCGGAATCGGCAATAAGCAGTAGGACCCGGTCTAGTTAGTCCTCGTGTAGCAAAAAACGACTGTAGTGATCCTAACCAAGCCAAACAAAACCGTCAAAAATCATCTGCTAAAAGCATTTTTAGCTAGTATAAGTAATCTTTATATTTATTTCTTAAAATAATAACATTTAATATTAATATCCCTTGGGGTCAGTAATCTATCCTTTTGAAACTAGTTTCAGATGTAAACTACACGAGTTGGTAACCGTCAAAACATTATGGATGAATAGTAAATAAAGGTACTGATACACAAATTATACTCAACACATCACTGCCAAATGTTGAAAATCATAATATTAAGAATAGAGGAATACACTTTAAAAAATTACTATTAAACCAATAAAAAGAAATGTGGTTACTCAATGACAAAATAAAAACTTGGTATGTGTACTCAGTAACTCTGGTGAGAGATTTCTCGGAATAAACAAATTAACGTGCTCATGCGGCCGCGTGCTTAGTAAGTATCTAAAGCGAGACTTAAACATGTCACTGAGCATGCGCAGAAAGCATTTTTTAAATTGTAAATGATCGCTAATTAATGGAAATTGCAGTTACAAAAACCAAATTTGTCACATCTCTAGATTAAAAATCTTTCATTTAAGACCAAAATGAAGTCAACTGATGCAGTCGTTTTCTCTCACGGACTGCCCAAAGCATCGGCTTAGCAACTGAAATATAGAGATGATGGACGAATCTGAAAATGTTTGATAGAAACCCTTATTATAAAAACCCTGTAATTCCACCCAAACAAACGGTGATACAGAAAACTACACCATAGACAAATATCTGTAGAATATGCAATTTTGCTTTAATCTTCCATATTTTTAAAGCCTTGAAGTGAACCATTAAAGGGTTCTTCTCATAATTTTAAAGGTGATACGAAACGGAAGAAAGATGGAAAGTCATGTATTAAGATACTAAAGCACATATGTACTTTCAGTTAAACAGGTTTATTTCAAAAGGAGCCAATTTCAAGCTATCATTTCCTTTAGACATTATAGATTAATGGATTGAAGTCTTCTTGCAATTTCAGACCACATATATGAAAGCATTGAGTACGGATAAAATTTTGAAATATTATGCCGCAATTTCTTTAAAATTTATAATATTTACAGGCAGACGATTATGGAAAATTTATATCAGGCAACAATAGATTCTACGCAATGATATCATCTGGTTCAAAATACCTTTTTTTCACTAAATGTAAAATTTTACCTACTTCGAATGAACTAATGTAAGATCAGTTTCTAATTTTCATTTTGACCGTAACAATTACAAAAATATGATCCCTTTGTTTGAGAATTTGGTAAACTTAACAATAAACAGTACATTTTGATTTCAAATTTTCATATATTAGAAATATATCCCATTTGTTCCAGATAAGTAAGTTCTAAAATTGAAATTGACTGCAGCAACTGATGCCTCATAAATACGGTTCAGTGCATAAAGCACAATTCTATAAATAGAACTTTAATTATGTTCACAGGCAGAAGTTAAAAAAATTCAAGGTAAGTTATTCAATTTTGATATTTCAAAATTTTTTAATTCTTGACCGCTATTGCGAATGAAAGCACGTTAAAAAAATTTCTGATAGAATTTTTTTATAATAATTGAAGGAGTTATTGTAAATTATTAGTAAGGGGTCATTAAATATCAAGTTTCCTGCCTTGTTTTACTCGATTCTGTGGTAAAAACAATTTGAATAGTTTCTTCATTTTTGTTAGATGCAATACTATTAATGAATCTCAGAGTCCTAGTTATTCAGTTTTCAGTTTTATAAGAGAATTATGAGCAAGACATATTGATCAAATTATTTTGTTTGTAGAGAAGTCAAATTTTGTTGAAACAAGAAAACATTCTCTATCAGAAATGGACAGAGAGTTCTATCTTTGAGAAAGGACAATTTTGTTCGTTTCATTCCGAGTTGATGCTACGAAGGCATTTCTAACTATTAGTGACTGGAGGAGATATTTCTACATTAAATTAGTGTGTTTGGATTGTTCCAGATGTTACTGAAAGAAAAAAAATATAGATGATAATGAATTGCTTTAAAAATATTCCTGTTTACGATTGCTGGAGAAAGAACTATGAATGCTAGAATAGTGTCTAAACCCGATAGATATTTTTCCTTATTTTGACTTTTAAAAGGACACGACGTAGAAAACCTATTAATGTTGTTTACGTAAATCAAATATACTGCGATCTTATAAATCCCTACGTTTGGAATATTCTATGACCTAAAACATCTTTTTAGGAGAAAAATCAATTTCAGATTGAATTTCGATCGGCAAATTTCCTATCTACTATTGAGAAGGAAAATAAGGAGATTGAAACTTAGGTCCATCTTTCCTGGTGGGAAGTAAATATAATGGTGTAAATAATTTCCTTGTTTCATTATGTAAGGTAAACATAAAAGAAGAAATCAATTTGGAATGTTTTCAGTCACAGGAGTACATTACGAAGATAAATTGACTAATTTTTCTTTTTCAAACCAAAAGTCATTTTTAGAAAATTAATGTTACTACGAAATATCGACACTAAAAATCAACGTAAATTTCTAAACAATAAATTGTTATAAAATTATATCTGTTATATAATTTGTTAAATCTATGTCAAGTCAAATGCCTATTTTTCAAATTTAATCGTGGGAATTATTAGTTTTAATACTAAGTACTGGCTTTAAACATTATCAGTCCTTAATAGAAGGACAAACAGTTAAGTTAAATTTGTATATCTCGAGAACTTTTAGATCTAAAATATCTGATTCTAGAGAACAAAATTGATGTATAGTTTTTGCGCTTTTGAAAATTTACCCACTGCTGGAAAATAATACCAACTTTTGTGATAGATGCCGGATTTTTCTACGTACATTGTCGAAAATATGTAAACAGGCCGGTAAGATTCATGAAAGCATGGTGAGTTCGAATTAACCTGCTTAGAATTTTTGAGTTCTTCAAAATATGTTTCCGGAAAGAAAATTGATTTCCAATTTAAAACTGCGATAACAAATCTTTTTATAAGAAATATTTGAGTACAAAACGCTAATATCGAGTTTTGAGGGCGAGTTGAATGCTTGATTGTAAACAGGCGCCAAACACACGGTGCCCAGATCATTTGAGAGGAAAATCCAGAGCCGCATCGTTCAGAGGCAGACGAAAGGGCGCCAGACTGCGGGCTCATGTCCAGAACAGGAGCTGCATTCGATCACGATAACAGAGAAATTAAGGACGAATTCAGGCAAAATGTCAAAGCTGCGTAAAAGTCACATGCCCGAAATTTTGATTCTTACTAATAGAAAAAAGCTTGGTACATATGAGTGGGTTTATTTATTTATGGGAATTAATTTGTCACTTATAAAAAATTAGTCTATTAAATGTTTAAAATATGTAGCTGTTGCTAATTCCCCCCGGTGGGAGGTTCCATTCACCAGGTCCTAATAGGCTATTGGGCTGAAAGGGGCAGCTCCTGCATTGAATTAGCACCACAAGGGTCAGAGTCCAACGTGGCTAAATGACCGGTCCCGTCATTTTGAACCAATTCAAGTGACGAGACCTGAACACTTGACCCCGCACCTCAAGAGGTAAATTTGAGAACATGGAGAACATTGCAGCCACGACCTATTTTACGCACTCCGGCCACCATTAGTGAACTCGGCGGGGGATTTGCAGCGACGAGCATCGAAACAGGGACTTTCAGATCACTGGCCCGCTGCTCTTGCCAACTGGGCCACCGCACCCTTTTTAAAATGTGTAAATTTGAATAGACCAGAAATCAAAAAGACTTACCCGCAAAATTTGAAAACTATATTTGATGGAAATTAACCAGGAAATTAATTGTAGGTGTCTCCTTTTAAATATCCAATCATCAAGAAATTTTAGTTCACTAAAATACTAGGCATTTCTTACGCTCGTTGTTTATTTATATGTGGCTATATAATTCTGATCACTGGAAATTTCCTTTTTGTGCTTTTGCAGCAGGGAATTAGAAGTAAGAATTAAACGGAGTGTTATTGATTTAAACAGCTTATTAGTAAAATTCCCCCTTAAGGCATCATAAGAGTGCTGTTAATGTATATTAAAATATTAGTATGTGTATTACTACGTCACATAATAGTTTCAGACGCATAGAAAAAATATAGTACTCTTTTCAAGAAAAAAGCTAGCCTTAACTTGAAAATGTTGATTCATCTGGTATTTGAGTAGGCTATATCTGGTTTTGAGTAGGCTGGCTTTGAGTAGGCTTATATTTAACTTTTAGGATTTCTATTTCTAAAAATATCAGTGGACAACTTTCTTTGTTACCAATATCCAAAAGAAAAAATCCATTTTTAAAATGTGAAAAATTTCCCTTCAATATGACCTACTATAAGGACCTTAGTGGTTTCTATTTAAAAATAAAATATTGGTAGCGTTTCTAATTAAACACGTCTAAAATTATCAACAGCAAAAGAAAGATGCATTTATGTATATTCTTATATATATATACACTCATGGACAAAAAAATTAGCGCACCAAGAAATAATTGCGGGATCGTAACGAAACTTACAATGAAGGTACGTATCGGGGAGATATGCAAATGATTAGAAATGCAGCGTGATTGCGCATTACGTATAGCCGGTAGAGGGCGTTGAACATCGTACTCTGTGGAGTATAAAACAGGCAACCAAAGCTTGTTTGAGTGTGCTGAATCATTTACAACGGAAGAGCTGAGATAGACATGCCATTACGCCGTGTTCGAAGACAATATAAGCAGTTGTCGCAGTTTGAGAGGGGGATAATCGTCGGGATGATGGAAGCTGGGTAGTCAGCTAGGCGAGTAGTTCGTCAATTAGGCCGCTCTGATTGTGTTGTGAGGAGGTGTTGGGACCAGTGGACCCGAGAGATGTCATGTACACGAAGACCAGGCTCAGGACGCCCTCGACAGACCAGTCGTCGAGAAGACCGCCACATCGTAAGAAATGCACGCGTACAGCCAACTGCTTCATCGGCCGCCATCCAGGCACAAGTAGCACCTTCACTAGGGGCCTCTGTGTCTTCTCGAACCATACGAAGGCGCCTGGCTGAAGGACAGTTGGTATCGCGGCGCCCATTACGTGTGCTGCCCTTGACGCCCACCCATCGATGCCTCCGTTTGGAGTTTTGCCGCGCACGAGGAAACTGGACTGCAGCGGAATGGAACCAGGTCGTCTTTAGCGACGAATCCAGATTCAATCTCGGCAGTGATGACAATCGTGTTCGTGTGTGGAGAGCCCGTGGTGAACGCTTCAATCCTGCCTTTGCTGTACAGCGGCACATCGCTCCCACAACTGGTGTGAAGGTATGGGGTGCCATTGCCTACAATTCACGGTCACCCCTAGTATTGTTCCGTGGCACCATGACAGCCCAGCGGTATGTTCATGAAATCCTGCAACCACATGTTTTGCCACTCATACAACGACTCCCAGGAGCCATTTTTCAACAAGAAAATGCTCGGCCTCATACGGCAAGGGTGTCACAAGACTGTCTCCGCACTGTTACTATCCTTTCTTGGCCTGCTCGATCCCCAGATTTGTCTCCAATCGAGCATATCTGGGATCCTTTGGGACGACGAGTTGGGCATCCCACGAGTTTGAACGAACTTGAGGCAAGGTTACAGCAAATATGGAACGAAATGTCTCAAGACATCATACAGAACTTGTATGACTCAATGCCCGATCGTATCGCATCGTGTATTCGCGCTAGAGGGGATCCAACGGAGTATTAACTCCTCCGTTCTTTTGCATTTTTCTCTGAAATAAATTATCCTTTTTCTTTGATTTTCTTATCATTTACTTATATCAAAGTAGTCATTACGTATGTAAAATTTCGTTTCATTTTGACGACTCCTTCTTGGTGCGATAATTTTTTTGTCCATGAGTGTATATATATATATATATATATATATATATATATATATATATATATATATATATATATATATATATATATATATGTATGTATGTATGTATGTATACTTTTAAATGTCATCTATAAAAATCTGTGTACGTCTCACATATCCTTTTGACCTTTGAAAAGTACACAGATAAAAGACATAATATCTGATACGCTTATCAAATCTAGGGCGTCCGGTAGCAGGTTATCAGATATTGGGGACTACAAAGTTTCTGATGTGAATAGAAGCATTCTAGAGTTCTTTGGGTGTTAACAATTGTCAAACAATATTTTGGTTAAGTAAGTAGAATTAGCTGCAATTTACCTATTAAAATATATTATTCAATGATATTCCTCTTAATGACACATTTATGAGATTGTACAAATAATAGAACTCAGACTATAGGATAGTTATGCAGTATCGAACTTAATAATTTCAGCTCATTCTGATGTTATTATAGGTATATCGTAATTTGTCTTGCTTTCACCAGTACACTGGAACATATTCCCAGCAGAGAATATTAGAACAAACAATGGTTAAAAGTAAAAAGAAATGGGCTTGAATGAGTGCTAGAACTATATGCCTTTATTTGATGCTACATTGTAATAGATGATCTCTATTTAAAATATTTCCTTTTCACCTGACTTAATTTTTTCATTTAAATCGATTTATTAATATTTTATTGCTTTTGCCGTGTTTTTGCACCTGGCTAGAAAATTTCAACCACGAGTTTTAGTGTGGAAGAGAGTGAAGTTTAGAGTATCCTATTTGACTGTTTCTTGGTTAGTCCTGCTGTTTATTTAAGGCAATTAAGCAATCTGTGTATCTTAGACTATGAGGCAAGATGGCAATGTTTGCTTGCTGGAGCATTCTATATACAGAGTGTTTCAAAAAGAATCACCCGATTAAAAAAAATCATAAATAGTCATCTTTTAATTCGTTTTGTAATGTATAGGCAGAAAGAGGGAAATCTCGAGTTTCACGCAGTTGCTGACAAGTAGCGCTAACGCTCTTCCTTCGTCCGCCACTTCCATGTTTGTAAAAGATGGCGACTGCACAACAGAAATCATTTTGTGTTCTACGCTTTGCGAAGTGTGAGTCCGTAACAACTGTTCGGCGTGATTTTCGTAGGCAATACCCTGGTAGATTGAAGTTATTACCTCTCAGAGCATTAGGCGATGGTATAAACAATTCCAAGACACGGATTGTCTGTATGCGCATAACAGCCGTGGAAGCAGTGTATGTGGACATGCTTGCAAAAGTTTGGGACGAATTTGCCTACCGTATAGACATATGCCGTGCATCCAAAGGTAGGCATATTGAGCACCTTTCATTTGGTTTGTAAAAAAACTTTATGATTAGCCATGTCATATAAAATTAATTTTAAGTTTCTATGTTCAATATTTTTCATAAAATACTCATTTTAAATCGGGTGATTCTTTTTGAAACACCCTGTACTTTTCGAAGGCTACGATGTATGTAACCTAAGTGGAATGATAGTGGCAAGTGGTACTTCAGTTATTTCCGAACAAAAACCAAATTTAATACTATGAAGTTTGTAAATTTTTTCAGGTCTGATGAATACTCAAGTTAATAAATGCGGGGTGAGGGAGGAATGAAACAAGATATTATAGGGTATTATTTACATACAACTAAAAAAATATTGGTTAAGTATGATTCGGCTTTTTTCTCTTGAAGTTTTGTAGGACTCTACACATTGAACGTTTAGAATATAATATGATATTCCTTAAATTACTAAAAGATATTTGTAATATCCATTTTCCTAAACTTGGAACCCATAATCCTCTCGAGGGTTGAACGAAGCAGATGCCTGGTGAGAGATATTCTATTGAATATACATCTCTTCGGCCTCGTTATTTTAGACAGAGAGAACTAACCAATCTGTACTGTTTGGATCTCATAATTTTAGAAAGGACGGAATGCAAATTCGAATGTCAATGAGAGTTAATAATGTTGTTTACATATCATATCTAAATAATAACCATTTGTCGTCGGATATGATGTTAAACAACTTGTACTCCAGTATGTCTAATTACGAACAGCCGCACCCTACAAACATTTAAAGTGTAAATGCCACCATTTTAAGAGCGACCCCTTGCTTAAATTTTACAAAACTTTTGTGAAAACAGAAGTAAAAAATTGCAATAAATGTTAAATTGATTAGAGATTATTTTTCATGATAAGCACGAAGATAAGTTAATAGCTTGTTTACTTTAAAAGATATGACAATGATTTCAGATCAAATCAGTAAAATTTCAATAAAAAGTATATTGTAGCGTACTGGAAATAGGGTCTTATTTTTTCCCGAGACCCCACAAGGGCTTGAAACATAGCTGCGTGTTTTTCAAGGAATGTGTTGTTCTGTTCCACCTGTTCGGCACACGTGGGGGGATTAAAAACCGTTTTCCTTACAGATGCAGCCATTAAAACTGTCATCTTGTCATTTCTGCAATGTAGTAAAGTTCGGCGTCTAAGAAGAGCTGTCAGCCGATAATCTGCCGGCCCCTCCACCCCTTCTGAAAATCCAGACATTGGAGAGAGACGCTTGAGAACGCGGGCGGTGCGGATGTGTGTTTAGGCTCCGTACATTGGGAATCTGCACGGTTTTTTTTTAATTGAATATGTTGCACTGTTTTAAATGTTAACTATTTTTGTTAATAAATTGTTAAGTTTTTTGTTTTAAAAAGTTGGCCTTCGTTTGTTAATTAGAACTCTGTCTTTCTTTGGTATGGATCAATAGTTGTGAAATTTCTCCAAAATGCCTCAGAGGGAATCGCCTTACCTACTTACAGTGACGCCACAGCTTAATTGGTGCTCAGCGGAGGGATCCGTACCCGGTTTCGAAAGCAGAGTCAGTATGCCAAATTGCGGGTCATTTTTTAGGACCCATAGAATGTGCAGATTTTATCACGCCGCCGTAGCAGTGCTCCGCGAAAGTTAAGAGGTCATCGACCCAGCGTCGAGGTAAAACGGAGGGAGTAGTCCCCCCGATGCTCCGGTGGTTTGTGCTGTCAAGAAGAGTGTGTTTTCAGAGGGCTCCAGGCGCAGTGAAATTGAGAATGTTTCGCCGTGCTGATGAGTTTCGTTTTCTGCTTATTTTGTGTTGTGGTCAAGATCTACTGGAAGTCAAAGTGTATTAATGTGTCATCCGTGTTGCGGAGAGTGCCTGCGAGTGACCGATGACTTTTCTGCTGTTACCTGCAAAAAGGGGAGAGTACTGCTTTTAGATACTCAAAGTTGCATTGTTTTTTTTTTTTGGATAGGTATTTTTCGGAAATAATTTTAAGTTTTAAGTTGTGATGAATTGCTGGAAAAATACATATCAGTGCAATTGTTTTGTGGGGACAAAAGTAGTGTATTTTGCAACCGTAGTGTTTATATGTAACGTGTGAATGGCTAAGCTAGCTATGATGCAAGAAGTGGTTGTAATTCTTATGGAGGGTAAAAACTACCCTGGTTGTATTGCTTAAAATGTTTTTTAAAAAAATAGATACAAGTGGTATTTTTTTTTCTCGATAATTTTTTGAAACAGTTATTATTTGAGTTTTTTGTTATTTTTGGGTAAGCTACCTGTCACAAACTGTTTGTTTTAAAAAATAAATACAGTGGTATTTTTTTTTGTTTCTCTCAATAATTTTGTTAAAGCATGTATTGAGAGTTTTTGAAACGTTAACTAACGTTGTTAATTAGAAGGTTCTAATTGTTTTCAAAGGTTAACTAAGCTAGTGCCTTTGTGGGTTGGGTATACAAACTGTATATTCCGGTTAATGCTTGTAGCGGTATAAGTGTTGATTAACGTTTGCTAGTTGGTTATTAATTGAGTTTTTTTTAAATAAAAGGTTGACTAAACTAGTGCCTTTGTGGAAAATATACAAGGTGTATATCTCAATTATAGTAGCGGGATAAACGATAAGTAAACGACTTGCTATGTAGAAGTATTGTTTTTGTGTGTTATCGAATGTTAAAAAGGTTAATCTAATGTTTTGATTTTGAAAAAGTTATTATTGCAATTTGGAAAAGTTAAGCTAACGTGTTATATATGAATTTTTTAGTAATTTGTTTGTTTATGTGTATGATCCCATTGTAAAATACATGTTTTCACGAAGAAAATTTAATTGAAGGTGTTTTAGTTATTTTGAGTTTTTTTTAATTTTCCTGACCTGTGCTTATAAATTTGTGATTGATTTTGCGTGTAAAAATGGCTTACCTTAGCAAAGGGAGAAAGGCAGATTTGAAAATTTTGGCGATGAGGTTGGGTCAACAGCCCGCCCCAGATGCATTAATAATCCATCTAAAAAAATTAATAGAGAGTAGTCCAAATTACGAGGAGAATTTTGTTAGGGGTCTTCTTGAAACCATTATGCAAGATAGATTACGACAGGAAAAAGCGGCTAGGGAAAGGGAGAAGACGGAGAGATATAGGATTTTCGAATTGGAAAAATCGCGAATTATATCTCAAGCCCGTTTGACGACCCCAGAATATCCCCAGAATACGGTAAGGGAAACAGTGAAGTATGATTCTGAGCAAATTGAAGAAGAGAAGAAAGAGGTAGATTTTTGCTGTGAAAGCAGTCGTGGAGCGGATCCTGTTCCGCGAAATTGTGTGGAGGGGATTGAGATGGTTTTGCAGAGGGGGGAACAAAATACCCCAGTAAGAATTACGGTCGATCAGACCCAGGCGGGAGTGGTGGGTGACTCACTCGCAGAAGAGTCTTCGTTGGCTCAAATTAAGATAGAGGAAAGTGAGGGAGTAACCTTGCAGTGTTTTGAAAACATTCGGGGGGCATCTGAGAAAGGCCAGCAGAGTTGTGGGGAAAGGAAGGAAAGTTTACTGTTAGGGCAGGAGGTCGATGAACCCGAGGAACTCGACTCACGTTTGAAAGAGAAAAACGAAGACTTAGGAGAATTGTTAGTGATCCCGGGAGAATTAGAAAATTTCGGAATTGAAAAAGGGGTAATGGATAGGGGAGAAGGTCAAGAACATGAAGGTAAAAGGGTGTTAAGTTTGGAAAGGAATTTGGGAGAGGAGATAGAGATAGATGTAGAGATGGCAAATGCTGTGGTCGTTTCAGAAGCTGGAATTTCGGTTAAGAGATCAGGGTTACCTGCAAGGGCCAAATGGTCCAATCCTGAGAGTTCCGGTTTTTCTTTCGGGTTAGGGAGTAAACATCTTGCGTCAGGAGAGGTGATGAGAAAGTGCAAAAAGTGGATTTCGGAGGTAGATCGGTCGGGAGAGAATTTGATTGACTTGTATTTAGTTTCGGGTTGTAAACCTGGAATAAGTTGCACTATGCATCTACCTGTGGTTCACATGGGCATCACGTTTTTGTATTTTTTAATTATTACTAAGTGGATAGCCCATGTTGAAAATCCAGATTAAATACACAGGAGGTTGATTTACCTTGTATTGCTTGTATGTGTTATTAAATTGATTTTTTTTCATGCAATAGAAAGGTATATGATTGTTGTATTTTGGTATGTGTATTTAAGTGTTTATTATTATTATTTTTGATTCTTATCTGTGAATGAATTTTGATTTATGGAATTTAAGTGTTTTTGTTGAAAATGACATCCCGTACAAAATAAATGCACTGAACGCGAATGTAATAGGTTATTAATTTTCAAAATTTTGGTTATGTGCTTTGTTTAATTTTGGTTGCAACTTGAGTGTTAAAGGTGGTGCTGGCTATGTGTTTTTGTTTCAACTCCTCTGCATGCCGGTGCACAAACTGTGTTATTTGCCAGTGCACAAACTGTGCTATTTGGGGTGTAGGTGTGATCGACTGACAAACTTTTTCTTCTGAGAAAGAAAAAGTTTCCTGGAGCGGTGACGCCACAATATCTTCATAAGAATATGAAGGCTGGATTTTTATTTTAGGAAACAGCATTTCGATTATTTTTTTATAAATGATTATCACCGAGTCTTCAGATTTATTTTACTTATTTTTCATATTCTACTATTTTCTTTCCATTAGTTGCTGAAGTTTAGATTCACAAAACGATATTCAAGGAGGAAGGATTTCTTATGTTATATTATTTAACCTAATCATATTAGTGACTTTTCTGAAATATGTCAGCTTGTTTATCTTGTAAAATCCAATTAGGGCTTACAAACATCGTTTTTGTATTTTCAGTTATGGATCAAATGCAAAAAACTAAAATTATTTCTCAGAGGACATCTAACTTTCTTTTCTTGGGTTAAAATGAAATAATTTTTTTCACATTTAAAGCTAGTTTTTCAGACCTCGAGGGTTAAAAAGTTTAATACAGAGGAAAAGATCGTGATGAAAATTTTAAAAAAATAGAAAGGGAACATGGATATGATTTAAGTTCAAGTTTCGCTAGAATAAAAAACATGTAAAAAAATCAAGCACAGTCAAAAAACTAAATATTTCTGATACTTATATTCATCAATCAACACATAAAAACGTTTTTAATACCTTCGTTTTATACAATGTGATACAAATGAAACTAGTATCACGTAAAGTAGAAAATAAATCTTCTTGAATAATACATAAAAAATAGTTTTGCCATACAATAGCCAGAATCTATTTAATATGTGGCGGTCACGCGAAGAAGATGAAACCATCATGTAGATTTTCATGCAAATTCCTAGCGTGATCGCCTGCGCATGTGCGAGCTTCCCCAGAGCGACATATAAGCGGGCTCCACTCGACTCTAGCAGGGAGAGAGAGCAGTGATCCGCCTGGCCGCACGCTCACAACATAGTGTTCCCGTCGAGCTCTTCGTGTGCTCAAGCTGCAGAATATTTCTGGTAGTTATCGTCAATTGCTGTAGCACCGGATTCTTCAACTTCACCGACTAAGAGTGTTCCCGTGTACCAGTGTGTGTCTCACCATTGATAAGCTGTACCCTAAGATCGCCTCACAGGACTCTTGTGCTGCCAGTCGTAATATTAATTTTATTGTGTTATTAGTATCGGTAGTTATATTATTTATTGATGTTTTTAATTGTAAGCGCAATAGTAGTTATTGCAATATTGCTAGTTTTCAATGGTTTTATTATATTCCAGTGATTGTGAACAGGGTTCATCAATAAACTGTATTGCATTATTTAACAAGTCTACTGTATTTACAGATACATTGTAAACAGCCCACAAGAGTGGGGATATGTGGTAGGTGTTTTGGGAAAACAATAACCTTCTGTAAATATCTAGCTGTAAATATTTCTAAGTTAAAATATTATATACCCAGCACCTCCACACTGGTGACCCGGAATTCTGTTTACAGTATTATTTAATTAATATATATTGCTGTCTTTACTCGTTTTTGAATGTTTTATGTAACTACCAGTAGATTTATACTGAAAATTAGTGTATGAATTATGCCAACCACAGTATGCTCAGGCATGCAATAACTGCCCTGGAAACTCGCTATAGGTGCACTGGCACTCTCCCAGGTTGAGATTCTAACCTAATTCTCACTAGCTGAATATCTGTTCCTACTGCATTAACAGGAAAAACTGCCCAGCTAGCCATCTGTAGTCATAATGACTGACGATAAAACCGAGGTCCGAGGGTCAGGTTTTTCCGATATAGCACGAGTTGCATTCAAACCACCGCCATTCTGGGATACAAATCCACGAGTTTGGTTTTTACAACTCGAATCTCAATTCAAGTTAGCTGGTATAACAGCCGACGAAACTAAATTTCACTCGGTTATTTCGGCAGTTGATACAAAGACTCTAGGTAGAGTGTCAGATATCGCAGAGAAACCCCCGTCAGACAACTTGTACGGCACGTTAAAGCAGCGTATACTTGATTTGTATTCTAGGTCAGACGCAGCCAGACTTAGACTTCTCTTTCAAGACATACAATTGGGAGATAGGACGCCTTCCCAGCTCCTACAAGAAATGAGGAATTTAGCTGAAGGAGATATTAAGGACGACGTTTTAAAGAGTCTGTGGTTACAGCGCCTTCCGCTGAACACACAACAGATCCTGTCCATTTCTAACGATCTCCTGCCAAACCTCGCAAAAATCGCTGATAAAATTATGGAAATTTCCCCCATAACACCCACGGTTACAGCCGTAGCACAGTCAAGTGAGTTGAATTCTATTAAAACTGAATTGTCTAACATTAAGAAAACTCTTAAGTCTCTACAAGAACGCAGAGATAGACAAAGTCGCTTCAGATCAAACTCTGGATCTCGAAACCGTCTCAGGTCGAATTCAGAATCTCGTAAAAATGCTAATAGATTATGTTGGTATCATCACAGGTTTGCAGATAAAGCTAAGAGGTGTACAAAGCCATGCAGTTTCCAAGGAAACGACTAGGCACGTCGGTTTTGACGGCAACTGACGTGGCGACTCATCATAGCCGTCTCTTTGTTTTTGATAAGATTTCCAAGCAGAAATTTTTGGTTGATTCAGGTGCAATAGTGTCTTGTTATCCCAGGACGTTCGTATCTTGGTCCAGACAACAACCAGAGTGTCTGTACGCTGCAAATGGATCGGAAGTTCCTACTTTCGGTACAATACAACTAAAACTTGACTTAGGTTTGAAAAAGGAAATTTTATGGACGTTTGTGATCGCTGATGTTACAACACCTATTTTGGGAGCTGATTTCTTGGAAAGTTTTGCCCTACTATTAGACGTTAAAAATCGTAGACTGATTGAACAACGTGCGACCTCAGCTATTCATTGTTCTTCACGGGTAGATGCATATTTAACCCCCATCAGTACTAGTACACCTTTTTACAGTGTAATTATGAAATTTCCTCGAATTTTAAGTCCCAATCTTAATAGGCACAAGCTAACAACTACAGTAGTTCACACTATCGAAACTAAGGGTCCTCCAGTATTCGCAAAAGCTAGGAGGCTGAATCCTGAAAAGCTAAAAGCTTTGAAGAATGAATTCCAGGAATTGCTCCAGCAGGATATTATTCGACCTTCCAAAAGCCCTTGGTCGAGTCCAATACACATCTTGACGAAAGCCGATGGCAGGTTTCGAATCTGCGGAGACTACCGCAGGCTTAATGCCGTAACGGTACCTGACAGATACAGCATCCCTCATCTGCATGATTTTACTGCGGAACTGAATGGTAAGACAATTTTTTCTAAAATTGACCTTAAAAAGGCTTACCATCAAATTAAGATTGATGACGCAGACGTTCAAAAAACCGCGGTCATTACACCCATCGGACTTTATGAATACAATTACATGTGTTTCGGGTTAAGAAACGCCGCTCAGACATTCCAGAGATACATAGACAACGTTTTACGTGGTCTCACTTGCTGTTTTGCGTATATAGACGACATTTTAGTCGCCTCAACTGATGAGACAGCACACAAACAGGACTTAGCTCAAGTTTTTGAAAGGTTAGATAATCATGGCTTAGTCATTAATCATGCTAAATGTATTTTTGGTTCAAAGGAATTACAATTTTTAGGATTTCTGGTTACCGCGAAAGGAATTTCTCCAGCGCCAGACAAGATTAAGCATATAGCTGAATATACCTTGCCGAAAACGGTAGATAGTTTACGTCGTTTTTTAGCCATGATAAATTTTTATCACAGATTTTTTAGGCACGCAGCCGAAATTCAGGCTAAGTTATACCAGATGGTAAAAGGAAAGCCTAGAAAGGACAAATCTATTTTACAGTGGAGCGATGACACTCGAGAAGCATTTTCACAATGCTTAGACGTTCTACAAAAAGAAGTCAGGCTAGCTCATCCAGCAGCTAACGCCAAACTCTCTCTTATGGTTGACGCCTCTGACATTGCGATTGGAGCAGAGCTTCATCAAACAATAGATGGTACAGCAAGTCCCTTAGGATTTTTCTCCCGTCGACTTACGCCTACCGAAAAACGGTATAGTACATACGACAGAGAACTGCTATCCATCTACTCCGCTGTCAGACACTTTAGGCACTTGATTGAAGGATCCCAATGCGTGATTTTTACGGATCATAAACCATTGTGCTACGCATTTCAGCAACACAGTGATCGTTGCAATCCCCGTCAAATCCGCCACCTTGAATTCATTTCGCAATTCTCGACGGACATACGTTATATCAAAGGAAACCAAAATGTGGTCGCTGATGCTATGTCTCGAGTCGACGCGATTAGACTAGGGTGCAAGATAGATTTACAGGAGTTAGCATCTGCACAAGCTGTTGACGCGGAATTACAGGAACTATTAAAAGGTAAAACAGGTTTAGAAATTGAGCAGATTCAATTAGAGACAGGTTCTCCCAAAATTTACTGCGACATTTCTACAGGTCACATTAGGCTATACCTACCAGACGAATTCCGTAAGGAAGCTTTCGCACAGGTACACAATATCTCTCATCCAGGTACTAAAGGTACAGCGAAGTTAATCCGAGAACGTTTTGTTTGGCCTAGACTGGAGGCTAACTGCAAAGAATGGGTCACAAGTTGCATTCAGTGCCAGAAATCGAAGATTTCGAGACATACCAAGTCTCCACTGGCTACATTTAAATGCCCTGACACTAGGTTCTCGGAAGTTCATCTCGATATTGTTGGCCCACTGCCACCTTCCAGAGGATTTCAGTACTTGCTAACTTGTATTGACAGGTTTACTAGATGGCCGGAAGCTTATCCAATTCCGGATCAAACAGCTGAAAGCGTCGCGAAAGCGTTTTACACGGGATGGATTGCACGGTTCGGCGTGCCTGTTACAATCATTACTGATCAAGGCCGACAGTTCGAAAGTGAACTCTTTTCCACTTTAACAAAATTACTAGGAATAGAGCGCAGGAGAACATGTGCGTACAACCCCCGCGCAAATGGTCTAGTGGAAAGATTTCATAGACACTTAAAGCAGACATTAACGTGTATTTTAAAAGCTTCCCAATTCTGGGTTGAAAAGTTACCATTAGCTTTACTCGGTATCAGAGCTAGCCTCAAAGAGGACATAACGGCATCGACAGCCGAAATGGTGTATGGCTCACCATTAAGATTACCCGGAGATTTTTTTGTGACTCGAAAGATAGTCACGCGTTTACACGTTTTGAATTTTTAAAACGTTTGAAATCCCATATGAAAGAGCTGCGGCCAATTCCCACATCTAATCATTCGATAGGTAAAGTTTTTTTGCATAAAGAATTAATGCAAACCCCTTTTGTATTCGTTAGAATAGATTCGGTACGTAAACCATTAACCCAGCCATACGACGGCCCTTACAAAGTCATTTCTAGACACCCGAAACACTTCACACTAAGCATAGCAGGTCAAAAGAAATGCATTGCAATTGATCGACTCAAAGCAGCATTTTTTCAAGACCAGCCAGTTTCGGAAGTTGTTGCGAAAGACGTAGGCCAAACCCCAACTGTCGTCACACGTTCGGGACGCAGGGTTAGGTTCGTGGTACCGTACCAAGCCTAGGGTCTTGGCACTTGCGGGGGAGTGTGTGGCGGTCACGCGAAGAAGATGAAACCATCATGTAGATTTTCATGCAAATTCCTAGCGTGATCGCCTGCGCATGTGCGAGCTTCCCCAGAGCGACATATAAGCGGGCTCCACTCGACTCTAGCAGGGAGAGAGAGCAGTGATCCGCCTGGCCGCACGCTCACAACATAGTGTTCCCGTCGAGCTCTTCGTGTGCTCAAGCTGCAGAATATTTCTGGTAGTTATCGTCAATTGCTGTAGCACCGGATTCTTCAACTTCACCGACTAAGAGTGTTCCCGTGTACCAGTGTGTGTCTCACCATTGATAAGCTGTACCCTAAGATCGCCTCACAGGACTCTTGTGCTGCCAGTCGTAATATTAATTTTATTGTGTTATTAGTATCGGTAGTTATATTATTTATTGATGTTTTTAATTGTAAGCGCAATAGTAGTTATTGCAATATTGCTAGTTTTCAATGGTTTTATTATATTCCAGTGATTGTGAACAGGGTTCATCAATAAACTGTATTGCATTATTTAACAAGTCTACTGTATTTACAGATACATTGTAAACAGCCCACAAGAGTGGGGATATGTGGTAGGTGTTTTGGGAAAACAATAACCTTCTGTAAATATCTAGCTGTAAATATTTCTAAGTTAAAATATTATATACCCAGCACCTCCACAAATACAATGATATAACAGAGTTCAGATGAACTGCACTTACGTGTTCTGTGGGAACTCGGATACCGTTCAAATATTAAGGGCAAAAACGAACTAACTTTAGATCAAAATATCACTTATGGATGTTTTTTAATGACGGAATATATTTTTTATTAAAAAACATGCCTGGAATCCTTTAGATTTCAAAATTCAAAGATCAAATAGTTTGTTTGGTCAGAAAGTTGCAAAAGAAAAAGTATTTCAACAGAAACTCTGTACAATAGAGTGAGAAACTTTTTCCTGTTAATTTGATATACTTAACATTGAATATGATTATGTCTGAAATCTCATAACAACACATACGATTGGTCGCTCATTGTGCCAACATTTTTGTTATTCTTACAATGATTTGTGTCTTTTTATAAATGTTGGAAATGGTGAGTAGTGCATGTAAGCTCAAAGGGGTGATTGGTGATTGTGGCGATATATGGAACCTGTTTTGAAAAAATGTTTGCTTTAGTCACAATTATAAGTTTCATTGAAGTTACTACAATTTGAAAACAGTTAAATAATTTACTATTTATTAAAGTCTAATATTTTTTCATAGATGCAAAACTTCTAATCGGAAATAGGACAACTAGCTCTGCTGAGAAAAAAAAAGATTCCAATGCTTTATATCAAACTTTTTATCCCATTCACCCCTTCATAGAATATTTCCCTTCTTATCGACCTGTAGATTAAGTATATAAATCATTTTTTGTATTTCTGATGCTAAGCAATAAGGAGACCTGCATCACAACCCAACGAAAGAATTTATAGTTCCCATATCTTATAAAATCCCCCCAATAACATTGGCAGAAAAAAGAGATATTCTCCACTGTTATTATAACCTTAAAAAATAATAGCAAAATTATGGATAGAGGGAAATTTGCCTATTGTTCTTAAAATGTGCGTGTCATATGACGCAAAATGCACAATTATCGTTGAAAAGATAACATAAATTATATTGGATGAAAAAACCTCTTACTGTCATTTTGCGACTACTACTGAATACCTTAAAAATATGTTAACATACTTTTTTATTAAAATTGTTGATATTAATGGGATGGATGTGTCTGAAGAGAAGTAGCAAGATTATTGATATCTATTATATTAAATTTTATCTATTCAGTACCATTAGACAGGAAAATGATAATAAAAAAGTATCTAAATTTAATGATTTTCGATATATTACGATATTTTCTCTGTAAAGGACAAAATATCTACATTTAGATATAAAATACTTAGAGTGACAACCCTATTAGAGTGTAACAGTGCAACGTATGTCTGTGTATAATGAACCACCAGCTTTCATAACATGTGTTGCAATGCTAATACCGTTGCCAGATGCATGAAAACAGAGCAACACATGCTGTAAGCAACGTAGGCTAAGGGAAAACTCAAGCTATAACTAGGGTAGTTAGTAGTTGATCATATCCGTATTTCGAATTTTTATTGGAATATTCTATTTTTTTCCTAGACAGTTTAATTGATCCTCTTTGGTATTCATCGACCCCTTTCGACCCTCGTATATTCATCGACCTCTAGAGAACTATTATCGACAACAAGGGATCGATATCGACCACTTTGGAGACCCCTTCTTTATATGAAAGAATATGATAAGTAAAAAAATACATTGATTCAAAAGAATAACGATCTCATGATTAATGGAATTTCACATCATTCAACCTTCTAAAAATGAACTAATATTTGGTTTAAATTCTATTCAGGATTTTATAATTAAAAACAAGTCAAAACAAATCACAATGAAATTAAATAATTTGGAAAACAGGACATGTTTGACATATAATTTTTATTTTATATTTTTCCTTGTGACTATTTCAGAGTTCCCGAGGAAAAGTTTGTTCTTTATCGGATATATGTATAATTCGAACATAAATTACAGTTGAAAGGAACAAGACTCTAAAACGCTGGCAGATAGATGACCCAGATACGCTCTGCTTATCAGTAAGATGATAAGAAAAAGAACGGAAGTGGAGAAGTATTAGTCAGAAAAAAAGCAGAGAAGAAAATATTATATAGAGTTGAAAAGAAAGACATATATTTCCTTCAAAACGTACACATCTTGAAGAGTTTAATCAATAGAAACATATAAATTGACTGTTTAATTTTCGAAAATAAAGAGGGAAATATATAAAGCTTAATATCATTTATCGTACTAATATTTTTGATTCTGACCAAATGAGACTATTCCCAAAATAAAAGTCAATTCTTACGAAAAATTTTTGGATTTATAATAGCTAAAATGTAACTATAAACGTAACTATAAGAAGGCCGCAACGAGTAAGAGAATTCCAATGTATATAACAGGTAAAGCGAGGAATACTCTTATAAACCTAATTCCCCCAAACATTAAACAATAGATGATTTTGATGACGATATCCAAAAGCTAAACGATCAATAAAAATATCCACAGTTGCTCATATTTAATATCGATAAAAACTGGAAGGAATGTAAAGTCTCTTTACTATTATACAAAGAAATATTCTTCATATGTGGTGTATTTTAACCTAATGTTTAATTCAATTCATTCTCTGAGATCAATGCCACTGTAAACATTCTGGGAATTTGTCTTCATTATAAGTAGTAAGGGGTTCCATAGGGATTTCATTTATACTATATTTTGATTTAATATCTTGGGGTCTATCTAAGATCTCCTAATTTTATACTTTAATTTTCTATCGTGATTTAGGGTTCCTTTGTATATTCTTTACATTTTTTTCATAAAAGATATTATTCTAAAATATAATATACCTCTTCTTTTTCTATTATTAATAAGTTTAATTATAATTCCTGTGTAATTAAGCATTTTAAGTACATCTTCATGTATGTAGTAGTTAATATTAAGTGTTCGAGCTCAAATTTCCTTCCACGAAATTACATTAATGAGCCAAGATATTTTGTTCCTAAAGCAGCCGAATAGTGTTATTTTATGAAGCTTTTAACGCAGAAGTAGAATTCTGAAAATTCACTTGAATATTACGACGTAACCACCAGATTCTTCTCAGATTTAAGTGGAATTTCCTCACACCAACTTTTCATAATGCATTACACTTCATCTCGATTTAATTGATATCTGGGGTGCAACTCTTTAAACCCTTCATTGTGTTCGTCACATATCACTTTTATAGAACGATAGAACTCATGTTAATTAACAGCGCAATTTCTTCAACATTTGTAACAAGTATGAAGTAGAATTTACCCAAAAGTTGTCAACTTAATTAATCTTCACGGGAATAATCACATGCAAGCTTTCCCCAGCTATAAATCTGTATATTATTAAATAAACAAAATGGAATTGACTGAGATAATTTTAGATACAAAGATTATTCTCAAATTAAAACATAAAAAGAGCTTCAAAACTAACTTATATTTAAATATATGCATTTTTTAATCTTGTACAGAATCACTACAAAGCCGTGTTATTTATTTTTACATCGATAAATTCATAGTAATCTTCATTCAACTAAAGAAAATACGTTATGCAAATATGACATAAAGTTTAAAATAAACATATAATGCAAAACTCATATGTTTATTTCTTAAATGTTTCTTAGAAAGTTTATATATGTAAACGAATTGTCTTACATTGATTAAACATCATATTTTCACTTAAATCAAAATATAAGCATTTTCACATTTTAGATTTTAATTCTTAAAAACGTTTTTTGTGTTTACTGTAAACTTTTGATGGCTGAAAATTTGTTAAACTGTACTTCTATAGCTCAGCACTTTAATATAATCTGGATCACAAGAATTTTAATACGGAAAATAGTATTTCAATGTAAAGAATGTTTAGCTGATTTGAATAATTTTTAAAAAGTCTAAAATTAGTAATTTTCGATGTTATTTTCTCTAAAGCTTTTCATCTTCAAATTCTCTAATTTATTAATTTATCTCAAGTAAACACAATAGTAAAAACTTATTAAATTTACAGCCTAACAGCATGCATATTAAGCATATAATCGTATACATTGAAGTCATAGTAATGGAAAATTCGCCTATAAATTATGAAATAAATGTCAATACAAAATCATTGTTTTCAAGAACAACTTTATTTTACGATATGGGAAGTTGAACAGTTGATAAAAAACCCAAATATTTCTGGGTTAATAAATTAAAATGCCTGTATAACATACACAAAATATGATTCTACTTGAAGAAGCGTAAACGAATCGAAAATATCATTGAAATTTTAGCCCAGCCGTAGTATTCCAGAAATAGAGAGCATATTTGTTCTATTTTTGTGTCAGCAACTTGTGGGGTGACTTATCCAATTGGGTGAAATACTCATTTTTCAATCAGAATCGCTTTCTGGGAGCTGTCAGAAATGCTTTTCCCCTGGATAAGAGAGGAGGTATACTTGAATTTTTAACTTCGGTCTTTCAACCTCAGTTAATTTCATAAGCGCATAATATATGATCTTGAAAATATCTTAACAAGCGATATCTCTAAACCCAAAATCATCAACAAAATGTAAAATTCATATTGGTTGCCTATGCTTTATGGAAATCAAAATTTCATTTTCTTGTGTACGAGAGAACAAGGTAAATTTGGCCAGTATCAATTTATTGCTTTATTGATCCAGAGGAATTTCCTGCAGACAATGAGAATTAATTGTATTTTTTCGATAACTGAGCAGCAAGCTTAAATCTGGTGAAAGTGGGAGAATAAAGCAATATTTTCAAGTAACAGATCTGAAATGTTGTCAATAGCTTTAAATTCATGCAAGAATATGTTACTGAAGGGCTAAAGAAAAAAATCGAGGAAGCTAATAGATTTGTCTGTCCATTTCTCTTAATAATAAATCTCCTTTCCAATATTAATTTGTAATCAAAACAGTAAAACGTGTAAATTAAAGATGATTAACGTTGGAAACTTTTAATATTTCTAAATATAAAATTAATCCCTGCCTATAATACGGCAGTTCATTGCAGTGCTAGCTCTCATGATTTGTGAGAATTCAGACATATGATAGCACCAATTATTTACGGTCTTTACAGGCTATATAATTATAAAAATGAGAGTTTTTAATATAATAATCTCAAAAATGCTTTTCGTCAGTTGCTGTTTAGTGTTAAATCTGCTTTATGATTCTAACAAATCGGATTTTCTTGGTATAGTGCTTTGTACACCTTATTGGATAACCATTCAAATATCAGCATACCATTGTTTGCCAAACAGTCAATGTGAGTTGGGACATTAAGTAAATTAGTTTGGCTATTAAATGGAATGGACTGCTATAGTACTTTCAACTAACCTATGTTATAAACATTTTCATGTTAGATTAGAATATTGTTGTCCCACATTAAACAGAGCAAATTTGAATTTCAAGCAAGAAAATAAAATATAACAATTTCCCAATGAAATTATATGAAATTGTCCGTTGCACAAAATATTTCTTATTATTTCTAACACAGTTGAATTTCATAAACAAACTCAGATTCCCTTTACATATCAGTTTAGAATGATTGAAGCAATTGTATCATTAGAATCTCTCAATCGCCGCACCAATACAGATTTACCTGTCATTTATATAGATAGAAATTATTTTCCTCAATTACACTACCACGGATATAATTGCACCGAAGGGTAATGTTAGGAGTTTAATTACAAAGCCTTTACACATCCACAGTAGTCATTATAACGTTTCACTTGTATTAAAGAGTGTTTCGAATCAATCAAAAGGGGTGAAATTTTAATGGATTCTGAATAAAAAATTCGAAAGAGTTTTGAAACTGTTAAATTTAACGAATTATAATTTTGAGAATATATTCACTTTGAATATAAATATTTCTTTAAACGAAAATTCAAAACCTAGCAAAAGCAATAATGAATCTATGTTAAATATACTTAATCAGTGCAATTGAAAATCAAATATATGTAAACATCTGCAGATTATCCCACAGCAGCAACGTTATGTAATAAAATGTTATCCCAAAAAATAAAGCTGAGAAAAATTTGAATAAAATACGTTACGGTGTAATTGAAAGACATGTAATTTTTTAGACTGCCTCATATTAACACCGTCTTAATCTATATCTTATAAAAACCATGATTTACGAATTTTGACTCAGTTTTATTTAACGTTAAACAAAGCAATGATATATACTAAGTTAACATAATCCTAAAAGTGACCTCGACATTGAAATCCCTTCTAAATTCCATGATATTTACGACCATTATTTTCTTATTCTTACAAAAATCGGGAATTAATAAGATTCTCGCTTTCACAAGTACTATTATGTTTTTTGATTTTTAGCATTATACATGCGCTTAATATGACAGAGTATGAACATATCTCAGGAATTATTTTACATTTATGTATCAGAGAAGTCATATCTAATACAGTTAGTTTTCTGAAATGTGTATCATATTGCAGGTATAAACTAGGACTTGTGAATAACTCAGTATACGAGAGATTTATTTTTTATTTGTGCGGTAGGGAAATATTTGATGTTTTATAACTGACAGAAAATTTGTGGGAAACGCAACACAGGAATACATAGATTCTTAAAAATTAGCTTTTTTATAAGTCAGAAAAATTAATGTCATATTTTATTTTTTATGTATTATACTTTATTTTTCAATGTGGATTTTGTGTGTCTTTGAGTTTTCAGTCATACTTAGATGATAAAGATAATGATATCTTCAAAAGAGTTCAAGATAAAGGTATCAGAAATGACTTAATTCTGTTATATTATTTATTAGGTGTGAACACTTTTGACACAGTCATGTGGAATATTTTGTTGCATTTACAGTTCAGTTAAATCAGGGACTTACCACGATCTGTTGTATGTTAACTGATCCGATCTTTATAAATTTGAATGATTTGATATCCCAAATTCATCCATGAAAACACACTTAAAGTTTCTTTTCGTAACAAAATTTTGAAAATTAGTTCAGAAAAATTAATGTTTTGGGCCCTCAGTGGCAATTTTTGGGATTTCATTTATTTTGTATTTTGTGTATGACAGATTATTTTTTTAATAATAAAACTAAATCAAAATTTTAGTTACGAGTTAACAAAAAGAAGAAGGTTCCTTATTCTTAAAAGTAACAATTCAAAGTTTCAGTAAAAGAAAAAAATTTAGTGTAAAGATAATAATATTTGATGTTGTGGTTTGCTAATGCGGGGCACTTGTCTGTTAGGACGTTATGATATCCGTTAAAATCAATAATACTTATACTTGTCTGTACTTACCTTAACTTATACTTATCTGTTGAAATCAATAAATTTAAAGACTTTTAAAATTGAAAATACTAATTTAAAAAGATTATACGCCTAGCGGAAAAATTAGTGTTTAAAAATTATTCTGTTTTGGGGGCTATGGCGTCGGATCAAGTTTGTTTAAATGAATAAAAATTAATTGAAATAAGCAAAAATATATTGATAGAAAATTCTTCGTTTTAATAATCATACGTGTATTATTTGGGATTGTGGCTTCTACTGTATGTACAGAAAGTAACTGAGACCACGAAAGGAAAGAAAGCGAAGAAAAAGTCCCGAAATTGACTTCCGGAAAGTCAGTTCCTTTCAAACTATGTAACTGCTGTGGACGCCTTAATTCGTTTGAACCTCCGATCGTATAGCACTGTCTGGCTGCTACAGTCAACTTACTTATGGATTTCATTCACCTAAAGTCTGCATAATGGTAAACCGAAAAGGAAGTTAGAAAGGGTTCTCATCATTAGACATTTAACCAATTAAATTCTTTTAACTAATTCTGCAACAAACAGGGAATAACATTTGCACTCCGAGTTTGACAAACTGTTTTTCCCAATGCAGTAGGTACTTGCGCTCCATGATGACATCGAAATCTTATTAGCCATTTAATTATGTGCAGCATTGCTCTCTAGGAGGGGACAAAGAGGAAACGTCCAAGCCCTACTTGGGATTTCATCCCAAGCCCATAGTATGGAAGCTAAGCACCATACCATGTGAGCTGAAAAATGAGAACTTTATTTAGATTTTAGCATAGATCTATGGAGTCACGGCTATATTTTAGAGCTAAATTTGGCATAGAAAAATTATTTCGTGAGTAACAGGTATAGCTTACTACAAACACAATGAGGGATTTTCAAACAGACATTTTGTTTATGGTGATTTTATGTGCGTACACAAAGGTCTGATAAATTTGTAACTATATCTATTTTTTAAAACCATCGGTCTTTCATATACGAAGGGGACCAACTTGAATTTTTTTCTTGAAAATTTTAATTTGACATCCTAAGCAGATTTTCTTAATACATCGTTTTTATTTTGTCTGAAAAGGAAATCTAGAGATTTAATATCGTTTTTATGGTATCTGTATAACATAATCCAAAAACTTTTTATTGAAGAGGAATATAACGATTCTAAAAATTTACAACATAACTCGATTAGTACTAATAATTAAATAATCCCCAAACTCGACACTGTATGTTGAAATTTGAATTTAAAAAGGTATAGAGAAAATATTTCAGAAAATTTAATCTGCAAACGTTGTTTACAAAAACTTTAAGACGATGTTAACATTCATAAAATTACCACCGATCGTGAATTGCTATTATTTAGAGACTAATCTACGAATGGCAGTAAAAAAGCTCAACTTCAATGGAACTCATAAAAACAATCAAGTTCATAATCGACTGACTCCCATTAATAATTGAAAATTTCATCTTCTATTTATTCTTACTCTACTGAAGCTAGATTCAATGTTATAACAAACGTACATCTAATAAAGATGTTGATTACTCGTTAAGATCATGAAAGTGTATACGTTTTCAATAAAAGACTTTTTGATGAATCTTCAGAAAATATTTTGTCAGTAGTTTAGATATCCATTTTTAACGCACATGCGCTCTCATTTCAGGAAATTAGCGCGAGTGTAATCGAATTAGCTCAGATGAGAAACCGTCCAGACTATTTATTTCCTCTAACGGTGGTAAATTATAGAACTGATTAAGTTTGGGCGAAAATGTAAATGTCGTAAATGTCTGCCTGTTAGAACAATCGTTCATACAGTAATTCTAAAGCAACCATTTCCAAATTATATATATATATATATATATATATATATATATATATATATATATATATATATATACGAGGGCTGTCCGTAAAGTATCCGAACTGAATGTATAAAACATAATAAAGACACCGCTCTGCGTGCGCACGCTAATTAGCATGTTTAAACATATGTAAACTTGTTATGTTGGCAATTAGCTAAGCACTGCGAAGCGCGGTTCTCTTGTAGCAATAACGAAAAGTGAACGCAGTGGATAGCCCAGTCAAAATAGGTTTTATGGCTAAAAAAAATATGAAAGTTTTGAAAATTGTTGGAGATGTTTGTTTAGGCATGCTAATGAACATACTAAAAGTCCCCACCGATCAGACTTGAGCTTTCGCCGCCATCTTGGAAAATGTGTACACTTTTTTGGTTTTTTGGAAATAACTTTAAAAATATTGATTTTATAAAAAACATTTAAATGCAAAAATTAAAGAGCATTAAATTATGAACAAAAATCATTCATAACATTTTTTATGTCTAACAGGAACAAAGATAATTGACTTTGAAAAAAGCGCACTATCACACCTGGGACGCGAAAGCGTGGTTCCCCATCGCGGTGGGGGGAAATACCCGCGCATGTGCATACCATAATTAGCCAAATTAGTTTTACACTAAATGGGAAGGTTTTTTGTATTTTTTCAAATAACTAGGGAAATATTAACTTTACGTAAAAAAAGTTTATTTCAAAAATTAAAAAACATTAAATTATGTACAAAAACGATTTTATACATTTTTGTCGTAAACCTAACAGGAACGAAGATATTGACTATAAAATGCGCGTTGATAATGGAGGTAGCTTTAAAGTCTCGTTGCAGGCGCTCTTCTAACCTGAATTTCTAACCTCTCCCACATTTCGGCATTCTTTAAACACAAGAAAATAGACTTTAATGTTTTTGGCTATGTAGATAATTAATAATTATTAATTTTATACATTAATGTAGTAAACTTGGGGGTATTCACTATCAGATTCCATTGCGAGTAAATGTTAAAGCTTACCTACTTCAAAATTTACGCGCTTTTTATGGTACGGGATTCTCCCCTTCGTCAGGCATGTATAGATCGTCTATGGATCCCCTAACATCGTCCCATTCATCAACTTCTTTCATTCGATCGTCATCATCAACAGGGCTGATGCCATTCTGACATACCCCATTGCAATTATTGCAGGCCGTTGTGCAGTTGATGCCTGCTTTTGACATCCGTATCTTACTCCACAGTGAGTCTTACAGTTGCAAAACACTATGTTTAAAACTGAATCGGGAGCTACTGCATCCATAGTTGTGATGGCAGAAGAATTTTCTCTTGACGCTTCCAGCCCCACAGGCAGTTGGGCCTTTCTTTTTCATGTGCTCCAAAGTCTTCCTCATTTTAATTTCGATGGCTCGTATTTGAGTGTGTGTGTTTAAGGTTTCTTGCGATGGTGGTTCAGTAACAAAATCTCGAAACAACTCACGGAGATTTTTACATTCCAAACCGATATGTCCATGCCGTCAAAAATTATTTTTGCTAAAGCTGTTTGGGTCAATAAATAAACTCGGACGGCCCTAGCGTATGCATGGCCAGGCAACATTTTTTCTACTGACGTAGGTTCATAAATTAAAGTGAGTATTTCTTTTAACCCACTTCCAGCCATTATGTACCCAATGCAGCCTAAGAATGACATTAAAAGATGGAATCCACCAAGCCTCACAATACAACTTGATAATAATGGATTGGATGTTGCTGCGACTATCTCTCGAGCTTTAATATACAGTGGTTGGTCAAACGTGAGTATGCAAGATTTTTGGTGCATTTTAACACACTGCTGGGCAGGATATTTCAGCACAGTGAAAATAGTGCCATACTTGCTTGGTGGTGAATTAACAAAAGGAAGGGGTATTACTTTGGTCTTTTCACAAGGCTGGTTTCTGGTTATACAATGGAAAAATCCTTTCAATTCAGGTATCTGTGGAAGACCTAACCACTTAGCACACATCCAGGAGATATCAGATGGCTTAGGCAGTGGTAAATATTCCGCTAAAGGATTTAAGACATTCAAATCTTCGATAGTAATTGTTTTTAACCCATGCCCTCGAAAGTTTTCAAACGTTTCCAGAGGAATGATTCCCATTTTGCCTACGGTCGATGCGGATGTAAGTTCGGTTAATTTTTTTATCTTCGTCCCGGGTTCCACTGCTGACTCTGGAGTAAAACAAGCAATGCCCCCCATGCTTTGAAACGTATTCAGGCCATCGATTGTCGACACATTGAAATCTGCATTGTCAAATACGAATTGGCAGAATGATCCCTCGCGCATATGGGGTTGCGGATTATTTATGGCTGACATCTCAAGTGTTTGAGCTTCATAGTAAGAAGAACAAAATCCCAAATTCGAGAGCATTGTTATTAAATTCTTGGAACAGAACTTTTTGTACAAAAATAAAGCAAGACCATTGAGCAGAGAAGACATAAATGATCGTGGCCTTAGCGCTGATATAATGAAGTGAGCTATTAAAGTGACTTTTTTTTCCGCCTTAGTAGTCTTTTTTTTAATAATCGAGTGCTCCCAAAAAGATTTTAGGCTTTCTGGAATACCCTTGTTCACATCTCTGAAAAAGTTATCACTTGGAGGGTAGCAATGAGTGTCAGTGGCGCACCCAGGGGGGGGGGCAAGGGGCCCTGCCCCCCCCCCAAAGAAGTAGAAATATTGATTTTGCATTATAAATATTTTTATTCGTTCATCTCGGCCCCCCCCATGCATTAAAAATATTTTTATCCATTCATCTCGCCCCCCCCCCAAGAAAAAATCCTGGGTGCGCCACTGATGAGTGTCATAAACTGGTGTCTGGATATCTTCTTTTATTATGGCTGCAGCAGTTTGTACTATTCGTAGACGCTCCTCACGATCATTTCGTATCCTTTTGTCGTACCAAGAGTCTGATAAGACTTTCATTCCAGTATTACGTAAACATATGACAGTAACGTTTTTGGAGTTTGAAGCAAAAATAATGCCATCCCCGCATTTTTGTTTCTACTTATTTCTCAAACTGATGTCGTCTGGAACTAGCCCTGCAATTTGAGATTTGAGTTCGGGTAGTGAGAATTGACAGTCGTCATTATTATCAAGGAAGAAGGATATTTCGTCTACAGCTGCTGAAACGTAATCCGACTCAGCCCGCCCTCTCTTTCTGGTTGGTGCAGTGTGTAGAAAAAAAGTCATGAAGCAATCTTGGTGATAAAGCGCATCAGCTGAAACTAAATCAGCAAAGTTTATTATACGACACGAACTACTCTCCCCACTAGTCATGTCTATTCTCTGCAGCTTCAAGAACTTTGTTTTTCATTTCGAGACTCCTAACTTCATATATAGTTCTTCGCCTGTCAGTTGGTTTTTTCTTTTGTCTTGTTTGAATTCTTCGTCTATCACTGCCGTACAAAAGAAACATTTTGTTTGAAAATCGAACTGAGGTAAAAAAGATCGTAAACTTACCGCGCGCTCTACACTTTGGTGGGATGTTAAGGCGATTTCTGCATTTCTTTTTAAATCAACTTTTATACTTCCTGGTCTGGTGAAATTTCTCCCACACAACGAATGAACCGAAACAGATTTTAAATGTTCCTTCTGATCTTGCTTATTGTCTTTTCTTTGGACATTAGCTCTCTTAAAGCGTCGATCCCCTTTTCTCCTACATTCACGAAATCATCATTTCACATTAATTTTTTACATATAAAACATAGTACCGTATCAGCCATTGTTCACAGACGCACACGGAACGGTGACTAACTATTAACTGGCTAGTAAAATACTAGGGTAAGACCGATTTGGCGCCTTACGGTATGACTTGCGCGTGTCTTCCAGCCATCGCAATGGGAACCCACGCATGCGCGTCCCTGGTGTGATAGTGCGCTCTTTCCAAATACAATTATCTTTGTTCGTGTTAGACTTCTACAAAAAACATGTATTATGTTTTTTATAAGCTACCTCCATTATCAACGTGCATTTTATAATCAATATCTTCGTTCCTGTTAGGTTTACGACAAAAGTGTATAAAATCGTTTTTGCACATAATTTAATGTTTTTTAATTTTTGAAATAAACTTTTTTTACGTAAAGTTAATATTTCCCTAGTTATTTGAAAAAATACAAAAAACCTTCCCATTTAGTGTAAAACTAATTTGGCTAATTATGGTATGCACATGCGCGGGTATTTCCCCCCACCGCGATGGGGAACCGCGCTTGCGCGTCCCAGGTGTGATAGTGCGCACTTTTCAAAGTCAATTATCTTTGTTCCTGTTAGACATACAAAAAATGTTATGAATGATTTTTGCTCATAATTTAATGCTCTTTAATTTTTGTATTTAATTATTTTTTATAAAATCAATATTTTTAAAGATATTTCCAAAAAACCAAAAAAGTGTACACATTTTCCAAGATGGCGCGAAAGCTCAAGTCTGATAGGTGGGGACTTTTAGTATGTTCATTAGCATGCCTAAACAAACATCTCCAACAAATTTCAAAACTTTCATATTTTTTTTTAGCCATTCGTCAAAATCGGGTCTATTTTGACTGGGGTAGGAAGTCTCGTGTCGGGTTGGATCATGACGGAATCTACTGAGCAACGTGTTTGCATCAAATTTTGTAGTAAAATTGTAAAAACGGCAACCGAAACGTTCGATTTGCTTAAGAAAGCATACGGCGATGATGTTTTGGGCCGAACTCAAGTGTTTCAATGGTTTAGACGTTTTAAAGATGGAAGGGAATCTGTGGAAAGTGATGCACGATCAGGGCGTCCATCAACATCGAGAAATGATGTCAAAGTGGAACAGGTTCGTACTGTGGTGCGATCAGATCGACGAATGACAGTTCGAGAGATTGCGGACGAGGTAGGAATAGCAAAAACTGTTTGCCACGAAATTTTAACCGAAGATTTGGGCATGCGGCGTGTATCGGCTAAGTTTGTCCCACGTTTGCTTACCGAAGATCAACGAGAACTTCGCATGCAAATGGCTTTCGAGTTATTCGAACGGTCGTGTGAGGATCCGGAATTTCTGAATAACATCATAACAGGGGACGAGACATGGGTGTATGGATACGATCCGGAAACCAAACAATAATCATCTGAATGGAAGAGTCCGAGTTCCCCCCGACCAAAGAAAGCCCGGCAAGTTCGAAGTAAAATCAAAGTGATGTTAATTCTTTTCTTCGACCGTGATGGAGTTGTGCATTACGAATTTGCCCCGGATGGACAAACCATTAATAAAGAGTTCTACCGTGATGTGCTCAGACGACTTCGTGATTCCGTGAGGAGGAAACGACCAGCAAAGTGGAAATCTAGGAAATGGATGCTTCACCACTATAATGCCCATGCTCACTCCTCACATGTGGTTCAAAATTTTTTAACCAAACATGGCACCGTGCAAGTCCCGCAACCTCCTTACTCACCAGACCTCGCTCCGTGCGACTTTTTCGCATTTTCAAAGCTAAAGAAAACGCTTAAAGGACGATGGTTTCAGGATGTGACGACCATCAAACAAAAAGCGATCGAACAGCTGTTGACCATTCCAAAAAACGACTTCCAATCCTGCTTCCAAGAGTGGCAACAACGTTGGGCTAAGTGTGTTGCATCTCAAGGACGATACTTTGAAGGGGATTAAACTGAAGTATGTATACCCATTATATTTTTTTAGTTATAAATTAAATTCGGATACTTTACGGACAGACCCCGTATATATATATATATATAAGACAAAGTTGAAAGTGAAAAACTAGTATAAGCTCTAAAACTACTTTCAGCCAGGAACTAAAAACATGAAAAGATAAGTATTAAATAGGCTTTAGAAAGCATCTCTTCATCAGCGGTGCCGATACTGTCTAGAAACCAATGGATTATTTCTGATGAGTATGATCTAATCAATAAACATACTTAGACACCGTACAATCCATAAGAAAAAGAAGAATTGAATAATAAGTTGCTCAATCAAAGAACACCAAGCCTGGCGCTAGACAAAGTGGCAGTTCAGAGTGGGATACCGCAAGAAGTCTAACGTCAAAAACCTTGCAACCATGGAGTTAATGGAAACACAGATGCAGACTTACTATGGAGACTGTTTTATAGGACATATCAACCTAAATTAAATTAGTGTTATTATTACTCAGAGTACAATATTCTTTTGTATTATTATTTATTATTATTTTTCTTAAGAATTTAATTATTATTAATCAATGTTAATTTTTTGTAGTTATTTCCACTAATTAATCTTATTATTTTACTTATTATTTTGTATTACTAAATAATTGCAACAGAACAAGCTATTAATTAAATCTAAAACAACCAATTATGTGCTTGAAAAGACTATCGGGGTAATGATTACGTTTTAGCACAACTAACAAGTCTAAAATATGCTTATTCGTATTGTCTTTAGTACAAAGCCTATTTATACCTACTATCTGATTTACAATAATGTTATTGAAAACATATTTATGTAAACAAGTTACGTAATTTTAAATTTAACAATATTAAATTCATTATTTAAATCTTGCGGTTATTTAAATCTTGCGGATGACTGGGTGCATTATCCAATATAAGAACTTTAAAATCTAAATTTTTCTGTTTTAAGTAGATTTTCACATTTGGTATAAAACAGTTTAAAAACCATTTCTTACATAATTCAGTAGTCGCCCAAGCTTTTTTATTTGCTGCCCAGTATACCAGTAAATTACTCTTATTTAGGTTTTTCATTGCACGAGGATTGAGAGATTTTTAAACAAGCATAGGTTTTATCATGCGAAGCATTACTGAACATAAGTAATGTTACACGGTCTTTTGATACCTTGAAACCTGGCGCAACTTTTTCGTCTTTAGAAATATATGTCCTCTTGGGCATTTCTTACACCAATGAGCAGTCTCGTTGGCATTAAAATCCTGGTGTGTTTAATATCCATCCTCTTCAATAATTCTTGTCAATTCCATTGGATAAATTTTGACGGTTTCTTTATCGGCTGACACAATTTCAGCTTCCATTTTTAGGTTTTGTAGTGATAAACGTTTTCTCATACGATCCAACCACCCTTTGCTGGGTACAAAATATGGATTAGTAGCAGACTCTCCATTTTCCTTTAAGTAATCTTAAATTTTCAAGGCTTTGCGTTTTATAATATTGGTGCTCAGTGTAATCCTTTTTTTATTGAACAGTCTTCAATCCAGATGCTAAGGGCTTTTTCCATCTGCTCAATTATTGCTGCCCTAGAACGAGATGTCATGTTTAAGGAGATAGAACAGCCTGCAGCAACGGAATCTCTAATTTTTTGTTTATTTTTCCTTATAGTCCGTATTGTCGCTTCATTTAAATCCAACGATTTGGCGACATATGATATCTTTTCGCCCTTTTTGAGCCGATCTAAAATTTGTAATTTTTTTCCATAGAGATGAAATGTCTTTATTTTCGCTTTTCTTCTTTACATTTTTTTAAAATTTTCGCTACATAGCTTAGGGCTACAGATTAATTCATAAAAATAAAAACATTAATTATTATTTCTTTAAAAAAGGTCGAGTACTACTTACCCGAAAATTGTTTATCTACGTAGCCAAAAAAGAGACACAATTAAGTCTCAAAGTGTACTTAAGTATTAATAGTTTACGAAAATTATGCAGGAAAATCTGATAGTATGTACGCGCTCGAATGAAAAATGTCAAATGGGGTATCTTTCGCCTTTAAAAGTCTTATCACGTTTACTGAACTGTTGGACGGGGATTTCCCTCATTTCAAACTAGATAAAGTTCGCTTTTAATAGTTTTTATTACATTTCATGTTGTGCGAGGGTTTTACCCAATTCTCGAACCGTGTTAGAATGAATCCGTGATATAAAAGCACCGTGTTATACGGTGATGTTCCCAATTCTCGAACCGTGTTAGAGGGAATCCTTGCTATAGAAGTGCCGTGTTATACGGGGGGTTACCTGTATTACTAAACGATGCTTAAATATGATCTTGTAGATAATTTTACTTGATTTTAGAATGAATCTTAAGGAATGTTAAGATGTAGTTTTAGTCCACTGCTAAAAATATTCATAATGGTATTTTGAAATTCTAGCTAAGATTCCGTATATGTGTTCCATTGTCGCTAATCCTCGTGTTCTACTTCCCTCGATGAGTCACGTCACAAGGGTCGCCCCAATAGTAAGCCGGCCGGTCCAGTGGCAGTACATGGATTTTTCCCCCCATTTTGCACGTGTTCTTTGTAATTGTATGATTTTTTAATCAGATTTTCTTTAGTTTGTATATTTTACTTGAGCAATATAGCCTATTTATACATTCAAATATATATTATAATATGTATTTATATTAAATTGAAAAGATTGCTTAAATTTAGTTCTTTGATTTTTTTCCGAGTTTTTGCCCGTGTTCTTGGTAATTGTACGATTTTTTTATTTTATGTAACTTTACTAAATTAAACTGAATAGTTATGTTGCCCATTATATATATAATAGCCGTTGTCTCTGTATAACATTTCCGGGCTGCACTCATCTTTCAATTGAAGCCCTCAGTAAACAAACAGCCGGTTAGGCTTAATTTCAATTTCAGATGTGGATCAGAAATTTTTCTTACCTAAAAACTAATACCTTCTCCCTCAAATCACGTTTTTTCAGCCTATTTTTCTATAAAACATTCAGAAATAAAAAAAATTGGATGCTTTTAGCTGTATATTTAACAGTTTTTAAAAATCTGTTTACTTTTGCGATGAATTCTGAAAGTACACAAACTTGAATGTGAATGAATCAAGTAGCTCAAGTATTCATATCGCGTAGTGAGCTGTAAAAAACTGGATAGCAGTATACTACTCCAATCGCATGAAAAACTAAATAAATAAAAAATAATGAAAGGGTTTGCTTTTACAAGGTGTCGATTAAATGCAATATTGTTAGATAATTCGGGATATTTTTTAACTTTCATATACTTTTTCCATTATGACGTCATTATTATTATGACGTCAAAATGACCGGTTGGATGGCAGTCTACTACTCCAATCGCATGAAAAACTAAATAAATAAAAAATAATGAAAGGGTTTGCTTTTACAAGGTGTCGATTAAATGCAATATTGTTAGATAATTCGGGATATTTTTTAACTTTCATATACTTTTTCCATTATGACGTCATTATTAGTATTATGACGTCAAAATGACGGGTTGCCTTCTACTTAGTAAAATTGTTTCTAAATATCAGGCTTCATTTGCTAGACTGTCCAAGTCAGAAAGCAATTTCGGCGGTAACCATGCTTTCGGTGCGGACGACGTCCCCAATAAATTATTTGTAGTTGATATTTCTAGGAATACTCACCTTTTATCCGAGACGTATCTGAGACGTAACTACACTGCTGGCTTCCCAAATTGCAGCACCAAGAAAGACAAGAGATATCACAACAAAATTTATTTTGTAGATAACATGTTGACCAAGTATCAAATGATTAAATTTATAGACTTCTGTGAAGTGTGGTTCCTGCCAAAATCAGTAGCCAGAGTAGCCGCCTTTGTTGGAGATCACCGCTGCCACACGCCTCGGCATTGATTCAAAGAGACTTTGGATGAGTTCTTGGGGTACAGCAGACCAAGCAGCTTCCACACGTTTCCAAAGTTGATCTGCTGTGGCAGCTGGGGATAGAATCTGGGTCAATCGTAGAGCAACCATGGACCACATGTTTTCTATCGGCGAAAGATCCGGAGAGCGAGGCGGCCAGGGAAACAATTCAATCTCGCGATTGATGAAGAACCGTTGGACAATGCGTGCCACGAGTGGTCGCGCATAATCCTGTTGAAATATGGCTGTGGGGAAGCCCTGAAGGTAAGGAAGGACAACTGGCTCCAACACCTCGGAGATGTAGCGCTGGCTGTTTAAAGTACCGACAATGCGTACTAGAGGTGTGCGAGAGTGATATCCAATACCGCCCCATACCATAATACCCGGTGCAGGACCAGTGTGGCGGTGCATAACGCAGCTGTTCAGCATCCTCTCTTCACGGTGGCTCCAAACTCGAATGCGACCATCGTGGTGTTGCAGACAGAAGCGTGACTCGTCAGTAAAAACAATTTCATTCCATTCTGCCGTCCACATCCTTCTGTCATTGCACCATTGGCGGCGGAGACGTCTGTGGTTCTGCGTCAAGTGTAGACAAAGCAATGGACGTCTTGCGGACAGACAACTCTGCTGTAAACGGCGTCGAATGGTACGCGCAGACACTGGATGATGCGTTACAGACTGCATGTGATGTGCTATGGTTCGTGATGTGACTGAGCGATCCGTCACTGCCATGCGCACAATTTGCCTGTCATCACGTGAAGTGGTGCGCTGAGGTGGATGGGATCGAACACGCCGGTCCGTCGTACCCTCCTGCATCCAACGATCACATGTCCGCATTACAGTTGTTTGGTTTCGTCCAACACGACTACCGATTTCCCTGAAAGATAATCCACAATCTCGGTAGGCCACTATCCTTCCTCTGTCGAACTCGGATACTTGATCAAAAGATGATCGCTGTTTTCGACGAGGCATAATTGATCGTTTTTTTGAAAAAAAACCGAGAAAAACACAATTGCCTAACTTGAAATCGTAGAAATGTCCAAGCCTTAAATAGCGCTTTGAAGTGGCGCCACAGGGGCGCGCGATGTGCGTCTGCGCTGAAATTCTAATCATTTGCATATCTCTCCTCCGCTAATGCATGTTGTAAATTTCATGTTATTTGCATGTTTCATTCAGGGTGTTGCATTTACAGTGGCCAGCAGTGTACATAAAAAGAAAAAAAATTCCAGCTTTTTTTTACTTCAATAATAAACGTCGATTTTATATTTAAAATTCATCAACGGATAATTTACAAGTAAGTTTTATTTATTTATAAATTTGTTTATACTCTTATTTTATTGAAAAAGGGTAATTAAATAAGCTGTGTTGCGACAAGCGCTATGTGCGGGAAGCTCTTCCAATATTTTATGTATATTTCGTTTTGAAGAATGTTTTTTCACACAGATAAGTAGCGCCGAGAGCGAAAAAAAGCCATGGGCAAATTTTTGCAACGAAAATTTGCGCATAATTCAAATGTACAGTATGCTGGTATGATAAGCTAGCTAGCTAGGTCTTGACCCTTGGGACTTCAGTGTGGACCTTATAGGCTAAAAAGATTGGAGACCCCCCTGGATTAAGAGATAAAAAGTGGATGTTCAGAGATTATACATTCTTTGTTTATTTTGTAATTAAATTCTTAAAAATGACAAGAGTCATTTCGGGTTATTTGGCATAGGGCCTTAGAGGGTTGCAAGAGCTTTTAAACCACTGTTAGGGACTGATTTGAAAAATGTTTTACAATAATTGTCTAAGTGTATTTAAGCTGTTTATAAGTTTATTATATATATATATATATATACACACACACACACACACACACATATATATATATATATATATATATATATATAACATTAAAAACCCCATACCATTTTAAAATCTAACATTATTCTAAATTCCCTTGGGCGTACGAGCTAAATTTCGCTTTTGATTCTAAGTTCTAATAACCTCGAGAGAAAATATTAAATGGCTTCCTTTCTCAAATAGGCGCGGCGTCCCCAATATTTTAGATAAGCTCTGCGCAGATTATATAAAACCACATGTGACTTATCGACAACAGCAAATCCCTAATCGCTATCCTGATCACATGACAAAGTTTATATAAACCACATGAACGGAAACCTGTACGCTTTTCGGATTTTGTAGCTGTATTGAGAAGACGTATTCGCCGACGAAATAAAAACTAGTATAATGCTGTAACCTGCCGCGTCGTTTTTTCGAGCCCCGACTACATCTTCATTCCCTGTGATGTGCTGGACGCCCATTTTTTCCTTGGGTTGTCCAGTATGTTACAAAGAGACGGCAGGATTCTCACCTGCTGCGACCACATCCCACTGGATTTTCCAAGGCATTTCGGCGTTTTCGTTTCAGCGTCACCGCGTGTTTAATTTTCGCTTTCGCTGGGTGCATTAGTGCGCATTTCTGCCTTACGATGGTGAATCAGCTCCATGTGCGACCTTCGATTGGAGGCCAGCGTGAACGGCTCCATTTCGGTGCTAGTGTGATTGTCAATAAGTGCTTCGGCTTGCTGTGAGATTCATCCTGGATCAGTTTCAACGTGTGGGCGTCCAAGTCCGGTGTTTCTTCAAAAATTGTGTATTTTCCTTTTCAGAAATCTTGTGCCGGAATGTGTATACTTACGATTTGTGTTCCCCATTGCTTCGTGTGATCACCATTTAAATTCTTCGCGAGTGTCATCATGTAAAAAGTGCGTAATCCCCACCATTTGAAAATCATCAGTGAAAGTATTAGGTCATCGAAATTGTGTGCATAACAGAAAAATGTGTTCGCGATACAACTTTGTTCCAGCAGTTCAATGCAATAGTGCCTTCTTAAAATGTTACCTAAAGGAAAGGTTCTACAACTTCCGAAAAAGAAAAAAAAATTTCTTTTAAAGTGCTCTTTCATAGTGTTCCAATTGGGATACTGTGTACTGGGACTAACTAAGCCAAGAACCTCACCAAGATAAATTCAGAACCGAGCTACAAATGTTAAAATTATGAAGATATGTAATAGTGAAAATTAATAAGGATAATGGTAAAAAGTGTGAATAACACTTCAATTGGTAAGCTAAAATTTACAAATTATTGTGAAAAATTTTAATATTAATAGATACTGATAAAAATTTATTATAAATGTGTTTCGGTGAAAGTATTTTCAAATTATTGATTTAATTAAGTACCTATGATAAAAAATAAATCGATAAAAAGTAAAACGAAAGTAAGAATCATTGGTTTAAAACGTGTATTTTGTTTTTGATTTTAAAATGTTTCATTTTGATTTGCATTTTGATGGAATTTTAAGAGTATATTGTTTCATATTATAAGATATTTGAATTTAAAGAAATTTTTGAGACTTATATGTGATAAATTTATTATAAGTGTGTATTTTTAGTGTAATTTTATAATATTTCCATGTTCTTTTTCTGATAATGAATATTTTAGTGTTTTAAGGGGTCTCAGGGGTTTTAAAGCTTCAAAAAATCGAAAAAAAAATTATTATGAATTATTTTTCTGTAATTAATTCTGAGCATATTAAAAAAAACCGCATTAAAAAATTCTTAATAGAACGCGAGTTACAGACTAAACAATCAACCGATACATGACATATCCGGTGTTTGTTTACGTTTTGGTACGCCAGCTGACCCAGCACATGCAGTCAGCTGATCAAGAAACGCCTACTTGCGTTGCAACTAAAGTACTTGAATAAAGCAACAAACTTCTACCAATTTAACCCCATGGTTTATCATTTTCCACTTTCCGCTGAAGAACCGTGATAAAATTACTGTAACTTTCGCTCTGTTGTTATTCTAAAACGAAGTTCAAAACAACGTGTTGTTATTGTCAATCTTGTAAGGGATTCACCGCTATTTTCTGTTTATTTAAATATAAATGCTTTTTATTTCGCATTAAATCTTCGTAATTTAAGTTTAAAAATAGAACTTATTAGTGTTTTGCAATGGGGAAAGCGTATAACCGATATGTCAGTTATAGAAGCAGAAAGCGTACCTTCCATGATAAGAAATGTGATTCTGTTTATACAGGTAAATCAGCGTCTGCTAAGAAGCTGAAAATTGATAATACATCCTTTTCAAGCATAAAAGATGACTCAAATTCTGGTATATTACAAGGATATCGTTTCATCGATATAAATATATTATTTAATGAGCTAAGAAAATTTATTTGTTGCAGTTTGTCATTCAAATATCAACTTTTACGAAGAGTCAGTTCGTGGCTGCTCTTCAGTTTGTACTATAAAATGTGAACAATGCAATAATACTAATACAATAAACAGCTGTAGAATGCTTGGTTCAAGAAAAAATATCCCATAAATTAATCAACGTGTCATTTATAGCATGCGGTGTATTGATCAAGGGTTGTCTAGCCTTCAAACTTTTTGTGCTGTCATAAACATACCACCCCCAGTTACTCAAAAATGTTATGACAATATTGTGAAAAAAATTGTTTGTGCCATTAAAACTGTTTTTGAAGAATCCATGAAGGCAGCAGCAGTGGAAGAACAAAAAATAACTGGATGTTCTGATCTTTGCATCTGTGGCGATGGCTCATGGAAAACCCATGGCCATACGTCAAAAATATGAGTGTAGTATTATTGGAACAGAAAGTGGGAAAGTTATCAATGTCGAAGTACTGTCTTCTTTCTGCAAAGACTGTGAGATTTCTACATCTAATTTGGACCACAACTGTAAAAAAAAAAACATTCGGGAAGTGCAGGAATTATGGAAGTCATTGGAATGACAAGAATATTTCAACGTTCTGAATTTTGCAGAAAAGTTCGGTACACCAAGTATCTTGGTGATGGTGATACCAAAACTTTTAATGAACTTTTGAAAGCTAGGCCCTATGATTGTGAAATTGAAAAACTTGAGTGCATATCACACGTACAAAAAAGAATGGGGAATCGCCTACGAAAACTAAAACAACAGATGCGGGGGGAGAAATTGTGTGCTGGGAAACCACTGAGCGGAAAGGGGCGGCTAACGGACAAACTAATATATAAATTAACGGTATACTATGGGAATGCAATTAGATCAAATAGTCATTCTCTTCGAAGTATGAGAGAAGCTGTATGGGCAACATATTGTGATTTGAGCTCAACAAATGATGAACGAATGATTATGTTCTGCCCTAAGGGTGCGACTTCCTGGTGCAAGTTTCAAAAGCATGCTGCATGTGTTGATGATAAAAAGGGAATTTATAATCATACCCCTTCTGTACCCTTGGAAGTAATGAAGTGTATAAAATATATATATACATATTTATCAGCTCCAGATTTGTTAAAAGGATGTCTAAGTGGGAAGACACAGAATTCAAATGAATCATTTAATTCTGTGATTTGGAAATTTTGTCCGAAGACCTCTGGTTATGGTAAAAATGTTGCTGAAGCTGCTGTCTATGAAGCCGTGATTACTTTTAATGAAGGTAGTGAGGGTCGCTTGAATTCTCTTAAAGAAATTGGTATGATTCCTGGGGTGTATGCAACAACAGCAGCTTTGAAATTTGATGTAAAGCGAGTAAAAATCGCAGAAAAACGAGCTGATCTTCAAGCATTACAGGCTAGACGGGCTAAACGAAGGCTTGTTCTTGCTAAAAATGAAAAGCTTGAGCTAGCTGAAGGGTGTTCTTACACATCTGGAGGATTTTAAATTACGTGAGTGTGATTTATGTCTAACTTCATCAAAATTTTAACTTTAAACGCTGTTTTCTCAGAACTATGATTTTCACCACTATCCGTAAAATTTAAAAAAATGTACTCAATATATCTGTTTAAAATTTTGCATGCTTGTATACATGGTTATGTTCTATAGAATGAATCAATATAATGAGGGAATTTTGTTATTTTCAATATTTTTATTAATTAAAGAGAAATTTAAAAAAATTATTTTTTATTTTTTCAAATTTGTATGAATTTTTATAAATGTTGTTGATGTAATATTTTTACATAGTTAATTCATTCTATAGAGAAAACATTTCTGATTATTTTAACATAGAATTAAAGTGTATATGTCAATTCTAACTTGAGTTACTTTACGGATAGTAACTGGCCATTTAAAAAAAATCTGAAAATATCGTTGTAATAAATGTATCATATTTTTAAAAAATTTAATATCAAAAGTGTTTATTTTATGAAAATATTAATTTTGAATTAGTTCTGAACAGTATCAAAAAATTTTGTCTATTTGTAATAAGAATATAATTAGTTATTGGATGTCGAAACCAGAACACATTTATGCTTTAACATAGCAGTTTAAAACCCCTTAGACCCCTTAAGATAATTAATGATCCTTGGTTACGTTAAACTGAAATATTAAATGAGTAAAGTAATGTTATGAGTATCTAATTTTGCACGCAGTTCTGATTAGTCGGAGAGTGGAGACTGGTTTGCTAACAGGAGGTTGCTCCTGTACTGCTCCGCGAACTTCGTGCTTTCTTTTCGGTCTGTATCGATCCTATTGCTGAGCCTGAGGCCTTACGGGGGAATTATCCTTGCGTATGAGCAACAGACCTGCGCTAGCGATGGCTATAGACTTTCTCAAACCCTTCCGGTACATCGACCCTTCGACCAATGCGTTATTCGACCGAAGTAACAAGAAGACATGGTCCACACCGAAAAGTTTTGACAGAGATGATCCAAAATGCTTCGAAATGATAGATGAAGTAATCCGAATCCTCACCGGCAAAGCAACAACGGCCAACACCAGCGAACTCAAGAAATCGACCACCAGAATCCGCAACTGGCTGCAATATATCAAGAAAGAACTCTCACCACCGGACTATGATCAACTCTGCCTGGCCAGATTCGCCATCACAGGTACGTGGGAATATATTACCTCTATCTACGTTCTTAGTAATGCTGAAAACATCCTTACGATGGAAGCCTATATCAATTATATGAACTGGTGGCCAGAAACCCATCTTGAAAATGATGATCTCTATAACCGGGTTCACAGAAACGCGGAGAACAGGAACATTCCTAACGAAAATGCTGAGATTAACTTTACTAATGTAAGCAAAAGAAAGAAAACTAAAAAATCAGCTCTCAGAGCCAAAAATGAGGAAACCCCAATTGTAACTACTATTAGTACTGAAAATATGTTCAGCTCGCTCCCTGTCGACGAAGATATCGAAGCCATAGAGATAGATGCTCCCAGCCCTACTCCCCCTAATGAAAAGAAACCTGATCCTTTCTGGATTCAGAAAGACCAGGCTACTAACTGGAGGACTGTAATTAATGAAATTGGTAAACTATTTAATGAAAAGCTCCCCTTGCAAGACTCAGGTAAATTTATCAAAATTTTCCCTCAAAACTCTGACCAATTCCGGATTATCCAGGAAAAACTAGCTAACTCTAACATCAAATTTTTTGCTATGCTACCCAGGGGTCAAAGACCAATTAAAATAGTAATCAAAGGTGTTCCCTCTGATATTCCCATTGAGGAAGTCAGAGATGAACTATTAAACGAAGGATTCCAGGTGCAACGTGTTTCCCAACTCAAACGGTTCAGGGATAAAGTTAATCTACCGATATTCCTATGTAACTTACCTCCCTCAGAAAAAACCAGAGAAATCTTCGAAATAAATATATTTATGGGCTTTATGGTTAAGATTGAAACCTATAGATTCAAAGGGGGTGCGAAGCAGTGTTATAACTGCCAGAATTTCCACCACAGCAGCGAAAATTGTCATATGGATGCTAAGTGCTTAAAATGTGCTCAGAGCCACAAAACAAAAGAATGCACCAAACCTAGATCGGAAAAAGCTACCTGCGCAAACTGTGGTGGAGATCACCCGGCGAATTATAAGGGCTGCATTCGTCACCCCAGCTTTATCAAGAAACAAAAGCTAAAAATCAAAACCGTTAGAGAAGTAGGCAGAATAATTGAGGAAAATTCCGAAACCTTCCAGCATGAAAACGCGGAAACTGATTCCAAAAACACTAAAACTGTTGATAACAAAACTTATAGTGAAATTCTTAAAAGCAATCACCAAATTCACCCTTCCCAAAATTACACACTCAAAACCATAAATAATCCCTGCAATAGTGAAATGTCCCAAAAATTCAATCAAACAGATATTCCCACCCAAGAAAACTTAATCCAACTTGATTGCTACATCGAAAAATTAAAAACCATAGAAAAGTTACTAATTAGCATCCGAAACCTCCAATACAATCTTGAAAACTGCGGGCCTAACAATATCTTAGGAAACTTTACTTCTCCCATAAATCCTACCGGCAATCAACAGTGCGGAAATACATCGTGTATTCCGCCGAGCCACCCTTAATGGTTCCCCATCATGTCTTCCCCTCGCCTCCTCCTCGCTCACTGGCCACTTTTGTTCTTTTTTAATTAATTTAATTCATCTTCTTTCCTTACTTCTTAACGCCTTGTTTCTTATTGTTGTTCACTCATGTCATGTGCATCCATGGCACGGTGGTACCGCTCGCGCTTCGGGACACGCAGGTCGGGGGTTCGATCCCCGGCCGTGCAGTCCTGTTTTTATTTTACTCTCAGCATTACTAAAACGTAGAGAACGGTAATTTAGCTACTTCCCACACTGACTACCGAGGATATGGAGCCTCTGAGCTCCCAGGTGCCTCTAGAACTTTTAAGTCGAAGTCGAAGCACGCAGTTCTGAATCGTCGCGGAGAAAAAGAAAAAAAAAAAATAACGTAAATCATTTCCGTTTTCGAGCGCGTTGTATTACATTTCGAAGGTCGCCTCCGCAATAAATTTGAATGCTCAGCATTAGTTTTGTAAACACGATCACGAAAAGAGCCAAACTTGTTTTGATTAATTTAACTTAGGATTTTTGCGGTTCTAAATTTAAACATATGATGCCTGTGGTTTTGGTTTTGGAAAATATCTGCAGGGATAACATAGTAATTTACAGACATCAAGAAAATTTTATAATTTAAGTACTTTGACATATTACATTTGATGTTGAGACCTCGTAAATTGTTCTGCGAATTTAAGTAAAGGAGATTTCTGGAGGTTCAGTCGAAAGTTAAAATTCGTGTTACGATTTTCATATAAACGGAACGTCTTTATAACATGACTTAGGGTGCCAAAAAACCACAATTGGTAATTGAAAAAACCATTGTATGTTATATTTGGTTCATCCGCCCCAGAAAATTCTCGAAATAGAAATAATGAAGAAAAATAAATAAATAGAAGAGAGAATATTATAATGAGAAATATGTTTTAAGATATTAAATACGAACGATGAATATTCGGGAACTTTACAGCGAGGATTCATACCGAAATGTGATATAAGAAAAGAAAAATTGTTTTTGGTTTATCGATTTCATGATTAACTTAATAAAACTGAGATGGCTATTGGTAAAAGAATTTTGATTATTTGTGTCAATTGATAGAATAATAGTTTCGAAATTGAAATTTGGACGTTAAGATTAAATTATGACAATTGATACAGAATATTGAGATATTATTATTAGTATTAGAAATATTTTATTAGTGTGTGTTTAATACTTTCATATGTTGTGTATTTTGAATTCTATTGAATATAAAATTGATAGACCAAACTTTCACACTAAACGAGATTCTGAAATTGTCCATGCTTGCAGATTGAGATATTATAATGCACCAGAGAACTTAAAACTACACCACGAATAATGACAAACATTAGATCCATTTTTCTTTCTTTTCTATGTGATGCTTAACATCATTACATTTTTTTTTTAAATTGATATAATTAATTATGTGTTGTCCTACTAAAGATATTAAAAAAAAAAAAAAAAAAAAACTGTCTAACTTAAACTTTCTTCTTAAGAATACTATTACATGTGAATTTTTTTTTGGATCTCAATTTAAACACCGACTATGACAACTCTACTTCTTTAACCTTTCAGTAAATTTCCTATTTCTTGAATACACTTTCCTATCACCCAACTCTACAAGCGCGTTGGATGCCGTCCCAACTGTTTAAGATCTTTTTTAATTTTTTTTACTATTTGTTTTTAATTCAACAACTCAGTCACTTAAAGTGCTGAAGATCATATGCTTGAGTAATGACTAAAACAGGGCTGGGATGGCCACTCCTTTTGTCCTCCCATTTCTATATATTATACTCCCACAGGTATGACAACTGCACCTTTTCCTTTTTCTCCATCTGTGTACTATGCAAGATGCTGTTTTTCAACGCAGTCATATTCTGTCGGAGATTTACGGTTAGTCCACTGTACGGCTAAAAAGACTCTTCCTCCTTATTAGTCAGAGAACAATATGGAGAAAGAAAACCCACTTGTTACACAAACATAAACACAACCCTCACTGCTTAGAGGTAGAATTAAAGAATTTGAGACTAAGAGTTGGGGAACACACATACAACAAGGTACCTTGAAAACAAGGAAATGGATCCACATAAACTTATAATAAAAATACAAAAATGAATAGTAGATAAATAATTTGAAAATAAAGTGAAAAGTATTGAGAATAATTAAATAAAGTTAGAATAAATATGAATAAGTATAATTAAAGAATATTGAATAGAATTTTGGAATGAATAAATATTGTCGAAATAAAATGAATATAAGAAATGATGAAATGAGAATAATAAGAAATATAAAAGATATTAAAAAGAGATTTTTGTTGATAATAAGTAATATTGAAATAAAGGAGATAATGGATATTAAGAAAAAATAATGAGATAAATAAAGATACGAAAACTAGATAATGAGTGATATGTTTTGTAATTTTTATGTACAATTGATATATTTGAAGTGTGATTTTATTAAATCTTGTGATTTTTATTGAAAGTGTGATTTTTATTATAAACTGTGATTTTTATTATATAACTAAAGAACTAATTTTCTTTATATGTAAACAAGTCGAGATAATGTGATGTTTATGTATTCTACGTTTGTGAAGCAGAAATAACACAGCACTAAAAAGACTGTGATTTTTTTTTTGTACCCAACTACAAAGGACTTTTTTTTTATTTAAGCCAAGATATTGTAAATTTTTTTGGGTATTCTGACTTGCGAGATGATAGGTCACAGAACCTACCGAACTGTGATTTTTTTTTGTACTTTTCTCAAGCAACATACTGTAGCTAACATAATAAGGAACGTGAACTATAAGCTACCATGTGTACCTTACAAACTTTTTTGGACTCACCCCAATGTTGTGAGAGTTGAGGAGGAAAGTACAATAACTTCAAATTATTATTGTCATGTTCTATTCCATTTACTTAACATGTTTGTTTGTTGATTTTGATATTTTCATTGTTATATTCTATTATTTGTGTGAGCCGACTCAAGTTAGTTTTTTTTTGTATTTAGTTAAATTTAATTGATTTTTTTTCTGAGATTTTGTTGTGTGGGGAGACGTCCCTATTCAACAGGTTTCAAATACATACTTATGTAGAATCTTCAATTTAATATTATGTGTTCTTCTTTTAGTGATTTTATATATATTTTTCAGTAAATTTGATAATGTTGCTATGTCAGCTCATCACGTGATCTTTAAAAATTTTTTTTGCAATTTAACTTTAATTGAAAATTATTCGTTAACTTATTCCAAATTTTTTAACGCCCTGTTCAGCAATTTTCAGTTGATGATGGGTACATTTTTAAATTTAATTTTTTTTTTCAACGCAACAATATAAGAAGAAAGTTACATAATTTACAATTTTCTATAGTTGATCATTAATTACTATAATTTTTTTTACTTTTATTGTGTTCATAAATTAGTAAATCATTAGTGTATTTTTGTGTATTCAATATTGAAATGTGCAATGTCTTGTCATGTGATCATCATACTAAATTAACTTAAAACATATGTTCCTTTTCAAACTTTTCCAAATTTGTGGTCGACGCCCATTTTCCTCACATGGTCGGGTGAGTCTGTCCTCCAATGCAGGCATTGTTGGTCAGCCTCTTCTCGGACGGGGGGGATATTCTATAACATTAAAAACCCCATACCATTTTAAAATCTAACATTATTCTAAATTCCCTTGGGCGTACGAGCTAAATTTCGCTTTTGATTCTAAGTTCTAATAACCTCGAGAGAAAATATTAAATGGCTTCCTTTTTCAAATAGGCGCGGCGTCCCCAATATTTTAGATAAGCTCTGCGCAGATTATATAAAACCACATGTGACTTATCGACAACAGCAAATCACTAATCGCTATCCTGATCACATGACAAAGTTTATATAAACCACATGAACGGAAACCTGTACGCTTTTCGGATTTTGTAGCTGTATTGAGAAGACGTATTCGCCGACGAAATAAAAACTAGTATAATGCTGTAACCTGCCGCGTCGTTTTTTCGAGCCACGACTACATCTTCATTCCCTGTGATGTGCTGGACGCCCATTTTTTCCTTGGGTTGTCCAGTATGTTACATATATATATATATATATATATATATATATATATATATATATATATATATATATATATTTATATATATAAATATATATATATATATATATAATTATATATATATATATATATATATATATATATATATATATATGTATGTATGTATATATATATATATATACATGTATATATATATACATATTCCTTAATTACCCATTTGTATAGAATTCATATAAAAATATTTCCATTTTTAAATTACTTTTTTTTTCAAATAGAAATACTCTACAGGTATGAGATGTGACTCCATTAGACAAAAATGAAGATTACAAAATGAAATGCGATGTTACTCGTTTTACTATGAACATTCTTCAATGGCTAGATTTTTTTTCACATTTACCATAAAAAATTATAGACTTTCCTCTTCCTTGACTGTATCTGTTACTTAATGATATTACTTAAATGAGTGGCGTATCAAAAACAACGTAATTACACAACCTTGTGGATGATGTATACAGCTTTTTTTTTCGTTTCGTGTCATTAATTTTTTTCCATACATTGTAAGGAAAATTTGGCACCAGTTTTTGGTTCCGTTATCAGAATAAAATAAACATATATATCATCAAACCACTTTGAAATATTAAGGTATAGTTTTACAACTTTTTTTAAATCAAAATATACGTAAAATTTACTTTTTTTAACATCAAAAACCAGGTAATGCAAATAATCATATTTATTAAATATTCTTTTCTTATATTATTTTTAAATTGCTGCACAATGTATTTATTGGCAAGGAGAGAAAATCCGAAAAACTGCAAATAGTAAAATCTTTTAATTCAATAGACACAGTTAGGAATGAATATTTTTTTCACGTTACATAATATCTCTCTCATCATAAGTAAAATTTAATCCAGTTCAATAAGAGAGTAGTAAAAGGATCTCTTTCACGAATGAGAGAAACGGATTTATCAATCCGTTTCATGTTTATATATCTAGAATATCATTTTGCCTTAAGTCGACAAAGGTTAGGTTTATGACTATTTTGAATAACTTTAAAACAGGTCACTGCCAAACTCAGTTTATGGAAATTTATGTAAATTAGTTTACATGGTCTCTAAAGTGATGACTATTTGAACTGCCTGAAGTGAGATGGGATAAATAGCAGGTTAAAAGCTAAATAATAGGTTTACAGATTAATTGAATATTTAGTGTCAAATGGGGAGAAAATTTTCATTGCAATGGGAACTGTACTTTTATAGTAGAATCTAGACACTTCAGCAGTTTTATTGTTTAATCATTTAGTTTAGTATTCCCTTTATATGTCTATCATAGGAATAACTTACGTATGATGCTGATAATAAAGTCCAATGCTTTATATTTAGTCTTACTATATGTTCTTATGTTAGGAATATAAAACAACTATTTAAAACGGTCTTTTTTCATTCATGCACTGGAACACATAAAGGTATTTATTTTTAAGATATGTTCGATCCTTTTAGGAAGTGGAACACATAAAAGTGGCCCAATTTGAAATTTTAATAATAAGCTCTCTATCGATTAAAACTTTCAGAAATGTGCAACTGTCCAAATACATGCCCAAAATAAAGGGAAAATAATTCTACTTCTTGCCAATTAAATATTATGAACATTTTCAATTTATAGCATATATGGGCAACCCACGGCCCGAGGTGCTGAATCCAGCCCTCTAATTCTTTAGATCCGGCCCTGATCAAAAGTTTCAATGGAAAAAAAATATTTTAGATAAAATTATAGTTATTTAAAAATGTCAACAACCATTAAAATTTGACAGTTCTCCATTTTAGAACATCTAACGAATCTTCTGTTCATAAATTTACATGTATGCATTCTATCTATATTATTCTTTTGAGTTTGGTAATAAAAATATTTTTAGAAAACATCGCAGCAATGTGATGGATGTGAGAAACGACAGAGGTGCTAATGTGGATACTGACCACATGCTTGTTTTGTCCAAGGTCAGATATATAATATGTAAGAAATTCTATTCAAAGAAAGAGAATCCATGTTTGAAACCAGACAGTGCCAAAATGTGAGATCTGATTATTCTCAAAAAGTATAAGCTCAAGATATCCAAGGATTTAGAGCTAGAAAACAGAAAACAAAATTACGATATTAGTTAGTATTTTGTAAAAGAAATAATTTTGAGATCAGCACTTGAAACACTCCCAAGACTAAAACCTAGTACCAGAAATGATTGGTTTGATGACGAGTGCAAAGAGGCCACCGGAAACAAAATAAGGCTTACAGGACGATGATACAGAAGCACTATACCAGAAATCACGAGGAAAAATATAAGGACATGAGGAAGATGGAAAATAAACTACGTAAAATAGAGAAAAGAGCATTTCAAGAGGAAATGCTAAAAAATTTGGAGAACCTAAATAACCAGAAAGAAGCTAGGAGGTTCTACAAACTAGTCAATAACACAAGGAAAGAATTCAAGCCGAGAACCATCACTTAGATCACAAGTTCTCCAATAAGAATGGAGAACTTGTGGGTGAGCTTCATGAGGTATTGAACGTATGGAAAAGTTATTTTCAAGACCCGCTTGAAGGAAATGATGAAACTGACGACCCCCTTGTACCTTTGAAGAACAAAATACCTGCCTGGATGCGGGAAATGCCCCCCCCCCCACCATCTTTAGATGAAGTGAGGCTGGCTATTAAGACACTTAAAGACAACAGATCGCCTGGCCCCGACTGTATACCATCAGAATTACTGAAGGTAGAGGAACCTGAACTCATAAATACCATTCATAAAATTATAACTAAAATATGGATTGAGGAGAAAATACCCATTGAATGGGAAGAAGGCTCCATTTGCCCTATTTTTAAAAGGGGAGATCAACTTGAATGTCGTAACCATTGGGGCATTACACTTCTCAATACGGCATATAAAATACTCTCCAACCTACTATTTGCAAGACTGATCCCCTTTTCTGATAAGGTGATTGTAAACTACCAATGTGGATTTTGATCCCATAGATTTACTATAGATCAAATCCATGCCTTAAGACAAATCCTCGAAAAAACTAAAGAATATAGTATTAAAACTTACCACCTATTTATAGACTTTAAGGCGGCATACGGCAGTATAAAGAGAGACACTATGAATTTAAATACATTGGCACTATAATTAATGACAAAAATAAACTAAGAGCAGAAATTGATTACAGAATCCAAATGGCTAATAAATGCTTCTTTGGGCGCTTAGAAGACAATTGAGATCTAATCTTATCAGTCGCAAAACTAAATTAAGAATTTTTAAGACACTAATACTACCTGTGTTACTTTACGCAAGTGAAGCATGGACCTTCAGCATAGATACACAGCGCTCACTGGACATGAAATACACAGGGCTATCTTTGGCCCAGTGCGACGCAGGAAGAGGGACGTTGGAGAACCAGATATAATTTGGAACTGTATAGGCTTTATGGGCAATCACATATAACACAAGTCAACCGTAGTAATAGATTAAGATGGCATGGCCATGTTTGGAGAAGGTCGGAAGATAATTCCACTAAGATCTTGACATTTAAAAAACCTGAGGGATCTCCAGCAAAAGGTAGACCAACGACTAGATGGTTAAGCGACGTTGACAAAGACTTAAAAATTGGAAAGGAGTCATCGCAGATAGAAGACGCTGGAGGGAACGCATGGTTGAGGCAGCCAGAACCTGTAGGAGGCTGCTGTGCTTGTGAGGAAGAAGAAACAACTCATAAATACATCCTATATAATTGTTATGGAGATGAACTGAAGTCAATTATAGAGCAATTTGATATATGGTGTGTCGACGTCCAAAACAAAGACTCCACATTCGCTATATTTGCTCGCCCGGTGGACGCTAGTGTAGATAATGTGCTAGAAAACTTACAGACTGAACTTGTTGAGGTTCAAGCAGATTTAGTTCTAAAATCCCAATTTAATAACATAGCCTTGACGGATTTTTATAAATTATATTTGGTGGAAGGAAAATATAGAAATTTGCGAGCATTTTCAAGAAAGATCATTTGTCTTTTATCTGTGTGAACAGTTTTTTCGAGGATGTAATTCAATAAATGAAAAATTCGAACGAGGATAACGGACGAAAACCTCGAAAATTCCATGCGATTATCCTTAAATAATATCAACGTTAACATTGATAGCTCAAGTAGGTAGAGATCTTGTAGCTCAAGTACAGAACCAACCCTCACACTGAATTTATTATATTATACAATTTATGCAAATCTTTATACCACAATATTACTGTAAAAATTATAAAAAAATGAAAGATGTGTAGCAACTTGTTTCAGTTTATATTGTTTAGTAATTTGGTCCGGCCCTTGACTCGGAGACAGAGTGATAATTTGGCCCTAAAACTAAAAAAGTTTGCCCATGCCTGATTTACAGTATGTGTCGATGCAATTTATCATCAGGAGCATAACTGTCGATGTCCTGAATGCCGTCTGTGAGGAGGCAAGATTTTCGCTCGATGGACTCTATGACAGCAAGTCATGAGAGTACATTAAGAAAGAATTATTTGTCACCCTTTTTATATATTGGAGAATTTCGAAAAAGTACGTATAAAATCGAAAAGACTACTTAAATTCTTCTGCTTATGTTTAGACTGAATTAACAGTTCATATTTATAATTGAAAAATATTGTGTAATTTTATTACATTTTGCATTTCTCTGACAATTTCTCTAACGAGGTACTTACTTATCTAATTAATTACGTCACCATGATTTTTCTTCACACTGAAAATGGTGTACAGAATCTCTGCTTTACGACAAATGGAAACCATCTCACATAACTGCTTTTTTAACGCTCTTTGCATACCAATACTAATTAATTCGTACTGATCCTTTAAATACGTTAAAATCAGTGAGTGTCGTACTAAACTAAACAAAATAAATGAAGTAAAAACAAGTTATAAGAATTTTTCATCTACTCAGATTACGCATTATTCTAAAATGAATTAGCCTCAAAATACTAAGGCAATGTCTAGCAAGAAATAGCCAGAAATAGCTGTGAAATCTTCTCGTAAATTTTAGTCATGGTTGTAATATGGACATTGCATACATTTTCCCACTTTATTTAAATTGAAATTACTATAAAGAGGCAAAAATACAGAAATATAAAAAGACATAAAGATATATTCAAACAAGTCATGTATATTAAACTGATTGCGCGATTAAGCAATTGTGTACATAACGAGTTATAAATACTCTGTCTAGTTGTTTTATAACGAGTTATAAAACAACTAGACAGAGTCATTGCTTTAGTGTACAAATGCAAACTCTACAGGCTTAAAATTGAGGTTCAAAATCTGACAAATGACAAAACCAAAAATATTTCAGACAACGGAGATAAATTCAGGAAGGTTTTTCCCAACAGTTGATGTAGAAAGCGGGGTTAAAATTTCCCTTACCTGCCATAAAAATTCAAAGAAGGTTGAAAAAGTTTAGAAAGGTTTATTTGTCACTTGATAAAGTAAGAATGATCATTTAACTCCCATAGCAATTTAAAGAAGGCAGAAACATTACCTAAAGATTTTTTGGTACAAAGTATGGTTGAAATTTCCTTTAATTTTTAATAATTTTTGATAAAATAATTCTGCATAAGAATACATAAACATGGATGAAACATTTCTATACTTGATTTTTTTTAACCAGAAAAAATTAAATAATTAAAAGTGTTCTTGTGTAGTTTTGGGTGGACTCTATGTATTTTATTTCCCTGCATTTTAAAATGTGTATTTTATTAAAAAACATCGATGATTTTAAGTCCTTTTTTTAAAATCAGCAGTCACTTTCGATGTTTTCTCCTTGGTTTCAGAACTATATCACTTTCAATCGATACCGTTATTCAGTTATCTTCCTTTGCTCGTCTTACAACCGGTCATTATTCATCTCTAACGAATATTATCTTTGGATATTATTCTGAATATTGAGTTTTTTGTAACAGTCGATATATTGATCCAGAAGTCTAATTCTTGAAAACAATCGATAGTGTTGTTGTTTGTTTTTTACGGAACTCTGCTCTTGAAGGTCGATGCCATTAACACTAATTTATTTAATAATTCAAACTATTTTCGAAAGCAATCATCGATTCATTAGCTCAAAAATTTATGCATACGCTATCAGGACTTGTTCTATATTTCAAATATTACTATTATGATAAGCTGTTCATAAACTCCCATTAATATTAAGGTTTTGTACGAGTTTCTAGCTTTAAATTTGCCTGTCTTTTTCTTTAATCTGTATAAAAACCATTAATTTTCATTCAAGGTGAAGAGACATGTTTATATGAAATACTTCCTTTTAAAAGGAACATACAACCTGTAATTTTTTGCCTTATTTACAGGATATTTTATGTTTTAACTCAATTGGCTGGAAGTGATAACATCTCCTCATAAAAATGATTTACACACATTTCAGGGCAATTACCTTACGTATCAACCAACAACAGCATTTCTTTAAATGTTTATCCATTTTATTTTGGCTGCGGAGACCTGCGACTGGTCTCAGCAGAAAATTTTGACAAGGATAGGACGATAGTTTATTGGAAGATGTTTCGTGTGTTGCAGATTGATTTTTGAAGTTTTATAACCTTCAAAAGTAATTATTACTTATATATACAGGCTGTTATTTTATATACTCAATATCATTGTTTATCTTCCCACGTGCAATTACAATTGCCTATTACTCACTCCCGTATGATATTATATATACTCATTTTATTTTGCATAAAACTTTACCTATTGTCTATAAGGCTTTTAACTTTCTGCTGTTGTAATGGAAGCATTTTTAAGCAAAATCTAACCTATGTGGCCTCAAGTAACACCGTTAATCCAACCATAATATATCAACATAAGTATCTATACATGCATAAGTTACCACATGCGACCGTGCTATTTAGAGGGTATATTGCAATATCCCCTTAGTACATTACAGTGCACTCAAAATTTTATCATGTTATCAGCACTGAACACACTCAAAAATTTTACTATCGGATCTTCCAGAAACATGTCACACGAAAGCATCAAACAAGCGAAACTCGGGTTACATCTGTTAAAATTTAATTACTGATAAATACAGAAGAAAGTTAGGCATTTAATAAACTATGAATATTATTTTATCACTGGCATTTTTATTATATGTATGCTCTTCACCACACCAGTCTCAAGTTGGTTTCCGTCTCGTTTTGTATAAATACTTTGAAAGTAATAAATATTTTCAGATTATTAATTTTACATTAATTTAAACCAAAATATTATAATTTATTATTAATATAAATGCACTTGAAGATTAGTTAAAAGTTCTCCTTTTGTTCCATTTATTTAAAAATCCTTGACTGAATTCTTATACGTACATTATTTTTATTAATGGATCTGTGTTAAAAAAAAGGTAATATGTAACAAGAAATTTCATTTGAACTGATTCTTTTAATTTTACAAATGCAATGCGAGTCTTCTTTCTTTCAAAAAGACCTGGTGTGAATATATATTTCAATTATTAGATACTTTATGGAATTATAAATATAAATTTTTAAATCATATTTTTAAATTTAAATAAATATCAATATTTCACTACAAATTGGTACAAATAAGCTTTTTCAGGAGGACATAAGTATGAAATTCTGACAATTTATTTTAATTTATCAAAAAATAATATTTATTGTTTTATTAATTGTCATTTAAGAAATATTTTTTCGTGTTTTTCCACTAATCTATTTCTTCATTTATTTATTCCTTTTCATATTATGTATGACGCCACATACTGTATTTTCCTTCTCCCTGTTTTTTTATTGCTACTTTTAATAAGGTATTATCCGGAATAATAATATAAGGTCCTATTCGGAAACTCTAACATCTTTGCATGTTTCTCACGTAAATTTGCTACAATATTTTCCTTTACTTCTATCCCAAAACGTCATATGAGTTAAGACAAAACTTATTTGCATGCTTATCTTAATGATTAGGAAACTCCAAAACAAGCTTCTATGAATAAAGAGTTTGATCTTTATAGGAGATATAAGGCCGGTAAAATTTCATTTCCTGGTTAAAATATTAATACTTCAGTTAACTTTCTTATTATCTTTTTGATCCAAACACACGTTGCTACAATTATTACCAAGATTTTGAAATCAGCTTTTTTTCATTTTATTTCTATGGTTTCTTTGATTTTTCGTTGTTTCAGGTAATCTCTATCATTTTCTAAAAAAATGATAACCATTACATCGTTTATCATTCCGCAGGCAAACAAGTCCTTCAGTGCACTCATAAAACCCTACCACTTTTAGTATTGATTCTCAAAACACGTAGAGAAGCATTTAAAGGTATCTAATAACATCCATATCAGTATCAATCAAGGGGCTGAAAGTAAAATGACATAGTCAGTGTCATTTTTCTTGTATATAATACACACACACACACACATACACACACACACACACACACACACACACATATATATATATATATATATATATATATATATATATATATATATATATATATATATAAGTGTCTAAAGCAAATAAGTTTTTCTAAAAAATCTAGAACTTCATTAAGAACCGTAAGCGTAATTTATAGCGGTAAGCTGCTAACAAATTAGTTACTAAATAAGCAATGAAAATACTAAACAGAAGTAGAAGAAAGAAGTGACCATATCTACACGGATTTAAGAATAAGAGAATGAAATTCACAACAGAAATGGAAGTTTTGTAGTTAATGATCGGGGGGAGTTATGACCTCCCACTTCTTGGTGTCTTGGTGTCATGAATATGTAAGTTCAGTGTTTCGTGTTAGTATTTTAAGTATTACAGTTATTTTTGGTTCATTTGTCTTTTATATTTTTCTTTTCTATTAAAAGGTCTCTGTTTTGTAGCAGACTTCCGAGAGTGTTGCCTGGGCATCAAACATTGTTTAATCGGAGTGGGGGGTCACAACTCCCCCCGGTCATTAACTACTTCCATTTCTGTTGTGAATTTCATTCTCTTATTCTTAAATCCGTGTAGATATGGTCACTTCTTTCTTCTACTTCTGTTTAGTATTTTCATTGCTTATATATATATATACAGATGGTGGACAAAATAATACGAACACCTGTGAAATAATGGAAAATCTTTATTAATAGGGGGTTGGACCACCCTTTGAGTGAAGTAAAAATTTAATGCGACGTGGGATAGATGCATAAAGGTCATGGACAATATTTAAAGGAATATTAAGCCATTCCTCCTGCAGAGCGGTCTCTAATTCCGAAAGTCCGGATGGAGGTGTAAATCGGGAACGAAGTTTGGACTCCAAATATTGCCATAAATGTTCAATAATATTCAAGTCCGGAGACTGAGGGAGCCAGGCGAGATGTTCAACTGTATCGTCATGCTCTTCGAACCATTCTTGAACACACCTAGCAGTGTGGATAGGGGCGTTGTCGTCTTGAAAAAGCGGTCGCTCTCCAGGGAATACAGTCTGGACAAAAGGATGGTCATGATACCCTAGAACGCTTAGATAGTGATTGGATTTGATCCTCCCATGCAGATTAACAAGTGGCCCAAGACCGCGCCAAGATATCGCACCCCATACCATAATGGAGCCACCCCCATGCTTCACAGTCGGCAAGAGGCATTCAGGATGAAACGCTTCTTTGGGCGTTCTCCAGACATAAACGCGTCCGGTTGTCTGAAATAGGGTGAATGACGGTTCATCTGACCATATTACCTGTTGCTACTGCTGTGGGGAACAGCCTTTGTGATCTCTGCACCATTGGCGTCGCTTGAAAGCATTAGTTGCTGTTACCAAGGGTTTACGAATTGCCACTCTGCCATAAATGTTCGCAGCATGAAGTTCTCTTTTGACAGTTTTTGTTGAAACGGGGTACTGGAGATGACTGTTCATTTCGGATGTTATCTCGGATAACGATTGCTTGTGTTTTCGGGCTACTATGCGCTTCAAGATCCGTCTATCCCTATCAGCAAGCTTGGACTTTCGGCCACTATTGTGCTTTAAAGACGTCGTCTTACCCTCTTTCGTTTACGCTGTCATAACGGCTGATACCGTAGTCCTTGCAAACCCCAAAAGATTTGCTGTTTCCGTAACCAATGCTCCACTTAAACGCGCTCCAACTAGCATTCCTCTTTGGAACTCTGACATGTCTGACATTTCAACTTATCACAGACAGTTCGATAGAAGCATGCAACGTAGGTGACTGCTGTTGAGAGACTGATACCTTCCTCTTCATGCTCACTAGATGGCAGACTTCTGTTGCAGGTGGCGCGGCTGTACTGCAGGTGTGAAATACGTCATACTTTTTCACAGGTGTTCGTATTATTTTGTACTCCATCTGTATATATACAGAGAGAGAAAGAGAGAGAGAGAGAGAGAGAGAGAGACATATGTAATGATTTACAGGCAGATGACAGTAATAAAAAATATACATGAGTAAAATATGCAAGGGATCCATGATATTAATCCTTACAATTTTTATTTAAATTTTTGCATGGAGATAAAATTAAACAAAAGGCACACAAGTAGTTATGGCCGACAGAAGAAATCAACGACGATCCAGCACTGAGGGAGCACAGATTAGAAAGAAGGAAACACAACAAACCTACATCGATAAAAAAAGGTTGCCTTACCTTCAAGCGTAGATAAATTGAATATATCCCATTTTAACCACCAGAGATTACAAATTTTTAATTGGTTTGACTTCATAATATTAAACGTTTTCTGGCATTTTCTAGGAGTAGGTTTGATGGTATGTTTGATGGTATAAGGCGCGGTGACCCAGTTGGCCAAGAGCAGTGGGCCAGTGATCTGAACGTCCATGGTTCGGTGCTCGTCGCCGCAAATCCACCACCGTGTTCACTCATGGTGGCCGGGGCACGTAAAATAGGTCGTGGCTACAATGTCCTCCAAGTTCTCAAATTTACCTCTGGAGTTGCGGGATCAAGTGTTCTGGTCTCGTCACTTGACTCGGTTCAAAATGACGGGACTGATGTTCTTCGAGGTCAAGTGAGACTTCAGCCCTAGTGGTACCTGGACTTAAAGTGAAGCTGATTACTACCCTTCGCCAAGGACCTAGGATTTGAGCACCTAGGTTCCTACACCAAGGGAATTGGAAACAACAACAGGTTTGATGGGGTGAGATTGTTAACGCATTTTGATGCACACTTGACTCTATGCCCACATAATGATAATAAATATTAGTTTCGTATCAACAAGGTTCGGGCTAGAGAGTCTTCATACCATATGTGGTAATTTTAATTTTAAATTAGTATTCTATGGTCTTAGGGAAGGTTATTGGCACATCGCCTAAGGCCTAATACAGTTTTAATTTAGGTTGTTCATAGATTGCGTTTAGAAAAGGGAATTTTGGAATAAGCAATAAACAAGCACTTTTATGTTATATATAATTTTAACAGTTTAGTCTTGGACGTACCACTCTATTAAATCTAATTTTTTAAATATGAAAGTTTATAATTTTTAATTTATTTTACACATTATTTTTATTTTCAATTAAAGTTTTACAAAATCAAGAGCATGCCTAAAAATTCTATTGGAGTTTCAACAAAGGAAAACTTTTATATGTAAAACATAGGAACTTTGAGTGACAGGAAGGGAAAGTACGTCGAAGAATAAATAATTTAAATGTCTTTTTTGTGAATGATGAAACTTATTCATTTTTAAGTGATATAGGATAAGGAGTTTATTTCCTAGCTTTTAAGAAAATTAAAATAATCAACCTTTATAACTGTAGCAAAATTTAATGATTCAAGAATAAATTCCTTTTACTTGCTTAGTTCTTAACACGTGAATAAAAACAATGTCAATAAATTTAAGTTCACGAAACAGCTTCTGTTTTTATTATTCCTTTAAATCAGGTTGATAAATAGTTAATAGAGGCAATCAATTGTGCAACCAAAAGCCGCCAGCGATCGGTTAGAAGAGCATAATTTACATTTGTTCCATAACAGACAAAACTTGAATTTTAAACTTCAAGATTAAATTTCCATACAGATCGGTCACAAATGCATGCTTATTAATTCTAAACAATAAATCATTGTTTTATTTCGGATAATCTTCTTACAAAATGCTTGATATTTTAATATCGTAATTTTAGTTCCTTATTTTGAATCGAAATTTAGTATTTGGAGAGAAATTTCTAGCAATCATTAATGTCATCACGCTTTTCTTAAGACCCTAAGTATAAAACAGCTTTATTTATATAGTTGGTAGTAGCTTTATTGAATATATACATTACAGTTCCGTATTTCCATTGCTCAGTGCAGTTGGAATACTTTTGATAGTTATTTAAGCGGAACACCATACGATTGTCAATGATCGTTGGTTGGTTGGTCATCATTTCCAACAGGAGATTACTCTTTGAAGCTGATTTTCAATGGCTTCCAAAAGCTGGATTTGGAAATGAAGATTAGTGGCCAACGATTATGTTACTTTAAACTGAAAGTTTTTCCTATTGACAATTCTTGATCATCTTTAAGGCGAACATAAACTAACATCGCAAAACTTCAACGCAGTATTTTTCTAATCGCATATCACCTAATGAATATTTTTTAAATCAGAAAATAGATCTATAAATGTAAATAAATTAATAAAATCTTATCTTAAATTAATTTTCAAAAATCTTTTTTGATTTTGTAGTTAAAACGATCAATTATTTAATTTCTAGTAGAAAATTAACAACTGAATTTTTTTTTCATTTAAAAAATTCCACACTCTTTCTTTCAACGTCAATATTCCCATGTATTCTTTGCGAACCCTGCATTTGCTAATCTGTAATTAATAAAATAATAATTCTACACTGAAAATCATCTTAGATGAGTGAAATCGATAGAGATTTAGGCGAGGCGCCCACTGGCAACTTTTAATTTGGGCAACTAAACAGTTTAGTCGCTTGAAAGTTGCCGGATACCTTCGACATGCGCCCACTGGCAACTAAATAGTTGCTTTGCACTCAGTTTGAAAAAGGATTTCGTGGCAGCTGCATGTGTTTGTGCCCTCGCTCTACGGTGAAAACGTAAACAAAGCCACAGAAGATTTTGGGTCCATCCAATAATAAGTAGATTATTTGACGGGCAGTTTTATAAATTATTTGAAGATTTAAGAGTACACCGAACAAAATTTTTCAACTACTTTCGGAATAGCGTTGAAAATTTCGAGAACCTGTTGTTATTAGTGGGGCCCAGTATTTCTTACCAAAATATAAGATTACGTTTGGCTATACCACCGCAGGAAAGATTGACTGTGACTTTAAGGTAAGAAAAAAGATTTTCTTAAAAATTTGCAAGTTTATTGAAATAAAATACATATTACAAACATTTTTTTGTAAAAATTTTTTCGACTGTGCTTCTAGCAATAGTGGATTGCGATTACAAGTTCATTTATGTAGAAGTTGGAGCATACGGTTCATCAAGTGATTCTAATATTTTTAAACAGTCAGCACTGGCGATTATTTAGTTGCTTGCAATAGATCTGATCATAGGTGTAGCGTGCTTCTAACTTTTTTGGGGGGGCTGCACGAATTGAATTCAGTTAGGGTCCTCTTCCGTGCATTGACTGCCAGACGGTCCTTAAAATATGAAATATGATATTTTTGAAATTGAATAACAATAGAATTGATGTTTGTGTAGTATTCAAAAGTTATACAATAAGAAAAATAAATATAATATAAATAAAATGAGAAAAAAAATAGCATCGAATTTTTGTTATGGATCATATCATTGTTAAAAACTTTGTTAAGGCTAAAGACATAATCGGAATCTTTAGTTTCATAGTTTAAAAAAGCGGGAAAAAAAACTTTCTTAAAAGTTTTCTACAATTTTCCGATTTTAGCTGAACTTCTATTAAAGTTTTAATTTATTTCTTAGCTGAACTTCTATTAAAGTTTTAATTTATTTAACTCTTTTCATTAATCATATAGAGCTTGTATATTAAATTTTGTCATACTGCCAAGGAACACTTCTTTGAGGAGAAATGAAATAATATGTAAAATAATCTCTTATCTCAAAACCTTGATTGTTACTTCTTACTCCAACTGTAGAGATTCTTTCCAATGAACAGTCAAAGAGAGTGTCTTCAAAACGTATTCCATCATGTTTTCTAACAAAATTGTGTAGAATGCAGCATGCTTTAATAACAGATTCACTGAATCCAATACTGGTATCGAGAGGCCTGGAAAATATTCTCCATTTGTTTGCTAAAATTCCAAAATGTACATTCTACCAGTCTGGGGACTCTTGTTAATCTGTAATTAAAGATACGTTGTTTTACGGACAGATTTCTGCTGGGATATGGTCGTAATACAAACAGTGAAAGAGCAAATGCCCCATCCCCCACTAGAGTAAATGGCATTGCCGTTCCATTGCCGTCATTAAGGAGACAACTTTGTTCTGGAATTTTTAATTGGTTTCTTTCAAGCAACCTTGAAAATGCTGACTGTTTAAAAATATTAGAATCACTTGATGAACCGTATGCTCCAACTTCTACATAAATGAACTTGTAATCGCAATCCACTATTGCTAGAAGCACAGTCGAAAAAATTTTTTTACAAAAAAATGTTTATAATATTATTTTATTTCAATAAACTTCCAAATTTTTAAGAAAATCTTTTTTCTTACCTTAAAGTCACAGCTAATCTTTCCTGCGGTGGTATAGCCAAACGTAATCTTGTATTTTGGTAAGAAATACTGGGCCCCACTAATAACAGCACGCTATTCCGAACGCTATTCCTAAAGTAGTTGAAAAATTTTGTTCGGTGTACTCTTAAATCTTCAAATAATTTATAAAACTGCCCGTCAAATAATCTACTTATTATTGGATGGACCTAAAATCTTCCTTGGCTTTGTTTACGTTTTCGCCGTAGAGCGAGGGCACAAACACGTGCAGTGCCACGAAATCCATTTTCAAACTGAGTGCAAAGCAACTATTTAGTTGCCAGTGGGCGCATGTCGAAGGTATCCGGCAACTTTCAAGTGACTAAACTGTTTAGTTGCCCAAATTAAAAGTTGCCAGTGGGCGCCTGGCCTTAGACATAGTTTTGTTTAAAAGTTTTATTCGAACTTATCCGATTTTTGATTAAAATCGTTTGCGCTATGAAATTTCATCACAACATATACATTTACTCTAAGGCCCTTTTGTGCAGACGCATGATATTAATACGGTATGATAAAATACGGTATATTATTTTAAATTTTTAATATTATGAAAGGAATATATAAGCAATGAATATTAATATTTATTTCATTTTTAAAATGATCATTTTTTATCGCTTTCCCATCTATTCTATTTCCTTGATTTCCATAAAGTAATATATATGTCCAACACCCCATTTGGAGTTGTGCAGACACTGATCTGTCAATCAGGAACATGTGTGCAAATGAGAATACCTAAATATCTCAATTTTAGTTTCTCGTCACGACATTCATACATAATTAGAGCTTCAGACCGTAATTCTACTCCATATTATTAAAGTCGCTGAAAGGGTTTTAAACTGATGCACTTCATTAGCATGTAGTTACCTCTCAATGTCATATGCTATTTTCAGCAATTAATAAATAAAACCACTGGATGCTTTTGAAACTCAAAATTTGTACGATAACGAATCTAATGAAATAACTGAAAAGCAATGAATAATGAAATGAGATTAAGTGCCAATTTGTTCTTTGTTTCGATAATAACCTCGATGTTCTTTCTCTAATTAATGCATCCCATGTATAGGAGGGAAGTAAATCATTTCTGAGAGGAAACCAGTTCAAAAATAAGTTCTATTTTTCTACCGGTTTTCCTTTTTTGAGTTCAGAATTTTATCGTTAAAACGTCATAATTTTATGACTAAATTGTTCAAACCCCATCTAGGAATATTTATATCAGAAAATCAAACGTTTAATCAGCCACAAAGTTTGAATAAAATTAGGGAAATAAATTTTAAACAAACAAATGTCACATGGGTGAAACAAAAGCAGAATAAAAGACGCTATGTTTCGCAATATCGCTTAAAAATTTAATGTTTTATACATTTAACCAAATATTAAATTATTTAAATACGTAATACAGTCAAGTCAGTTTGTATTTCATGTAAAATCATTAAAATATATTTTTAACATATTTATTTGATTTACTTAAAAAGGAAAATTCTCTTTTATTTGTCAATACTTTTATATTTTGTGATTTTAATATAGCCCTGAATGCATTTTATACTTTTCATGTAAGCCCAAAAATTTCCTCTAAACCCAAGTCAATATATATCTCTTCTGTTAATACCATAAAGTTAAACTGAGCATTGTACATGATCGCAAGCTCTACTGTTTTCACAGAAAAAAACTTTTTGTTGACGAATTTAACAAAATTTTTATCCTAGAAAAATAACTCACTTAAAATAGATATATGGAACAAACTCTTTTAATCAATAAAAAGCATAAGTCTGATTTTTCAAGTTCTTTTCTGTTTTATAAAATATATCCTTTTGTATCTAAACAATTTTGTTAATTAACCACTTTTAGTGCATTTTCAGGAGGTTAAAATACTTTTTTAATCTTTTTTTTACCCACATTAAATTTTTTGGTCGTTCTACTGTAATTTTTAAAAAAATTTATACATTAAGTTAAATTGTGATAAACAAATACAGAGATCAAATTTAGAATGATTTTTTTTAATGATTTTTAAACACAGATTTTTCCCCCAATCAAACGAAGAAAGAACAAGGTTTATTTTTCCTTGAAACTATAGGAATTTTTTCCCTTTATTTGCTGAAAAAAATACAACGAAACAAAAAAATGCTATCATAACAAAGTAAACTTGAACGGCATGTTGTTCTAATTATGTTTATCTTCTGTGTGGGGAAAAATCCGTTAGAATAAAAACATGGGAGATTAAGAAATGAACATTCAAATCTGAATTTTGTAGCTTTTAAGAGTTTGATATAGTTAAAAAGTATACTCCAACTGCAGTATTTCAAAAGGTAGTTAATAGGTTTCTATTAACATTACAAATTCAATAAAAATGCTTATACCTTGCTTTTTAAAAAACTATAAGAAGAGTAGAGACATTTAAAGAAATGCGGGCAACCCTTTACCCAGAACATTAATAAACTGATTAACCACAAAATTACAAGATACTATAATATCCTATTGTGTCTATCTATCTATCTATCTATATACATACGGTATACACACACACACACACACATATATATATCCGTCTATATATATATGTGTGTGTGTGTGATTGTACATATGAGTGTACATCGACATAATTTAGGACAACAGTAAGACAATTCTTTGATTTTCAATCAATATATTATCAAAACAGAAATGAAAAATTACCTGAAAAATATTCATTAACAAACTGGAGTTTCCTAAAATTTGAAACTGATAGAAGTAATTTATTCACATCAGATTGTTAGGAAACACTTATAAAGATCAAGTAAAGTCAAAATTTCAAAATCATTTTAATATTTATTAAAACGATCTATAATTAGTTTACTGCGTTGTATAATAATGATGCTGTATGCATAGTTTTGTAAAAATCAAGAATTTTTAACTCAGGAAAATTTTGCCAATGGCTTAAATAGTGCAATGAATTAATTAATGTTTTCAAGGCATAAATTTGCATTTAAATGTTTATGTTAAAGATTAAAAATTTGTCAGAATGAGATCGCGTTTATATTTTTATATTACTAAGAAAATACTTTTGAACTCCGTTGGAATAAAATTGTATACGGAGGTTTAAAACACGAAGACAAAATCTCCGTATTGCATAAATTTATCTTGATGTTAATCACTTTATCTCTTTAAACAAGCTGAAATCAATACCACTTATTTCAGACTTTATGCTACCTTGTTAGGCTTATGTAATAATGTTCAGCGTTAATGAGACAGGTGTTGTTAACTCAAAATATGATCTCTGTGGTAAAGTTTGAGGAAATTATGTTTTGGTAAAGCTAAGTAAAAGGTTAAAATGATACTTATTCTGACCTATATATTGCGTTTTAACTAAATATGTGAAAAAATGAGTACATGGGGCAGCATAGTAGCATTCTAACTGTACTTTTCGCTCTGTACATGTTAGAATATAAAGAAAAAAAACATTACGTGATTTTGTGAACTATTTTCTTAAAAAATTATCCTCCAATTGCATTCATTGATAATGCTTTTCTTGACTTAATTGATAATAATATATACCTTTAATGAAACTCCTTTAATCTATTAAATATCTTCTTAAGAGGGGAAAAAATTAAACCTAATCAATCATTCTTAGTGAGATTAAACGTCCCAAATATGTCGTATAAAGAAAATATGCATTAATCTATTCTAAAAACTTGCCTCAGAAAGTATCATTTAATAGTGTTGTTCCTTTATTAAAAAATTAAAATCACAGAAAGATACTAAAAATATATTTAAATTATTCTTCCATGCACTTTCACTTCTTATTTTCATAAATAAATGATCAATTTTGCGTATTTTTACAGGATGATATCCAAGCAATTCCAGTAATATTCATTTTTATCTAAATGTCTTTAAAAATACAAAAAATATATTTATACAATTTATTTCTTAATTTTCTTAAAATAGGAGTCATGAATATATCATAGTAGAAACTTAACTATGCTTCATTCCTTAGCATAACTACAACAGATTTTTAAGGATTATTTCAAAGAAAGCCCATACTCCCCACAGGCAGAAAAGAATATAAATTTATCAAAATAATACTTGTCTTTAAATTTCGTTTAAATACACTGCTGGCCACTGTAAATGCAACACCCTGAAGGAAACATGCAAATAACATGAAATTTACAACATGCATTAGCGGAGGTGAGATATGCAAATGATTAGAAATTCAGCGCAGACGCACATCACGCGCGCCTGTGGCGCCACTTCAAAGCGCTATTTAAGGCTTGGAGATTTCGACGATTTCAAGTTTGGCAATTGTGTTTTTCTTGTGGTTTCTTCAAAAAAACCATCAATTATGCCTCGTCGAAAACAGCGATCATCTTTTGATCAAGTATCCGAGTTCGACAGAGGAAGAATAGTGGCCTACCGAGATTGTGGATAATCTTTCAGGGAAATCGGTAGTCGTGTTGGACGAAACCAAACAACTGTAATGCAGATATGTGATCTTTGGATGCAGGAGGGTACGACGGACCGGCGTGTTCGATCGCATCCACCTCAGCGCATCACTTCACGTGATGACAGGCAAATTGTGCTCATGGCAGTGACAGATCGCTCAGTAACATCATGAACCATAGCACAGCACATGCAGTCTGTAACGCATCATCCATTGTCTGCGCGTACCATTCAAGGCTGTTTACAGCACAGTGGTCTGTCCGCAAGACGTCCATTGCTTTGTCTACCCTTGACGCAGAACCACAGACGTCTCCGCCGCCAATAGTGCGATGACAGAAGGATGTGACGACAGAATGGAATGAAATTCTCTTTACTGACGAGTAACGCTTCTGTCTGCAACACCACGATGGTCGCATTTGAGTCTGGAGACACCGTGAAGAGAGGATCCTGAACAGCTGCGTTATGCACCGCCACACTGGTCCTGCACCGGGTATTATGGCATCGGGCGGTATTGGATATTACTCTCGCACACCTCTAGTACGCATTGCCGGTACTTTAAACAGCCAGCGCTACATCTCCGAGATGTTGGAGCCAGTTGTCCTTCCTTACATTCAGGGCTTGCCCACAGCCATATTTCACCAGGATAATGCGCGACCACACGTGGCACGCATTGTCCAGCGGTTCTTCGTCAATCGCCAGATTGAATTGCTTCCCTGGCCGCCTCGCTCTCCGGATCTTTCGCCGATAGAAAACATGTGGTCCATGGTTGCTCTACGATTGACCCAGATTCCATACCCAGCTGCCACAGCAGATCAACTTTGGCAACGTGTGGAAGCTGCTTGGTCTGCTGTACCCCAAGAACTCATCCAAAGTCTCTTTGAATCAATGCCGAGGCGTGTGGCAGCGGTGATCTCCAACAATGGCGGCTACTCTGGCTACTGATTTTGGCAGGAACCACACTTCACAGAAGTCTATAAATTTAATCATTTGATACTTGGTCAACATGTTATCTACAAAATAAATTTTGTTGTGATATCTCTTGTCTTTCTTGGTGTTGCAATTTGGGTGGCCAGCAGTGTATATTCCGAAATATGAACCCAAAGCAGGGGAAAATTCATATTTAACTAAAAGAATTTTTGATGAGAAGTGGTCACTTACCATAGAAACACACTCTGCGAAATATTGAAATGTTAGAGATGTTATTTAAAGTTACACTTATAATGAAGTAAAATACAAAGTTTACAAAAGTAAAAAATTCTTCCCATTCATAGAATTACAAGGCACTGAATATTTGTTTTCGGTCTTCTCTAAAAAGAGAGTCAACAGTCAATCTCTTTTTGCGCTTAAATACTTGTGATTGAAAAAAATAGCTAATTAGCTTTTATGGAATTAAATCTCTAAACATAATTCATTGGAATTTAGAGACTTATAAATTAAGAATAATCAAGGCCATTTTTCAAAATACCTTAGCTGTTTTATAAATATCCAATGTCTTGGATAATTTTACTGCGTACTGCAAAAATAGTTATATTCGCATTCAGACTTAGATAATTAATACTGAAAAAAAAATTAGTATTTAAAGAATACATAATAAATAACATTAAATGTATATCTTTTAGAGTTATCATTAGGAGCAGACGTACAAAGTGTCTTCGATATAGTTTCTAATCCCCAAAATTATGACGTGAAATCAAATATTTCATATACTGACAAAATATTGACAAAAATATAATTGTCAGTTTAGAAGACCAGTTTACATGCTAAAATATAAAATTTGAAAAATTTAGAAAGTTTACAGAACATAAAGTATTTTCCAAGACGATTTTAATATAGAGAATATCTTTCTCAAAGATCATAACCTTATACGGTGAAGTGCCACTGAATTAGGGATAGCAAAGCCTATGCAAATTGTGTAGCACTGCGCATCATGTATGCGCAAGTGAGGGCGCTGTGGTAACTGCATATATAGCGCGTACTGTGGTTGTTCTGAATTAGTTATTGGAATTGCCAGTATGGGTAAACTGCCTGATTTAGACGCCTTCGATCGCGGACAAATCGTAGGTGCGTGACGCATGGGCCATTCAATTTCCGAAATCGTCAGACAGCTAGGATTTTCAAGGTCGACAGTGTCAAGAGTATACCAAGAATACATGGATGGTGGAAAAAAACTAGCGATCGGGCAAACTGCAAAGGACAATTAGCCTTAACAGTGCGTGGTGAGAGACGGCTCAGGCATATTGTACGTAGCCAGCGAAGCCAAACATTAGCTCAAATTACCACCCAGTTTAATGACGGTGCCAGTCGTACTGTCAGTAAACGGACTGTGCAACGCTCGCTTCACCGTATGGGTTTCGGGAGCCGTCGACCTACGAGAGTATCATTGCTCTATACTCGCCATCGGGCTGCACGTCTTGCCTGGGCAACAGAGCACAGAGACTGGAGTGTAGAGGACTGGAAACGAGTAGCATGGAGTGATGAGTCTCGATTCCGACTACTTAACGCCGACGGGAGGCTGAGAATATGGCGTCAGGCTCATGAAGCCATGGATCCTGCATGCCTGGCTGGAACTGTACAAGGGCATGGTGGCTCAATCATGGTCTGGAGTGTTTTTTTTCGTGGCACAGTTTGGGATCTTTGGTGCGTGTACCAACCTTCCTCAATGCAATTCGGTACGTAGAGTTACTGGGTGATCACCTCCATCCGTTTATGCTGTTCTGTTATCCGCTCGGTAATGGAGTTTTCCAGCAAGACAACTGTACCTCTCACAAGTCCCGGTTGGCTACTGGCTGGTTGGATGAGCATTCCTCTGGCTTCTCGGTCATGAATTGGCCACCTAGAAGCCCAGACTTAAATCCTATTGAGCATCTTTGGGATGTTTTGGAACAAGGCGTGAAAGGCCATCACACAGCACCGGATCCTTAACACAGCACCGGATCCTTTTTCAGTAAGAACCTTACTGAATTATGGACAGCTTTAGCCAATATTTGGCAAGCCATTCCCTTGGAACGTTTCCAGAAACTTGTTGAATCTATGCCTCGTCGTGTGGCAGCCGTTATCAAGGCCAGAGGAGGCCCAACTCGTTACTAGGTAGGTATCGCTTATTCAATGGCACTTCAGTGTATATATATATATATATATATATATATATATATACGAGGGTGGATCAAAAAGTAAGTTGCACTAACTCGCCGCAAGAGGTCGCTGCGTGTCGTAATATTGGTCAATGCTGAGAAAGGGACATTAGCTGCTCAGACGTCCTATAGGAAGGTCGGTGTGGTTTCCCATCTTGTTGCGTGTGGATAGCGGGCTAAAGTCAATGGCGGGTCAACTGGATGTTAACTCCAAATTGGAGGTGTGTGCAACAATCAGATTTCTATGGGCCAAACGGATTAATTGCACGGACATTCATCGTGAAATCACTGCTGTATATGGTGAGCGCGCAATTTCTCGGCAAGGTATTGTAAAGTGGTGTCAACAATTTGAAGCCGGACGCACGGATATTACGGACGAATATCACGAAGGCAGGCTGCAACGTCCAGTACCGTTGCAAATGTTGACCGTGTGGATGCGATCATTAGAGAAAATCGGCGCATAAAACTGTGGGAAATTTCCAGCATGCTGAACATTTTGTTTGGCAGTGTGTTCTCCATTGTTCACGAGGACCTTCGATTTCGTAAACTGTGTCAAAGATGGGTCCCACGTGTTCTCACCGAGGATCATAAGGGACAACGTTTCCAATCCTCACTGGCATTTTTTCAACGGTATTCTGCAGCAGGCAACGAGTTTCTGTGGCGAATCATCACAGGGGATGAAACGTGTGTCCACCACTTCACCCCCGAAACGAAGAAAACATAGATGGAATGGGTGCACACCTCATCACCACAACGAAAGAAGGCCAAGGTCCAACCTTCAGCAGAAAAGGTTATGGAAACAGTGTTCTTTGACATGAGGGTATGGTGCACATAAAATTTATGCCGAAAGGAACAACAATCAACTCGGCTTCGTATTGTCAAACGTTGAACCGGCTGCATAAAGCAATTAAAGAGAAGCGGCGGGAAAAATTGAGCAACAGTGTGATTTTGTTGCGCGATAACGCAACACCTCACAAGGCCCGCCAAACGTGAGAACTGCTGCAGCGATTCAAGTGGGAGGTATGGCAACACCGTCCATACAGTCCCGACTTATCGCCATGTGATTTCCATGTTTTCGGTAAGTTCAAAAAGGATCTCGGTGGACAACGATTCCGAAATGATGAGGAGGTGAAAGCAGCTGTCTCCGTGAGGTTACATAGCGCTGGAGGAGATTTTTATGCATCTGGAATCTAAAAGTTGGTTGTCCGTTAGGAGAAATATTTAGAGTCTCTTGGGAACTATGTGGAAAAGTGAACTTACATTGTATGATGTCATAGCCGTGTTGCTTTTGTATAGGTTATTTAAAAAATGGCCATAACTTGGAAGTGCAACTTGCTTTTTGATCTGCCCTCGTATATATATATATATATATATATATATATATATATATATATATATATATATATAATATATATATATATACATATATGTATGTATGTGTGTGTGTGTGTGTGTGTATATATACATACACACACACTCTTAGACAAACAAAAAAACGACGCACCAAGAAAGAGTTATCCGAATGGGACGAAAATCGATAGATGTGATGTACATGTACAGAGAAACAAATGATTACTATAAGAGAAAAATTGAATGATTTATTCAAGAGAAAGAGCTTCACAAAGGGAAAGAGTCGATAACGCGTCGGTAAATTTCTGGCCCTTATGCAAACAGTTAATCGACTTGGCATTGATTGAAAGAGGTGGCGGATGTCACCGTGCGAGATATCGTGCCAAATTCTGTCATATTGATGCGTTATATCATCAAAATTGCGATCTGGTTGGAGGACCTTGACCATAATGCTCCAAACATGCTCAATGGAGGAGAAATCCGCCGAATTTGCTGGCCAAGGTAGCGTTGGGCAAGCACGAAGACAAGCAGTAGAAACTCTCACTGTGTGCTATGGGCATTATATTACGGAATTATAAGCCAAGGATGGCATGATATGATGGGCAACACAACGAGGCGTACAATATCGTCGACGTACCGCTGTGCTGTAAGGGTGCCGGAGATGACAACCAAAGGAATCTTGCTATGAAATGAAATGACACCCAAGACCATCACTCCTGGTTGTCGGCCCGTATGGCGGAAGACAGTCTGGTTGGTGTCCCACCGCTGTACGGGGCGTCTCCAGACACGTATTCGCAGGCCATTGGGGCTCAGTTAGAAGCGGGACTCATCACTGAAGACACTTCTACTCCAGTCAGTGACATTCCAGGTCGAATGTGCCCGACACCACTGCAAACGGGCTTGTCGGTGTTCAGAGATCAATGGTAGTCGGTGCGAGGGCAGCCCCCTTTCTCTGAGCCGCTTATTAATGGTCCTTGCGGTCACTGAAGCAGCAGTTGCACGTACGATCGATGATATTGATGAATTTGGGGCTGTAAGTGCTGATCTGACGATTGCTTGGTCCTCACGTTCTGTCGTTTCTCTAGGCCAACCGCTCCCTTCTGGACGCTGTGCTCGGCCATTGTTCACCCATTCCTGCCAACATCGTCTCATAGTGGCATCGCTCTTATACAAATGTCGAGCGATTCGCTGATTAGACCAACCGGCTTAGCCCAACTACACGTCCTCTCTGAAATGCTGACATCTGCGCATATTGTTCGCGCACCTGTATGCGAGGCATAGTTACTGTCTATGTGAGTACACGGAATGAAATTCGCAAAAAATTTATGACCTGGAATCGAAATTTCTCCTCTTTAATATCCTGCCTCTTTAATATCCTCTTTAATATCCTTGCGTAGTTAAGATGCGCTGCAGCGTCACAAGTTCATTTACTTGCCGCCAAACTTTAAAATTTTGCATTTACTGTCGAAACCTGAATGCATATCCATTTTTGCCCGATTTGCATCACACCTTTTTTTGCGTCGTTTTTCCATTTTTTGTCTAAGAGTGTATATTATATATATATATATATATATATATATATATATATATATATATATATATATATATATATATATATATATATATATAAATTTGTTTGTGTGTACAATTTTACTTATTTATTTTATATAAAATATATCTGTTTAAAATTCTCAGAGAAATTGATATTTATGTGTTACTTAGTAGTGTTTAACAATTTGTTCTCTGCCTTTTCAGCTCTAAGACTGGAAAGTCCCCACCGACTTTTCCGTGAAAAAGTCCCCGTCCACTTACAAGAATCAATACATCCTCTACGGAAAAGAAAAGCTTTCAAACAATTACCGTAAGAAATATGATAGCAGGCCTTCAACAGTTGGGCGAAAGTCAAAAGTGTGTGAGTTAAGTATTCATCCCTAAGGACATAAAATGGTACTGACAAGAAGTTGAAAACTTTCACTATTATTATTCAGATGTGTACAGGTCTTTTATCGTATGTATATTATTATGGAAGACGCAACAATATTAATATGAGTGCTATAGAAACTGTTTTTTCTTCTCGGTAACTGCAAGATAATGACCAACTCAATTTTTATTCATATTTCTTTTAGTTATAGGATATATTTGATATTATTATCTCTTAAAATCAAATTATTCATATCAGATACCAAGAATTTAACTTTGAAATTTTTAGTTTGAAGAGATACGGCATCAAACATTTTGGATTTCGCCTGAAGCGTTGTTGCAGTTTGGATTTATTTATAGCATAATGCTAACCATAATTTCACTAGTTTTCTTTGATACGAGGGTGATTGAAAAAGTCTTTGCCCGATTTATTTAGCCAAATTACGGCTGTAAATACGAAGTCAACATATCCATTCCCAGCGGTGGACCTTTCTTGGACCAGACCGGACCGGCCTTATCTGCCGGTAGCTCCGCGGCATGGCACTGCTGTCAGTTGTTGAAGATGGCGGTTGTGCTTCACACGCCCACGGCGTACTAGCAACGAAGTGTGATTCGTTTTCTATAGAGCAAGGGACGAACGCCCATCGAAATCCACTGGGAAATACAGCCCACGTATGGGAAAAAATTGTCTCTCTTTGAGAAGTGTGAGATGGTGGTGTTGTGAGTTCGCAAATGGCCGTGAAGACTTGCATGACAATAAGCGTTCGGGGAGGCCGCGTTCGTCGCTCACTGACGACAACATTTTCAGCGTCGATGCAATGGTGAAAGCGAATCACCGAGCGCACCTCAAGGACATTTCTCGGGAGTTTAGCATTAGCCTGAGAGTTTAGTATGGGAGTGTTTACGACATCGTTCACGGGTCCTTAGGGTACCGGAAGAGTTCATGTCGGTGGGTGCCTAAGATGTTGGACGACATGATGAAACGCAAACGAATGATTGCTTCACTGAATCATCTGCAACGTTATGCCGAGGAGGGTGAAAGTTTCCTGGACCGCATTGTTACTGGCGATGAAACGTGAATACTGTGAGTCAAGCCAGAATCAAAGCAGCAGAGCAGGGTGTGGAAACATCCAGGTTCGCTTCACCTGTGACAAAAAAAAACTTCCGTTCACTGCCATCTGTGGGGAAAGTGATATTAATTGTCTTCTGGATCACCGTGGACCACTCCTGCTGGATTTAATGCCACAAGGTGCAAGCTTCAATGCCGACTGGTATTGTTCCACGCTGTCACGATTGCGGGCTGTCACCAGGAGAAAGCGCCGAGGGATTCTCGATGTGAACAACGTGGTTATCCTCCACGATAATGCGAGGCCACGTGTGTCAATCAGAACCGCTAAAAAGCTCCGGTCATTTCATTGGGAGAGTCCGGGCCTCGCACTTAGGAATTTCACGTTTTCGGTCCGCTGAAGAAGTTCCTGGCAGGACATCGATTCACGTGCAACGATGAAGCCAAGACAGCAGTCCGAAGGTGGTTCCACAGTCAGCCGGACCAATTCTACAACAGGGTCATCCCAAATTTAGTGCTGCGACGGGACTAATGTCTGACGCGGTGTGGGGACTATGTGGAAAAATAGTGTAAGGTATGTATAATAGTACGTATATTTGTAATTACCTGTATGTACCTTATTTTGACTAATAAAAAATAGGGGCAAAGACTTTCTGATTCACCCTCGTAGCTTTGTGATTATCATAATTTCATATATATGTATGTTGATATCATTCTGTAACCTACGAACACACACTGATAAACTCGTGATTCTAATATGGTTTCGAGTCAAGTATACCTGTTAAAACTATAATTAATAGTTTCGATACATGCATTACTATCGACTGTGTGATTATTCATATAATTTAAATAATTCCCGCATGCCACATTAAAACTGAAGCTTGTAAGTTGTACGAAGATTGTGCAATGAAATTTGATTGTGCAATCAAATGTTGAAACTTTTGATGGAGCTACTTTTCAACTTGCTCATTTCATTAGAGCAAGTGTTTCTAAACGTTTTCCTTTGTTAGTGCACAAAACAGGAAAAAAAAACTCTTTATACTGAGCACATATGCGCTGGAGAATTTTTATTAAGAGGCAAATAGTGAATGGTTTATCAGTACTTACAATCATTGTTTCCAGTACCAGTTAGTTAAACAAAAAAACCTTGTGACGACAAATTCATGTCAGTTATTTTTAGTTAAACATTGATTTACTAACATATAATATTATATTATAGGTTAATTCTGTCAACTTATCTGATGAGTCATTCTTCTATTGATCCAAGCGACATCGCAGTAACATAGCCGGATTTTTACAGACTAAACTTTCCCTTTTGAAAGGTTAGACTGAGCGAGATCAACTCTTCGAGAGAAGGGGGCTTACTGGTCTATTTCTTTGTTAATACAGGCCCCTCTCCCCCTTTTCTTACATCCCTGGTTTGACTGTCCATAAAGAGAGTAAGCTATAAAGATACCTTAAGCATTAAAAATTACCAATATTATAAAAACATTAAGAAATTTCAAATATAGAAATGCCGGAAATATCAGAGCTAAAGCGGATCCACTAAAACAATCTTAATTACGAAACAAAAGATAAACTTTTAATTTTAGAAATAATTATGTATCAGCTTAACATCAGAAATACCATTAACACTTTTTTCGAGAAAAATAAAAATGTCAGGTATAGCAAAATAAAGGAGGGTAACAGGCTGAAGTTTTCAACATGAAAAGTTCCTCATTCCAAGGAAGTTGAAAAGGAATCCTTTTAATTTCTATTTCATTCCCTATGCATTGATGTTATTGCTAAAGCCATATAGTAAAGTTGTTTATCCTTTTTTGGTACAATAAACAGCAAAAAAAAATAAAATAAAAGGAAATTGTTAAGGCCCCAACTGATGCGGGCAAAATTCATGTACGCCGCAACCTATGTGTGGTGTGGCTGTTAGCGTTCCCCCACGCCGAACTGGAATATGATGTGTGTGTGTAGAGCAATGGCGGCCAGAGCGTTCGCTAAGCTCAGTGCTATGTTTAAAATAAATATTTGAGAGTGAAATTCGTGTACAGTCCGCTTTTTATATAAACTGTGTTTTGTGAGTTAATTATAATAAATATGGTCCTTTCCACCCCGAGCGTGTCACCGATCTATGGATTATAAAAACCGTTGTATTTAGTGAGTGTTCTAAAAACCGTTGTATTTAGTGAGTGTTCTAAACACCGTTGTATTTAGTGAAACGGAAGTAGGATTAAAGTGTTTAAAAAGTACTGTGGAACTCCGTAAGCTACATCATTTGTGTGTGTTTACAGTGTGATTTACTGCTGCGTACCTCAAAGTAATAGAGGTGAGGAATATTTTATACAATTTTAAAATGTAAGTGTTATTGACCAAAAAAAGAGTTCTGAAAGCGAACATTACAAAAACCACTAGTGATGTGGAAAAAACTGTGCATTCCAAAGTGCAACTCGATTTATTTGAGAAAAAGTGCAATAAATTTTAAATTGAAAGTTCAGAGCTGTTTGATAAAATTTTTGAAAATTGTGACAAAAAGGAACTAGAAAAATACATCGAAGAACAACAGTCAGTTAATGACAGTATTGATAATTTGTGGATATTGGTTAAGAATCAATTAAGTTTATTAGCTGTAAATAAATCTACTTCAAATTTGTCGGAAGTTAGCAATCTGGAAAATGTGAGATTACCGAAATTAAATTTATCATCATTTAATGGTAATATTCAAGACTGGATCAGTTTTAGAGATTTGTTTTGCGCAAGTATTCATAACAATTCGAGCTTATCTGGTTCACAGAAACTTTCCTATCTAAAATTATCCTTGCATGGTGACGCAGCTAAAATAGTTCAGTCTATTTCAATAAGTGATGCAAATTATAAAATTGCTTGGGATCTTTTGGAAGAAAGATATTCCAATAAAAAAGAACAAGTGTTTGCTCATTTAAAAAGGTTTATGTCGATTCCTCAGCTATCCAATGATAATCCATATTCCATACTTAAATTAGTAGATACTACAACTGAATGCATCCGTTCATTAGAAATCTTAGAGCAAAAGATTGATGGATTCTCAGAAACTGTGTTAGCGTACATTTTACTGCAAAAATTAGATTAAACTACAAGGCTTTGGTGGGAAAGAAATTGTAAAAAGGATGAACTACCAACATTGTCCGAGCTTATTTCATTCTTAAAGGACTATGTTCGTATCCTACAGTCTTCAAATACATCTAATAGTGTTGTGTATCCAAAAAAGTATCCACAAAATCAAAGAGTAACAACATTAGTTTCTTATGTGAAAAATTCCAGTTTTAAGTGTATTTGTTGCAATTCAGACACCTTTCATAACTTGTATAAATGTGTCGATTTTCTGAAAATGAGTGTTCACGACAGAATCGAGTTCGTGAAGAAACACAAGTTATGTTTTAATTGCTTGTCGAAAAATGGTCACATAGTAAGAAATTGCACTTCAAAATATACTTGCTTAGAATGTAACATGAAGCACAATTCCCTACTGCACATTCCGAGGGAGAGAGAATTCCCCCCCCCTTTCAAACCAAACGCAGATGTTGAACGCGGAGGCTAAGTCATTCGAACCAGATAATACTTTTCCCCCAGTTTGTGGTGGCTCAAAGGAGCATAATTATTTGTCAGGCTATTCTCGCGAGAAAGATTCTGAACTGACCCGGCTAAATTCAGATGTGGAACGGAGTCATGGGGTGACAGAGTTTCAGCCTGTGCAAAATTCATTCACCGAGATAACAAAAAAGAAAGAAAAAAGAATAATGCTCACTACTGCTTTAGTCAGCATTAGCATTTCAGTCAGTAATGTGTTTGAAACTTCGCGGGCATTACTCGACTGCGGTAGCGAAATAAGTTTAATATCTAATGTGTTAGCTGACAAATTAGGTTTAAAGAAGGAGAAAATAAATTTATCTGTGACAGGTATTACTGGAAATTCAATGAATGTAGCGTATCGCACTACTGCTAATTTATTTAATGAGTCTCAGAACTACTATAGAGAGTTGGAATTTTTTATTGTGTCGCAAGTAACGAATCTAATTCCAAATCAGTACATCGATCTTTCAAATATACCAATACCAGAAATAATAAATCTTGCTGATCCTGAATTTTATAAACGAAGTAGCATTCATGTGCTTCTCGGATCAGAAGTGTGTTTGGAATTATTGAGACCGGGAAGATTACATATTTCAAATACAAACTTAATTCTCCAAAATTCTGTTTTTGGCTACTTGATAAGTGGAAACATTTCTAGTCCATGTTCTCAGGTTTCCGTTCATTGCTGATTAGTGAGAGAAAGGGACAATTTAAATAAGGAATCAAGTAATAAAAGAGTGAAAGATGATAAAGATGGCAGAGAATGTGAATGTGATACAAAATCTAGGGATCAAGCACCCGATGATTTAGAATGCTATTTTGGAAATTATAAAAAACCATGCTCTGGAAGAGCTGTTTGCAGATGTGGTGAATGTGAGTGCTTAAAGCGTCAAAATCCCGAAGAGCAGATACATGGTCAGTTTTGTGAGTGTGATAACTATTCTTGTGATAGATTTGAGGGAAGAATTTCTAGTGGTCTAGATCCTGGAATCTGTGATTGCGAAAAAGGCAAATGTCTAGAGGGTTGGAAAGAAAATGACTACAATTGTAGTACTTCCGTTCAAAATTGTATTCAACCTGGTACTGAAAAAATGTGCAGTGGGCATGGTGATTGTGAAAGTTGTCCAACTTGCACTCTGAGGTGTGATGACTTTAGAGATTGTGTTGGACGTCAGATATTTCCTGATGACAATGATGTTCCTCCAGAGAATTGTACTGCTTGTACATTTAGTACAACTGGCATTGACAAAGTTGAAATCAAAGATGAAGAAAAATTGTGTGTTTTCCGTGATGACAACGACCGTCAGTTTGCTTTCAAATACAAACTGGATGCTGATGACCAACTAATTGTTCATGCTCAGAGAGCTAAATCTCCTGGAAATTTAACTGGTATTCCATGTGTTTCTAAAGAAACTTGCGGTGATTGTATTTCTGCTGATCCAGAATGTGCCTGGTGCTCACAAGATTTCCCACTAGATGGAAGCAGTAGGTGTGATTATAATGGAAACTTACGTGGTCACTGTTCTAGTCATCATATTGTAACTTCTGCTCCAATTAGAAAATTAACAGATAAGGAACTTTCAGAGATCTCTCAACGGAGACATGTTTCATCTGCTGAAAATCCTGCAGATATAATATATCGCGAGTGTTCACCAGCTGTGTTACAAGAACATTCCTTGTGGTGGCATGGGCCACCATTTATCCTCAAATGGCCGGAGACAACTGAGTGTAATCCTAATGCTGACCGTGAACTTAAGCCCATAGACATGGAGCTGTTTAATAAAGAACTAAAGCACGGCCAAACTGCTGAAGTGGCAGAAAATCTAATTCCTAGTGACTCTATAATTTTAAGTTCTGAAATTTCTTTGTTTTTTGATGAACTGTTAAATTTGAGTAATAATTATGATAAGTTAATTAGAATTTATAGCTATATTCGCAGGTTCATCGCAAATTGTAAAAAGAAAAAACGGCAAAGAAGACCATCTATCATGTTGCACATGGAGAATGGGTAAAATTACTGATGTTTTCCTTGGTAAGGATCAGAGAGTCCGTTTAGTTAATGTTAAAACTCAGTCAGGAACTTTTAAACGGCCAATTACAAAAAATGCTGTCTTACCCCTAGAGGTGTGATATTGTGTATTATTATATATTTAATATCATATAATTTGAATCAGTTGTCCTGTGATTAACATGTATAATTGGGTTAATAATGTGTATTGAAAAAAAATGTAAATTGGAAGATCTCTGTGGATTCTTCCAAGGCCGGCGGTATGTTAAGGCCCCAACTGATGCGGGTTAAATTCATGTACGCCATAGGTTGTGGCTGTTAGCGTTCCCCCACGCCGAACTGGAATATGATGTGTGTATGTAGAGCATTGGCGGCCAGAGCGTTCGCTAAGCTCAGTGCTGTGTTTAAAATAAATATTTGTGAGTGAAATTCGTGTACAGTCCGCTTTTTATATAAACTGTGTTTTGTGAGTTAATTATAATAAATAGAAATGTTTATAGATTTACTGAGTAAGGACTTTGAATTTTGTGTATTTTTAGCTGTACATTCACGTTATTCGCACCCTTATTTATAAGATCCAAAGATACTGAGATCCAAAATATTGATTCCATGCCACGTTATAGAAGGAAACAATTATCTATGCTCTGATGGGTTCAAATCTCTATAATGAAATCTCAAGAAAGAGCCTCCAACATTTAGCATAATATTGAAATATGCAAGGAAAATAACTTCTTTTGCTAATAAGTAGAAAGAAAAACTGCTTTCCTGATATTCAACTCTGCATTTATTATGCATTTGATGGCAGTTTAGAAATTCTGGATTTTGTACTAGATCCATCCCTTCGAAAATAAACTATAATGTGTTGGACATTATTTTATACTTTCAGTTCTTCATCAGAGATAGATTGATTAGAAGTGAGAAAAACAAATAGGTTCTTGAAACACAAACACGCATAAAAAAATCCAACATGGCAAATTCATTTGTTGCATCTTACTGCTGCTATATATATATATATATATATATATATATATATATATATATATATATATATATATATATATACAGAGGCTGTTCACACATTTTTTAGACGATGTATATTGTATTCACAAAACTAAATTACATAAAATTCGTGTGTTTTAAATTTTCTACTTGACATCCCTTATTCTGAACTATCTTTCGACACCGCAATTTCCAGGATAATAATGCCTTTTGAAGTGTCAGAAGAGGTATTCTATCCCATTCCTCCTGAACAGCATTCCAGAGCATCTGTAAGGGTTTTGGGACGACGTTTGGATAATGCAGATTTTAAAAGTCCGAAAGCACAAAAATCCATAGGTGATACATCGGGAGATTTAGTAGGGATATCAGGGATATTAGTAGGGATATTAGTAGGGTATGGCCTTGATACCAGTTTTTTGTTCCATTTCTTTTAGGAAATTTACAGTGGATTTTGATGTGTGACTGCTAGCTTTGTCCTGATGGAGTCTCACAGATTGATGGCACTGTGGGTAAAGCGATGGTATTTCATTGAGAAAAATTGGCGATAAAATATGTTCCTGATAGTATTTGGAGTTAATCTTGACATTTTTTTTTTCACTCTCTTTATTTTTAACTTGCCATTATAAGAAAAACCAGCAACAATCATGAATCCCTTAGAAAAATTTTCTTTCGATTCTTTGAACCATGTACTTAAATGTTTTCTCCCCTTTTATGATAATAAATGGCTCTTTTTTTGTTGCAATCATTTAAATACACCCATGATTCATCTATTGTGACAATTGTTTTCCATTTTTCTTTGGATAAGTGTCTCTCTTATAGAATTCTGCAGCGTGTCCTGCGTTCAGCGATATGATTTGGAAGAAGACGATGCACATTGCGTTTTTTCGCTTTCTTAAGATTTAAATCGACGTTTATCATTTTGTTTACAGTGGACACCGAGCATTTTAATGATTTTGCAACTGTCCTTTGACTAGGGGGATTTTCTTTTAACATTAAACAACGTACCTTTGCAATAGTCGAAGATGTCCGTTTTTTCCTTGGATACTTGTTTGGAATTTTTGTCCCACTTGAGGCTCCAATTTGACGTTTTTTTTCCCTTTCTTGTTGACGATATTACCTATCAACGCTTTAGATATCCCAAAACCATGACTCTCCTGTCGTTTTTGGATAACGGAGTATGCATATTTCTCTTCGGAAAGAGCATAAATGTAGCCTTCGAACCACTGCTCTGTTAAAAACGCCATTTTGAATAAAAACAAAACTTTCAAGCCGCAGACGATAATTTTGACTTTTAAAAACATAGTACAATTGCAATTATTTCTTTTGCAGCAAACGATTTTTTATTACCGCGTACCAAAATCGTCTAAAAAATGTGCGAACAGCCTCTGTATATATATATATATATATATATATATATATATATATATATATATATATATATATATATATATATATATATATATATATATAATTAAAATAATTCCCACATGTCACGTACAAACTGAAGCTCGTAAATTTTACGAGAGTATTTCAATGAAACATATTTGAATTGTTGAAACTTTTGGTGGAGCTAATTTTCAACTTGTTCATTTAATTATACCAAGTATTTCGAAACATTTTCCTCTGTTGGTGCACAAAACAGAAAAAAAGAACTTGATAGTCAGCACTCACACACACACACACACACATACATATATATATATATATATATATATATATATTAACGTGACAGTCCGAAATATGGAGAATGTCAACATTCCGATAGTCGCTTGGTGTATGTACTAAATATTTGCTAAATACCCTTATTTATCACTTACACCAGCAAATGTTGACATTCAACATCCACTGATGGTGAATGTTGAATAAATATATTTTTGTTACTTATTTAAATCATATTTTATCATTAAAACATATTATGATATATGTAAAAATAGGAGAAAGCTTATGTAACAGCACATATAAATAAACTGTTAATTTAAAACCAACAGTACATTCTAAATGAGAAAAGAAAGTAACATCAATAATAAAGTTACTTAATTATGTGATTGACGTTATACAATCTTATTTATTGCAACAACAGCTGAGTTTCAGATAGTATACTGAACAATTCATCATTGGTAACATAATATTGTATATTTGTTTCCCCTGGTTTTAATGGTACAATTAACTTCTCTTCATCATTAATTTTGAAAACGCCAAAACGTTTTATTTGTCTATAATCCAAAGGTGTACTGCACTTAGTTTTAGTAGAAATCATTTCAGAAAGTATTCTAGAGTACTTTTCTTGAGAGCTTTTAAAGACTTCTTGAGAGCATTTAAAGTACTATTTAGAGGTTTCTCGTTTCGACCTCCACCAGAGCATATCTGTGCTTGTCGACATACACGGGTGATGGTCCGAATGTATAAGAATATATCCAAATATTCGGTCGTTCACCGACGTATTTGGTATGTGTTGACATTCACCGGAGAATATCGACATTCTCCTATTTCGGTCATTCACGGTAACACACACACACACACACACACACACATATATATATATATATATATGTATATATATATATATATATGTATGTATGTGTGTGTGTGTGTGTGACATATTCCACCCGCTCTAGCCGTAGGCATATATATATATATATATATATGTGTGGGTGTGCGTGTGTGTGTGTGTGACTTATTCCACCTGCTCTAGCCGTAGGCATATATATATATATTTAAAATAATTTTCACATGTCACGTTCAAACTGAAGCTCGTAAATTATACGAGAGTAGTTCAATGAAACATATTTGAACTGTTGAAACTTTTGGAGGAGCTAATTTTCAACTTGTTTATTTAATTAGACCAAGTATTTCTAACCATTTTTCCTTTGTTGGTGCTCAAAACAGAAAAAAAATTGATAGTCAACACACACACACACACACATATATATATATATATATATATATATATATATATATATATATATATATATATATATATATATATATATACATATACATATATATATATATATACATATATATATATATATATCTATATATATATATATAGGGTGATTTTTTAAAAACTGACACTACTCAGAGCCATCTGTAGCGCGATCTATCAGCCAGAATTCCACCAAAATTGATAGAGGGAATAAGGACGACATGGGAAAGAGTTGCCTTGAAAAAACAATTAGTTCCAAAAGTCACCGATAGGGGAAGATATGGCGCTGTTCTCGGCGTACCCGAGAATTTGCATAAAAGGCAAGTAAAACATCAAAATACAAATCCACGACTACGTAGTCGACAGCAGCGCCGGTATTTCGGGCTATAAAGATAAGGGATGAATACAGAAAAAGTTGTAAGCAGACAAATGAATAACAAAGAAATTTCACTGCAACACCACTTTATGCAGCAAATTCCCTTTTCCCTCCTTCAATGTGACCACAGTCCTGGTGGACGACATATTGTGTCCTGAACACTACGTTTTGAACGGCCAAGCATAACATGTCACCAGGAACGTTCATCAAAGTCCGGGATATGTTGTCCTTTAGGGCCGCCAAGTTCGATACTCTACCAAGATACACCTTAGACTTTAAATAACCCCACAGAAAAATGTCACATGGGTTAGGTCCGGGGAGCGAAGTGGCCAAGCAAGTGGAAAAAAGCGATTGATAACCCTTCCTTCTGTAAATGGAAGGCGCAACAGATTGCGCCCTTTATAGCCCAAAATACGGGCGCTGCTGTATACTACGTAGTCATGAATTTGCATTTAGATGTTTTGCTTGCCTTTTATGCAAATTCTCGGGTGCTCCGACAACAACAGCGCCATATCTTCCCCTATCGGTGACTTTTGGAACTTTTTTTCCATGGAAACTCTTTCCCATGTAGTCCTTAGTCCAACTATCAAATTTGGTGGAATTCCGGTGATACGTCACGCTACAGATGGCTCTGAGTAGTGTCAGTTTTAAAAAAAACACCCGGTATATATATATATAAATAAATGAATAAATAAATATATATATATATATATATATGTGTGTGTGTGTGTGTGTGTGTGTGTATATATATATATATATATATATATATATATATTGATTTGTTGAAAGTTTAGGTGAAAAGTGTAGATAGATTTCAAAAATTAAAGATATAATTTAAAATTCTGAAAGAGGAGGAATAGGTTGAGTTAAAAGTGATATTATGACTCATATTTTGAATACACATCCTGCATTTGTCTTTTAAACTAGGTAAAAGTATAATAATGACAAAACCTGGCATTATCAATTGTCATTATTTAGGTATCCAACCAATAAGCACTTTATCAGCAATTTCGCTGGAAAATAAAACCAAGAGAGAACTTTGATGAGATATTTTATGTGTACGTCATGCTATAAATCTCTCTTTAATCACAGCAAGTTTCAGAGCTTTACGAATCTCGTTAAAGTAAAATAAACGGCATTAATTGTTCAACATCAACTTTTCCCTCGCAACCAGTTTTTAATTACTATCAGTTTTGGAAGTATCTAAAACATATCTAGGCTATGTACAATTATTGTAGGTACAAAGAATGGGAAACAAGCTGACATTTGGCTATGTCTCATATCGATCGCACGAGGCCATTGACATAAGGTATTCTGCAATGACAAATGTTCACTTTAAATAACAACCAGTTTTAACGGAATGAAATGAAATACATTAAGTATCGTAGAGCATGCTAAAAACCCATACGTATTTTCTAGAAAATATCATTATTTAAGGTATTCTGGGCAAAAATTAAGCCTTTCTTCAATATCTAAAACTATTGGGATAAGCACTGAGAGAAGTTACATGCACGCGTTTTGGAAAATGAAATTATCTTTTAGCAGTCAATATCATTTGAAAAAGAAGCTATGTTGAGATCTTTGGGGAGACGTAGCTCGTGTTATTTGATATACCGAAGACGTTTATATACTTTTAGCCAAAGATATTGATGCGTGTCTAGAAGGGGTTTCATATTCCTTGACACCCGAAACTGTTAGCGATAAGAGGATTAATATCTAAAATTGCGGATTTTCGGAAGAAAAAGTGATTGGTCATATGATGATGTGGAAAACTAATCCGATTGAAAGCGTAAAGTAGTTACGTACATTCTACGTAAGAAACATAAACACAAGTACAAGATAAAAAATATCAGATTTCAATACGATGCAAGGAGATTCGATTTCAAATATAACTACACTTTAGAAATTTCACGAATTAGATACTTTGAATTTTTTTCTACCATATAGGACAAATGACATCAAACGTTAAAAAATTAACGTCTATTGACACAGAAAGCATCCGAATTCCAATCCTGCATAGCTGGAAAGATATGCCAAAGTCAACTATCCTCTCACGGAGTGTGTTCATCTATAAACACTCGACAGATGGAACTGCATCATCCTGTCAGGTTGGTTCGATATGATGTCAACCATAGTAAGATGATCATTAGGGTGGTTCGAAAAAATCGATATTTTTATTTCGGAATCGCGTTACCTCTCAAAAGTTGTAGCTTGGTATCCTCAATTGGGGAAAAATAAAAAAAAAATTCTAAGTTGACATCTTCAGTTCGCGCATGAGGCTGAAAGTTTGAAAAAATATGTTAAAAATTGAATTTTTCAAAAAATAACAAAATTAGTTTTTTTGTAATTTTGTATAACGCAACAGCCATAAATTGTCAGTATATAGCGTAGTTTCAACCTAAAAATAAAATTATAACTTTTAGATGATATATTCTGTTCGCGCATGAGGCTTAAAATTTGAAAAAATGTCAAAAACTGAACAACAGTAACTGATCGGCAAGCGCTAAGTTGGCGCCGCGCCGTCGCATTCTTATTCCACCGCCGACTTGATAAATGAAGGAGATATGTCTCTAGTAATAGATAAGAGTAAGATCAGACGAGAAAAACATAAAATTCGATACTCTTTACAATCAGACTCTCCAAATGTAGAGTTACATGGATTGTATTTTGACGGGAGAAAAGATTACACTTATTATCAGGAAAAGAATTGTAACAAAATGTATCTCAGACTAAAGAAAGAGGAGCACATCAGCTTGGTTCAAGAGCCTGGTGGAAAGCATCTGGGACATTTGACACCTCCAAGGGCCACTGGAAGTGAAATAGCTAATAGCATATTTTGCTATTTAGAAAACAATAAATTTGATTATGTTAAGCTTGTTGCAATTGGATGTGACGGAACAGCGACTAACACAGGATGGAAAAACGGTGTTCTTCGTAACCTTGAGCTTAAACTTGGTCGTCCTCTACAATGGTTTATATGTTTATTACATTTCAACGAACTTCCGCTCCGACATTTGTTTGAAAGTGTAGATGGTGATACTACAGGACCCACAAGTTTCTCAGGACAAATTGGCGAGAAGTTGACTGACTGTGAAAAACTCCCTGTTGCTAATTTTGAAACGATTAATAGTGAGGAGATAAATGTGACCAAAACTGACTTAGGCAAGGACCAACAGTATTTACTTAATATTTATCGAATAGTCAAGACAGGAGAGTGTGCGCCAGATCTCGCTGTGAAAGATCCTGGTCCTCTTAGTAACTCTAGGTGGTAAACTTGTGCAAATAGGATCTTAAGACTATATATTTCCAAAGTAAAACCTTCTGACGAAATTAAACTGCTGGTCAGCTATATTATGAAGATATACGCTCCAGTATGGTTTGGAATTAAAATGCATCCCTCTGTAAAGTTTGGAGCAGTTCACGTGTTTAAATTAGTACAGAAGACAAGACAGCTTCCTGACAGGGTACGTAAAATAATTGATCCTGTCATTCAGAGAAATGCGTATTTTTGTCATCCCGAAAATCTTTTAATTTCAATGGTACTAGATGAGAGAGTGCACGTAAGACAGCCAGCTTTTCGAAGATTGCTAAAAGCAAGAAAACAAGAACCAAAAGGGAAATCGGTGCGAACTTTTCAACCACCGATCATCAATTTTGCAGTTTCAAATTACATTGAACTTATTGATTGGTCCAAGTGCAAACTTACACCTCCTACAATAAAGAGCAATGTGTCAACGCAAAGCCTAGAAGAATTTATTAATACTAATGTTCTCCCAGAGTTCGAGCTAATTAAATTTCCTTGCCACACGCAAAGTGTCGAAAGAATTGTAAAGCTCGTAACAGAATCTTGTACTAAAGTATGTGGAGAAGAGAACAGGGATGGTTTCATAAAGACAACTTTGCTCTCAAGGTCAACTATGCCATCATTTGACTATAAATCTCAATTTAAAACAATGCCCAACACATCTGAGGAATCTTAAAGACACAAAAAATAGGTAAAATCTATAAATCATTCTGTAATCTATATATATAAAACAGTTCCGTAACTGACTCATTCATTCATTCATTCATTCATTCATTCACTGACTGACTGACATACAACGCACAGACCAAACCGCTGGACCTAAAGGGCTGAAATTTTGCATGGCGATTCTTCTTATAGTGTAGGGGTGCACTAAGAGAGATTTTTGAAAAATTCTTCTTAGATTGTTTAAAATTAAATTTTTAAGCTGTTTTTTTTACTTTTTTTAAGTTTGCATTTAAAATAATAATTTGAGGGTTATAAAATTTATATCACGAGAAAGATCATAAAAATTCCTTTAAAATGAAATCTTTTTCGAATCTTTACCTTCATTTCCTGATTTTTGGTGAATTTTTAAAGATTAATTTTTAGAATTTAATTTATTAAATGCTGATCACGTGATTTCTTTTTCTGGTACTTTAAATAAATTTATCGTCACGTGCATAAAAACTAAATAGACAAAAAATAATTTTTTTTTCTTGCTAATGCGGCAGACGATTGGACATTATCCAAAAAAATATTAAAATACAGTAAAAGAAATGTTCTAGAAACTGTACTATATTAACTGTACTATATTCTTTAGTATTCTTTATATTAGATTTAATTTCAATATCTTCTTCTACATTATTTTGTCTATAAAAATATCCCTTACGATTTTTTTATAAATATCTATATATATTTTACATCAATTATATACATTGATCGTCGTATTTATTATATATATATTGGCATTAATTGCATACATTCACCGATGTTTTTACTTTGAATGTACTCCGTAGCGAAGTGCGGGTTTTCAGCTAGTCTATATATATAAAACAGTTCCGTAACTGACTCATTCATTCATTCATTCATTCACTGACTGACTGACATACACCGCACAGACCAAACCGCTGGACCTAAAGGGCTGAAATTTTGCATGGAGATTCTTCTAATAGTGTAGGGGTGCACTAAGAAAGATTTTTCTAAAATTCTTCTTGGATTTTTTTAAATTAAATTTTTAAGCTGTTTTTTAAACTTTTTTTACGTTTGCATTTAAAATAATACATTGCGGATTATAAAATTTATATCACGAGAAAGATCATAAAAATTCCTTCAAAATGAAATCTTTTTCGAACCTTTACCTTGATTTTCTGATTTTTGGTGAATTTTTAAAGATTAATTTCTAGAATTTTATTTATTAAATGTTGATCACGTGATTTCTTTTTCTGGTACTTTAAATAAATTTATCGTCACGTGCATAACAACTAAATAGACAAAAATGATATTCTTTTTCTTTCTAATGCATCAGACGATTGTATATTATCCAAAAAAATAAATATCCCTTACGATTTTTTTATAAATATATATATATATATATATATATATATATATATATATATTGGCATTAATTGCATACATTGACCGTTGTATTTAATTTGAATGTACTCCGTAGCGAAGCGCGGGTTTTCAGCTAGTAATTTATATGTATATAATAGCTATGACATGCAATGTTATTATATACATATAAATGTGTCTGTAACTATACTTGTACGTATAATACTGTAATAAAAGGTTATATTCAACAAATTTAGAATTTTTAAAATACTTTTAAAACGTAAATTTGTCATGTATGTATTATTGTATATTAAACACGTAAATTTCAAATTTTAGGCAATTTTAGCCCAATTTAAGGCGTATTTGCGAGCTAAAGATGTTATTTAAAAGCTATAAAATATTTTTTTAGGTTGAAACTACGCTATATACTGACAATTTATGGCTGTTGCATTATACAAAATTACAAAAAAACTAATTTTGTTATTTTTTAAAAATTTCAATTTTTAACATATTTTTTCAAACTTTCAACCTCATGCGCGAACTGAAGATGTCAACTTAGAATTTTTTTTTATTTTTCCCCAATTGAGGATACCAAACTACAACTTTTGAGAGGTAACGCGATTCCGAAATTAAAAAAATTGATTTTTTCGAACCACCCTAATCATCATAGCATTTTTAAATATTATATAAGAGAGGAGACATGTTTCAATATTCTCTAAAACCAGGCACATTCGGAAATGAAGGCAATATTGTCCGATGCATGTCACTAGTTTAAGAAAACACGAAATGCGTCACAAGCTAGTTTCATAAGTATGAGAACAACAAATATCAAACAGTCGGTTGACTCGTTAATTTAAGATCATTTTTCTTTTGTTGTTATTTCTACATAAAAATCGCAACGTCTTTACATTTATCACCTCGTAATTGAAAGTACATTTACCATAAACGGAAAGCACAAACTTGTTTTCAATTTCATGCACGACATTTAAGGATCATAGGTAAGCCAGTGAAATTATTGACACAAATATGTATTTTATTGAAATCGTCCCATTTTATGATTGTTCTTCTTTTATACACATGTAATTAATAATTTTTAAATATGTCAGGCAGCCGTCATAGATTTTAAATCAGGGCCTAACGTAATATCATGAATATATAAACTGTTTTCTAAATTTTCTTTTAACTACAAAATTTTAAAAACTTAGTTTAGATAAATGATGGCTATCAAAGTAAGGTATTTTGAGCTTTTTCATGTATGCATATTTAGGCAAGCATAGAAAAACTAAAATATCATTTAAGTGGGATTTATAACAATATAGAGGTTTGTTTTCGTTAGTTCCACCAACGGTGAGCTGTAGAGAAATAGGTCATCTTTCTGTTGGTTCGATCCTTTTGTGTGAGAGAGACCGCGAAAGAGACTGTGTGTAACTGTTGCAATTCCAATAAAACTCTGATATCCTTTCACTTGGAACTTGTTTTACTTCTTTCATTTTCCTGAGAGACTTTCTTAAGAGAATACGCTTTTTATGTGTTTTCTGGCTATTACTTTTTTACGACTTTACGTTTGAAAAATACACAGAAAAACCATCAATAACTTCAGTGCAAAAAAAGTACCTTTTCACACTCTTTAAGGTTAATAAAAGATATTTCAAAAAACGAAAAGTTGGGCGAAATTCTTGTCTTTTCACCTTAGCATCTAACAGATTTAGAATTTCTTAAGTAGCAAATTTTGACATTATAGATGAAAATATCACGCAACAATTTTTTTTTTTTGCAGTGATTGGAATTAAATTTTGGATGCTCTATAAGGAAAGTGTAACTCCACATACACTTGTATTTACTTTTTTCTTACCGGTCATGAAGACATAATTTTTAAACTCTTAAAGCTTTTATTATGGCAGACTTTATGCTTATGCACTTTATCATCATACAAATATTTGTGCGTGTTATTGAAATATTTATCATTATATGTATTTAATACAAGTGAAGAAGGTATATTAAATGAGGATATATTATTCCATCAATAATAATATGGAAAAATATACCTTCCATTGAGGATGGAAGGTATGTTATTCTATCTATAACTTATGTAGGAGTTTGATGTCTTTCATTACACCATTAACATAGAGCTAGTATGATTTTTCTTGTATTAATTTTTATTGCTTTCAAAAATCTACTCTAAACTTATATTGACTGTTTATTTACACTTAGACACGAACGCACACTCATTGCTTTCAGTTTTATCTGAGAATTAAGCATTTCTATGTGTCACAAATTTTATTAAATAGTAATCCAAATTTTATTTGCTACATAAATATTGTGCAAGTTAAACTTACTAATTTTAATTATATAATCTGATTTATCAAATTTAAACAATACCATTATATTATTCTTCAGTTTTTACTATAGTTGAACCTGGAAAAGTTCGTAAACATAAGATATATTTCAAATACAAGCGCAAAGTTTAATACATCCTAAATTAATTTAGTTTTGTTATACCGTAATCAATTTTAGAAGAGAAGGTGATGTTTCAGCTGTAATTTTATTCTACGAGATAATATTCACATAAATCATACGGTCCTAAATACCTTCTCATAATTGTAAACTCTACCATAAAATAAAGCAGTTTTTTGTCGAACAAAATACAAGAGAATCGAATGCTTAGAAATTTCTTTTCTTATTGATTTTTTTTCCGTTAAGATTGGAATTGCTGCCATTATTTACTTGTAAAGTGAATCTTTTCATTATCGCTCTGAAAATAGAGCTTAACGAAAATAAAAATTGAAAAGCAGCAGAGATACTTTTAGTTTTCTGTCGTTATTTATGGTTACTGTTGAGACAGGGTTTCAAATAAGATTAAGGAACTGCTTATATAATTAGTCACATGTTATCTGTCACTTAAGCTTTCAGATCTATTAAAGTTAGATTTATAATTTAAAATTATATATCTGTTGGTGCATTGTATAAATATTCCTTATATTAGCCATATATTTCTTTTCAGTTGCCTCCCAGTAACGACTCAATTCAGAGGACCAAAAGAGTGCAGAGCAGAAAATCAAGAACTAAAATTTCAAGATATTATGAAGCTCATGCTTAAAAATTTAAATGGTTCCCATAATATTCAGACAAAAACTACTTACCATTAAAGGAAAAGGTAATAATAGGAAACACACATATTTTCTTTGAAAAAGTTTATTAGGAGTCTGATTACATTTCTAATTATATAGGAAAAGAAGTGGGGAAAATTGCATATCTACTTACGCTATCTTTACATTAGGGTTTTCGATTTTGAGCAACGTTTTTAAAACCCGGGTTTCGGGTTTGACGGGTTTTTTTAATTTAAAACCCGGGTTTTCCCGGGTTTACTTGGTTGGTTCCAGGGGGTCAATAGCAAAGAAATAAAATAATAAATAATGTATCAGAAGCATTTAATTTATTTCAGAATTTCAAATATAAAATATAACAGTAAATAAATTTTAATGTTAATAAACATATACATATATGTATAACATAAATGAAAGTGGTACAAATATCTCATTTTTTATAAAACTGCCTTACAACCATCATTGCACTCAACGTATCATCATTGAGTCGGCTTCTGAGTTTATTAGCAAAGAGACCCATTACAGAAAATGCTCATTCTGCTTCCACCGAAGTTGGTCGAATTGTTATTAAAGACCTGAAAAGTTTATCTAGCATTTAAGGTCGGCTTTTTGTTGCCCGAAACAACTCAATTTCTTTTCTTATGATGTATGAACCAGATTTTGATTTTTTATGATTTTCCTTATTATCATTCTCCTGCAGAAACATACTAAGCTCATCAGATAGAGACATTTGTTTAGTACAAGCACCAATACTCGTAGCATCATCTTCAATTCCATCTTTAACTCCCACCTCAAATGCTACTTCTGGTTCAGAATCTGATCCATTATCATTTACGTTGAATAATCTTTTTATTGAGGATGTTGCCAGATCAAATATTTTGTTTTTAAAAATTTTACTACCAAACTCATCATATGATTGGTCTTGGTTCCAAATTAAGGAATATAATTGGTATTCTACTGTATTAGATAAATAACTAATTCCCCGGGTTTACATTAAAAATTCCCAGGGTTTCGGGTTCGTAAAATCTTTGAAAAACCCGGGTTTTCGGGTTCGGGGAAACCCGGGTCAAAAACTCTACTTTACATAAGCGCTAACAAAATAGCCGATATCGTATTTTGCTGATTCCCGTAAGAGTCTCGTTGTTGTTTCAACAGCAAACCACAAATATAACATTAAGAAAAACTATTCAAAAATCCGGGGGCTGTGTATTTCATATTGTTTTTGGCACGTAAAGCCTTGATCATAAACTGATTGTAATAAACATTTTCTTCATTAATTAAAGAATATGTTTATAATGAATACCCTCTCTTATGATGAAAAAATGCCCTACTTTAATAAACAATACTCACTTCTAACGAAAAAATTTTACAAACAAGGGCGATTATCTACAATTCACGGATTGCAGAAGAAATATGTTATTGTATTTTAACATGAAAAAAGTTGAAGCTTAGACAATGTTTTCATCACTATTACAAATCAGTTAAAAAATGTATGTGCATCTTTGTTTTTAATGCTTCAACTAAGTTTAAAAACAACATAAAGTGGAGTTTGTATGATTCTCGATAGATCTTAACTAACCAAATCAAGCAAAGAAAATTCAGTCACATTCAAAAGAAACGACTTACATAAAACCAGATGAGTTTATTTCAAAGAAAATAACATAAATAATTATTTTAGCATTTAGCTACAGGTACCCATTACTAAATAATAATATTGCGATTCCCCAAGTCAAAAATTATCAACGGAAATAGGTAAATATGTGCTCTAAAAAACGTTTTTTAAAACACTTTCGAAGAGAAAATTGCTCTAAAGGAGTATGGGATCTGTGATTTTAAAAATCACTTACAATATGAAACACTTTAAAGGAACTTTATATCGTAATTTAAATGTATATTTTTTAACATACTTTTATGTTTATATCAAAACACTAAATCAATTAAATTCAATAAAAAATTTGTAGAAACGAATAAAAAGCCTAATATATGTTCATCTCTTAAAATTCCCTTTTCAGACGCAATTTAACTGTTATATATTCGATCAATTATCTGATAGATGGTGCACATGCAAATATGCATATTTAAATTCCCTTAAATTCTTCCATTTGTCAATAGCTGTCTCTTTTGAACTCTCTGTACATACAATTTATATCAGTTTTCTCGTATAAATGTCATTTTGTTAATGGACTGTAGGAGGGAAATACGCCAGAGCTGACTACAAAATGCCAAATTTTGAGCCATTTGTAAGATAACTTTGAATTATTCTAATTTTATATTAAAACAACACTTAGAGAAAAGTGAAATCTTGCTCTCGTTATATCTTTGTGTGAGTATATATATATATATATATAACCGTATTCATACTTATCTTTACATGTTGGATGTTCCTGGCTTCATGTAGCTTTAGAGCTATTACTGGTTTTATCTTTCATCTTATTCTTATTTATATATATATATATATATATATATATATATATATATATATATATATATATATATATATATATATATATATATATATATATATATATATATATATATATATATATATATATATATATATTATATATATATATATATATATATATATATATATATATATATATATATATAGAGAGAGAGAGAGAGAGAGAGCAACACCCTGAAGGAAACATGCAAATAACATGAAATTTACAACATGCATTAGCGGAGGTGAGATATGCAAATGATTAGAATTTCAGCGCAGACGCACATCACGCGCGCCTGTGGCGCCACTTCAAAGCGCTATTTAAGGCTTGGAGATTTCGACAATTTCAAGTTAGGCAATTGTGTTTTTCTTGGGTTTTTTTTCAAAAAAACGATCAATTATGCCTTGTCGAAAACAGCGATCATCTTTTGATCAAGTATCCGAGTTCGACAGAGGGAGGATAGTGGCCTACCGAGATTGTGGATTATCTTTCAGGGAAATCGGTAGTCGTGTTGGACGAAACCAAACAACTGTAATGCGGATATGTGATCGTTGGATGCAGGAGGGTACGACGGACCGGCGTGTTCGATCGCATCCACCTCAGCACACCACTTCACGTGATGACAGGCAAATTGTGCGCATGGCAGTGACGGATCGCTCAGTCACATCACGAACCATAGCACAGCACATGCAGTCTGTAACGCATCATCCAGTGTCTTCGCTTACCATTCGACGCCGTTTACAGCAGAGTGGTCTGTCCGCAAGATGTCCATTGCTTTGTCTACCCTTGACGCAGAACCACAGACGTCTCCGCCGCCAATGGTGCGATGACAGAAGGATGTGGACGGCAGAATGGAATGAAATTGTCTTTACTGACGAGTCACGCTTCTGTCTGCAACACCACGATGGTCGAATTCGAGTCTGGAGACAACATGAAGAGAGGATGCTGAACAGCTGCGTTATGCACCGCCACACCGGTCCTGCACCCGGTATTATGGTATGGGGCGGTATTGGATATCAGTCTCGCACACATCTAGTACGCATTGCCGGTACTTTAAACAGCCAGCGCTACATCTCCGAGATGTTGGAGCCAGTTGTCCTTCCTTACATTCAGGGCTTGTCCACAGCCATATTTCACCAGGATAATGCGCGACCACACGTGGCACGCATTGTCCAACGGTTCTTCGTCAATCGCCAGATTGAATTGCTTCCCTGGCCGCCTCGCTCTCCGGATCTTTCGCCGATAGAAAACATGTGGTCCATGGTTGCTCTACGATTGACCCAGATTCCATACCCAGCTGCCACAGCAGATCAACTTTGGCAACGTGTGGAAGCTGCTTGGTCTGCTGTACCCCAAGAACTCATCCAAAGTCTCTTTGAATCAATGCCGAGGCGTGTGGCAGCGGTGATCTCCAACAATGGCGGCTACTCTGGCTACTGATTTTGGCAGGAACCACACTTCACAGAAGTCTACATATTTAATCATTTGATACTTGGTCAACATGTTATCTACAAAATAAATTTTGTTGTGATATCTCTTGTCTTTCTTGGTGTTGCAATTTGGGTGGCCAGCAGTGTATATGAATATATGGCCTTTGTAATATATGTAAAGCTTGCCTATATTTTAAACTTATGATTGTTTAGTTGGTCGTCTAGATGGGATAACTTCTGTCACCTTTTCTAGACTGATGGATAAATTCAAATGGATGTAGTTATTATTGTTTTCTTTGTAGCAATAACAAAAAATGTCGAGTTAAAGAATTCAGAATAAGGATGAAAATACATGCTAATACAGGAAGTAAAATTGACTTGAAACGGCTTGGGAAACTTTGTGTTACACGCTCGTAAATAAATCTTAAATCTGAATCTGAATCATCTGGACATATTACACAGGTCAACAGTGGTTTTGGTGACGGGGTATTTGGAGCTGTTTTCATATGAATTTGATGCCCTGAATTTAAATATGACAATAGTTTTTGTCTAGAAATTCAAATTTCAAAGATATAACATTTTAGTGAAATATACGTTACACTGTTTTAAGTTAAATACATGGATCAATATAAAAACCTAAACACGAAATTTTTTATTATTATATTTTTAAAAAATTTTAAAGGAACATAAAAATGATAGCGAATATTGTAATATTCTTATATAATTACAAAGAGCATGAAAGAGGAAAAAGTCATCGATGAAACCTACTAGTCACTGAACACTTCGGAAACTTCTTTTCCGTGACATTCTTGAATGTATTTTGGAACAGTCCCTTTTTAAACTCCAGCAGTAATATGTTATCATGTGCGTATCCCAACTTCCTTGGTAGAGGTCCTCCATAGTTTTAATATCCGGGAGAAATCTTTCACCTTGTTCCTCTTTGGTGTCTCCTAAATTTTCAGGAAAATGATCTAAGTGGCTTTGTAAATAGTGCACCTTAATGCTCACGTTACATCCAAGGGATCTGAAACTGTTTAGCGTCTCGTTTACTAGTTCAACATTGATTTAAGCTTTGCATTTGCCCAGAAAATTTCCGACAACTGCAACAAATGAAGTCCAGACTTTTCGCTCAGCCTCATTCATGGAATTTACAAAGGCAGGATCCTTAATGAGATGTTTTATTTGTGGGCCGTCAAATATTCCTGCTTTAATATTTTTCTTACTCAACTTAGGCATTTTCCCCCCTATATAAGCAAAGCATGGTCCGTTCTTATCAAGAGCCTTTACAAACTGCTTCATTAGGCCCAACTTGATATGCAGGGGTGAAAAGATGATTTTCTCTCTTCCAAATAAAGGGGTCGTTCTTCTCCCCAACGTCCATGTTTTCTCTCTTAGGCTACTCTTTTCTAACCCAGTGGTGTGTTTTGTCTCTGCTATCCTAGAGGCATACGGTGCGACGATATTTGGTGTAGCCACTTTGCTGTTCAAGGAGAAAGTTTACTATTTTTCACACAAATCACCCATTGATGTTCATGATACTTTATCTTCTCCAAGACCAAAGCTATGGTGTCATATTCTTCTTTCATTTTCGTTTAGTGAGCAATTAGTATTGAAACATTGTGTAGAAGGACACATTTCAAATTTCGCTTTGAGCTATCAATAAATGGGTGCTAATCATCTGGAAAATATTCAGGAAGACCCATTTTCCCCAGAAGGACAAATCACCCATAATTGAATGTATTGAATAGAAAAAACATTGATAGATAAGAGATTTAAAGTAAAACCTCGTTTATCCGGATCTCCAGATAATCCGGATCAGATTTGTAGATATTATTTTTATTTAATGTTCACATTAGATAATAATGTTTAACTATGATAGAAAGAACGTTACTACAAGTACGCCAAATATTCACTTTTTAGTTTGATTCAATGCACAATTTCTGCATAGATTGTACAATAAATTATGGTAATAAAATGCTTTTTGTTGAGTTTAAGCAAGCTTTACTAGACTTACCAATTATTTGTTAAGAAATGATGTGAAAAGTTATTTTTATATTTGTTAATGCCTTGTAAACAATACTATGGAATTTTGTTACAAAATAAAGTAAGTCTTCTAAGTTAAGAATTTTTTATTGCTTATTACCCGGATTATCCGGTTTTTCGATTGTCTGGATTGCCTATTTTCCCCAGTTAGTCGAGATAAACGAGGTTTTACTGTATCTAAAAAGTAGATCTGATAGAGAAAAACCGATTTCATATTTAGATTCAGCGCCCCAAATATAGCAAAAATCAGTTCTAAAATCCTAGGCACCAAAAGAAAAATTTTTTGGTAGGCCTAAGTTTTTTTAAAGCATACTATATTAATCCCTGAATTTTTCATAAAAAATTATTTTTATTCTTGATTGTTACATTACCATTTCTTTTACTTTCTCTTTGTTTAATTTTTTTGACTCATATTTTGGAGAGGATAACTGTTTTCTCTCATCAAATGAATTTTTTTGTTCGCGTACTTGTTACTTGCTTTTATTTTCAATAATTGTGTAACATAATATTGTTCGTAATGGCGTAGTGGTTCCAGGGTCAACTCAGCCTTTCATCCTTTGATAAAATGAGGACCAAGCATGCACTCTGGGGGTCCCGCGTCCACCTGATCGCGGTCAACCGTCTCCTTCGGACTATGGTGCCATGAGTTTAGTTTCATATTGTCCCTAAACTAATAAATATATTCCATTACCTGTTTCGAGGATCTAAATATGGATCCCATAGAACAGAAATTCATAAAATTCATTTTTTCGGCCATAATATTTATTTGTTCCATTATGACAACATATTGAAGAGGAAATATGTTTATGATCACCTTCTTTATATATTATAGTATATTCAAGCCTTTATAGCTTAAATATGCTTTTAAACTCTTACATTAATCTCAGCTGGGATTTTCCAATTCAATCATTCTCTTTTAATATCTGATGGGTCTAACATCTCAAACATAATTAAGATTTTGCATTATTAGTTTCTAGACTTAGAGAAAATCTTATTTGTAAATATTATAGTTAAATTACCTTCTTGAAAGAAAATAAATCTTCATTGTTTTTATTCTATTTTTTATCATGGTAAAATATTGTTAGCTTCGTATGGAACTCTAAAATAGAAAATAAAATGCTAAGCTTTTCTGTGTCAAATTTCTATTTTAACCACTCATTACAGATTCTTTAAAGATTTCTACCATTTCTATAGCTAATAAATCCGTGACTGAGATAGATGAATGTAATCAGGTCACTGAGATAGATGAATGTAATCAGGCAAACTTTCCTTAATAAAGGAAAGTTTGCCTGATTTTGGTTAGCAGCTGCAATTCTGAAATTTATTACACTATTTTTTTACTTTATTTTTATGATAATTATGAAATATTTCGTTCACATATCTTTGAAATCATGAGCACTGGGAAAGATATTTGTTTAAATATTTAACTGCAATATTTACGAACAAACCATTTAAACTTTTCCTGATAGGAAAAAAAAGTCAGTTTTATCCCTTATAAATTATGTCTCCGCTACTTCTGTTTAACTACCGTCTTAAACTGAATTATTTATTCATAACACCATCCATCAGAGATCGGAATAGAACGAAGGAAACGTTTTTAAGAAAGTAAATAATCTAATTTTGGACTAATTTGAGCCACCCCAATGCATTTGAAGGATAAGCCACTATTTCGGAATTCTCGGCTTCATGCCATATTCTTTTCCAGGGTCTTTATATGCACAATCTCATTTCATTTATTTGCTTCTCATAAGAAAGTTTGAAACTGTAAAATTTTGCTAAGTGCACCTTATTCAGACTATATACATGCCCCTATACAATTATATCCTATTACTTGATATAAAATATTATCATGAAACATCAATCTTTCTACATAATTACAATAAAGTTTTATTTAAGCCTTAAGAAGTAAGTAAGCAGGAAGACGCTCTAGAACAGTGGTTCTTAACCGGTGGTGCGGGCACTAGGGTGGGTCGGAAATTTTTTTTTTTCGGAACGCTTTAGAGCAGAAAAGTTGCCTATTGTAATAAGAAGAAAAAAGGCATAAAAAATTACAATCGGTTAACATCTTCCGTTCGCGCATCGTACTTAAAATTTATGGAAAATTGCAAAAATCACGATATTTTTGTAATTTTTTCCTGTTAGTTAAAACTTTTAAAATAAACACGCTTTAGATTTTTATGCTTGTTTTATGGTTTAAATAGCCTAAATAAATTAAATTCTGATCAATAATCTAATTTTTTTCCGTTCGCGCAAGGTCTTAGAAAAAACAGAAATTTATCAATATTTCGCAATTTTTAATGTGCTACTCTTCGTTTGTTTTGGTAGAACAAAACGAACCAGAACTCACTTGAAATAGTTTGAACTGGTTTGAACTAGACTGAACTGGTTTGAACTAGATTGAACCGTGGTGTGGTCCCTCCTTACTCTGCCGCCGAGCAGAAAGCTCGCGATCTTCAGCGATTACTGAATGGCAAATAAATTCCTAAAATAGGAGAGTACTCGGAAACTGATGAACACAAATACAGTTCTATTGAAGACTCGGAGTATGAGGAAGATGAATACAAACCAAGTAGATCGACTGGAAAACCCCAATGGCAGATGAGAATTCAACTTAGCGCAACAGCGGTAAACAGTGATCGGTTCAGAGTTTCTAATCGAGCAATAGCTCTTATAGCGTCAAGTGTTTTGCGAGACGTTGGGATGATAACCGAAGCAGATTCTTCCTATGTGGTTGATAAGTGTAAAATAAGGAGATACAAAAGTCGTGTTCGGACGGATTTGAAAAGTCAATTCACACCTCCTAAGGAAAGTTGGGGGTCTTTTCTTTGACGGACAAAAAGATGATACTTTGTTCGTCGAAAAATTGAATGCCAAGCAATTTCGCAGGAATGTGAAAGAAGAATGCTATTCTCTTATCCAGGAACCTGGATCAACTGATATTGGACAAGTATATCCTTCCTCGAGTTCATCAAATGATATAACACAAGGAATTATTTCTCGTTTGTCTGAACTATCAATATCACTAGAAAAACTAGAATTTGTAGGTTGTGATGGCACTGTAACCAACACTGGATGGAAGAACGGTGTCATCCACCGACTAAAAAATCGTGTAGGACGCCCGCTATAGTGAAGCATGCCTCCTGCATTTTAATAAGCTTCCTTTTCACCACATTTTCCAACATATTGACGGTCAAACTGCAGGACCTAATTCCTTTAGTCGGCCAATCGGGCAGCAGCTCACTTGCTGTGAAAAACTCCATGTGCTTGATTATGAACCCATAGAGTGTTCGATTCCTGATATAGACAGGAATTTGTTGAGCAAAGACCAACAGTAGTTGTTAGCCATTTCAAATGCAATCACCTCGGGACATTGTCCAGAAGACTTGGCAAATAGGGACCCTGGTCCTTTGTCCCATTCTAGCTGGCTAACTGCGGCCAACCGTGTCCTTAGGTTGTATATAAGTTCAACAGATCCATCCGGAAACTTAAAAGAAATAGTTTGCTTCATATTGAAATCATATATGCTTATGTGGTTTGCCATAAAAAAGAGCAAATATTTTTCTGACGGACCAAAATTTGTCTTTCAAGCAATCCAAACATCACGGTCTAAATTTTTGCTTGTAATAAATCTTGTATCATAAACATATTTCAAACTACCCTAAAATGTAAAATCCTTAATTTGAGGACATAAACTATTAGATTTTTTTATAGAAAGTCATGCAGTCTGTACTTTTACACTAATTTAAGCTTAGGCATACAAGGCAATCTCTGTTCCTTCCATTTCAGTAAGTGGACCTAGCATACCTCAAACCACTGAATTCTTTCCCATTTAGAAACAAACACTCTGATGCATTTTCTTCGGCTGACGTATTCGTTCATTCAATAAAATACACTGATACGTCACACATATGTTATTCTTCCATTGTCGTAGATGAACATTAATGAGTGGGAACAAATGCTTATTTAAGGCAAACCATAAATAAGGCAAACCTTATTTAAGGCAAAACATAGGGATGATCATTACAGGGGAGCCCAACGGATATTCTACTCGAGTAGGAAGGTCCTTCGCTTTCTTATTTGGTGGAGAAGAGAAGATCAAAAGGTTGATCCAATGCATAGTGCAGTAATTCTGCTGTTTGGATACTGTCTCTGAGGGCTAAAAATAACGGGTTGATTTCCTTTCCTGCAATAGTTCGTTTTCAATAACAGAAAAATTATGATTGAGTATTGTCTATTAAATTAGGTCTTTGAAAATGGTTCTTACAAATTCCCTGACTTCTACAAACTTTAATGCACTATGTATTAATTTAAGTGCAGCGTAAAATGGCATACATTTTCCCACAAGTTGAATTTTTTTATAAACATCATAAAATCGATCTTTAACTTCATATGGTTTGATTCATAAAATGAAGGAATATTTAAATTTTTGTTCTTTTGCATACACGTTTCATAAAGAGCTTATTTGTGATAATGAAATTATAATAACATAATATACTGATAGATATATCACTTTTCTTTTGATTAATGCATGTTTTGGGTTACTATAAATATAACCTAAGATATGTATTTATATATTTATAAATAAATGGGAAAAAAACCACCATACATTCGAGTACCTTTAAATTTAATTGAAAAGTGCGTGGTTACTGTTAATTTATAAAGCATCATTTCAAACTGAAGCAAAAAAGAAAAGGTAATGATATATTTACGAAATATCTCATTGCTTTCACTGCATCATTGGCAGTTATATTAAGATAAGTGAAACTATTTCCGCAATTTCAGCTGAAAGGCGATAAAACACGGAGACGTTGTCTGGTTTTCCCGCGTCAACCGGGGAAGAGGAGAATCTCCGACAATGTAAGGTGGACATTTCTGTATTGATTATGCACTAATGATTTACGAGCAGCCATGGAATCGTCGAAGATCCATTACGTAGACCGCTTTACGAGCTGTATGGAGGAGCAATGTAAGAACCTTGGGCACATCTGGAGCATCTCTCTGGAGGAAGACACATTGCTACCAATTCTGGGACTGGTGTTCAGGTTTCAGCGTAATACTAAACTCTCCCTATTAACTCTCCAGCGACGATCGATAGCAGAAGTTTTACAATGATTTTGTGATTAGAATTAATTTTATAGAGTAGGATATGCCATTGTTCATTAGAAACATACGGTATCTTAAGATCTTGATTATTTCATCGGCAAATATTTTTTCGATGCTTTGCTACATTTTTTCGGAAATTCAATTATCTAACTGAAATAACATAAACTTTAAAAAATGGTTTGTAAACAACAGAAAAATTGTGCATATGTTTATGAAGTGCTATGAAACATTCACATATAGTCGAAATTTCTATAGAAAGATAAATGTTTATCGTGTTTCTGAAAATGTGCAAAATTAGTTGAATGAATGCTCTGTCAGTTCAACGTTCATGATAAAAACATATAGAAGAGGGTCACAAAATTTAATGGTAGACCTTTTTCTTACAAACAATTGTGATTTTAAGTTATTCAGAAAATTATATTATAATTATCTTTTAAATTACTATTCAATATAGATATATCAGTGGCGCACCCAGGGGGGGGCAAGGGGCCCTGCCCCCTATCCCCAAAGACATAGAAATTGCATTATGAATATTGAATTTGCATTATAAATATTTTTATCCGTTCTACTCGCCCTCTCCCCAAGATTAAATCCTGGGTGCACCACTGCGATATATTAAGCTATTTTTATATTTTCTATAAATTCAAAAATTAGATGTAACATGCCTATTTAATATTTGCAATTACTGGAATACAAAATATGTCTAAGACTTCATAATACATCGTTATTTCCTTTATATATATATATATATATATATATATATATATATATATATATATATATATATATATGTGTGTGCGTGTGTGTGTGTGTGTGTGTGTGTGTGTGTGTATGTATGTATATATATGTGTGTGTGTGTGTGTGTATGTATGTATATATATGTGTGTGTGTGTGCATATATGTATGTATATATATATATATGTGTGTTTGTATATATTACTGTACGAAATGGGAACAATACCTTTTCCTTGCTTTAATATTTAGGTGTACTGAGTTATAGAGCATTTCTTTCCAGGCATAACATTTTGAAAACGTCATGGTCAAATGCTGTTGATAAACTCAAAGTAAACACCACTAACAAAATTTGGTATATTCAATTTAGATAACATATTTTCATAATTTTGTCTTACTGTCTTTTCTCTTACTGTCAAGAAAGTGGGATACTTTTACCATAAATATATCGTTTTCTTTCGTCTCTATTTTGGGAGCAATAATGATATATTGAATTTTTTTTCTAAGCTGAGAAAAATGGTATTCTTAGAATGAAATCTATTTATATCATTGGTATGGTCAGAAAGATGACGTCGAAGTTCAAAAGCCTCGGTTCTATTTCGTTGCACACATTTTCAGTGAACGGTCGCACGTTGTAGTTGTACTATTTAACTTATTTGTATAGTAATTATACATATCATTAAAAATATTTCCGGCTTCAAGTCTTATTTTTGAGTGGCTTTTATATCTTAGAAACAACAACGTAAATGACAGAAATAACATTTTTCAAAACTAGAATAAAAAAATAAATTCTCCTATATTGAATTGACATATATAATAATGTAGATGAAAATGCATGCTTCTCATACTGAGAATGGGATGCTGAAAATATCTTTAAAAAGATATTTTATTCAGATTATTTTTTTGTTTTTTATATATTTTTATTTTTTTCTTATATTTGGGTATTTAAAAGTATGCACAAATGCTTTAAAATACCCCTTTAGTTTTTGTAAAGTCTACGAATTCAAAACTTTATCAATATTTCTAAAATTCTGAACTGAAATTTTGTTAAAATACATCTTTTGAACACCATATGAAATTTACTTGAAAAATTTTCTTTTTCACTGCAAATTTCATGCGAGTGCCCGAGCTATATTAAAGGCGGACTTGAGACGTCTGTCTATTTGTTGGCCTCCTGTTCTTTCTGATCTCGTTAAGAGTGTTGAAAGTCTTGCTGTCTTGCAAAATTTTTTTTGTAGTTTAAATGTTTAATTTTTTCTTGTTTTGTGTTTTTCACTTACTTCTGTAAGCCTCATGTTATACCTTATGGTGCATAAAAAGTTTTCCAATGAAACAATAAAAAAAATAGGCTTTATGGTGATGCTCCAGCCCATACGTGATTAACACCCAAACATGAGTAATTTCTCAAACAAAGTCTATTCAGTGATGAATTTAAGAAAATTCCATAATAAATTTATTATGAAAATGATATCGAAATCGATTTGGGCCGTTACAAGCTCATTAATGAAAGCACAATGAAGTAATGTTCCACCCAGGGTAGCCTTAAATGATGAAGGCATATGCTAAAACTGATTAAATAAAAAATTCATTCACGGGAATTTGTACATTTTTCAAGTAAAATATAATAATTTCTTGGCATCTTTGCAATAGAATGATTAATGCAATTATTTTAATTATCATCTAATTTAAATATTCCTTGGGTCTTCAAATTATTAAAATAATGGATTTTGCATACTACTTCTACGGTCATTATGGTTCTTTTTAATTTGCTTGAATTTTTAGTAATTTGAATATAAAAAATACCAAGCCAAGGTGGGAGAATTACCTTACAATAATATACATTTTAATATGAAATTTAAATTCTTAACTTTTGTGACATTAATAAGATCCCTTTAAAACGTACACGTTATAAAAATTTATAAATATCCAAATAAATCTATTATAAGAAAGAAAAGGTTTTAAATTTAATGAATGTGCACGTTCCTACTGGAGCCAGATAATGATTGTTATGCATATGGAAATTCAGACGTTTCTGACAACTTCTGAAGACAGACTCAGACAGCTTCTGAATTCAGCTTTAGAGATACATAGATATGGCACTTAATTAAAATATTTTTGGTCCGGTATACGTTTTATATCGCTTGTCAAAATGCCTCTAATTCCTGTACGACAAGAAAATAATTTTGCATTTCAGTCATTCCGACTAACATTCAACATTATGTTATTGCGAAAATAGTACCATCCGGTTCATTATTTCCAACACAATACAGTTCACTTACAGGCAAATCACTTTTGGATGTTTCGCATAGTCATTTTTCACTTTGTTGGGAATCACGAATTCTTCTCAAATTCTTAAGTGCAGTTTCTCAAAAGGAAAAGATAAATATATTTATACAAGATTAGAGGTTACGGAACATACCAATCCTCTATCACATTTTCTTTTCCAGACAACAGCGGTGAAATAGAGAGAAAATGAACAAATGAGTACATAAATTGGGATTTGGATTTCCTGGGGAGAGAATGTTTGTATTTTCACACCCTTTTATAATATGATTTAGAGATAAATTTTTATTGTTACGGGTATATTTGATGCTTCTGAGTTTTAATCTAATGTATGACAAGGATAAAATGCACCGACAAGTTATCAAACTAATTGTTAACGGTGCTTTAATTTTTTTTTCTAAGGTTGAATATTGTACATGAACTTTATTAAATTAAAAATAAGTATTTAAAAGCAAATGGATGTTTATACTTCTTCCATTTTTCACTATAAGTTGGTTCCTACTCAGTTTGAAAAATTTTTAAAATTCTATTCATCTTATATAAACTGTTTGGTAAAACTTGACCTTTCCTTAAATTCCCTGCAAGGCTTTGGATCTTCGCTCAAAGCCAGTAGTCGTAGAATTATCAAATGATTTTATTCAACATTTTTTTTTCTTCTTTTCTTTTTCTTTTTTTTTTTTTTTTTTTTTGGGGGGGGGGGTACTCCGAAAGCTGCTAATGACAAAATGTTTCAAGCGTCCTGTGCGTTTTCATCCAAGGCATTTTTATTATGGCGAGATAGAAGTGAAATAACATTAGCCTTTTAATATTGCATATGAAAATATATTATGTTGCATCCATATATATGTCCACATAAATCCAATGGAATCCTACATATTTAACGTATGAATATTATTTGTACTTTTGTCAACTATATTTAAACTGTGCTCGTTTTATTGGGGCTTTTGCGGGTTATTTATTGATAAACATGCATTCGTTTCCATATTTATTTTCATGAATATTCTCATAAGGTGTAATTTTCTTAACCATGGGTTGCAGAAAGTTAAATGTCACAATGTACGTAAAATTTCTGCGCGTGTAAAGGAGCTCGAAAAATGAATAAAATAAGTAAAAATTAGTATAATCTCTGAGCAAAATTTTATTTTAGATTCAAGGCCCATTGAATTGGTTTGACCTTTTTATGAGGTTTTTCAAAAGACTGTCCTTCAAGACAATATGTTTAATGACAGTGAGCAGAATAGTGAAAAAGGAACTATTTTAGGTGGTATAGTAGATTTCTTACATATCGATCCTGGACGAGATGCTGTAAAAAGTTACTAATTTATTTAATTGTAGTAAAATTTCTGAAAAGGTTTCTATGAGAATTATATCCATACACCTTCACGTATCGTTAAAAATGCATCCCCACAAATTTATAGTTTGGGTATAGTATAGTTGCCCGTTATGAAGCAAATTGTATAGGTCTACAAAATCGATGCATTACTTACACAAAGGAATAAAAAAACTTTTCGGTTATACACAAAAGCAATTATTTCATCTGAATGCTATTTAATGGCTGAAAAGATATGATATGTATTTATTTTCATGCAACGTTTAAAAGGTCTGTGAGAGTAAGCTTAATTATAAATAAAGACAAAGTTGAAGTGTTACAAAATTTCGTTCCATCCCAAACTCCTATTTATGAAAGTAAATTTATATGAATATTAACTCATTATAAAGGCATTTATTATAGCTTAATGCTGGTTAACGCATTTGTCATTAGTAAAAGGAACATTAGTACAATCTGCCGAAATTTCCTCTTACTTCAGAACACTAATGTAGAAAAATCATATTAGAAATAAAACAATCACAGTCAGAATAAAATTTGTCTAGCACACATACGTAATCAATAAAATTATTTATCAAACTCCCAGTAACCTTGAAAACGTGTACAATATATTGATGACCAGATAACTATCTTCTATAGTTTGATTCATGACTTCTGAACTGTATTTGAGAGCTAGAATTGGAATGGACTTCGCACAGTTTTCAAAACTTATTTCTTAATGAATTTATCCTTCGAAGAGTTTCGACACATTCAATTCAAAACTTTTATTCAGATTTTTTCAAAAAATTGTTTATAAATTTTAACCAATATTTTTAAATGAAACCGAAATGCCTTTTAAAAGAAAGTATATTTTTGATTACAAATTTTATTGAGAAACGAGTCAACATTCGTATTTATACACAAATTTCTAATTTTTTTTATGTCTGTGCATTATTATGAGAAATATAAGGAATTAGAAGAGGTAAATGAAATTGATAGAATTTAATTATAACATGAAATTAATTATTCTTTAGCCTTATTTTATAATATAAAAGCTTATATAATTATAAATATTCTTCATTCACAAAAAAAAAAAAATCTCACCATGATACAATCACTAACCATTTTTAAAAAGTTGATGTGGTTTTGACACCAGAAATCTAATCTTTTAGAATTTTGTTTATTATTTTAACAATATAAAATTTTACCATCATTCAACTGAAAATATCCTCTGGTAGTCTTATCTTTAAATTCCCTCTTTTGAAGTTTGTTCGGAGAGTTTGAAAGGAAAAAATGCCAATAAACTTTTTCTATTTTTTTTCTTTGGAGGGGGGGGGGGGGGAGTGTTTTGATAAAATATATAATTCATCTAAATAAAAAAAAAATTGCACTGAGTATTGCCTGTTCTTCTCTACAACTTTATTTCTCTATTATTTTTTTTAATTAAAAGTGGAAACCAATAATAAGAGATTTCGTCTACCGTTTACTTTGAAAAAAATGTTGAAGTTTGAGGTGAAAAATCAGTGGCCATTCCACAAAGCATCTTACCTGGTGTGTGTCCAGGAATGGCGTCGTCGGTTGAGGCCGGCTGTAGGGGGCGTCAGAAGGCCAAAAATACCGTCGACGGCTGCTCGCGGCCCCGAGAGCATCCCGACAACTGCAACGCGGAAAGCGAGAATCTTGAGTATACAGAGAAAGCAGCGTCGAGTCTTTCCCCCTCCACCCCTGCTGTTAATGATGATTCCCCCGCTTCCTCAAAGATCCGCCTCTATTTTACGTAGACCGGGGATATCTCAAGATCTATCCTTCGCGACAACAGAAATTGGACTTCCTGCAACATTTTCATTCTCCACGCACGGTTGGAAAATGGTCTTGATGGAGCATGCTCTACAGGTATGTTACATCTCTTCATAATAGTAACGAACTTCAATACCGTAACGGCATCATGCCGTTTATGAGTACTGATCCGGAAACTGCCTTTAGTATTTTACACAAAGTTTAAATAGCTTTTACCTTTAAAAAGTGTCTTACACAGTTTCGCATATATCCAGCTTGCTCAACGACCTCAAACACGGTATTGACAAGCACTCATCGTTGTCATCTACAAGAGATATTGCACACTGCAATTCAAGTCTGACTTCAAGTTCAAATTTTATAACTGAAAGAACCCTAACCTTACGACTCGAATTAAGGAAAAAACTTACATACTGGAGTGTTCGGCTTGATTTATGAATATCAAACAGTTTAATGGACTTTGTTTTCACTCTTCTTAAAGCTAAATATTTGGTGTTGATTACGAAACAAACTCTCAATGTATGATGTATAGAAAATTTGATTCTTATCACGAAGCCTATATACAATAACAATCTTTCCAAGTAGAAGCACAAATACAGCTTTTGCGATGAATTGCTTGATTTGATTCAGTAATTTTACGCAGTTTCAGATCTCAACAGAATTTTAGTTCCTCCCAGGTTTTACGTTTGTGTGTATGAAACAGATATGTCTGAGGCAGCAGATAGCCTGTGTCAACAGACTTCTAACAAGACCTTAACACGCGACTAAAATTTTACCAATATGATTTAATATATTTTGTTACAGGTGCAGATACCAAACGAAACTTCTTCAGACATTCCTCGCTGGGCAAACAAACATCCATGGTGTCTTTGATGGGAGGCAGTCATGCCAGATCATAAAAATATCATACGTAGATGAATCGATCATGCATTTCAGAATCAAGGGGATTTTAAAAATAGATTAGACGATGATTGCAACGATAAAAGTTTCCCTTTGATGTTTGCGAAAGTATACACACATTTTTTTTCGTAATATATGATTTAGAATGAGTGAATAGTTTGAAAATCCGGTAAACCTTTTTGTAAGTGTCATCTATGCATAAAATTTGCTGAAATATGAGAGTCTCACTTTCGTCTCTACACGTTATTTACCATAATGTTAAGGTAAATAGATACATTATATATAAATGATATTGAAAAGTTTTGTAATGAAAAATTTGAAAAAACAAATTTGATTATTAATATTACATACAGCTGACTTCCGCGTGCTCCTTACACAGGTAAAATTGCAGCAAAATAATTACTAATGATACGAAACACCTTAATTCATTTAGATGACAGTTCTTTTCTTCATTACAAAAGATCTGTCCAGTTATCGTATTGGCATTAATTTCGTTTGGTAAACGTTGAAACGGAGGGTAGAAGGAAAAGGAAAATACAAGGGAATGGTTGTTGAGAATAACTTCATTGAAAATACCCCATTGTCGCAAAAATCAACACGAGTTAGACGAACTCAGAAATCAGAAAATCACTTTGGTTTGTTCAAGTTAAAATTTCCCCAGATACAAAAAAAATCAATATCAGGAATTAATGTATGCATAGTTTAATGATTAAAAGAGAAAGAAGTAAAGTTTGTTTCAAATCAATATAGATAATAATTTTATGCAACTAAACAACAATTTCTCAAAATTTATTTCATAACCTTGGCAAAAGTGTTGCAGATATTAAAAAATCTTTCATAAGTTTAAAATCCTTATCTAGCAGAAGTTATTATTCCCCAAGAAGAGCTATTAAATCTAAAAAAGATCCCTTATTTTTGACAAAACAAATAAACTTTTAAAAAAAGTTTTAAATAAGTCATTCTTCAACAAGTATGGGTCATAGAAGGCTTACAAAACTTGCATAATGAATTCAAAGTTAAAGTCTACATGTAATCTAAAGCATACATATAATCTATTGATTCCCTATACATTTAATTTTAGTTACTATAACAGAAATATTTCTTCCAAAGAGCTTTATATTTGTTTAACTCATTAGTTTTGATATCATTGATACATAAGACAATCAAAGAATTATTTATTCTTATCTGATTTCATTTTATATTTACACAAATAAATATTTCTTTTAATTTCATCACAATGTACATCGTTAAGTTCCTCCTGTAAGAGAATTTACAAGGGGAATTTCGTAAGTAAAAAAATGGAACAAGTAGTAAATATATTAACTGTACACGGAAACTGTTAGAGTTAATTAGGAAGCAATTAAGCACTGATATCACATATTTTAAAAGATACTACTGTAACATCAGACAGCGCTAATCCGGATCATTAATTACCATTGAGAAATTAAAGTTAAGATGTGTCACAAAGTTGCCCCGCCGAGTGGGGCTACTTTGTGACAGCTATGTTTACGCCTTGAAATCCAAAAGGAAAAATTACTTGCCACAAAGTTAGGCAGTAAAACACTTTTAAAAAGCTTTATGCACAATTATATATACCTGTTACAAATATTGGATAGCTTTATCAATATCTTTGACATCAAAGAGACCTCGGGTGTCCAAAGCAGTCATCAGGTCTTTGAGAAGATGAGGACATTCGTCTTTCGGCACATTCTGCTCCTTCGGGTAGTTTTTTCCCCGATAGTCAATACTTCTTTCTCTCCAGTGGTATTTTAAAGGGCGTAAAAATGCAACATCGAGTGGCTAGAGGAGGTGGGTCGACTTTGTGGGTTATTTTGTGATAGTGTCAATGTGCCACAAAGTAACCCTGTCACCTTTCGATATTTAGGTTATGTTCTCATATCGCTCGGAAATATTACTACACAAACGTTATGTTGCTCCAGAATCTAACCAAAACATTGATAATAAATAATAATTACGTGTGGTAGTTGGATGTATAAAGTGTTAGCCTTCAGCACAAACAGCCCCTGGCAGGCCATGGGAGTACGTCATATCCTTGAAGGCATTGTTGGGAGAGTCGCGCAGTATGTGGACGAGCGTTGTCTTGCTGATAAATGGCACCTGGGAGACTTGATAGCATAGGCAGTACAACTGGAGTTAAAATCTCGTCCACGTACCTGCGTGGCGTCAAAGTGCGTTGAAGGATGACTAGAGGTGATCGTGCATCCCAACAAATCGCTCCCTTCACTGTTACATCTTGTGTGTGTGTGTGGCTAATGTCCCTGGGGGATGACAACATTACACCCCAGTCCGGTGTGCATATGAATATAAGACATAGAAACAGACAAATGACACAATCACAGAAGAATTTTATTGACAGACGATGACACCGGCGATGGACGATGGGTTGCAGCTCCCCTTTCTAGACGGGGTTCCAATTGCAGGCGGAAGACTGACCGGTTCCCCAGAATACAGCCAAGTCTTATGCGGGAATCGAACCCACACCCCCGGCGTGGCAGGCGGATGCCTTATCCACTTAGCCACTGGGCGATACACCTTGTGTAATCACCGTATGCCTCTCGACAATAAATGCCGGATCGGACCGGTGGCCTGGCCGCCTCAACACGCGTAAGCACTGGTCATCAGCATTGAGAATGAATCGGGATTCATCGCTGAAGATCACACGCCTCCAGTCGGTCGCACTCCAGCTTGCCTGAGGTCGACAAAAATCTAATCGACAGTGCCTATGATGTGGGGTTAGTGGTAGACGTCTTAATGGACGTCGGCTCCTTATACCTGCGTCGGCCAGTCATCTCCGAATGGTTTCCCTTGATACCACCGGATTTCTGGAAAGTGGTGAATGGCGTCGAACCGTTGGTTTGGACGTGGCCACTCTTATGATTGCACGATCCTCGCTCGCATTTATGTTCCTGTGACGCCCTGATCCTCCGCGATGGTAGACTATCCCTTCCGTGATTCATTGTTGCCAACACCGAGCAACTACCATATCGCTCCGACCGAGGTGGTGGCCGATACGCATGTTCGACCAACCTGCTTCTCTGAGGCCTACTATATGCCCCCTCTCAAAGGCCGACAATTGTTCGTACTGTCGTTGGTTACATCTCAGAGGCATCTCTAGTCACAATACTGTCCATCCAAGTCGACAGATTTGTTCGAATAACCCTATGGCATGAACAATCATGCTTTTAATCTCTCCCAGCTGCGCAACTCATGTGTGCATAGCGCGCTTACCTTTCTCTCATTGGCGTCGAAATTTTAATCATTTGCATATCTCTTACCAGACTACATTCCTGCCAAGTTTCGTGATAGTAGCTCGATTTCTTCTGGGTGCATATATTTTTTTGAGACAGAGTGTATATATACAGTCGAACCTCCATATATCGAACTTCCCTATATCGAAATTTTCTACATATCGAACTCATAGCAAATCTCCATGTTCATTATATAGAAAAACTGTTTCCATATATCGAAAAAATCTCTATATATCGAAAGTTTTTTCACGACATATTGGGAGATTTTATTCCACTTTAGAATGAAATCTCCTAATTTTTGGCGTTTTAAACATTATGTCGTGGACTTCAATTCGTGGAAAATGTCCCTGATGAAGTTTTTAGTGGACTGAATAAATGCGAACATTTCTTTGATGAACTTTCAGCAAAACTGGCTGTTCAGCAAGATATTCGTAGTTTTTTTTAAAAGAATGTAAATGTGTCATTGTAACCACTGTCAGCATTATTGTTTTTTTAAAGATATGTAGTAATCAATAAATCTTTAATTTTAATTCATTTTTTAGTTCTTAACTTTCATTTAATGGGATTCGAATATAAATTAGAAATGGAGTTTCGTATATTAAAATTAGCTTTAATTTTTTTAAGGAGAATTATGATAAGACTAAGCTCAATTCTATATATCGAAATTTCTATATATCGAATTTTTTTCGCGCATTGTGCTACTTCGATATATGGAGGTTCGACTGTATATAAATATATATATATATATATATATATATATATATACAGTTTTATTACCTATTGATATAATCCACTGTTACAGTAAAACTATGTGATTTAATTAACTCATCACGATTCCTGCAGCAGACATTTTGACAATCACCACTTACACCAGATTAATTCCCATACTGTAAGTGAAATGAAGAGGCGAGTGGACAGGAGTAAATATTGAGTGGACGTCAATGACTGACATTTATGGTGAATTATACATGTTGCATTCCCGTGTTGGTGGTATTCAAATGCAAAAAACATCAGTCATCAAATTCATATAATGGTTAAGTAAAAATGCAAACAGTACTTACACATTAAATGTTTTATGAATCATGCGATGATGTCCTTTGGGTATAGTTTTAAAGAATTTCGTGTCTGTATGTAAGAAAGCATTTTCTGGGAAAGAAAACCAGTTTGTATCCTCCAAAAAGAAAACCATGTATGAAATCCATGCGAAAAAATGTACATGCCATCACCTACCTTTCACTAGCCATAGCCAAGGTTTTTATCGTGACTGGTACTTATCCTGATGATATTCGTCCTTAATCGCAAAACATTTTCTAGCGATTACTACGTCAGGGGAGCCTTTAATAAGCGAACCAAGATTAATCCATTTGACGTAACAACGCAGGAGCGTTCCTACCTTTACCGGGCTTTCAACTGGGATCTATATGGTGGTAGCTTTATGCTTCAAACAACATGCGCGGCTACCAAAAACTAAATTTCCTTCTAGCTTGTCAGTCGCCAAATACTCTGTTCAAGTATATTTTTTGACTGAATGAAATACTAGATATGATTCATGAAAAACTATCCATATCCCGAGTCAGGATGTTTGAAAATCCGCTGTTGCTCAACAGTGGAAGGACTTAAACTTTCAGAATATGTTTATAAATAAGAAAATCGGGATAAATAATGTCCGTATGAATGGCAACGAGAGGGACTGCGTCATTTATTTTGCGATTTCTACTATTTATCCTTTCTTATTCTTTAAAATCTGAAAGTAAATATATATAATAACTTTAAAGATTTAAAAATTGGTATCCATCCAATTAGTCTTCACTGACTCTCTAGTTCCCTTTATAAGCATCGTCTAAATTCTACTATATTTCAATTTGTAATTGCCATATCTTTAAATTAAAAGAAAAACTAGTCACTACAGTTGATATTTTTATTTAGATACAAACTTCTGAAGGTCGATTCAAAGGAAATATTAAGCTAGTCCTTACCTTTACTCAGTGTACGGTCTTCGAACGAAGGATATATTACCAAATTATAAACGTCGTGCTAAACACAACATGTATTTTACGGACAAAATAACTCTTAACCTTAAAGCGATAAGAAATAATTACAGTAGCTGAGTTACCAGAATTATCGGAATCCCTTTAGTTTGGGGTATCTAAAAAGAAAAATTGGAAATCATTCGCATTTCATGAAGTTACAAAATAATGCATTTTTTTAGATAGTTTTCTCTGAGGATATACACTGAAGATCCCCCCCCTCAAAAAAAAAAGAAAAAAAAACTGGTTCATGCGTGCGTGTGCAAATGACGGAGATATGCGGGTAATCAACGATAACGCGATGCGGTCGGCAGGTGCCTATATAAGATAACAAGAGTCGGGCGAAGATGTTAGATCGGTTCCTGCTGCTACAATGGCAGTTTATCACGATTTATGTGACTTTGAACATGGCGTTATAGTCGCCGCACGAGAAATGGGACATAGCATCTCCGAGGTAGCGATGCAATTTGGATTTCCACGCACGAGCATTTCACGAGTGTATTGTGAATATAGGGTATCCGGTAAAACATCAAATCTCCGACAGCGGAAAAACATCTTTAATGAACGGGACCGTCGAAAACTGACGAGAATCCTTAAACGAGATAAATGTGCAACACTTCCTCAAATTGCTGCGAATTTCAATGCTAGGCCATCAACAAGTGTCAGCGTGTGAACTGTTCAACAGACCGTCATTGAAATGGACATTCGAAGCCGCAGGCCCACTCGTGTACCGTTGTTGACTGCACGAAACAAAGCTTTACGCCTCGCCTGGGGCCGCCAACACCTCCATTGGACTGTTGATGACTGGAAACACATTGCCTGGTCTGACAAGTCTCGTTTCCAGTTGTATCGGGCGAATGGACGTGTACGGATATAGAGACAACCTCATGAACCCATGTCAACAGGGAACTGACTGTTGAAGGTGGTGGAACCTCTGTGATGGTATGGATCGTGTGCAGTTGACGTGATATGGGACCCTGATACGACTCTGACAGGTGACGATTACATGTCTATTGTGCTTTCCGACGGACAATTCCAGAAGGATAATGCGACACCCCACACGTGGAGAGTTGCTACCGAGTGGCTCCAGGATTTACTCTTAGACAAGGACTTTTTTCAAATCCTTCCAGACATGACCATTATTGCGCATATCTGAGATGCCTTGCAACGTGCTGTTCAGAAGAGATCTCCACCCTATGGATTTGTGGATTGCTCTGAAGGATTAATGGTGGAAATTGCCTCCAGGATACCTTAAGAGATTAGTTGAGTCCATCCCACGTCGTGTTGCAGTACTTCTGCGTGTTCGTGGGGGCTCTACACAATATTAGGCAGGTGTACCAGTTTTTCTGGATCTTCAGTGTACATTACATTACATATGATGCAGTTATATTAATCATACAATGATATAAATAATAATGTATGCGATTTTCCTATGATATCTGGAGGAGGTTTGGATAGGTATGACTGAGATGTTCTACAAACATCTCAAGACAAATTATTAAAATATACTTGGACTCATTTTTTTAAACATTTTATGACAGCATTATCAACTTACAATCTACCGTTATAGTATCGCTTCTAATAAAAAAAATATTGCGATGCCAGTCCAATGAAACTAGTCCTATGTCATTATACTGTTTGCGAGTAAAAGATGTTTTTGTAGAGCTATCCATATGTTAATGGGAATTTCTATTAACATATAATAAACTAAATATATTAACATACATTATATTTATTGGTTTGAAATATCATTCAAATCGAAAGAAATTTTGCTATCAAACATAAAACAACATTCGTATTAACGTAATGTTCAACCATAAAAAAATAACTTATTCTACAATTGTCACATCCGCAGAAATACACACTCGTTATCCCCAAAACTATTTAATTCTATTTAAGCTAAATTCAGATCAAATGTTTTGAAATATCAAACATATTCCTCATATCAAAAAGATACATAATACTTTCATAATACAAAAAGAATTATATGAAAGACACATGAGATATTTAGAGAGATAAATCTGAAACAGATTAATTGTTTTGACAAATTTGAATTTCTTTGAGAATTTCGACTTAAAAAAAATATTAATTTCTTATTTGATCGCAAATACAGGTAAGAATGCTTTCAACTCCAACAAAAAACATTTATGCTTATTTACTTATTGATTTTAGTGATTTTTTGTATCATGGATGCATAATAATATTTATTCATAGAATTTCAAAGTTTATAAAATAATGTTAATTGGTTTTATTTATTAGATCGAATTATTTCTTTTTATGTAAATTAATATATATAAATGAAACCAATTGATTAACATTAAGCCTTTACATTTTGGCTATATATATATGGTTCCCGGATTTAACCATATGTGTAGAATGATTTAATGATGCAACAACAAAGTTCTACATCACTACATTTAATAGAAGAAATTACTATTTACAAACTATATATAAATAAATGAATTTCTAAGGAAATAAATCATCGCAGCAATAACAGCAAAAAAGATAAAATGTTATGTGTTGAAAAGAACAAACGATCAGTATATAAGTTATCCCCTGTTGCTACTTAGAAATCAAAAATGAGACACCACATCACTCCCCCGCCGAGTGAAGTAGCGAACGATAAAAATACTTCAAACAAAACGAGCAGTGAGTCGAATTGTACGTCCAGTTCTGGTGGATTTTGGAAGATGGCACTGTGCAAACATAACTTTATTAATAATTTTGGAATCATGTAGGTCCGGGATCTGATGACATGAAAGCTGATCAATTCTCGATTTCAATCCAGTTGATCAAGATTTTGTTGAATTTGAGCACGGATTGTCTTAGATTTAAAGTCCATCTTGGCATGACCAATTGATGTTTCAATGTCAGAAGAATTATCCAAAAAGCAGAGCTTAACTCTATCGACCGTCACGTTCATTTCTTTATCATTTATTTTGATGGCGAAAATTTTGTCAGCTCTTTTTAAAACTTGATATGGTCCTTGATATGGTAGTTGAAGGCTATGGCGAATACTGTCAGTCCTAACAAAGACATGTGAGCAAGTTTTTAAGTCTTTAAAAATGAATGGCTTTTGTTTTGAATGGTATGTGAACGGAATAGGTTGAAGCTCTTGAAATTTGTCTTTTCAAAATTTTAACAAATTCAGATTGAGGTTTGTTAGGTGTAGTTTCAAGGAAGTCATACGGTGATCAGATGGTTTCACCATGTAGAAGTTCAGCTGGTGTAGATTGGAAATTGGTGTGCCAGGTTGTGCATAATCCAAGCAAAATGATCAGAAGTGATCTTGTCCAGCTTTTATTTTTATGGCACATAATAGCAGCCTTGAGGGCACGGTGCCAGCGCTCAATACAACATTCGATTGTGGACGATAAGCCACTGTGCGTTGTCTCTTGAATCCCATGAGTTTGGATAACTCCAAAAATAGATGCGATTCAAACTGGGCTCCTTGATCAGTTGTGATTATTGTAGAAGTTCCAGAGCAAGAAATCCAATTTTTGACCAACACTTCGGCTACTATTTCGGCTCTGATGTCTGCTATGGGTGCTGCCTCTGGCCAACGTGAATAGCGGTCCATGATGGTTAAACAATATCTGAAACTTTCTGATGATGGCAAGGGACCAATGATGTCCACATTTATTTCACTATAAAGTTGACTTACGGTGTGATATTGTTGATGCGGACTGTTTACGTGTCTTGAAATTTTACACTTTTGGCATTTGATGCAGCATTTAGCCCAGTTCCTAGAGTCTTTCTTCATGGATGGCCATACAAATTTGGAAGATATCAAATTCATTGCGGATTTAGTACCTGGATGAGCAAGATCATGAATATTATGAAACACTTGTTTCCTAAAATCCGATGGTATATATGGGCGTCCTATATTTTGTGAAATGTCGCAGTACAAGAAGGTATTGGATCGAACTACAAATAACATTTCTAGTTTCAGGGAGGAATTTGGAGATGAAAGCATGTCTTTTAATTCCGTATCCAACTACTGAGCTTTGGCTATGTCTTCGTAATCAATTTTGGGAGACATCTGCAATTCATCCATTCTCGACATGTGCAGTCATATATATATATATGTGTGTGTATATATATATATATATATATATATATATGTGTGTGTGTGTGTATGTGTGTATATATGTATATATGTATATATGTACACTGCTGGCCACTGTAAATGCCACACCCTGAAGGAAACATGCAAATAACATGAAATTTACAACATGCATTAGCGGAGGTGAGATATGCAAATGATTAGAATTTCAGCGCAGACACACATCACGCGCGCCTGTGGCGCCACTTCAAAGCGCTATTTAAGGCTTGGAGATTTCGACGATTTCAAGTTCGGCAATTGTGTTTTTCTTGTGGTTTTTTCAAAAAAACGATTAATTATGCCTCGTCGAAAACAGCGATCATCTTTTGATCAAGTATCCGAGTTCGACAGAGGAAGGATAGTGGCCTACCGAGAATGTGGATTATCTTTCAGGGAAATCGGTAGTCGTGTTGGACGAAACCAAACAACTGTAATGCGGATATGTGATCGTTGGATGCAGGAGGGTACGACGGACGGGCGTGTTCGATCGCATCCACCTCAGCGCACCACTTCACGTGATGACAGGCAAATTGTGCGCATGGCAGTGACGGATCGCTCAGTCACATCACGAACCATAGCACAGCACATGCAGTCTGTAACGTATCATCCAGTGCGCGTACCATTCGACACCGTTTATAGCAGAGTGGTCTGTCCGCAAGATGTCCATTGCTTTGTCTACCCTTGACGCAGAACAACAGACGTCTCCGCCGCCAATGGTGCTATGACAGAAGGATGTGGACGGCAGAATGGAATGAAATTGTCTTTACTGACGAGTCACGCTTCTGTCTGCAACACCACGATGGTCGAATTCGAGTCTGGAGACAACATGAAGAGAGGATGCTGAACAGCTGCGTTATGCACCACCACACCGGTCCTGCACCCGGTATTATGGTATGGGGCGGTATTGGATATCACTCTCGCACACATCTAGTACGCATTGCCGGTACTTTAAACAGCCAGCGCTACATCTCCGAGGTGTTGGAGCGAGTTGTCCTTCCTTACCTTCAGGGCTTGCCCACAGCCATATTTCAACAGGATAATGCGCGACCACACGTGGCACGCATTGTCCAGCGGTTCTTCGTCAATCGACAGATTGTATTGCTTCCCAGGCCGCCTCGCTCTCCGGATCTTTCGCCGATAGAAAACATGTGGTCCATGGTTGCTCTACGATTGACCCAGATTCCATCCCCAGCTGCCACAGCAGATCAACTTTGGCAACGTGTGGAAGCTGCTTGGTCTGCTGTACCCCAAAAACTCATCCAAAGTCTCTTGGAATCAATGCCGAGGCGTGTGGCATCGGTGATCTCCAACAATGGCGGCTACTCTGGCTACTGATTTTGGCAGGAGCCACACTTCACAGAAGTCTATAAATTTAATCATTTGATACTTGTCAACATGTTATCTACAAAATAAATTTTGTTGTGCTATCTCTTGTCTTTCTTGGTGTTGCAATTTGGGTGGCCAGCAGTGTATATATGTATATGTATATGTATAAATGTATATATATATATATATATATATATACACTCATGGACAAAAAAATGCGCACCAAGAAATAATTGCGGGATCGAAACGAAACTTGCAATGAAGGTACATGACGGGGAGATATGCAAATGATTAGAAATGCAGCGTGATTGCGCATTACGTATAGCCGGTAGAGGGCGTTGAACATCGTACTCTGTGGAGTATAAAACAGGTAACCAAAGCTTGTTTGAGTGTGCTGAATCATTTACAAAGGAAGAGCTGAGATAGACATGTCATTATGACGTGTTCGAAGACAATATAAGCAGTTGTCGCAGTTTGAGAGGGTGAGAATCGTCGGGATGATGGAAGCTGGGTGGTCAGCTAGGCGAGTAGCTTGTCAATTAGGCCGCTCTGATTGTGTTGTGAGGAGGTCTTGGGACCAGTGGACCCGAGAGATGTCATGTACACGAAGACCAGGCTCAGGACGCCCTCGACAGACCATTCGTCGAGAAGACCGCCACATCGTAAGAAATGCACGCGTACAGCCAACTGCTTCATCGGCCGCCATCCAGGCACAGGTAGCACCTTCACTAGGGGCTTCCGTGTCTTCTCGAACCATACGAAGGCGCCTGGTTGAAGGACAGTTGGTATCGCGGCGCCCATTACGTGTGCTGCCCTTGACGCCCACCCATCGACGCCTCCGTTTGGAGTTTTGCCGCGCACGAGGAAACTGGACTGCAGCGGAATGGAACCAGGTCGTCTTTAGCGACGAATCCAGATTCAATCTCGGCAGTGATGACAATCGTGTTCGTGTGTGGAGAGCCCGTGGTGAACGCTTCAATCCTGCCTTTTCTGTACGGCGACACATCACTCCCACAGCTGGTGAGATGGTATGGGGTGCCATTGCCTACAATACACGGTCACCCCTAGTATTGTTCAGTGGCACCATGACAGCCCAGCGGTATGTTCATGAAATCCTGCAACCACATGTATTGCCACTCATGCAACGGCTCCCAGGAGCCATTTTTCAACAAGACAATGCTCGGCCTCATACGGCAAGGGTGTCACAAGACTGTTTCCGCACTGTTACTACCCTTCCTTGGCCTGCCCGATCCCCAGATTTGTCTCCAATCGAGCATATCTGGGATCATTTGGGACGACGAGTTGGGCATCCCACGAGTTTGAACGAACTAGAGGCAAGGTTACAGCAAATATGGAACGAAATGTCTCAAGACATCATACAGAACTTGTATGACTCAATGCCCGATCGTATCGCATCGTACATTCGCGCTAGAGGGGGTCCATCGAAGTATTAACTCCTCCGTTCTTTTGCTTTTTTTCTCTGAAATAAATTATCCTTTTTCTTTGATTTTCTTATCAGTTACTTATATCAAAGTAGTCATTACGTATGTAAAATTTCGTTTCATTTTGACGACTCCTTCCTGGTGCGCTAATTTTTTTGTCCATGAGTGTGTATATATATATATATATATATATATATATATATGTGTGTGTGTGTGTGTGTGTGTGTGTGTGTGTGTGTGTGTGTGTGTGTGTGCGTGCGTATGTATATATATATAATATCTTAAATATTATGCGCTCCATTCTAGCATTTATATTCCCCTTCCTAAATCCAATCCCCAGTAATATTAATTTATCGCTTAAAAACCTCTTAGCCACAGAACTTCCCATGAATCGTATGCCTTTTGTGATGTCGGCTACTCTCTACTTAACCCCCGGTGTTATACATGAAATATGGTACAGAGTTTGAAGTTTCGTTACAGCTTTGAATGGGTATTTTCCAAGGGCGATTTGAAGCACGTACGATTCATCGCGCAAGTCCATCGATCAAGAGGCGTGCCGGCGGTCTACGAACAGTAAACAGACGAACACTGATGACTAGAGTGCACGTGGTTACGAACAGAGGGCTTTTGTCCGTGGGGGGGCATTAGAAGGAGAACCGGTTTGGATTGGTGGATCGGCTGTGCTGGCCAAAGAGGGAGGTCAGCAGAGAAGGCCTGAGAGACAGAGAAGGACAGGGGTTCGGCGTTGACGGAGGTCGACTTTGTTCGGACCAGCTGGATATTCGTGGACCGTAGAGCTGCGTGGAAAATGATTGTGATTTTTTCGCCGGAGTGCCTTACACGTGGGATTATAGATTCGACTGGATGCCATGAATGCACTGGAGGTGCAAAACTTAATTAATGTACATATTTTGTAAATAGGCTAGTTGAATAAATGTGTTTGTTTACGTTCATTGATCCAGTGTATTCTCAGGAATTTCTGAGGGAACAGGATCGCTAGGATTTAGCCATAGTTCGGCATGCTGTCCGAATAGACTGGGCAGAGATGTCGAGTTTCCCAGTTTATGATCCAATCCCCAGTAATATTAATTTATCGCTTAAAAACCCTTAGATACAGATCTTCCCACGAATCGTATGCCTTTGCATTTCTACACGTGAAAAAAAAAGTGGGTTCACATCGCGGGCCGCAATATTTGCTGACCCTACAAAATAACAGCCACATGTTTTTTTCGCCCTGTCACGCGTAATGTTGAAAGGTGATATTAATTCCGAGCCGTCTTCTGACATGGACGGATGTACTTTAGTCGCTCAGACTGCATCAAATTTTTTTTCCCGAGTCTAGCTCCAGACATGTAAATATGAGCTATTTTTCCTTTCAGGTCATAATTTAAGGACGTGATGTAATGGGTATATTATATATATATATATATATATATATATATATATATATATATATATATATATATATATATATATATATATATATATATATATATATACAGAGGCTGTTCGCACATTTTTTAGACGATTTTGGTAAGCGGAAATAAAAAATCATTTGCTGCAAAAGAAATAATTGCAATTGTACTATGTTTTTAAAAGTCAAAATTATCGTCTACGGCTTGAAAGTTTTGTTTTTATTCAAAATGGCGTATTTTACAAAGCAGTGGTTCGAAGGCTATTTTATGCTCTTTCCGAAGAGAAATATGCATACTCCGTTATCCAAAAACGATGTGAGAGTCATAGTTTTGTGATATCTAAAGCGTCGATAGGTAAAATCGTCAACAAGAAAGGAAAAAAACGTCAAATTGGAGCCTCAAGTGGGACAAAAATTCCAAACAAGTATCCAAGGAAAAAACGGACATCTTCGACTATTGCAAAGATACGTTGTTTAATATTAAAAGAAAATCCCCCTAGTCAAAGAACAGTTGCAAAATCAGTAAAATGCTCGGTGTCCACTGTAAACAAAATGATAAACGTCGATTTAAATCTTAAGAAAGCGAAAAAACGCAATGTGCATCGTCTTCTTCCAAATCATATCGCTGAACGCAGGACACGCTGCAGAATTCTATATCAGAAACACTTATCCAAAGAAAAATGGAAAACAATTGTCACAATAGATGAATCATGGGTGTATTTAAATGATTGCAACAAAAAAAAGAGCCATTTATTATCATAAAAGAGGAGAAAAAAAATTTAAGTACAAAGTTAAAAGAATCAAAAGAAAGTTTTTCTAAGGGATTCATGATTGTTGCTGGTGTTTCTTATAATGGCAAGTTAAAAATAAAGAGAGTGGAAAAAAATGTCAAGATTAACTCCAAATACTATCAGGAACACATTTTATCACCAATTTTTCTGAATGAAATACCATCGCTTTACCCACAGTGCCATCAATCTGTGAAATCCATCAGGACAAAGCTAGCAGTCACACATCAAAATCCACTGTAAATTTCCTAAAAGAAATGGAACAAAAAACTGGTATCAAGGCCATACTCTTCACTGATATCCCTACTAAATCTCCCGATGTATCACCTATGGATTTTTGTGCTTTCGGACTTTTAAAATCTGCATTTTCCAAACGTCGTCCCAAAACCCTTACAGGACTCTGGAAAGCTGTTCAGGAGGAATGGGATAGAATACCTCTTCTGACACTTCAAAAGGCATTATTATCCTGGAAATTGCGGTGTCGAAAGATAGTTCAGAATAAGGGATGTCAAATAGAACATTTAAAACACAAGAATTTTGTGTAATTTAGTTTTGTGAATACAATATACATCGTCTAAAAAATTTATGAACAGCCTCTGTATATACATACATACGAGGGTTGTAAATAAAGTAGTGGCAACGTAGCCCAGAAAGTCGTAGAACATCGGGGGCATGCGCAAACAGGGTATTGGAGGAGTGAGGTGGAGCTGTCTTTGTCTGCTTTGTAGGGGAAGGAAGAGGAAATAATGTCGATATTTAATTATTTTATGTGAATATATTTTGTTTACCGTATTCGTAAACAAAATGTATTCCCATAAAATAATTAAATATCGACATTATTGGAATTATTGGAATTATACCGGAAACGACATTCCATGCTATTGAAGAATGACTCTCCACTGATCCCATCACTGTTGGCGAGTTTCAAAGAAAACTGAAATTTCCAAGGAAACCTCTTTATTTTTTATCTTAATTTTCTTTGTAACAGTGCAAATCCAAAGGGGTATTACTTACGTTATTCAACTTGGATAAAATCCTCCAAAAATCATCTTTACAAATAAGATCTGTACTTTCATACTACTTGTATAGCTAATTCTTGTTGTAGATTATTAGTACACTGCTGGCCACTGTAAATGCAACACCCTGGAGGAAACATGCAAATAACATGAAATTTGCAGCATGCATTAGCGGAGATGAGATATGCAAATGATTAGAATTTCAGCGGAGATGCAAATCACGCGCGCCTGTGGCGCTACTTCAAACCGCCATTTAAGGCTTGGAGATTTCGACGATTTCAAGTTCGGCAATTGTGTTTTTCTTGTGGTTTTTTCAAAAAACGATCAATTATGCCTCGTCGAAAACAGCGATCATCTTTTGATCAAGTATCAGAGTTCGACAGAGGAAGGATAGTGGCCTACCGAGATTGTGGATTACCTTTCAGGGAAATCTGTAGTCGTGTTGGACAAAACCAAACAACTGTAATGCGGATATGTGATCGTTGGATGCAGGAGGGTACGACGGACCGGCGTGTTCGATCGCATCCACCTCAGCGCACCACTTCACGTGATGACAGGCAAATTGTGCGCATGGCAGTGACGGATCACTCAGTCACATCACGAACCATAGCACAGCACATGCAGTCTGTAACGCATCATCCAGTGTCTGCGCGTACCATTCGACGCCGTTTTCAGCAGAGTGGTCTGTCCGCAAGACGTCCATTGCTTTGTCTACCCTTGACGCAGAACCACAGACGTCTCCGCCGCCAATGATGCGATGACAGAAGGATGTTGACGGCAGAATGGTATGAAATTGCCTTTACGGATGAGTCACACTTCTGTCTGCAACACCATGATGGTCGCATTCGAGTCTGGAGACACCGTGAAGAGAGGATGCTCAACAGCTGCGTTATGCACCGCCACACTGGTCCTGCACCGGGTATTATGGTATTTGGCGGTATTGGATATCACTCTCGCACACCTCTAGTACGCATTGCCGGTACTTTAAACAGCCAGCGCTACATCTCCGAGGTGTTGGAGCCAGTTGACCTTCCTTACCTTCAGGGCTTGCCCACAGCCATATTTCAACAGGATAATGCGCGACCACACGTGGCACGCATTGTCCAACGGTTCTTCGTCAATCGCCAGATTGAATTGCTTCCCTGGCCGCCTCGCTGTCCGGATCTTTCGCCGATAGAAAACATGTGGTCCATGGTTGCCCTACGATTGACCCAGATTCCATCCCCAGCTGCCACAGCAGATCAACTTTGGCAACGTGTGGAAGCTGCTTGGTCTGCTGTACCCCTAGAACTCATCCAAAGTCTCTTTGAATCAATGCCGAGGCGTGGGGCAGCGGTTATCTCCAACAATGGCGGCTACTCTGGCTACTGATTTTGGCAGGAACCACACTTCACAGAAGTCTATAAATTTAATCATTTGATACTTGGTCAACATTTTATCTACAAAATAAATTTTGATGTGATATATCTTGTCTTTCTTGGTGTTGCAATTTGGGTGGCCAGCAGTGTAAAAAAATACGCAGTAAAAAAATGATAACCTAATTATTTTGACATTTAGTTTTGTAGGTAGGGAAAGAAGAAAGCCTGCAGCATATCACAAACTAGTAAGTATCGTCCAAATTGGAAATACCGAATATCTACATAGGGGAATTTCAACGAAATTGTCTCTTGAATAAGATGGTATAGTTCATATGCCAAGCAAACAAGATTTGTCCATTAGTACACGTTGCGTGTTCTGGGATGTTTGAATGGTCCTCAAGTATTCATATGTACATAGGAGATCCCCCCACTTAGCCAAAGGGCTTAAATGCGCAAAAACGTGATAAAAGACTTCAAAATTTCTTATCCGAAAACATAATTTCAACTTTGTTGGGAGCATAACGTCCAAACGTAAGGACTGTCGCAAAGATAGTGAGAATCGCATTCTTTGATTGAGGTAAATAGAACACATCCTACTTTTTTGGAAAAGAGAAATCGAGTACTGCCATTTATAATTTTACTTAACGCAGCACAAAACTGCAGCTATTATTTATTGCCGCCGCAGATATAGGTCTCATAAATTTAATTTGACTCATACAGTGATCTAATCCTTGTAAGAGGTTCTTTTAGATTGAATAAGAGGATGGACCGCAAAAGTTACAAAGGAATTTTTTATTTATTATCTCCCCTAAAAGATGGTGAAAAATAACTGCCTTTTCAAGAATATTTCTATCTTTAAAGCAATATTGATTTTCTCATTTATTATTGATATGTTACCAATAATCAACTAAAACTAACAGAAGTGTGATTATTAAAACATTCATTGTCTCTTCAGTACTATGTGAATAACATATAGAACTTTCACCAAAGACAGTCTTGAATTTCAATAAAAAGTGGTGTCACATACTTGGGATAAAGCAATCGTATTCATCTGATTTGTTTCTTTTCCCTTTAAAATAAAAACAACGCTAAAAATTTACAATCAGAACAATTACATTTAAATTGGAATCTAAATGAATTTTCTAAGAATTTATTTCATGTTAAGAGACATGCTTTAGTTGAACTTTTCTCTCCAAAGTCAGTGATTGATTAAACATTTTCAGGTACAGTTCACTCCCAGTGCAGAAGAGGGAAGGGGATGAATTTTCTTCGATCTTTTGTTGTCTTTTCTCTTTCCCATATCAAAGTCAAAGCGTTTTCAGAAGCAACAAAACTCTCAATTCTTTGAATATACTGGAACTAAGACACTGTATGTTCCTGAGCATAAAAATATTTCCATGAAAATGGTCAAAATATATTTCTGAATTCTTTTACCTCCTGGTATCATAATGTCATATTGATCTGAAAACAATTCTATCGAATTTAAATGCACTCTTAGACAAAAAAAAGAAACAAAAAAAAATATAGATGTGATGTACATATATAGAAAAACAAATTACAGTGGACGCTCGTTAATTCTAACTCGGTTAAATCGAACTTTCGGTTAATTCGAACTAATCCAAAGGCTCCTAAAAACTTGTATTGGAATTAATGTTAAAAATATCTCATTAATTCGAACGAAATTTTTATCACTTCAGTTAATTCAAACTAAAAATTTGACAAAAAAAAATTTCCCCTCGTTTAACGTAGAAAATATACGCTGTATTTATTACTTTGTGTGTCAAAATCACCTGTATTTCTTTTCTGTGTAAACAGGCACATGCCTGCATTCCTAGACTATTGCATTTCCACTAAACGTTAGTGGCTATTGTCCTTCTTATCAGTACTTAATGGACAAAGCGGTTTTCCGTTATTTGTATCAATTTTCTTAGAATTTCAGAAAAACTAGTCTTTACTACAGATTCTAAGGGGCTACGTCAGTTATGCCTGCAGTGCAGGCTGTAACTAGATTACAAGTTAATGTGATCTAGTTTTTCTTCCTCAGTGTGTGGTTTGAACGTATAAAAATTCAGGATGTCTACACGTGGACAGTACAAAACCCTAACTTTGGAGACAAAGGCAGAAATTTTAAAGAAAGTAGAAAATGGCGAATGTAAAACAAAGTTAGCAGCTGACTATGAAATTTTTAAAAAATACCTTGTCAACTTATTTGAAAAACAAGGAGTCAATTTTAGATTCATGGAAAAAATCAAAATTTGCTAGAGGAAGGAAACGTATGAGAAATGCGTCCCAAGAAGATCTAGAAAAAGCTCTACTGCTATGGTTCCAGGATATTAGATCTCGAAATTTTCTGATAAATGGACTCCTAGTGCAGACGAAGGCTGATGAATTGGCAAGTCGAATGGGTATTCAATATTTTACATGCAGTGATGGATGGCTTTCTCGATTTGTCAAGGCACAATATTTCTTACCAAACTGTAATGGCCAAAGCTCTGATGTAAACGAAGGCGTATGCCCTAATTTCGGTAGGAAACTGCCAGGGCTTTTCTCTACTTATCTGCCGAAAGATATTTTTAATGCGGACGAAACTGCCATTGTTAATAAACTCCTGCCAAACAAGACATTACATTTTAAAGGGGATGCTTGCGTAGAAGGTAAAAGCAGTAAGGAGAGGATTACAGCTTTAGTTTGTTCTAATATGGATGGGAGCGAAAAGCTTAAATTATTAGTGATTGGAAAGTCCAAGAATCCACGAAGTCTTAAAGGCATTAAAACACTGCCAGTTGATTATGTATGCAATGCAAAATCATGGATGACACAAGGCCTCTTCAATAACTGGTTAAAAGGAATAGATAAGAAGTTTTCGAGGCAAAATGTAACACTTTTTCTGATTATGTAATGGTAGATTAAGACGTGGAAGTCACTGGAAAACTGAGCGACGATGACATAATAAAAACTATCCCAGAAGATGAAATAGAAGAGACCTTATCGAAATCAGAAGAGAATGCAAGACTGTTAAGCGTCCTAATTATCAAGCCATAATGGACCCTATTAAAACTCTGAAAGCAGGAAGGACAGAGGAAGGTTACTCAGATGGAACCTTCCTCTGAAAATGAATTGAAATGTTTACTACAAATCGAGAAGCTGGCTTAACAATGTAGGCATCATAAACAAATGCAAACATCCATTTTACAGTTTTTCCCAGCAGTGTAAATCATATTTTTAACTAAAGTTTACTTTCTACTCCATATCTTCTGCTTCATTTTATGATTAAGGTAAACCTGTATTGCTTTTTAATATGTTTAATTTTAGATACATAGTATAATAGTATAATATATTTAGTGGGGTTATATATACAAGGAGAATTTTCTTCTTCAGTGATACACTTTTAAAGTTAAATATTTTCTCTTAACATCGGATAATTCGAACTTTTTTCGGGGAACCTTTGTGTTCGAATTAACGAGCATCCACTGTATTACAATTTGAGAAAAATTGGAGGTTTTATTCAAGAGAAAGAGTTACACTAAGTGAAAAAGTCAATAACGCTTTAATCCAACTCTGGCCCTTATGCAAGCAGTTATTCGGATTGGCCTTCATTGATAGAGGGGGTGGATGTCCTCCTGCTGGATATCGTGCCAAATTTTGCCCAATTTGCACGTTAGATCGTCAAAATCCCAAGCTGGTTGGAGTGCCCTGCCCATAATGCTCCAAACATGCTCATTGGGAGAGAGATCCGCTGACTTTGCTGGCCAAGGTAACGTTGGGCAAGCACGAAGACAAGCAGTAGAAACTCTCACCGTGTGCGGTGGGGCATTATATTACGGAAATATAAGCCAAAGATGGCATGATATGAAGGGCAACACAACGGGGCGTACAATATCGTCGACGTACCGCTGTGCTGTAATGGTGCCGCAGATGACAACCAAGGGAATCCTGCTAAGAAATGAAATGACACCCCAGACCATCACTCCTGGTTGTCGGCACGTATGGCGGAAGACAGTCAGGTTGGTATTCCACCGCTGTCCGGGGCGTCTCCAAACACGTATTCGCAGGTCATTGCGGCTCAGTTCGAAGCGGGATTCATCACTGAAGACACTTCTACTCCAGTCAGTGACATTCCAGGTCGAATGTTCTCGACACCACTGCAAACGGGCTTGTCGGTGTACAGAGGTCAATGGCAGTCGGTGCGAGGGCAGCCCCCTTTCTCTGAGCCGCCTATTAATGGTCCTTGCGGTCACTGAAGCACCAGTTGCACGTACGATCGATGATAAAGATCAATCTGGGGCTGTGAGTGCAGCTCTGGCGATTACTCAGTCCTCACGTTCTGTTGTTTCTCTAGGCCGACCGCTACCTTCTGTACGCTGTATTCGGCCATGGTTCACCCTTTCCTGCCAACATCGTCTAATAGTGGCATCGCTCTTATCCAAATGTTGAGTGATTCACCGATTAGACCTACCGGCTTCTTTCAGCCCAACTACACGTCCTCGTTCAAATGCTGACATCTGCGCATATTGTTCGTGCTCCTGTACGCTAGGCATATTTACTGTCTATGGGAGTACGCGGAATGAAATTCTCAAAGAATTTATGACCTGGAATCGAAATTTCTTCTCTTTAATATTCAGTCAGTTGTTCAGTTAAGATGTGCTGCAACGTCACATGTTCATTCATTGGCCGTGAAACTTTAAAATTTTGAATTTTCCGTCGAAACCTGTATGCATATCCCTTTTTGCCCAATTTGCATTACCCCTTTTTGGTGCGTCTTTTTTTATTTAACTAAGAGTGTATTTAGAGCTTATAAGAATGAGGAGGAAAATGTCAGAAAGATTTTGGTGCTCAATAGAATTTTAAAAGGAAATAGTAAAATACAGATAGGCAGAATTAGAGATGCACAGTCCCGACAGTTTCCAAATATTACTCCCGATGTTATATTTGGGGGAAATTTGAAGATTAATTTTAAATCGTATGAGTATTAGTTGTAATTTACGGAAAATATAAAGGATGAAGTTTCATAACAATCTTTAAACAGGGGATAATATTAACATTAAGGAATACAGTCTGAAAGGATTTTATTCTTCCTCATCTGACCTGAAAGCATTTTATACTAATGTAAGTATTCTTGAAAATCATTTGTCATAAAAATGCATTTAAAATAAAAATTTATGAAATGCTTATCTGAATATGGATATAAGATTGATTCACATGTAGTTTACCATCTGTAGAAGTTTAAAAAGCATTACAGAGGAATGTTCAGTTTTATTTTATTGATTTTTCAGGATTTCATTAAGCAGAATATATTGTTCCGTTCTACTGGGTCCGATAGGATTTAATAAAATCTCTTCAGAAAGTGCACACAAATAAATTTAGTATTCTGTAAATTCTTCAGACGCATACACACATACTAACAGAAAGCACGTAACAATTGTATTCTATAGAACAGAAAACTCTAAAAACACAAGTCAGGATAACAGAGTCTTCAATACAATTCACGCCTAACGCACCTTCAATACATTCAATACGCAGCAGAATTGTACACTGAGTTGAAAGCCGCTAGTTATGGTTAAGAAGAGGAGTGCCTTGGTCCAATTGGACTTTATCTCCGGTAAGCAAGTTGTTAAGTATCAAGGTATGTGTGCTCAGTAAAAAATGTTTAAAGTTAGAAGATATTTAAAGTTAAGATTACATTACTATTAAGTATAAAATATTCTTAAAGGAGGAGGGAGAAGTTAAAAAAAGATTAATAATTTAAAGAGAAAAAAATTCAAAAAAAAACACATGTCGAGAGGAAACGAAAATAAAAAAGGCCCGTTTCAGGGTCGTACAACTACGTATTGAGATGATTGTGAAGCTTCGAAAGGGAGGCTAAAAGTAGCAGGAGGGAAAATTTGGAAAAGAGCTGACAGCACGGACGGGGGGCACTGAGTTGAAATGTCAACGTCAGGTATATGTATAGACTTCCAAAGCGCTCTCTATCGGGCAACCAGCTAGAAATAACTAGAACATTCCAGAAAGTCCAAGACGGGTGGCGACCAAAATAAGTCCCCAAATCCATCGCCAATTTGGCGATAATTCTCATATTTGGCGAGATTACCATAGACCCGTAAAATTCGTAACATTACTCTCTCCTCAAGGACTGCACGTCCCGGGCAGTACAATTTTTGGGCAGTAAGCCTTACTTACAATACATAATAGAAAAATGAACTATAAAATCACAACTAAAATTAATACAAATTTAACACGCATACAGACAAATACATACTTCATAAAACTAATAAATGCATACAAGGAGATAACAAAACTTACTTAAAGATTATTTACACTAAATAAAATGTTATATACAAAAAAAGAACAACCATGGTCTGTACATATCTTTAATCTACACTAGTTATCAAAAATTAAGGAAAAATCACAAAAAGAGGGATAACACGTTCAAAACTAGGCCAATCTGGTTAAAATTTGAATATGTTGTTAAGTAAAAGGTGCTGAACAATACTACATTATGCAAAATATTGGCGCTGCAGTCGGAATACGTCATTTCTGAGGAGCATAAAAGTCCATGCCTCAGAGCAAAGCGGTAATTGTCGCTGGGAGGTTGATATTAGACATCTGGTATAGCCAAATTGTAACAATGACCTCCAGGCATCATTTGATCGAGGAACTGCGATGGCGAGCTAGTGGGAGACTAGAGGCAGGACAAATTCATACAGAAGTGGCCAGATGGCTAAATGTGAGACCGTCTGTGGTTCATAGACTTTGGCAACAATTTCTAACCACGGATTCGGAATCCAGGAGGTTCAGCCAATTACGGCCATACGCTACGACGAGTGCCGATGACCGATATTTGTCATTATGCGCACGAAGGAATAAAATCGTAACTCCGTCTGAAATCAGATCCTCCCTCGCTGCAAGCTCCGGAAGGTTGGTATCAACGTCAACCGTGCGTAAAAGGCTTCACGAAGGTGACTTTTTGCGAGGTGACCAGCCATTTACGTCCCCCTCACGTCATGCCATAGGTGGGAACGTTTGCAGTGGGCAGTCAACATGTCCACTGGACGCGTGATCAATGGAGGGCTGTTCTGTTACGGATGAGTCCAGGTTTAGACTCCAAAACGATAGTAGGCGTATTTTGATTTGGAGAAAACCTGGAACTCGTTTTCATCCATCACGCATCCGTGAAAAAGATTAATACGGATCAGGCAGTGTCTGTGTTAGGGATGGTATCTCTTTGGGTGGACGCACAGTCCTCCATGTCTTTCCCCGTGGAAATGTGAATGCTCACACCTATAGAGATGACGTCTTTGATGCTTATGTTGCCCTTATGTCGAGGTAATAGGTGATGTTTCCGTGCTACAGGACGATAACGCGAGACCGCACAGGGCTCGCATCGTGATCTTTACTATTACCTATCTGTATGTGTATGTCTATCTGTCTACTCATCAATATAATCGTACATGTACATGCTTCGAATACGTAGGTAGAAAAAGGAAAGTGTATTCATTTCAAAAAGTTAATGCATTGTTGAACCACCTTTATTTAAAATGACTCTTCTGGGCATGCTTTAGACGAGTTTCTTGCATGTGTTTGCTGAGATTTGTCTTCATTCCTCGATTAAAGCCTCTGCCACGGAACTCTTACTGGAGGACGTTCTAGGTCGGAGTCGAATTCGGAATTCTAGTTCATCCCATTAATGTTTGATAGGATTGAGAACTGGACTCTGAGACGGCTACCCTAGTTTTCGGGTTTTTTCTTTAAGCCAGCCCTCGTCAGAGCACGAAATGTCACAAAGGGTCAGGTAACGCTGAAAGAAACAAGAACCTGTTCCGAAGTATTGCTGCATTGTGGGAATTGCGAAAGGATCTAAAATGTTTATGTACCTCTTAGAATTTATAGTTGAAGGCAAAACAATCAAAACAGCTTTTCTCAAAAGATAAAAAGGCCAGACAATCACAGAAACAACCTCCGATTTATCTTGGGACAGGTGCAAGTGGAAAGAAACGCCTCCATGAGCAAACACCATACGCAGGGACGTCCATCCAACTGGAAAAATTTGAAGCGTAATTCTTCCCTCCACTTAGCCTTTTTCTACTCTTCTATTGTCCATGGACGTGTGCAGAGTACTTCTGCTGTCCTCTGTCTGATACCAGGCCGAGGTAATGCGGGGACTCTTGTGCAGCCTATATCCCATGGTATCCGATATTATGAAATTCACGACGATTGTACAGGCGTTGTGATATCAATTCCAGTGGCTTGCGACATCTCCGAAGTCAACACTGATGCAGATGAAAACGATTCTTCTCTTCACCATATCTTGTATCTTTCGTCCAGTGCATCCCTTCCATCATTCGAGATGACTCTTCTACAGTTGATACCGGAATGCCCAGAAGACCAGCAATAGTACATAAAGAACTGGTTTCAGAAGCAGGCGACGATCATAGCCTTTTGAAAATCCTCAAGCTCCATGTTACGCAAGCAGCAGACTTCAATAAAACTTAGAAGTTGTTAGGCGATCACGTTCACACTCGTATATACGTATGTACCTTACCGCCCTGCGCATCTTCAGTTCTATATATACGAGTCATCCTATACATGCTTATTCGGAGGTGTACGATAACTTTTGCAGTATAGTGTATTTATATACAACCTTGTCGAGAAAGTTCGGTGATAGATGTCATAGTGCTCACTGGTTGTAATGAGTTTGCAACCGGCACATAAAGTTCCGGACAGGTTAAGACTGGTCTAAACCAGTTTCTGAGCGGCGGCCTGGCGAGTTTTTCTTATAGAGTGGAAACAGTTCATTTAGAGTGAGGTGTTGTGCACTCGGTCGAATTCAAAAGGGATCAGCGAACGAATATGCTCTTCTGTTCAAACTTGTAAAATCACAAAAGAAAACAATGGGTTGGTGCTAAAAGTTTACAAAGAACGTGCTGTCACCTTGAAGTGCGTGTATGCGGGGTTTTAAAACGCTTCCGAGAAGGGCGAGACCCATTGAAGACGTCCCTCAAAGTGGCTGGCCTGCAACTGCATCACCACCGGACAACGTAGAGAAAAGTGAAGGAATTGTTTGGCCAAGGATCGTTGTGTGACAGTGCGAATGATAGCGGAGGAAAGGTGGGAATTAGTTGTGAGATGGCCCACCTCATACTGACTCAGGATTTGGATAAGACGCAAGCTTTTCTCCCGACTTGTGCCCCACACTTTGACGCCGGAACAAATGCAAATTGAGGCTTGACGCCTGTAGAGACTTCATCGACATGGACGGATCGAAACCCAAATTTCCTGAAAACCATTGTCACGGATGACCGGGACCTGGTGCCTGAAGTACGACCCCGACGGCAAGCTTAAAAGTATGGATGTGCAGGGTCCAGGGTGACCGAAAGCAGAAGGTGCGAAGTGAGAAATCCCGCATCAAGACAATACTCGTGTGTTCTTCAACTCTGAGGGCCTCATCCATAAGAATTCCTTCCTCCCCTGAGATCACCACGTTAAATGCCGCGAAGTACGTGGATTACGTGAAACGTCTGCTGCAACCGGATCAATCGGGTTACGCCCCACTACGCCAAGTAAGGCAACTGACCCTGCTTCACACAATGCCCGGCCACATACTGCCTTTCTGGTGCAGCAGTTCCTGGCCACATGCGAGTTGTGTCCCTGAATCACCCACTCTACTCCCCAAACTTATCTCCCTCGGACCTTTTTCTTATTCCCCAAATTGAAATCCCGCTCTGAAGGGCCACAGGTTTTCGGATATTTCGGACATCCAGTGAAATGCTAAGACCCAGCTGAAGCCATCCCTAAAGAGACGACTACACCAGGAGTTTCCAATACTTGTAAAGCCGTTCCCAGATGTTCATTACCACTACGGGGGATTACTTCGAAGAACAGTAACAGCTGTTTCATGTAAGACAGCTATCCATCGTAATTATAGACCCATTCACTGAACTTTCTGGACAAAGGTTGTGTATAAAGTGAGAGAGAGAGAGAGTGTATAAATACGAGTGCGTGCTAAAGATAATTATCTAAAAAAGTAATTCCTGTTTTTAAGTAAATATCAATAAGGCACTTATACAAATTAATTCTTCTTTCAGGCAAAAAGTTCGTTTTTGCACATGTTGGATTTTCTTTTCCTGAACTCTACAGCTGGGGTAAGCCCGAGCCCCTTCCCACCTCCCCACCCACACACATGGGTACGAATATTCTTGTTATTAAGAAAGTCTATGTTGGGGATTATACGAGGACATATTATACATTATTACTCGAGTGGAAATATTACAGTAAGATAGGGATTATTCGGTTTCCAAAACTAATTAGTATTATACAAAATGAATGAGAACATAAGAGCGCTAAACATCATAGTTTCCCTCTTTATCATTTTGACTCTATTTAGGATCTAGTATTTATATCGAAAATATATTCACTTTGAAAATGCAAGCAAATAATTTATTGCGTTAATATCAGTAAAACAATGCATTATCTTATTGACAAGACAATTGAATTTTGTTTAGATCCCTAGGGAAATTTGACAAGAATTAGAATAGAAAACTCCCGAAGGGTAAGTGGATAATTGCAACTAAATTATTTAAAAGGCAATTGTCAATTATATATTATATGATTATCATGATCTCGGTAGAAATGAAAGCAAATATTTATGTTTTGGAAAAGGATTCAAATATGTTTTATGTTAACGTAATCGAACAAAGATGTTCAATTATTCTAGCAAAGCAGCTTTAAAATATTTTGTTATAATTAATTTTACGCAATAAAATGTCGCCTCAAAAGTTTCTGTTCAATTCGTAGACTTTTAAAAGAAGACATGTGAGTAGTCCTCAAGTAGTGAATTCCATTTTGCACTCTAATTAGCTGCTAGAAATAGGAACTGTTTCTCATTCCCTTCCTAAAGCGCGAAAGTCAACAGTTTTGACTTCGATTATAAACTTTGATTGCTTTCTTCTCCTCTTACGCCGCGTGCGAAAGCATTTCCTTGATTTGTCTAGAGTCAAAATGAATTTTTATCAAAATTTGGCTTAATTATTTACTCGCAGAGTTCTAATTTCCTCATCATGCATTTCAAACATTTTATTTATATTTAGATCCGTATTAAGGTTAAATTATACAGTATTTTCACTTAGATTTAGATGATACCCTTAGTTTACGCCTAATTATTTGCTTCATAAGTACTGATTTTATGATGTTGAATTTGGCACATTTTAGTTCTATTTATATTCGTACTAAATAAATATTGAAACTTATCGTTTAGTTTTAAAAGCATATATATATCCTCCGGAATATGTGTTAAGTACTGAAAAAAACCCTCGAAATGCAAGAGAAGAAATGAGTTGCCCATATTCAACATTAATGAGTTTTAATAGAAACAAAAAAGTAATGTTTCTGTAGGGTGCATGAAAATTATAGTTAGTACATGTTTTCTCACATGATCCAGGATCTTCGACAGCTTTTGAATCTAGCGAGAAGGATTCCACGAGTTCATTTGTCTATAATATTAAAATGTCGTCTACACCTCACGGTGTACTAAGTCCGCTGAGTTAACACCGCTTTAATCCACATAAGAAGAGCACTGCGTTGTGAGATAGATAATCAATACCCAGAAATGACTCTTTACTCTACTGATTACGCTATGTCACAGCAACCTTTTAAGTATTGTCGGATTAAAAGCTTTAAACTCTGTATTTCCAATGAGATTCATGGTGAACATCATCTTTTTTTTTCTTTTGGATTTCTACCGATTATAACAGCATATCTATCATACTTCATAGCTGTAAGAAGATTACTAAAAATATCTAACAGATTAGCTGGTATTTCAGCCTTGTTTGTTAAATGTATCTGAATAAGCAATCCACTAGTACTCTTTAAACCTTATTTTGTTGAACGTCAATGCAAATCACAGTATCAAAGTGATTGATACAAGAAATTATGTATCATCATTAAAATTTAGCATTTTATGCGTGTAAAAAATGAAATTGCTAGGATATAATACATAAAGAATTTTCGTTGTCTCGACATATATGCAGAGACGTCTTAAATATCTTGGTATCGCTGGAAAAGAGTTATTACCTGCCTTCCCTTTTGGTTTTCCGTTCCCTCTAAGTAATTTCATTATCGTAATGGGTGTTTCGAGACTAATGGAGACATTTAGGAAAACAAATTGCTGAAGACATTACACTAGAGTCAGTACTTCAAAATGGAAAATTTTAAAGATTCTAGTAAAAGCAATGGTGAGGCGTTGTGTAACTCCCTCCACTTAATAAGATATTTTTCAAAATTTTAATCTCTGTTATATTGAACCCTTTTTCACATGAGTATAAAAAAGGTGTCCGAACTAAATATTACGAGTACAATACAGAGATTGAAATTGTGCATGATTTTTTGTGAAATGTTGTTGTATTTTGTTGGTAGAGTACGAATATCCGGATTTTATTTATTAAATAACAATTAATCCTATGACCCTTTCATAAAATGAACATCAATAAAAAATCTGACTCGATTAAAATCGAAAAAAACATTTAGCACTTGAATGATAATTTGAACAATATTTAGAGATTAAATTGAGCATGTATCTGCATTTTACAATTCATATGTCTCCTAAGAATGTATAAGAATATTTTATTGTTCAATTTTTAAAATAGAACTAAAAATTTATGGTTTAAATTCATCAAACTCTTTATTAGTTTCTAAATACTATTTTACACTTATTAATAGTTCCTCTTGATTTAAAATAGTTTCAAACTGTTTTTTCAGAAACACAATACAACGAACAAAGTATGCAACCAATTAAGAAACATTAAAAGGATAATTAAAAGTGCTTTTCAAGGGGGCAAATACATGATAGTGCAATATTTAAATTCGAAATTTTTTACTTAATAATTTTAGGTTGAGGACCAAAACCTTTCATAACATTTATATCGTTTTTCTTTTTTCTGTGTAAGTTAGGAACATAAAAATGTATAACGTTTGGAATTAGCCAACATAAATCACTGGAGAACATTTTCAGGTTAAATGTCTGTCGCATTAAAAAATCGCCACACATAATGAATGTGCTCCAATAATTCGTAAATTTCTTAATGACTTCTCATTTTTATCTCTTATAGTTTGCTTCGATTTCTTTTCACTTTTCTAAGTACACTACAAGGAAATTTTCTGGTAATTTTTTGATCATGTAAAGTTGTTTAATATCAACAGTTGTATTTAACGATAACTTTTATTTGCTACACCTTGCAAGAGGTTTTACTGAAAGCCATGAAACTGACAAATACGTGTACATTAATGTATACATATTATATCCTTCTGAGTATTATTACCTAGTAAGTTTTCCTTTGCTAATGCACTAAGATGACGATTTGCAACTTCCTTTAAAGGGAATTCGAGACACAAAATTTTATTTATTTTATTATTTACTTGCATTTATTAGCAATTTTTCCTAAAATGTGTCTTTATAAAAGATCCCAATAAATGTAAAAAATACTCAAGAAATTTGAAATTTTGCCAAGTTAAATGTTTAAAGTATGCTTAGCTTTTAATAAATCTGCTAAATTAGGTGCTCTATATCCATATTTTTTTCATTTTTTTTCACATGAGAAGAGTTTTAAAATAATTTATCTTCAGAATATATAGAAATTTCAATCTCCTTCAAGGTAAAAAATCCATTGTTTTAGAAAAATTATTACTTGAGGAAAACACTTTCATAATATGTACTCTATATCAAAAATACTGATGACAGTATGGAAATTGATCGAAGGAACGTTGTTCTAAATTTTACTGAGGTGCGCCACGATTTTTATTTAGTCGGGACAATAAATGAATACCTAGTCAGAAGTCCTTTAAACAATTGTTAAATATAACACTTAAAAGTATAGTTACAATAGTTTGACTGATTTAATGAAGTTTATTAAAACTATTACGTCTTGCTATAATATTCCGTAAACCATCATAGGGGTTAGTATATTTTTCTCTCTTTTTTCCATTTTATATAATATATCACTTATTCTTTGCATTATTAAGTGTACTCTCATATTTTTCGAGTCAACTTATTTATCTCTAAATTAGTAAAGATCTTTAACTTTGAGTTTTTAAAATTTTATGAACATCTAAAAATAACTAAATATAAGATTTGTCAGTTTTCTGCGCTCTATCAAACATACCATTCCTAGTTTATGATTTCTCTTGCTTACTTAACCGTTTCTATTCGAACTCATTTTATCAAAACTAAGGCGTAAGGATTCTGAGAGCATCTTGTTTCTTATCCTTTTATTTGTGCAAGTGGATGAATGAATAATCTTTATTACCTCTAATGGACTCTTGAGCATTTGTAAAATATAACTGCACTATTTTTACTACTGTATACCATAAACGTCATAGAAATTTTCAATTCCTTTTCAGAAACCCGAGAATCATGACCCCATTATCTTTGCAATAGTAAAATAACAGATTATTAATGCATCAGTGCCCGTGATAGTAGTACGATACGCTATCCATTGTAGCTTCTTTATTGAATTAATTTTCATTAGGGAAAGTAAAGTTTATATTGTAAAAATAATACTTATATCTGGTTTTAGATTTTTTTATCATAGGTTTGCTTGATTATCAATAAGTGAACACTATATAAGAAATGTTAAAAAATATTTAACACTCACTTGTTATTTTATAACAATGGCTCTTTCAAAATAATATCTCGAAGTGTTACATTAATCTATATGAATTACATGATGTAAAATCATTATTCTTTTAAATTCTTAAGAAAATTATTTCTGTCAAGTGTTTTCCGTTTGTAATCAGATGTCATTTATATTTCACATTGAAATTGCTGTATCTTACAACAGTATTTTCTCTTTACAGCAAAATGAAGTTTTATAAATTGTAACCTTGTGATTACATTTTTTATTGTATACTTCATAAAGTATGCCTGATAATTTAATTCATATCTGTATTGACTGGTATTTTTTAAACAAGTCTCCCTCTAAATTTAAGGAGCTGTATTTACACTGAATATTCCACGAAATCAAACACGATAAATGTCAGTTAAGTTATATTTTTCTTATTCAAATATGTTATATAGAACTTCTGTAGCCCATATAAATAATATTCTCCGTTATCAAATTCAACGACATGCCCTCTGTACCCTTAACACTTTATCAAGCGTGTAATAAAATAACGTTAAAAACGGTGAAAGTAATATAAAAATGAAGTCGAGAGGCATACTATTGTTTTAGCTGATACTCGTCGGTCTTCCTAAAGGCGATGTTACGACTCAAAACTCCGTCTGCAACTGTTGGTCCCTATAAACGGGGAAGTTTGGTTTTACTCTCCTACGGGAGGGAAAATACTATATGTTTATGTCACGTGTTAAAACGAAAGTAACTGTTGTCGCGTTGAGATCCGATTGCGCGGACCAGAACCATGTCATGGCTCGACCCAGCGAGTGGAAATATCTGGGGCGGCTTAAATGAAAGGCCGTAAATAATTGTAAGATTTCTGTAACTGTGCTGGAGTTTAATTGTAAATAAATGTCAGTGTGTTTCGTAAAGGACTCGGAGTCGGATAATTAATTTATGTACATTCTTTTGGTGACACGGACCTGATGTGATATGGAACTGGATAATATTTTGGATAATTTTGGATTATATTTTATGGATCTTGGAGGACCCTCTTGGAAGTGGAGGTAGGCCCTTTCTATTTTTCCCTCTAGTTAAGTATTTGGGAAGGGTTTGTTGTTAGTGTTGTTTAGGATAGAAATTGTTTAAAACTGGAAAAGTTGATGATCGGAAACGAAACAGTATTAGATATTGAAATTTAAGGGTTAAATAGTAAATCCTTGTTATAACTAGAGAGACTGGTTTGAATTAAATTAATCAATTATGGATATTCCAAGGCTTAAGGAAAACGGAGGGGTTAAGGAATTTATTTACTAAGGCATTTGACAAAAATTAAACTTCGATAGAAAAGGAATAACGCAGGATATACTAAAGAGATGAAAATGAGGAGCTATCAAGCTTAAGGGATCAGCTCATTGAACAAATGAATGAGTTGAATAAAATTGATGATGAGGTACAGTTAATAATTAAAATCGAAGATAAGAGAATGACTTATCAGTGAGCGAAGAATATAAAGATAAGGGAACCGATTCAAAATCAAAATTAGCGATGGTGTTTGGGATCTTTATATGGCCGAACCGGGAAGTGTAGTGCAGGCAAACCAACCTTGAGAATCAATCTGAGAGTAATTTGGAAAACAGTGATAGGCTTCAGACACCGAAAACGAAAATATGTCGTTAAACTACCTAAGCTAGATATAACAAAGTTTTTGGTGATTGCAGCCTTTGGTTGATCTCTGGAACTTCGTATGAAGTAGCTATACACAATAATAGGCGCTAAGCAAAATCGAAAAGTTACGTATTGAAACATTATTAGGGGGTGTTGCTTTGAACGCCATTTCAGGATTTTCTCTTACAGAGCAAAATATGACGCATCGGGTCAGTTGTCGACCCTGAGGTTTGGAAGGCCAGAGGTCATTATTTCGTCACACATCCTAAAACTTCTATTAATTGAACCTGTAAAATCTTGTTCGAATGTAGCAGGGCTACGAAAAATGTACGACGCAATAGAAGTACAAATTCGTTCGTTGCAGTCTTTAAATGTAGCAACAGGTACTTACGGTAATTTACTGTGCCCGGTAATATTGCAGAAATTACCCGAGGAGTTGAATTTGAACTATAATAGGACCTGTAAATCAAACGAATTGTTTGATATTTCAAAATTAATAGAATACATACGGAAGGAATTGGAAATAAGAGAAACGTCTGTAATATTGGCAAACCCAAACCCACACAATACAAATGTAAATGATCCTTATCGAAATAAGGTGAATCAAAATTATCAAAATAAACATCAGTTAACTGTTAAGAGAAATGATTATTCTAAATCTAGATCAACAGCCGCAGTTTTAGCTACTAAGGTTGAAGAAAATTTACCATCGTTTAATAAATATTCTAGTAGTAATACAAGAACTTTTAACCAATACCGAAATAACTTTCCATTTAGACAGAATACGGGAAATCAATGTATATTTTGTTCTGCCAATTCGCACATGACGCATGATTGTTTATTGGATGTTAATAATAGGAGAAAGCGTTAATGGCCAGGGATTGTGTTTTATTGTTTCCAGAACCACTTGAGGAAATTTTGTAAAAGGGATCAGAAATGCAGAAACTGCAATTCTTTAGACCACAACTCGCTGATTTGCAGTGTTGAGAGAAATTGAATTAAAGCAAATGCGAAGAAATCCCAAAACAGGCTGAAAGTTCACTCAGCTTAGTCTTGTGATAAAAATCCTTCGAAGCGGGCGGCACCGCATGAATCAGTTTTACTACAATACGTTCACCGCCGCTGTCAAAAACAAGTCCTTTAATAAACGCAGATGGTTCATGCATGACTAGACGGTGGAAGCACCAAAACATTCGTGATTAGGGATGTTTGCGAACTGTTGGGGTTAAAGGCCATAAGTCGAGAAGCACTTGTTATTTACACCTTTGGGGTAGTCGAGCTGAGAAGAAAATTTATGATATAGTTGAACTGGAATTGTGTAATGTGAGTGATCCGAAGCGGAAAATCAAAATTAACGCAGTAGTTATTGATTCGATTACATTAGGACAAATTGAAATTCCTTCTAAATGGATTCGGAATATGGCTTTGGAAAAGGGTATCGAGTTGGCAGATCAGGGTACATCCAGAAGTATACAAATTTTAATCGGATCAGATTGTATTGGGGAAATTTTGGGTGAAACAAATATAAAAATTTCTAAAAGACTAGTGGCAACAGACACCATTTTTGGCTTCGTGATACAGGGAAGGGATGAAGGATATAATTGTCAGGAGGTGCATGCTAACCATTTGACCGTTGCGAATGAAGAATTGGACTATGAAAGAGTTAAGCATTTTTGGGAACTGGAAACAATTGGGATAAGTCCAGATAAGGAAATTTCTCGATCTGATAAGGAAATTTTAGATTCATTTGAGCAAAATACTACGTACAAAAACAAACGATATGAAACTCGGTTATTATGGAAAGAAAAGGATAAAAATTTAGAGAGTAACTATGAAAACGCTAGGCGTCGTTTGTACAGTTTGAGCAGAGTATTTGAAAGGAATCGGGAATTAGGTTTGAGATATAGTGAAATAATTAATGAACACTTAAAAGAAGGTATTGTGGAACCAGTAACGGTAGATTTAAGGAAAACCGTCAATACAGGATACTTCATGCCACATCACGCAGTAGTGCGCGAGCAAAAGGACACTACAAAAGTCAGGATAGTTTTCGATGCATCTTCTAAGGGTAAGGATAAATTATCTCTAAACGATTGTTTGGATAGCGGGCCCAATTTGAATCCCGACTTATTGAAAATCATTTTGAAGTTCAGATTAAATCCAATCGCTTTTTGCGCCGACATTCAGCGCGCGTTTCTTGAAGTAGGAATTGCCGAGGGGGATAGAGATTTTTTAAAGTTCCTGTGGATTAATGGGCAGGGGCCAAATCTCCATTTCGATCCTCCATAATTTCCAGTGTCGGCAGATCTGCAAGAGCTTCCTTTTGGGATAAAGTGTTCACCGTTTTTACTAACTGCGACAGTGCGGCTTCACGTAAAGAATATGAAGAATCCCACAGCGAATCTTGCGACATGTTAAAAGAGTTAATGTCGACGACTTAATATCAGGATCTACGGATATCGACCATGTTCTAAAACTGAGTAAGGAAACGATATTTATACTTGATCAAGCCGTATGAATCTTCGTAGATGGATATCAAATTCCCAGAGCTCAATGAACTATGGAGGGAGAATGGCATCGACGTCGTGAAAATTTAGGAAGAGTCTGGCATACCTTGAAAAATTTTGGGTATTATTTGGGACATGTAAATGACCAAATTGAGAAATTGACACTAGTCAGTTAAGAAATTGAAGGAGATAAGCCGATAATCGAAACGTAATATTTTAGCAGCTTGTGTGAATGTTATTGACCCTATGGGTATAATGAACCCCTTTTCAGTACGACTCAAGATAATAGTCCAAATGTTGTGGGAAAGAGGCCTTCAATGGGATGAAGGTGTTCCTAGTGAAATTGAAGCAGAATTTCTCGAGTGGCTGAACGACGTTGAGAAGTTGAAATTCTTTGAGATACCCAGATTATATTTCAGTGAAATTTGCTGGGATTCTGTTGAAATACACATATTCTCAGATGCCAGTCCCAAATGCTATGGATCGGTAGCATACTTTAGAATGAGAAAGTTAAATAGATACGTAACGTGTTTCATAATATCGAAGTCTCGTTTAGCCCCATTGAAGAAGATGACACTACCAAGACTCGAGTTAATGGGGACCCTACTATCAGCAAGACTGGGGTCATATTTACAGTCTACCTTTCCTATGGTAGAACCAAGGAATATATTTTACTGGACTGACTCCCAGATTTGTATTCATTGGATAAAAGGCGTTGCAGATAACTGGAAGATATTTGTGAGAAATCGCGTGGTAGAGATAAAGGAAAGGACTGATCCATCGCGATGGCAATTTCTGCAAGGAAAATTCAATCAGCCGATAAGCTCACTAGAGGAATAAGAGCACAAGCTCATACAATGATAAGGCTTGGATTTCAGGACCACCTTGGCTTGCAGAGTTAAATATTCCAAGTGAGGTAACAACGACGAGGGTCAGTTCAGACTACTGAAGGTGTTGAGGAAGAGAAAGCGAAAGGTCGTTGCGTTTCAATTGTATAAACTTCGAAACTGTTGACCCACTATTGGACCTTCACAAGTATAGTGACCTAGGAAAGGTCATAAGAATAAGTGCATATATCATGAGCGTTGTGAACAATTCTAAACCAAAATGATAAAATCTACGGTGTGCTTTAACAGCGCAAGAACTCTCTATCGCAGAGAACTATTGGCTTCGAATCGTGCAACGAAATAACTTTGGTAAAGAGTATAACCAATTAAAAACGAAAACCGCAATTGATTCTGACTCTAAGCTATATGGTTTAGATCCAATTTTGACACCATGATGGGTTAATAGTATTAAAGGGAAGACTGCAGAGTTCTGATTTAGATGTTCAATCTAAACATCCACTATTCTCCCGAGCAAGACTAAATTTACTGAGCTTTTGATAATGAGAGAGCATAGAACGTGCTTCATTCTGGTGTTTCTGACACCTCTCACAAAGCTCAGAGAACGATTTTGGATAATTCGTGCAGGCAAGCTGTAAAGTCCTGTTTATAACAAGTGTTTACGATGCAGACGATTCAAGGCTAAACAAGGAAGGCAGGTAGTAGCTCCACTTCTGCAACCAGAACTCGGGAATCCCAACCTTTTGAAGTCACTGCAATAGACTTGCAGACCCTTATATACAAAGGACAATTGCAAAAATTACATCGCATTATTTACCTGCGCCGTCACTCGAGCTGTTCATTTGGAAGTTGTGTCCAGCTAAGTAGTGAAACATTTCTACTAGCGTTTAGGACGATTTGTTTCAGGAGAGGTGTTTGTCGAATTATTAACTCGGACAATGCCTTGACTTTCAAAGGTGCAGACACCGAACTCAAGAAATTGTATACGAACATAAAGGACTTAGACATGCAAAATTATTTTGGAAAAAGGGGATTACGTGGCAGTACATAGTAGAAAAGGCCGCTTGGTGGGGCGGATATTGGGAGCGGATGGTTCGTATGACAAAGGTTGTTTTGAGGAAAATTCTTTGGGAGGGCTTTGGTAACCTTTTGAAGAACTGCAAACAATTACTTGCAGAGATTGAATCAGTTTTGAACTCTAGACCTCTTACTTATGTCTATAACGAACCTGCAGAACCATCCCCTCTCACTCCAGCTCATTTCCTCATTGGAAGAAGAATACGCCTTACCCTCCCCATATTGGCAAATCAATTTCTGGAAGTGTATCCATACTCATAAAGTGTTTAATTAAGAGATATTTATACCGTGAAAAGCTTTTAAATCAGTTTGGAAACGATGGAAGGGAGAGTACCTTTTACAGTTAAGAAATGTAAATTTTATAAAACCAGTTAATGTAACTTGTCAATTTAATGTAGGTGACGTAGTCTTGATAGCAGATGATAATATGCCACGGCAAATGTGGAGAATGGGAAGAGTAACTGAATTGCATTTTGGCAGAGACAAACAGGTAAGAGCTGTCACGCTGAAAACAGCTACAGGTCAAATCAAACGACCGATTCAGCTTCTGCATCATATGGAGATAGGTAAGCCGTGATCCAACTTTAATACTGAGGTTGTGATTTACCAGCCAGCTATCAAGTTATATTGTTTGTTTAATTTAATAAGTGTTTTATTTTTGTTAGTATTAATGTTGTTCTTTATTAATTTGTAATAATTGAGTGTAAAATTTTTTGATTTATTATGTTGTACTTATTATGTTGTAAGAAATAATGAATGTCTTCATTGGGGGCGGAGGATGTTACGACTCAAAACTCCGTCTGCAACTGTTGGTCCCTATAAACGGGGAAGTTTGGTTTTACTTCTCCTACGGGAGGAAAATACTATATGTATGTCACGTGTTAAAACGAATAGTACAACTTGTGTGTCCGCGTTGAGATCCCGAGTTTCAGCGCCGGGACCATAACAGTTGTCACTGGCCTCGAACAGCCTCGAGTGGAAATATCTTAGGGCGGCTTTAAATGAAAGGCGGTAAAATATGTGTAAGATTTCTGTAACTGTGCTTGTGAGTTTTAATTGTAAATAAATGTCTAGTGTTTCCGTCAAGGCCTCGGAGTCGGCATACTTACTTTATGTTCCAGAGGCCTGAGAGTAAAATCAGCGAAATAGGTCTCCTCTTCTTAGAGAGGCACACTAATGCAATTTTCGTAGCCGTTGCTTTCATACCGAGAGATAGATCGACGAGTGTCTAGTGAGACAAATGTGTTGCATCTCGTCCCTGCATTATAATATGTTTTTCGCCGTCTTTAACAATTTCTTCTTATGTATATACTTGAAAAAGTATAGTATGTCAAGGCGTTTAGCCTTAAGAATCAGTATTCTTCTGATTAAATTTCTGAAAGAGAGGTTATCAGGCGTTTTCTGCTCAGCACAAGGGTCAGTGCAAAAATCTAGCATGCCCAAGGGATTGGTATCCCAGATGGTTTCACTCCACGATCCTAAAGCTTTATTTCCTTACAGATCCTCGAACATATTGACTACCGCTTACTTACTTATTTAACTCCCTATCAATTGTTTTAATATTCCTTTAAATATTTGCTTAACAATTCAAGTCAATCTCTCATCGTTGAGTACCAGGGAAGTGCTTTTTACGGCTTAGGCAAGAGGTTTTTGACACCGACTTCATTTCCAGCATAACAAATACAGTAGAATTCTTTATTTGTGTATTGAATTCAAATCGATTCTTAAAAAATGGATTTTATAAACAGTGTTTTTGCATTGGTTTTCACTTAACAATTTTTCCTTCCCTCGTTTTAAGAGAGATATTTACAAATACTTTTGTATTCGAACAAATCTCATGCGACCAACTTTTTTCACAAAATATGCTCAGGCAGCTAGTCAGTTCAAAAATCTAGTATGCCCAAGTGTTTGACGTCATTTTCTAACAGTAGGTTTGACTTTAAAATAATGAAGCTTTGTTTTCCTTACATTTCCCTCTTACTATTTTAAGCACAAATCAATTAGTTATAAATTTATTCCAGATTTATTTACAGATCAAAGCCAATTTCTGTTCGTTGACTATTAATAAGTGTTTCATACTACTCGTCTAGGAGATTTTTAAAGCTTGACTTGAAGCATAACAAATGGATATAAAACTGAATTGTTCATTGTTGTTGATTCTCAGAAGATGGATTTAATCAGCAGCTTTTTTGTATTTCTTTTTAATCATGTTACATCGCTTAAGAATTTTTCCTCTCGGCTATGAGGAGAATCATACACAGTTTAAACCTCATCCACAAGTACAGATCGTTTTTTAAATTAGTACCTATGTTCTGAGTAGTAACTAAGGTTAGGAATGTGGCATTCGATTGGTTAATTGATAATGCTCGTAGCACAGAAATCTTGGCATAAGAATTGGTGCGCTGCTCGGGTTCTTGCATCCCCTTGGAGAATACAATCTAGCCGTTCAGGATGTTTTATTCGGATAACAATTTAAGTTCGGGCCAAGAACCACTTAGAAGTCTTGTGTCGAAAGAAACTCTTTCATTTTAGTCGATGAGGTATTCTTCGCATGTCATGAAGCTCTGGAAATCTTTATAAAATGTTCCCTTATCACTGTAAACTACTGTGTTGGAATTCCTTCCTTACATTTCAAACAGTATTATTTTTCTCTGTTTGTGAATCTCCTCTTTATACGTTGTGAATTTTATGGATTTTCAGAGTCTTTTCTATAGAAGTTTTTTACTTATCTGCGAAATTCGATCACAAACCTATACTCTAAATTAATATAAAAAAATGTAAAATATCTTTCGAAATATTACTTTAAACAGAAAAATTTATTCAATGTTTTTCTAACCGGCAGTTCCATCTGAAGATTAAAAGGTTATGCGAACGGTTTAAATAATATTAAAAAGGTTCACATTTATTAAATTAAAAGTGATTCAACATGAAAAGATTTACAATCCTGTTTGTGATTGCTTAAAGCCTCCTATATTGAGCCCTAGATAAAAACGAAAGGTGTGGTAATACAATGAAAAAAGTTAATGTTTCTTTTAACAAAAAACTAAATAAAATTCATCGTTAAATTATTTTCTAGTTATCTGTCAAAAATCAATAGATACTAAAATACTTTTTTAATACTAATGAGGCAAAAATAGGAGAATACCAACAGTAAACACCAGTAAAAAATGAGACTCAAATCTCTGAACTGTATAAGTTTTCACTTCATTTTGTATTGTTTATATAACTATTTTTTATTGTGCCACTAACCTAATTGAGCTAAAGCATTGCCCTTACGGAAAAAAAAATATTTTATTCGCACTCATTCTAAAGGGTTTTGTTCTTAATTTAAATTTTCTCGTATTGCGTTCAGTTTTGCGAATTAGTTTCAGACACTTCCGATTTCTTATCCTTACACTGAACTAAAAGTTTTTTTTTTTTCCAATATTGAACCCAAATCACTGATAACGGTCAGAGCTGATCCAGATAAATCATCCCGAACTAAAGATGTTAAGACCTTAGACAAAGATGGTTGGCAACACCAGATACCTCACAGTGAACATTGTTCATTATCTCATGTATGCGTCACGTATGCCTTACCTCATAGATAAATTTTAGTTCACCATCGTCAGAATATTTGACAGCATTTAAAAATACGGATGTTCTTCTCACCGAATCTGGAAATTGTAGCTTTTTGGAGGGTTTTTTAATATAAATCTCATAAAAACAATGCTAATGATAAAGGCTTTAAAAATGTTAGGGAAAAAGGGGAACGATCGTAGTTCTTTCAAATCTCAACACTATGTGTGGTTTGGATATCTAAATCTCGTTTGATTTTTCAAGAGCCAAACTATTGCATTCTAGTTTAGTTAAAGAAAAAAAACTAAGACCCAAAGAAAAATCTAGATACTCTTTTAAAACAACTGTTTCATTCTTTTACAACAGCAGTGGATTCGAATTATAATAAGTTGATTAAAAAAAGAAAACTCTTATTAGTAACATGTTAAATTTTCCACTTCCCAGTTTTTCACATTCCTCTCCACAGAATATAAGAGGCATTCATCATTTCAAGTGAAATATTTAAGGTTGAAAATATTAGCAAAAGTATATTTCTCGCATCTTCCTTACTATTTAAGATACTGTAAAAACGATTCATAGAATTTACTGCAGTTGTAAAACTTTTTAAACTTTCACTATACAACTTTATTTTATAGTTTATATTTTAATGCATGTAGCATAGTTATTTTTGTTTTATTATTTCATATAATTTTCTTTTATAATTTCTAATTAATTTTATATAAATAGTAATCTATTAAAATTTTCCGCAGTATTTTCTTTCTCTTGATAAAGTACTAGAAGTATTAATAAATACCTTCAACTCCTTACAATATGCTGAGAAATTACAATGAATACAAATAGTTTGACTTATTTGCTTCCAGAAATGTCTTTTAATAAGATAGCTTTCTGTTTCTCTCCTTTATGTGCTGAAAACTAATAAAAATCCCCTTAGATCTGTCGCCTCCCTTATTTATTCGGAACTTATGTCATTTCACAGCCTACACGTGTTTTAATAATCCAGTTACTCTAAATTCCCCTGGACTGCATAATGAGTGCATATGGCGTAGTAAAAAATACCTCGTTCTGCGTGATAATCCACGCAGATAACTGATATTCCAAGCACAGTCTTCTTTAAAAATCAATGAGAATCCACCGAGAGGCCTCTTACAGCAATCTATCCTCCTTATTACTCAAAGAAAATGAAAAATTTTGTAAATTAATTTAATTTATAGTAGTTGTAATCAAAATTAGAAGAATATATTTTCTTTTCTTTTGCGAAAAGCATTTATTTATCACCCGGACAGCGAATGCAGAACATTACATTAGAATGTTTCCTGTATTTCTTTTAGAATCAAAAAGAAGATTTCGAAATTTAAGACATGGCAAAATATTATAAATATATAATTACTAGTACAAAATTGTTTCTGTAATAATAGTTCTATTCTCACTACTAGTACAGATTTTGTTAACAAAAGCTTTTATTTATCAATCAGGACATCGGATGCAGAACAGTCCATTAGAATATTTCCTGTAGTTCTTTAAAATCAAAAATAAGCTTTTGAAATATATACGGCAAACGTATATATACGCTATACGGCGAAACATTCTTATTTATTGTAATCTTAGTTTATTTGTAAAGCTCTTTAGATAGACTTAACCACTAGAAACTATTCTAAATATTATGAGCACAAATAAAATTAATTTATCATTACTGTTTAACCTCATCACGGACAATACACACAAGCTTTGATCAATCTTCGATTTAAATCTTCCCACAGTAAGTGATTTTTTGTAATTATATATATATATATATATATATATATATATATATATATATATATTATATATATATATATATATATATAACATATATATATATATATTTATATATATATAACTATATATATATATATATGTTGTGGTGTGGTGTGTGGTGTGTGTGTGTGTGTGTGTGTGTGTGTGTGTGTGCGTGTGTGTGTGTGCGTGTGTGTGGTGTGTGCGTGTGCGTGTGCGTGTGTGTGTGTGGTGGTAGAAGATGTTTTAGAATCGTAAAATAGTATATGTTGGGGAGTTATTTAATAAATCTAATTCTATGTGACATGAATAGAATACCATAATGCTTTTAAAAATAGAATGTTTTTGTATATTATTTTTATTAATGTTCTGAGAATACATGACTTACAAAATGTAAAATATGTTTATATCCCTACAGCAGTTAATAAATTCAAGAAAGAATTTTACCATAATATAACTGTATAGAATTAACACTATGAAGTAATATCTTTGAATGTGTTGATTTAAACTTGTTTCAAGTAAAGAACGTAATTTAATGGAATATCTAGTTCGTTCATCTATGAATGTAACTGAATGCTTATATTTTATTCCTTTAATGATATTTTTATTTATAAAAATAGCCGTAAAAATTTAATTACTTTTCTGTTTTCATTGAATTAGGAGATAATTAATCTTGTGATATATTTGCTTGTGTTAAATAACTTCGTTATTTCATTCCAACTTATCTATCTGATAATTATCATATGTTTAAAAAGATTTTCTGTTAAATAACAGTGCTTGAAGGAGTTTTTAATTGTGTTTTTTAAGTTTAAACATTCAATTAAAATATTACTGAAACAATTAAGTTCTATGGTATTCTATTTTCTGCTTGAAAATATATTTTTATTTAAAATCCCGCTCACTAGCTTTCCGAATATGCATTTTACTGTGAAATCTTAATAATACAAAATAATCTCTTGTGACTTTTATTTAATTTGGTAGATTTTAAGAGCTTGAAATACGAAAAAAATAGTTTCTAATGTTCAATTTTAGAAATTCTGTTATGTCATGTGTCCTCATCTGAAATTTTTAAAACCATCTTCTGAAATGTTTACAGAATAATAAATAAATCACAATATATTACGTTCATTTTATACTATCCATCATTTATTCAAATTTTAATTTCCAACATTAGCAATTTAAATTTGATTGAAACGTAAACTATTAATACACGAAGAAATTTGAAATCATTCCAAACTTTTGCATTTATTGAAGATTTATCACTTTGAATGCGTTACTATATATGTGTGTATATGTACCCTCTTATTCTAAGATACAACATTTTTATATAGAGATAATAGGTTAGAAAGTAAAATTCTCGAAGTGAAAAAGAAAACTCTAAATAAAACATTTGAATTAAATGTTTTTGCAATATAGATAATACTTTCCGAAGATAAATGAATACAATTCTATAGTTACAGGTAAATTAGGCACTTTGCATTTGAAAACAAAACCTAGCTCTATCTCCGATGAATATTTAATAATATTTTATCGATACGAATGCTAGATGCATTTTTGAAGCGCAATTTAAGAGTTATGGAGTTTGGTTTGCTCGATATTTTAGAGGAAATACTAAATTTTTCATAAGGAATTTTATAAAAGCAATATTATATACGAATTATTTGATGTTTAATATCTTATTTATTTTCAGAAAACAATTATAAAACATAACTCATGTTCTTCAGAAGAACATCATTTGTAATAAACGTTTGACTTATTTTATTGTTGTGTTACACCACATAAATCAATAATACCCATTTGATATGTCTGAAGTGAATAAAATGGCATTTCCTTGCAAAGATTTAAGGCAACACGCAAAAACAAGCACGGAACTAACTTACAACTCAACTCGCAAGGACGTGATGTAGTACGTTAGGATGCGTTGTAGGTCATAAAACCTGCACAACGATTTTAGTCTTGTAAGGTAGTAATAAATGATATTTTTAACAGAAAAAATCCTTTTACTGAGAGATTTGACAATTTACTAATTTTTCAATATAATTACGTTACGAACAATATATTTTTGCCAAAAGGCGTATACCCGTATATGACTGTAATAAATACTATATCTCTATTCAAATTTCTTACTTACAACTGAACCCGCAAGGGCACTTGCTGCAATTTACATTATGGTGCATGGTACTTGACTTTTGCATCCGAGTTTGAGAGATTTGACTTATAAGTACAACATATATGTAACAGATAATATTAAAAAAATTAGCTATTAACATTTCACACTGAAGTATGCTCCCACTTATGGTTCTCTCCCAGTTATTGCGATACGTTTCCACGTTCCTGTCTTTTTCGCTGGGATAAAAACGACAAATGTCTGGCTGAAGATTCTGGAAGCTTTGTCTGTTGATATGAGAAATATATAGAACTGCAATATGTAAATATTTGTGCTATTCATGATCTATTAAATGGCCTCATCAACAAATCTATGTAAAGCTGCATTTTTCTCAACACCAACATGTTCTGCTATTTTCAATGACTTTGAAGGCGGGGATTCTCATATTTTGTCACAGCATTTTCTTTCAGTTTTATGGTGTTGGGGGGTTTCTTCAGATATAGTGTTCCTGATGTTCACGGACTCACGATATTCACAAAATACAATTATCACTACAGTGTTCTTCATCGGTTTTTTTTTCTTCGGTTTATGGCAACCTCATCCATTAATACCGTCGCTATCAGAGTATCTAGCAGTTTCATCTCGTCTTTATAGGGGCAATTAAGACGAGGAGGACACTCCTCCCCATAAAAATCAATCAATCAATCAATCAAATAAAAATAACTTCTTTTCCCACAAAAACCTGATTCGTGAAATTCCAGTTGTCCAAATGTGCATGACCTTTACAGCTTCCGGAGCATCTAACCTATTTCAATGAGGAGAGGTATTTATGCGGTCTATTTTGGAAAGTCCAGGCCAATAACGACTTGTCGCATATTAAGGACTATATTTTTCGTCTCATGCTAAATCCACTCTCTGGATTGGTTGACTGGTGGAGCGTACTACCGTCCTCTTACCATATATAAGAAAATGGGACCTGCAGTGTAAAGCCGACTATGAACGGCCACAAACAGCCATGTCATCAAGGGAAATCGAATCTTACACCGAATGCCATCATCCGACCCACCCACTATCCCAGAACACAATGTATTATTTATTCGCCAGTATAAAATCTTTCATCGCTTTTGAAAATTGCATTTTTGCACATAATCAGCTTGTGTTAAACATAAACGAGCGAAACTAAAATTTCAGTCATGAAAGTTATCAAACATAACACAATAGTAGAAATTTTAAAAATAAGATCCCTATTACAAACGGAGATTTGACTGAAATTTCTATAGTCTGTAATTTGTACGTAACATTAATACTTCTGTGACTCTATTTTTGTAAAATTAACGCCTGCTATAAAAATAATGAAATAGCGCATCAAGTATCCTTACTTCATTATTCAATAAGAATGTACTGGATAATAGCAAATTTTAATTTGAACTATTACTTACATATTATTTGAACTATTATTATGAACTATTATTTGAACTATTATTTAAATGACAACATTATTATCGTGAAAACCCTCATCAACTATTTCTAAATTTAAATGGAATAGGATTTTTTTACTATAGAACTATTTTTCTGTAGATGTTGCTTTGGTAAAAATAGGACCAAATATCGTTCATTTACTCATAAATGACTATAGAATAAACTGCAGAAAAACAGACAATCGCGTCTACAGACATGCATTTTCCAGGTTGTTTCTATTTTACTCCCTTGAAATATTCCGTATAATCATAAAACAGTAAACCGTACAAAATATTTTGGGGGGCTAATAATCTTCCCCTTTAGTTGTTCATGGCCTTTAAAAGAGACACGGGGTAAATCTAAACTTCTTAAAAAGAGTAGGAAAATATAACTTCTTGTTGCTTTAACCTTAGTTTCATGATTACAGTGATAATAATTAACTTGATCTCAAAACAACACAAATGTTTAAAACAATGAAAGACAGGCAAAAGGAAAATTTCATAAGATATTCTGTTGGTATACAAGTTAATGAGTTCTATTTAAAAAAATTTTAATGAGAAAACCTATACATACCAGTCATTCAAAGTATGTCATTTAATATACCAGTTACGTAAAATTGTCGGTGTGTTGCTCGTGAGCTACTAATGCATGAATAAGATAAAACTAAAAAAGAGTAAAAGTACTGTGATATTTGTAATTCAAAGGAGGGGAATCTATCCTCTGAAAATCATAATGCCTCCACCGTTTGTATTGAAAGCGAAGTCATATGATATCCTAGTTCCTGCAAAGGTTTATTCTCGAGATTTCAGAGTCGTTAATGCATTGTCCACACTTTATGATATAACAACTGTATAGAGTTTACTCATAGAGTTTACTTTTAGCAAATAGAGCTTACTTACCAATTATTTGTAGCGTACATTTTAATTTTATTCTTCCACAATATTGGCTGTAATATCTTAGCAGTAACTTTCAAATTTTTTCAGGCATCAAGACATGGATGCCAAATTCTCCAGAACGCAATCATAATACCCCACCAGAAAATTTTTTCTGACCCCCTCTTCCCTGGTTAAGTTATTTTGGTTTTACCACTGCAACCCATACTGTGACTCAGAGACTTTCCAAAAAGAAGATAAAAGTATGAACATCGTTTATCAATTATCAGCATTAACAGCAGCTAGTTCATCATTGATCAGATACTTTGAGTTCTCATTAAACTACTCTTTTTAATAGGTAAAAAATGCAGAGAAAAACATCTATTTCTTCAAAGACTGTATAACAAATTTTAAGGAATCGTAGCCGTTCGTTAGTCGTCAAATATTATTAGGATCTAAGGATTACAATCTAAGGAACTTGAAGTATTTCTTCTGAGAAAAATTTCCTTTATTTTTACATAAGAATTCTCGGCATGGTTCTCTTTTTTTTTTCGACAGTTATTCGAGTACCTTACTGAAAGCTTGAGTTTCACCAGCTTGTATTCATTTGATGCTTTTTTAAACCTACTTTCTGGTGAGTAAGCATAAACTGATATTATACACAGAAAACAGCTTATATAGTTCAAAAATTGCATACCTTCTCAAGTGCTTAGGAAAAAATGTCTCTCACCGAAAATTCAATGTACATAAAACATGTTCTGTTCAATTAATTAAGGCAAAGATAACCTACCTCATTATCAGCACTCTGGGACCTAATTGTTTTCCTGGCATTTGGTCTAATTTCCTCTATTCAATTACCTCTATTCTATTAACATTGAATTGCTGGCTAAATAGAGGAAATTGGGACTTCATGTCAGAAAATTTTTTCGAGGTCATCGCCAAATCTTTATTTATTTTATTATTTCATTGGTATTGCGTAACCATAATAAAACTGAAGCTAGTCCTGCTTCTACTACTTCCTGTTACGTAAATATCACGTTTTTCACAGTTCCTTTACAGAAAGATTTTATATATGTTAATAATCAGATATAACTAATACTTATTCTTATTAATACTTAATTAACAGTTTATTGCTCCTTCCTGAGGTAAATGAGTTATTATTTTTTACATAAATCCCTAAACTTGAAACAGAGTTCTAGTTTTTGCCTATTTTCTTATAAAAAAACAGGAAAAAAAAACAAGTCATTGAACGGCACAGTGCGTGTGTGGTGGAGAAATTCTGTCAATATTAACCCATTAAGCGCCTGTCTAAAGTCTCCCATTTTGAGAAACTTCAATTATAATTATTTTCTCACCCTGATATTAAAATATATACAAATAGGTACAAAGTAGACTGTGAATTTTTTTCAGCAGGACAACTTTCACATTTCTTTATTTTACAGCCGTGTGAATTGTACAAAATTGACAAATTCGACTTACATTAGTAAAAAAATTGAGAAAAAACATATATATGTGAGTGACTTCCTTTTTAGGAAATATCACTGTGAATGTTGCGGAAATCGGATGAAATATTGAAACACGGATTTCGAAGCATTGATTTTGAAAGGTCCCAAAATGGGCGCCTTCTGACTAGACTTCCTGTCTACCATCTGGAACGCGCGTTCTTACTGCTGATTCATTATCTTTATATCTATTTCTGTGAAGAATACCCATATACATTTTCATGAACAGAGGTTTATTTAAAACTATTTTCTAATCTTAAAAAACGGCAAACATTTTTTTGACAATTCAAGGAGCTTTCGATTATGACTTTAGACATGCAATCTTTGAACTCTGATGTATACTCAGATGAAAGTGACATTGCTAACCGATCCTAGTCAGGTAACTGATGAAGAAAATATTGCGGATAAGGATTTAGGTGAAAGGATTCTAATGGATGTTTCTGGACAAGTTGAACTAAAGTGAAACAGCGGGAAGGTAGAAATCTTGAGAACAAGAAAATAAAACGTAAGAAGAGAAAAATACCCATTACAAATGATACTTCAAGAGACGATACAAGTATGGAATTTGACAGATTGAAGGAAAAGAAAGCCAAAAAGAAATTATTAAAGTAGAAAAAAGCAAATTAAAGGTTGGATATTAAATTCTAAGAAATGTCAACACTTGAAGAGACCCGGGTTGCATTGTCAATGAAATTTCCGTATAAACTTTTCAAAATGTACTTTGTATATTCTGTGCAAAAGAATAACAACGCATTTTTATTTTCTGAAATGGACATACATAAATTTATCGGAATCGTCCTATTTAGTGGATATCACGTTCTGCCTCAGGAAATTTTTATATCAGATAAAAATTAAAATGATATTTTAAAAAATGTCTATTTATTTCCATAAACAATATAGAATGCTCGTTTCCGGAGGTTTTAAATGCTTACTTCCTTGAATTTAGTGTAACATACGGCTTGGGTGTTTATGCGGTTTATGCACGGAAGAAACAAGCGTTACCCCCATTAGGCGCCAACCCTATCGTAAATTCTATACGAATGCAGATTTTTTTCAAATTTAAACTGCACAACAATTGAGACATGTAATGGACTTCAAAAAATATCTTACATTCGATTGAGATATTGTGCTTCATATAGCGGCGATAAATGGATTAAAAACAACGGATACTTATTCAAATGGCGGTCTTAGGATGGTTTTTTTTTCACAGAAGACACATTGGAAATAGTATAAGTTGATAACGTATTTTTTAAATATTCACAATTTTAGACCGATAATATTTCAAATTTTTTAAATATTTAGACCGATAATATTTCAAACTTTTTAAATACTATTGAATCTAATAATTCTGAATCGCTAATGTTCTGAAAACTCTTAAATGTAATAAATTGCCTTAAACCAAATATTTTCTTCACCAATTCTCATTTAATGGTCAAATTTATAAACGTAACTATTAGAAAAGTTACAAAATATTTACTGAATGCAAAATTTAATGTGTATTAGTTTTTGCCGATCAATCTGTTTATTTGAACATAAAGAAAGTAAAATGTTATGGCATAAACGTTATGAAGATTCAAAACATATAAAAGAATAATATGCCCCTCTTAAGCATTGTAGGAGCATTTCAGAGGCTTAAAAAGAAATAGTAATCGATTTATCATACAGAACATTGCTACTTGTACATTCTGTCTGCATCGATATTCCCTTCTTTTCTTTTATTCCGAATCAATGTATCAATGTCACTCACAAAGATTTGGAATCTTCTCTCACCTGAGTTCCTGTCAATTATGGATATGCCTGAATATACGAATAGGGGTACATCTGCTATATATTTCTTCCTTTGTCAAGAGTAATTGAAGGCTTTCAATTTTTTTAAATGTATTATGGATTACATATATATATATATATATATATATATATATATATATATATATATATATATACATACACTGAAGAGCCACTGAATTAGGGATACCTACCTAGTAACGAGTTGGGCCTCCTCTGGCCTTGATAACGGCTGCCTCACGACGAGGCATAGATTCAACAAGTTTCTGGAAACGTTCCACGGGAATGGGTTACCAAATATTGGCTAAAGCTGTCCATAATTCAGTAAGGTTCTTTGGTGCTGTGTGATGGCCTTTCACGCCTTGTTCCAAAACATCCCAAAGATGCTCAATAGGATTTAAGTCTGGGCTTCTAGGTGGCCAATTCATGACCGAAAAGTCAGAGGAATGCTTATCCAACCAGCCAGTAGCCAACAGGGACTTGTGAGAGGTACAGTTGTCTTGCTGGAAAACTCCATTACCGTGCGGATAACAGAACAGCATAAACGGATGGAGGTGATCACCCAGCCACGCTACGTACCGAATTGCATTGAGGGAGGTTGGTACACGCACCAAAGATCCTAAACTGTGCCACGAAAAAACACCCCAGACCATGATTGAGCCACCATGCCCTTGTACAGTTCCAGCCAGGCATGCAGGATCCATGGCTTCATGAGCTTGAAGCCATATTCTCAGCCTCCCGTCGACGTTAAGTAGTCGGAATCGAGACTCATCACTCCATGCTACTCGTTTCCAGTCCTCTACACTCCAATCTCTGTGCTCTCTTGCCCAGGCAAGACGTGCAACCCGATGGCGAGTATAGAGCAATGGTACTCTCGTAGGTCGACGGCTCCCGAAACCAATAGGGGAAGCGAGCGTTGCACAGTCCGTTTACTGACTGTACGACTGGCACCGTCATTAAACTGGGTGGTAATTTGAGCTAATGTTTAGCTTCGCTGGCTACGTACAATACGCCTGAGCCGTCTCTCACCGTGCACTATCAAGGCTAATTGTCCTTTGCAGTTTGCCCGATCGCTAGTTTCTTTTCCACCATCTATGTATTCTTGGTATACTCTTGACACTGTCTACCTTGAAAATTCTAGCTGTCTGACGATTTCGGAAATTGAATGGCCCATGCGTCGCGCACCTACGATTTGTCCGCGATCGAAGGCGTCTAAATCAGGCAGTTTACCCATACTGGCAATTCCAACAACTAATTAAGAACAATCACAGTACGCACTATATATGCAGTTACCACAGCGCCCTCACTTGCGCATACATGATGCGCAGCGCTACACAATTTGCATAGGCTTTGCTATCCCTAATTCAGTGGCACTTCAGTGTATATATATATATATATATATATATATATATATATATATATATATACACACACTAGTTACCAAAAATTAAGGAAAAATCACAAAAAGAGCGATAGCACGTTCAAAACAATGCCAATCTGTTTAAAATTTCAATATGTTGTTAAGTAAAAGGTGCTAAACAATACTGCATTACGCAAAATAGTGGCGCTGCGGTCGGAATACGTCATTTGCGAGGAGCATAAAAGTGCATGTCTCAGAGCAAAGCGGTAATTGTCGCTGGGAGGTTGATATTAGACATCTGGTATAGCCAAATTGTAACAATGATCTACAGGCATCATATGACCAAAGAACTGTGATGGCGAGCTATAGAGGCAGGACAAAGTCAGTTACTCGTGGCCAGATGGCTAAATGTGAGTTCATAGACTTTGGCAACAATTTCTAACCACAGATTCGGCATCCAGGAGATTCAGTACAAGGACGGACATACGCTACGACGAGTGCCGATGACCGATATTTGTCATTATGCGCACGAAGGAATACAGTAGAACCGCAACTCCGTCTGCAATCTCCGTCTTAACAGATCCTCCCTCACTGCAAGCTCCGGAAGGTTGGTATCAACGTCAACTGTGCGTAGAAGGCTTCACGAAGGTGGTCTTTTTGTGAGGCGACCTGCCATTTGCTTCCCACTCAAGTCAAGCCATAGACGGGAATGTTTGCAGTGAGCACGTCAACATGTCCACTGGACGCGTGATAATGGAGGGCAGTTTTTTTACGGACGAGTCCAGGTTTAGCCTCCAAAGTGATAGTAGGCGTATTTTGATTTGGAGATAACCTGGAACTCATTTTCATCCATCACGCATTCGTGAAAGAGATGCATACGGATCAGACAGTGTCTGTGTTAGGGATGATATCTCTTTGGGTGGACGCACAGACCTCCATGTCTTTCCCCGTGGAAATGTGAATGCTCATACCTATAGAGATGACATCCTTGATGCTTATGTGCGCCCTTATGCCGGGGCAATAGGTGATGCTTTCGTGCTACAGGACGATAACGCGAGACCGCATCTCATCTCTGTTGCTTATCTTGAGGAGGAAACAATTCAGCGCATGGAGTGGCCAGCTCGATCACCGGACCTGAATCCTATCGCGCATATTTGGGACGCTTTAGGACGATGTATAGCTGCTCTAAATCCTCCTCCTACGACCCTAGGTACGCTTTCAACTGCTTTGCAAGAGCAATGGCTCTTCCTTCCTACCGAACTCATAGACCGCATAATTGACAGCATCACACATCGCTGTATGTGCTGTATTGCTTCTCGGGGGAGCATACGCCATATTAAAGGTACTTTTCCTATACCAAACTGACGCATCCGATTTGTTCATTGTATACGTATGATAGTTTCTATAACACCATAATTGTCTGACGATTTCTTTTTATGCTATTTTATACCTACCAATGTGTTGTATAATGTGTATAAGTTTCATAGAATTCTACTCGAATCTTTTTGAGTAATAGCTATTTTTGTGAATTTTCCTTAATTTTTAATAACCATTATATATATATATATATCCATATATATATATATATATATATATATATATATATATATATATATATATATATATATATATATATATATATATATATATATGAGGCTAAAAATATGGGGGGGGGGCGATCGCGCGACCTTAAAACGGGATTTTAGTTAGTAAAATATAGGATTAACAATTTAAAAGTCTGGGAGTTCAAATAAGCGGCATCAGGTTTTGCAGTGAAAATAGAATTAATGGGTTCGACTTGATTCAATTTCCGAAGAATCGAGGAGAATTTTAGGTAGACGTATAGCCTTGCAGTTTGGCGCTAAGAAAATGCTTAGTTTAGCAAAAAGATCATCCGACATGACATCACGCATAAGTAATGAGCGTCACTAAGCGTTGGTTTTAAAGTTGAAACAAAGAAAATCGGCAGAGCCATGGATAACTAGGGAATGGAAATTACGTGTGCCGAAGGCGCACAGATTTTAATGGGGATTGGGAAGCCATATCTTTTAGTTATGGAGCTGAGAGTCGTTAAAAGATTTAATAAATACGTTAGTAAATGATAATGAAGTTGTCGTCACTGTATTTGAGTTTGGATTCTGCATTGCCTCGCCACCGGACCGTCGTCGACTGCCAAATGAAAGATGATTCTCGGGATGTTTAGAATATTGTGTTAAATAGATCGGGCGTGAAGCACCGGCGTCCGACATAAGACGGCAGCGATTCTGCAACCTTTTTGCTGTGGGAACCCAGCCTTTAAAATTCAAGAAATCAAAAAAATTTTCATCGTATTAAGAAAAATCTTCGGCCTGTGATCATCATATTTCTGTGCTTCAAAAATTAAGTCAGTGATGTCATCTGGTTTTAAAATTGTGCGATTGATAAAATTTTTCGTCATGCGTGAATCTTCGGCTGCTCATCGTAAAAAAAATGTTCACGAGTGTTCAAAATTTGTGCTTTAAATTCTTTTTGACTTTTGTAGATAATGTTGTGAACTTTATTGTAATGATTAATAATGTGATATATTAGTTTCGGTCTCGACTGGAGACAGCTGTAAGTTGTATATTTCATCTAGAGCTCCTTCATGGTTGTGTACAGTAATAATTTAATTTAGAGATAGTTAGGAAACCAAGTTAGGAATAAGATAAATTAAGATAGGAATAGTTTTCATTTAGGTTTTCATTTAATTTTGCTGATCAGGGACTGCAACCCTGATCAGCATCCCTTTCAAGTAACAATCAGTTGAGTTTGAATTTAATTTAAGTTTTCTCTTCTGGAGACTTGCCGCACTGAACTGGCCATTCTTTGTGTGCACGCCTTCAGAGGACGGGGGGGGGGGTTGTAAGGAAAAACATAAAACTAAAATATAGGGGGGCTTTTGTTAGGGAAAAAGAGGAATTTATAATCAAAAATTATTAACTCACGAAAGTTCGCCATAAAAGAAGAAGAGTTGTTAATAGCAAAAAATAGCAATAGGGGTCGCCACTAGACGGGTACTGTTCAGAAAAGAGATATTTTTCGGCAGAAGCAAGTTACATAAAGAGTTACATAAGAGAAATGTGGATGATGAATCAGCGGAAAGATTGCGCGGGATTTTAACAAAGAAAATCTAGTTAGTCGGCACTTAAGTTTGAGAGAGGTAACATGTACGTCATCATGAGAGATTTCTAGTGGGGTTGTTTGATGAACTTTGTCGGAGCTCTGGACAAAACGTAATGGAATAAAAACCAGTTAATGGAACTATGTCGTGTATCTCCATTGCAATGCCCGATTCCATTTCATTAATTAATAACCCATGACAACGAACTCTGTCATATATATACACAGGGTGTCCATAATTAAAGTCCCACTTTCAAAAGGCTGCAAAAAAAGAACCACTGGTCAGAATGCCTTCAAATTTGAACCGAATATACTGGAAGAAGGGGGAAACGATTTGGCATAATATAAAAAAGGTTCCAAAATGTTACAGCGCCATCTATTGATACGTTTTGGAACTACTTTTTTTATTATGCCAAATCGTTTTCCCCTTCTTCCAGTATATTCAGTTTAACTTTGATGTCATTCTGACCAGTGGTTCTTTTTTTGCAGCCTTTTGAAAGTGGGACTTTAATTATGGACATCCTGTATATATATATATGAAACAAATTTTAATCCTTTTAAATACTCCTAACATGCTTTTTCCAAATTTGTTTACCTTATTGGAAAGCGAGGCGGCCAGGGAAGCAATTCAATCTGGCGATTGACGAAGAACCATTGGACAATGCGTGCCACGTGTGGTCGCGCATTATCCTGTTGAAATATGGCTGTGGGCAAGCCCTGAAGGTAAAGAAGGACAACTGGCTCCAACAACTCGGAGATGTAGCGCTGGCTGTTTAAAGTACCGGCAATGCGTACTAGAGGTGTGAGAGTGATATCCAATACCGCCCCATACCATAATACCCGGTGCAGGACCAGTGTGGCAGTGCATAACGCAGCTGTTCAGCATCCTCTCTTCACGGTATCTCCAGACTCGAATGCGACCATCGTGGTGTTGCAGACAGAAGCGTGACTCGTCAGTAAAGACAATTTCATTCCATTCTGCGGACCACATCCTTCTGTCATCGCACCATTGGCGGCGGAGACGTCTGTGGTTCTGCGTCAAGGGTAGATAAAGCAATGGACGTCTTGCGGACAGACCACTCTGCTGTAAACGGCGTCGAATGGTACGCGCAGACACTGGATGATGTGTTACAGACTGCATGTGCTGTGCTATGGTTCGTGATGTGACTGAGCGATCCGTCACTGCCATGCGCACAATTTGCCTGTCATCACGTGAAGTGATGCGATGAGGTGGATGCGATCGAACACGCCGGTCCATCGTACCCTCCTGCATCCGACGATCACATATCCGCATTACAGTTGTTTGGTTTCGTCCAACACGACTACCGATTTCCCTGAAAGATAATCCACAATCTCGGTAGGCCACTATCCTTCCTCTGTCGAACTCGGATACTTGATCAAAAGATGATCGCTGTTTTCGACGTTGCATAATTGATCGTTTTTTTGAAAAAACCACAAGAAAAACACAATTGCCGAACTTGAAATCGTCGAAATCTCCAAGCCTTAAATAGCGCTTTGAAGTGGAGCCACAGGCGCGCGTGATGTGCGTCTGCGCTGAAATTCTAATCATTTGCATATCTCACCTCCGCTAATTCATGTTGTAAATTTCATGTTATTTACATGTTTCCTTCAGGGTGTTGCATTTAAAAGTGGCCAGCAGTGTAGAAATATATATAATAGATATTTAAAATTAAAATAACCAAAGAGACAGATGCGACCATTTAATACTCTAATACAGAGGCTGTTCGCACATTTTTTTGACGATTTTTGTAAGCGGTAATAAAAAATCGTTTGTTGCAAAAGAAATAATTGCAATTGTACTATGTTTTTAAAAGTCAAAATTATCCTCTGCGGCTTGAAAGTTTTGTTTTTATTCAAAATGGCGTTTTTAACAAAACATTGGTTCGAAGGCTACATTTGTGCTCTTTCCGAAGAGAAATATGCATACTCCGTTATCCAAAAACGATGTGAAAGTCATGGTTTTGTGATATCTAAAGCGTCGATAGGTAATATCGTCAACAAGAAAGGAAAAAAAACGTCAAATTGGAGCCTCAAGTGGTACAAAAATTCCAAACAAGTATCCAAGGAAAAAACGGACATCTTCGACTATTGCAAAGGTACGTTGTTTAATGTTAAAAGAAAATCCCCTAGTCAAAGGACAGTTGCAAAATCATTAAAATGCTCGGTTTCCACTGTAAACAAAATGATAAACGTCGATTTAAATCTTAAGAAAGCGAAAAAACACAATGTGCATAGTCTTCTTCCAAATCATATCGCTGAACGCAGGACACGCTGCAGAATTCTATATGAGAAACACTTTTCCAAAGAAAAATGGAAAACAATAGTCACAATAGATGAATCATGGGTGTATTTAAATGATTGCAACAAAAAAAGAGCCATTTATTATCATAAAAGGGGAGAAAAAAATTTAAGTACATGGTTCAAAGAATCGGAAGAAAGTTTTTCTAAGGGATTCATGATTGTTGCTGGTTTATCTCAAAATTGCAAGTTAAAAATAAAGAGAGTGAAAAAAAATGTCAAGATTAACTCCAAATACTATCAGGAACATATTTTCTGTTCAGGAGGAATGGGATAGAATACCTCTTCTGACACTTCAAAAGGCATTATTATCCTGGAAATTGCGGTGTCGAAAGATAGTTCATAATAAGGGATATCAAATAGAATATTTAAAACACAAGAATTTTATGTAATTTAGTTTTGTGAATACAATATACATCGTCTAAAAAATGTGTGAACAGCCTCTGTAACATATATTAAGGTATACATTTAAATACTTAAGCAGAAATAAAGTGTAGGTCGTATAGTTGATGACTCGGGGGGGGGGGGGGGTGATGTGACCCACCAACCCCGGTTAAACATGTTTTGCGTCTAGACAACACTCTCAGAGGTCGGATATAACACCAAGACAGTTAAAAAGAATTATTGAAGAAACTTTTAAAATGTAACAGACCTGTTAAACCATAGTATTTTAATATAGAGTAAAGCAAAAACTTAATAACATGATGAATAGTGTTTATATCTTATAATCATTAGGATAATCAATAATTAACTTAAAGTACTATAATATAAATACAGAAAAACAAAATACTGAGATTCAAAAATACACTCATGGAGAAAAAAATTAGCGCACCAAGAAATAATTGCGGGATCGTAACGAAACTTGCAATGAAGGTACATGTCGGGGAGATATGCAAATGATTAGAAATGCAGCGTGATTGCGCATTACGTATAGCCGGTAGAGGGCGTTGAACATCGTACTCTGTGGAGTATAACACAGGTAACCAAAGCTTGTTTGAGTGTGCTGAATCATTTACAACGGAAGAGCTGAGATAGACATGCCATTACGCCGTGTTCGAAGACAATATAAGCAGTTATCGCAGTTTGAGAGGGGGAGAATCGTTGAGATGATGGAAGCCGGGTGGTCAGCTAGGCGAGTAGCTCCTCAATTAGGCCGCTCTGTTGTGAGGCGGTGTTGGGACCAGTGGACCCGAGAGATGTCATGTACACGAAGACCAGGCTCAAGACGCCCTCGACAGACCAGTCGTCGAGAAGACCGCCACATCGTAAGAAATGCCACGTACAGCCAACTGCTTCATCGGCCGCCATCCAGGCACAGGTAGCACCTTCACTAGGGGCCTCCGTGTCTTCTCGAACCATACGAAGGCGCCTGGCTGAAGGACAGTTGGTATCGCGGCGCCCATTACGTGTGCTGCCCTTGACCCCCACCCATCGACGCCCCCGTTTGGAGTTTTGCCGCGCACGAGGAAACTGGACTGCAGCGGAATGGAACCAGGTCGTCTTTAGCGACGAATCCAGATTCAATTTCGGCAGAGATGACAATCGTGTTCGTGTGTGGAGAGCCCGTGGTGAACGCTTCAATCCTGCCTTTGCTGTACAGCGACACATCGCTCCCACAGCTGGTGTGATGGTATGGGGTGCCATTGCCTACAATACACGGTCACCCCTAGTATTGTTCCGTGGCACCATGACAGCACAGCTGTATGTTCATGAAATCCTTCAACCACATGTGTTGCCACTCATGCAACGGCTCCCAGGAGCCATTTTTCAACAAGACAATGCTTGGCCTCATACGGCAAGGGTGTCACAAGACTGTCTCCGCACTGTTACTACCCTTCCTTGGCCTGCCCGATCCCCAGATTTGTTTCCAATCGAGCATATCTGGGATCATTTGGGACGACGAGTTGGGCATCCCTTGAGTTTTAACGAACTAGAGGCAAGGTTATAGCAAATATGGAACGAAATGTCTTAAGACATCATACAGAACTTGTATGACTCAATGCCCGATCGTATCGTATCGTGCATTCGCGCTAGAGGGGGTCCAATATTCCACAGAGTACGATGTTCAATGCCCTCTACCGGGTATACGTAATGCGCAATCACGCTGCATTTCTAATCATTTGCATATCTCCCCGACATGTACCTTCATTGCAAGTTTCGTTACGATCCCGCAATTATTTCTTGGTGCGCTAATTTTTTTGTCCATGAGTGTACAATAATACTAAAATGCTAAAATAATTACACGTTAACTAATTCTCTACTAAAATATTAAGATACTAAAATACTTAACTCCCCGCCAAGCTAGTGTCACGAATCACTCAGCACGCACACATTTATAGTCATAGTAGGGATTTTTAAAGTCGTATTAGGGAAACTTTAATGTTGCCAACTTTAAATTAAAACGCTTCTCGCAATCGGTATTCTTTAAATTAAAATACTAGGTGAGAATTGACTTGAAGAAATTAACAGGAAAACCCTGGTCAATGGCTAGTTTTATGAAATTATTTATTCTGAAGTCCATAACCTTTGTGTATGAATGTAAACGTTGGCAACGTATTAACTGGTTTATAACTACATTACATTTAATATTTAAGTGTAGAGCGTTATTCCAATACATAATCCTGACAGTTTTAAAGTTGTAATATTCACGTTTATCATAAAGACAGTACGATACTAGATTTGGATCATTGACATTTAAACTCAAGTCCAAAAATACTAAATTGCCTTCGCAATCTTCATCAGTCTCCACCAATTTAAGATTTTCAGGGTAAAAATTAATATCTATTGAAGTTATGTTTTCATTAAAACATATAAGTATATCGTCAACATATATGAAAAACAATTGTTCATTTAAAACAGTCATTCCCAAAGTGGCCTATATCGACCCCCAGAGGTCGATATAGACCTGAAAGGGGTCCATGCTAGTGAAAAAGAAAATTGGGGGTGCATGAGATGTAAATGGGGATCCACGAGTTAGACATGCCGCCACCAAAATTTTGGCTTCTCGTAAATGTAATAATCCGCCTAACACAGATAGTACCTATGGAGGTATTTACGTTATACGAGTACTTTCTTATAATAGATAGATACGTTTCCTAATTATATGTATATTTCATAAAATTGTGTAAGAAATCTATTCACTTTTCGGCCGCAGTACGTGTAACTTGTGTTGCGACATCATGGACTTTTGAACTGGAACTGTTACAGCGAGGGCCAGCAGGTGGCCGTTATATTGAACTTGCTAGTTTTCCAATTTGGCACAGACAAACTGCCAGGATGATGACCTTTTCAGCCTACGGTCAACATTTAAATGTCCTTCACATAAACTTTGAAATTAGGTTTGAAGATGTATTGACTATGGAAATACCTCAGTGGATTATCAATCCATACGGTGACATTAAAGAAACGGATGTCATGTTACAAGAAGAACTGATCTGTATAATCACCAACGAAGAACTTAAGGTGCAGTTTAGAAAGGGATATCAACAATTCTGGCTTCAAAGAGACATACCAGTTACATATCCTGCATATGAACTATCGCGAGAAAGTTTTTAATAGCTTTTCCATTTTCATACCTCGTGCAAAGGGATTTCAGCGCGGTTGTCAATCTCCTTACAAAAAAAAGAAACAGATTGGAAATCACTTGCCGAGGAGATTTAAGGTTAAACCTGACTAAATTAAAGCCGAATATTGAAATTTTGCTATCAAAGCATCTGGCTCATCGCTCCCATTAAAAGCATTGGCTTTACTGTGCATTTATTTTATGTAAAAAAGTTACTATATTTGCATTTTGTGTCGTTTTAATTAATAAATGTATAACTATAAACTTAACATATATATATATATATATATATATATATATATATATATATATATATATAGTAGACGCTCGTTAATTCGAACTCGGTTAATTCGAACTTTCGGTTCATTCGAATTAATCCAAAGGCACAAAAAACTTGCATTGGAGTTAATGTTAAAAATTTCTCTTTAATTCGAACTAAATTTTTATCAATTCGGTTAATTCAAACTAAAAATTTAACAAAAAAATTTTCTTTTTCCGCAATTAACGGAGAAAATACACGCTGTATTTATTATTTTGTGTCAAAATCACCTGTATTTTTTTTCTATGTAAAGAAGCACATGCCAGCATTCCTAGACTATTGTATTTCCGTTAAACGTTAGTGGCTATTGTCCTTATCAGTGCTTAAAGGACAAAGCGATTTTCCGTTTTTTGTATCAATTTTCTTAGAATTTCAGAAATACCAGTCTTTACTACAGATTCTAGGGACGTGCGTCAGTTATGCCTGCAGTGCAGACAAGTTAATGTGATCTAGTTTTTCTTCCTTAGTGTGTGATGTGAAAGTGTAAAAATTCAGGATGTCTACGCGTGGAATGTACAAATCCCTAATTTTGGAGACAAAAGTAGAAATTTTAAAGAGAGTAGAGAAGGACGAATGTAAAACAAAGTTAGCAGCTGACTATGGAATTAAAAAAACTCTTGTCGACTTATTTGAAAAACAAGGAGTCAATTTTAGATTCATGGGAAAAATCAAAATTTGCTAGAGGAAGGAAACGCATGAGAAATGCATCCCAAGAATATCTAGAAAAAGCTTTACTGCTATGGTTCCAGGATGTTAGATCTCGAAATTTTCCGATAAATGGTCCCCTAGTGCTGACGAAGGCTGATGAATTGGCAAGTCGAATGGGTATTGAAGATTTTAAATGCAGTGATGGATGATTTTCTCGATTTAAGTCAAGGCACAATATTTCTTATCAAACTGTATGTGGCCAAAGCTCTGATGTAAACGAAGACGTATGCACTAATTTCGTTAGGAAACTGCCAGGGCTTTTCTCTACTTACCTGCCGAAAGAAATTTTTAATGCGGCCATAATGGACAAATCCATAATGGACTCAAATAAAACTCTGATAGCATTTATTCAGATGGAACCTTCCTCTGAAATTGAATTGAAATGTTAACTTCAAATCGAGAAGTTGGCTGAACAATGTAGGCATCATAAACAAAACCAAACATCCACTTTACAGTTTTTCCCCAAAGTGTAATTCGTATTTTTAATTAAAGTTTACTTTCTACTGCATATCTTCTGCTTCATTTTATGATTAAGGCAATTCTGTATTGCTTTTTAATATGTTAATTTTAGATAACATAGTATAATATATTTTCTGGGGTTATACATAGGGGAACCCGGGGTAGAACGGGGTACGAAGTTGAAAATGTGTTTTAAAAATACAAAAGGGTTAATTAAGAGAGCTGCAAATTTTTCTATGAATACATTATAACGTAATAATCACAATAATACAATAATATTGTAAGAAAATAAAATAACAATATTTTTTTTCAATTTCAGTAAATTATGTCATTTGCCCCGTTCTGCCCCGGGCACGGGGCAGAACGGGGTAGTAAGGATAATTAAATTTAAAAACATACAAGCTAGTGGAAATTCAGAAAAAATAAGTTTGCTCTATATTTATTTAGTTTTAAGTGGTTATAAATGTTTAATTAACGTTACGGATTTCATTGATTGTTTCCTTTTCTTAAGCCTATTCACAAAATTCACACACTAGGACAGCCTCATCATCTTCGCTATCTATTGCCGCACAGGAATTGTGTGCTCATTTTTTGCATATGGAACAAGCGACACAGCCTTCAACTGACTGAGTAAAATTCACCTCAGTATAAACACTCGCAGTCAGAAAAATCCCCAGAATTCTTTTTTCTATTTATCTTCAGGCGTTTTCCCTTGCTTTTTCCATGCTTAATTTTATTCTCTTTCTTAAATATTTTTATCTTTGCTCTTTCTTCTTTAGCAAAGTTCTTTTCTTCTTTTTCCTTAATAGCGGCTTCTAACAATTTTTTGTATGGGGAATCTGTTAAGACAGCGGTCTTCCCCCTCTTCCTATTCGTCCTTTTCGTACTTTCTTTAACTTTTGGAATAGGGATTAGAATTTTAGCTGAAACATGGAATGAAGAGGCCCTGTTGTCAATTGTCATCCAAGAGCAGCCAGGAGTGGCACAATTAGCGTCAACAAATCGGACCTTCTTAACCGGCGTGTTATCATTAGAGTTGGTGGAAAACTTACCAGCTTTATCATCCAACCTGATATGCATGTGTTTTTAACTGGTGTGCTAGGCGAAGGCAATTCCAATTGTTCAGCTCGGATATTATCACCTCTTCACTTGGAGACCTACCAAATTCGATGTCAGCTGTGTCTGCTGGGCGAAAATCTGCGTCGGTTAATATGGATGGGACAGTTGGCCTTATTCCTGTAGCTCGAAAACCATTAATAGCAGTTTTCATTGTTGCGCTTTGGATAAAATATGATCCAAAAAGAGTTAAAATTTGAAAGAAAGTTACGACATTCCCTGGGTTGCTTCGTAGTCATTTTCGAAGCTCATTGCTGTAATGAAGACTTAAAGGCTTCATAAAAGAAACATCAAGTGTCTAAAGTATGTGAGAGCAATGTGGTGGTAGACATAGCAACGAAACGCCACTCTCCCTCACGCAGTCTATAACCTCAAGGTTCTTCGTATGTGTTGAGTGACCATCTAATATAAGAAGAACCGGGAAGTCTTTTGATTCTTTTGAAAATTCCCCAAATTTTCGAAACCATACAAGAAATGACTCAGCAGTTATCCATCCAGTGCTGTGCACCTCTACCCAACCTCCTGGTGGGCATCCAAACTCAAATTCTTTCTGTTTCTTATTTCGAGGGAAAATGAACATCGGGGGGCATGTAACCTCCGCTTGCCGACATACAAATAAAGCAGGTTACAGTTTCGCCCCTTTCGGAGGATGTTAATGATCCGACTTGACGTTTCCCCTTGCAAGCTATGATCTTGGATGGGTTTTTAAGGTTCACTGAAACGCCCGTTTCATCGCAATTAAATATTTGAAAAGTCTTTAGTTTGTGCTTGTCGAGTAAGTTCGTTACTGACGAAAAAAAAACTATCGACAGCTACTTTATTAAATCCCATGGCTTTTGCGCCAGATGTTGCCTTGGCTTTGCGAACAGATAAAGTAAGATGTCTCAAGGAATCCATAGACCCAATCTTGGCCTGCGATTCCATTTTTAAATCTATGACCAATGCCATTTCTTACTGCCAACTGATAAGCTCAGCTACGCAAGTCCTTTATTGTTAGACCGAGCCTCCATAGTTTTTAAGTAGTTAATGAGCAGAAATTCCTGCTCTTCTGCAAATACATTTTTAAATTTTCCAGCCGTTTTATCCATATTGTAGTCAGGGTTTTCCTTTCTTTTTTTAGCGTATCTTTCCAGAGTAGACTGGAGAACATCAAATTGGTTCGAAGCCTTCAAATACCTAGATTTTCCAGAAATAACCGCCTCGATAGCATTGTTCATTGCCTCAGTAGACCATGATTGCCTATTTGTTTTTTTTTCTTATAGTCTCGAACCATTTGAAATCGAGGAGAAAGAAAAAAAAAATTAGGAAAGAAAAAAATTCGAAAAGAAAAGAATTAAAGAAAATCGAAAGAAAAAAATTCGAAAGAAAAAAATTAGGGGCGTACAAAAAACAATCTCTTAGTTAAAAACATTGCGGGGCAGAATGGGGTGTTACCCCATTCTGCCCCACCCGTTCCTCCCCAGAGAAACGATTTAGGTTAGGGACGTAAGGTCACTCGAGAAAGATACCTAAACAAATGTTTAACTACAGGAGACTAAAGACAATTAAACGTAATTCAAGCATGTACTAACTATAGTTGTGATGTAAACAAATATCTATACCTTACCTTGGTTACAAAATCATTAAAAGTTACAATACAGGAGCAAAAAACCACACAACGAAAATTGCACACACCAACGCTCGAGAAAACTGTACTAAAATGGCTGTCGAAGTTGAGCAGCAATACGTTGGTCTAGTTGTACTTATTGCCGGTGGCGCTGGCAACACCTCCTTGACACTTAAAAATGTCAAACTTCATTCCGACCTGAACCTCGTTCTACCCTATGTTCCCCTACTAGGAGATTTTTCTTCTTCAGTGATACACTTCTATAGTTATATATTTTCTCTTAACATCGGATAATTCGAACTTCGGATAATTCGAACTTTTTTCCGAGAACCTTTGAGTTTGAATTAACGAGCGTCCACTGTATATATATATATATACAGTCGAACCTCCATATATCGAAGTAGCAAATTGCGCGAAAAAAATTCGATATATAGAAATTTAGATATATAGAATTGAGCTTACTCTTATCATAATTCTCCTTAAAAAAAATTAAAGCTAACGTTCGTATACGAAAATCCATTTCTAATTTATATGCGAATCCCATTGAATGAAAGTTATTAACTAAAAAATGAATTAATATCACAGATTTATTGATTACTACACATCTTTAAAAAAACAGAATGATGCAGACAGTGGTTACAATGATAACAGTTACATTCTTAAAAAAAAACTACGAATATCTTGATGAACTGTTAGTTTTGCGGAAAGTTCAAAGAAATGTTCGTATTTATTCAGTCCACTAAAAACTTCATCAAGGACATTTTCCGCGAATTGAAGTCCACGACGTATTGTTCAAATGCCAAAAATTGGGAGATTTTATTCTAAAGGGGAATAAAATCTCCCAATTTGTCTTGAAAAAAATTTCGATATATAAAGATTTTTTCGATATATAGAAACAATTTTTCTATGAAATGAACATGGAGATTTGCTAAGTGTTCGATATATAGAAAATTTCGATATAGGGAAGTTCGATATATGGAAGTTCGACTGTATATTGTTTTAAAATTTTTCACTCTACAGTAAACCCTCTCAAAGTGAGTAGCTCTGTGTCAGCTTCAAAAACACTTTTAAAGTTGAGGAATTTGTAAAAAATCAGTTTTAGGATAGCAGGGGGTCTACCCAAAACAGAAAAAATCGGCACGTGGTCTACAGGACAAACAAGTTTGGGGACCTCTGATTTAGAATCATAACTCCTGTTTCGTAAAAGTGAAGGTAAATATCTGCCAATGCCGACGAGCATCCTCCACCCATCGGCATACCATGTATTTGTTTAAAGAAGTTACTAGAATTATATAGTATGGTTTCATATAGGACTAGGTCTAGTAGCGCTCGATATTTATTTTCAGTTATATAAGACTTTAAATCATATTGTTCATATAACCCAAGTATAATACAATAGAGATCTTTTAGGTTGATGGAGTTAAATAGATCCGTAAAATCGTAACTTTTAAAGTTAGTTATACCACCTTTACCTTTTATCTGTTTTACTATTTCTAAGCTATTATTTTTGAAATAGCCCCCTTCTTTACTTATTTTTTTGTAAACAATTTTAAGTATACTCAAAAGTTTATTATTAGCAAGAGTTAAGTATGTATTGTAGCCCACTGTTACAGTTCTAAATTTAACCGGTGACTTATGAAATTTTGGGATTAAGACTAAATAGGGAAACTTTAGATTTTTAACTTCATAGCCTGCACGGCGATATAATGCTTTAATACGATTTTGTATTGTACACTTCATAGAATCCAACTGTTTATAAACAGTAATATCATTGTAGAACTGGATTAATTTCTCACAATAAAATTTTTTGCATATAAATACATAATTAGCTGATACTTTATCAACATAAGTTATAACAAATTGATCTTGTATTGCTGTGATAGACTGTTTTAACATTTTTAAGTTTACATTACTATCATTTGGCTTTGTTCCTAGATAAGCATTTTTAAAATCTCTTAAATAATGAAATTTCCATTGTTCAAATGTGCTTACAGGTATACTATGCGTTACTGCTGTTTTATATATAAAATCTTCTAGATTATGTTTGAAAATTTGGAAGATGTTCTTTTTATAACCCATGCGATAGCCAGTTCCATAATTCATTAAATTAGTCAAAGCCGTATTTTATTATTTGAGTGTTACCTGTGATAATGTGGCTGTAGTGTTCATTGTAACATGTCATATTATTATTACAATTACATTGACCAGGAGAAGCATCAACTACATTTTTTAAAATATTATTATAGTTGAAAATATAGCGACCAATCGGTCTACTATGTTTGAAGCGGTTTTATATTTTTGTATTGTTGATTGGAAAGTATATTATATTTTGATTTAAAATTTTATTAAAAGGTATTTTATCGAAACCTTTATTGGCATATTCAGTTATACAATAAATTTTGCTACAGCTTTTTGTCTCGTTGTCTTGTAATATTATTCCACTATTACAGCTCTTTTCCTTTTCAAGGTCTATAATAATAGGTATGAAATGTGATCTTTCTATGAAATGAAATTCTTCGATTCCTATTTAAGAAATTTACATTTGTATATTATATATATATATATATATATATATATATATATATATATATATATATATATATATATATATATAACGTTTCACCACATGACTTTCCATAATAACACACAATATGCACAAATGAAGAGGCACAGTTCTTTTAAAATTGAAGTTCTTTATTTCGCAAAAGTTGATAGCGGATATCAGAGCGCCCTTCTAGCATGACGCGAAACATACATGTGCTCAGATACAGATACAACAACAGAATGCCTGTCTGGCTCGTTTAGCCAGGGGCTGTACTAAAAGTCACCGACTGTTCACATAATCACAGATGTTTGTCGTGGGTGGTAAGACTGATATACTTCTTAGAAGCACATTGGGTGCGTTTCATCTTTACGGTATTGTTTGACACTTTTTATCGCTTTATCTCTGGCACCTGCAGCCATTATCTCTGAGATATTGTGAACTGCGGATTTAGGTGACTAGAGACGGGGTCTTGTTAATCCTTCTAGGGCGGCACGGCTCTATATTTCTATCAACTAGTTTGAATTTATCGTGGTGTTTATCCCATACTTTTCACTCTCTGCTGCGGCTATTTGCCTGAATGTATTTTTCTGGGACTTGCAGATGTTCACTTGCTGTTGGGTGGGCTATTCTGAGAAAAGGGGCCTATCTTAACAGATCGTCACACACACACACACACACACACACACACACACACACACACACACACATATATATATATATATATATATATATATACTGCTGGCCACTGTAAATGCAACACCCTGAAGGAAACATGCAAATAACATGAAATTTACAACATGCATTAGCGGAGGTGAGATATGCAAATGATTAGAATTTCAGCGCAGACACACATCACGCGCGCCTGTGGCGCCACTTCAAAGCGCTATTTAAGGCTTGGAGATTTCGACGATTTCAAGTTCGGCAATTGTGTTTTTCTTGTGGTTTTTTCAAAAAAACGATCAATTATGCAACGTCGAAAACAGCGATCATCTTTTGATCAAGTATCCGAGTTCGACAGAGGAAGGATAGTGGCCTACCGAGATTGTGGATTATCTTTCAGGGAAATCGGTAGTCGTGTTGGACGAAACCAAACAACTGTAATGCGGATATGTGATTGTTGGGTGCAGGAGGGTACGACGGACCGGCGTGTTCGATCGCATCCACCTCAGCGCACCACTTCACGTGATGACAGGCAAATTGTGCGCATGGCAGTGACGGATCGCTCAGTCACATCACGAACCGTAGCACAGCACATGCAGTCTTTAAAGCATCATCCAGTGTTTGCGCGTACCATTCGACGCCGTTTACAGCAGAGTGGTCTGTCCGCAAGACGTCCATTGCTTTGTCTACCCTTGACGCAGAACCACAGACGTCTCCGCCGCCAATGGTGCGATGACAGAAGGATGTGGACGGCAGAATGGAATGAAATTCTCTTTACTGACGAGTCACGCTTCTGTCTGCAACACCACGATGGTCGAATTCGAGTCCGGAGAAACCGTGTGTAGAGGATGTTGAACAGCTGCGTTATGCACCGCCACACTGGTCCTGCAACGGGTATTATGGTATGGGGCGGTATTGGATATCACTCTCGCACACCTCTAGTACGGATTGCCGGTACTTTAAACAGCCAGCGCTACATCTCCGATTTGTTGGAGCCAGTTGTCCTTCCTTACCTTCAGGGCTTGCCCACAGCCATATTTCAACAGGAAAATGCGCGACCACACGTGGCACGCATTGTCCAACGGTTCTTCGTCAATCGCCAGATTGAATTGCTTCCTTGGCCGCCTCGCTCTCCGGATCTTTCGCCGATAGAAAACATGGTCCATGGTTGCTCTACGATTGGCCCAGATTCCATCCCCAGCTGCCACAGCAAATCAACTTTGGCAACGTGTGGAAGCTGCTTGGTCTGCTGTACCCCAAGAACTCATCCAAAGTCTTTTTGAATCAATGCCGAGGCGTGTAGCAGCGGTGATCTCCAACAATGGCGGCTACTCTGGCTACTGATTTTGGCAGGAACCACACTTCACGGAAGTCTATAGATTTAATCATTTGATACTTGGTCAACATGTTATCTGCAAAATAAATTTTGTTGTGATATCTCTTGTCTTTCTTGGTGTTGCAATTTGGGTGGCCAGCAGTGTATATATATATATATATATATATATATATATATATATATATATATATATATATATATATATATATATATATATATATATATATATATATATATATATATATATAATCAGTTCATTCAAAATAATACAAATTTTACTCGAATATGAAGAAAACTATAATAGCAAAAATAATAAAACAGAAAGTGAAAATTCGGAAATTATGGTCTATAAAGGAAGTTAATACTGTAAAAGACATTATTTTGAGTATGAATATATGTGTCGTTGAAGATAAAGGTGTATTCAGATAAGATTAAACTCTAAAAGTAAAGGGGCATGAATTCAATAATTTATCGTTTAAATCGTAGTAAAAGTGGACAAAATTGTAATCCCATTAAATTTGTTTCCCATTTTACACTGGTGTAAGAAATTAAGAGAATTTGCAGACTTAGTCAATTATCTCTAGAACTACTGTACAGATTTTAATGAAATTTGATATGTACATACATTGATACAATACAAAACACATAACCATTCAATAATTGTAATACACACGCATGATCGTGCGTAACACTCATAGGAGTCGGAAGGTATGAAACAGCGGTTGCAGAATAAACAAAAAAATGGGTGAACTCTTGGTGTTATTTTGCAGCAATCGGTTTATTTTAAATTGTAGTATTGATGGAATTAGGTGGCTAATTATGGGGAGGCTAGAAGCAGGCCAATATCAAGTCCAAATTTTTAGAGAGTTCAATTTAACGCCCAGCGTCGTGTGTAACTTATGGAAACAGTTCCAGGATACCGGATCCATCGAGAGAAAGCCTGGGCAAGGTCGTCCAAGAGCCACGACTGCAACAGAAGATCGCCATTTGTCGATTATAGCGAGGCGTAACAGGAGTGCTACAGCTTCTCAGCTCTCTCCTGACTTTGATGCAGCCACAGGAACCCGTGAAACAAGGGTGACTGTTTTCAAAAGACTTCATGAGAGAGGGTTGTTTGCAAGAAGACCTGCTGCTTGCGTCCCGCTCACTTCTACGAACAGGAGAATCCATTTATCATGGTGCAGAGAGCAGAGAGATTGAAGTATGGATCAATGGGCGACCGTTCTCTTCACTGATGAGTCCCGGTTCAGCCTAAACACCGATTCTCGCCGTAAGTTCATATGGAGAGAACCAGGGACCCGCTACCTACCCTCCAATGTCCGCGAAATCGACCATTATTGCGGAGGAGGTTTAATGGTCTAGGCAGGCATCATGTTGGATGGCCGCACACCTCTCCATGTCTTTAAAAGAGGCATTATGACTGGTGTGAGGTACAGGGATGAGGTCTTGGAGCCCTATGTTCGCCTTTTCAGGGGGTGCAGTTGGCCCTGAGTTCATTTTAATGGACGATAACGCGAGGCCTCTTCTGGTCGACGAATTTCTAGAGAGTGAGGATATTCGCCGGATGGATTGGCCAGCCGGATCTCCAGACCTTAACCCTATAGAGCATGTCTGGGACGGTCTGGGGAGGGCAATTGCAACTCGCAACCCCCCTCCGAGAACCATCCAGGGAATGAAAACAGCGTTGCTGAACGAGTGGGACCAATTGCCACAGGAGATGATAAACTTATTTCAAGTATGAAATCACGCTGCGAGACTTGAATATCTGTAAGAGGGGACCATACCCCCTATTAACTCATCTATTAACCCATTTATTTGTTTATTCTGCAACCGCTGTTTCATACCTTCCGACTCAAACGAGTGTTACGCATGATCATGCGTGTGTATTACAATTATTGAATGGTTATTTGTTTTGTATTGTATCAATTTATGTACATAAAAAATTTCATTAAAATCGGTACAGTAGTTCTAGATATAATCGACCAAGTCTGCAAATTCACTTTATTTCTTACACCAGTGTAGATAATTTGTTCGAATATCGATCCGCTATTTTTATTTCCCTTGCTATTTTCAATATGTATATACTTACCGAATTTTTCGATATATGTATTTGAACGTAAGTATGTTTATATCTATATAAAAATGCGTTTAATTGACCATGCAACTGTGTGAAAATGGAAATATTTCATTTTTCTAACTTAAACACTTGCCGGAGAATCGAGCTTAGCTTAATTTTCCTGTAGCTTGTATGCTCTAAAGATTAGAATAATTAATTTATGACGCTGCTTTCTGTTTCCCTTTTCGATTATAGATAGTCAGTTTACTCATTTAATACGCTTTCATTAAACATAGCGTCTAAAAGCAAACTGCATTGAAATAATATTGAGATCATCCCTTAATGACAGTGTGCTCCACATTAACTATTTTAATTGATCTCGACTGATGTAATCAGTGGCATACCCTACATCTAGAAGCTTTATTTAACGAAACATCTACAGCAATAATAAAATTAAAAGGATGTAGAAGAAGTATATGAAACACAACTGATATAATCCAAATTTTTTGCAAAAAACATTTATTTCCTAACCTTCTTAAAAAGTGACAATAAAATAGTTTTAACATATGATCTTGTTGCAAAATCGAAAGTGGTTTTGGGGTAATATCAAACAATATTCAAATAATCAAATGCATGGCTAAACATTGCAAACAATTTTAATAACACACAAAATAAATGGCAAACATAAGGTTAAAAACCCATTCAATTATACGAGCATCAAGTTCATTCGAATGCAGACCTATCGTCCCGTATCAAAATCTTATTCTGTCTAGTTCGAATCGTAATATATTTTAGGTAGAGAGGGTACTAGATGATATCAGTCAAGGAGCGTCACCAAACGTCACCTAAAATCATTTAAGCGCTATAAGTCCAGTCAAATCGTCACCAGAGGTGCCTGTTTCAGAAAAAAATATAGAAGTTTTTTTTTCACTCGTTCTAGATGTTTTTTGGGGTGCTAAATTCGAATTTCAACTTTTCCCCTTCTCACGGATATGGCTTCACAACAAAAATCGCAAAAAACCTAAAAATTTTCGACCTTTTTTCACTTTTTTGCTGAAAAGGTCATAAAACTGCACTTTTCGAGGTAGACTCCAATATACAAAATAAAGTACATTAAATTTCCTACAAACAGCACCCCTCAATTTTTTGGTTGAACGGTTTGCTGCAAGAGCGCGCTGAATAAAGGCCAAAATTTCCTACTTTGTGGAAAACCCAGTTTTCTCGTTAGTTTTTCGCTTGTAATTCAAAAACTATGCTTGTAATTACAAAAAAACTTGGATTCTTCTAAAACTACATTAAATTCTCTACAAATTTCATACCTTAATGACTTATTTTGGCCAAACCGTGTAGCCGCTAGAGCGCGTTGAAATTTATGTCATATTACGCGAAACCGCTAAGTCAAGAGCCCTTCACCCTAAATTCAGCAGAGACCTATATTATCACTATTTACTTATTAAAAACTATTTATTTGGTCTTCATAATTAATAATTAATATAATTACTTATTAATTATACATCCATTTAATTAAGTACTAATTATTAATTATATATCAACTTAACCGTTGTTGTAGAGGTTGGTCTGTGGTTTTCAAGGGGGAATGTCCTCCTTTGAATTTGGTATGTAGTTAAGACTCATTTCTGGACCGGGTAAGTCTCCTACAGTCATTCCCTATTCATAATATCATTTCCGGTTCTCTAGACGGTTACTAGCGCCACTGACCCTCACATTCCTCTCTTTGTGCGGATCTGACACCAGGTGGCCTCCCTTCCCCACTACTGCTTAGTACTTCCGTTAGGACCCTCTCATTCAGTTTACTTCGAATATCCGAGCTTGTTGGGTTAAAAATATTAAGCGTCTGTGTTTTTTCAGTAATTAGAATGAGTAGCTATGTCCGATAAAAATTGTGCTATTTGTGATCAAGTGTTGGCAGATGGAACCCCGAAGGCAGTTGTGAAAGAAAAAGGGTTGAAGTCATTCGTTGAAGCTAGCAGGAGGAGAAAGGATGGTAAGACCATTTTATTCAAGAGGATATCCTCAATTGAAGTGCATGATAGATGTAGGAAGCAGTATGTGAGAGAAACATGTGTTGTTGCTGCCGGCAAGAGGGCTGAGGAGGGTGGTTATAGTCAGGGTCAAGAACTTCGATCCTGCAAATCCATATTTGATTTTAAAAATAATTGTTTTTGTGTGGGGTTGAGATACCTGCAAACTATCAAGCGAAACAAAAAAAGGTGACCCCTGTTTCACGCAACCCTGTGTTTGTAGTGAGGAATTTGAATGTGAGAGCGAATGTTTTAAGACTGGCCACGCAATGTAATGATGAATATTGTAAAGCCATCATACACCGTTTACAATCATTTCCAGACTTGGTAGCTGCTGATGGACAGTACCACTTGTCTTGCATGAAAAACCTACACATTCGTGGCCCCTCCCTAGAAGTCAGCAGGGATCGTGGTCGACCCAAAGATAAAGTAGATATACAGTTGCAGGAAGTATTCAATTACCTCGAAAGCAATGATGAAGAGTGCCAATTCACCTCTCTACAAAGCCTTCAAACCTATAGAAAACACAGTACTAGAAAAGTGCACATTAGTCATTGATGATGGCTTTTTATTGCACCGTATAGTGTGGCCAACTGGCGTGAGCTTTTCAGGCATTTGTAACATATGTTTCAAACGTTTTGTTCAAATACAAGACAAATGCCCAAATAGTTTCTGATGGTTACTCAGACTGTGAGAAAAGCATGAAATACGTGGAGTGCTTGAGAAGGTCAAACAAAAAGCATGCCACAGAAATTATATTCACTGACACAATGGTTCGCACTGTATCACAGGAGAAATTTCTCTCCAATTCAAAAAAACAAGTGTCGATTTATAGACATGCTCATAACAAAATTTGATGAAGCGAACTTTGTCTGCAGCCAAGCACATGAAGATGCAGACAGACTGATAGTAGTCACAGCTATAAGCCTGGCACAGTGGCTGACACAGTGGCAGAGTGTGACACAGTGGCTGTAGTGGGAGAGGATATCGACCTTCTTGTCATAATAATTGGGCTCTGTACTCCTTCCAATGTATACTTCCTGAAGCCAGGAAAAGGAAGTACATGCAATACCATTTACCATCCGCCAAGTGTGATCGACACATTCACAGCTGCCCATATCCTTTTTTTTTACACGCCACGAGTGGTTGTGATACGACGTCAGCTCTATATAACAAAGGCAAAATAAAGTCTGTGAAAACGCTGAAGAAGAAACCAGACCTTGGACCTCTCATCAACATATATAAAAACCCTTAGGCTGATCTAGAAACAGTTGTGAGTGGAGGAGAAAAATTTATCCTTGCTCTCTATGGGTCCGGCAAACAAATGGCCTCCTTAAACAAATTGCGACATAGACAGTAAATAACATCTGCGTTCAAGGTGACATTTAACATCGCCATTCTCCCCCCAACCGAGGCTGCAGCACGACAGCACTCACCGAGGGTCTACCTCCAAGTTCAGGCGTGGCTGGGTTTCGTGAAAGATCCTACACAGTTGGGGTGGATGAAGAACAGATATGGTCTTCAGCCCATCACCACCCTCGAACCCCCTGCATCTGACAAACTGCTGCAGCTCATTTCCTGCAAATACAATATAGACTGCAAAGGGCATTGTGGATGTAAGAAGGCTGGCCAATATTGCTCCCGGATTTGCCAAAACTGTGAAGGAAATTGCAGCAATATGGAAAAATATTTCGCTGATGATGACCAGGATTTGGACGAAGTGGACGACACACCTCAGACCCAACACATTTCGAATGAACAAGGTAATTTTCATTGCTGCATACATTTGAAATCTCCATAACTCTAGTACCTATTAATTTAATTCTCATGCAGCTTCCCTAACACCATCATGTTTCCTTTCATTTTTCAGATGAAGAGCGTACGCCTGGGCCTTCACAGCGCATTAATGAGCCTAGAGCCCAAGCAGTGGTTGCAGATGAAAGAGGTATACAATATTGAATTCACTGCATTCATACTAAAAATATACAACTATTCATTCGATAGTATCATTGCTAATGTCGCGTCTCCCTTTCATATTTCAGAAGAACAACCAGGACCTTCAACCACTAAGCATCGTAGACTGTATCTGTCCATCTCTTTTTTTTATTTACCTGCCTATATTAATGATGATAATTAATATGAAAATTTGTAACAAATTGTTTTTGTGAAACTTTTTATATAAGTATTTTGTGTCTGAATACCCAAACATACTTTGGACAAAAAGTTGATATAATTGATAAGTAGTAATTAAATTGATATATAATTAATAAGTAATTATATTCATTATAAAGACCAAAAATAAATAGTTTTTAATAAGTAAATAGTGATAATATAGGTCTCTGCTGAATTTAGGGTGAAGGGCTCTTGAATTAGCGGTTTCGCGTAATATAACAAATTTCAACGCGCTCTAGCGGCTACACGGTTTGGCCAAAATAAGCAATTAAGCTATGAAATTCGTAGAGAATTTAATGTAGTTTTATAAGAATCCAAGTTTATTGTAATTACAAGCATAGTTTTTGAGTTACAAGCGAAAAACTAACGAGAAAACTGGGTTTACCACAAAGTAGGAAATTTTGGCCTTTATTCAGTGCGCTCTAGCGGCAAAACCGTTCAACCGAAAAATAAAATCGAGGAGTGCTGTTTGTAGGAAATTTAATGTACTTTATTTTGTATATAGAGTCTACCTCGAAAAGTGCACAGTTTTATCACTTTTTGGCAAAAAACTGAAAAAAGATCGAAATTATTGAGGTTTTTTGCGATTTTCGTTGTGAAGCCAATCCATGGAAGTTGAAATTCGGATTCAGCACCCCAAAATACATCTAGAACGAGTGGGAAAAAAACTTCTATTTTTTTTCCCTGGCCAAACCACCATTTTACTGGACTACTACCTAACTGAAACATTCTGAACACTCTAATCCGACGTACACATAATTGTTACTACTATCGCACGCACTTGGAATATAGCATTGTGTTTAGTTCAGTTTTTAGTTGTCTTTAAAATGCAGACTTGTCATCAGTTCTTTTTCTAATTTCTTTAACCTGCTTCGAACATTTATTGTTCAAAAATCTAATCATTTATATTCTTCAGGAAGCTAAAATAATAGATTTCGGTGTTTTTCCTTTGTGACATTTAAAAAAATTCTACCTCATTTTTTAATGATTTACAAAATTTTGTTCTACTAAATTCCCCTTCAATGAAGAACATACCTAAGAAAGAAGATCACATTTTCAGGAAATGTTTGAGTCCCTTCTAACAGCAATTTCGGGATTATTTATATTAACACAGCAATACTACATACGTCCACATGTATTCAAAGTTAATTTATTGCAGAGCATACATTTTTGTGCAGGAATAATTCCAAAATCCTCTTTCGTTCATTCTAATTATTGTATAGAATTTACCACCTATCCAGATGTAAGGAAGAATCTTTAAAATTCAAACAAGAGGAATCCTATTCAGTCTTATGATCCCCAATAGTTCTATATTACTAACAATTATCCATCAGATGAAAAATGATGACTCCCTTTTGCTATTTTTCAACAGCATTCAGATTATTTTATTTTTATTATGCGAACTATTTTCAATAGGGTGATCTTAACAATTCATATTTTGTGCTCCGAAGTTCTAAACACCAAGTACCTCCGGTTTAGTCAAAAGCAGGTACAACATTTAAGATCTAAGGATGAATCCTCCTATTATTGAATTGATAATATATGGTAGAAGATTCCCAACTGTTGTACACAGATAAGCAAAAAATCCACTTGTATAGAATGGCGGACCATTTCCTTCAATACCTCAGAAAAATATTTCGCAATGAAGCAAGTTTGAAGATGGAAACTCGAAAATACTCTTTTATATTGGATTTGTAACAGAAAATATAGAATATATTGAACCATGAGAAATATTCTAAAAATAATGTATTGACTGCTATATTGAAAGCTTAATGTTGGATGGTATTCTTTGTGCTCATCTAAATTAATACTTAGTCTTTCTGTGTGGTCCCAGTGTACTAGAGTTCAGATTTTATGATAGTAATTACTGTCAACAGAAATGAGTCCTTGTGCTTGAAATACTAAATCCGAATTCATCATCTATCTTTACTAATCTTGAAAACGAATATTTACAACTTAGCTAAGAATATTTCGAATTCTCCGTTATTAATTAGAAAGTCCTTATAACTCGATGACTGAGAAGTATATTTCAATTACGAATGCACTTTAAGTTCAGATTATTAATCTCAGACAAGAGGACAAGATTAGGTTTACATTTCATATATTACACTCCCTGTGTTCTAGTTATATTCGATCTCTATCAGTGTAAAATCTGTAATCATGCGTGATACCCCATTTGGCTTCATAACTTTTCTCTTCGCATTTAGTAATTTTCCTCTGTCATACGCTAATTAAGAAAAGTGTTATAATTTATAAGCAACATCTGCACATACATTTTGATATTATCTTTACAACATCCCCTCCATTTCAAAATTATATTCATAAATTACTTTTCATTACTCAAATTTAACTTGTAAATACAGATATATAGATTTAAATTCCCATCTTTTAAATCTTACATTCCACCCTGCTCTACAAAGAAACGAAAAATAACACAAAAATATAAAGGTTTTGATTGTTGTCATACGAACTACTGTTTCATTAAATCTCATAAAATAACTGCAAAATTAGACAGTTAATGACTACAAAACTGAAATTATTGCAAAATTCCGATACATGTTTTAAAATTTTAATAATACGCTTCATATCAAATAAAAATGGACAGAATAAAATACATTGAGTTAGGCTACTAGAATACAAAAAAAAATGTGTTGATTGCTTCCATAAATCTTTATATATAATCTCCGTGAGCCATAAAACTGAAATTTCATCTCGCCATAATTTGATCTGCTTTAAGATTTCAAAAATGTATTTTCTTTCTTCAAAAGAAAATGCCTATTTATATTCTGTAAGTTGCGAAAAAATATTTTTTAAAAAGGGGGCATATAAATGCTTCAGAAATAAATATTTCTATGTTAATATCTTTACACACACATACATACATGCGTGCTTTCACGACTCTTAAGTTCAGTGTTAAGAGCTAGAAAAAGCCTTAAAATTAATCACTTTTAACAAGTATTTTAATTCATGAGAAGTCAGGTGAAAATCAATGAGCAAAATATTTCGTCACTAAAGCTCTTCAAAATTCTCATTATTTAATTGCTAAGGGTGATCGACACAAAGTTCTAAAAATTGAATCTAAAAAAAAGCCTTTGTGGCGTAACTAGTGTTTTAATAGGTTTCCATTGTGTCTTATGTATCTACGACGAACTTTCTCTAAGATTTGTATCCTAGACAGCTCCTTCATATGGTATATTGCCAAATTCGAATCCTCAATTTCCACCGTTATTAAAGTAAATTTCAAAGTAATCCATAGTAAAATACCAGATAAAATTTTCTGAGCAGATACACTTATTTATAAATTGAGAAATAAACAATAATTTCTGATTTAAACATTTATATTTAAACTTAAACATTGTATTACTATTCTTTGAATAATATTCTTTGTACATGAATAATATTCTTTAAGTTTATAATCCTGACGGAAGAAAAAAAAGCTTACGTGAAAAGTTAAACAAGATCAACTCGTTCCTTTTACATCCTTAACGTTATCTCAGAAAACAATTTTCGAAATAATTCAAAATAAAGTAGTGATATTCATAGACTTAAATTTTATACCAGCTAAAAAAAAAAACTACTCACTTCAGAATTATTAAATTTGTCATTTGATTGGGATATAAAATATATGAAAACTAAAAACGATAGTTTGATTATTAAAGCCAACTAACGAAAAGAATATTAAACCACCTAATGAAGTAAAAAAAATTTAGAACTTCATTTAATACGAAAAATATCAGTCGTTTTTTTATTTGAATAGGGTTCTTAAAATTCTTTACCGTAAAGCACTTTTTGAAAGTGGAATTTTTCACAAAAATGTCAAAATACTCAGAAAAAATGTCTGTTTGCATAATAATATAACGAAAATTCTGTTTTATTCAAACTTCTAATTTTTTAGACTTGACTTTAATATTCTCTTGGTCTTAAAAATAAAGCTCAATATTCTACAACATTTCATTCATTGCTTTCATTTTATCCTTTGAGACGATATAGACTCGCATAGCTCTTTTAATACTCCTAATGAGAGTAAAATATATTGGGTGAGCATAGCAATCAACCAACAACTGAACTTAAACAATTAATTTAATCAAAATAAGTACAACATAGGCTATAAAGATGTTTTTAAATCCATCTTGTACATATTTATTATTGTTGGAATTAATCTTTATTTTCGGTCTTAACAATATTACGTTAACTTTCAAATTCCTATTACTATGAAATAATAGCTGATTGGTTGTGACGTCAGCATGGTATTTGACTTTACTTTTACTGAGTATGTAATTATGCTGTATATATGGAAGTCGCCATGTAACTTGTTAGCTAGCTTGATGTATGTTAACTGAAGTTTTTGTTCATTACATTTTTAAAGACGAGATGTCTTCTTCATTAAATAATTTATCTTACTCCGCGTTTTTTTATTAAGCCCCTTGCAGTGAAACCAGCCTAAGAAAATGGTTATGGGCCTTTAGCAGAGTTTAAGCGAAAATATCCGTGCATAGTTACAAAACCAACCAGTTCGAATGGGGCCGCTATTTTAAAAGCCTATGATTGAACATGAGCAACTTATATCTACAATATGACTGAGCTGGATACAAACTTTTTGTTAGGTTTTCCGAAACTTAATGCTATGAACTACTCAAGTTGAAAATCATTATGAAAGTTCTTTTGATAGACCGTGGTTCATGGGAATTCATTTGTGGTGAAGGAAAGCCGTATGCCGACGACGCTTCTGAAACGGATAAGCGAGCGAACGAATGGCGAAAAGCACGTAGCTATACTACAATATTTCAAGGTGTTGGGGAGCAGTTCCAACCGCTGATAGCCGATGCTGAAGATGGGAAAACAGCGTGGAATATCCTGAAAGAAAACTTTGAACCTTCTACAAGAGTTCGTCTTTCTGGACTTCTAGATGACTTTTTTGAATTAAAGTTTAATCCAGAAAAAGAAAGTATAGGTAATTTTTGCAAGAAAATGTGAAAAAAAGAAATTAATATGTGAAGCAGGTTCTATTTTACCTGATGTCTTAGCCTGTTTTCAACTAATAAGAAGACTTTCTGCGGATTATGATAACATTGTTCAAATTCTGTACCGGTTGGAAGATAAAGAATTTACTACTACCAGAGTCGAAAAGGAATTAATTATAGAATATGGAAGAATTCAACAAAAGGTGAAAGACATGGGTCAAGATATTGCTGATGCATATACAGCTACATCGACTAGTAGACATCATAAACATCATAAAATAAATTCTTATAGAAGCACCCACAGTGGAACCATCCTGGGCAACCGAAAGACTCGATAATATGCTGCCGTTAATAGCACTAAATTATGAACAATTAAAAAAGAAATTTCTGCAAATTCTGGTCTCCTGAGTTGATGATGGCCTTTTTGCTTCTTGTATATATTTTTGTGTTTTACATTCTGATTTTCAAGAAGTGTTATTTTGATTTACATTGGTCTTTACAATAATTATAAGTGTGTTTATATTTTGATTTTATAGGGTACCTTTTTGATTGCTATACATTTTTGATAAATATTATTCTAAGTGTTTTTATAATGTATATTTTTGGTTGCCGGTAAAATAATGAGGAGGTCATATTATGCTAAGTGTATTTTACTGTATTGAAATAAATTTTATTGATATTGTGTAATTTTGTTGGAACAATCCATGGGATAATAATTACCTATCTTTTCACTGAAATAAATATGAAGTTTATGATTATTTTAATTTTGATAAGGATATAATGATGCTAATAAGATTGAATAAAATATGAATAAGTCCCCATATTTTATTGAGAATATGGATAGTGTATATCCATCAGCCTTTCTACAATTGCATTTATTACTTTGATGCTGTAGTAGTCGGTGAATAAATTCTGCTTTGACCAGCTACCCGCACCTGGAGGTAGATGACGTCGTTGATCGCTGAATTCTGGACAGTCAAGCACGCAGTGTTCGACTGTCTGAACTTGCCCGCAGAAGCACAGGTCCGTCTTATTGAAGAAGCGCTGTTGATAAACAGCAAAGTTGTCGTGGCCCGTTATGGCCTGGTTAGTCCAAAAATTTTCAAAGAGGCGATCGACTTTCACCTTGGGTGCTACTTTATATACTCTTCTTCCTTTGTCTGAGGAAGCCCATCTGTCTTGCCAAGTGCTAAGTGCTTCATTATGCAAAAATTTTGAGAGGGGGCGTATAGTAGGCCACAGAGAAGCAGTTGGTCGAACAGGCGTATCGGCCGCAACCTTGGTCGGAGTGATATGGTAGTTGCTCGGTAATGGCAACAATGGATCACGGAAGGAATAGTCTATCATCGCGGAGGGTCAGGGCATCCCAGGAACACAAATTCCCGCCATCACGCAAACATAAGAGCGGCCACGTCCGCACCAACAACGTCGCTAGATTCGGTTCGACGCCATTTACCATCTTTCAGATATCCAGTGGTACCAAGGGAAACCATTCGGAGACGACTGGCCGACGCAGGTATAAGGAGCCGACGTCCATTAAAACGCCCACCACTGACCCCACATCATAGGCAGTGTCGACTAGATTTTTGCCGACCTCGGGCAAGCTGGAGTGTGACCGACTGGAGGCGTGTGATCTTCAGCGACGAACCTCGATCCAGTCTCAATTCTGATGACCAGCGAGGCCACCGGTCCGATCCGGCATTTGTTGTCGAGAGGCATACGGTGATTACACAAGGTGTGACAGTGTGGGGAGCGATTTGTTGGGACACACAATCACCTCTAGTCATCCTTCCACGCACTTTGACGCCACGCAGGTACGTGGACGAGATTTTAACGCCAATTGTACTTCCTATGATATCAAGTCACCCAGGTACCATTTATCAGCAAGACAACGCTCGTCCATATACTGCGCAACTCTCCCAACAATGTCTTCAAGGATATGACGTACTCCCATGACCTGCCATGTCACCAAACCTCTCGCCAATAGAGCACGTCTGGGACGTGCTTGGAAGGGAACTGCAGCCGGCCCGGAATACTGGGGAATTAACTGCCCAGTTGCAAAGATTATAGCATGATCTTCCGTAGGAGGTCATAAGTGACCTCATTGATTCGATGCCCCGCCGTGTTTCGGCTTGTATAGCTGCCCGAGGTGGATTTACTACTTAATGATTTGTAACCCTTTTCATGCCATACCTTCTTAATAAAACTGTCTGTTCTTCTGAATTTGTAATCATTTGCTTATCTCCTCATACACTACATACATGTTAAGTTTCGTGGTAGTAGCTCTTTTCCTTCTGGGTGCATATATTTTTTTTGTGACAGTGTATTTCTGTCCTTTTCAAAGAAAAATGCGCATTTATGCAATGGAATTTGCTTTAAAGTGTTCCTAACAAATCTATTCTTCTGAAAAGTACGTAAATATTAGTTAATTATTCGTATTCAATATTTACATACATTACTGAACATTTAAAATGACACTTTGTGTATAATCGAAATCGACAAACTATTTGTTTATGAGCCATTTAAAATGAAATATTGCGTAACAAAATCCGACATCAGTTACAATAGTTTTGGGAAATTTTTACTTGACGTTAAAATTGACAAGTTTATATCAGTTTTTGTATTTGCGAAATTCCAAATCCAAAAATTCTTCAATATCCGATATATCTTCTTCGGGATCTACTTTCTCGAAAAATTGTATTCGAATTTAATCCGATCTTGATTGATACTTCATTAAATTTTCTAATTATATTTTTAACTCAGCATCTATAATATCCGATAAGGCTTTTACCTCCTTTTCATTTAAGTATGTCTATTTTAGTAATCTGACCTTTCAATGTCAATTTTGCGCAATGAGTGCCATTTTTTCTCCAGCTCGACGGGCCGAACTGTATGAGCCAAATGTCATAGGTGGAACTGGTCCCAAAATCGTTGATTAAAATGGACTGTAAACTAATAAATCGTATCGAAGCTATTGTCGACTATACGACATACGAATTGATATAATAATTTTATTAACTTAAATACATTTCTACAATACTGACGTATAAACCAAAATTATACATAAAACATCGACCATACGATGTACGAGTGCGAGAGTAACTGACTTGTTCCAATTATAAGGGGTGCTCAAGGGTGCTTTTGGCGATTGCCAACATTGGCGACAATAGTATTGGGAAATTTTTACCTGACGTTCAAAATTCCCAAGTTTTCAATAAATTGAAACAAACTTCATTATATCTACACAAAGGCTTTTTATCTCATAAATATTATATAAATATTTGACAAAATCTGAAGCAGTTCTTAAAGCAACAACTAGGTAACTTTAAAAAATTATAAAGATTTCCTGTACTAAAACTTATCTTCTTCAAGTTGAAATCTCAAAAAAATCGAAAACAGACTTAACAGATACAGAAGGTCGTTCGCACATTATGGAAACGATTTTGATAGTTAATTATTATGTATAAATGCCGTATTTTTTGCGACGGTTTGCTTCTATCTGATAGCCATGGTTCTTTACAATAGCTCTAGCTCGAATTTTCCATGAAAGTAAAATTTTTCTTAGTACTGTCAAGTCAATTTAACCCCATTCCTCTTGGACCGCTTTCCAAAGTCCGTTCAGTGTTATTGGATGCCGTTTTACTAAGGCTCGTTTTAATAAACCGAAAGCGCAAAAGTCCAGTGGAGAAGTGTCAAGTGATTTTACAGGTATTTCATTAAATGGGATACAGTTTATTCCTGTTTCTGCTTCTTTCTTTCCTAAATAAGTGACAGTTTCTTTAAACGTGTGACTAGGACTAGAGGCTTTGTCCACATGAAGCTCAACTTTATCAATGTCCTTTCCATATAAGGCTGGAATTTTTTCTTCAAAAATTGGTTCTAAAATATTCTTCTGACAGTAGAGTGAATTAATTTTGGCTTTATTTGAGAATTATTTGATTTTTATTCTGCCGTTGTAACAAAATACTGCAACTATCATGAATCCCATTGGGAACTTTTCTGTACACTGACGAAACCATTTCGTACGGTCATTTCAGTCAGTTGAGCAATAGAAAATTGATCTTTTTTTATTACACTCACTTAAATATATCCATGCCTCATCGAGTGTTACCACGAATTTCCATTTTTAAGCAGCTAGGTGTTTTTCCATATAATTTTGTACAATTTGTTTTTCTTTCAGCAATATGCTTTGGCAAAAGCAGATGAACTTTAGGTTGAAACATCTTTTTTAATTTCAAATATTTATGAATGATTTTACTTACAGTGCCAGAAGACAATCGTAGTTTCGATACAATGCATCCTTGAGTCGGCGGATTTTCTTTTAGGATTAGAGACTTCACTTTCTTGATATTTACCTGCGTCCGAACAATATTAGGATGAGGTTTCGCGGTCATTTTTTCCATTTTTACTTTCAGTTAGACTTTTTTCTTTTCAAATTTAATATATTATAAACACACTTTTTTTAAATGCCATAACCGCGATTTTTACACCGCTTTATAATTTGTTGAAATGAATATTTCTCCTCGAAAAACGCAGTTATGTAACCTTCGAGCCATCTGTCAATTTTAGGATCCATTTTCAAAATAAATTTTTATTTTACATTCCAACCTAAACAAAACAGTAGCAGATGATTATTCTGAAATTTCCAAATTTTTATCTCAAAATGCAAACGACAAAAATTAATTACAAAATCGTTTCCATAAAGTGCGAACGACCTTCTGTAATATAATTATTCTTTTCTTTAGAACTATTTTATTCTTACAAAAAATTTGAACGTCAGCGTATTCAATTTTTTTCATAATTTTATCTCAATATTAACTTTCTAAATAATTAAACACTTAATAGTAGAGTAATCGTACAATTGAACTCTAAGACTAACGCAGCTTTAATATGTTCGTGAAGATTCTGCTGTAATAAATATCATGATTCAGTAAAATTAAAATATATATATTTTAAAGGTTTTTTGAATTAAACTATTGATAAGAATTCTTATATTAAATCCTCCTTTGCTGTAATTTTACAGTCAGATATCTAGACATAGCTTTTTAAAAAGGTAGTTAAATGGTTAAAAGTAGTAAAATGAATGAAAATAATCCAGTTGTGTTCCCTTCTAACTAATTTTATCCACCACACTTGCTAAATTAACACAGTAAATTAGATACTATTTCTGGTAATTCCTTGAAATTTTATAAAGCATCTTATGTTCCTTACGTGAGGTCCCGTGTAATATCAAAAAAATTGCCACAAAATGTAAGTTTGTGAATCACACAATCGTTGATTTATCTAAATTTTCAAATAAAACTATTGACAATGTCTTTCTAGGATAAAACACTATGAAACTTGTAAGGTTTATCAAAGACATCGCTCAGAAGGTTAGTAAATAGAGACCTGCCATGGGATGCTAAAGATAGTGGCTTTGATTTCTAGAGATTTTCACACTTTTATAACTTTTAGAAACATAAAAACTATTAGATTTTTCTAAATTTATAGTTCAAGCACATGTTTGCACAAAAATTCCGTACGCTTAATTGTACATGTACGTTTTCCCAATTTCATTTGGATTTAACTCTATCCATCAGCAAAATATTTTAGCAATAAATATAACCTTCCTAAATTAAATATTTATTTAAATATGAATTTTATTTTATGCTTATCTATAAAATGTGTAATAGATAAGCATATTACACATGTTATAGATAAGCAGTGTAATATGCTTATCTACCTTCATTTATAGTCACAGTCTGACTATAAATGAATATTCAAATATAGGAGAATCTCTAATTATTAATAATATAAAACAGCAGTTAACAAATATTGAGCTTGAAACTGAGCGTTTCGGGCAAACTTGATGCGACCATTGTTCTAACTATATATATTTATGACAACAATTTGACATTTCCGCAACATCAATTCAAATGCATTTCGAGTGAAATATTCGAGGAGAATGGAAACGATAACGAGAAACTCCTGGAATATCTTGCTCATTTTGCAGAATGCTGTTAAATTGTAACTGTCATTGTCATTCTAATAACTGTCTAACATATAATGCTATAACACTCTTTAAGTTATTTACAATTAAAATTAATTTCTCAATGAATCCAAATTTTGTGTAAGGAATCTGTAAAGTATGTAGGAATTAGAAAAACGGTGCATATGATAATTAACAAAAAATGTCAGGTAGTCTCTTCTAACGAAACTACCGCGGGTTATTAACGTAGGATTACTTATCGTTGTTTACCTCTTTAGTATGTATGTGTGTGTATATATATATATATGTCAAAATTTTGATGTTTTTAATACTTTTCTGCTTAACTGTTTACTGCTTGCCCAAGCGATACAGACTGAGTTTGGTGTGCTGCCAAAATGATAACTCGCGACACAGGACATCAAATTTTGCTGTCCGGAGGACAGTTATGGAGGAACGTAATCCTACGTTAAAAAGACATAAAACACATTTACAACATGCAAATTCATCGATGTTCACATTCATAAAAAACATGAATTCATTCCCTCTGAATAATTGGCATTACTGATATGAAAAGAATTCCATGAGGGCCATAGAACACATTTCCTCAAAATTTTAACAGTTGACATGGTATTTGAAACTTTTTTATCCAGTTCTATTAATGTTAGGACACGCTACGTTCTGAGCTAATTTCTAGCTGATAAATTCGAAATTTAGGAATCAACTTTTTCTAATACATCGCGATTTCAAGAGAAGTAGAGTTGATAGATCGTTGTTCGTATTTCTTTCACAGATAAAAGAAAATGAGATAAATAATTCCATTTTTATCATTTTACTTTCGCGTAATATATACTGCATAATTAATGATCCACCAAGCCGACAATATTAAACTAAATTTCTCCTGAAAATTTGACCATTTAAAGGAGACGAAAGGTAAAAATTGACACCGTGTGACCTGAAAGCCTTTTGAAAGGAGCCTTGAGAGAAAAAATAGAAAGCCTTTTCTTGCGTGGCAGATGTTTTGGAGAAAATAATCACGTCCTGCCTAACTGATATTCCATGTTGCTGACCAACCCAAGTGGCATTTTGAATGGAGTCTTGTATACATTTTGTCACCTACCTCCGTTGAACATTGTTTATTTTTTTATATTTAGGAGTAGCACTTGAATTCCAATCCTTCGGTATCGTTGAACATTGTAACAATCTGAAAATCTAAGAAGCTGTACGTTATTGTCGGCCCAGAGAGTAAATAGGAAATTGAAGTTGGACCAGTGAAAAATTATCAGTGCATAAAAGCATATGGAAATAAATAACCTCTCATTACCTCTCATCTCTATTATTTCCAATTTGTTATTTTTGGTGGCTTAAATATTAACTAAAATATTTTGAATATCTTGACAAAAAATATTTTTAAAAAATTAAAATTTTTTTAATTTTTTGTCTATTCCATCAGTTAATTTACTGTTACTAGTAAGGACATAGTTCGGAACTACATTCAACATGTTCTTTAAATTAGAAGTCTTTAACCCGTGTCTCGCAGGCTATGGGGGCCCATTAAACAATTTTAAGTCATTTTAAGTTAAAATGGAAGTTTAAATTTTTTTTTAAAAAAAGTGTGAGAAAGGGGAATTATCTGCGGGACGGAAAAAGGAATGTGAAAGAGTTGTAAGGAATACTGCAGATAAAAAATTGGGAGAAAACTTTTCACTCTCTTCTCGTTTGTTATTCTAATACATCAGTTCGCTCATGTTTAAGAAGTTTTTGTCACTCTAAGGTTTCCCAACCCTGCCCAGTAAGAAGAATAAATGTATCATCTCTGTAAAATAATTATCTTTATAGTTGTTATCAATTATGTATGAAAATAAGAATCAATAAAAGAAATTCAAGATTGGAATTAATTCTAAATGTAGAGTTTCTAAGCGAAGCATAAAAATTAAAAACATGTTTCCAAAAGAAAAACAAGTCTCTTCTCGTTAAAAAGCAGAGTGAGTCAGTTAAAAAGCAAGAATTCCACTTATTCATGCGGCTTTAATCAGATAGAAAAAAAGCTAAGTTTCTCAATATGACTGCAATTTCATTCTTCCCTGCCGCCATGCGAGTAACTTATTGACAATAAATTTTACTTGCGATATGGTTATACAAGAGCAATATTCTCCTGTTTCATGAAGAACGAAATATATCGTTACTGCGCATTCTCTTGACATGTCACTAGACTGACGTGTTGCACACGTAAGCTAATGATTCATTCGTTTGGGCCTTCCTTCCTGAAAAAATTCTTGGTAATTACTCGCCCCGTGAATATATTTGAGAAGACATTAGGTGTTAAGGCTCTTACTTTAAATGTATCTACATCACCTATCAATGTTAACATTATTTGTTACGCTTGATAGAGCAAGTTTGCTTCCAAGAAAACAGTTAAAGCATGGGACAATTATAATTTTTCTCCACCCATATACGAATTTTACGATAAAAAATTTACGTTTAACTGAATTAATTTAGCATTATTTACAATTGATGCGTTGTAACGTCCTCGGTGGAAAAAGAAGACACACGAGAGACAATTTTGTAACACAGAGCTTGTATTAAATAAAAAACTGTACACTATGTACAAAACAGAGAGTCTAGGCTCCTCTGCATATGCGAGGTTCTATAGGAACCACAATATCTCCTACAAGTTTCTCAACAGAGATGTATCTCTCCACAGGAATGATCAGGAGTCGAGAGAGGAAATTTTCAGGCACTCGGTCCGCAACGGCGCATTCCCGCACCGTATTCGACGGACAAAATCGAGGCTCAATATACAGCCACCTTCTCTCCTTGCTTCCCAAAAACCTCTGCGTCTCCTTTTCAGCCAGCTGGCCGGCGTGAGGGGGTTTGCAGAAGCCACCCCCGATCGTTTCTTGGAAACGGGAAGAATTCGCAAAGGGATGGGCTTTGCTTGGGTGGCCTTTTTCCCCCCGAAAAGGGCCAAGACGTAACAGTCTTTCCTTCCCCCTCCAATAAGTTTTCTTGCAGGGCTGGAAGAAAACTCGCTCACAAACACAAGTGCCCATGAAGATATTCACGGTAAAAGCACTTAGCATTAAACATAAGGCAAGTGACCCACTAAAACATAATGGTACTAGTACTTTTACCATGCGAAACACATTATTAAGAAATTAAAAAATATATATTTATACACTCCACTTAACCTGCAATTAACTTACTCCACTCTCTATATATATATTCAAGAACAATTTTTTTCTCTTTTAAACATAAAAAAAAACACAGTACACATTATTATTACAATTAATTCCTAAATTAATTTGTACATTAATAGGCATAAATTTTAGCGCGTCGATTGACATTGACATGAACCTAATAAACAGCCGACCGGCTCAGACTGTCCGCGTTTTTGTTCAATCTACCAGGCCGATGTACAATCTCAAAGGAATACGGTTGCATCGCGAGAGACCAACGCATCAATCTTGGATTATTTCCTGCAAACTTCAAATTTCTGCCACTACAGGGGCTCACCATTCGGCTCCGTAACTTTCCCGGTGGTACAATCCACTTCTTAGTTATGCCCGTGAGTCGTTTCCGACTCCTCAGTAAAAATCCCTTTTTCCCAGAGTACATATTCGTAAAGGCACGAGTCGGGAATCCCTTCTCTTTAAGCACCTGTACTCTAGATTTCTCCATCGCAAGCGGACTATTCTGGGTCGTAAAAGACGTTACTTTCCCCACTTTTTCGCTTCTGCTCAACTCCCTTTCGTTGACATTATTCTGAACCAACAAATGCTGAAGTTTAACTACACTCTGCTTTCCACACTGGTCCCTAATTGAGTGGGGAACCCGTTTCTCATCACTGCTTTCGATTTTCCCGCGGATTTTGCACAAGACGACTCCTACAGATAAGAACGCCTCATCTCTGGACTCAACACAATAGCCGTTGGTCTTGACTCGCGTCCCCTGTCTCCGCACAGGGGACGCGACCAATTGCCAATTGACTCGCGTCCCCTGTCTCCGCACAATATCCCGTGGTCATTATCTGACCCTCGTTTTCCCCCTTCTCTGGACACAACAATCCAATTTCCCCCTCTTGCATATGAGCGAGCGAAAAACCCTCTATGCTCCGGGGCAAAGTGGATCCTGAACCATTAAGGCCTCCTGTTTCGGGGTTACTTTCAGGAAAACTAACCGCAAGGTCCCCCTTGTTGTTGTCGCAAACGGAAAAGTTCGCCCCTTCGACCAATGGAGATTCACTCTCCACAGGAATGATCAATTTAGCGTTTTCGCCTAACGGGGAATCATTTTCCTTTCCCTCCATAACTTTACAGGGTAACTCAATTTGTTCATCTACGATTTTGATTTTTTCGGGGGTGTCCGTAAAAGACAACTTATCGTTTCCGCCGCTAATACTAGCCGAAACAGTATCCAAGCAACTACTATTAATTGCCTGCTCCTCACTAGAAGAAGACTTCATGTGTGTTTCCCGGAACTTTCGCAAGTGCATTCTTAAAAACATCAATTCTTCCGCTTTCTGCTTCCGAACCGAATCACAAACAGAGTATTTGGACTCATATTCCAGGTCATGCTCAACTCTTTTTAGCACCCACTTATAACTTAATCTAAACGATCCGGGGTCCGATTCAAATTGCTCAAACATTTTAGAGATTACCTCTTTAAAACAAGGATCCGAGGAATTTTCTACCCCTATCCTCAATTTTGCCAGTTCAAAATCTCTGTCCTCCTGACGTTGTTTTTCTAACAATTCCTCCTGACGTTTTTGCTCTAATTGGTCCCGAAAAGCTTCCAGACGTCCCTGAATTATTTCTTCAAATTCGGGGCTTTTTTTAATGAGAGAAATTAATTGAATAGATCTTTTATTTTCCGATTCAATCCCTAATTCTTGCGCGAAATGCGCCAATTCGTGGTGCCGTGCTTTATTTAAGAAAGCCATCTCAAATTTAAAAATACCCAGAAACCAAACAAAACTTGCTCTTTAACATTCACAAATTAATTTAAAAGACCGAACTGTGTTACACAACATACCCTCAAAATATACTTAATAGTAATTTGATAAAACAGACTTTAGAAAAAAAACACAAGAATAATTCAGTTAAAAATTAAAGCATAACTTTTAAACATAACTTTCAAAATAACTTTAAAACTCTTAAACTAGCAGTTAAAACACAATCAAATATCCTATTCTTAACATTTCACACAATAAAAAAAAATAAAAAGAACTATCAAGTTTTAAATTTTCAAATGGCCTAAAACACTTAAACATAACTTTCAATTTTGAACTGCAATAAGTTTAGAACACAAAAAAAACATAAAATTTCCTATCCAAAATTTAAAAAAATGGTCACTGCCTTAATGATTAGCTAAGCACTTACCCCGTTTTGCAGAACACATCAGCAGGACAGGCACCACACTTCTACTGAACAAGGAGACAGTTCTTGTAAATTCAAATAACACCAAATTTTTTTTACACGTTCACGGCACGCACAGTTTTTTTCTTTGTTGTTGAAGATACTTCGATGACACACAGGAACCAGGACTGGTGGCGTCCTCACACCTTTTCACGTAAGATGGAAGTCGAAGAGTCGAAGATAGCACGAGAGATAAGACTCTCAAACAGGACAGCGTCCTAAATACGTTCGAACTGAACACAAAATGATATCTTGGCGTGATTTGCACGTATCTCGCCGGTGGGCCTCCAATTATAACTCTGTAACGTCCTCGGTGGAAAAAGAAGACACACGAGAGACAATTTGTAACACAGAGCTTGTATTAAATAAAAAACTGTACACTATGTACAAAACAGAGAGTCTAGGCTCCTCTGCATATGCGAGGTTCTATAGGAACCACAATATCTCCTACAAGTTTCTCAACAGAGATGTATCTCTCCACAGGAATGATCAGGAGTCGAGAGAGGAAATTTTCAGGCACTCGGTCCGCAACGGCGCATTCCCGCACCGTATTCGACGGACAAAATCGAGGCTCAATATACAGCCACCTTCTCTCCTTGCTTCCCAAAAACCTCTGCGTCTCCTTTTCAGCCAGCTGGCCGGCGTGAGGGGGTTTGCAGAAGCCACCCCCGATCGTTTCTTGGAAACGGGAAGAATTCGCAAAGGGATGGGCTTTGCTTGGGTGGCCTTTTTCCCCCGAAAAGGGCCAAGACGTAACAGCGTACTGGGAATTCAGAAATTTCGTACGGTTGAGAAAAGCGTATCACCAAGAAATGACGTTCTACTGCATATTTACATTCTGTAATGAATAAATTAGTAATGCATTTTACTTTCTTGTAATTGATATCTTCTTACTAAAGTACTCCTAAAAAGGGATATATACAATTGTAATTCGAACTTTATGTATTTCAATACATGGGTAATGTTTAGTAAATAAATCCTCAGTCTTACAATGTGCAGATACTCATTAGTAAAAAAAACTTTCATCACTCTAGGGTTCTTAAATATGATTTCGTCCACTGCTCTTAATTACATTTAAAATTGTAAAACAAAAAATATTATTTAAAATTTCCATACTTAGTCCTAACAATAGTATGAATGTGTTTAGTCATTTTTTTCCCCTTGACTGTGTTATTCTATATATCTCAAGACAAAAAAAAAATCCTAATGAATGGTGTAAGGCGCGCCATGCCTGGTAACCCGTGTCAAGGTCGGCGTGTGGCAACCCTTCTTGCGAAGAGAGTTTTGGGTGTGTTCGATGCGGGGGGTAACGAGAGAGAACGCAGAGGCCAACGGTCGTTATGTGACGAATATGGCTTTGTCTGCTAAATTATCCTGCATTAATTACTTTATATGTGTTGTATGTGCTGTGTCCCTTAAAAAATTATGTAATAAAAGTTTGGGACAAAATATTGAAATCTTTTTTTTTGTGTCGTCTCTGTTTCTCGCATGAAAGAAACCCCACGCAAAGCTGTTAAAACGCTACATTTGGTGTCATCCGTGGCGTGCGAGCAGAGACGGGAAGAAAATGGATGACCGTCGATTGTGCGTCGAAGATTCTAAAATCTCCGAGGAGCGGTGTGATCTCCGAGGGGGTGCTATGTTATTCCGTCGAAAAAGTTTTTCGGTCGGCCGAAGGTGCTGATTTTTGAGGAGTGCGATCGGCGTGTCCAGTGTTGCCTGTTGGCATAATCTATTGTGGACAGTAATCTGTGTATCAAAGGCATGTTCGGCGGTGATGGTGTGTTCAGTTGGAGCGGCCACCATTTTGTTTGGCGTCCGTGCAGTTCTTCGTGTTTTACAGTGTATCGACAAATTGTGCATTGTGCCATCAGCTAAGTTGTGATTTCTGCCATCATATAATTTTCGTCGTGCGAACGGCCGACATTCTGTTTGGCGTTCATGCAGTTCTTCGTATGCTACAGTGTATCGTCGTACATATTGTTTGTTGTTCCAGAATGGGAACAAGCTGTGCTTTGTGCCATCATCAAATTTTCGTTGTGATCATTGTGAGGGAAAACGACCGATTTCACGAAATTATTACAGCTTGCGAAGACCCGTAAGTACTGTAATTTTTCAGTGTTAAAGAGTGAGCTAATACTCAAGACTTCTTCAAGTCAAATTAAAATAAGCGAATGCTTTTGTTTTAAGGTATTATAATAACAATGTTTGTCCAGTGATATAAATTTTCTTTGCTTACTTTTGGTTTTAAAATATATTCTATATGAATGAAGTGCTTTATTGGAAATTTAACATAAATATGTCTATAGCTATTTAACGTAATACGATACTGAAGGAGACAATTTTACTTAATTAAATATTCTTGGTGAAACTGAAATCATTGACGATTACATAATTTTTTTTTCTGTTAATGAAAAAGAGAGTGGCGTTGTTTTGTTTTATTGTTTAATGATAAACGTTTGATTTTAAATGATTTTGATTTATTTTTGAAATATGTTTTTGAATTTTGATAGCTATATAAGTTGAGTTTATTATTATTGATTTTGCATGCATATTATTTTCTTTTGAGTGTTGTTTCTGTTTTCGATTTGAATTGTGTTGTAAGGTAATCTGGCATTAGGTGTGGCTGAAAAAATGTCTTTCCTAAATAAAAGCAGACGACCAGATTTATTCTGTCTGGCTCAAGATTTTGGTGAGTCACCTGACGAAAACATGTCTAAAGCTGATCTGAAAAACTTAATTATGGCTAATGAACATTATGAAGAGGAAGTAGCGATAGAATATTTAGAAGCTATTGTCGCGGAAAGGTTAGAACGGGAACAAAAACTCGCTAACGAAATTAAACTTAAATTTCAAGCAGAAAGAGAAAAGGAAAAACTTGAAAGCGAAAATAGATTTAAATTTAATGAAGAGAGAGAAAAGGAAAAATTTATACTCGAAAAACTTCGCCTAGAGGCAGAATTAGCTAGGAAGAGTCAGGATGTAGTTCAGATCAGTGATCCAAGCGCTCGCGTCAAATCATTAGATGAAATAGTCAAAATGGTTAGGCTCTTAACAGTTAAGGTTCCCAGTAAGTCAGATGGGTGGGACTATTTTTTCTCAAGTTTAGAGAAGGCGTTTGTAAACGAAAATGTCAGTGACGAATTTAAACCTAAAGTTTTGCTTTGTCTATTAGGGGATAAAGTAGCTAATTTGTTAGT